>CM037593.1:88718588-90034838 GCA_021018995.1 Chloranthus sessilifolius
ATAGTCAAATGGAAGAGAATCATATCCTAATCAGGTGCAAGGAGCATCCCGTCAGATGTCGCAATCCTCAGAAGGGCAACAAGTAGGGATATGATGTAGTCGAGGTACCGAGGGGCGTCATACAAATATCCATAAATAAGGTTCAGGGACTAATAATAAAAATACAATATAATGTCGAAGGCTTTTGCAAGTCATGTCAGACTAGGCGCATCATTGCTCACACCAATGCGCGTCAGGCGTTCCTTTTCCAATGGGCGTTTGTAAGTTCTTAGATTAAATATACTCATTGTTCGATTTCCCAAGAGAATGGCCGGTTTGGGCTGGTAATTGGGCTGGCAATTGAAGTGAATTTTGGTAGGTAAGTCTCTTTGTTCATTTTTCCTTTGGTTTCTTTCTTTTTTTTGTTGTTGTTTTAGGAGTAAGAGATTTTTTTTTTTTTTTTTTGGTTTTGGAAGTAAGAAATAAGAGATTTCTTTTTTGGAAGTAAGGGGTTTAGAAATTTTGGGATTTTTTAACTTAAGATCAATTCAGTGGTAAATCTTCGAAAAATGTGGCTTTCGAGACGTCGCTGAGCATATCCACCAGTACGGGATTTGTGGACCCTACCATTTATGTGATTGTCAAGACGACACTTGGCATGTCTAATACTCAGTCTAATCTTCTCGATGAATACTGATGATTGTCTCTTATGGGAGGACTACAGTGATTCGTGAGTTGAGAGAGATGGGTTTTGAAAATATTTTTTATTTAATCATAGCTAACTATAGTTTACAAGGAATATCGAGTAATTGAAAAGTGGGTAGTACTTACCTAGGGGTGATACTTACCTGAATTATGCGTAGCTTGTGTAGTCCGTGATGGGACTTTGGGTTGTTGGAGTGATGCTGCGTGTTGGGGCTTTGGAGATTTGTTCCTTTTTTTTTTTGTTGCAGTAGGGACATGGTGGCCATTACTGTGATGCAATGTCTTGGGTGTGATGTCGTGATGGGACTTGGGGGTTCTTCCTTTCTTTGGCTGCATGTTGGATGAGTCCTGGTGGGACGTGGGGAATCTGACAGGATGTTCACGCTAGACCTCGACATTGGTCGAATGCGATGGGACATGGGAGGAGTCTTGATTCTTCATGCATTCCTGCTGCGGTAGTGGTATCTGACAACTATTACATAGCGATCAATTTGGGAGGAGGGCTTTTTACTTTAGCGATGTGACGCGGTCAAGCTTTCTCCCTTTCCATTATATGGTATGGCAAGTGTCGTTCAAGCTTTTCAGATAGTGATGTTTGCAATGGGAAGTGGGAGGAGTCCCTCTATTTTTGCGATGGGATATTGGCTGAGCATGGTTAGTAATGGGATTTTCAAAAGGTTTGACTCCTTGTGTTATTTTGTAACGAGGATTTCAGGGAGGTGTGATTGATGTAAGATGAGATCAAATTTCTGTGTCGCGATGGGGCCTGTTCGTGTTGAGAACAAGTTGTAGTCAGCTTGCGAAGGGACATACTCATGAATGTGTGGTGGGGTTGAGTCTGGTTTTTGGTTAGTGATGCTATATTTGCGTGATAGGCGCGTCTTGTTTCTTTCTTTGGCAGATCTTGGGTTATGTAAGGTCATGTTATGGTTGTGTCGTGATTGGCTTCGTCTTTTGGCTTCTCATGAGAGGAGGTGTGGTGGCATGATTGATTTATCATGATGGGACTGGATATTGAGGTGGTGTCATGTGTGCATCTTATCATGATGGGACGTGCGTGACTGGGTTATGTGATGAGATAAGAGGATTTTGATCGAGATGAGATAAAGAGATGTGAAGGTATAAATTTTGTCCAAAGTCAAGCATTGCGCGCCTGATTTAGATCATTCAATATGATTGCACGCCCGCTTGAGGGAGTGCAATCTCAGGTTTGAGGGGTTGTTTATGCTTATGGACGTATGCGTGTGATTGTATTATGTGCTCTAATTATAGCACATGATCGAGGCATCACCAGGTCACTGTGCGGGTGACCTTTCATATTATACGGCTTGAGTGAGTCATTTAATGAGGTTGCACGGTTCATAGTTTACGTGTGATCGGAGCATCACGCCGGTGGCGCTGGCCCAAAGCGCGTGTTTTGGATTGAGCGCGGTGTGTGTGGTGCGTGACTTATTTAAGCGCATGTGTATTGGCGCATGATTAAGGTTGTACTCTATATAAGTGAGGGAGCCTTCATTTGCTTTTCATTCCTCGATTTAGTCTCGAGTTTTACTTTTTCTGGATCTCTTATGTTTTAAAATTCATGTTTTAGCGATATCAGGCAATCTAACCGTCTGATTGAGATGTCGTTTCTTCCTATGTTCATTATTTCGTGTGATCTTCATCCTGAGGTGATGCTCGGGGATGGTATTATTTGGTATTGGGAATGAGGGTGCTAGTCTTCACATCGATCCCTTTTAGGGAGCAGTGAAGGCAACATAGAGGAGGTGGCAGTGGAGGAGGTGAAAATGGCGGAGGAGTCGAGGTTACAAGTTGAGGGATGTGTTCCCCAACCAATCCTCCCTGAAGCCTCTGATTGGACGCTCTAAGTCTGGCAGTATTCTTTCTGACGCCTCTAATTGGACGTTCTGCTCCTCGCTTAGTGTTGATTTCGGGTCTTCAATTTTTGTTTTGGGTTGTAAGTTAGATTATAGGTTTTCGTTTTGGATTATAAGTTTAAGAGGTATGCCTCTGGTGATATTGTATAAAAAAAGCTTATTAAATGAAAGGTTATTTTATTTATTATGTTTGGTTTATTCCTTTAATTTAGTGATTGGTCAACTTTTATTGTCATGATGAGAGAATGAGTCCTGTGTTTAGGATTAAGGTTTGTTTATTTTGTTCTCATGTTTGGATTTAGGATGACACTTGCTAGATAGGTGTAAGTTTGAATTTAATTTTTTAAATATTCTAGATGAGTGTTAGATGTTTTAATCCTATTGCTTCATCTATTTTTGAGTGGATTGGTGTTTCTTAGGGGGTTAAGTGTTGTATGATCATTGGCTCATCTATGTTTTCCATAGATTTAATTAGATAGAGGATATTTGTGAGGGTGACACTTGTTGTTTTGTGATTTAGGAGGTGTATGTTATCAATAGAGGCTAAGAGGCTTGATTTTGTTTTGAATTTTATTTTTAAACTTAAGATTTAAAAGTTTGGGGCATTTTTAGTTTGTAATATCTTTTCTTCCTTTTTATTTTTCATCCCGGGTATTAAATCCTAAGAGGTTTGTAATTATTATTATTATTTTTTCTTTATTGTTGAGAATGAGCGATATTTTTCTCTTATTGTGTTTGTTTCATTTATATTTGTTTATGTTTGTCGTTGTATATTGTGTTGGAGGGGGAATGGGTAGTATTAGAGTATGGTGTTATTTTTTTGAGTGTAGCTCTATTGTTCTGTTTCAAGTGTTCATTTTGGGGTCCCATGGTGGAAAAGTACGAACTAAAAAAATAAAAAATAAAAAAATTGCTCTAGTTTGGGGTATCCGCGGTGGAAAAGCAAAAACTAAATTGAAGATTAAAAAAAATACCCCAGTTTGGGGTATCAGTCCTGTGACCTGAGTATCGCTATCATGGTGCTAGCGCACTTAAAAAAAAATGTCCCAGTGTGAAGTGATAGTGGGACTTTTATCGGCCTCACAAATGTCCTTGAGTGTATTAGTAACGATCCCATGTTGGGAAGTAGTTCGATTATTTCGGCTACATGACAGGCTTGATTTTGTAAGTGCAGAACGATCATCATGTATCATAGTTTTCAATAAGGATTGAGGGGAATGGTAGATAAATAGTGATTGCATCACTTATCATTCGAGAGTTTTTGGTTTTATTCTGAAAGAGATTTTAAAAATCATTTGACTCATTGTCTGAAAAGAAAATAAAGGGTGAAGAAGAGGTAAGGTTTATTGATCTGAGGGTAGCTTCTTATTCAACCAAATTTTGAAATAGTAGTCAATTACTTTCTTCTCGGATGGATAATGTGGTGCCAGAATTGAACTCTCCGTCATGGTCCAGCTCCATCAAATCATCAAATTCTATGGTTAGCAGGAGTTTGTCCTCCTCCTGCCACCGTATGATGACATCTAGTAGTGTGAAGATGTCAGGGAGGCCCTCGTAGTTTGCTTATGCTCTCCTAATGAAAATATGAGGAATGCCCTCACAATTTGCTTATGCTTCCTTGAATTCATTGATTGTTCATTCGTCGTATTGCTCTCGCTCGGTTGTGCTTCTTATTCATATATATATGTTTTAAACAACCTGCTGAAGCAAGAATTATGAGGTTTGATGGAACCTTATATTTTTATTTTTTTTGGCTCTAACATCGACTCCAATGGCTAAAGAGGGTGTATGAGAATCCAGAGTTTTCTATATTTCAGAAAGAGAGTTTCATGATCCACTAGTCCTTTCGATCAATTCGCCTGAGTAGGAGGGTGGTCAATGAGTCAGATGATACCCTAAATGGTTTCGAAAATAATGACCTACGACTGGAGAATGCCTTATGATGACTATGAGGATGATAGGTATATAAGTACGTTTGTTTAAGCTATGAGACATGATGCTCATTGAATTATGATTCTATGGGTCAGAAAATCCTTCCCCTGTGGTTATTTCCTGAGCATGTTGCCGAGATAATATAAGTACTTCTCATATGGGTTTGTTTTCCTCCAGGTGAGGCGGTTGTATAGGCACTTTTCTTAGCAGTAGCTCATTGATTTCGAGTTCTCAATCGAGTATGAGTACGAAGGGTTTCGGGCATAGAAAAGTATTTTTATTTTCGAGTATTTACGTTTTGGGCATTTATACATTTAATTTTTTTTAGACTTTTCTATATTTTATTTCTTTTTGTATTATTTTTTTGTTATTACTATTGTGTTATGGTTGCTGTGGACTCCACTCTGAAGTCCGCTTGGTGGGACATGTTGGATGGTCGAAGTGGCCATTCGATTAGATAATATTGTTTCGGGGTCCTCGATCCCTTTCAATCTGATCGATGAGGGATGAGAGTGAGGTTATGTTTAGGTTTATGTTTTGGATGGTATAGGGTTTATCAAAATAAGTGTGGTGTTGTTTGATTTCTTCCTTCGATAGGTCTTTCGTGTCCGGGGTCTCCTTATCGGGAGGGACCTTCTTTCATTTTTTAACGGAGTGAGGCATCTCGTAGAGATGAAGCATAGAGTTGTTAAAAAGTTCTTTGGGGTCATTTGCGAGTGGTTGAAAAGTTGTTTGCGAGTGAAGTTGGAGTGGAAATCGTTGAGAGGGATAGTAGTGTTGTAAAGGTAGTGATAAGATAAGGCAGAGGTAGAGTAGGAAGAGGAGACGCGAGGGCGTAGGCCAAGGTTGAACTTTCCTACGTGTGGGGCAGTCCAATTTTGTTTGATTATGCTTGTTTGATTTGATTTGTACTTTGGGCTTATCGTGAGGTAGTTTTAAAGTTTTATTTATAATTTTTTAAGGAGATTGTGTATCAGAAGTTTAACATTGTAGTTTTGTCGCCGATTGGAGTTCAGTGAAGGTTTTATTGTGAGGCCCACGGAGATTTGGATCTGATGATCAGAAGCAATTTTAGTTATGACGTTGATTTCATGTTTTGATGGGATTTGAGGTATGTTGATTTGGATGGTGATTGGCATCGTAAGATTTGAGTTTGATTTGATTTCGAAAGTGGGAGCGATGATCGACTTCTTGATAGGTTTTGTGGTAGGCTTAAAGGTGAGTGGAGTTGGCGTTGTAGGAATAGGTTCGATTTTAGTACCGGGTTCATGTTCGATAACAGGCTCGAGTTCAATGATGGGTTCAAGTTTGATGATGGGCTTGGATTTGTTGATAGTTTGAGGTTTATGAAAGGTTTGTGTTCGGTGATTGGTTTAGGTTTAACGGTAGTTTCAGGTTCGAGGATCGATTTAGATTCGCTAATAATCGGAGGCTTGATGTCAGGTTTGTAATCGGTGATTAGTTTAGTTTTGACGATAGGTTCAGGTTCGACAATGGGTTTGAATTTGATGGCAGGTTAGCCTTTGATGGAGGGTTCGAGCTTGCCGATGGGTGCTGGGTTGATGATAGGTTCGGGTCTAGATTCGACGATTGGCTTAAGTTCAATGATCGGTTTGGCTTCTTGTCCGATGACAGGTTCAAGTTCGATAATGGGTTTAGGTTCTATGATAGATTCATGTTTGAGGATAGGTTTAGGTTTAATAATAGGTTTAGATTCGATAATAGATTTAGTTTTGATAGTAGGTTTAAGTTTGATGCTAAGTTTAGGTTTGATGATAAGTTTAGGTCTTATAATAGGTTTGAGTTTGGGGTTCAGTTTCGTGGTTGGTGAGATGATAGTGAGTTTAGGTTTCAAAGTGGGCATAAAATTTAATTTGAGAGTCGATGCTGAGGTTAGTGGGGTGATGTGTTTGTTGTCGAGTTCAAGTTTTAAAGCAGGTGTAAGGATTAGTTCAGGGGTCGGGTTTAAGTTGGTGGGGCAATGTATTTGGTTTTGGGGGTTAGTTTCGGAGTTGATTTGGAAGCGAGTGATTTTAGGAGTAGATTTGAATACTGATTTGAGTTTAGAGTTTAGTTTTGTGATTATTTCAAGTACGAATGGCTTCTTATAACACCAATTGATTGGTTCAAAAACTACCTCTAGAGTCGGCACGTGAGCCTGTTCGGGGATAGTTTGTGTCATTGGTTTGGGTGTCTGTTCAGGAGGTGTGGGGATTGATTCGTTTGTTGGTAGGTTATCGGATTCAAGGGTAGGTTAAGTTGGTTCGGAGATAATTTGGATTTTAGTGATCTTGGTAACCGGTTCAGGGTGAAAGGTAACTTTGCGTTTATAGGTACATGGGATAGGGTTGGTTGGTTGTAAGTGAATAGTATGGTCTTGCTCTAAGGGAGGTTCAATTCTTGGATCAAAGGCTAATGGATGGAATGGGCGGGGTGAATGAGTGTACAGCCTGTGATATGCGAGTTGAGTTTGATCGAACAATAGGTTGTAATAGGTGATGTTAGTTTGCATGTCGTTGGGGTAATGGTTTTGGTCATAGTACGAGTTCATGTATTGGTTGGTGTATAGTGTTTGGTCTTGGTCAGGGTATAGAGGTTTGGTATAGTCAGCGTACAGGTTTGTGTAGCGGTCTTGAGCTTGATAATATAGGTGGCATGGTTGAGGGTTAGTATGGTTTTGTTCTTGGTTCGCATTGATTTGTTCGAGTCTATGGCTTGATTAGGTGTTTGTCTCGGGGTTGTTGGAGGAGGGTCCATTGGATGTTAAGGTAGGAAGACTGAGGTCTCCAATCTTCAGTTGACGTTCTATGCATGAGGCGCGTTAATAAAGGCTAGCGAGGTCGTGATAGTCACTTAGGATGAGAACGCTCCGAAGAGGCTCTCGGGTATTGCTAATCATGATTTTTATCGCATCGCTTTCTTTTATTTGATTCCCCGTTCGAGCGGTAAGTCTTCTCCAATGATTGGCGAATGTCGAAAAGTCTTCATCGTCTTCTTGTCTTGTGTGCATCAAGTCAGCGAGACTGATTTCTTCATGAGTCAGGTGCTGGTATTGATCTAGGAATCTGTCAGCTAAGTCTTCAAATGTCTCGATTTCGGCTAAAGCTAAGGCTGTGAACCAGTCAAGGGCTTCTCCTTCTAGTGATCTCCGAAAGTAATGGATGAGGAGCCCATGATTGGTGTGGATTGGTCGACAGTCATTGTAGAATAGGGCCAAGTGGTACTTTGGGTTTCTCGTACAGCTATATTTGTTGAATTTTGGAGGTTTAAAACCAGCGGGTATAGTGAAGTCGATGTCTCGGCAAAATTTGTCGAATCCAAAAGTGTGACTAGAGCGTTCTTTGTTAGCCATGTAGTCATCTAGAAATTGGTGGAGGTTGTTTATGTTTATGGCGGTGTCTTTTCTAGGTGCCTTGAGAGAGGGTTGTCCTCAACAGTTGTTGTTGTAGAAGGTGTGAGAGGTATATGTGTTATGTGTCGGGGGAGTCGGAGCATGTGGAGGAGTCGGCGTCCTTTCCTTTTGTCTGTTCCTCGGAGTAACTTGTCTTTGGGACTGGTGCAATGTGTCGGCTTCTTTTCCTCCTTTTGTGAGTGCACTGGGAGTGTGGTCCATAACTTGACTACTGTGGTAGCTTCGCTCAGCACCACTTTGTCTGCTGCTGTCACTGTGATTTGAATTCTATGGAGCGAAGGGGTACTTTTCGCTCTTACTGACCATGTTTACTCGAGCACGACGCTGGACTGTCCATGGAGATGGCCTAACGTTATACTCGGGGTTGCTATGGGAGGCCCATACAGGTGGGTCGATATAATTAAAGTTTAATTTCTTGATGTCGGCCATTTTAATTTTAATTTTTTTTTTAAAGTTTATCTACGTGCGGGTGTGTAGAAAAGTGATAAAGTAAAGCTAAGAAATAATTAAAAAAAAAACTAAATTAAGTAAAGCAAGGAAAATAGAAAACCAAATTAATTAGACTAGGGCAACCATAGCGAAAAAGAGTCCCATTGCGATCGCCATCATAGTAATGATTTTTTGGGTTCCTCTCGGTCCCCGGAATAGGTGGCCCAATTCTGTCCTAAGCGGACTCTGGGAATGGCGATGATGGAGTAATAAATTAGGAAATATTAAATGCAGAAATTAAAGAGGTAAATTCTAAATAAAGAATACCTAAGAAGATGTGATCGCCAGTTGCAGATATTTATCGACGCTGTAACACATCACTGATGACACTTTAAGGGGAGTGCAGGCTTGTAGGTTGATCTCTTTTACTGAATCATCCGCCGGTGAACATTAGCAGCTGTGGGTTGCCTTTAGTGTAACTGGTTTGGTTTTCCTGTTCCTGCTGGGATTTTATTTAACTTGGTCTCCTAATCCTACTGGGAGTCTGATTAAGAAAGGGTCTCTTAATTCTACTAGGAGTCTAATTTAAAAAAGGTCTTCCAATTCTACTAGGAGTCTAATTAATTTAAATATCTTAATCCTATTAGAAATCTAATTAATTAAATCCCCTAATCTTATTAAAAGTCTAATTAATTTAAATGTCTTAATCCTATTAGAAATCTAATTAATTAAGTCTCCTAGTCCTACTAGGAGTTTAATTAACTTAAATATCCTAATTTTAATTAAAAATTGAATTAATTAAAAAAAAGGGGTTTGGATCCGCTATGCTAAGGAGGATCGGCCCCGTTATCGGGTGCCCTCCTTAAGTTCCCTTGGGCAAATCGGGTGACTAAAATTGAGAGAGACTGAATTTGAATTATAAAGTAGTATTTTTTATAAAAGATTGATGATTGGTATTTAAGGGTTAAAATTTTAGGGTAAAAAAGAATTAAGAACTAAAACTATAAAGAAAATTTTAGGATTTAGAATTATAAGAAATTAAGACCAAAGGTAAAATCTAAGGACCAAAATCGGGATCGAAATTAGGAAAATTTGGACCTTAAGATTAAGGACTGATTCTAGAACGTAAGAACTACGACCTAAATTTTTTAAAAAGACTGGAACCTAAGGACTTAGAATAAAAAAATTTACAACTAAGGAATTACATGATGGATCGTGTAAATCATGCAGAGGAAAATTGTATAGAGGGAAATTATGTAGAGGGAAATTGTATAGGGGAAAATTGTATAGAGGAAAATTGTGTAGGGGGAATTGTGTAGAGGAAAATTGTGTAGAGGAGAATTGTATAGAGGAGGATTGTATATTGGGATGGCTAAGGGGGTAAAGGTCTTATTTATAGGCTTTTACCATAAATCTTAATTTCTAAAATAATATAATAAAGATACTAATCCTAATTTAACTAGGAGTTTTGAAAAACGTCACTTTTTGTACAGCAGCCGAAAACTGATCATAACTTCTTCGATACATAGCAGAATTGTACATTTTTTGGCTCGTTGGAAATCTACTTCGATAAGCTTTCCAACGTGAACAATTTTGCCTCAATACAACTTCAGTTGATATCTTAAAATAAGCCAAATATAAAAGTGACGGGATTGACAAGGAAGAAAAGGTTGGGGAGACCTAGTTGGCTCTAGACTAAGGATTTTGGGCAGAGATTTCTTAAGGGCTGAATTCTAAAACTTAAGAATTAAGAATTTAAATCTAAATATTAGAACTATAAGAAATTAGAAATTAAAGCTAAAGGCTAAAAAAATTTTAAGGATTGAAATCAGAGTCGAAATCAGAAAAATTGGACCGTAGGATTAAGGATTGGTCCCAGAAAACTAAGAACTGAAACTAGTGATTAATATTAGAACTGAAAATTAAAGTATCGAGATAAAAACTAAGATTCAAGACTAAAAGTTAGAAAATAGAATTAAAGAGTGATTCTAGAAACTAAGAACTAGAACCAGGGATTAAAGTACAAATTAAAAAGGAGGTATTACGGCCAAAGACTGAAAATAGGAACTAATAATTAAAACCTAACTTTTAAATCTAAGAATAAAGACTAGGACTAGAGATTAGAAACTAAAACCTAGGACTAGAGATCAGAGGCTAAGATCTAAAATCAGAAATTAAAACTAGAAAGTAAATTATACCTACAACCTGGGCTGCAGAGAGAAATCTCGGAATCCTAAGGTTGGAGACGAAGAACTCGAAACTCGAATCTCAAAGTTGTGGGGGCCAGAGTTTGGATCGTAATGGAGAGGTCTTTTTATAGGTATTTTACTAATTGCGCGCCCTGTGAGATGTCCTTAATTTTCAATTACACGCCCTGTTTCAGGCATTTATTCGAATTGCGGGTCCGGTTAGCTGGCGCATATTCGCTTTGAGTCGATCACCGACTCAGTGAGCGATTGGTTGACTGGCTCAGTGAGTTTCCTAATTCTATCAATGTTAGGACTAATTGCACGCTTGATGTGGAGTGCGCAATTTGATTAAGCATCTCTTTCAAAGCGCTTGATCATGGAATATTGGGGGTCAAGGACGATAAACTAGGTCGGGCGTAGGCCAATTGCGCGCTAGTGGTGTGGCGCTCAATCCAATTGCACGTGCCGTGGTGGGCGCGTGATGGAGTCTCGAAGTGGTATGGGAAAGGAAGTCCGTCTCAATGGGGGTGATTGCACGTGTGGTTTACCGTGCGATAGAATTGCAGGCATGGTTTTAGGTGTGTAATTCTGGGCTGTCCAAGTCCGGGTTAGGTTTGAAATGCAAAACTATTATTTCAGCCTGCATTTCGACTATGTACTATTGTTTCATTATATAAACTCCCTACGTTGGTGTAGACACCCCCATTGTTTTCTCTAGGAATATACAAATTTGTTCGGTCAACCTTTGACCTCATAACCCTGATATGGGACCATGCACTGAAACAATAGTACATGGCTGAGCACAAGCTGAAATAATAGCTCTGTGGCTCAGATCCCAATGTAGGAAAACTATATACTGAAATAATAGTATATAGTCGAAATGCAGACTAAAATAATAGTCTTACATTTCAGACCCCGTTGCCCTAATATGAGACCATATGCTGAAATAATAGTATATGCCTTAACACAGGCTGAAACAATAGTTCTGTGGCTCAAGCCCCATACCCCTGACATGGGCCCATGTACTGAAACAAT
Organism: Chloranthus sessilifolius; assembly: GCA_021018995.1. Classification (NCBI taxonomy): domain Eukaryota; kingdom Viridiplantae; phylum Streptophyta; class Magnoliopsida; order Chloranthales; family Chloranthaceae; genus Chloranthus; species Chloranthus sessilifolius. The sequence continues at coordinate 88,730,147 of CM037593.1, forward strand.
AGTACATGGTTGAACACAAGCTGAAATAATAGCTCTGTGGCTCAGATCCCAACGTACAGAGACTATATACTGAAACAATAGTATATAGTCAAAATACAGACTGAATTAATAGTCTGGCATTTCAAGCCTGACCCGGACCCGGACAACCCCGAATTAAGCGCCTAAAACCAAGCGCTCAATTCGATTGCATGCTAAATCACAAGCGCGTAATCAGTCCCTTCTCAGACCAACCTTCCTTTTCCTAGACCAACTTGAGACTCGATCACGCGTCTATCATGAGACGCACAATTGGATTGAGCGCCCCATCACTAGCGCGCAATTGGCCTACACCGGGCCTAGCCTCACCGTCCTTAATCCCTAAGTTTCCTCGATTAAACACTTCGAGAGTGGCGCTTAATTAGATTACGCATCCTAAAATGGGCGCGCAATTAGTTCTAATGCTGTTAGAACTAGGAAACTCGCTGAGCAAGCCAACCGGTTGCTCACTGAGTCGGTGGCCGACTCAAAGCGAATAAGCATCAGGAGACTTGCGCGCAATTTGATGAAACACCTGAAACAGGGCATTTAATTGAAGAAAAACCTATAAAAGAATTTTTTCTAATTCGCCTCGGAAGAGGCTGGTAATTTTCAAGAGAGAACGGACTTTTTTTAAGATCCCGAAACCAGAGAACACCGAGAATGAACACATAGAGTAACTTAACCATGATTTCGAAATTCAAGCATAGAAAATTTCGAGGTTTCTCTCCGCAACCCCGGTCTTAGGTAAAAATCTTAGTTTTAGACTTAGGATATATCTCTTAGTTTTAATTATAGGTTTTATTTTTCAGTCCGAGACCGTGGCACCCTTTTTAGATCGTAATTTTTTTATATCTGCTTTTAGTTCTCCAAATTTAGAACCAGTCCTTAATCTGACGGTTTAATTTACTGGCCCTAGGCTTTAAGTTCGTTCTAAAATCTCAATTTTCAGCCGTATCATTAATTTCTAGTTCTAGTTCTTGGACTCTAGAACTAGTCTTTAATCATATGGTCTGATTTTCTGATTTCGGACTCGAATTTAGTCCTAGAAATTTTAATTTCTTAGTTTAATATTTCTAAAAATCCTAAATATTAATTTTAATTTCTCAATTTAATTCATAATTATTACTCCGAAGTCGACGCTGAAAATTCCAAAAATACTATTTTACAATCCTAAATCCAATTTATATTTAAATCTCAGCCATCCGATTTGCCTAAGGGAGCTTATGGAGGGTACTCGGAAATGAGGCCAATCCTTCTTAGCATAGCGAGCCCAAACCCCTTTTGTTTAGAATTATTTAGTTGCTTTAAATAGGGTTATAATATAAGTTCTATAATTTCTTCTTAGAAATTTAGTATAGTCAATTTACATGCTTTATCTTAATTAAATCTTTAGAATAATTGCTTCGATTAGAACTCCACTAAAATTAGTTCCTTTATTTTAATTAGATAATTCTAGCATAGTTAATTCCTCACTTTATTAGACCCTAGTATCAGTAATCAGTCCTTTTATTTCAATTAGAATCTTAGTATAATTAATTCATTGCTTTGATCATAATTCTAGTCAAATCAGTCATTTATTTTAAATTATAATTTAGTATGATTAATTCATTGCTTTAATTAGATTTCAAGTACAGTTAATTCATTGCTCTAATCAGAATTTTAATCAAATTAGTTTGTTTCCTTCAATTAGATTTTTTCTATTTTATTCATATAAAATTAATTCATTGCTTAAATTAGAGTTTTAGTAAAACTAGTTCTCTATTTTAATTAGAATTCTCGTACAACTAGTATACGTGCTTTACCTAGAATTTCAGTATAACTAGCATGCTTGGTTTAATTAAAGTTTCATTAAAATTAATACACCTGCATTCCTAGTACAATTAGGAGATTGATGTTATTTGGACTTTTAGTAGTATTAGGGCACTATATTAATTAGAATTCTAATAGTGTTAGGAAACTAAAATTAATTAGATTCCTGATAGAATTAGAATACTAAATTAAATAAACCATAATAAATTTCCACATAACTAAACTTACAACAGAATTGGGAAGTCTAAACCAATTAGAACTACAATAACAACAGGGGGAGGGAAGAAAAACTAAACTATCTAAATTATAAGAAAAGACATAGCTGCTGACGTTCGCAGGCGGATGATTCAGTAAAGAAGTAACTCACACTTGCTCTAAAGCTTGATCATTGACATGTTGCAGTATCGTTAAATATCTGTAGCTGGCGATTGCAACAAACAAGAAACTTTTCTAGAAAACCCTTTATTTCCAACATTCCAAACACCACATCGCTATAGTCCACTTGGACAAAATTGGAGTCACCGATTCAATGGGGACCGAGAGAAACCCAGAAAAAGCGCTCATCAACAGGTTGGCAATCGCGATGGGGCACTTTTGCAAACTCCTTTTCTAGATAGTTTTCATCTTATCTCCCTATTTTTTTCTTTCCATCGTGTCATTTAGATTCCATTATATATATATATATATATGAGTCTTCGTCAAGACTCGAGATGTCTGGTATACGAAGAGTCAGTTTAGGAGACCCACCATTATGGGGATATCATGACACCCCATGTACGAAGAAGAACCATTTCACAATTCCAGCCCACGACAACCTGAGATTAATATGGCCGGCGAGCAGGAAAATCCCTTCTGCACCCCACACACCGGTAATAATCATAATGGGAGAGATGGTAACACCAGAGAAAACCTCACCGCTCAACAGATCATGGAGCTCAGTATTCAAAGAATACAAAGAGGAGATGACGACTCCGAAGAATTGCTTCGAGGGTTGGCCGTCGCATATGAAACCATTAGGTCACGACAATTTTCAGAAGAACAAGAGCGACAAGAGAGGCCACCCCCTACCCCAGCACGCTGTCAGCCCGTGCCACACGATTGAGAAAACTTACCCACACATTCTTCAACAATGACTCTTTAGACATGGTTTGCTCACGGGTCACTCCAAAAGACAACACTGTTAAAACCGAAGATCTCCCTAAAATGCTCGACGAGTATATGGCCAAGAGAGAGCGCCCCGATCACTCATTCAGATTGGATAAATTTTGTCGAAATGTCGAGTTCAATTACCAATAGGATTTAAGCCACTGAAATTTACCAAATATAATGGCACAGGAAATCCGAATCATCACTTACCCTTTTTTGTAATGATTGCCGACCCATACGTGATAATCAAGGACTTCTCATTCACTATTTCCAACTCTCATTAGAAGGACAAGCTTTAGATTGGTTTGCAGGACTCCTGCTTTATAAAATAGAAACCTTCGATGAATTAGTCGGTCAATTCCTAGACCAATACAAACACTTGATCCAAGAGACAGTTAGTCTCAGCGATCTAATGGCAGCTAAGCAAGGACCTGATGAAGAATTTACCGACTTCATCACCAGATGGATAAAACTTGCTGCTAGGACTGGAACTTCAATGAAAGATAAGAATTTGGTGGACATTATCATCGATAACATTAGAAAACCGTTAAAGAGCGCACTCGTCATAAGTGATTGCCTCGACTTCACTGCACTCCACTCTCGGGCATCCTGACTAGCGCAACACATTAAAGGTGGAGACCTTGCTCTATCCATAGTCACATCGAAAGTGGGCTCTTCTAGTGAATCAAAATCAAAAAATAATAAGAAAGCCTTAGGAATCGAGCAGGTTAACACTGTTGTTAATCAAGGATAAAACTCTAGGAACGGGAATTTCCACCCACGAAACTTTGGGCAAAATCAAAATCAGCAACGATACACCAACCAAAACCAAGGCACTAATCAGTAAATATATGCAAACTAAAACCAAACCCAGAACTAGAATCAGAGTCAGTATCAGAATAGAAATCAATATCCCAACACCTACCAGAATCCGAGCACTATGCAGAATCGATCATCCCACATGTCGAATTATAATAGTGTGCCCCCACCACAGAACTTTAACCCTGCCAGAGGCCCCTACTAGCCGAGGCAGGAACACTATCCCCCTTTATCAGATACGATTCTCAATATCATTTGTCTCCTTAACACTCAGAATCTCCTCTGATTCTCGCAGGAAAGACCCCGCCCATGGCCAACAAATCTAGACTATAGCAAATACTGTGCCTTCCATCGATACATGGGACACAATCTAGAAGATTGTTGAGTCCTCAGGGGCGTAATCTATGACAGGAATGACCGAAGTCAGATCGATTGGGAAGCGCTTAGAAATCCAAGCCCTAATAATAACCAACCCCAATAAAATTTAGGGATCGTTAATAACTCCATGCCCAACCACAACCAAGCAACACCGGCTAAGGTCACTATCGTAGATCACTTAGATCGATCCCCCTTCCAACCTTCCACCTTAATCACTCGCATTCAACCCCCTGCTACTTCTGCCACACCAGTGAGAGCCCCTTCACCTTCGCATCCCTTGACCCTAATCACTCACATCGCCTCGCCAAATCCACCTCCTTATCCAAAATTCACTCAGATACGAGTCCATTCCTTTAGGGCCAGGAGACCATTCGTCCGTAGTCACCCACCAGAACCTTCAACCCCTCCAAATCCTGAACTAACACTATCACCCCTTCCTTCGTCCGATTCTGAACCCGAGTACGGAGATTATGTTCTTCAAACTATGGCCCAGATTACTGCATGGGTAGAAAGTGTCACCCGAAAGGCTCCAAACCCAAAAGACGGAACAAAGGTTGAGTGTTTGCTAAACATAGAAGAAAGTGAACGAGAAGAACACCTCGACTCGTGTGTGGCACTAGTCTCGGCCTTCCCAGAAGAAGAGGAACCTTCCACCCCTCCAAATCCTGAACCAACACCATTACCGCTCCCTTTGTCCGATTCTGAACCCGAGTGTGGAGATCACGTTCTCCAAACTGTAGCGTTAATTGCTGCATGGGTAGAAAGTGTCACCCGAAAGACTCTAAGCCAAGACAATGAACTAACCACCGAGCATTCACTGAATCTAAAAGAAAGTGAGCCAGAAGGACATCTTGACCTGTGCGAGACGTTGGTCTCTGCTTTCCTAGAAGAGGAAGATAAACACAGTATCTCCCACCTTGGAGTGGCACCATTCAGGTACGCGTTCCAACCTCAAACTTCACCCATTTTACAAATACGTTCTAGTCAAGCCGCACTGGGTTCGGTCAACAACCGACTTGCCCAATTCTTAAGTCGAGAACCAATTACCCACCTCCACCTTTCCCTCGAAATAAGGAGTTCACGAACATACAAACACCAGAGGGGAATGTAGGAGAAGGAGAAGTTAACTCACCTCCCCCACCTCACATCATCCCTCTACCAATTCTTGCACCTCAACCATTCTAACCACCTGCACCTAAGGCCCATCGACCAGGCAAAGAAACTACACTCAAGCCAGGGCAAGAATACAACCTTCTGTGGCATCTCCAGAAGTTCCTGACCTAGATATCCATACTAGAACTCATCAAGAAATCACCTGACCATCACTGGTTGTTGATAAGAACACTTGAAGACACGCAAGTGGATGCGGATACGATCCTAGATGAGCTTCATCAAATCACCTCGGGCATGGCACAACCTCTGGCACTCACTTTTATAGACGCAGACATGCCTAAAGAGTCACTCCGCGGGAGTGCATCCCCCATATATCTTACGATCATAATTAGAGGATTCTCCGTATCACACGCACTAGTTGATACAGGAGCAGGACTTAACATCTACCGTCTCACCATGCTAAAAATGCTTGAATACACGGAGCAGGATGTTAGGCCCTATGCACTATCACTCATAGCTTATGATGAGTCGCGTTGCTTTGTTAAAGGACTATCAAGCTACAGGTTTACCTTGGACCTGTAACGAAAGACGTTACCTTCCATGTTTCTAAGTTCGCTAGTACGTACAACCTCATTTTAGAGAGAAAATTGGTGGAGTCAATGAAGGCTGTCGCATCCACATACCATCAATGCATCAAATTCCTATATGAGGACTCCATTATTCGTATATATGCTAATGCACCCCTCCAATAGATGGATACTAATTACGCGGTGAGCATACCAAAAGACCCACTCACGATTATGTGTTGAACATGGGTCATATTCAAAAGACTCAAATCCTTGATGAGACAACCATTGTGGAAGTCTGTCCCCCTACCCCTCCTATTTTTCTCCCAACGCGCCAACAAAAATTAATGAGGCGAGAGGTTGGCCCAGACCTCGCCAAACTCTATGCCATTAACCCCACCGGGACAAAAGTGTGGGACCTTATGTACCAACTTGGATACGTTCCCCACATTGGACTAGGTAAAAATAAGCATAGGACCGGTTGTCCCAATGCAAGTACGTAAGAAGATAGGGCTAGGTTACCAATCGGATGGCCCGCAAGCCGACTTGCCCCCTCCCTCACCAAAATGGTCTCTATATGACCACTTCGCATATGGGACCACGGAGAAAGTAGATGTGCCAAAGCATAAGGAAGTGTCCTTCACTAGATCCCAAGAAGTGGAAATTGAGTGAATGACTAAAGAATTCAATGATTTAATCAATTTAAACTATGATATTGATAAACCGCTCGAAGGAGTCAAGCCCACATTTGACACTAAGGAATTTACAGAAGTGAGGAGAGAAGAACCTCTAGGACCCGACCCACGAGTAGAATATTGGGAGTCCACCGACAACGAAGATTTTCACATAGCAGCCTTGCAAGATGGTGAAGAGCACTTACGCTTAACATGGGAAAAAGATGATACTCTACAAGAAAATACTAACTCGTATAGCATCCGCCTTGGCCTTAGCCTTGAGGGATGGGAATGCCCTTGGGACTCCTCTTGTATCGCTTACCCATACCAACCCCGCTATAGGGCATGCACCAACATATCAGAGCACTTCGCCAATTGGACCCGACACTCTACGATAAAAGAATCGAATCACTCCAACGATAATGACCTTACCATCTCAAGCACAAGAAGCAGAAAATCATAGCGGTCATTCGGTTGACTGGGGAAACACTCGCATCGCCCTCATGGAATCTAAAGAGGATCTTAAACTAGACACTTCTACATCTCCAGATTCGTTGCAACTCCAAATAGTTTGGAAATCTCTAGAGGAAGAGTGGCAACCTCACCTGAGTGATGACGAGGACTATTGGATAGACCTCTTGGCACTCGAGGTAGCGGAGTGAGCGAATCTAGGACTTCAAGCACTATCAGATCAAGAAGATGAATTCGATATCGTCTTCGACTGTAACCTTGAAGGATGGGAATGTCCTTGGGGATCCCCCTGCATTCTTCACCATTATCAACCTCGCTGACGAGCATGCACACTCATCCTAACATATTATGAAGATCAAGGAAAACAACTCGCTATCCCTGAGGAGCCTTTGGGAGATCCCCCTCAGTGGGAAGAACAACATTATTACAACCCAGAGGATGATAGTTTAATTGACTATGATCTTCAGCGCTTCTTCGAAGAAGAGGTGATCAATGTGGCAGAAGAAATCCAAACATTACTGTCGCTATCACCAGCGTCACTCATTCAAAAGATCTCATCAGTTGAGGATACAAAAAAAGAATGCTAAATTCACAACAAGTTCGCATTTCTCGAAGAACCGCTCGAATGACTCCAGAAGCCGTCTCGCTTCCTTAACTAGAGGAAGCAATTCTCCTGGCGCCCCTTGAGGCGACCGACCCTATACCATATTTATTATCAAAAATAAAAAAAATAAAAAAAACAAAAAACCCTAAAAACTTAAAAATATAAAATCTAAAAAAATCAGAAAACCCCAGAAAAGAAAGGGAACTCTTCCTCCCGAACCAAATTTGTGGCCAACAAGGAGACTTCTCTCCTAAGGTTTCTATCCCATTCCCCGCACGAGGACGTAAAGCATCCTGGCTAAACAACAAGCCAGTGATCATACCAGACAAGATACTTCATGACTTTGAGAGAGGAATTAGTAGTATTGACCTTCACCTTACCTAAGATCTCAAAGTCATAGATTGTGCCGATGAAGGGTTATCTTTCACAAACTCATATCCCCAGTGTAGCAATTTCATAGTATACAAACATACCGAGGACAAAGAAAGAACACCAGTTGCCGAGGAGGCACTGGACTTCCAATGGGTCATCAAGCATTTTGATGAGCAAACCCAAGCGATCGCAGAACCCACAGAAGAACTTAACTTTGGCATTGATGAGAAACCCAAGAATCTACTGATTAGCGCAACACTCAACTCCAAGGAACGCCAATAAATTGCACAAGTCCTGCAAGAACACCTCGATTCCTTCGCATAGTCCTATGAGGACAAGCTCGGTTTAGACCCAAGTTTAGTAGAACATCACCTCGTCTTAGAACCCGATGCAAAGCTTGTTAAGCAGAAACTCGATAGGATGCACCCACAAACCGCAATCCAAGTTAAAGAGGAAGTCGACAAGTTACACAAAGGTAAATTTATTCGAGTCATTCTTTACCCTAAGTGGGTCGCCAACATAGTACCTGTCGTTAAGAAAGACAGCAGAGTATGGGTTTACATTGACTTTCGAAACCTCAACCAAGCATGCCCAAAAGATGACTTCCCACTTCCACACATTGACACTCTAGTCGACAACACCGCTGGACATAAGATGCTATCCTTTATGGACGGTTTCTCTGGATATAATCAGATCAAATTAGCAGAGTCTGACCAAGAGAAGAGTTCCTTCACCACACCATGGGGAACATACTATTACGTCATTATGCCTTTTGGGCTCAAGAATGCAGGAGCCACGTATCAACGTGCCATGATGGCTATCTTTCACGACATGATGCATAAGTGTATAGAAGTCTACGTTGATGACATATTAGTGAAGTCCCAAATGCGAGTAGGACATGTTGAAGCACTCTGATTGGTGTTACAAAGAGCTAAGAAATATTAGCTAAAAATGAACCCAAAGAAATGTGTCTTCGAGGTCACTTTCAAAAAATTACTTGGTTTCATAGTTAGCAAGCGAGGGATCGAAGTTGACCCTGCAAAAGTCAGAGCCATCCTCGAGATGCCACCTCCCAGCAATATCAAAGAGTTACGAGGCCTGATAGGAAGATTGCAATTCATCAGAATATATCTTAGCATTCAGACAGATGCGATCCTTTGTACAGACTACTTAAAGGAGGAACTGAGTACAAATTGGTGATCAGTGTCAGCAAGCTTTTGACAACATCAAGAAGTACCTCCTTAACCTGCCAATACTATCGTCACCAGTCCCCGGAATACCCCTAATTCTATACCTCTTAGAGAACGACAAAGCAATGGGAGTAATTCTAGGACAATATGAAGAAGATGGCAAGAGAGAGAAGGCTATCTACTACCTTAGTAGGATGATGGTCGAATATGAACGAAAATACACTTCAATGGAGAAGACTTGCCTCACATTGGTGTGGGCCTCTACGAAATTACGACACTACTTCAGAGCACATAAAATACTAGTACTAGCCTGAATGGATCCTTTGAAGTACGTATTCAAAAAGCCTGCAATATCAGGAAAATCACTTGCTGGCATATGCTCCTGCAAGAATTCGATATCACTTATATCACGTAAAAATCGATCAAAGGGCAAGCAGTCATCGATTACCTCGCAGATCTCCCGCTGCCGAGTGATGAGCCCGTGCATGCGGATTTCCCTGATGAGGACCTACTCACAATTCATAACGAAGAGCTCGATAAGACCTCATGGATCCTTTATTTTGACGGCACTCTAAATCACAAAGGAAAAGGTATCAGGATAGTTCTCCTAAGCCTAGAAGGAGTTATCATACCTAAGACTTTTCAACTAGATTTTCCTATCACGAACAATGTCGTAGAATATGAAGCTTTTATAGTTTGACTACAAGCAACACTATAATTAGGTATTAAACAGTTAAAAACCATCAGTGATTCTAAACTAGTAATTTCACAAGTCATAGGAGAATGGAAAACTAAGGAAATGAGACTAATGGCATACCTAGAAACTGCTTAATATTTAATAAAGAAATTTGAAAGAATCTCTTTCACGCACATTCCTAGATTAGAAAATGAGCTCGCAGATTCCTTAGCCACGCTAGCCTCAGTCATCAAAATACCCATCGAGCAAAATACCAAGACCTTCTTCATCGAAAAGCTAACAGTGCCCACCTATGAGGTAGCATGGACCGTTAAAAGAGAATTATCCGTCCTCCCCACAAGTATAGGACCGAAAGAAGCAATCACCCTAGAAAAGCACGTCAAGACAGAAACCAAAGTCGCTATGTTCAGATTTTAAAATTCATCGGCCGACGATGGACAACTGCGGTATTTCGACATCTGAAACTTCTTGAAACATCAACACGCCCCTCCATATGCCATGAAGATCGAATGGAAGACTATAAGGAACCAATGCGCTCGATTCTACATACTCGATGAAACATTATACAAAGAGGCCTTCACTAAAGGAGTACTCCTACGATGCGTCACAGCTGTCTAAGGATAATACATCATTCGAGATCTGCGTGCCCACTCTGGTAGAAAGAGACTCGCCGATCAAGTTACACGATAAGGTTTCTTTTGGTCGACAATGATCAGAGATTGCCACCTCTACATCCAATCCTGTAAACAATGCTAAGAACATGTCGCACTTGTCAAAGCTCCATCAGTTGTATTGAATACGATGACCTCGCCATGGTCATTTTTGATGTGGGCCTTTGATGTCATTGGACCTTTCACAGACACTGTTGGGAACACTTATAAGCATTTATTCATAGTTACAGCGACCGAATAGTACACCAAATGGGCAGAAGTTGAATCCTATATCAGAATCACCACTTCAACACTTGTAAAGTTTATTGCTCGAAATATCATCACCAGGTTTGGAGTACCCAGGATGTTTGTCACTAACAACGGACAATAGTTCATCATGGAGAAGACAAAGAAGTTATGCAAGAAGTATGACATCGATCTATGCCACTCATCACCATTCTACCCTCAAGGTAATGGATAGGCAGAAGCTACGAACAAAATGCTGATTCAAATCCTAAAATGCATAGTAGAAATAAGCAATGGAGCCGACTGGCCTGAATGGCTACCAAAAGCACTCTGGGCCTATAGGACCTCTATTTGTATGGCCACTGGCCAAACTCTCTACCTCCTTACCTACGGGATGGAGGCAGTCCTACCATATGAGATACAAGTACCATCCTTACCGATTCAACTCGATGATGAGATACCCTTAGACGAAAGGAGAATTGCCCTACTCACGCAGCTAGAGCAACTCGATAAAACACTTCTAAGGGCAGTTGATCACGCTCAAGTATATCAGAGGAGAGTGACTAGGGCTTATGATAAGAAAGTCCTAGAAAAAACCTTTAATATTGGAGAATTAGTCTTGAAGAAAATCATGCCTTCCAAGCACACTCATCCGAAAGGAAAATTGAAACCGAACTGGGAAGGCCCTTATGTCATAATAGCCGCATACCCTAGAAATGCCTACAAACTGGCAAACCGAGACGGGGAAGAACTCCCTAGCCCTTGGAACGCCATGTACCTTAGAAAATATTACCCTTAGCCCTATGATCGTCACATCCCATGGTTAAATACTTATACTTATCACTCCCGTAGTCTTCACGACCCATTCATTGGTCCTACGCCTTCAATTCTTAGAATATCCTTAAGACCTTCGATTTATCGCCCACCTTTTCTCACTCGGATAATTTGATTAAAGGACTAGTGACCCATCTAACCTCTTTCAAAAGCATAAATAACACCCGATCCTCATTTCCCTTCCCCTGCCATTGGAGGAGACGGTAGAGTAAAAAAAATTGAAGATATTAGGTTCAATCAAGACTCATTATTCTTACGCTAGCAGGATGCATTCAAGAATAAATACATCGAAAATTTTGAGTGAGAGCATTACGACGAATGAGCAAGTCAATGAGCCCAGGGAAGTAGAAGCAGACCGTGAGGACATCCCTGGTAACATCACTAGAAGTGTATAAGCAAGCTGCGAGGCCATCCATGATGTCCCCATACTACTAGATGTCGTCATAAGGTGGTGGGAGGAGGACCAACTCCTGCTAACCATAGAATGTGAGATTTTGATAGTACCGAAACATGACAAAGAGCTCGATCATGGCATCCTGTATCCCCTCTGAGAGAAAAAATTGTTACTTATCCCTTTTGGGAATCATTAGATACAAACTATTCCCCGCATCATAGAGCCTTACTCCCCTCTTCTATTTTTATTTTGGACGATAAATCAGAAGCCTTGTAGGATACTCCTAGATATGAAACTGAAAACTGATGAATGATGACTGATGCAATCACCTACTATACCTACCATATTTCTCCCTAATAACCACGGGATAGGATAACCATCACCGTAAGATAGACCCCAGTATACAACTGACCTAATCAAAGAGACCTCCTCAGTTCGATGACAGTACCGATCAACTTTTTTTCAAAACTAACTCACCAAATACCCATGACTGCTCATAAACCCAAAGTGCTCATCTCAAAATCCAGAAAAGGTTCTTGACACTGAGGCATTTTTTTAGATTAGAAGAAGAATCATATTAGAAGCGCCGACTTGTCCACAAAGAAGATGAAGAACGACGAAGTTACCATCCGAAAAGTGCTACCGAAGATACCATGCTACCAATCCTACACGCTCCTACACTGGGGCATTTTTATTTTTATTGTTTTATTTATTTCTATCTTAGCTATTTGCTTTTCCTGTTGCATTGTTGTCATTTAAAAAAAAAAAAAAAAAAAAAGAGCACATATCCATCTTTTGCTATCAGACTCCGGTCTGAGACGCTTACCCCCCTTGACAACTATCAAAGGGGAAAACAAAAACTACTGACAGCATTACTCTCACATGTGTAGATATGAAGCAACCTTCAACAATCACCGGGCCAGCTCAGGAAGCATCCAAGTCCCAATGATGGTCGATGGTGCTAAAGCAACTAAAAAGCAAAAGTAGAGGGAAAAGGTAACTAAAAGAAAAGGAGCCAATTAGGTACATCTAAACCAAAAATCTCTCTATATATGTCAAAATCTTTTCATTTCTTTTTAAACTTATCACCGGGGGCATCCCCCCTATATATACAACACACACAGACAATGAATACAAAATAAACACACACACACACACCCCTGCTCCCTACACTATCACTGGGATGGACAAGCACCGCTATCCCTGGTATCATCAGCTCGGAGGTCCGCAAACTGGTCCTCTGAAAATATAATCCCAGCACTTGGAGTCCTTGGAACCTCTAGATGATGAAGCCCCTCCACAAAACCCCCCTCACTCGCCTGACTAACAGATCGCCTCGATCGCAAATGAGGAGGATACCTCGCAAGAACCTCACGAACAATAGAATCCTCACGAGCATCACCCCTGACATGATCATGGGGCGCGTGATGAGACTGCCCCACCAAGGAACCCGAAGCCCTTGACTTTGACCCACCAAGTTGACGAGCCAGCCTATGTATCCCTCGCTCACTCCTCATCAGACGATACTGCAGCTGATCTAGGGTCACCTCCATCTCTGCCCACATCGTCCGACGCGTCGCCTCCAATGCCTCAGTCTGAGTCCTCTGTGCCACCATCATCTCAACAAGTAGGTCCTCACGACTCTGCATCTCCCCAAGAATCAGTCTTGCCTTAGGAGTGATGCGCGCTCGCGCCACCTCTAGACGCGCCTCCTCAAGCTGACGAACTTGCGTAACCACACCAAGTCAAAGAAAACCAACATGTATATATGAATATTGAAAATTCTTTGAAAAGAAAAGAACCATACCGGATCCAGCCACTCCGCCAGAAGTCGCTCAACCGTCGTAGCGGACACTGGATCAGCAGGAGGCATGGAAGGAACAGTAGACGTAGGCAGCTACAAGAGAACAAACAAATACATCAGATAATGCTATAATGACAAATAAACTACGAACATAATAACTAAAACGTACTTGAGTAGGGATAGGGACAGACTCCTGAGGGGGAGCCTCAGGAATGGAGTCGGAAACAGCTTGCACAAAGAACCAAACAAACCAACACAAAACATGTTAGAACAAAATAAAGACGAAATAACCTAAATAGAATTGCACCACACCAGAAACTATACCTGACTCTCTGAGCGTAGAGAGGTAGCAGTCGCCTCCCTCGTCTGAAGATCCTTAGCACCCCGACACTAAAATACAACATGATATTCGTAAACTATTAAGAAAGCAAATCAACGACACCCGACAAACTAATGCAATGAGACAAACAAGATAAAAGATTAAATGAAACATATCCAATGATCTAGCTCGGCCTGAAGCTGAACCATCGCTGGATCCTCCCAACTAGAGGAAGCAACTGAAGATGGATCAAATGTCAGAACGGGACCTCCGGCAGCGAGCTTGGCTCTCTGCGAATAACAATAAACACATCAGTTGGTAAGCTCATAATGCTAATAACACTAAATTATATTTATAAAGACACCTACCAATTGATCAATCTCAGATCGTAAGCTGGCCTCCACCTCTCGGCCGGTCTACTGCTGACCGCATAATAACTTGATCATCAGCCGCACCCTCAGGTATCTCACCCTCAACCCTCATCCTTAGCAACCCCCTACTCAATCTCAAGCACCTCCTCCCTGACCCCTGACTATTCAACCTCCAATACCTCCTCTCTAACCACCTCCTCGACAACATTGGTCTGAGCCTCGAAAGTCTCACCTATCTCCGCCCCTAACATCCTCTCCAACTCAGAAATAGTAAGATCATGCCCACCAATACTCTCACCCTCCATCCTAGAATGAAGAGCTCAAAAAACTGAAGAGAACGAAGGAAAAGGCACCCGAAACGGATGGCCAGATAGAAAAATATGATGAAAACACGAAAATTAGAGCACAAAGAAATAAGGAAGCAGAGAATCGAAGACTAACACGGATCACACGACAAAAATGAAAAGTTTTGAACTATTTATAGGACATGCCAAAATCGCGCGCATAAATTCATGCACTCAAACCAATCACGCACCACTCTCACCGCACTTAATTCGAATCACACGATCGGTGTTGAGCGCGTAACCTAATCATCCCCCACTCAAATCAACCCGACCATTTGGTTGCGCACAACCTACTAAGCGCGTAATCACTTCAACCATCCACGCAGTGGCGCGCGAATGCCCATGGTCACCCGTACAGTGACCAGCCAACACCCTAATCACGCACTCGATACCATGCGTTTAACTCGATCAAATGACCGAAAACTGGCGCTTAAGGACATTCTGACGCTCTGAACGTGCGTCCACCTGCTGGCACGCAATTAATTTATGCACTCAAAGTGAAGCGCGCAATTCCTCAGAAACACAAAGAAAAAAATGCCCAGGATAGCACGTTCACAAGCCTAAATTAGGAGATTTTTTACGCTGATTACCAACCTAAACTATGCCTTTGTTAAGGCCAATCCAAAAATGCTTCTGACGAAGAACATATGCACCCCAAACTAAAAAAAATAATGCCCCCCAGCATCACCTACACACTCCAACTACGACCAAGACTCAACAAACAAAAACCAAAAAAAAAATGCCCCCCCATCATTCATTCACTTGAACCTAAACTAAACTGAAACCCCAAATCAAAATAAATAAATAAGATCAGATTAAATTTAAATAAATAAGCATCACACTCAAACCAAGTCAAAGCAAGCTACTAAATAAACCAAAATTTACTAAATAGAAATTGCCACAAATGAAGTAAAAAATATAATCACTTCATAAATAACAAAAAATAATTACAAAACAGACCGAGGGCATACCCTCTAAATATATAATTTAAAATAAGAAACTTAAAATCTGCACATTCAGGCAGTGCCCGAATCCAGATTTATTCAGGAAACCACCTTTTTCTCCTCCACCTCTTCCCTTAGCATGGCAGCAATTCGACTGCTACCTTGCATTCCCAATCCCGTCCATTCTACATAATCCACTCATTAAACACAACCAATCGGGTCCAACACCCGGGATACAAAAAGAAAGGAAGAAAAGACATTAATGAATAAGAAAATGCCCAAAACAAAAAAAAATGCCTCAAAACTTTTAGTCCCGAACTTGGAATAAAATTCAAAACAACAAGAACCCAAAACTTTTAGGTCGCACATTTATAAACTATACCTCCCGAATTACCAAATGACAAGTGTCACACCTTTAAACCCTTCCAATCTAATTAAGTCCAACCAAACACATACCCCCCTTTGAAAGACCACAATCCATGACAAACCCAGATGAACCAATAATCACACAACACTTACCCCTTCAAGGAAGCACAAATCCCAAAGCAAAGTAAACAAGCCGATAAGATTTGAGCACTTAACACCTATCCAAAACTTTTAAAAACTCATAACTTTTAACAAGTGTCGGCTCAAGTCAAACAAAAGACTAGAACAAAATACCTTAAACTTCACTAAAAAAAATGAAACCCTAAATTATTCGGGACCCCACCAAGAAAAATGCCCCAACCAAACCCATCGAAACCCCCAGGACTAGAAAAACTTCATCCACAAGGTCCCAGTCCATTGCTGTTGCTCGAAAAAAAGAAAAGGGTAAAGGACTCCAAGATCCACTTGAGGCTGCAGAGGAGTCAGATGATTAGAGTTGTACAGTTAGGATGTTTTTGCCTAATCTCTTTGTAGATCACTTTCCCTTACATTGTACAAATATTTGTGTTATCAATGGAATTTTTCTTTAGTCTATTTTCTGTGATTGCTTTGTTGTCTTTCTGTTTGTTTGCATGCTTTCTCTTAATTGTCTGTGTATCATGTTTACTGCTTTTC
Organism: Chloranthus sessilifolius; assembly: GCA_021018995.1. NCBI lineage: Eukaryota > Viridiplantae > Streptophyta > Magnoliopsida > Chloranthales > Chloranthaceae > Chloranthus > Chloranthus sessilifolius. The sequence continues at coordinate 88,746,951 of CM037593.1, forward strand.
CTTCCTTCGTTTTGTCTATATGTTATCCTGCTCACATCTCTTTATCTTTAAATCAGTGACGACACTACTCGTCATAGGTTTGGGAGTGTGGCAAGGTTTGCCAATGGATAGTTAATGGCAGTGCAGCAAGATTTTAACAGAAATTGAGAAAAAAAAATAATTTCCCAATAGAGGAAATTAAAAACTTTTAAAAACTAAAACATGTTGTAGCTCTAACATTGGAGTGAAACAAATGTCAGGAATTTTTTCGGAAGCAATGATGAGTGAACTTGAAGAGAGAAAATTGTGAAGATATACCCCAGAAATTTAATGGAAGACCATATCCAGTGAGATTTGGGCCTGAAAATTTTTCTTTGAAGAGTGTTTGGAAATTTCTTCTGCTCTAAGGACTGATTGAATCTACCTTTGTTCACTGGAAGTTAGGCAAATCCAAGTTGAAACAACTTGACAGCACTCATGACATGAAGTAAGGCCATCCTTTAGACAGTTTGAGCTTAAAATTTCCCACCGTTGAACTGCCCTTGATACACACCATTTAAGCCTTGAAAATCTAAGTCTTTCTTTGACAAAAGCCAGAGAATTTAAACCCAAAACTCAGTGACCTGATGCAGCCTGACCCTTATCCTAAGATTTCAGAAGGAGAAGAAGTTGAAGAAGGTAGAGGTGGTTTAACAGTTGGTGAAAGGAGAAGAGAACATACTTGATGGCAATTGTGTATCAGATGTATAATTGTGGCATTCCAGCCAATAAAAAGAAAAGAAAATAGAAGAAAAATAAAAAAGAAAAGCATACCAAAAAGAAAAAATAAAAGAGTGAGAAAGAGAAGTCATTTCATTGAAAGATTGAAAAGAAGATTAGGAACTGATCACTTCAAATATGAAAATTCAAGTAGATGGAATTGTGTTGAAATGAAGGTGTACATGTCACCTCCTTACGTTACTGATTTCTCAAATTTTGAATCCCATTCCACCCTTTTATTCTTTATAAACTTCACCCATAAGCCACATTACAACCAAATAAAAAGTCCTTACTGATCTGAAATGGATTGAGCTATCATGTGGAGATGAGAATTTGTTTGATCTATGGTGAAAAGAGTTAGAAAATTTCAGAAATTGGAGCATTGCCTATGCTCATGCTTGCAGTCCTATTTGAGGACTGTAACTGCTCATGAGCTGTGTGAAATGATACACCCTTCTATTTTATTTTGAGTAATAGCCCCGGTGATCTTTGGGTCTGAAATTAGGATTGATGGGGGCATTATCAAAACATGATTCTCAACTTAATGAAGCTTTGCATTAATTTTCATACAAAATGCCTTGACATGAGCTGATTGACTGTGAAGGAGTTACAGCAAAATTTTAGTTTTAAACTGTCATTTTTTTGCTGAGAATCCTCTAAAACAGAATGGACAAGGTGTGGAATAAATTTTATATTGCTTGAATTTTGTTTTAACATACTATGCTGATATTAACTCAGTCATGGGAGAAGTTTGTGGGTAACTTCACTAAAAACCCTCTTGAGACTTCACTCCTTCACTAAGGATCACCTAGGGGTTTAAAAGGCTTGATGCATATGCTAAATGCATCTGTGTTCCCTATAAAAGTCATATTTTTCATTTTCAATAATTATTTTTACTTTCTCCATTGTTCAGGGACTATCAAAGCTTAGGTTTAGGGGTGTATTAAGCAATGAAAAATGCCATCTTTCACCTCCTAACCTGACCTTTGGTGGACCTTTGAGCTAACTAATAATTTTTTTTGAGTGTATTTTGTAGATAAGCAATAAATTACAAGCTTAGTGCAGACATCCACTTAAAATAGCCAAAGAAGCAATTTGCTGCTCAACATGTGACCTTACAGCCCAAAGGCCAGCCATTCAAATAGTCCACAAGAGCCTTAGAAGTTCATGAGATTGTTTTTAGCCCAACTAGGAATGCTTGAGGCTGAGTGCAATTGCAAGGAATGAGGATTGAATCCACTAATAGGTGGTTGAGTGTTGAACAAAGGAAGAATAGCACACTAGAGATGTGTGCTAGCAGTGGAAGCACAAGGGTAAACTCGTTGAGAGGTCAGCTCTAGTTGCCGAGAGGATCTGATGCTCAAAAGCCAACATATCCAGAGGTTCCATGAAACTGTCGAGAGGTTGGATGTTATACACGAAGCTATCGAGAGCTCCTCAGTACCTGTCGAGAGGTTCTGGAAGTATGTTATAACCCGTCGAGAAGTTGTGATACACAGGAGCCAAGCTGTCGAGAGGTTCTGAAGTGAAATAGTGAAGAGATAGAGAAGATGATAGAAGCTTTCGAAAGGTTGGAAGTGCAGTAAAAGATCCTGTCGACACCTTACCTGAAGGTGCAGGAGAAGTCAAGAAGTTCTAAGTGCATCTCGAGAGGATTCAACTGAACTTGTCGAGCAGTCCAAGACAACCTATCGACAACTCTCTTGAAGCATTGCGCATTCTCACGAGGATAGATTGAACTTGTCGAGAGCTTAGTGGTAGATTGTATAACAAGTCAAGAGGTTGATTATAACCTGTCGAGAGGATGAATAGAGAAATGGACAGAACGGTGAATAGGGCTGCCAATCCTGTCGAGATGTTTTCAATCCTTTCAAAGCCACACAGATCTTGTCGACTACTCATCCAATCCTATTGACTAGTGTAATTTAACTCCTCGAGAGGTCTCCAAACCTATCAAAATAATGAGTAAGCAGGCTGAGAACCTGTCAAGAGGTTCCCTGAACCTCTCGACACTCGAACTAGGAACTTCTCAGCCCCTTTTCCAGCAACTGCCAACTTTTGAATTTCATGCACACATCCCAAAGCATGTCAGCGACCCCTAGGGGATACTTTTTGTACTAAACTGAGCATGAATGGAAACCCTAACTGCCTCACGTGTGTTTACCGGTTGTGGACCAATGGGAGAAGAGTTTCTAGAAGAGAAATCAGCCACATCAGCAGCCTAGAATAATAGAATTATTCTCATGGGCTCTGATTGGCTGAAACAGATTAGAGATAGAGGGAGGAGGTATAAACAGAAGAGAAGCTTTACAGAAGGGGCATCCAGAATTTGAGAGAACCAGAGCTTAGTTCAAGATCTATTTTTCCCTCCAAAAAAAACTCCCTCACTCTTCCTTCTTCTCCCATTCTCTCTTTAGCCAATCATGGTTGGCTAAACTCCTTTCAGTAGTTAGGGTGAGGTCTTGAGCTGTAAATCAAGAGTTTCAAAGGCTTATAAAGGATTGTATGTTGCATAGATTGTAGATCTGAGCACAATAAGATTATAAGTTGTATTATTTCAATGTAATTATAGTTTTTAAAGGTAATTCTAATCTATATTTCACTTCTTCATATTTGATTTCCCTGGATTGGATACTCTTGTGGATGCCAGCCAGAAATGGAGAGCTTGTAGCTTGGCACCCACAGCATCTGCAATAGTTTACCTGTTCCAATCAAGATCAATAGATTGGAACAATCTTTGGGATGATCTGTGTCCAGTAGAAGGGCAGATCATAACCTTAGGATTGCTTTGATCCATTGGTGGAGAGTGGATTCTTATACCTAGCATCTGAGCTTGTAGCCAGATGGAGGATTGTTGCAGATATGTCCTCTACACTGCCTTTGATTCCTTTGATTTTCAGTAAAAGACCAAAACCCCTAGCTGATGTTCTCCACCTTTTGAATTTAATATTTTCTCTATTGTCCCTCATCTCTGTGTTTGATCAGATCTGGATCACTTGCATTTAACTTTTGTAGTTTGTAGTAAAAGTGATAAAAAACCTAAAACCTCACATCTTTCCTGTTTTAGTTTAGCTTAAATTAGGATAGAGTGCCAGATCTCCCATAGATATGGAGATTTACTATAGTTAAATCACATTTTCCTGTGGACATACCCTTACTTACCTTTTAAAACTTGTTGCAACAACCCTGGTTCTTGCAGGACTGGTTGCACAACTCAATTCCATACATCCATAATTTGTGCCTTTTAATTGGCTGCTTTAATCATATAATAATTGCAAGGTGGGCAGCACAATAGGAACGAGGCCAATCCTCCTTAGCATAGCGGGTCCAAATCCCTTTTTTTTAGAATTATTTAGTTGCTTTAATTAGAGTTATAATATCAGTTCTATAATTTCTTCTTAGAATTTTAGTATAGTCAATTTACATGCTTTATCTTAATTAAATCCTTAGAATAATTGCTTCGATTAGAACTCCAATAAAATTAGTTCCTTTATTTTAATTAGATAATTCTAGCATAGTTAATTCTTCACTTTATTAGACCTCAGTATCAGTAATCAGTCCTTTTATTTCAATTAGAATCTTAGTATAACTAATTCATTGCTTTGATCATAATTCTAGTCAAATCAGTCCTTTATTTTTAATTAGAATTTAGTATGATTAATTCATTGTTTTAATTAGATTTCAAGTACAGTTAATTCATTGCTCTAATCAGAATTTTAATCAAATTAGTTTGTTTCCTTCAATTAGATTTTTTCTATTTTATTCATATAAAATTAATTCATTGCTTAAATTAGAGTTTTAGTAAAACTAGTTCTCTATTTTAATTAGAATCCTCGTACAACTAGTATACGTGCTTTACCTAGAATTTCAGTATAACTAGCATGCCTGGTTTAATTAAAGTTTCATTAAAATTAATACACCTACATTCCTAGTACAATTAGGAGACTGGTGTTAATTGGACTTTTGGTAGTATTAGGGCACTATATTAATTAGAATTATAGTAGTCCTAGGAAACTAAAATTAATTAGATTCCTGATAAAATTAGAATACTAAATTAAATAGACCCTAATAAATTTCCACATAACTAAACTCACAACAGAATTGGGAAGTCTAAACCAATTAGAACTACAATAATAACAGAGGAAGGGAAGAAAAACTAAACTATCTAAATTATAAGAAAAGACATAGCTGCTGACGTTTGCAACTGCCTATTACAATAAACTAGGAACGTTCCTAGAAAACCCTTTATTTCCAACATTCCAAACACCGCATCGCTAGACTTCACTTGGACAGAATTGGAGCCACTGATTCAATGGGGAACGAGAGGAAGCCAAAAAATGCGCGCACCAACAGTTGGGGTCTGAGCCACAGAGCTATTGTTTCAACCTATGTTCAGCCATGTACTATTGTTTCAGTGCATGGTTCCCAATTTAGGGTTATGGGGTCTGAAATGCCAGACTATGGTTTCAATCAGCATTCTAACTATATACTCTTGTTTCAATATATAGTCTCCCTATGTTGGGATTGAGCCACAGAGCTATTGTTTCAGCCTGTGTTCAGCCATGTACTATTGTTTCAGTGTATGATTCCCAGGTTAGGGTCATGGAGCCTGAGCCACAGAGCTATTATTTCAGTCTGTATTTAGCCATATACTATTGTTTCAGTATATGGTCCCACATTAGGGTAAAGGGATCTAAGCCACAAAGCTATTGTTTTCGCCTGTGTTCAGCCATATACTATTGTTTCATTATATGGTCCCTACGTCGAGATGTGAAGCTTTCAGAGAAGGTAAGTCCTTTTCGAAATGTCACCACCATGGTCAAAGGTTGACCGAACTGATTTGTATATTCTGAGAGGAAAAAATGGGGGTGTCTACAGGCATAACCACCAGCCCTCACTTTCATGGACGCCAATTTGCCAAAGGAGTCATTGCGGGGAAGTTTAGCTGCTATATATTTAACGGCCATAATTCAAGGATTCTCTGTCCCTCAGGCACTAGTCGACCCGGGAGTGTTAGGCTACTTTAGAGTGCTTGCTACTGACTTTATTGAAGACAGTGATAAGAATGGGGTGAATGAAAATGAATGAAAGGTGGATTGAAAATGACAGAGCAGCAAGCCTAAAATATGCCCAATCCTACAAGATACAGGGCATGTTGTAGCAAGTTTTGATAAGTAAGAGTTTGTCTCACAGGGAAATTGATCTTAAGCTCAAAGGGAGCCATCTTTAGTAGGCCCTCCAGATCTGACTACAGATCTGGCAATCCTAAATGGAAGGGGATTTAGGGTCACTAAAATCTAAATTCTAAGGTATCCTAATGTCTAAACTATAGAAAAAGAATGAAGATGGAGTGAGAAAATAAATATAAAAGGGTGAGAAGTATGCTATTAGGTTCAGATCTGATGGGTTTCATGACTCAAATTCAGATCTGCTGCTATAGAAGTCCTGTCCAGTGGCTACATTATCACCACTGAGGAGAAAGAATCCAACTCATCTCTGTGCCATGATCCAATCCCTTTATGGCTATAACCTGTCCACTTAAATGGTCACAGATTATCCAATTAGGGAACCATAGTCCAGAGATGAGTCAGAACAAGTTTATCATTGTAGGCACTACTTCATCCAGGCTACAAGCACAAGAATCCATAGGGAACCTCAACCTCTAAAGTGCTATGTGTGGGGCTAGGCCTGTATGGGAGCATGTTAGCCCAGACACATAGAACTAGCAAGAGTTTGAGTGCAACCTTAGATCTAGTTGTCCACTACTTTAGAGTGCCTGCAGTGATCCAGTCGTAAGCCTACAATCTCTATAACCAAACCAAATGCTTATCCGATGGGTCTATACACACTCTGGGAGTTTGTCTCAGCACAATCTCTCCCAGGGCTACAAGCACAAGTTCAGAGAAGAATAATCCGTCTTGAGTCTGTGGGTTGGCTTCACCCTAAGGCTATAACATGTCAACTTAAATGGTCACAGACTATCCCAGAGGTTATCCTGATCACAAAGCTCAAGATAGAACAAGAAACATTGCTGCCACTACCATGTTCACAAGGCTACAAAAGCTCATTGCTCCCATGGGAACTTCAGATCTAGTGGGTCCTGTGGTGGGGCTAGGCCTGTATGGGAGCATGTTAGCCCAGACACACAGGTCACTTGGATCTAAATAAACCATGAAATTAGTCCTCCATTGCTTGCAATATGTCCTAGCAATGGAGGATCTCAAGATAACAGCCTTGTACAGAACAACTCACAAAAATCCCATAAAAGTAAAACACCCTATCATGAAACTCCATTAATCTATTCCAAATAGTCATACAAAGACATAGCCAGCAAATGCTGGACTATGGGGAGAAGAAAAATTAAAAAGAAAACTACCTAAAACTTACTAGAAATATGCAGCTACCACCAGAAGAAGAAGAAGATAGACTAAATTCTATTCTAAGCAGAGAGTCCTCTAAACCGAAACCAGGCTTAGCTTTATATAGCAGTTAGTTTGGCGGCGCATTAGGGTTAGGAAACCCTAATTTTAACGATGCCACATGGCCTAATATTGTCTCTAGGATGCCTCAAGGCACGTGCACAGAACTTAGAGCATTGGAATGCGTGCCCTAATTGCTAGAAGTTCCCAGAATGTCCTCTGCAGAGGTGAGGGAGAGTTAGAGTTCAGAGCCTTGCCAGGTAGTACTGGTTTCCAAGTCTGTCGTGTGGTAGCATGGTCTTCGCGAGGTTGGATTAGCTTGAAATTCTAGTCGTCGCGGGGTTGTCTTAGTTGCAGCTGAAGCAGTCGTGCGATAGAGCATTGAATCCTCGTTGGATTGCTCTGGTCTTCGCGGGATTGCACTTTCCTTTTGAATGGCATGGGAATCATGCGAGCAATTTGTTTCTCAATGGATCTTCGCGAGGATCCTCGCGAGGACATGATGTGCATTGGTCTCTGAATTACGTGAGAGGTTTTTCTGAAGTTTTGCATCCCTCGGCCACTGCGCGATAGCTGCGCGCTGAAATACCTGGAGCTCTCTCTCCTTAGTTGATCTGAGTGAACTGTGTGAGGTTTGAGAGCTACTTTCTTAAGACTGTGACTGCGAGGCTAGGCTTATATTTGAGCTTGAGAGCTGAAGTATGATTCAAGCCCCTGCTATGCGACCTCTCAGTGTTAAAAACAATTTAAAATCAAAGAAAGAGTACAACAGGGGATGGAATCAGCACAACTGAGAAATCCTAGACCTGCAAGATACAGGGTCCATTTGTAGCAAGTTTTGATAAGTAAGAGTTTGTCCCACAGGGAAAGGTGATCTACAGCTCCAAAGGAGCCATCTCTAGTAGCCCTCCAGATCTGACTACAGATCTGGCAGTCCTAAAAGGAGGGGAGTTTAAGGTCACTAATTCTATGTATTATACGATAGCCTAATGAGTTAACTACAGAAAGGGTTGAGAAGATGGATGGATTGTGGAAAATAAATATAAAAGGGTGAGAAGTAGGTTATTGAGTCTAGATCGGAGGAGTTTTGTAACTCAAATTCAGATCGGATGTTATGGAAATCCTGTCCAATGGCTACATTATCACCAAAGAGGAGGAAGAATTCAACTCATCCCTGTGCCATGATCCAATCCCTTAAGGTTATAACCTGTCCACTTAAATGGTCACAGACTATCCCATAGGGGAACCACAGTCCAGAGATGGGTCAAAACAAATTAATCATTGTAGGCACTACTTCATCCAGGCTACAAGCTCGGGAATCCATAGGGAACCTCAACCTCTAAAGCCCTATGTGTGGGGCTAAGGCTGTATAGGACCTGATAGCCCAGACACATAGAACCAGCAAGAGATTAAGTACCACCTTAGATCTAGCTGTCCATTGCTTGAGTGGGACTGTAATGGTCCAGTCACAAGCCTACAATCTCCATAACCATATCAGATCTAACATCTGATGGCGGGTCTATACAAATATATGGGGAGTCTGCCTCTGCACAACCTCCTACCAGGCTTAACAGCTCAGACTCGGGAAAGAAGGATCCATCTTGGATCGGCGGATTGGATTCACCCTAAGGCTATAGCCTGTCCACTTAAATGGTCACAGACTATCCCAGAGGCTATCCTCCTCATGGAGCCCAACACAAAACAAGTTAATTACTGCTACCACCATGGTCACAAGGCTACCAGCTCAGGCTCCCATGAGAATTTCAGATCTAATGAGTCCTGTGGTGGGGCTAAGGCTGTATAGGACCGTGATAGCCCAGACACAAAGGTCACTTAGATCTGAGTGGATCCTTAGTATCAGTCCTCCATTGCTTTGAAACACGTACCAATGGCGGATCACAAGGCGACCTTGCAGTAACAACTCACAAATACACAAATCCCATAAGAGTATAAATCCTATTACAAAAACTCTATTAATCTAACCTCAATAGACATACAAAGGCATGGCCAGTAAGTGCTGAGCCATGGAGAGAAGAAAAAGAAGAAAAAAAACTACTTACAGTTACAGGAAGAACAAGAATGGAAAAGAAAAATTACAAAATCTGAGATAGGAGTTCCTCTTCTAAATTCTAACTCCAACTCTCCCTCTCCATTCTCTAAACCTAAACTAGGCTTAGGTTTATATAGCAGTGGTGTGGCGGCGCATTAGGATTAGGAAACCATAATTTTAACGATGCCACGTGGCCAAATAATGATCCTTGGATGCCTCGGGGCACGTGCATGGAGATTTGAGCATGGGAGTGCGTGCCCTAATCCTTGGAAATCCCCAGAAAGTCCTCATAGAATGATGGAAGTTGGAGTTCAGAGCTTCACCAGGTTGCAGTCGATTCCTAGACTTATCGCGTGGTAGCTCTATTCTTCGCGTGGTTGAGTTTAACATTGAAGCTTCAGACGTCGCGTAGTTTCAGCTTCTTGATGCTTTGAGCAGTCGCGAGGTAGACAGTTAAGCTCTCGCTGGATTAGGCTTCGCACATTTAGATTGATACTTGTGGATAGCACGGGAACTGCGCGAGCATTCCATTTCACTTTGCGAGGCTAATTCAGGATTTCGCGAGACTGCTTTCTTTCTAAACAGCGTGAGAACTACACGAGAAGTTCACTTCTTAATGGAACTTCGCGAGGATCCTCACGAGGCGTTGATGCTTTTCTAAACTGCGCGACGGGTTCTCTTGATATTTGCATCTCGCGACTACTGCGCGACAGTTGCGCGAGGTAGGATTCTGAAGCTCTCTCCTCAGCTGTTCTGAGAGAACCGCACAAGGGTGAGAGGGGTCTTCTTGAACTGCACAGGAGTTGCGCGACCTTTAGCTTCTAAACTTCATGAGAGCTGTGCGACTCAAGGCTTCTGAAGCTCTTCTGTCACTCTACTGCGCGATAACTTGTTAGTGAAGTCTTGGGACTTCGCTAGGACTGTGCGAAGTGGATTTTTCTGAATCCTCTCGAGCTTTGTCAGCTGCGCAAGGCTCTTCTATGGTCTGGATTTATGGTTCATTCTTCTGAGGGACTTCTGGTGCCAAAACAGGCTCCTTAGTAGGATTCATGGCCTTATTGCCCTGCTGTTTTATTACCTACAGAAAACACTTAACAAGCATTTATTAGATGGCTAAGGGTCTAATCAAAGGCTAAGTTAAGGGGTGAAAAGTGGTACTTTTTGTGTCTTAACACACCCCCAAACTTAATCTTTGCTAGTCCCTTAGCAAAGCTACACTAAAAATGTACAAAAATTAACTGCCACTTTCGTAGGGAGCACGGATACATTTAGCATATGTACCAAGCCGTGGAGGAGTGAAGTCTCCTGAGGGTTTTCAGTGAAGATACCCACAAACTTCTCAATAAAATAGTTAACAGTAGTGCAAGATTATCAAGTTAGCAGTCAAGAAAGAGAGTATCAGTTCACCCTTGAATCAGTAAAAATATAGGAAATTTAAATACATTGTCTACACAGATGTTTAAGCAACATAAACTTCACATGATACCACAACATTTCCAATCAGTTCACAATAGGGGAAACTACACATGTGTGTCAGCACTGAGCTAATCATTAAATTAAAAATTAGGTTGTAGGTCATGCCCAATACATTCAATATCAGACCCAAAACTCTCTAGGGCATACTCTCACAAAGAACTTTTGAGGGTTTCATTGTCTCTCAAACTCAAGAGCAGTTACATCCCCAAATGGGTTTGTAAGCATGAGCATATGCATAGCATTCAAGTTCTAGCATCATTGGCTGATTTTTACCATAGATTGGACAACTCATTATCTCCACATGACAGCTCATTCAACTTTTGATCACTAGGGCTTTAACTGGGTTGAAATGTGGCTTATGGTATTGGGTTATAAAAAGAATTGGAAGGTTTAAAAGGGGTTCGAAATTCAGAAATCAGTAGGTGGAGGAGGTGATTCATGACTTTACCTTCTTTAATTCAGCTCCTTTCAACTTCTTTGAAATCTTCAGATTTGAAGTGATCAGTTTCTCTTCTTGTTTGATTTTTTTCCGATGAATGTTTCCTCTTGACTCCTCTCTTACTCCTCTTCATTATTATTTTCTTTTCTTTCTGATGCAGTTTTCTTCTTTTTATTTTTGTTTTTGCTTTAATGAATTGCCACCTTTTTCCTCAGTTGTTACACTGCTAGAACTTCAGATAATTCTTCTCCACTCATCCAATGTTGACCCTAGCTAGTCCTTCTTTAACTCTTTCTCATTTATCTTTTGAATTTTCAGAGTAAGGGTAAGGTTAAATCAGATCCATAGGTTCAGGTACAAGTACTCAGGTGTGTTTTGGAGAAAATTGGACTTTGAAGCTCAAAAAGTGTATGAACAAGGGCAGTTGCTTCAGGGTTTGGTCTGTTTAGGCTCAACTTGTTCAAGAGAAGGCCTTGATCCTTTCCTAAGTTTCATGAGTGCTGTCAGTTGTTTCAACTTGGAGTTACCTAACTCTTAGTGAACATATTGACTTAGCCAGTCCTTAAAGCTAGAAGAAATTTGCCTCAATCACTCCTCAAATAAAAAAAATTTTGTAGGCCCAATTCTCACTGGTGATGGTCTTCCTTTAAACTTTTAAGCATGCCCTTACCTTTTTCTCTCTTCAATGGTTCACTAAGTGCTTATACTAGTGAGTTTTCTTGGTGTTCTCATCATGGAAATGTGAAAATTTAGAAATTTATAATGTCTAAAGATCTGCAAAAAATTTTAGATTCCTTAATTTTCATAATTCTTAAGTGAACACGGCTCCATTTCTATGTTACTCACATGATTCTACTGCACTTTAAGTTAACTATGTTATTGGCAGACCTACCTGCCACACCCCCAAACCTAGGAGGAGCAGTGTCCTCACTGGTTCAGAGGTGAGAATAAACGGTATAGTCCAAGGAAACATGCAGAGACACATATAGAAGAAGAGAGAGAAAGAAAAATGCAAAACTGAATAGTATGGAACGAAAAGAAAACTTTCATTAAAAAAAAAAAAATATGACAAAAAGAGAGAAAAAAAAAAGAAAAGAGAAAATGGGGGGGTTAAGGGGAAGCCGGGGGAGGGTTGGAGGTTGATGGAGGGGGAGATGCAGGTGGTGCCATATTTTTATTTTTCTTCTTCTCCCGCTTCTCCCTTTATTTCTTTTTCTTTTCCTCTAACTTCTCTTTCTTTTTCTTTTTCTTTTCCTCCTTGGCGAGGATCCGCATGACCTCGTCATACTCATCCCAGAGAAATTGCAGGGGGTCCGGCTCCTTAGGCGGTGGGGGATTGTCCCAGACGGGGTAAAATTTGATTGGGAAGCCAAAGGGGCTGTCATCTGCCATTTGTGTGAGGAGGTGTGGACTTCTAGGGTTAGAAGAGGAGGGATGAGATGAAAAGCGACTGAGGGCCGGTTTAAAAAGAGAAGGACGAGGGAACATGAATCGGCGGAATTGAAATTGTGCCCGTTTTCACACTTGGCAATAAATGAGGGTTGTGTGGGGAAAGAAGAAAATACACAACGGACTCTTTGGAAAAGAGAAGTAGCATTACATGCATGTCCAAAGAGAGGCATGGTATTTAAAGAGGTATGTGTATGCAGGGATCTCATGAGGAGCAATAAGTGGTGAGGAAAGGACATTTCTTGCAATTTGGTGAAATGGGGATCTTATGAGGTACACTTAAAATGGCACATCAATGTGAAGAGGAAGGCATTGAATTTCTTGATGCAGGTATTGCACGAATTAGATTCAGCCACCAACGACATCCATCCGCTTCATGGAGTACTTTATCAAAGAAAAAGATCCTCTCAAAAACTGGTCTCCCAAGAATGGCAAAAAAGAATAAAAGCAAAAATACCAAACAATCATAAATAAACAGACAGAACAGAGCAATAGACAAAATTAGAAATTCTATTAAAGTGGAAGAAAAAATTGTTACAGGTGGCATTTCAAAAAGAAAAACCTAAGATACAATTTAGAAGCTAGGACCTAATCGGAATCAGAATTGGTAAGGAAATCCCAGCCCATCTTTTTAGCCTGTGCCTTAAGGGCTGCTCTGTCTTGTTTCTTCTTTTCCTCCCTCTCCTTTTTATTTTCTGCTGGTGTTTTCGCTACAGATGGAGCTTTTGGAGCCCTCACTCTCATTTTTGGTGCTTTGGGAGCCTTTGGTTCCTTGGGTGGTTCTTGAGGGGCTTTGCCTTTACGGTTAGCAGGGGGGGTGGCAGGGGATTTTTCTTTGCCTTTGCCTTTAACTTCAGCTTCTGCAGGGGAGACCACTGGGGCTTTTCCTTTTCCTTTAGCTTTGGGCTCCTCAGTGGGGATCACTGGTGCTTTTCCTTTTCCAGTGGACTCAGGTTTGGCAGGGGACTATGCCTCTTCAGACTGGGCAGCAGCCTCTTTACCAAATTTTGAGGGGACAGCTTTGGGAGCAGACCGCTTGGCTATGACCTTCCTCTACTGTGGATAAGTTTTTTCTTGGGGAGGTGCAGAAGAGGCCTGGGGAGATGGAGGCTGCTCAGTAGTTGTTGGCTGCGCCGTTGGAGGTGAAGCAAGAGCTTTTCCTTTATATTTTTGGGGCTTAGGTGGTGCCTCCTCAGACTGGGCAGGTGGAGCTAGAGTGGTAGTTGGCACAGGCTGAGGCACTTGAACAGAGAGTGGGGTTGGGTGGTAAGGTTCATTTCTAGCAGCGGCCAATGCCTTTTCCAATGTGGCTATCTGGACTTTAAATTTTAGGGCATCAGTCTCATGGATCTCCTTTTGAATTTTTTGGATTTCTTGGGCATTGTTAAGTCGTTTTTCAAGCATTCTTGCTAGGGCAGTCGCTGCAGCAGCATTGGATTTTTCATACTCCCAATTAATCTGATAATAAGTAGCTGAAGCTTTCGTCTTTCGATATTCCTCCACCATATTTTTCCACCCCAAGGAGATTCTCAGTAGTTGCTCGTTGTGGGCCTCTGTCATCTCATCAATCTTCTCCAGCATGGGGGTCTCAATTGATTGGCATAGCTTGGCCATACCCCTCAGGACATCCTTCCTCAGGTAAGCATTATCCCGCATGTGATGTAGGATGGTGAGGTAAGGAGGGTTGTAGAAATGATGTTTGGGTGCAATTGGCAGATAGGAGGTGGAAGGACCGAAGTGTGCTTGGTCCTAGGGGGGATGGGGAATGAGAGTAGGGAAGTCAAGTGGTGGGGGAATGGGGTCAGGTTATGGGTCTGTTTGGGTAGATTTGGCAGAGAAGGTGGGAGGGGGATAGGATAAGAGGGGGAATGGAGGGTAGAGGGGAAAAGTGAAGGGTATAGGCTCAACCTGAGTTGGGGGTGATGGGGGATGGAAAATTGGAATGGTGAAAAGGGGTAAAGGAAAAGGGTGGGGAAGAGGTGATGGTGATGGTGGGAGGGGTAATGATTCAGGAGGGAAGTTTGTTTGGGTGGTATTGTCAGTTAACAGGACCAGGGGGGTTGAAGTGGATGGGGTAGGGATGGGTGGAGTGGTTAAGGTGTAGAGGGTGGATTGGATGGAGGTGAGTTCAGCCTGCATTTGGTCCTGTTTGTGGTTATTGGTGGATAACTAGGCTTGGATGTCTTGGATCGGGGTAGGATGAGGTTAGTGTGTCAAAGTGAGGAGGCGGAGTTTGGGTTGGAAAGGGAGGAAGGAGCATGATGGAAAGTGGAGGGAGAGGAAGAGTGTGGTTCGGGAAAGGTCTTTGTGAGGTAGTTGGGGAGTCAGAGGGGGTGTAGTAGCTAGGCATGGTGTCAAGGAATGTAGAGATGAAGGCTTGGAAGCCTATGGATGTGTTTAGGGTTAAGTCAATGTCGGGGAGAGGAGATATAGTAGATATGGCTAGGGTGGTGGTTTCTTCAAGGTGGGGTGGGTCAATGGGGATGGAAGGTATTGAGGGTGGGGTCAGGGAGATGGTTAGAATGGTCTGAGTAGGTTTTTATTTCTTGTAGGAGATGAGTGGGGGGCTGGCAGGCTTGGTTGGAATGGAAGGTGGAATGAAGGGGGGAATTGTGGCAATGTACTGTGGTAAGGTAGGGGAAGGTGAGTCCTCCCATGGACCAAGCATGTGAAGGGGAGTAGGCATGGAGAATGAAATCAGAGGGGGGGAAGAGATGGATGCAAGAGGAGTAGAGGATGCAGGAATAAAAAGTGGAGGGGGTGTGGATGCTGCTACAGGGATGGAAGTGATGAGCTCTGGAGGCACTGCTACTGTAGCAGGGGTGGACTCTGCTGCAGCTGCTTTTACTTGCTTAGGCAGGGCCTGAGCTTCAACTTTCTTCTTTTTCTGACCCCCCATCAAGCTTTTGCTGATTCCCCATTGCCTCTTGGCAAAGGTAGTAGGGGTAAGGGTGGTGGTTTGCTCGGTTCTTCCTATCTTGTAGCCCCCCTTGATCAGCAGCAAGGTGATGATTCTGGCATAGGGTAGGGTGTGAGGCTTCTTGTTTGACCCTAATTTCACCACTGTGTCTTTCATAGCTTCAAAAATCAGCCAGGCTACATGGAAGCCATGGGCCATGTGGTAGGAGTAGACAGCATCCGCAATGGGAGTTCTTCTCTCCTGCTGATGTCCTGAGTAATATATGTTCTTCCGTAGGACTTGGTCAATGAATAACAGCTTAGGCCCAAGTTCCCTCCTTCTGATTGAGTCCCTGGTGGCTTTTAATCCTCTTGTTAGGGCCCTTGCAATTGCGTCAATTGATGCACGCAGAGGGGGGCCATATCCACAGCTAGGATTGAATGCTGCTGGGATGCCCAATACTTCAGCAATCATCTTAGGGCTTACTAACAAATCAAAATTGTCAATCATTACCAGCAAGCACTCTTGTCCATTGTTGCCCTTCTTGACCTTGATATGCTAGAATTTCTCTCATCAATGGCATCACGCCTGCTTTGCTCAGAAATAGTATTGCAGGGGCAGAGAGAGGTTCTTTTTCAAAGAATGGGACATCAATTGCTATTTTAGGCTCCAATGGAATTGACTCCATGAGCTCAGAAGGAGTAGAGAACTTTGTGGTTGGTACCGCCGCTTCCTCAACCACTTCCTTTCCTTTTTGGGGGGACTTTGAAGTTTTGGCCTTTTTAAGGGAGGGCGCTGCAGGGTCCTTGTCCTTCCCTTTTCTCTTCTGTGCAGATTTTGGGGCCATAGCTAACTTTGTCTTTGGGTGTGAGCAAATGGAGACTGGGATCTAGGGTTTGGTTTGATTTGACCCACAGGACACCTCAAGATCTCAGAGCAGAGGGTAATGGAAGAGGATGATGATAGGAACAACTCCGTAGAGTTGTGAAGTGAATGATGAGCTATAGGAGTGATGCTGGAGGAGAGAAGGGAGAGTGGTAGAAGCTAGGGTTTCACAGAGGGAAGAAGGAAGCAGATAATGAAAAAGGGACAAAGCGCGGGGTTGAAATACTTTTCGCGAAGCTCGACGCGCTTTGGAACATCTGGTCGCGGGGTTGGAAATAAACCTAGCGAGGGTGTTGATTACATCTGGATTGTGCGACAATCTTTAAAGTTGACCTTGGAACACGCGACAGAGTGAGATCAATTCATGTGAATTGCGTGAGTGATTCCTAAGGCTCTACTTGGATTGCGCGAGAAGCTGTGAGGTTCATCTTGAATCTCACGACAGACATAGAATCTCGTGACAGTAAATGGAATATTTTTGTTGAATTACGTGATATTCTCCTAGTTTATCTTGTGAACCTCACGATAGCCTGATAGTCTCACGATAACTACTGAATGGCTGGATGTGGACCGCGTGAGAGGTTGACAGGTACGCATGAATCTCACGATAGGTAATGTATGTTTCTACGCGAACTGCGCGACATCCATCTAGGCTTCCTTTTGAGCCTCACGATAGGTTTCCAGGCTCCTTCTTTAACCTCGCGAGAGCTTTTTGAATCTCGCGATAGTCTCCCAGGCTTCCATTTTTGACCCAGCGACAGTAAGGTATAAAACAGAGAGCATGCGCTCTCTGTTCTACCCTTTAGCATTTTTGCTGTGGTTGAATTTGGGCAAGACTCTCTCCTATGACTGTCTTTAGACACATGTAAACTCGATCATACACTGAAGGACAATGAAAACGACCTCCCACATTAAGCATTCAACTGAAGCTATTAGTTCATAAGCAGTAATAATCAAACCAAGCATCAAAAGTTCACAGATAGGGAAAAATTCAGATAAGGCCACTAGCAAATCCTAGAAAAGAGAAACTAAAGAAAGCAAGATAAATCAACCAAAAACTAAGTACATATGTTACATTAATGACACACCTATGGAATCAGTTTGAAGAAGGATCCCCTTGACAGTGAATGGTGTCGAAAAGGTCGGCAAGTTTTTCAAAACAAGGCTTAAGCCTCTGACCATTCACCTTCAAGAGTCTCCCAGACTTAGGGTCCTTGATTTCCACAACACCAGATGGGGAAACTTGCATGACAATATAAGGACCTTCCCATGTGGATTTCAATTTGCCTGGAAAAAATTTAAGTTTGGAGTTAAACAACCAAACCTTATCACCAATATTGAAACTCCTTCTCAACAGCCCTTTGTCAAAGAAAGCTTTGGACCTTTCCTTGTAGATCCTGGCATTGGCATAAGCATCCATCCTTAGTTCTTCCAATTGTGATAGTTGTAGCAGCCTGTGATGACCAGCAAAAGTTAGATCTAGATTTAAATGTTTGATGGCCAAATAGGCCTTGTGTTCTAACTCCACTGGGAGATGACAGGCCTTGCCATAGATCAGTCTGAAAGGGTACCGATGGGGGTCTTATAGGCAGTCCTATAAGCCCACAGTGCGTCATTAAGCTTGTCAGCCCAATCCTTCCTATCAGTCCTCATAGTCTTCTTAAGGATATGCTTGATCTCCCTATTTGAAATTTCAACTTGCCCACTGGTTTGTGGGTGGTAGGGAGTAGCAATCCTATGGGTGACAGAATATTTCTGGAGTAGGCTCTCAAAATTTCTGTTGCAGAAATGGCTCCCCCCATCACTGATAATGGCTCTAGGGGTACCAAATCTGGAGAAGATATTTTGCTTTATGAACTTGAGGACCACCTGATTATCATTAGTTCTTGTGCCAATGGATTCTACCCATTTGGAAACATAGTCCACTGCCACTAAGATAAAATGAAAACCATTTGAAGGAGGAAAGGGGCCCATAAAATCAATACCCCACACATCAAACAGTTCTACAACAAGGATGGGCTGTAAAGGCATTGAATTTCATTTAGACAGCCCTCCAAGTTTCTGACATCTTTCACAGGCCTTGTAGTGTGTATGGGCATCTCTGAAAAGAGAAGGCCAATAGAAACCACACTGCAACACTTTGTCAGCTATTTTTCTCCCACTAAAGTGACCCCCACAGGCATTTTCATGGCACATGGCCAGAATACTAGGGATATCACTTTCGGGAACACATTTCCGAATAATTTGGTCTGCACAATACTTGTACAAGTAAGGTTCTTCCCAGAAAAAGAATTTGACTTGTGAGAAAAATAGGTCTTTATCCATTTTTGTCCAATGGGAAGGGATCTTGCCTATAACTAGATAATTGACAATATGTGCATAGCAAGGAGCTAAAGATTGGATGGCAAATAATTGCTCATCCGGGAATACATCATTTGTAGTGAGGTCATCAACACCTTTCTCCAACATAATTCTGGACAAGTGGTCAGCCACCACATTTTCTACACCTTTCTTGTCTTTGATTTCGATGTCAAACTCCTACAACAGGAGTATCCATCTAATCAATCTAGGCTTTGCATCCTTCTTGGACAGTAGGTACTTTAATGCTGAGTGGTCAGTGAAGATGATAGTTTTAGACCCAAGTAGGTAAGGTCTAAACTTATCCACAGCAAAAACCACTGCCAGAAGCTCTTTCTCAGTGGTTGTGTAGTTCAGTTGAGCTTCAGCAAGTGATTTGCTAAGATATGCAATGACCACAGGCAGCTTATCCTTTCTCTGGCCCAAGACAACACCTATTGTCAAGTCAGATGCATCACACATCAACTCAAAGGGAAGGGTATAGTCAGGTGTTTGGAGTACAAGGGCAGAGGTGAGGCAAATTTTCAAAGTTTCAAAAGCCTTCAGACATTCAGCAGAGAAGTCAAAGGGCACATCCTGGCAGAGTAGGTGGCACAACGGCTTAGCAATTTTGCTAAAGTCTTTGATAAACCTCCTATAGAATCCAACATGGCCAAGGAAGGATCTGATTTGCTTGACTGTTCTTGGAGGGGGCAGATTTTTAATGAGGTCAACTTTGGCCTTGTCTACCTCAATTCCATCTTTAGAGACTACATGACTCAACACAATTCCTTGTGTTACCATGAAGTGGCTCTTCTCCCAACTTAAGACCAAATTGGCCTCTTCACATCTTTGTAGGACTTGATGGAGGTGTTGTAGACGTTGGTTAAAGCTATCCCCATAGACCGAAAAGTCATCCATGAAAATTTCCAAGAATTTGTTAATCATATCGGAAAAAATGGCATACATACACCTCTGAAAGGTGGCTGGGGCATTACACAGTCCAAAAGGCATCCTTCTGTAAGCAAAGGTGCGAAACAGAAAAGTAAATATAGTTTTCTCTTGATCAAGGGGGTGCACAGGGATCTGATTGTACCCTGAGTACCCATCAAGAAAACAGTAAAAAGCCTTCCTAGCCAACTTGTCCAAAATTTGATCAATAAAAGGGAGAGGGAAGTGGTCCTTTCTGGTCTTGGAGTTGAGTTTTCGATAGTCAATGCAAACTCTCCACCGGGTCTCCTGGCTGGTCTCAACTCTCAGTCGGTTTGATCCTTTGTTATGCCAGATTTCTTGGGTACCACCTAGATTGGTGCCACCCATTCAGAATCAGAGATGGGGTAAATTACCCCAGCATCCAGCAACTTAATGATTTCTTTCATTAAGTTTCCTCTGCATTTCCTTGGAGGGTGTTGAGCCCTCCTCTTGATGAATCCTATGCATACAGATTGATGCATCAATTCCTCCTAGATCAGCAATGGTCCAGCCTATTGCTTTCTTGTGCTTCCTCAAAATAGTTAGCAACTCCTCCTCTTGGTCACTACTAAGAAAAGAGGAGATAATCACAGGAAGTTTCACTTCTTTCTCGAGGAAAGCATATTTTAATGTCTCTGGCAGCTTCTTGAGCTCCAGATTAGGGGCTTGTTGTATGGATGGCAGGATTGGTGTATTGTTGGATGGAGGAAGGGGCAACAATGTAGGTTTCTAATTGGAATGTTGTACTAAGCCCACAGAAGACTTCACTAGGGGTGTGTCTCCTGGCATTAAAGCTAGGCTTTGTTCCTCCCCCAAGTTCCAAACTTTAGTTAAATCAGTGGCAATGTTGCTCCACTCCAGCAGAGTGTGCAGTTCTTCTTCAACAATTTCTTCTAGTACATCCATTGCAAAGCATTCCTCATTGTCCAGCTGACGGTGCTTTGCACTGTTGTACACATTAAGCTCAACTTTCATATGTCCGAAAGTGACCTCCATGATCCCAGACCTGTATTGAATGCATGCGTTGGCAGTGGCCAAGAATGGTTTGCCTAGAATAACAAGTATGGAAGATGTATTCTTGTTGCAGCCCATGTCCAAGACAAGGAATTCTGTAGGATAGAAGAACTTGTCTACCCCTACTAGGACATCCTCTACCACTCTCATGGGTTTCCTCTCGGACCTATCAGCCATCAATAGAACAATGGGGGTGGGCTTCAGCTCCCCCAAACCTAACTGCTGATATACACTGTATGGCAGCAGGTTAACACTGGCTCCAAGGTCCAAAAGAGCCCTACCAATCGTGTGGTCCCCAATAATACAAGGAATAGTGGGTATCCCTGGGTCTTGCAACTTCTCAGGTATTGTCATGGTTAATACAGAATTCACTGTATCAGTCGCAAAGACCTTCTTGGACAAATGGCCTCTGGCTTTCCTTTTTTGAGTATAGAGGTCCTTCAGAAACTTTGCATAGGATGAGACCTGTCGGATTGCATCAAGCAGGGGTAAATTTATCTTGACATGCTTAAAGGTCTCCATCATCTCTCTCATGCGACCCTTTATCAAAGGGTGGCCACTCAAAGCTTGAGAAAATGACAGCTGAGGTACTGCTGGTTCCTTAGCTGCAAGCCCATGGCTAAACTTTTTTTTTTTTCTTTTTTCTATTTTTATCTCCTGCTGAGGCTCAACTACAACCTCTTTATTTTTCCCTTGGTGAAGGGCAGCAAGCAGTTCTTGACTCTGTGCCTTAACAAAATCTTTATCACTTTCACATGACATTTCCTTAGGATAGACCTCTCCTTGTTCCTTTTCCACCTGGTTGTCTACCATCCTACCAGACCTTAGGGTAGTTATGGAATTGGCCCCCTCAAAATTGGAGGAGCCTTCTCCGATGGAATACTGGCCCTTATGGTTGGCAATTGGTTGGCTTGGCAACCTGCCCTCCTGTCTTTTACCCAGAGCATTGGCTATTTGGCCAAGCTGCTCTTCTATTTTCTTAATGCATTGATCGTGAGAAGTCACAGTCTGATTTAAGGGTCCAAGGTTTTGCAATTGGGTCAAAACCTGATCCTCAAAAGAAGCACTTCGGGGCTGAGGTGGGGGAACTATCAATTGATTTTGTTGCTGGGGCTGCTGTTGTTGGAAATTTGATCTTTGAGCATAACCCTAGTTAAACTGCTGCTGTGGCCTTTGAGGTAAGGCAAACATCTGCTGTGGCTGCATATAATTGTCTTGCCTCCACCTTAAAATTGGGTGGTCTCTCCATTGGTAACCAACATTTTGGTGCTAGTATCCATATGGTTGTTTATTGTAGCCACCAGATTGTTGCTGTCCAAAACATTGGGCACCAGCAGCTTGTTCCATTACAAACTCAGGGTATTGCCCTACAGATGGACATTCTTCTACTGTGTGCTGTGGAGAATTGCATATTAGACATGCCTCCATCACTTGTGCAGCCATTCTGGGCTGCACCATAGTCAAAAGTTTATCAAATCTTTCAGTAAGATTGGCCATCTGCATTCTTAGATCATCATTTCCCCTAACTTCATATATTTTTCCTTTAGAAATCTTAGCCACCCCCAGCTTAGGAGATGGTTCTTGAATAGTTCTAGAAGAGGACATCTTCTGGAAAGCATTTTCACTTATGACCTCGAACAAGTCCCATGCCTCATCAGCTGTTTTATGCATGTACGTTCCACCACAAGAGGCATCTACCATGTCTCTGCTCTTCTCATCAATCCCATTGTAGAAGCTCTGGACAAGCTGCCAGTCAGGGATCTTGTGGTGGGGACATTGTTTGAGCATCTCTTTAAATCTATCCCAGCACTGGTTAAAATCTTCAGTTGGGGATTGGGCAAAAGAAAGTATGCTTTTCCTCAATTGGCTGGTCTTAGTCTCTGGGAAAAATTTAGACAGAAATCTTGTCTGGAGGTCTTTCCAGGAGGTGATGTGTTGTTTGGGAGAGTAGATAACCAGGTCATGGCCCTGTCCTTTAGGGAGAAAGGAAAGAGCCTTAACCTAGTGGCTTCTGGTCCCAAACCAGCAATGGAGAATGTCATAGTACCAAGAACTGGTCAATGTGCTTGTAAGGGTCTTCCTTGCTAAGCACATGGAAAGAGGGAAGCATTTGGATGATGGAAGTTTTGATTTCGTAATTTCCTTGAACATCAGGGAACTAGATGCTAAATGGAGAGTTGTAATCATCCGGAGCGTTCAATTCCTTCAATGTCCTAGGTTGTTCTTCACCCATAACTGCTATCTCAATTTCAATAGGGGGCTCAACTGTGGTGTGTCTATGCCTTCTCGGTCTTCTACCCCTTTCTATCTTAGGGTTAGCAGGCTCTAATGTAGGACTGAGGGATCTCCTTCCTAAAATGCACACACACCAACAACAGGGAAGACTATTTACAGGCACATTGCACTTAAAAACAAATGCAACTATCCTAATCAACTGCTATGCTATGGAATATTCAAATGAGAAATAGACTGAGTTTTGAGGGTTAGAGAAGTGCAAACAGAGGTAGCTAGACTCCCAGTGCAATTCTACTCTCCTTCTCTCCTACGGTCCAAATCTGCAAGAAAATTTTCAAATGTAAATCAGCAATATCAATTATTCACAAGTATAGCTACTAAATAATAAAGAATCAAAAAAATCTAGAGTCTACTAAAAGATCAACATCCCCTGCAACTGCGCCAAAAACTTGTTAGGCTACTTTAGAGTGCTTGCTACTGACTTTATTGAAGACAGTGATAAGAATCGGGTGAATGAAAATGAATGAAAGGTGGATTGAAAATGACAGAGCAGCAAGCCTAAAATATGTACAATCCTGCAAGATACAGGGCCTGTTGTAGCAAGTTTTGATAAGTAAGGGTTTGTCCCACAGGGAAATTGATCTTAAGCTCTGTAGAAACCCAAATTCGGCCCAAGGCCCGATCAATCTGTACTTCGGGAGAGATGTACCCCTGTGCTTCCGATGGCACCCCTGAACCCGTAGAAATCCACCCAGACCTTTAGGAATCACCCTGAACCCTTTAGAACCATTCCCCAACCCTTAGAGATCACCCCTAAACCCTAGATTCCCTTCCCATACCTAACTTGAACCTTTCTGAGCAGTTGATGGGAGGAGAGGTACAGAATTTCCCACAGACCATTACCAAGGATGAGCCATATACCATTGGAAAGGGGACTTCTCCAGCTTTCCAACAAGCTAAATATCACCCAATATGGAGTTGCGAGTCAAAAGTTATGGCTGATTGAAATTTCACATAAAATCATAAAACTTTTACTTAGGCGTATATATTACATATGCCCAGCCAATTTGGCCCCAGATTAGTCAGGCGTATATATTATATACGCCTGCCTTTTTTGGGGGAAATTTGGCCGGGCGTGTATAATACATATGCCCGGCATAGGTGGAACCCACCACGGGCTTCATCTTCCTAGGGCTCCCCTGTTTTTGGTGAAATTTACTGTTCCTAAACTGGGCGTATATAATATATACGCCTAGCTTAGCTATAGCAACTGTCATCAGTTGCTCGAATTTCCTTCATCTAGTTTGACCCTTTGACCATCCCCTTAGTTAAGATGGGTATCTTGAGATTGGTTGCACCCCCTTTAAGCTTATTGGCAACCCTTAAGTCACCTTTGGTCTCACCCCATCATCTGCCATTGAAATTAGTTTCTCCAAAACCCTAGGACCTTGAAAACCTAGAAAACCTTAGATGGGGGATTACCTAATTGCTAAACCCATTAGCTCTTAAATAAGCCCCTAACCCATCCCTTCTCTATAAATAGAGAGGCCCCCCTCTTCCCAAAGGGTTGAAAATTTGGTTGAAAGATTAGAGAGCTTAAGAGAGAGAACCCTAGTGAGAGAAAATGCCACTTATTTTCCAGAATTCTAGCAAGTTTAGTTCATCTTTTTCAATCCATTTCAACCATTAGATCACTCCCTTTAGCTAAAGTCTAGCCTTTGGCCTCACCCTATACTTCCTATTTTATTGAATCCTAGCATTAGAACCCATTTTCACGCCATTTAAGCCATCAGAAGCACGCCAAAGTGAAGGACTTCCATGGGGCAACAAGGGCCCGTGAGCTCCGGCTCACCCCTCTCTTCCTCTACCTTCTTGGTGTCTCCTCCGTCCAAGGATTCAAGCCGTTACGCCACCAAAATTTTGATTTGGCTCAAAGCTTGATAGGACCATATTGCCTTCGGGCAAGGGGAAACTCCGCCCTTTTATTTTTCTTTTTGGCCATAGATAGAGACCGCTACATGCGGGTTGATCGGGTGCCTAAACCCTTCCTGATCAATAACGGAAGCCCCCACCCAAGAGCCTTTGAAGGTTTCCCGGGTCACCAAAAGCTCCGGGTGGCGACTCTACATTTCATTAAAAGCGAGTGCATCGCCGCGACGGGTTCGAGAGGATCCATGGTCGCACAGATGGCGACTCTGCTGGGGACTTCATCCTAGCACTTCCCCTCTTGTTGGCCTTTCTTTTTAATTTATTTTTTTTACTAACCATGGCTGTTTTTTTGTTCTAATTTGTTGCTGTTTTTCTTTATTTTTTGTTGTTTTTACTAACGTACTCACCCCTACGATTCAGTCCTATAAGTGCCTTAGCCGATTGGCGGGCCTACTTGTGCCTTTAAATTTCAGCTTTTACGATTCTTGTCATTTAAGCCGCCTTAGCCATTTGGCAGGCCCGCTCGCATTTACTTTTTCACGTCATTTAAATTTCAATCATTTACGAGCCTTAGCTATTTGGCGGGCCTACTTGCGCACTTTATTTCGGTCATCATATCTCACCTTTGAATGCCGGCCCGTTGAGGCGGCACGGGCTTGTCATCCCCGACCCGTTTTTTGGACTTAATTTCACTCCCCTTTAAAAATCTGTAATTAAAAGTGAACCAATAGTGTGGGGACATAATTGAATTTATTTTTGCATTTTTCGGTAGTTTTCAGGGGGTTTAGGCACAGATAAAATTTACGGTTCGAAGAAGGTGGCAACCCTAGTGGTGATGATCTGAAAAGAACCTTCCAAGATTGAGAAGGCGCTTACGGAGAGTATATCGGTTGGGTTGCCAATTCCGATCAAGCCGTAAAACCATCATTGGTGAGAGCGTAGACAACCCAAAATTCAGCCGTATATCCCTAGGAAACGGAAAGGAGGGACCCGATAACATACACAGCAGTCCCCGGGAGCATTTCTCCCAAGAAACCAGTTCAAAGACCCACTTTGAGACTTATTGTTCCTTTATCAAAATTAATTGATGAACTATTTTTGCCAGTATATATTACATCGCCCGCCAAAATTCCAGAAAATAATAGCGTATATATATATCGCCAAATTAAAATCCTAGATTTAAGCCAGGCGTATATGATATATACGCCTAGCCAAAATCTACATTTTTTGGTCGAGCGTGCATAATATATACGCCCTGTATATACTGGGCCACAACAACCCAACCTGAGGCCCAATCCATCACCCCAAGTCTCCGATTAGTGGTATTAGTGCCCGCAGTAGCCTCCCACATCCTCTAACACCCAACATGCCCCCGCCCAATCAAAAGAAGGCGACTTCTCATTGATTTGCTCCGGGGGATGGGGTCGTCTGCGTGGATTCCCGCACCTTCAATAGAACGAAAGGGTTCCCTTTCGCCTCTACCGAAGTGTGTCGGATCTCGCCGTGGGACCTACTAAAGGTACATATATCGCCCGAGACGGGAGTTGGCCCTGGGCACTAGGTCATTATTCATCTAAGCAAAGGGGAGTTAATCTCCATCTAAAAAAAAAAAAAAAAGCATCTTAAAAAAAAAAACCAAAAAAAATCTCTCCTCAAAAAGAAGAACAAAAAAAATCATTTTCCAAAAAAAAAACCAAACAAAACCAAACAAAACAAACACAAAAGAAAAGAAGAAAAGAAAACAAAAACAAAAACAAAAAAAAGGGTATATTTTGGTGTGACCGTCACTACGGCAACGTCAAACTTGTCCCGTAGAAGAAAGGTATTCGGCCCTTAACCGCGACATCGATACAACACACGTCAGCGGATCATGTCAAGAGCCGATATGCCCCCACCGTCATCCCCATCCCATTCCCATGTAGGAGAAGACCCGATCTCCGACACCTTCGCCCAAACCCGGTTCTATATCACGGGTCCTTTTGGGGCACCCGTGTTCACATCCACCCCATCCCCCTCCCTCACATTCTCCCAACATACCCCCTTTTCATCCCCTACTGAAACCCCTCATTTCCCAACCGATCCATACATCCCCATCTCCCATCCAAACACCCTTACCGCATCCCCATATTTCCAAAGGCCCCATAGGGAGCCTCATCCCTCGCCTACTTCCCACGTTCCATCCCTCTCATCATTCATGCCCCCTATATCCTGTTGAGAACTATAAAATACCATTCTCCACCCTTTAACCTGGGCCTTGTAGACCCTTGAGAGAACTAAATAAGTGTTTGAAGTGCTTGTGTTACAGCTAATAATAAAGACAAGCTTAACCATGAAAGCAGCCTAAAAGTGCCAAAAAGAGGATAATCCATGTTGATCCAAAGGAAGAAAGAGAAGGGACAACCTCACTAGCTATCAAAATGCCTGAACTGAAGAGGCAAAGACCTGGTCTCAACTCAGAAAAGAGATGTGGAGCAATTCGAACAGAAGAATGCACTACAGAGTGCTTTTCGAAAAGAATCTGAATATTTCGAAAAGAACCTAAACTTTGCGAAAAGAACTAAAAGCTCCAGGCTTAGTTTTCGAAGAGTACCTGAACTCTTCGAAAGGATGTTTGACCTATTCAAAAAGAAGAGAACTCTTTGCGAACAGAACCTGAACTTTGTGAAAAGAGCTTCAGAAGTCATAGTACCTTGCAAAAAGTTCCCTAAACTATGCGAAATGGTATTCTAGAGATTCCTAGCATCTGCAAGGGTAATTCAGGAATCTTTTACACGCGCCCCAATGCATTGAAAAACCTAGGGACATTTCGGAAGATTCTGAGCACGAACCAAAGGCATATTCCACCCCATGTGAGCACCCGAAGATGAAATCAATTGGCGGGAACTTTGAGAAGTTCTAACAGATTTTTGAATTACATAACAGAATTGATGCCTCTGTCATCTGATTAGCTGAAACAAATCAAGCAATTCTGATTGGCCAAAACAGATCTAGATCCTCGTGCTCGACTACCATTGGTTGATACAGATCTAAGCACTTCTGATTGGTCGATACACATTTGAGCTAGACCTGGGGGAAACTATAAATAGATGAACCATTTGCCCAATTTGGGTATCCAGATTTTGACTTTCATTTCTATTGCCTCATTTCCATTTCAGATAGCTTGTCTGAAATTTTTGTAATAGCCTAACTTTTATTTGTAACTGAGAGCTGTGAGATGTCTCTGTACTTCACGTGAGAATTGTATTCATGACTACAAATTCGAGAGCTGTTTAAGCTATGCTCTGTAATTGTAATGGTAAATTTGAAATGGTTGCTGTGAACCGTACGTTCTCAATTGGATTCGTGTTGAGGGGTCCCTGTGATCTCCTTATTGCACTAGACTCCTTTAGATTTACTGTTTTTCAAGCAATTTCCCTTGATTCATTATCCCTATGCGAATTAGTGTTTGTAACCTAATCTTTCATAGCAATTGTAGTGGTATTTCTCGTTCTAAATTGAGGGTTTAGATTAAAGACTATTGGATGGTCAGTGGCCATTGAAGTGGACATACCATAGCCATAAGTTTAACTCTAATCCTTGAGTTAGATTACTTCCTCTTGCATCTATGCTTGTAGCCAGATGAAGATTGGATCATATCTCATTTGATCTACATTTATTCTCATTTTATTTCAAGAACCAAATCAAAGTTAGATATTATTTCTCCATTCTTATTAATTTACATCAAAATCTCTCCAACTCAGATCTGGATCACTTAGCTTAATCTTTACTTTTATCATTTAGTAAATGTGACAAATTCAACCTCCCATCTTATGTGCTTTGTAGATAGGATCAGAGGCCAGATCTGATAGCTCAGATCTGGAGGTTTATCTTACATTTTAAATAAATTCTCTGTGGACGATCTTTTACTCCCTTATATTTTAAAACTTGCTACAATTGGCCCTGATCTTGCAGGCTAATTTACTTCTCTCTGTGCTCATATTTCTTTTTTCTTTTTAGTCTTCCAAATTCAGTATAATTCATCATTTGTAAATCGGTTTTCAAAATACAAATAAATCATGCACACTTAGAATTCAACAAGTTTTTGGCGCCGTTGCCGGGGAATTTGTTTTAAAATAGGTAGACCTAAGTTTTCATTTTGTTTTTATCTGTACATTAGTACTAAACTATTCTGTTGTTTAAATCTGTGCAGTTATTCATATACATTCTGAAGCGTGGAATCTACTTTAAAAGGGATTTTGAAGGTTTGCTGTACATAATCTTATTCTCTATTCTGTGTTGTATGTTTGGTAGGAGGACTCTCAGCCCTGAGATTGTCCCTCTAAATTTAGAAGTTGAAAGGCTACTACGAACTAGACAAACAACACAGAATTCTGCTGAAATAACTGCTATGGGTGAAGAACCTCGACTTTTGAGGGATTACTTTGCACCTGATGCCTATAATTCTCCATTTTGCATTCAATTTCATACTGTTGAAGGAAATTATGAGATCAAATCATCAACTATCCAAATGCTTCCTTCCTTCCATGGGTTGAGTTAGGAAGATCCATACAAACATGTGGATGAATTCTTGTCTCTTTGCACCACATTCAACATAGCTGGACTTGGTCCAGAAGCAACCAAGCTTAGGCTCTTTTCTTTTTCATTAAAGGACAAAGCTAGAGCATGGTTGTCTATGTTAGCACCAAATAGTATCACTTCTTGGAATGATTTGCAGTGTCAATTTTTAGCCAAATATTTCCCTATGTCTAAAACAAGCCAGTTGAGACAAAGTATTATTTCCTTCTCACACCATTCAACTGAAACTTTCCATGAAGCATGGGAAAGATTTAAAGAACTTTTAAGGCAATGTCCTCATCATCAAATCCCCCGATGGCAGCTTTTCAAAGCTTCTATCAAGGAATTGATCAAAAGGGCAAGAATATGGTAGATGCTTCCTGTGGAGGCACTTACTTGCAAAAAACAGTTGAGGAGGTCTGGGATTTATTTGAAGTAATTGGTGAAAATTCAACTCAACAGGAATCTTTGTCAAGAGATATTGAGAATCCTGCTAGGTTGAACAATCAGCAAACCACCAAAGGAAAGATTTATGGGGTGAATGAGTTAGAAAGGAAGATGGATAATTTAACCACAAAGTTTGATAGATTGATTTGCAAGAGTAGAGGAGGCATGTCTGATATGCCATTCCCCTACTCATTCATATGATCAATGTCCTGCTGCACCACAGTTCCCAGATCTAGTGGTGGAACAAGCTCATGCTGCCCAATCATTTAGACAAATGTAGTCAAATGAATATGCATGGAGAGGACACCCCAATTTAAGGTGGAGCCAGGGCAATTATCAATTGCAACAGCAGCAGCAATCAAAGAACCAAGTACCTTTCAAAAATGCTCAGCCTTATCAGCAAAATTTTTATACCAAGCCAACTTTTCAGCAGCCCATTCCACAACAACCTGTACAGCAATCTGCTCCAGTTCAAGCCCCTTCCAGATCCCCTTCTTTTGAAGATCAAGTTCTAAATTCACTCCAGAATTTAGGGTCTTTAATTCAGACTGTGAACTTTCACAGTCAAAGCATAAAGAAGATTGAAGAAACATTGGGTCAACTTTCAAATACTTTGGCTAAAAGAGAGGAAGGAAGGTTACCCAGCGAACCTTTGAACAATCCCAAAGGACAGTTCATGGTTGGAGAGGCTTCTGTTTCACATGAAGAAGTAAAAACTGTCACAACTTTGAGAAGTGGAAGAATTGTAAATAACAAAGTGGGTACTGACAAAGAAGAAGAAAAAATTAAGGAAAATGATAGAGATATGCAGCAGGAGCAACATAATGTAAGCATTGGGGGTGCTGATGTACCTCAGAAAAATAAAAAAAATGAAAAACAGAGAAATCAAAAATATTCAAATGATGTTTCTAAAGCTGTAGATGAAGGACTAGTTCATCATTTACCATTTCCTCATGTCATGAAATATGTATCCCCTTTTGATAAAGGGAGCACAAAAATAGATGAAATGATGGAGACTTTCAAGCAAGTCAAGATAAATCTACCTTTGCTTGATGCAGTCAAACAAATTCCAGCATATGCAAAATTTCTGAAAGATATTTGCACTCACAAAAGACAGTCTAGGATACAGTTATCCAAGAAGGTCTTTGCTGTGGAAAGAGTTAATCAGGTGTTGTCCATCACCACACCTCCTAAACTTAAAGATCCTGGAATCCCCACAATCCCTTGCATTATTGGGGAACATACCATTGAAAAAGCTTTATTAGATCTGGGTGCTAGTGTCAACCTGCTTCCATATTTTGTATATGAGAAACTAGGTTTGGGAGAATTAAAACCCACTCATGTGGTGTTACAACTAGCAGACAGATCTGAAAGAAAGCCAGTTGGGATTATTGAGGATGTATTGGTAGGAGTAGATAAGTTTTTCTACCCGATTTTACGGTATTGGACATGGAACCTATAAAAGCAAAACTTCCATCCTGTCATTTTGGGAGACCATTCACAGCTCTGACAAATGCTTGCATTCAATGCAGGTCTGGTATTATGGAAGTCTCTTTTGGAAATATGAAGGTGAAATTAAATGTTTATAATGCAGTCACACAGCCTCAATTCAGTTATGAGGAATGTTTTCTTGTTGATCTATTGGATGAACTGGTGGAAGAGACTCTACCACAGTTTTTGCAGTGTGAAGATTTAACCACAGATTTTAAAGATGCTTGGGGAAAGTCTGAGGAAGTAAATGCTGTGCAAGGAACTGATGATCAATCAGTAAGGTTCTCTTCATGGAAACCTGCTATTCTTCCCCTTCCACAAACAACCAAGGTACCTTTGTTACCTTCTTTTCTCAGCCCACCGGATGTAGAGCTAAAGCAGTTGCTAGAAAATTTGAAATATGTATTTTTAGGAGACCATAAAGCATTGCCTACGATTATTTCTTCCTCCCTCACTGAGGAGCAGGAGGAAGAGCTGTTGATTGTATTGAAACAACATAAGAAAGAAATTGGCTGGACTATTGCTAATTTGGGAGGAATCAGTCCAGCTGTTTGCATGCATAAAATTCATTTGGAAGAAGATGTAAAGCCTTCTAGGGAAATGCAAAGGAGGCTGCATCCTCATATGCAAGAAGTGGTCATGAAAGAGGTTGTTAAGCTGTTGGATGCAGGGGTCATTTACCCCATTTCAGATTCAGCTTGGGTGGCACCTACATAGGTGGTACCTAAGAAATCTTGGATCACTGTTGTAACCTCAGATTCTAGTGTGCTTATGTCAACCAGACAAACAACTGGTTGGAGGGTCTATATTGATTACAGAAAACTAAACACAATGACCAGAAAAGACCATTTCCCTCTTCCCTTCATTGATCAAATTTTAGATAAGCTAGCAGGAAAAGCTTATTACTGTTTTCTTGATGGTTACTCTGGTTACAACCAAATTCCTGTGTATCCACAAGATCAGGAAAAGACCACATTCACTTGCCCTTTTAGCACTTTTGCCTATAGGAGAATGCCCTTTGGTCTTTGTAATGCTCCTGCTACCTTTCAAAGATGCATGTACTCCATTTTCTCTGATATGATTGACCAATTTATGGATGATTTTTCAATCTATGGAGACAGTTTTGCCTAGTGTTTACATCATCTCAAATTGGTGTTACAGAGATGTGAAGAAACCAATCTAGTTTTGAGCTGGGTGAAGAGCCATTTCATGGTCACCCAAGGCATTGTCCTTGGCCATGTTGTCTCCCACAAGGGCATTGAGGTGGGCAGAGCAAAAATTGATTTAATTGCACATTTGCCACCTTCCAAAACTGTTAAACAAATCAGAAGTTTTCTGGGACTTGCTGGATTCTAAAGAAGGTTCATTAAGGACTTCAGTAAAATAACCAAGCCTCTTTGTCATTTATTGTGCCAAGATGTCCCTTTTGTTTTCAACAATGAATGCTTGAAGGCATTTGAATTCTTAAAAAACTGTTTGATTTCAGCTCCAATATTACAATCTCCAGATTATTCACTGCCTTCTGAACTGATGTGTGATGCATCAGATTATGCTTTGGGAGTTGTTCTTGGGCAGAGAAAGGATAAGCTGCCTAATGTCATAGCTTATGCCAGTAGATCAATGTTTGATGCACAGCTCAATTACACAACAACTGAGAAGGAGCTGTTAGCAATTGATTTTGCTTTAGTGAAATTCAGGTCATATGTTTTGGGTTCACAAATAGTGGTGTTCACTGACCACTCAGCCCTGAAATACCTTCTGTCTTAGAAGGATACCAAACCAAGATTAATCAGGTGGATCCTCCTATTACAGGAGTTTGATTTACAGATCAAAGATAAAAAGGGTGTGGAGAATGTGGTGGCTGATCACCTGTCTAGAATTTTAACTACTAAGATTGATAGGCTGCCTATCAATGAATCTTTCCCTGATGAGCAACTTTTTGCTATCAGTATACACACCCCTTGGTTTGCTAACATAGTCAACTTTTTGGCTACTGGAAGAACTCCTCAACATTGGAATAAAATGGATAAAGATCTTTTCTTCTCAAAGGTTAAACATTTTATTTGGGAGGATCCTTATCTGTTCAAGATTTGTGTAGACCAAATAATAAGAAGATGTGTCCCTGAAGAAGACTTTCATAGCATACTTTGGCTGTGGAGGTCATTTTAGCGAAAACAAAATTACTGCAAAGGTTTTGCAGTGTGGATTTTATTGGCCTACACTTTTCAAAGATGCACTGCAGCACTGTAAGTCTTGTCAGAACTGTCAGAGATTGGGCAGCATTTCCAAGAGAAACTCAATGCCTTTACAGCCCATTTTAGTAGTTGAACTATTTGATATTTGGGGGATAAACTTCATGGGTCCCTTTCCTCCTTCCAATGGGTGTAATTTCATCTTAGTAGCTGTGGATTATGTATCCAAATGGGTTGAAGCCACAGCCACTAAAACCAATGATCACAGAGTGGTTTTGAAATTTTTAAAGGATAACATTTTTTCCAGGTTTGGTTTTCCCAGAGCTATTATCAGTGATGGGGGAAGCCATTTTTGTAGTAAACATTTTGAAGCTTTATTGAAAAAATACTCTGTGAGTCATAGAGTAGCTACTCCATATCATCCACAAACCAGTGGACAAGTGGAGATTTCCAATAGAGAAATCAAATATATACTGGAAAAGACTGTGAAGAAGGACAGAAAGGATTGGTCCTTTAAGCTGAATGATGCATTGTGGGCATATAGGACAGCCTATAAAACCCCAATTGGCATGTCCCCATTTAGATTGGTCTTTGGCAAAGCATGCCATTTACCAGTGGAGTTAGCATATAAGGCCTTTTGGGCTATTAAAACCTTGAACATGGATCTTACTACTGCTGGTAATCATAGGAAATTGCAGCTTGAGGAGTTAGAAGAGCTGAGGATGGATACATACACCACTGCAAGATCTTACAAAGAGAAAGTCAAGGCCTTCCATGATAAAAATTTGTTGAGAAAAGAGTTCATAGCTGGCTCTAAGGTATGGCTATTTAACTCAAAACTTAATTTTTTTCCTGGAAAGCTGAGATCCAGATGGGAAGGGCCATATACTGTCATTCATGCATCACCGTCTGGGGCTGCTGAAATTTTGGACCCAAGTGATGGGAGAATCTTGAAAGTAAATGGTCAGAGGCTCAAACCATGCATTGAAAATACTCTGGAGCCTGTGCTGACCATCTATCACCAAGAACCTCCACATATCTGATGATAAACAACTGTATCATATGTATTTTATCAGTGCTTGTTTTATAATTTTTGCATAGTTGTTTGCTCTCTATTTTTAGTCTTGTGTACACTCAATTCGAGAAGTTTATAATATGTGAAAAATGAGTTTGCAAAGAAAAAAAAATTCATTTCGAAAAGTTCAATTTTTTGTTCGAAAAGGATCTGGCCTGGTAACTAACTGATCGAAAAGAGCTATTTGCTTTTCGAATAGTTAGTTCTGAAGGTATTTGCTTTTCGAATAGTTAGTTCTGAAGCTATTTGCTTTTTGAATAGTTAGTTCTGAAGCTATTTGCTTTTCGAAAAGTTGATTATGAAGCTATTCGCTGTTCGAAATGTTGTTTCTGAAGCCATATGCTTTTCGAATGGTACTGATGCCATTCTCACTTGTAAATAAGGACTATTTTGAACTTTTTGAAAACTTCAAAGATATTTGCGAAAATCATTTTGAGCATACTTAAACCCTTTCGAAGCAGGGGTTTCATATTCGAAAGCTTTCTGAGAATGTCCTGTTTCACAGAAACCCTATTTCTTTCTTTCCTTGCGTGATTTTAGAATTCAGCCACACTTTTCTTCACATTTGTTCGATCATTTAAGCTTGAAGAGAGGGATTTTAGCTTCTAGTTCTAGTGGATTTTAGCGAGCAAGCAACAAGTTCAACCAAAACCCTAGATTTCGATACTTTTCTGTGCATTTCCTCTGTTTATCATTTGCAAAATTTGATTTGGTGTCAGCATTTATTGTGGGAGTTTTTTATACAAAGCTTTAGAATGGGGAAAGCGGAAAAATCATTGGCTGAAATGTTCCAAAAATCTTCTGCTAAGAAAATTAGCAAACCGTCCAAAAAGGGAAAAACCAAAGCTTCAGCCAAGAGAAAACTTTCGATGGATAATGAGATAGAATTGAGAAGGGGAAGAAGGTTAGACATGAGGAACCCATCCCGGCAGCTGACCCTAGTCCTGAGCCTGAGCTCCCTCCTCTCCCTATGCATTTGGTACTGCCAAACCCATTCATTGAAGCTCAGAAGCCGATCCTAGAGCTTATCGTGGATGAAACTTTTTTCTACAACAAACCTGAATGTCAGTTATCTTTGAAATACATTAGGGATGCCTCACTGAGCAATATCTTAACCCCTCTTCCAGAAAAAATTTATCCACGAATGGTGAAATTATGGTACCAAAACTTGGTAAAAGTGACAGAGAAGGATGCTGATGTCCCTACTCTTGTTATTTTCATTGATGATTGCGATTTAACTATCACTTATGAAGACATTGGGAATGCTTTGGGGATACCTTTTCAATATGACACTTTTGAAAATAGCCTCTTTTAGAGAAATGGCTGCACATTTAACCCAAGGCATAGTTGGAACTGGACAATCCATCATGAGGAGAGACTTAGCACCTCAATTTTTGCTGATGGATTCTATTTTGAGGGGATGTTTTTATGTCACTGGGCACATCCAAGAAAGGAGGACACTAATTTTAGAGGCTCTCTTCCATTTTTTTAAGGACAATTTTTCAATGCCCCCATGTTGATTTTTGAAGCCATGGCTGATATTAGTACCAAGCTGAAAAAGGAGCAGAAATTAGCTGGAATACCATTTGGTAGGCTGATCACAGCCCTACTAAGAGCCAAGTTTGATATTAATGAGCAAGAACCATTTGAAGTTATATCTCCTCATGCTTTTGGGAAAAAGGCTTGGACTACAAGTCAAGCAATGTTGAATAGAATGAGGGAGGAAGTGGAGCCTGCCCCTGCAGCTGCTAGTGAACCTGCCCCTGCAGCTGCTAGTGAACTTGCCCCTGCAGCTACCTTAGAACCTGCTTTGCCAGACCCTGAGGTGACCAGCTCTTTAGCTGTACCTATTTTACCTACAGCCGACATTGAGCAAGCTGTCCTCCCTGTGGTGACCAGCTCTTCAGTTGCACCCCTTCTTGAAGAAATTGTCATCTTACCTACCTCACCTAGCCCAACTCCTATGCTTGCACCCCTTCAAGCAATCCCATCTCCCATAACCAACATAATCCCCATTGCAGATTCCTCCTCTACACCATCTACTCCAGCCATACTCACACCACCAATTTCTCCTAACAATGACCAAGATATGGCCTCAGATTTTGTTGAACCATCTCAAAGCACCCCCTTTCTCCAAAGCTTCTCAGGTTCACCTGCTCATTTAACTCATACACTTGAAGTAACTCATACCCAAACTGAACCTGAGATATTCACTATAGAGGCCTATTCATCACTGATGGGATCTATTTTAGAGAATATTGGGCTTGAATCTGTCCCTATACCTGACCCTCCTCATTCACTCATTTGGCTACTTCACCCTTTACAACCATTTCACCCATTGCATCTCAACCATCCACTTCAGTTTTACCAGCCCCTACTATGCATCCCACACCCACACCTGAATCAATTAGCCAAATATTTAGCTTTCTCCAATCCATCCAAGCCCAACTACAGATCAACACAGACAATCAGTCTATGACCAATGCCCTTCTCCAAACCTTAGCCTCCACATCCCACACAACTACCTTAGCCACTGTACCTGCTGTTGATGACCATGCTACCCAAACAAAACCTGAGGTAGTATTGGTTGATCCCCCCACCCTAACCACTACTGCCCATGCTACCCAAACAGAACTGAGGTAGTTCTTATTGAGTCCCCTTCACCTCTCCTCATTTTTTCTGCTCAAGCCACTCAGACCGACCCTGAGGTCATTCTTCTGAACCCCCCTTCTCCCA
Source organism: Chloranthus sessilifolius (assembly GCA_021018995.1). Taxonomy (NCBI): domain Eukaryota; kingdom Viridiplantae; phylum Streptophyta; class Magnoliopsida; order Chloranthales; family Chloranthaceae; genus Chloranthus; species Chloranthus sessilifolius. The sequence continues at coordinate 88,784,288 of CM037593.1, forward strand.
CTCCCACATCTGGGATACCTTTGGTCCCCTACCATTCCATTCCCATTCCCAGATTTGCCTCTCTCAAAAAGGCTATGGAAAAGAATCCATATATCTGTTGAGATGTCCTCAAGGGGTTAGCTGATTTGCAAGCTTACATTCGAACCCCTTATGAAAACAAGATTCAAAAATTGGAGATATTCATGAAATCTGAGAGAGAGAAGATGCAAGACCTGCTGAGTCAAACTTTTCAGATGGTTAGGAGTGAGCAGCACAAGGTGACCATGTTGCAAGCACAGCTTGAATAGGAAAAATTGAGGACTACTAGACTTGAAAAGTATATTGGCCTCACCAAAAAGATCAAAGCTGAGGAATACACCAAGCTGTAAGCCACAATCCAGGAGAAGGCCAAATCGTGTTCAAAATCCAATACTGATTCTAATTCTGACTCTGACAGTGACTCCAGTTCTGATCCCATTCAACCAACTTATGATACAGACTTTGACCCCAGCTATTAGAATCCATTGTACATATCTATTTTATGAGTCTATAATATAAAATTTTTGTTTTATGTTAATACATTGTACATACATTGTGCATTTCTTTTCTTTCTTCTTGTCATTATGATTTCTGATTGCTTGTTTCTTTTCTTTGCTAATACACTTCGGACCAGTGCGGACCCTGCTCACCATAGGTTTGGGGGTGTGGCAGAAATGCAAATAAGTGAGTTAACATTAATGCAACTGATCATCAGTAGAATTTTTGAAAATAAAGTGATTTCACACCTGAAAAATGAGGAAGTTAAAACTTTTAAATTTGATTTTTAGTGTAATCCCAATACCTTCATGAAGGGAATGCCAGAAAATTTTTAAAATAAAAATTGATGTTTTAGTAAACCTAAAAGGAGAGAAAACAGTGATGATATACCTCAGGAATTTGATAGAAAACTGCACCCAGTGAGACTTGGGCTTGAAATGTATTCTTTGGAGATATGAATTGGCAATTTTTTCGCTCTAGGATGCTTTGAACACCTTACTATCACTAGAAGTTACAGATATTCAAATTGAAATAACTTGACAGCAATCATGATATTAAAGACATGATGTAAGGCCTCCTTTTGACAGTTTGAACTTCAAAAAAAAATAAGAGCCCCACCTTTTGAAACTGCCTTTGATACACACCAGTTGAGCCTTATAAATCCAAGGTTTCTTTGTAACCTAATCAACCTCATTGAGCCTAACCCTCACTCTGAAAATTCAGAAGGTAAAGGAAAGGATGCTGAAGAAAGGAGAGTTGGGTAACAGATTGGTAAAAGAAGAAGAAAAATAATTGAAGGCAATGATGTATCAACAAAAGAAATGTTGCACTCCAGTAAATGTTGCTTCGAAAAGAAAAAAAAAAGTTAGAAAAAGTCATTTCATTGGGAATTTGAAAAAGAAAGAAAAAGATGGCCACTTTGGCTCTGAAAATTCAAAGAAGAAGATGAAATTGTGCTGAAATAAAGAAGATGTGTCTACCACTTCCTTACCTTGACAGACTTCTCAATTCTGAATTCCATTCCACCTCTTTATTCTTGATAAAGTTCACTCATAAGCCACAGTACCACCCAAGTCAAAGTCCTTACTGATCAATGATGGATTGAGCTGTCACATGGAGATAAGGATTTGTGTAATCTATGGTGAAAAGAGCAATGAATTCAGAAACAAAAGGCAAAGCCTATGCTCCTGCTTACAATCCTATTTGAGGACTGTAATTGCTCTTGAGCTGTGTGAAATAGTGCAACCCTCATATTTGCATGATGAGTGAAAACCCTGGTGAGAGTTGAGTTTGAAATCAAATTATTTGGGGTAACATCAAAACTGAATTTTCAAATAGAAGGCAAGCTTTTCATTAATTTTTCTTTTAAAATCTTTTTTACACCAACTGAGTGAATGGTAAAAGGAATTACAGCTGAATTTTAGTTTTAAACTAATATTTTCCTGGAGATCTTTTTACAGCTTGACTAATGCAAGTGTGAGTAACCTGACTGGATAAAAGTTTGCTTTAACAGAACTGCATTGATATTAACTGATTTATTGGAGAAGTTTGTGGGTACCTTCACTGAAAACCCTCAGGAGACTTCACTCCTCCACTAGGGATCACCTAGGGGTTTAAAAGGCTTGTTGCATATGCTAAATGCAACCATGTTCCCTACAAAAGTGGCTTTTTATTCTATTTTTAATTTTGTCTTTGCTCAGGGACTAGCAAAGCTTAGGTTTGGAGGTGTGTTGAGAACTAGAAAATACCATTCTCCACCCTTTAACCTGGGCCTTGATAGACCCTTGAGAGAACTAAATAAGTGTTTTAAGTGCTTGTCTTACAGCTAACAATAAAGACAGGCTTAACCATGAAAGCAGCCTAAAAGTGCCAAAAAGAGGATAATCCATGTTGATCCAAAGGAAGAAAGAGAAGGGACAACCTCACTAGCTATGAAAATGCCTGAACTGAAGAAGCAAAGACCTGGTCTCAACCCAAAAAAGAGATGTGGAGCAATTCGAACAGAAGAATGCACTACAGAGTACTTTTCGAAAAGAATCTGAACATTTCGAAAAGAATCTGAACTTTGCAAAAAGAGCTTCAGAAGTCACAGTACCTTGCGAAAAGTTCCCTAAACTATGCGAAATGGTATTCTGGAGATTCCTAGCATCTGCAAGGGTAATTCAGTAATCTTTTGCACGCACCCCAATGCATTTAAAAACCCAGAGACATTCCAGAAGATTCTGAGCATGAATCAAAGGTATATTCCACCCCATGTGAGCACCCGAAGATGAAATCAATTGGCGGGAACTTCGAGAAGTTCTAACAGATTTTTGAATTACATAACAGAATTGATGCCTCTGTCATCTGATTGGCTGAAACAAATCAAGCAATTCTGATTGGCCAAAACAGATCTGGATCCTCGTGCTCGACTACCATTGGTTGATACAGATCTAAGAACTTCTGATTGGTCGATACACATCTGAGCTAGACCTGGGAGAAACTATAAATAGATGAACCATTTGCCCAATTTGGGTATCCAGATTTTGAGTTTCATTTCTATTGCCTCATTTCCATTTCTGATAGCTTGTCTGAAATTTCTGTAATAGCCTAGCTTTTATTTGTAACTGAGAGCTGTGAGATGTCTCTGTACTTCACTTGAGAATTGTATTCAAGACTAGAAATCTGAGAGCTGTTTAAGCTGTGCTCTGTAATTGTAATGGTGAATTTGAAATGGTTGCTATGAACCGTACGTTCTCAATTGGATTCGTGTTGAGGGGTCCCTGTGATCTCCTTATTGCACTAGACTCCTTTAAATTTACTATTTTTCAAGCAATTTCCCTTGATTCATTATCCCTGTGGGAATTAGTGTTTGTAACCTAATCTTTCACAGCATTTGTAGTGGTATTTCTTGTTCTGAATTGATGGTTTAGATTAAAGACTATTGGATGGTCTGTGGCCATTGAAGTGGACATACCATAGCCATAAGTTTAACTCTAATCCTTGAGTTAGATTACTTCCTCTTGCATCTGTGCTTGTAGCCAAATGAAGATTGGATCATCTCTCATTTGATCTACATTTATTCTCATTTTGTTTCAAGAACCAAATCAAAGTTAGATATTATTTCTCCATTCTTATTAATTTACATCAAAATCTCTCCAACTCAGATCTGGATCACTTAGCTTAATCTTTACTTTTATCATTTAGTAAATGTGACAAATTCAACCTCCCATCTTATGTGCTTTGTAGATAGGATCAGAGGCCAAATCTGGTAGCTCAGATCTGGAGGTTTATCTTACATTTTAAATAAATTCTCTGTGGACGATCTTTTACTCCCTTACATTTAAAACTTGCTACAATTGGCCCTGATCTTGCAGGCTAATTTACTTCTCTCTGTGCTCATATTTCTTTATTCTTTTTAGTCTTCCAAATTCAGTATAATTCATCATTTGTAAATCGGTTTTCAAAATACAAATAAATCATGCACACTTAGAATTCAACAACACATCCCACATCCCATCCACCTCATCTCACATACCATTCCCACCACCTGGCCCATCCACATCCCAACATACCCCCCATTTACCCGGGTCATGCCCAATTTCTCCCAACCCCCTCCGTCATTAAGTGAACCATCACCCCCCAATCTCACACCTGAATCCATGCCCTCAATGGAGGACCTGAGAATGATGTACGCCCTGTGGGCTGCTTCTCGGAACCCTACATCTCAAACCCTGCATCCAAATTCCAAAACCTCCATACCCCATTCCCTCTTAACCACGCCCAACCACCCATCGTCCATACCTCCCAAAATCCCTACCCAATTCCGCACCCCATATAAATCCATGGGCCCAAGCCCAAACACTTCTAGAGCCATGGGCCCAAGCCCATCAAACCCAGGCCCGTCAAGCCCAAGCCCAAGCCCAAGCCCATCAGGCCCAGGACCAAGACCCTCAAAACCCATGGGCCCAAGCCCATCAGACCCAGGCCCAGGTCAAGAATCCTCAAGGCCCATGGACCGAAACCCATCAGGCTCAAGCCCAGACTCGAAACCCTCAAACCCATGGGCCCAAGCCCAAACCCATCGGACTCAGGCTCAAGTCCAAGCCCCCCAGGGCCTTTGGACCCAAACCTATCAAGCCCAAGACCAAGGCCCATGGACCCAAGCCCATCAGGCTCAGATCCAAACCCAACCCCCTCATGACCCATTAGCCCAAACCCAACAAGGCCCATTGACCCAGAGTCATACTAACCCCCACACCCAAGCCCAAGGCCCATCAATCCAAGCCTTCCAAAATCATCAAACCCAAATCCCTCAAACCCAAGGCCCATCCACCCACGCTAATCAAGGCCCATTCACTAACCCCATACCCCCCCACCAGTACCCTTCATTCACCTATACCCCTTACGCCCCCATCCCACCTCCAACGGGAAATCCAATCCATCCCATTCCTCAAACCCACAACATCCCGCCACCTCAACCACACCCCCATCACCCCCAAAATGTGCACCCAACTTAGCACATCACTTACCCATAAACCGCTCACCCATTTATCCCTTCTCATCCCCTACAAACCATATGGCCCCACCAGGTCATCCAACCCCTCACCCCCAAGTCCAAATAGCAGAACTCGCCCCTCACCAATACCATGACCAATAGTATGAGGAGGATGAAATCCATAACAGTGGAGGAGTTGCTAGCTTCAACCCTCCTGGGCCCACCATCATCACACCTAGAGTTGAACAAAATCAGGGGGAAGCAGTCCCCACTACATCCTCAAAAGAACCAGAATAGTTGAAAGAACAAATAGACAGAATACAGAAGCAACTGATGAAGATGGGAGAAATAGAACTATATTCAATAGACTTTTTAGACCTATGTCTGTTCTCTGATGTCCCCCTGCCACAGAAATTCAAGATGCCATCATTTGATAAGTATAACTGCACTGGCAACCCCATCGCCCACTTAAAATCTTACTGTGGGGATATGTGCCAGTATGGCGGAGATGAACGACTCCTCATCAAAGTGTTCCAGAAGAGTTTAACTGGCCTAGCACTGAGATGGCTCACATCCCTGGAACTGTCCATGATAAAAAATTGGAAAGATCTGACACGCTTATATCAAGAGCAATATGTCTATAACATGGACATAGAGCCAAGGAAGTCAGATTTGGCCCGTTTAAAGTAAAGACATGATGAAACATTCAGTGCTTACTTGGGAAGGTGGAGGGCATTGGCCGCTCAGGTAACTCACCGGATTCCCGATGATGAGCAAATTGAATTGATAACCAAAGGAGCCCTCCCAGTCATCGCAGATTTTTTAGTATATCAGCAGCAGTCTAGTTTTGTTGATCTGGTCTGAAATGCCAATCGTTGCGAAGACACCATTAGAGAGGGCAGGTTAGGAAGGAATGTATTACACCGGGTTCAAAAGTCACGAACCAAGAATTGAAAGAAGACCAGGGACAGAGGTACAGAACATTATTTACCCTTAGGCCAATACCAATGCCCCCCCGATACAGCTTCAGGTTACACAACCACCCCTGGCCCATTTTGAGTAAGTATCAAGGCCAAGCAACGGACCAAGAGCCCCGTTTACCCAGGAACAGATGAAAACACGGTTCGAACGAGTGTTCACACTGTTGGGGCAATCCTTGAGTGTCTTATTGCCAGTGTTGCTACAAAAAGGCTTGGTCAATCTGCTCCAGCCCCGACCACCACGCCATCCCATACCGAGGAACTATGATCTGAATCTGCATTGCAATTTCCACCAGGGATCGGGTCACCCTACGGACCGGTGCTTCCCGTTAAAGCACGCGGTCCAAGATCTGATAGAGGCAGGAAAAATCATTCCCCCGCCACTTCCTCAGGCAGAACCAGAATATCCATCAAGCCCCTCTACCACCGCACCCAGGAGGCCCCAGGCCTAACATACATTGGATAGAGGAGGAAGAAGAAGAGTTTGACCCTTCGAATTATATCAGTAATCAGGAGGAATTTTCACTCCCCAGGTTGAACGAAGAAGAACTATCTGTTGGGGTGATCGAGCCGTTGTATCTAGCCGATTATTTCCCCACACCGGCATACCAAGAGGAGCCCTAAGATTTAAGGCAGTATTTTTCCACCCCTGCTCCCGCCTATCAAATCCAAACGGACACAGCCCCGCCACAATCATACGCATATCCACCCCACGCCCAATTTACCCCATACACCCCTCCGTCACACCCAAATCATCCCATACCATACACAACTCCGCCATCCCCGTATTATCCTACCCCATACGCACCCTCAAGTCTCTCCACCCAATACACTACTCCGCCATCCCCAAGTTACCCCATTCCATACACACCTTCAAACCCCACCACCCAATTTATACCATACACCCCTCTGTCACCCCCAAATCACCCCGCTCCATGCACAACTCCATCATCCCCAATTTATCCCATTTCATCCACAAACCCATCATCATCCCACCATGCCACAAACCCTTCATATCCCCCTATTCCACCCACTACCCCGCCATGTCCCAATCATCCCGCTCCATGCACAACTCCATTACCCCTAATTTACCATATGTCATCCACGAATCCGGCATCATCCCACCCTGCCACCCCATATACAAACCCTTCATATCCCTATCACCCCGCTCCTCAGATGTCTCCCCATCCCTCCATCCTAGTGACACTCCTGCCATCCCTTCGTTATTTTGGCCCCAATCCAACTCCACCGCCACCCAAGCAGGCAACCCATCATCATCCCACCATGCCACAAACCCTTCATATCCCCCTATTCCACCCACTACCCCGCCATGTCCCAATCATCCCGCTCCATGCACAACTCCATTACCCCTAATTTACCATATGTCATCCACGAATCCGGCATCATCCCACCCTGCCACCCCATATACAAACCCTTCATATCCCTATCACCCCGCTCCTCAGATGTCTCCCCATCCCTCCATCCTAGTGACACACCTGCCATCCCTTCGTTATTTTGGCCCCAATCCAACTCCACCGCCACCCAAGCAAGCAACCCCTTAACCAATCCCCTTATCACCTGCTCCCAATCACCACTGGTCTTACCAAGCCCAGGCAATACCTGTACAAGCCCCCCTTGCACCCGCAAATTCAACCCTACCAATTCCCCCCACCGTCGTTCTGCCCCAAACTAGAGTCAACCTGGTAGGACCCGAGAAACTGGCGTGTCCAACCCAATCCTCCCCAAAATTATCATGCACTCCATTCCTTATCCCGAAACCTGCCTATGACCCGTATCAGGTGCTGTTAAGCTATGAATAGACGGACATGAATGCCGAGTGCAACTAAGAGGAGGCTGTTGAATTTATTACCTGATCAGGCCAGATTTCTACACAGCCGGAGGCATCAGGGGCCGTTAGAGGAGAAGAGAAAAGGAAATAATAGGCTATAGGGAATCCCTTTGAAAAAATGGCCAGAGAACATATATTAGAGACACAGCTCAAGAGAACACCCGCACATATCACTGTTTGGGATTTGTTAATCAGGTCCCCCCTCCACTTCCAAGCCCTGATGGGAGCACTCAAGGACGCACATGTCTCCACCCATGTAACTCCAGATGAAGTAGGAGAAATAATAGGGCAAGTGTTGGCCCCAAATGCCATCTCATTCACCGATGCGTACCTACCAATCGAGGTGAATGACCACTTTAAGCGCTTGAATATAACAGTGGAAGTAGGAAACTTGGTGGTGTCATTGGTCCTAATCGACAATGTGTCGGCATTGAATGTATGCCCTCTAAGAACAATAATCAAAATTGGGGCGAACCCCGACACCTTCCGGCCATCCATATCAAGCGCCCGGGGATTCGACAACACCAGAAGAGAAATCATAGGAGAAGTAGACCTCGACCTGATCCTCGGGTCACAAACCTTCACTACCCCCTTTCAGGTGATGGACATCAAGTCTACATTCAATCTGCTGTTGGGCCGGCCATGGATACATAAGCTCGGAGCAATACCATCTACCTTGCACCAAAAGCTCTGATTCATCTCGGAAGGAAAAATTATCACCATCTTCGGCGAGAGCAAAGAAGACAGGGAAAGAAGCACCCTGCACATTGAGAATCCAAAAGTGCTGAACATACGACACACAAAAGAGGACACCGACCTTCACTGATTCGAGTATGACTTCTCAGCCGTCTCCCTCGGATCAACTGAAAAGATCCTGGATAAAACTGGAGGAGGAATGGACGCAGCTGTGTTCATGCTCCACAGATGGGGCCATCAAAAAGGGAAAGGGCTGGGCCCACGCCTCCAAGGAAGAAGAGACCCCGTCAAGGCCAAGGGGCAACAGACTAAATTCAGCTTAGGCTACAGGCCTAGAGAAGAGGAAGTCAGAGAGGCCAAGGAAAAGATGAGAGTCGTAGCAGTCGCCAAGGCCAGAGGAATCATCTTGGAAGAGGAACCTCATGCTCGCCCCCACATCCGTGAAACCTTTTTGAGCGCCGAGGTAGTAAAAATTGATCTAAATGGGGAGACGAGGGTAACCCCACATAAGCCTACTTCAATCCACCCCACCAATCCCTACATCATCCCCCCAGACTTTGAAATGAACTTGGTCGCCCTTTCCTTATTCGAGGAAGAAGTTCCCCGGCCCACCCATCGCTCCGGCACCAGCCACTCTGGGCCCATCCTAACCATAGAGGATAGGGTGGGTCCCAGAGGATCCCTCTATAAATATGTTGAGGGAGGAACTACAAGAGCCTACCGATGCCACTCCCAATCAGAGAGGTAAAGGCTAAGCCTCACAGGTGAGTAACTGGGCATCCTTGCCCCAACTCCTGGGAGCCGCCAAATACCGTGAAAATAACACTGACTCCCCAAAAGAAAACAACCTGTAAAAAGTAAGGTAAGCCTCTGGACCACTCTACCTTGTATATATAGAGATCCACCTCGCTAGGGGCTGACCTCCGAAAAAATGCAAAAGACCATAAAGATAGAAAAAATACCAATTCCAAAAATATTGTCCTTTAAAATTCCCAATAAGATTGAAGTTGATGTCGTAATACCCGTCCCACGTGAAGCCGACCCCTTTCCTGTAGAAATACAAGAAGAGGTAGGAGTCACGAGTCTAGACGAGGAAGGTCAAACCAATGAGCTCCCCAATGAGCTCCTTAAACAATTTGCCGATTTTGAGCATGGCCCTACCCCGATAGTCGAAGAGACGGAGGATGGAAAATTGGGCACCAAAGAGGCCCCCAGAATCACCAAAATCGGAACATCGCTGTCCCCTGCAGAGAGGAAGTGCATGATAGACTTCCATCGGTCATATCAAGACATCTTCGCATGGTCGTATGAAGACATGCCTGGTTTGGATACCGATCTGGTTGAGCATGAGTTGCCACTCTATCCCAATGTTAAGCCGGTCAAGCAGAAGCTGAGACGTCTCCGACCCGAATGGATGCTGAAAGTCAAAGACGAGGTCATCAAGCAGTATGACGCGGGGTTTCTCATGGTATCCAAGTACCACAATGGCTAGTTAAAATTGTCCCCGTACCGAAGAAGGATGGAAAGGTTCGAATGTGTATCGATTTTTGCAATCTCAACAAGGCAAGCCCTAAGGACGACTTCCCACTACCCCACATCAATATCCTGGTCGATAACACTGCAAAGCATGGAATGCTCTCATTTATGGATGGATTCTCAGGATACAATCAGATAAAGATGGCAGAGGTTGATCGCGAGAAGACAGTGTTCATTACCCCCTGGGGAACCTTTTGCTACAAAGTAATGCCATTCGGGCTGAAGAATGCTGGGGCAACCTACCAAAGAGCAATGACGACCCTGTTCCACGACATGATGCACCAAGAGATCGAAGTATATGTCGACGACATGATTGCCAAATCACCAGAAAGGGAGGACCACTTGATAAACCTTTAGAAGCTGTTCGAGAGGTTGAGAAAGTACAGGTTACGGTTGAACCCCCAGAAGTGCGCCTTCGGTGCTATGTCAGGAAAGTTGTTGGGCTTTATTGTTAGCAGGAGAGGGATCGAGGTCGATCCGACCAAGATCAAGGCCATCACTGAAATGCCGCCACCATCAACAGAGAAGGAAGTTAGAGGCTTTTTAGGCAGAATCTAGTACATCAGTCGATTCATTGCATAGTTAACTTTGATATGCGCACCAATCTTCAAACTACTAAGAAAGGACTCACCGGTTGAATGGAATGACGACTGTAAAGCAGCATTCGACAAGATTAAGGGTTACCTCCTGAAATCTCTGGTATTGGTACCACTCATACCCGATAGACCTCTGATAATGTACCTATCAACGACAGAGTTTTCCATGGGCTGTGTGTTAGGATAGCATGATGAGACCAGAAGAAGAGAGCAGGCCATCTATTATCTAAGCAAGAAATTCACTGATTACGAGACGCGCTATTCTCATCTGGAGAAAGCATGCTTGGCGCTCGTTTGGGCTACTCAAAGACTTCGACACTACCTGTTATCCCAAGCCGTCCTACTTCTAGCACGGATGGATCCGCTAAAGTACCTATTCGAGAAACCTGCACTCACTGGCCGAACTGCATGATGGCAACAACTCCTATCCGAATTTGACATTACTTATGTCACCCAAAATTCAATCAATGGGCAGGCACTCGCTGATCATCTTACTGAGAACCCTCTGCCAGACTATGAGCCTCTAAGGATTGAATTCCCCGATGAGGACATTCTGTTCATGACTGACGAGGATACAGAGGAAACAGAGGAGTCCTGGGTAATGCACTTTGATGGAGCATCGCATGTTGAGGGCCAAGGAGTTGGCGCCATTCTTATCTTGCCCAGAGGATCACATATACCCATCTCAATCAAATTGAACTTCCCATGCACCAACAATATGGCCGAGTATGAGGCCTGTACAGTTGGTTTATAGGTGACTCTTGATCTAAATATAACTCACCTTAGGGTCTTTGGAGATTCGCAGTCAATTATATGCCAGACCAATGGAGATTGGAAGACCAAGGATGAGAAACTGATCCCATACCATGAACATCTTGAGGATCTAATAACTTGCTTTGAGGAGGTCACCTTCTCCTATGTGCCACGAGTAAGAAATCAGTTTGCTGATGCCTTGGCCACCCTGGCCTCTATGGTTGAGATTCCATACAGAGTTGTGATGAAGCCGATCATGATAGAGTAGAGGGACGAACCGGCTTTCTATCACTTGATCGAAGGACCTACAGATTTAGATGATGAACCACCCTGGTTCTCGGACATCAAGAATTTCCTCGAGACCCGAACTATCCCAGAAGGAACATCGAAGGTAGACAGACGCACCATCCAGCGATTGGCAATGAACTACGTCATCTGCGGTGATCTCCTGCATAGACGGTCTCACGACAATATTTTGCTCCGATGCCTAACCCTGAAAGAAGCGGTTGAGATCATGAAGGAGATCCATGAAGGGGTCTGCGGGGCACACGTCAGTGGACACATGCTTGCGAAGAAAATCCTAAGCTAGGGATACTTTTAGACCACTTTGGAGACCGATTGCTGCAAGCACGTGCAGAAGTGCTACAAATGCCAAGAACACTCCAGTCTAATACATGCTTCGACCATTGATTTGCACAGCATGGCCACTCCTTGGCCGTTCGCCACCTGGGGTCTCGACGTCATTGGCAAAATCAATCCTAAGGCTTCCAACGGACATCAGTTCATCCTCGTCAGTTCATCCTCGTCGCAGTAGAGTATTTTATAAAGTGGGTAGAGGCAGCCTCCTACACGAGCATTAAGGCCAGTGATGTCGAGAAGTTCATCAAGAACAACATCATTTGCAGATTCGGTGTACCCAAAGATATCATCACTGATAATGGCACTAATTTTGCTAATAGGCGCATCCGGGCCTTGTGTGAGTAGTTCCAGATCAAGCATCATCGATCATCCCCATACAGGCCACAGACGAATGGAGCTGTAGAGGCAGCCAACAAAACTCTGATCCGCATCCTGGAGAAGATGGTAGTTACTTACAGAGATTGGAGTGAGCAGTTACCCTTCGCACTTTGGGCCTATAGAACGTCTATCCGTACCGCAACAGGGGCAACACCATTCTCCCTTGTGTATGGGACCGAGGTCGTGCTACCCATTGAGGTCGAAGTACCGTCGCTCCGTATCCTTTTGGAATCCCATCTACCTGAAGCTGAGAGGGAAAGAGCCCATTTTGAACAGCTAGACTTGATTGACGAGAAGAGACTCCTAGCCTTGTGCCACACCCAGATCTATCAGAGGAGAATTGCACGTGCTTATAATAAGTGTGTTCGCAGTCGAGATCTGAAGGTAGGAGACACTGTACTAAAGAAAATTTTCTCGTCTCTCCACGCCGATCCAAGAGGGAAGTTTAGGCCAAATTGGGAAGGACCCTACGTCGCCCGAGAGGTTTTGCCAGGATACGCCATTCGCCTCGCCACCATGGACGGAGACCACTTTCCTGAGCCCATCAACGCTGGATACCTCAGTAAGTTCTACTCATAGGTCTTTAGACAAGGTGAGTTTTGATAAAAGTAGATGCGTGACCGCTTAAGGACCCCATAGAAGAGGCCATCATTTCAAAGACAAGTAGCCCAAAAGAAATTATCTCTGAAAGCCTTCACCCTTTTTGCTACACACGTCGGGCCAATAACCATTTCTTTCATATACCCCTCCCAAAATTCCAAAAAAAGAGAAAAGAGAAGAGAGGGAAAATCCAAACCAAAAAAAAAAGAAAAAAGAGAAAGAAGAAGAAAGTAAAACCCCCCCCGCAAAAAAAGAGGGGGACCAAGAAAAAAGAAATGACTGGGGCATAAAAAGCCTTTGGAAAGAAAGAGGAGTCACCAAATTCACTCAAAGCTTAGATCCAAATTCCCAGAAAAACCCAACCTATTTGAACCCCGGCCACATTACAACCCGGAAGAAAGCCCTCTTTAAGGTCCACAAGCGGTCATAACATCTACTGCATCAGAACAAGCTGAGTTACCAAACCACACAGAACTTCATTCAGCCGGCTATGACGGAATCGACGTCCATGTCGTGGCCTTCTGGTGCTAAAGAAAAAAAAAGAAAAAAAAAAGAGAAAAAAAGAAAATTAATTTGGGTTCAAAGAAAGATGGACGTGGTGAAAACCCGAAAGGGCACCACGAGTAAAAATAGTGAACCCGCGCGGACCAAGTGAAAACCTGAAAGGGTGCCTGGGGTAAGAAATCGAACCCATGGACGTAGTGAAAACTCGAAAGGGCCCTACGGGTAAAAACAGGGATGACGGGCATGGCGAAAAGCCGTGTTGGGTGCTATGAGCAAAAATGTCAAGGAAAGAGAGATTAGGAGAAGACACATTACGCTGCCCATTTCAGTTTGAACCCCTTGAGCCCCTTTCCCCCCTTTTTCGATGGCCCACTCATGTAAAAATTAGATCAGATCCCGATCAAGTATGTCATCTCCACCGCGGCGTCTAACGCATGACCAAAGGGAAAGACAGAAGACTAGACCAATCCCTGGGAAGCTGACCTTCGTACGTTTAAATGAAAAACCTGTATCTCATGAACAGGGTTCGACCGTGCTCAAAAAAGACCCACTGGTTTGGCCTTGTAAATTACCGACATCACAAAAGACCCAAAGGGAGAAAATTTCAAAAAAGATAATAGATTTCCCTTTCCGATAAAAAACCCCACACTGTGGAGGAGAAAATTTCAAAAAAGATAATAGATTTCCCTTTCCCATAAAAGACCCCACACTGTGGAGGAGAAAATTTCAAAAAAATAAAAAAATAATAGATTTCCCTTTCCCATAAAAAACCTCACACTGTACCCCACACTGTGGAGGAGAAAATTTCAAAAAAGATAATAGATTTTCCTTTCCCATAAAAAGCTCCACTTTGTGGAGGCGAAAATCTTCATAAAAAGCCTTACATTGCGAAACGTACAAAGGAAAAAAGTCGAAAAACAAAAAATATATGCATCTATAGATTTCATTCCATTTCTTACAGTATTACGTGCGGAGTGTCACGTCCCAAAAAGATAACGACATGACACACTTTCTATTTTGCTGCTTTCTTTATAGATAAAAAACCAAAAAATATATATATATATATCTGTATATATATAACCAAAAAAAAGAAGAGAAAAATAACCCAAAAAGAGATCTCTGTTAGGGGGCATTCCTCCCCTCCGTGTATATGATCTATGATATGTGCAAGAACAGGTCAAGGGCAGGGAGCACGCTTCAAAGCGCTAATCTCGGCAAGCAGAGAGTCCTCGTGGGCATTTCGATCAGACATCCACCTACCATGAAGACTCTTCTACCATCTCCGTGAAGCTTCAGCTGCGCTACGAGACTCAGTCAAAAGCCCAGTCAACCGAAGAACCTCACTCTCGGCTGTGGCAGCTCTCACTTCTTCAATCTCCGCTCTGACCCTTTCTTTCCCCAAAGCCTCGGTCAAAGCTATCCTCTCTACAGAAAGAGACTCGATCCTGGTCCGAAGCATTGCTTCCTTACATGGCCAAGGCCCCGTCTCTATAACATCTACCGAAACTAGGCTAGGGGTAGGTAATTCCTTAGATACCAGCCAAACCTCGTAATCAGGAGAGACGACGCCCCCCTGAACTAAGCTGAACATGTGCGCTGATTGGCGGGTCTCCCAGTGGGTGGCTATGTAGTCGAGATCACTGAGAGAACCCCGAGAAAATATCAGAGAGCACAAAGGTGGCCTCACAGAGCATGGCACATGTTGGGTATACCGAAACTGACGAAGCACCCGAGATGGGAAATAATATGTGCTACAGGTCAACCCCAATAGGGTGATACCCTCACAATCTCGAGAGCGGACAATCGAAAAGATACCGTCCAACTAGGGAAGCTGCCAAATCAGCTTCGCATCTGATAGCCATGTACTCAGCTCCTCGGCGCTCCCATGAGGCAATCTTGAGCACCGGATCAGAAAGCCCCGAGCCACGTCCCCTCTTATCAAGCACATTCTCGGCACAGACCCCATGATAGCCAAATGCTCTCCTAGCCAAATCTGAATGAGGAGCGGGCTCCCACTGAGAATCCCAACCCGGGCCGAGGCTGAGGCATCTAGGCCCCGATACATCTAAACCAAGACTAGGTGGACCAATGAGCGGGCTCCCTCCAACTCAGTCAAGACATCGCACAGCCCAAGGGAAAAGTTCTCGCCCCCAGTAAAGAAGAGAACTTCCGACAGCAAATAAAGGGCAAAGGCCTTTACATTGAAGGGATCTTGAATGGGCAACTTTCAAAGACTCGAGTTGCCGAAAAGTTCTCTCAGGAATTTCATCGAAGACCTAGTGGGCCCTCCGGCGAAACATTTCTCATACCCACCCTTTTTTAAACCAAGAACCGCTTGGACCGCCCTTGCATACCCCGGTTTGAGCACCACTTTAGCAAGGCCTCGATGCATCTTCAAGCCAGTAATAGAGGCCAGCTCTTCCAAGGTTGGGGTCAACTCCTTAGACTCAAATCTAAAGACATGGGCCCTATGGTCCCACGATGCCAAAGCTGCCTGCAGTAGGTTGGGCAACAGAGGGATAGCAAGCAGAGAGGAAAGGCGGGACAACCCGAGGCAATTCAAAACAGCAAGCTTGCTCTCAGCCAAGCTATCATGCCATTTTTGCAAAAAATTGGGCCCCGTGTCCAAACAGGGAAGTGTACCATCCCCCGTATAAGAGCTTGGGCCCCTTTTCGAAGGCGGGTCCATCGACATACAAAGATGTTTTTTATAAAATCATTCAATGTATGACGATGGACCCACTAGAAAAAAGAAAGGGAGGGAAAAGATTAAAGTAGGGGCAAAAAGGCCAAACCAAGGTGGAGGAGGAGACAAGGGGGGACCAGGCTCGGGTTATAAAGAGCCCGCTGAGCCCAAATTATAACGGGCGTATATATTATATACGCCAAGGCAAAAATTTGAAACATTTTGCCAGGCATATATAATATATATACGCCCGGCCATTTTAACCATGGATTTACCAGGCGTATATATTATATACGCCCGGCCATTATTGCTGAACATTTGTCGGGCGTATATAATATATATGCCCAGTTTAAAGCCGGGGTTGGCAAGGCCCCCTCTCACAGTGGTCCATTTTTGTTCCCCAAGGAGGAACTTATTTTTTGGTTGGCCCACTCTTTCATCTCGAGGCAATCCACAGGCAGGCATACTCGCACACCTGTGGGAAGCCCCTGGAGGACGCACTACCCGTAGGTTATATACGGAGAATCACCTGCAAGATCGACTCCATCATTGGAGGGGTGCCGACCCGTGCCCGGCCCAACAAAAAAATAAAAAAGGGAAGCCATCAAAGCAAGGGGATAACCAATGAAACATTCATATAAAGCATAAAAATTATAAACCATCCAAAAAAAAAATTGTTGTTTAAAAGTTATTACATATCCCCAATAAAGCCAAGTCTAAACTGTTTCATTATGTCAAATTTATAGAAAATAAACTAGTCCTGGGCAGCCCCCTTTGACTTCTTCCGGCGCCGGCTCGCGCTTTGAAAGGTACGAGTCTCCCTTTTGAGTCCACGCTTTGAGAAATCTGGTGAGAGAAGGAACGACTCCTTTTCACGAGCACGCTGTAGGAACACACCAAAAGGCATCAGGTAGAGAAACAGACAGAAAGAAAATAAAGAAAATAACTAGGTTGGGTCAGCATTCACTCACCACCTCGATCTCCCTAAGCCCAACAATATTACGATAATATTGGCTTGACTCACGCCGACTCATAATCACGGCCAAGAAGAAAAGGAGGTGTTAATCACACAGGCCATCAGCATAATTTAAAGGGAAGGAGAACAAAGCAACGAGATAGAGATTACCCCAGGAATCAACTCAGGAGGTGGGACCTAGATAGCTTCAGTAGAGATTCGTGCCTTCTCGGCCATGTCGGCACACACACGCAACAGAAAGGCATCATCCAAGCATTTGAAAGTCCCCAGGACCACGGTAGGTGAACTGCCAGAAGCACCAGCACTAGAAGGGTTGGAGGGTCCAGCACCTGAAGCCATGCCTGAAGCACCAGCCCCGGAAGGATCGGAGGGTCCAGCACCTGTAGCATCATAAGGAGTAGCTGCCTCATCCCCCTCATCTGAGTCGCCACCCTGCTCAAACTGTAGAGAGAAATATTTTATCATTAAAGGTGGTTGGTCAATCAAAGTAATCACAAGGAAGCTGCTAAATAAAAAGAGAAAAGGGGCATTACCTGAGATCGCGACCTGCCAAAATGCTAAAAAGTTAGCACTAGGCACGAAGCGGGGCAACAAGAAATGATAGGGCAGGGAATCGTACCACGTCTGATAACCCCCGGGCAGGAGAACGTCATCGATAGGAACCCCATGGTGAAGAAAGTGAGTAGTAAGCTCATCAATGGAGCCTTCTGGAGCTAACACATGGCGGGAGGAGCTTGGGGCACGGCAAAGAGAGGACGATACTGATGAACCACTCTCTCCCCTAAATAGTAGGCCTTAGTCCAGGACCCGTAAAGGAAGATGATGACTCAAAGAAAAGCGAGAAGGACCCACTGAGGCCAAGTTACAAAAGGGAGATCCTATGTAGGGGTCGAGGATGACCTGCAAAAGAAGAGAAAACAGAGGAAGGATACACACATTTGGTCAGAACCTATAGCACACAAGAGCTATCAAATTTATAAAAAGGGAATTATTTTACCTGCTCTGAGATAAACAGGTCGAACTGAGAGCACATCCCTAACTCCAAATGCCGACGGCGACTCACGTGCCAGTTACTCATGAGGGGGAACGTAGCAACTTCGGACTGAAGCAGAGGGCGACCCGGTTGGAAGTGAAGATACCCCCAAATCTTAGAAAGCAAGAAGATAAAGACAGGTGTGCTATAAAAGAAAATTGGACAAGCTAAAACCAAAGGATAAAATACCTCAATGGCAGGCCAGAAACCCACAATGGAGCTAGACTCCCCAAGAACGGCTCGCTTTAAGCTGGACATGAGTACAGCATAGCTGGCGCCGCCCCAATCAAATCGATGCACGGTTTCCCAGTTCACCATCAAACTGAGCAGGGACAAGGAGACTCGCCGTCTACTGGTGTTGGAGAGGAGAGTCTTGCCCAGGAGGAACAACAGAACAATGCAGGCCAGCATATGTGCGCGTGCGGGCTCGAGATAAATGGCCATGTCAGGCTGGCCTTGGTCCACTAACTCGTGAGGCTCAAATTGATCAACCAGCCAGGACAGCTTGACCTCAGAACCTCAAATATTCCCAAAGGTCGGGTAGGCCCCTATCACTCGAATCACCTCCTCCTTACCCAGTGTACGAGTAGGTACCACGGGCACCCCTCCAATACGGACCCCAGTGATCATAGACCAGTCTGCAGGTGTAAAGGCCATCTCTACCACGGCCATGTGAAATGTCATGGTCTCAGGGAAAAAATGCTCTATCAAAGCCTTCAGATAGGCCGTATCGGCCCTCACGGCGGGACACGAAATGAAATCCCCGAAATCAGCATTGGTGAGCAGGTCCTTCACCATTGGGGGAAGGTAAAGCACGAGACACTGGAGGTCGAACCAACTGCCTCGGAACATAATGTGCGGCAGGGGCTGCAAACAGAAGGCATCAATCAGATAGGGGCAAGGTGGTATAATGAAGATATCAAAGGAAAACAAAAGAGTAAAAGGGGGGGGGCTCATCTGTTTACCTGACCGACGATCCCAAAGTTGGACATATGGGTGTGCTGGCAGTAGAGGAGGCCAGTATGGGCAGCCTCGCCTTGCATTTCATACCAAGGCTGGGAGGAGCGCTGAGACACGATGAACTGTTTCCCACGGGGACCATAGGCCATCTCCGGCTCCTCTTGCTGATCATGCCCTTCTTCACCGGACATCCTGAAAATATGAGACGCATCGGCATATGAGAAGGATGCCAACAAAAAAAAAAAAAAAAAGAACAAAAAAGAAAAAATATATATATGCACTAATCCAAAGACAAAAAATCTTATTAAAAAAAAAAAAAAAACCATGTGTGTATGTACTAATTCAAAAAAACACAAAAACAAAACAAAAAAAAAAAAAAAAAAAAACAAACAAAAAAAACAAAAAAAAACAAACACAACAAAAAAATATAATATAAATATATACAAGTATGCTAACCCGTCAAAAAAAAAAAAATGTGTGTTTGTACTAATCCAAAAAAATGTGTGTGTACTAATCCAAAAAAAATGTGTGTGTGTGTACTAATCCAAAAAAAAAAAAATGTGTGTGTGTACTAACCCATTAACAAAAAAAATGTGTGCGTATTAATCCAAAAAATGTGTGTACTAACCCATTAACAAAAAAATGTGTGCGTATTAATCCAAAAAAAAAATGCCAATCCATCAAATAAAATGCACTAATCCATCAAAAACAAAAAAGAGAAAGAAAAACAAAAATGAATGATGGATGGAAAATAGGCCTATGGAATCAAATATTTCAAAAAAAAAAGGGGGGGAAAACAATAAAAACAAAAAGAGAGAAAAAGGAATATAGGCATCACAGAGCATTTCACCATATAAAAAAAAAAAAAAAGAGAGGCAATATCATCAAAAATTCAAAAGAAAAATAAAGGAAGGGTAATGATTACCTTCAATGAGGGAGAAGAACAAATATTGGCGGAGGATAAGCGTCTTTTGATCCACACCCGCAACCGCCGGTAATAGAACTCAAGCCAAATCAAATGCGAAAACCCTAGGGGGACTGTCCCGAACTCAAGAAGGAAGGAGGGAGAAAGACAAAATTTGAAAAGGGGGGACCCCTTTTGTGCTCGCGAGTTTTATGTAATCGCTGATTTTAGACAGTATATAATATATATGCCGACCATTTTTCCAGTTTATGGTATATATATATATATACGCGACCAAAATGGTAGTTTTTAACTACCTGCCATTTTTGATTTTGAGGCCCTGACGGACCTTGTATGCTATAGACCCAGTCCACCCCCCTAGACCCACGTGTATCGGGCAAGGGTGCACGCATCCCCAAATGACCCTTTGAGTTTCCTTCGATTGGCCCAAAGGGACCATGCTATAATAAACGGGTCAAGATCCGTAGGCGCCCACCTAATGCACCCACAAAAAAAAAAGAAAAAAGAAAGAAAAGAAGAAAGAAAAAAAGAGGAAAACTAAAAAGAAAAAAAGAAGAAAGAAAATGCCGAAAGTGACACTAGTTCTCAAAGGAGCGCTGCAACGACCATTTGCACCACTCCGAGAACCGTGTTAAATCAATGATCAGGGTCCACCCGAAAGTTCTCGAACCCCGTCTTATACCGGGACACCCCTTACCTGATCCGGCATGCAAATGAATTTCATTCATCACCGGTCACTCCTAGGAGCATACACATAGCCCCAGATCTCCCCCAGCAGAGGTCGAGGCCTGATCCGGCGGGCAAACCAAGAGCCCATCACCAGAATGCACACGTCCCTAAGGTATATCAACATGGCAGGTTGATTCGCCTAAGGATACGTGCAGAAATAAAGGCAGTTTGAGCATGCTCATAGTCTCAAACTGACATGAAAAAGGAGAAGAAGAAAAAAGAGAAGAAAAAAAAGAAAAAAGAGAAGAAATAATAACCTGTTGTTACATAATGAAAATCCTGAGTAGGTTGACCCCACCTTCCAAGCATTAGCTCTGATCATCCACTTATGGATCTATGTTGACCAAGAGTGCCCCCGACTTGGACCATTTGAAGTCTATTGTCGGGTTGAAACCGACCTTCAAAAATAAAATTACCACCAACCAAACTATGTGCAAACATACGCAATCAAGGGCTCATTCCCTTTTATTTCCTTTTACACGCTTAAAACTCAGATAGGCAAGTGTCCCTATTGAATGTACGCACTTGCGTCAGGGTATCCGCAGGATGGTCGTTTGTCCTTGTAAATTATACCTTAGGGTCGAGGCTTTCGTTCGTGCCTATTTTGCTGCTTATCACCCATGATGGGTTCACCCATGATGGGTGTCTGTCTGTGCATACTTAGTAAAATGTGATTTCATTAGGGACGGAGGCTAGAATTGGCCATCTCTTTCGAGGGATGTTTGGTTCTAGCCTGATCTTTTTTAGCTTTGTCTCGAGTTAAGGCATTCCGGTTCATGTGAATCAAGAGCACCTCGCCACCAGAACGAGCACATCCCCAAGGTGCACCTATCCCTGGCAGAGCGCACGCATTCTTAAAGCATATATATTGACATTTGATCCACTTAAAGAGTTGTACAAAAATAAAGTTGTCAGAGGTCCTTGAGCTTTGCTTAGAGGCCTTGAAACAAAAGAAAATTCAGAAAATGACAAAAAAAATTACTCAGAAAATGGGCATGCATTCCCAAGAAGTGTTGCGACATCAATATTCGCTTCACTCGGGTAAAGCATGCTAAAAAAAAAAAAGAAGCCTTGAGGTTGTTGGGTCCGCCCAAAAGACTTTGAGCCTTACCTAGGTAAGGGCACCCGTGCCCAATCCAATGGAGCTGTCAATACCCCATAGGATTGCACACATTGATTGGACCTTCGCTTTGTGTGCTTCGCATCAATTCCGAAGCATAGATCGATCATCCCATTTCATGGACCTGTTTGGTTCTGCTTAATACTCAACATCACAAATCTATAATTTCCCTCAAGAAGTGGACGATATCCCGGCTAGTGGGCTTACACTTTTTGTGATCATCGCAGTTATGCCCAGTAATGTCGCAATGCGCTTGGGGACTGTTAGCTTTGAGGTACGGACGATATCCCGAAATGAGAGGGCTTACGTACACTCACCATCACCATGAATGTTTGAGAATTAGGTTGAACCAGGTGGACCCATCAAACGTGCCTTGGACCTCTTTGGATGTCTCTTGTCTTTGGCATCCGATCATTAGTGATCGAATACCAAAGAGGGGCATCTATAGACACCCAAATTCGGCCCAAGGCCCGATCAATCTGTACTTCGGGAGAGATGTACCCCTGTGCTTCTGATGGCACCCCTGAACTTGTAGGAATCCACCCAGAGCTTTAGGAATCACCACGAACCCTTTTTACCATTCCCCAACCCTTAGAGATCACCCTAAACCCTAGATTCCTTCCCATACCTAACTTGAACCTTTCGAGGTAGTTTGATGGGAGGAGAGCTACAGAATTTCACACAGACCATTACTAAGGATGAGCTATATACCATTGGAAGGAACTTCTCCAACTTTCCAACAAGCCAAAATCACCCAATTTGGAGTTGCGGTTCAAAAGTTATGGCCGATTGAAGTTTCACATAAAATCATAAAACTTTTACTCGCGTATATTACATACGCCAATTTAGCCCAGTTAGTCAGGCGTATATATTATATCGCCATTTTTGAAATTTGGCGGTATATAATATATATGCCGACTATAGGTGGGACCCACCACGGGCTTCATCTTCCCAAACTCCCTTTTTGGTGAAATTCTTGTTCCTAAACTTGCGTATATAATATATATACACTTCTCGATGCATCATCGTTGCTCAATTTCCTTCATCTAGTTTGACCCTTTGACCATCCCCTTAGTTAAGGTGGGTATCTTGAGATTGGTTGCACCCCTTTAAGCTTATTAACCCTTAAGTCACCATGGTCTCACCCATCATCTGCCATTGAAATCAGTTTCCCCAAAATCCTAGGACCTTGAAAACCTAGAAAACCTTAGATGATGGATTACCTAATTGCTAAACCCATTAGCTCTTAAATAAGCCCCTAACCCATCCCTTCTCTATAAATAGAGAGGCCCTCCTCTTCCCAAAGGGTTGAAAATTTTGTTGAAAGACTAGAGAGCTTAAGAGAGAGAACTCTAGTGAGAGAAAATGCCACTTATTTTCCAGAAATCCAGTAAGCTTAGTTCATCTTTTTCAATCCATTTCAACCATTAGATCACTCCCTTTAGCTAAAGTCTAGCCTTTGGCCTCACCCTATACTTCCTATTTTATTGAATCCTAGCATTAGAACCCATTTTCACACCATTTAAGCCATCGGAAGCACACCAAAGTGAAGGACTTCCACGGGGCAACAAGGGCCCGTGAGCTCCGGCTCACCCCTCTCTTCCTCTACCTTCTTGGTGTCTCCTCCGTCAAAGGACTCAAGCCGTTACACCACCGAAATTTCGGTTTGGCTCAAAGCTTGATAGGACCATATTGCCTTCGGGCAAGGGGAAACTCCGCCCTTTTATTTTTCTTTTTGGCCATAGATAGAGACCGCTACATGCGGGTTGATCGGGTGCCTAAATCCTTCCCGATCAATAATCGAAGCCCTTACCCTAGAGCCTTTGGCAAAGACCTATAAATCAGAGTCATATTTAGCACTTCGGTGCTCAAAATATTGATTTGAAGGTTTCCCAGGTCACCAAAAGCTCCGGGTGGTGACTCTTCATTTCATTAAAAGTGAGCGCATCGCTGCGACGGGTTCGAGAGGATCCATGGATTGAAAATGACAAAGCAGCAAGCCTAAAATATGCACAATCCTGCAAGATACAGGGCCTATTGTAGCAAGTTTTGATAAGTAAGAGTTTGTCTCACAGGGAAATTGATCTTAAGCTCCAAGGGAGCCATCTTTAGTAAGCCCTCAAGATCTGACTACAGATCTGGCAATCCTAAATGGAAGGAGATTTAGGGTCACTAAAATCTAAATTCTAAGGTATCCTAATGTCTAAACTATAGAAAGGTTTAAGAACGAAGATGGAGTGAGAAAATAAATATAAAAGGGTGAGAAGTATGCTATTAGGTTCAGATCTGATGGGCTTCATGACTCAAATTCAGATCTGCTGCTATAGAAGTCCTGTCCAGTGGCTACATTATCACCACTGAGGAGAAAGAATCGAACTCATCTCTATGCCATGATCCAATCCCTTTATGGCTATAACCTGTCCACTTAAATGGTCACAGATTATCCAATTGGAGAACCACAGTCCAAAGATGGGTCAGAACAAGTTTATCATTGTAGGCACTACTTCATCCAGGCTACCAGCACAAGAATCCATAGGGAACCTCAACCTCTAAAGTGCTATGTGTGGGGCTAGGCTTGTATGGGAGCATGTTAGCCTGCATACATAGAACCAAAGAAGAGTTTGAGGTGCTGCCTAAGATCCAAATTCCCTTTGCTTTAGAGAGACTGCAGTGATCCGATCGCAAGCCTACAATCTCTATAACCAAACCAGATCTGCTATCTGATGGTGGGTTTATACACATACAGGGGAGTTTGTCTCAAAGACAATCTCTCCAGTGGCTACAAGCACAAGGCGGAGAAGAATAATCCGTCTTGAGTCTGTGGGTTGGCTTCACCCTAAGGCTATAACCTGTCCACTTAAATGGTCACAGACTATCCCAGAGGCTATCCTCCTCACAAAGCTCAAGATAGAACAAGAAACATTGCTGCCACCACCATGTTCACAAGGCTATAAAAGATCATTGCTCTCATGGGGACTTCAGATCTAATGGGTCCTGTGGTGGGGCTAGGCCTGTATGGGAGCATGTTAGCCCAGACACACAGGTCACTTGGATCTAAATAAACCATGAAATCAGTCCTCCATTGCTTGCAATATGTCCTAGCAATGGAGGATCTCAAGATAACAGCCTTGTACAGAACAACTCACAAAAATCCCATAAAAGTAAAACACCCTATCATGAAACTCCATTAATCTATTCCAAATAGTCATACAAAGGCATAGCCAGCAAATGCTGGACTATGGAGAAAAGAAAAAGTAAAAAGAAAACTACCTAAAACTTACTAGAAATATGCAGCTACCACCAGAAGAAGAAGAAGATAGACTAAATACTATTCTAAGCAGAGAGTCCTCTAAACCTAAACTAGGCTTAGGTTTATATAGCAGTTAGTTTGGCGGTGCATTAGGGTTAGGAAACCTTAATTTTAATGATGCCACATGTCCTAATATTGTCTCTTGGATGCCTCGGGGCGCGTATACAGAACTTGGAGCATTGGAATGCATGCCCTAATTGCTAAAAGTTCCTAGAATGTCCTCTGCTGAGGTGAGGGAGAGTTAGAGTTCAGAGCCTCGCCAGGTAGTACTGGTTTCCAAGTCTGTCGCGTGGTAGCACGGTCTTCGCGAGGTTAGATTAGCTTGAAATTCTAGCCATCGTGGGGTTGTCTTAGTTGCAGCTGAAGCAGTCGCGCGATAGAGCATTGAATCCTCGCTGGATTGCTCTGGTCTTCGCGGGATTGCACTTTCCTTCTGAATGGCGCGAGAATCGCGCGAGCAATTTGTTTCTCAATGGATCCTCATGAGGACGTGATGTGCATTGGTCTCTGAATTATACGAGAGGCTTTTCTGAAGTTTTGCATCCCGCGGCCACTGCGCGACAGCTGCGCACCGAAATACTTGGAGCTCTCTCTCCTCAGTTGATCTAAGGGAACTGTGTGAGGTTTGAGAGCTACTTTCTTGGGCTGCGTGAGACTGCGCGAGCAGTTATATTTGAGCTTCGCAAGAGCTACGCGAAGTATGATTCTGAAGCCCCTCTGTCACTCAACTGCGCGAGAACAGTGCGGGCAATTGGAAATGAAGGTTTAGGAGACTCGTGAGGACTGCGCGAGGCTTAATTTCTGAATCCTTTAAAGCTTGTGAAAGTTGCGCGAGGTTCAATTCTTGTCTGGGTTTAGCTTTCATCCTTTTGAGGGACTTCTGGGGTAAAAGTGGGCTCCTTAACAGGGTTCAGGCTTATTGCAGCTGCTGTTTATTACCTACAGAAATGACTTAACACACATTTATTAGATGGTTAAGGGTCTAACAGAGGCTAAGTTAAGGGGTGAAAAGTGATACTTTTTATGTCTTAACAGAGAGCAGGACTCAATATTTACCCCATAACGACGCTTAGGACCCTCGAATACATAGAACAAGATATCAGGCCCTCATCATTATCTCTGATCGCATACGATGGATCATGACACTTCATTAAAGGGACCATCAAACTACAAGTTCACCTCGGGCCAGTGACCAGAGAGTCACCTTCCACGTTTTAGACTCCTCTAGCACTTACAATCTTATCTTAGAAAGATAATGGTTAGAATCCATGAAGGCTGTGGCTTCAACATACCACCAGTGTGTCATGTTTCCGTATGAAGACTCCATCATCAGGATAGACACTGATGCACCCCTGCTGGAGATAGATACCGATTATGCGGCAAGCATCCCAATGGCACATGACTCAGTACTATCTACCAGCCACATCAAGAGGATACAAGTTCCCACCGATGTAGCAATAGTGGAAATTAGCCATCCCATCTCCCCTCCAACACACCGACAAAAGTTAATAAGGAGAGAGCCAAGCCCTAATCTCATGCGACTCTACGATATAAACTTGACACCAATAGGGTCTATTATCCCAAAGAAGATATGAAAGCATACAGGGCTCGGCTATCAAATCGACGGTAAGAAAGCCGACATACTACCGACTTCACCTAAGTGGTCATTATATGACCACTTTGTTTATAGAACCACCGAGAAGGCCGATGTGCCAAAGAGAAAAGAAGCATCCTTCCCTAAACTGTGGGAAACAGAAGTTGAGCAAATAACCAGAGCCTTCACTGATCTGACGAACCTAAACCTAAACAACGACATCGACAAGTCACTCGAGGGAGTCCGACCACTATTCGACCCTGAAGAAGCCTCTGAGGAAGGGAGGAGGGAAGCTCCAGAAATAGAGCCACACGTGGAGGATTGAGAATCCAC
This sequence comes from Chloranthus sessilifolius, assembly GCA_021018995.1. Lineage (NCBI taxonomy): Eukaryota > Viridiplantae > Streptophyta > Magnoliopsida > Chloranthales > Chloranthaceae > Chloranthus > Chloranthus sessilifolius. Next base: position 88,811,478 of record CM037593.1, read on the forward strand.
CGACGAGGAGGATTTTCACATAGCAGTCTTGCCGGATGAAGAGGGACGCTCACAATCATCGTCAGGGGAAGACTCTCAATCAATATCAAGCAGCGCTGATGAAGACTATTGGTTGAACCTCTCCACCATAAAACTAGAAGAATTTATGAGGAAAAATTACTCAGAATTTCTCAAGGATCCGGAACTTCAAGAAAAGCTCAATCACCAGCGTATACTCAACAGTTGGGAATGCCCCCGAAGATTTCCATATCCAAAAACCCCTTACTGTAGCTTATGCACATTCATACTAGAGTTATGCAGAAGAGCTATCCTAAGAGAGATCCAACAAAAGATCAGCAGGGCAGGAGACCCCGTTGTGCCTCAACCTAACGATAAATGCTCATGGAAATACCCTTGCCAAAAAGACCCTCCATGCAGAGCATGTCGCCACCATTAGGAATATTAGGGACCGCTCAAGAGTATCCCTACACCGTGATTGGGATGGCTCCCACCTAATTCCCCCATATTCGAGAAAGACGACCCAGAAGATTGCAACGTCCACACACTCTTTGAGGAAGAGTTGGACCACACACTAGAAGAAGAGAATGATCAAGAAGGTTTCAACTCCTATAACATCCACCTTGGCCTTGATCTCGAAGGATGGGAGTGCCCATGGGATGCCCCTTATATTGGTTACCCATACCAACCTCGTTGCAGAGCATGCACTGGCATACTAGATCAGTTCGCTAGTTGGGTCAGACATTCGTCCGCAATAACCAACAAAAATAAATGGCTAGATTACTCTGACCTTGCAATTACATAAGTAAATGATGAACCAAGAGAGAGCCCATCAATTCTACTGACGCAAGGAGAAGAGGAGTTCAACAACCACTTGGTGGACACAGAATATGAAACTCACGTTGGCTTCATAGAGGTCGAAGAGGAGCTAGAATTCAACACTCCTAATCCCCAGAAGCACCCCAACTTCAGATATTCTGGAAGTCACTAGAAGAAGAATGACAGCCACCGCTGAGCGGCGATGAAGACTATTGGATAGATATTCCCATGCTTGAATTAGCAGAACAATTAGAACAAGGCCTTCAAGTGCTATCAAGTGAAGAAAACGAGCCCTATTTCGACAGTAGTGACCTTAACCCCGACCTCAAAGGATGGGAATGTCCCTGGGGATCTCCCTGCATCTCTCACCCATACCAGCCTCATTGTCAATCCTGCGTATTCATCTTGTCATACTATGAGGTCCAAGGAAGAGAGCTCGTCAATCTGAAAGATTATCCACCAAGCTCACCCAAACAAGACAAGCCTCAGCGAGAAGAACAATTTCGGCCTGACTTCGAAGATGAAAGTATAGTCGATTACGACCTCCAAAGTTTCTTTAGGGATGAAGCAGTCAACATGATAGAAGAGGCAGGAACTTCAACTTGACCACCACCAACATCACTCATCAGAAAGGCTACGTTAGATGAGGGCTATAAAAAAATGCCAAATTTAAAAAGAGTCCACATCATTCGAAGACTTGCACGAACGACTTCAGCAGCCATCCCACTTCCACAACTAAGGAAAGTATCCTCGTTGGTTTCTCCTTGGGAAATAAACCATGCACCATACTTATTATCACAAATAAAAAAATAGAAAACCACAAAATCCCTAAAAATCAAAACTTTTAAATCCCAAAAAAGTAGAAAATCTTGAAAAAGGGAGGGAGCCTTTTGTCCCAGACCCATCTAGCGACCAACAAGGAGACTTTTCTCATAAGGTTATGAGTAGTGGTTACGCCTACGAAGCAAAGAGGATAGTAGCTGACATGATCATACGTGATCACCCCACCGCTCGTGACACCATGAAGCCTCGCCTTGGCTCTGTTCAACGCGACCCTGCTCTGTCTCCCTCATGATGGCGCCGCACCGATTTAAGTAACAAGCCGTAATCATACCAAGTAGATACTTCCCGACTTTGAGAGAAGAATGAATAGCCTCGATCTACACCTCACCAAGGATGTCATAGTTATCAATTGTGTGAATGAAGGGTAACCTCCCCGAAAACTAATGCCCCAGTGTTGCAATTTTATAGTTTATGAACTCACAGATGATGAAGAAGGAGCACCAGCCACTAAAGAAATACAGGACGTCCAACGAGTCATCAAACGCTTGGATGAGCAAACTCAAGCCATCACAGAACCTACAAAAGAAATCAAGTTTGACACTGAAGAAAAGCCCAAGAAACTGCTAATCAGTGCAACACTCAGCCCCAAGGAATGACAAAAGATTATCCAAGTCCTTCAAGATTACCTCAGCGTCTTCTCATGGTCCTACGAAGACATGCCCGGTTTAGACCCAAGCCTAGTAGAACATCGTTTAGTCCTAGAACCCGATGTAAAGCTCGTCAAGTAGAGACTCAGGAGAATGCACCCACAGACCGTGCAACAAGTCAAGGAAGAAGTCGACAAGCTACATAGGGAAAAATTCATCCGAGTCATCCTCTACCCCAAATGGGTTGCTAACATAGTACCTGTCACTAAGAAAGACAGTAGAGTGAGGGTATGTATCGATTTTCAAAACCTTAACCAAGCATGCCCAAAAGACGACTTCTTGCTTTCACACATCGACACTTTGGTCGACAATACAGTAGGACATGAGATATTATCCTTCATGGATGGCTTCTCTGGATACAACCAGATCAAACTAACGGAATTCGACCAAGAGAAGACATCATTGACCATGTCAGGGGAACTTATTGCTACGTCGTCATACCTTTCGACCTCAAGAATGCGGGAGCCACATATCAAAGTGCCATGATGGCTATCTTTCATGACATGATGCACAAGTGCGTAGAAGTCTATGCAGATGATATACTAGTGAAGTCACAAACACAAGCAGGACATGCTAAAGTGCTTCGACTAGTGTTAGAAAGAGCTCAGAAATATCAATTGAAGATTAATCCGAAAAAATGTGTGTTTGGAGTTACCTCTGGAGAACTACGAGGGTTCATAGTCAGCAAGCATGGAATCGAAGTTGACCCGATAAAAGTCAAAGCTATCCTCGAGATGCCACCTCCCAGCAACATCAAAGAGCGACGAGGTCTGATAAGAAGATTGTAATTCATCAGGAGGTTCATCCCCCATCACTCAGACAAATGCGACCCTTTCTACAAACTACTTAAGGGAGGAGTCGAGTACATATGGGATGACCAATGTCAGCAGACCTTAGATAATATAAAGAAATACCTCATCAACCCACTGATACTATCATCTCCAATTCTTGGAAGACCCCTCATCCTCTACGTGTTAGCCAATGATAAAGCAATGGGAGTAATTCTCAGACAATATGAAGAAGATGGCAAGAGAGAGAAGGCCATCTACTATCTCAGCAGAATGATGGTTGAGTATGAGCAAAAGTACACAGTAATGGAGAAGACATGCCTTACTCTGGTATGGGCCTCGACATAACTACGACACTACTTTGGAGCACATAAGATATTGGTACTAGCAAGCATGAACCCTTTGAAGTACATATTTGAGAAGCCCACTACATCTAAAAAAATCGCTCGATGGCATATGCTACTACAAGAGTTCGACATCACCTATGTCACACAGAAGTTGATTAAAGGATAGGCAATCACTGACTACCTTGCTAATATTCCACTCCCAGGCAACGAGCTAGTACACACAGACTTTCCTGACAAAGACCTACTCGTGATTCATGACGAAGAGCCCAACAAGAAATCATGGACCCTGTATTTCGATGGCGCTCTCAACCATAAAGGAAAAGGTATTGAAATAGTCTTACTTAGCCCAAAAGGAGTTGTCATACCAAAACTCTTTAACTCAACTTCTCAGTCACCAACAACATTGCAGAATATGAAGCTTTCGTCGCTGAATAATGAGCAACACTGCAGCTGGGCGTCAAGCAGTTGAGGACAATCGGCGACTCCAAGCTTGTCATATCACAAGTCATAGTAGAATGGAAGACCAAAGAAAGAAGACTGATGGCATACTTGGAGACAACTCAGTTCCTAGTAAAAAGGTTTGAGAGGATATCCTTTACGTATATTCCCAGATTGGAGAATGAACTCGCAGACTCCCTCGCCACATTAGCTTCAGTCATACAGACCAAATCTTTCTTCATCGAGAAGTTAACTACACCAGTACACGAAGTTGCTTGGCAAGTAAAACTGAAACTGCCAACTTAGACAAAAGATGTTACAAATGAGAAGCAGCTCACCCCAGAGGAACCTACAAAGACAGAAACTATCATTGCAACCTTCAGATTTGAGAAATCACCATCCGACGATGGAAAATCATTGTACTTCAACATATGGATCTTCCTGTAGCATTGACACATCCCGTTCTATACTACTAAGATCTAAGGGAAGATGATAAGGAATTGATGTGCCAGAATCTGCATCCTGGGCGAGATATTGTTACAATAGCTGAAGGAAAATACATCATCCGAGAAGCACATGCTAGTGCCTGCGGCCCCCATGCTGGTAGACAAAGACTTGCGGATCAGATCATAAGACAAGTCTACTTCTGGCTGATGATGATAAGAGATTTCCACTTATACGTTCGATGGTGCAAGCAATGCCAAGAACACGCCACACTCTTCAAAGCCCCATTTGTTGCATTGAATCCCATAACATCGCCATGGTCATTCTCAATGTGGGCCTTCGACATTGTCAGACTTTTCACAGACACAGTTGGGAACACTCACAAGCATGCATTCATACTCACTGTGATTGAATACTATACCAAATGGGCATAATTCGAGTCATATGTAAGAATTACCGCTTAAACGCTCTTAAAGTTTATTATTCGAAACATCATCACTAGGTATGGAGTACCCAAAATGTTTGTCACCGACAATGGATCGCAATTCATCGCAGAGAAGACGAAGAAACTATGGAAGAAATTCAACATCGACCTACATCATTCGTCACCTTTCTACCCCCAAGGGAATGGACAAGTATTAAGCAATGAAAAATAACATTTTTTACCTCCTAACCTGACCTTTGATGGACCCTTGAGCTGACTAATAAGGTGTTTTGAGTGTATTTTATAGATAAGTAATAAGTAGCAGTCTTAGTGCAGACATCCACCTAAAATGGCCAAAGAAGTAGTCTACTACTCAACATGTGCTCAAACAACCCAAAGGCCAGCCAATGAAAGAGTCCATAGAGCTTTAGAAGGTCATGAGAAGGTCATGGGCCCAACTGGGTGTGCTTAAGACTAAGTATAGTTGTAAGGAATGAAGATTGAACCCACCAAGAGGCTGCTGAGTGTTGAACCAATGAAGAACAACAACACAGGATTGTATGCGAATTGTGGAAACAAAGGACACAACCTATCGAGAGGATAAGTTAACCTGTCGACAAGTTTGGATGCTTAGAATCAAGCAATCGAGAGGTTGGAGGCACAACAGAAGATCCTGCCGAGAGCTTCCCAGTACCTATCAAGAGGTTCTGGAAAGAAAAGTCAACCTGTTCGAGAGGAACAGAGTTGAAAATATGAAGATCTCGTGAGGTTCTAGTACCTATCGAGAGGTTGGAGGTACCATGTGGATCCTATCGAGAGGATACTTGGAGGTGCAGAAGAAGTCGAGAGGTTCCAGATACTTATCGTGAGCTCAACTAAACCTGTCGAACAGTGCAAGGCAACCTATCGACAACTTACCTAAAGCTATGGTCATTCTTGTGAGGATTGAGCTAACTTGTTGCGCACTCAACTATAGACCGTATAACAAGTCGATAGGTTGACTATAACCTGTTGAAAAGTTGAATGAAGAACTGGACAGAAGGTGAAGATGTACCCCAATCTTGTTGATCAGTTCACATGGACCAATCAAGATGTACTCCAATCCTGTCGAGAAAGATCTAAGCCTATCAAGAGCTACTCCATCCTGTCGAAGCGAATGCTGGGAAGACTCATGAACCTATCGAGAAGTCTTCAATCCTGTTGATGAGAACACCAAGCTGATTCATAACCTATTGAGAGGTTCCTTATACCTCTCAATAGTCGAATTAGGAACTTCTCAGTTCTTTTCATAGTAGTTGCAACCTTCAGAATTTATTACACGAGTTCCAAGGTGTGTTAATGACCCTTGGGGGTATTTTTTGGAACACCACTGAGCATGAATGAGAACCCTAACCGCGTCACATGGCCCTACCTATTTTGGACCAAGGGGAAAAGAGCTTCTAGAAGAGAAATTAGCCATATCAGCAGCCCAAAATAATAGAATTATTCTCTTGGGCTCTGATTGGTTGAAATAGATCGGGGAAGAGAGGAGAAGAGTATAAAAGCTTGAAGAAATTATAGAGCGAGCATTCAAAAATTGGGAGAACCAGAGCAAAAATCCGATCTCCATCTTCCCTCCAAAAATTCCTTCTTTCTCTTCCTTCTCCCCCATTCTTCTCTTAGCCAATTATGGTTGGCTAACTTCTTTGGTAGTTAGGGTGAGGTTGAGAACTGTAAGTTGAGAAGTTCAAAGCTTTGTAGGAGGATTAGGTGTTGCACAGATTACAGATCTAAGAACAATTGACTGTAAAATGTATTGATTCAGTAATTATTGAATGAAAAGCTAATTTAGATCCATAGATCTTTTGATTGCCATTTGATTTCCTTTGATCTAATATCCCTGTGGATGCCTGAGCTTGTAGCCTTGCACCCACACATCTGCAATGGTTAAATTGTTCCAATCAAGACCATTGAATTGGAACAATCTCTGGGATGATCTATGACCATTCGAGTGGACAGATCATAGCCTTAGGATTGCTTCAAGTGTGGTTGAGAGTGGATTCTTATACCTTGCACCTGAGCTTGTAGCCAGGTGAAGGATTGCTGCAAACCAATTCCCTGCACTACCTTTGAACTAAACAATTTTTAGTAAAAGACCAAAATCCCTAGCTGCTATTCTCCATCGCTTGATCTTTTCTTCATTTTCCTTGAACTCTGTGTTTAATCAAATCTGGATCATTTGCATTTAATGTTTTATAATTTTTAGTGACAAATCATATAAACCTCTCCTCTTTACTATTTCGATTTACTCTAAATTAGGATAGAGTGCCAAATCTGCTATAGATCTGGAGATTCACCATAGTTTAATAACATTTCCCTGTGGACATACCCTTACTTACCTATTAAGACTTGTTGCAACAGCCCTAGTTCTTGCAGGACTGGCTGCTTACCTTGATCCCTCATTAATGTAATTTGTGCCTTTTAATTGACTATTTTAACCATATAATAATTGCAAGGTGGGCAGCACAATAAGTTTTTAGCGCCGCTGCCAGGGAGTTGTGATTTAAAAAGTGGTAGATCTAAGTTTTTCTCATTTTAGATTTAAATTTTTTATTGCCTATTTTGTGTTTGAGTAATTGTCATTGCTTTAATTTTGTGCTTGCGCACTGTGAGTTATTGTTTTGAAAGGAGCATTGTGCCAATTTGAGGAGCAAGTTTTACTTAAGTTTGCATCTCTTAACTCTATTTACATTTTTAGATCTGTAGTTTTTAGATCTGCAGCATTAGTTGTGTATTTGTGTATCTATTTTACTGAATTATGTGTTGTACTTAATTTTTGCTGTGTGTTTGCTTGGTAGATCTCTTCATCCTGAGCTTGCTCCTCTGGATCTTGAAGTTGAGAGACTTCTTAGACCCAAGCATCCCATACACACACCTATAGCTAATTGTGATAGTTCTACAATGGGTGAGCAACCTAGGACATTGAAGGAATTCAATACACTAGGGGTGTACAATTCCCCCTTTTGCATTCAATTCTCTGTTGTCCAAGGGAACTATGAGATCAAATCCTCCATCATACAGATGCTACCCTCATACCATGGCCTGAGTAAAGAAGATCCATATAGGCACATTGATGAATTTCTAGGACTGTCCACTACCTTCAACATTACAGGTTTGGGGGAGGAAGCAACCAGGTTGAGACTCTTTCCTTTTTCATTAAAGGATAGAGCCAGAACTTGGTTGTCAATGCTCCCAACCAATAGTATTCAGTCCTGGAATAACCTTCAATGTCAATTTTTGGTTAAGTTTTTTCTCATGTCCAAAACAAGTTAGCTGAGGAAGAGCATTATTTCATTTGCTCAAGCCCCAACTGAAGACTTTCACCAAGCATGAGAGAGATTTAAAGAACTCTTGAAGCAATGTCCCCATCACTAAATTCCTAAATGACAACTTGTCCAAAGTTTCTATCAAGGAATTGATCCCAAGAGCAGGGATATGGTTGATGCCTCATGTGGTGGTACATACCTCCACAAGACCGCTGATGAGGCTTGGGAGTTGTTTGATATCATAAGTGAAAACTCCATGCAAAGGGAGACCTGGTCAAGAGATTTTGAGACCCCTAGATTGGTGAAAGAAAATACTACAAGAGGAAAAATATATGAGATGAGTAGATACAATGATTTAGAAAGGAAAGTGGACAACTTGACTCAAAAGTTTGATAAGCTCATGGGAGCCATGCAGTCTCCAATGGCTGCCAAATTGGAGGAGGCATGTGTGATCTGCCAGTCCCCCACTCACTCCCTTAAAGAATGTCCCTCAGCTACCTAATTTCTAGACCTTGTGCTAGAACATGTGAATGCTGCTCAATCCTATGGACAACAGCCTACTGCTGGTTATTATTGGAGAAATCACCCCAACTTGAGGTGGAGACAAGATACCTTCCAAAATCAGCAGCAGCAGCCACAACAACAATCCATGCCCTATAGGAATGCCCAACCACACCAGCAGAATTACTTTCCAAGGCCCCAATACCAACAACCTATGGCTCAGCCAATGGCTCAACCTGTGCATCAAAGTACACCAGCCCCAGCACCCCCTAGATCTCTCACATTTGAGGAGCAAGTTCTGGCTTCACTACAGAATTTAGGCTCTTTGTCATAAACTGTCAACTCCCATAGCCAAAGTATCAAGAAGATAGAGGACCACCTTGGTCAGCTATCTAACACTTTGACTAAGAGAGAGGAGGGAAGACTGCCAAGTCAGCCCATGAATAATCCAAAGGGGCAGTACATGGTGTGTGAGACTTCTTCCCATGAAGAAGCAAAATCTGTCACCACCTTGAGGAGTGGAAGGTTGGTTGATAACCAAGTTGGTGTTACACCTGATGGGGTAAGTGCAGAAAATGAAAGAACAACCCATGATGATATGCAGCAGGAGCAGCACATAAAAAATAAGGGGGGTGTTGATGTACCCCAACAGAAAACTGAAAATAAAAAGAAAGAAAACTCAGGTGAGCTTGCTAAGGCTGCAAGTGGGTGATCAGTCCCCCATTTGTCATTTCCCAATGCATTGAAAGCACATTCTCCTTTTTATAAGAGGAATGCTAAAGTGGAGGAGATGATGGAAATATTCAAACAAGTAAAGATTAACTTGCCTTTACTTGATCCTATCAAGCAAGTTCCAACCTATGCAAAGTTCTTGAAAGAATTATGCACTCACAAAAGACAGTCTAGGATACATCTATCGAAGAATGCCTTTTATGCTGAGAAAAGAAGCCAATTGTTGTCCAGTGCAACCCCAACCAAGCTTTAAGATCTTGGAGTTCCCACAATCCCCTGCATCATTGGGGATCATATCATTAAGAAGGCTTTATTAGATCTGGGAGCTAGTGTAAATCTACTTTCATATTCAGTTTATGAGAAGTTAGGCTTGGGAGAATTGAAGCCCACATATATGGTGCTACAACTAGCTGACAGATCTGAAAGGAGGCCTGTGGGAATGATAGAGGATGTGTTAGTTGGGGTTGACAAGTTTTTCTACCAAACAGACTTTCTGGTGCTTGACATGGAGCCAAGCAAGTGCACCACCTCTATTCCTGTGATTTTGGGTAGGCCTTTCTTGGCCACTGCCAATGCTTGTATTCAGTGTAGATCAGGAGTAATGGAGGTGTCCTTTGGCAACGTGAAAGTGAAATTGAATGTGTATGATGCAGCCAATCAGCCTCACTTGGATAGTGAGGATTGCTTTTTAATTGATGTATTTGATGAGCTTGTGGAAGAGACTCTGCCCAAGCTGCTGCATGATGATGATTTTTGTGATGATTTTGAAAATGTGTGGAGAGAGATTGTCGAAGAGAAGGCCCATGGTTCAAGAGGTGAAAGCCTTAAATGCTAATATGGGGCCAGCAACAAGGTATCCACCATGGAAACCTGCTATGTTGCCTCTTCCACCACCATAAAAGGCACCTTTGTTGCCTTCTCTCATATGTCCACCAGTTGTAAAGTTGAAACAACTTTCTAAGACCTTGAAGTATGCTTTTTTGGGAGCAAATAAGAAGTTGTCAGTGATCATTTCTTCCTCTCTCACTGAGGAGCAAGAGGAAGAATTGTTGTGTGTTATATACAAGCATAAAAGAGCAATAGGCTGGACTATTGCTGACCTTGGGGGCATCAGCCCTGCTATATGCATGCATAAAATCTACCTGGAAGAGGGTTCCAAACCCTCTAGAGAAATATAGAGAAAATTGAACCCCCACATGCAAGAAGTGGTCAAATTGTTAGATGCTAGAGTCATCTACCCAATTTAAGATTTCGAATGGGTGGCACCTACTCAGGTGGTCCCTAAGAAATCTGGAATCTTCTGTGATTAAAATTGATTACGGTGAGCTTGTTCAACTAGGAAACTATAGGTTGGAGGGTGTGTATAGATCCTATCAGCTCAATTTAAAAACCGAGAAAGACCACTTCCTTTGTCCTTCATTGACCAAATTAGGATAAGTTGGTTTGGCAGGCAAGGCTTTTTATTATTTTCTTCATGGATATTCGGGGTATAACCAAATCCCTGTCTACCCACAAGACCAGGAAAAGACAACTTTCACATGCCCATTTGGCACCTTTGCCTATAGAGATATTCATGGAGGGGGGATAGTTTAAGCCAATGCCTACACCATCTTAGCCTTGTGTTGCAGAGATATGAGGAAACCAACTTGGTGTTGAGTTAGGAAAAGAGCCATTTTATCGTCAATTAAGGCATTATCCTTGGCCATGTGGTTTCCCATAGAGGCATTGAGTTAGACAAGGTTAAAATTGATCTGATAGCACATTTTCCCCTACCAAAAATTGTGAAAGAAGTCAGATCTTTCTTGGGGCATGCTGGGTTCTATAGGGTATTCATCAAGGATTTTAGCAAGATCACATAGCCTCGTTGTAACCTGTTGTGCCAAGAGGTTCCCTTTGAATTTACTGATGAATGTCTTATGGATTTTGAGCTTTTAAAAGGTTGCTTAACCTCTGCACCTATCCTTGAAGTACCTGAATTTTCTTTTCCATTTGAATTGATGTGTGATGCATCAGATTTTGCTATTGGTGCAGTCTTGGGACAAAGGAAGGATAAGGCCCCTTGTGTGATTGCTTATGCAAGCAAAACCATGATTGATGCTTAGTTAAATTACAGCACAACTGAGAAGGAATTGCTGGCAATTGTCTATGCCTTGGAAAAATTCAGCTCTTATGTTTTGGGGTCTAGGAGAGTGGTGTTCATAGACCATTCAGCCCTAAAGTACCTTTTGTCAAAAAAAGATACAAAGCCAAGATTAATCATATGGATCCTCCTATTACAGGAGTTTGATCTTGAGATTAAGGACAAAAAAGGGGAAAATGTGGTTGCATACCACTTGTGCAACTGTGGGATCTGTGACGATCCCGTCGCGGCGATGCACTCGCTAACGAAAAATATAGAGTTGCCACCTGAAACTTTTGTTGTCCCGGGATACCTATATCATTTTTATGAGCACCGAAGTGCTAAAAATATGACTCTGAATCCGGTCCACACCAAAGGCTCTTGGGTAGGGGCTTAGATTATCAATCGGAAAGGTGTTAGGCACCCGACCAACCCGCTTAACGCGGTCTCTACTTATGGCCAGAAATAAAATGAAGTAATAGAAAAGAAAATAGCTTCCTCTTGCCCAAAAGGGCTTAGATTCCTATTTGTGCCCCTCCGTTTCTACCAAAACGTCGGTGGCATAACTACACAAATGAGAGGATGGAGTGAGCTAGAAAGAGATAGGAGAAGAAAGGGGAGAGCCGGAGCCCTCAGGCCCTTGTAGCACCGTAGGGGAGCCTTGCGTGGCTTGCTTTAATGAGCTCTTGAAGGCTTTGTGTGGTAGAAAATGAGGTTATAATTCCTAAGGCTTGAAGTTAGGAGGTAGGGGAGGGAGGCTAGGAGGTCACACACACCTAACATAGAGTTTTTAGATGAAGTGTAAGGCTTGGAAGGAGGTTTTGGAATTTTAGATTTTGTATGGGAGGTGCGCACCAAAGGGAGAAAGATCTTCTCACTTTAACCTCTTTCTCTCTTAGGTAGAAATTCTCAACCCTTAAACCTAGGGGTGGGGGTCTCTATTTATAGGAAATGGGCAGATTAGGAGGGTGTTTAGATGCTAATTAGGATTAGAAATTAGGTAATTTAACATCTAAAGTTTTTTAGAGTTTTTGGAGCCTTGAAATGTGTGAGAAGGTCCTACAATGGTGGATGATGGGGTGAGGCTTTAAGCCACTCAAAGGGTCGCAAATAGGTAGTGAATGGGTGCACCAGGACTATCAAAACACACTCCAAAGGTCAAGGTGGTTAATAAGTCAAACCCCCAATCACAAATTTCGAGGCAAAAACCATGAGTTACTGTTCATATTAGTTGCGCCAGACAAATATACAGTAAAATAGTAATGAACAGTGGTGGAAGTTGGCTCGCGAGGGTGGGGTCCACATTTAAAATTGGCACAACTAATAGTTGCGCCAGACTTAAATCCTGGGAGAAGTGGCCTGGCATAAGTAATAGTTGTACCAGGCAAAATTATAACTGGCACAACTATTAGTTGTGCCAAATCCCTAGGGGGGCCCACTTGAAATTACCCTCTTGCCCTCCGGGTTCGGACCGCCATATCTTTCAGTGTACAACTCCGATTGGGGCGATTCTTAGACCGTTGGAAAGCTGACAAGTTCTACTTTTCAATGGTATGAAATTTGATTATAGTAGATGGCGGTAGCTAGTTTTGGTGCACCACTCCTTTTTCCAAGGCTTAGGAGGTTAGGTTTAGGTTTAGAACAATTTCTAAGGGTCGGGATTGATTTTTAATGGTTTGGGGCAAGTTCCTAAGGGATCTAGGGTGATTCCTAAGGGTTCAGAAGGGTTCTAGGGTGGTTCCTAAAGGTTCCATACATGCCATCAAAAACTCGAAAGTGCACCTTTCTCGAAAGGTGTTTCGATCGGGCCTTGGGCCAAATTTGGGTGTCTACAGATGCCCCTCTTTGGTAACCGATCACTAATGATTGTATGCCAAAGAAATGAGACATCCAAAGAGGCCCAAGGCATCACTGACGGGTTCACTGCATTCAGAACGAACTTCAAACATCAAATGAGTAACACGGTGAGAAAACGAAAGCCCTGAACGTCAGGCTAAACATTCATTTCTCAAGATAAACGGTTCCCAAGTGCTTAGAGACACCGAGGTGGGATGAGTTGCGAACTCCCTACAGTCGGGAAAGACATTCACATCTCGAGATGGTTTTGAAGGTATTTGATGTTTAAGATTCATTCTGAATGCAACAACTTCATAAGTAAGAGGGGCGGTTGACCCACATTTAAAGTTAGGCCTGAAATAAACATACGCAAGGCTCCACAGTTTGTGTGCAATCCTTCGAGACATTTGATGGCCCCATTTGACTGTTCGCAGGTGCCCCTACTGAAAGCAGGGTTCGAGGTCTTTGGGCGAACCCATCGATCCCAAAGTTTATTTAGCATGACTACCCGAGCGAAGTGAATAGATGTCACAACGCTTTTTGGGGAGGACGTGTCATTTTCGGAAGCATGCCCTAAATCAACATCACCTAGAGTATCCAGCTTTGACTATCTTGAACAGATCCAACAAAACATTGAGGTGTCTCCCTAAAGGGACATCCAATCTTGGTCTCTGCTGACAATGATCATAAACATCAATTAATTATGCATAATCATGCACCCAAACTCCCCCTGTGGTTAATCACCATAAAATGGTATTAATGTTTGAGGACATCATCTCAGACGAAATGGGGATCAATATGATCGAGGCTGACTCCAATGAGCCATATAAGTCAGCACCCTCCATCCCAACAGGTAAAGGAGTGGCCCCTCAAGTACGCAACTGGGCGTCTTTGCCCCAAACTCTAGAAGCAGGGAGTGGCCTGATGTTTGGCACCTGTTTCCTAAAAAAAATAACCTATAAAAAGTGAGATAAGCCCTTGGCTGGCAATACCTTCTATATATAGCAACCTGCCTTGCCAAGGGTCCGTCTCCGAAGAAAACAAAAATCTCAAAAACATGAAAAAAATATAAAATCCCAAAAACATTAAAACAATCCCAAGTCCAAGAACATCGTCATTTAAAATTTCAGAAAAAGTCTCACAAAAGATGCCTTAATCGAAATGCCCGTCCCACATAAAATCGACCCCTTTCCTGTAGAAATACAAGAAGAGGTAGGAGTTACGAGCCTGGACAAGGATATCACCTTGGAGGAGCTCCCCAATGAGCTCCTTGACCGATTTCCCGACTTTGAGCATGACCCTACCCCGATTGTAGAGGAATCTGAAGACGTCAATTTAGGGACTGAGGAGATTCCTAGGATAACCAAGATCGAAATATCGCTATCTCCTAAAGAAAGAAAAAGCATGATCGATTTCCTTCGATCATACCAAGACATTTTTGCCTGGTCTTACGAGGACATGCCTGGTCTGGATACCGATTTGGTCGAGCACGAGTTGCCCCTCTACCCTGATATGAAGCTAGTCAAGCAGAAGCTGAGACGTCTTCGACCTGAGTGGATGCTGAAAGTCAAGGATGAGGTCATCAATCAATATGATGCAGGATTTCTCATGGTATCTAAATACCCGCAGTGGCTAGCCAATATCGTGCCTATACTGAAGAAAGATGGAAAGGTCCACATGTGCATCGATTTTCACAATTTGAATAGAGCGAGCCTAAAAGATGATTTCCCATTACCACACATCGACATCTTGGTCGATAACACTGCTAAGCACGGGATGCTTTCTTTCATGAATTGATTTTTAGGATATAATCAGATAAAGATGGTAGAGGTTGATCGCGAGAAGACAACATTTATTACCCCCTAGGGAACCTTTTGCTATCGAGTCATGCTGCTTGGGCAGAAGAATGCCGGTGCAACGTACCAGAGGGCTATGATTGTGCTATTCCATGACATGATGCACCGAGAGATTGAGGTGTATGTTGATGACATGATAGCCAAGTCACCAGAGTGAAGTGACCATCTGGTGAACCTTCAGAAGCTTTTTGAGAGACTAAGAAAGTATCGACTACATCTGAATCCACAGAAGTGCGTGTTTGGTGCTATGTTCAGAAAGCTATTAGGATTCATAGTCAACAAGAGAGGGATCGAGGTCGTCCCAATCAAAGTTAAAGTCATCACTGAAATGCCATCGCCGTCTACTGAGAAAGAGGTTAGAGAGTTCTTGTGCAGAATACAATATATCAGTCGATTCATTGCACAACTAACTCCAATCTGCACGCCGATCTTCAAGCTACGAAGGAAGAACTCGCCCGTTGAATGGAACGATGAGTGTCAGGAAGAGTTCAATAAAATCAAAGGCTACCTTCTTAATCTACCTGTTTTGGTACCACCTGAGCCGTGGAGACCACTCTTGATGTATCTCTCCACGACGAAAGTTTCGATGGGATGTGTTTTAGGGCAGCATGATGAAACAGGAAGAAGAGAGCAGGCCATCTACTAAGCAAGAAATTTATTGATTATGAGACGCGCTATTCTCATCTGGAGAAAGCATGCCTGGCTCTTGTATGGGCTACTCAGAGGCTCCGCCATTACTTACTATCTCAGGCCATTTGACTATTGGCTCGCATGGATCCGTTGAAATACCTGTTTGAGAAGCCAGCTCTCACTAGGCAGACTGCACGATGGCAGTTGTTATTATCTGAGTTTGACATCACGTATGTAACTCAGAAGTCAATTAAGGGGCAGACACTTGCTGATCATCTTGCCGATAATCCTTTGCCAGACAATGAACCCTTGAGAACTGAGTTCCCTGATGAGGAAATCCTATTCATGATGAAGAGCAATCTGAGAGGAAGTAGAGGAATCATGGGTAATGCACTTTGATGGAGCAGAAAATGCCAAAGGTTAGGGAGTTGGTGCCATTTTGATCTCACCGAAAGGATCCCATGTACCGGTCTCTATTAAGCTTAATTTCCCTTGCACTAACAACATGGCTGAGTATGAAGCTACTGTTGTTGGTCTGTAAGCGGCTCTCGATTAAAATGTAACTCACCTTTAAGTATTTGGTGATTCATATCTAATCATATGCCAGACGAATGGTGTCTGGAAGAAGAAAGATGAGAAACTGATCCCTTACCATGAGCACCTTGAGGATCTAATAGCTTGCTTCCAGGATGTCACTTTCTCCTATGTCCCACGGATAAAGAATCGCTTCGCCGACGCACTAGCAACGTTGGCATCAATGACAGAAATCTCGTACGGTGCCAAAATGAAGTCGATCATGATTGAGCAGAGGAATGAGCCGGCCTTCTACCTCTAGATTGAGGAACCTATAAAGCCTGATGATGAGCCACCTTGGTTCTCAGATATCAAGAATTTCCTCGAGACCCTAGCTTTCCCTGAGGGTATGTCCAAGACGGACCGACGAACCATTCAACGCCTAACAGCAGGCTACATCATTTGCGGGGAATACCTTTACAAGTAATCTTACAATAACATCTTACTCAAGTGCCTTACTGAAAGTGAAGCGACCAATGTCATGAAGGAGATTCATGAGGGAGTATGTGGAGCCCACGTCAGCGGTCACATGCTGGCCAAGAAAATTTTACGGCAGGGATACTGTTGGGCCACTATGGAGTCAGATTGCTGCAAACATGTTTAGAAATGCCATAAGTGTCAAGAACACTCAGGTCTGATACACGCTTCGGCCATCGATCTACACTGCATGACCACTCCTTGTCCATTCGCTACTTAGGGCCTGGACGTCGTCGGAATGATTAATCCGAAAGCATCAAACGGGCATCAGTTCATCCTTGTCGCCATTGAATACTTCACCAAATGGGTGGACATCATATGCCAACATCACGGCTGGTCATGTCGAGAAATTCCTCAAGAATAATATTGTGTGCTGATTTGGAGTCCCCAAAGATATATCATGGACAACGGCGCAAACTTTACAAATAAGCACATCCGAACCTTTCGCGAGCAATATAAAATCAAGCTCCATCGCTCGTTACCTTATCAGCCTCAAACTAGTAGAGCCGTTGAAGCCGCGAACAGGACGGTCGTCTGCATCCTTGAGAAAATGGTCGCCACTTACTGAGATTGGAGCGACATGTTGCCATTTGCTTTGTGGGCCTACAGAATGTCAATCCGTACCACTATAGGTGCAACACCATTTGCCCTCGTGAATGGAACTGAGGCCATCCTACTGGTAGAGGTTGAGGTACCCTCACTCCAAATCCTCATGGAATCAGGCTTACCTGAAGCAGAAAGAGAGAGATCCCGCTTCAAGCAATTGAACTTACTGGATGAGAAGAAACTCCTAGCCTTGTGTCACACTCAGGTGTACCAGGAGCGAATCGCATGCGCTTACAACAAACGTGTCCGCAGTCAAGATCTAAAGGGAGGAGATACTGTGCTGAAAAAGATCTTCCCATCCCTCCACGCCGATCCGAGAGGAAAGTTCAAGCCGAACTCGGAAAGACCTTACATCATCCGGGAAGTACTACCAGGATACGCCATCCGCCTCGCCACCATGGAGGGAGATCATCTTCCTGAGCCCATCAACGCTGGATACATCCGACAGTTCTACTCTTAGCCTATCACGATAAGGTAAGTATTGGTGAAACAGATGCATGACTGCTTAAGAATCACTCAAAAGAGGCCATCATTCCAAGCACAGTAGCCAAAAAGCATCCCTAAAAATGATGATATCCTTCGCTACCTTATTTGAGTCTGGGCCTTTTTCTTTCAAATAACCCCTTTCTCAAAATATATGTATGTACATACACAAAAAAATAGAAGTGAAATTAACATCAAAATAAAAAAAAATCAGGAAAGTGAAACCTCAAAAAGAGATTGCCTGAAATGGAGCAAAAAAAAAATGTAGAAGATTCACAGGGCATGTACAAAAAAAATAACCCCTAAGGAAGAAAGTATGTTGAGAAAACTAAAGCCGTATCAAGGAAACCCTTTTTAGCCTAGCATACCTTCAAATCCTAACCTAACCCATGGCCGAGCTACACCTTGATGAAAGCCCTCTTTTAGGTTTACAAGCAATCATAACATCTGTTAAGTCAACACAAGCCGAGTTGTGAGACTACCCCAGAGCCCCATTCAGTCGGCTATGATGGAATCAACGTTTATGTCATGGCTGTTGAAAAAAAAGAAAAAATATAATATAATAATAATACAAGCTCAAACAAGATGGACGTGGTGAAAACCCGAAAGGGCGCTAGGGGTAAAAACAGCTAGTTTGTGTGGACTAGGTGAAAACCCAAAAGGGCGCTTGGGGTAAGAGAGCTAAAGCCATGGACGTGGTGAAAACCTGAAAGGGCGCCATGGATAAAAAAGGGAGATAAATAAAAAGAAGAAATGATAAAAAGGGAGAAGAAAAAGTAAAAGAAAAGAAAGGTTTGGTTTAAACGATTAATGTTTAAAGAGCCCTCTTGATTACTCTCCCTGGCCCCTTTTTTGGGGCAGCTCATGCTAGTTCAAATCGAGTCCTGACCAGAATTATTTTCGTGAAACTGCTTTGTCAAACGTATGACTCAAGGTAAGGAGAACGGGTTGACTCAATCCAAGGGGATGGACGTTCTGACCTTGGTAAGATTGTTGAAACTCTTTCAGAATTAATAAGTCAAAGGAGTCAATCATGCTCAAAAGAGAACCTAGGATTTCACAAGGTTTCACCCCAGTGATTAACGCACCACAAAAAATGCACAAAACAAAACCAAAAGACCAAAAGATCTATGTAGCTGTGTAGATAGGTATAATAAACTACTTTTCATTTATAAAATGCATCGCTTACATCACATCCCAAAAAAATAGTTGGTGTGATGACTAGCGTGCTTTCCCTTTTTACAAATAACAATAAAAACAAAAAGTATAAAGAAAATATGTACACCAAAAATGTGTGTATTTGTAAAGGGGTTTTACGCCCCTTTTTTTGGTGTATCTTATCTGTGCTAAAAGTTACGTGTGCAGGAAGGAGTTAGCGGCCTAGATCGCTCTTTAATGCACTAATCTCAACATGAAGGTCATCTTCCCGGACATTCCGCTCAGTTAGCCAGCGACCATGCAGGATCTTATACCTCTTCCGAGAAGAGTCGGCGGCTCCAAAAGTGACGCTCAATGATCCCTTCAAATGGATGACCTTGCTCTCTGCAGTGTCTACTCTAACTTTTTCTTGTACCAAAAGTTCCTGCAGGACACTCTTCTCGTCCACAAGTAGCTCGATGCGGGCTCGGAGTGTTGTCTCCTTCTTTGTTCAGGGGCCTCCAGTATCAACGATCTCTGCCGAATCTGGACCATCAACAACAGACCGCTCAGTCAATAGCTAGGACTTGTACTCAGAAGAAGTTCTAACCGAATCTTCCTGCTCGATATCACACATCAGCGTCGACTGATGCGTCTCCCAAAGAGCAGCAATCCGATCTATGTCTCCAGAGGACCCCCTAGAAAAGATTTAATCACACAGAGGAGGTTTGGCCTCGCAAGGCACCTACTAAGGGCAGCGAAACTGATGCAACACTCGGAATGGGAAGTAGAAGGTGCTGCTAGTCAATCCTAGGAGGGTAATGCCCTCATGGTCTCTGGAGCGAACTACTGGGAAGGTCCGGTCCAACCAAGGAAGCCTCCATGTCAGCTCAGTGTCAGTCAACCAAAGTTTTAGAGCCGACACACTGCCCTGTGGAAGCAAGTGGCACCTACCCAGAAAGCACTTAGCCGCCTCACCTCGCGCAATATAAAAGCGGGGCATAGGCCCCAAGATAGCAAGGTGCTCACCCAACCAGACCTGAAGCAAAAAGGGGCACCCCTGAAGGCCCTCCACCTTGCCCAGAGTAAATAATCAAGGCCTCGATATAGCTCGGCGAGCACCAAATGCATCATGGATCGGCCCGCCTCGGCTCATCAAAATGTCCACAAATGTCACAAATTGCCAATGAGAAGCTCTCCCCTCCAGTAAAAAAGAGGATTTCAAAAACAAGATTGAGTGCTAGAGCATTCACGTTGAAAATATTCCTAACCAAGAATTTTCAGAGACTTTCATCACCAAAAATTTCTTTGAGGAATTTTAGCGAACACCTTGTAGGCCCCCCAATGAGACTTTTCTCATACTCGAGTTTCTTCAAACCGAGAGTAAGGTGGACGGATTTGGAGTAGCCCGTCCGAGGCGTGACTCTTACAAGA
Organism: Chloranthus sessilifolius; assembly: GCA_021018995.1. Lineage (NCBI taxonomy): Eukaryota > Viridiplantae > Streptophyta > Magnoliopsida > Chloranthales > Chloranthaceae > Chloranthus > Chloranthus sessilifolius. The sequence continues at coordinate 88,831,914 of CM037593.1, forward strand.
CCCCTGTGAAGCTTTAGGCCGGACAGTTTGGATAGCTCCTCGAGGGTTAGGGTTAGCTCTCGCTTCCCAAAACAGAATACATGGAAATTCACATCCCAAAATGAAGTGGCAGTGTAAAGGAGTTCCCACTGTGGAGGAACCTCTAGAAAGGAAGGAAGGCTAGATAGCCCAAGACGCTCCAAGTCGGCGAGCTCACTCTCATTCAAGCTCCCAAACTAGGCTGTTAGAAATTTGGGCTCCAAGCCCAAGGATGGGGGTAAATTGGCTCCAGGCCCTCCACGTAAGGGAGGGTTAGAAAGCAGGGCCATAGACATATAAAGATCTTTTGAGAAGATAAAAATCGATGTATGGTGATGGACCCACCTTGAAAAAGTAAGAGCAAAACGAACCAGTCAAAGAAGTCAAGTCAAACAAAAAAGAATTGATTTTTGAACTAACTCGGGGATATAAGGACCCACTGCCCCCCAGGTTAAACCCGGCACAACTATTAGTTGCGCCAATGCATTTTGGCCCCCAATTTTGCCTGGTGCAACTATTAGTTGTGCCAAAGACAAATCTCGATTTAGCACAACAGATAGTTATCAGTTGCGCCAGACTAAAGGTTTCACCCTCTCCAGCCATCTCGGGACATACCTGTGGGGACTTACACCCCTTTGTTTGTTCACACACCCCCATCACTAATAGTTTGGCAATTGCTTGGTTTATTCATGTGCAGGACTGATCTTACATCAAAACATGCGACCCGAAAAGTTGCTTTCTGAGAGCATCTTGGGCAAACACATCCTACAGAGAAGCAGATCCGATAGTAAGAAATCATGGCATAAAATCAAAGCAAAAACACTTTCCAAAAAATAATGATCCAAGGTATCACGTCAACCATCCCCAAAATGTTTAAACAAATCAAAATCAAATCCCAAAGAGTACTGGGTTTTCAAAACAAAAACTAGAAGCCTATTCCTTGCTTGGGCCCTTTGATTTATTGTGACGACGAGAAGAACTCTAGAAGGTCCGCATGTCCCCCACCCTAGACCACGCCTGTGAGATCCTACTAAGCAAGGAGCATGACTCCTTGGCACGGGCATGCTGCGAGGCACGTTCAAACATCAAAAGTCAATTAGTTGAGGGGCAAATGATAATGAAATGAAGAAGAGTAGAATTGCAAGGCACTCACCGTCTCCACCTCCCTAAGCTACGCATGATGACAACGATAATTTGTATATTCCATGGCCGAGTTGAAGTCCTACGTTCAGAACGATACAACATTAGTTTTCAATGCAATCTTAAAAGCATGTGCAGAAGGAGACCGAAATGGAGAGAGATTGGGCCATTAGAAGACTTACCCCTAGGGCAACCTTAGGAGGAGGAACACGGGCCGCCTCAGCAGAAAGTCATGCCTGTCGATCTACCTCAGCGCAGAGGCCTGAAAGGAAGCTATCATCCAGGTGTCAGAAGGTCCCATAGGCCACAGGCGGATCACCACCAGGGATACTGGCATGAGAGGTACCCGACGGACCAGCACCCGAAGAGCCCTCGCCTGAGGGACCCACACCAGAAGGGCTAGCACTGGAGGGATCTACCCCTGACATATCAGCTACACTCGGCCCACCTTCACCATTCGAATCATCCCCTAGAGCAAACTGTGAACAAAATGAAGATCTGTGTAGAAGGAATGAAGGACCGAACTAAAGCATAAAGGGAACTAGTCCAAGCGAAGAAGAATTACCCAACCGAGTGGGTCGCCTAACGCAAGAAAATTGGCTCTAGGTATAAAGCACGATAAGATAAACCGATATGAAAGGCACTTGTACCAAAGATGATAGTCCTCGGGCAAATGGAGAGCGTGGATGGAGAGCCCGTTATTGAAGAAGGTCGTCGTAAGCTCCTCGATACTGCAAACGAGATACCAAACATCTGTCGGAGGGTCCACAAGTATGGTATAGTAACCCTGGAACTGGTGCACCACTTGCTCTCCCAAATAATAAAACTTGGCCCATGCTCGATAAAAGAAAACAACGCGGTGATTGTTAAATAGGAGAGAGGGGCCTACAGCTGCTCAATCCCAAAAGGGGGATGCAAGGTATGGGTTAGGGAGGATCTATCAAAGCCAAGAAGAATCCAAGCAGATAGCACATTAATCAAAGGGGATTTATGAACTAAAGCAAAAAAAGTTGAAAAAGAGTTTTACTTACTCAGGAACCATCAGATCAAGTTGGGACCACAGGCCCATCTCCAAGTGCTTTAGGCCTACGTCACAGAGCCGAGCTTGATTTCAGTTGTTGAGTAGAGGATAGGTGAGCTCCTCCGAGTGAAGAAGTGGGCGCCCAGGGAGAAAGTGATGATATCCCCATACCTAAAAAGGGGCAGTACATTAGAGTAGGTCAATAGCATATAAAGTCATTCAAAGAAAATGGTAAAGGCAAAGGAACGAGGAATTACCTCCAGGGCGGCTCAAAAACCAACAGCAAACTTTGAATCCCCGGTTGTGACTCGAGCCAAGTTGTACATCAGCCATGCATACCCTGCCCCTCCCCAGTCGTACCTGTGGACGTCACCCTAGTTGTCCATCACACTCAGCAGGGCTAGGCTAACTCGGCCACCGCTTGCAATAGTGAAAAGGGTCTTACCAAGCAGGACCAAGAGAGTAATGTGGGCTAGGACGATCCCCCACTCTAGCGTGAAGTAGAGCACCCTGTCTGGCTGACCCAGATCCATTAACTCATCAGGTTTGTAAAGTGAGCTCAGCCAAGACATCTTAACCTCAGTGCCATGTGTCTGCTTACTTGGGGGATTGGCCCCGATCTATCGAATGATGTCCTCTGAACTTGGCACCGCGAGATCGGATATCGGTATCCCCCCTATCCTGATACCAGTAATCATGGCCCAATCAACGGGCGTCAAAGTCATCTCTACATACGGCATATGAAAGGTCATCGTCTCAAGGCAAAATTGTTCGATCAGGGCCTTAAGATAGGCGGCGTTGCCCCTCATGGCTGGGCAGGATAGAAACTCTCCAAAGCCCACTTGTTCCAGTAAGACCTTCACCACGGGAGGGACATAGAGGTAGAAATCTTGGAAGTCGAGCCACCCACTGCGAAACACAATGTTGGGCAGGTCCTGCACCCAAGAAAATGCACATCAAATCACTGAGGCAAAGCAAAGCCACATAATGGAAACAAACTGAACCTCTCTTTTACCTTACCCGCTATCCCGAAATTTGAAATGTGGATATGTTGTTGGTGAAGGAGGCCAACTCGGGTGACCTCACCTTGTATTTTGAGCCATGGGGCCACTCTCTGATCTACCCAGATGAACTACTCCCCCTGCAGGGCGTATACAATCTCGGGTCCATCATCGTGGCCCTCCACGCAGACGGAAAGTCGGTTCCCCACTACTTTTGTTTTGTCACTCCCGGCAGATGCACGCGCTCCGACAATGGCATTTCGATCATCCTTCGACTTGCCAAGAAGGTTGTGTTAGAATAAAAGCAGACCGAGATCAATGAGCACCCCGGTCCAACATGGGAAAACATAAAGAAAATCCAACAAAAATGAAAAATCCCCAAAGAGAAGCCGAAAGTACTCATAAGAAAAAAATCACATAAAATGATAGCTTCAAAGTTAAAAAAAAATCACATAACATAGTTGAAAATTTCCAAAAAATTATATAAAATAATAGCTTCAAAATTCCAAAAAAAAATTACATAAAATAATAACTTCAAAATTCTAAAAAAACCACATAAAATGATAGCTTCAAAGTTTAAAAAAAAATCACATAAAATAGTTGAAAATTTCCAAAACATCACATAAAATGATAGCTTCAAAATTCCAAAAAAACACATAAAATGGTAGCTTCAAAATTCTAAAAAAAAAACCACGTAAACAGTGGAAAAATTCAAAAAAATCGCATAAAATGATAGAAAAATCAAAAACAGATTTATATTCCCCACAGTGACGCACAAGCATAAAATAATAAAATGGCAATATTTTATCAACAACGCAGCTATGCCATATTAAAGTCCTGAGTCAGGGGTTCGCCTTTGATCTTTGGATCCTGCTTTAAGGTAGGAGCAACGGTGTCGGTCGAGTCAACCCCACTGCTAAATCTTTGTAATAAGCGCTCTTTTTAGGATTCATATGAACTTAAGTGTCTTAAGTTTCAGATTCTCCGCTGGAAAAGGTCAATCGTTGGTTGAGACCAACCTGTTGAGAATGAGATTACGTATCAATCAAACTATGTGCAACCATGCATTTAGAAGGGTTCATTTCCTTTTTATTTTTTGCAGGCTTAAAACCTATATGGGCAGCGGTATCCCTGTAAAGTGTACGTCATGCGTCTGGGTATCTGTATGATGGTCATTTGTCCCTATAAATTGTACTCAGGTGGGTCTGGGTCAGGGCTTCCATCACCTTTGTTGTTGCTTATTCCCCTGATGGGTGCATGATTACATATAGTTAATTGATGTTTATGATCATTGTCTGCAGAGACCAGGATTGGATGTCCCTTTAGGAGGACAACCCAATGTTTGGTTAGATCTGTTCAAGGTAGTCGAAGCTAGATACCCTAGGTCATGTTGATCTAAGGCGTGCTTCAAAAAATGGCACGTCCTCCCCAAAAAGTGTTGTGACATCTATTCACTTTTGCTCGAGCATTCATGGTAAATAAACTTCGGGATCAATGGGTTCACCCAAAGACCTCGAACCTTGCTTTCAGCAAGGGCACCCACGAATAGTCAGATGGGGCAATCAAATGCCTCATAGGATTGGACGCAAACTGTGGAGCCTTGCGTATATTTACTTCACGCCTATCTTTATATGCAGGTCGATCGCCCCTCTTACTTGCGAAGCTGTTGCATTCAGAATGAATCTTAAACATTAAATACCTTCAAAACCATCTCGAGAAGCGAATGTCTTTCTCGACTATAGGGAGTTTGCAACTCATTCCACCTCTTTTATGCCCTGTAATGTCGCTAAGCGCTTGGGAACCGATTACCTTGAGAAACAAATGTTTAGCCTGACATCCAAGGCTTTCATTTTCTCACCATTTTACCCATTTTAAGTTTGAAGTTCATTCTGAATATGGCGGACCCGTCAGTAATGCCTTGGGCCTCTTCGGATGTCTCTTTTCTTTGGCATTCAATCATTAGTGATCGGATACCAAAGAGGGGCATCTGTAGATACCCAAATTTGGCCCAAGGCCTAATCGAAGCACCTTTTGAGAGAGGTGCAATTCTAAGCTTTTTGATGACATGTATGAAACCTTTAGGAACCCCCTAGAAGCCTTAGGAACCTTTCCAAACCCTTAGGAATCACCTTCATCGCTTAGAAACCTTTCCAAACCCTTATGAATCACCCTAGATCCCTTAGGAACCTGACCCGAACCTTTAGAAATCAATCCCGACCCTTAGAACCCATTCTAAACCTAAACCTAACCTTATCAAGCAAATGGTTAAGGAGGGGTGCACTGAAACCATCTATGGCCCTCTACTATGATCGAATCTTAAACCATTGAAAAGTAGAAGTCGTCAGCTTTCCAATGGTCTAAGAATCGCTCCAATCAGAGGTGTACATCAACAAATATGGCAGTTCGAACCCGAAGGGCAGAAAAGTAATTTCAAGTGGGCTCCCCTAGGGATTTGGCACAACTAATAGTTCTGCCTGGCAATTTCTCCCCAAAAATGGCCTGGTGCAACTAATAGTTGTGCCATTTATACTTCTCCCAGATTTTAAGCCTGGTGCAACTAATAGTTGCGCCACTTTTAAAAGTGTATCCCACCCTTGCGAGCCAACTTCCAGGCACTGTTTAGCACTATTTTACTGTACATTTGTCTGGCACAACTATTACTTGCACCAGGCAAATGAATAGTATCCTCTAGTTTTTACCCTGAAATTTGTGGCTGGGGTTTGACTTATTGACCACCTTGATCCTTGGGGGTGTTTTGCTAGTTCTGTTGAACCCCTTCCATGCTTATTTGCAACCCCTTAAGTGGCTTAAGGCCTTATCCTATCATCCACCATTGGGGGACCTTCTCACACATTTCAAGGCTCCAAAAACCCTAGGAAACCTTATTGTTAGATTACCTAATTCCTAATCCTAATTAGCATCTAAACACCCTCCTAATCCACCCATTTCCTATAAATAGAGGCCCCCTTCCCTAGGTTTAAGGGTTGAGAATTTCTACCTAAGAGAGAAAGAGCTTAAAGTGAGAAGATCATTCTCCCTTTGGTGCACACTTCCCATACAAATTCTAGATTTCAAAAAGCTTCCTTAGACCTTAGCATCTCACTAAAATCCTTTAGGTTAGGTGTGTGTAGTCCCTTAGCCTTCCCTCTCTATCTCTTAGCTTCAAGCCTTAGGAGTTAGAACCCCATTCCATACCATACAAAGCCCTCAAAAGCTCATCAAAGCAAGCCACTCAAGGCTCCTCTATGGTTCTACAAGGGCTCGAGGGCTCCAGCTCTCCCCTTTCTTCTCCTATCTCTTTTTGACATTCCCTACCCTCTCATTTGTGCTGTTACGCCGCCGAATTTTTGGTAGGAACGGAGGGGAACAAATAGGATTGGAGGCCCATTTGGGCAAGAGGGAACCATTTTCCTTTCTTTCACTTCATTTTATTTTTGGTCATAAGTAGAGACCGCGTTAAGCGGGTTGATCGGGTGCCTAACACCTTCTCGATTGATAACTGAAGCCCCTACCCAAGAGCCTTTGGTGTGAACCGAATTCAGAGTTATATTTTTAGCACTTCGGTGTTCATAAAAAATGAACTAGGTTTCTCGGGACACCGAAAGCTCCGGGTGGCGACTCTATATATTTTGCAAGCGAGCGCATCGCCGCGACGGGACCGTCACGGATCCCATGGTTGCATAATAAGCAATTACAGAAGATGGGTGGTGCTGAAATCCACACCACAGACTTCACGAACTTGTGCCTGTTTGCTGCGGTCCCCCTACCCCCTAAATTCAAAATGCCGGTCTTCGATAAATATAATGGCCTAGGCAATCCTATTGCACACCTTAAGTCCTACTGCGGGGATATGTGTCAACACGGCGGAGACGAACAACTCCTCATCAAAGTGTTCTAGAAAAGTTAATCGGCCCAACTTTAAGATGGTTCACATCTCTTGAACCATTAATGATTAAAACATGGAAAGATCAGACCCACCTATTCTAAGAGCAATATGTCTACAACATAGACATTGATCATCGCAAGTAAGATCTAGCCCGATTGAAGCAGAACTCCAATGAAACCTTCAGTGATTACTTAGGACATTAGAGAGCACTGGCAGCTCAAGTCAGAAATAGGATACCCTTTGACAGGCAGATAGAAATGATCTCAAAAAATACCCTGCCAGTGATCTCAGATTTTCTTGTATACTAGTAGCAGTCCAGTTTTGCTGACTTGGTAAGGAACGCCAACAGCTGTGAGGACGCCATCAGGGAAGAGTGGTTGAACAAGAATACATCCGGGGGACCCAGCGGGGTTAGGAAGTTCTCCGAGCAGAAGAATGATAGGAGGATAGGGGCAGAGGTACATAATATTATAAACACCTGGCCAAATAATAATAATGTAGCCCCCTTCCAATTTAAAGCAGCACAATAAGCTCCTGTCAGGACAGGGCCAATATAAAGAGTTGAGAATGGGCAGGGAATGCAAATGAACCCAGAGAGGAGAGCCCGTTATGATTGAGTCTTTACGCCCTTGGGGCAATCCCTGAGTGTACTTTTGCCATTATTAATTGAAAAGGGTTTAATAACTATTCTCCAACCACGACCTCCTTCCAATCCGATTCCATATAATTTTGACCTGAATACTCATTGTAATTTCCACCAAGGTCTAGGTCACCTGACTGATCACTTCTTCCCATTGAAGCACGCGATCCAAGATTTAATTGATGCTAGGAAGATCATTCCCCCTGTACGCACCCAAGCAAACTAGCATGCGAGTATTCACCAGTTGCCTTTGCCACCACACCCTATCAGAATAGCAGGTCCCAAACCCACCATAGGGATGGTAGAGGAAATTAATGAAGAGTATGAGTTTAACCCCTCTGAATACATCAGTAACAGAGAGAATTTTATGGTTCCAAGGTAGCAAGACTGAGAAGAAAGAACAATTGGGGTGATTGAACCCCTTAATCTGGCAGATTACTTTCCCACTCCTACACCACAAGCTGAACCCCTAGATCTTAGGGCCTATTTTCCACCATCCACTCCTATAAATTATGTACAAATAAATGTGTATCAATCATACTCCACCACCCACTTGAGTTACCCAATAAGCCATCTGGCCCCCAATTCTCCACCCGCACCCATAAATTATCAATGGCCTACACCCACCCCATTATCCCAATTTCAACCACCCACAAACTCTACCACCCCCATCAATTCTCTAGTGGCCCATCAACCTCCAATCCTCCGCCTGCACCCATCAATTACCAATGGCCTACGCCCACCCCACTACCCCTGGTGCAACCACCGGTAAACTTCACCACTCCTACCTGGCCAAATTTTGCCACCCACCCATCCGTCACTGAGGTAAGCTAGGTCTTACCTACCCTCCCAAAGCCATCAGTACATGCACTTCAGGTGTCTGTAGCCATACCATTCCAGCTCTCAGAACCAACCTATGATCCACACCAGATCCCGCTGAGCTATGAGCAAACCAATGCTCACGCCAACAGCAACAGCAAGGAGGGGGCAGTAGACTTCGTCACCAAATTAGGAAGAATCTCAAAACAACCCGAGGTAGCAACAGCAACAACAACAACAATAGCAACAACAGCCACAATAGCAGCAACACCAGCACGGCCAGAGGGAAAGAAGGACAGTGCAGTCCACCCATTTGAGAAAATGAGACGAGAGCACATTCTCGAGACTCAATTAAGAAGGATGCCAGCCCATATCACTGTCTGGGATCTTTTGATGATATCCCCACTCCATTTCTAAGCTCTAATGAGGGCATTAAAAAATGCCCATGTGTCCCAACAGGTGAGCCCAGACGAGGTCAGGCAAATAATCGCACAAGTGATGGCACCCAATGCCATTTCGTTTTCAGACACAGATCTACCTGAGGAGGGAAACAGTCATGCCAAATCCCTCAATATTACTATCAAATCTGGAAACATGATAATTCCCTTAGTTCTAATTGATAACGAGTTGGCTCTTAAGGTGTGTCCGTTGAGGACTGCCACAAAGATCGGCGTGGACCCCTGTATGCTAAGGCCGACAAGGACTAATGCTCGGGGATTTGATAATACAAGAAGAGAAATAATGGGAGAGGTCGATTTGGAATTAGTAATTTGGCCCATGACCTTCTCTATACCTTTTCAAGTGATGGATATCAAATCTTCTTTTAATTTGCTGATAGGACTCCCATGGTTTCACGAAGTTGGGGCGATACCTTCTACCCTCCATCAAAAACTAAAATTCATATCCGGGCAAAAGGCGATCACCATTATTGGTGAAGGGCATGATCAAAAAAACAAGGCCACCCACAACATTGAAAATCCTAAGGTAGTGGATGTGCCACATACTAAGGAAGACACCGACCTCCACAATTTCGAGTGTGAGGTGTTAGCAATAGGCCCAGAACCTTCGAAAAGCATAGTCTCCAGAACCGATGGTGGAACAAAAGCAGCAGTGGCGATGCTCTAGAAATGGGGCTATAAAAAAGGAAGAAGACTCGGACCCAGGCTGCAGGGCAGAAGAGAGCCGGTAATAGCCAAGGGACAGAAAGTTCGTTTCAAGTTAGGTTACAAGCCCACGGAGGAAGAGGTCCGAGAGGCCAAAGAGAAAGTCAGGGTCGCTGCAGCTACAAGAGCTCGAGGAATCAACATAGAAGAGAAACCTCGTCCTAGGCCGCACATCAGGGAATCCTATGTCAGCGCTGGGGTCGTAAAGATCGATCGAAACAGCGTAACCCATTTAACCCCACACAAACCCACAGCCCCAGTCTATTCCACCAATCCCAACATCTCCCTTCCCAACCTTGAAATTGATCTGGCTGCCCTTTCCCTATTTGAGGAGCGGCATTCCATACCTGAACAAACTCCTCCTGTGGTAAACCACCACAGGACTCTGCTGACGTTTGAGGATGAAATCTCAGACGAACCTATGATCAATATGATGGAGGCCGGTCCAGAAGAGTCACATACGCCAGCCTCCTACATCCAAAAAGTTAAAGGGGCAGCAAGTCAGGTATGCAATTGGGAATCTTTGCCCCAAACTCTGGAAGTAGGGAGTGGCCTACAATTTCTCACTTGTTTCCTAAAAAAAATAACCTATAAAAAGTGAGAAAAGCTCTTGGCAAGCCATACCTTATATATATAGCAACCTGCTTTGCCAAGGGTCCGTCTTCGAAGAAAATAAAAATCTCAAAAACATTAGAAAAATATAGAATCTCAAAAATATTAAAAAAATATAAAATCCTAAAAAAATTGAAAAAATACAAAGTCCAAAAATATTATCGTTTAAAATTCCAGATAAAGTCCCATAAAAAGATGCCTTAATTGAAATACCCGTCCCACGTAAAATCGCCCCCTTCCTTGTAGAAATAAAAGAAGAGGTAGGAGTTATGAGTCTGGACAAGGATATCCTTTTGGAGGAGCTCCCCAATGAGCTCCTCGACCGATTTATTGAGTTTGAGCATGGCCCCACTCCCATTATTGAAGAAACCGAGGACGTTAATCTAGGGACTGAGGAGAGTCCCTGCATTACCAAAATCGGAATGTCATTATCTCCCGAGGAAAGAACAAGGATGATCAATTTCTTTCGATCATACCAAGACATTTTTGCCTGGTCGTACAAGGACATGCGTCGTCTGGACTCTAATTTGGTCGAGCATGAGTTGCCTCTCTACCCTGATACGAAGCCAGTTAAGTAGAAGCTGAGAGGTCTCTTACCTGAGTGGATGCTGAAAAGCAAGGATGAGGTCATCAAGTACCCGCAGTGGCTAGCCAATATTGTGCCAGTGCCAAAGAAAGATGGAAAGGTCCGCATGTGCATTGATTTATAAAATTTGAACAAGGCGAGCCCGAAGGACGATTTCCCATTGCCCCACATCAACATCTTGGTCGATAATACCGCCAAGCACGGGATGCTTTCTTTTATGGACAGATTCTTGGGATACAATCAGATAAAGATGGCAGAGGTTGATCATGAGAAGACAACATTCATTACCCCCTAGGGAACCTTTTGTTATCGAGTTATGCCATTTGGGCTAAAGAATGTCGGTGCAACGTACCAGAGAGCCATGACTGCGCTATTTCATGACATGATGCACCGTGAGATTGAAGTGTATGTCGATGATATAATAGCCAAGTCACCAGAGCAAGGCAATCACTTGGTAAACCTCCATAAACTATTTGAGAGGCTGAGAAAGTACAGGTTATGTCTGAATCCATAAAAGTGTGCTTTTGGTGCTATGTCCAGAAAATCGTTAGGATTCATCGTTAGCAGGAGAGGGATCGAGGTCGATCCAGTCAAAGTCAAAGTCAATGCTATCACAAAAATGCCTCCACCGTCTATTGAGAAAGAAGTTAGAGGGTTCTTGGGCAGAATACAGTATATCAGTAGATTCATTGCACAACTAACTCTAGTCTGCACGCCGATCTTCAAGCTACTAAGGAAGCACTTGCCTGTTGAATGGAATGATGATTGTCAAGCAAGATTCGATAAAATCAAAAGCCACCTCCTCAATCTACCTATGTTGGTACCACCCAAGCTAGGGAGACCACTCTTGATGTGTGTCTCCACGACGGAAGTCTCGATGGGATGGGTCTTGGGGCAGCATGATGAAACAGGAAGAAGAGAGTAGGCCATTTACTATATGAGCAAGAAGTTTATTGATTATGAAATGCACTATTCTCATATGGAGAAAGCATGCCTGGCTCTTGTATGGGCTACTCAGAGGCTCCACCATTACTTGCTATCCTAGGCCGTTCTACTTTTTACCCGAATGGACCCATTAAAATATTTATTCTAAAGGCCGGCTCTCACTGGGCAGACTGCATGCTAGCCACTCTTATTATCTAAGTTTGACATCACCTACGTCACTCAGAAGTCAATCAAGGGGCAGGCACTTGCCGATCATCTTGTCGACAATCCTTTGCCAGATTATGAGCCTTTAAGAATTGAATTCCCTGATGAGGATATCCTTTTCATGATAGAAGACGATACAGAATAAGTAAAAGAATCATGGGTAATGCAGTTTGATGGGGTAGCAAAAGCCGAGGGTCAAGGAGTTGGTGCCATTCTGATTTCGCCAAAAGGATCCCACATACCCGTCTCTGTCAAGCTCAACTTCCCTTACACTAACAACATGGCTGAGTACGAAGCTTGTGCCACTGGTCTGCAGGCTGCTCTTGATCTGAATGTAACTCACCTTCGAGTGTTTGGCGATTCACAGTTGAGCCTATGCCAGACAAATGGAGATTGGAAGATGAAAGATGAGAAACTGATCCCTTACCATGAGCACCTCGAGGATCTGATAGCTTGCTTTCAGGATGTGACATTCTCATATGTCTCCCAGATAAGGAATCGCTTTGCTGACGCATTGGCCACATTGGCGTCAATGATAGAAATCTCGTCTGGTGCTGAGATGAAGCCAATCATGATCAAGCAAAGGAATAAGTCGGCCTTCTACCTTCAGATTGAGGAACCCCTAAAGCCTGATGATGAGCCACCTTGGTTCTTAGATATCAAGAATTTTCTCGAGACACTAACTTTCTCTGAGGGTACGTCTAAGATGGATCAACGAACTATTCAACGTTTAGTAGTAGGCTACGCCATTTGTGGGGAATGCCTTTATAAGAGATCCTATAACAACATCTTACTCAGTTACCTTACAGAAAGTGAAGCGACTAATATCATGAAGGAGATCCGTGAGGGAGTATGTGGTGCCCACGTCAGCAGTCACATGCTCACTAAGAAAATTCTACGGCAAGGATACTTTTGGACCACTATGGAATCAGATTGCTGTAGATATATTCAGAAATGCTACAAGTGTCAGAACACTCAAGTCTGATACGCGCTCCTACCATCGATCTTCACTGCATGACCACTCCTTGGCCATTTGCTACAAGGGGCCTTGACGTCGTCGAAATGATTAATCCGAAAGGATCGAATGGACATCATTTCATCCTCGTCGCCATTGAATACTTTACCAAGTGGGTAGAAGTAGCATCGTATGCCAATATCACTACTGATAAGTGGGTAGAAGTCATGTCGAGAAGTTCCTCAAGAGTAATATTATGTGCCGATTTGGAGTACCCAAAGATATCATTACTGATAACGGCATAAACTTTGCAAATTAGCGCATCCGAGCCTTCTGTGAGCAATATAAGATCAAGCACCATCGCTCGTCCCCTTATCGACCTCAAACTAATAGAGCCATGGAAGCTGTAAATAAGACAATCGTCTGCATCCTTGAGAAGATGGTCATCACTTACCGAGATTAGAGCGAAATGCTGCCGTTTACTTTGTGGGCCTACGAAACGTCGATCCGTACTGCTACAAGGGCAACACCATTCTCCCTTGTGTATGGAACCGAGGCCATCCTACCAATTGAGGTTGAAGTACCCTCGCTCTGAATCCTTATAGAATTAGGCTTACCCAAAGCAGAGAGAGAGATCCCGCTTCGAATAATTGAACTTATTGAACGAGAAGAGACTCCTAGCCTTGTGTCATACTCAAATTTATCAGGAGCGAATCACATGCGCTTAAAATAAATATGTCTGCGGCCGAGATCTGGAGTAGGAGACATTGTACTGAAGAAGATCTTTCCATCCCCCCACACTGATCAGAGAGGAAAGTTCAAGCCAAACTAGGAAGGACCTTACATTGTTCGAGAAGTGCTATCGGGATACGCCATCAGCCTCGCCACCATGGACAGAGATCATCTTCCTAAGCCCATCAATGCTGGATACGTCCGATTGTTCTACGCTTAGTCTATCACGATAAGGTAAGTATTGGTGAAACAGATACATGACTGCTTAAGAATCACCCAAAAGAGGCCATCATTCCAAGCACAGTAGCCAAGAAGCATCCCTAGAAATAATGATATCCTTTGCTCCCCCCATTTGAGCCTGGGCCTTTCTTTCAATAAACCCCTTTCCCAAAAAAATAAAATGTATGTATGTACATATACAAAAAAGGGGAAGTAAAGTTACTATCAAAATCCAAAAAATCGGAAAAGTAAAATCCTAAAAAGAGATTGCCTGAAATGAAAAGAACAAAAAATAAAAGAATCATAGGGGCGTGTACAGTAAAATCCCCCAAGGAAGAAATATGTTGTGAAAAACTGAAGCCATATTAAGAAAACCCTTTCCAGCCCAGCATACCTTCAAATCCTAACCTAACCCATGGCCAAGCTGCACCTTAAAGGAAGCCCTCTTTTTAGGTTCATAAGCAGTCATAGTATCTGTTAAATCAACACAAGCCGAGTTGTTCGACTACACTAGGACCTTGTCCAGCCAGCTATGACGGAATCGACGTCTATGTCATGGCTTTTTGAAAAAAAAAAGAAAAAGATACAAGCTCAAAGCAAGATGGACGTGGTGAAAACCCGAAAGGGCGCTACGGGTAAAAACAGCGAGTTTGTGCGGACTAGGTGAAAACCCGAAAGGGCAATTGGGGTAAGAGAGCTAAACCCATGGACGTGGTGAAAACCCGAAAGGGCGCCACGAGTAAAAAGAGAGCAAAAATGGGCACGACGAACCCACCTTGGGCGTTGTGAGTAAAAAAGGATTAAAGAATTAAAAAGAAAAGAAAGGTTTGGACTAATTGAGAAGATTGATGCTTGAGGAGCCCTCTTGGTTACTCTCTCTGATCTCCTTTTTCGATTGGGCCTCTCATGTTAGTTCAAGATGGGCCCTGACCAGAATTGTCTTTGTAAAACTGTTTTGTCAAACGTATGATTCAAGGTCAGGAGAAAGGATTGATTCAATCCAAAGGGATTAACGTTTCGGCCTTTGTAAAACTACTGAAACTCACTCAGGCCCGATCATATGTGTCGGCTATGCTCAAAATGGGACTCGAGACTTCACCTCACTGATAAGGCATCACCAAAAAGAAAAAAAGAAAGAAAAGCCAAAAATAAAGAACAAAAAATCAAGAAAAATCTGAATACAAAAAAAAATTGTATATGTTTCTACTCTTTTCCATATGTACTACATCGTACCTCCATTTCAAAAAATTAAGAAAAATAACAAAAAAAATTTGAAAAAGAAAAATCTAAAAAATTCTACTCTTTCTCATGCACATAGTTATAGCATCGTACTTCCATGTCAAAAAAAAATAAAAAGAATAAAAAAATATCTTTGAAAATAAAAATCCAAAAAATATTTATATAAACCTTGAAAATGAAAAAATATAGGTAAAAGTTTCTTTCTCCTTCTATTAATTAGGATGCATTTATTACTTATATAAACAAAAAAGAGACTGAAATTTTTTCGAGAATATGCAGGAACATGACACGGTCCAAAGCTTCGAAGCGGGTAACTTCTCAGCGATGGACAAATCAGATGAAGCATCTCACCACTGACATCAGGTCTATTAAAAAAAAAAGAGAAAATTATTTTGAAAAAGAAAGAATAAATCTGTGTCTCCCTACAGAATTATGCACATGTGTGTTCCAAAGTGGTAAAATATTATTATTTTATCAGCAACACCACTGTGCTATAGTAATGTCCTAAGTCTAAGGTACGCCTTAGATTCTGGATCCTACTTCAAAGTAGGAGCAACGATATCAATCCCGATCAAACAGCCAATGTTTTGATCGAGTCGACTCCATTACTAAATCTTTGCGATGAGCACTCTGTTTTGGACTCATATGAACTTAAGTGTCTTAAGCTTTGGATTCTCCTTTGGAAAAGGTCAATCGTTGGTTGAGACCAACCTGTTGAGAATGAGATTGCGTATCAATCAAACTATGTGCAACCATGCATCCAGAAGGGTTCATTTCTCTTTTATTTTTTGCAGGATTAAAACCTATAGGGGTAGCGGTATCCCTGTAAAGTGTACGCTATGCTTCTGGATATCCATATGATGGTCGTTTGTTCTCATAAATTATACTCGGGTAAGTCCAGGTCTGTGCTTTCATTACCTTTGTTGTTGCTTATCGCCCCTAACGGGTGCATGTTATGCATAGTTAATTGATGTTTATGATCATTGTCGATAGAAACCAAGATTCGATGTCCCTTTTGATAAATACCCAATGTTTGGTTGAACCTGATCAGGGTAGTTGAAGCTGGGTGCTCTAGGTCGTGTTGACTCAAGGCACGTTTTCAAAAAATGGC
This sequence comes from Chloranthus sessilifolius, assembly GCA_021018995.1. Lineage (NCBI taxonomy): Eukaryota > Viridiplantae > Streptophyta > Magnoliopsida > Chloranthales > Chloranthaceae > Chloranthus > Chloranthus sessilifolius. The sequence continues at coordinate 88,848,205 of CM037593.1, forward strand.
ACATACTCCCAAAAAGTGTTGCGATCTCTACTCACTCCGCTTGGGTAGTCATGCTAAATAAAGTTTGGGATCATTGGGTTTGCCTAGAGATTTCAAACCCTGCTTCAGGTAGGGGCACCCACAACTAGTCAAATGGGGTAATCAAATGCCTCATAGGATTGGACGCAAATTGTGGAGCCTTGCGTAGTTTTGCTTAGCGCCTATCTGTAAGTGTGGGTCGATCACTCCTCTTACTTACGAAGCTGTTGTGTTGAGAATGAATCTTAAACATCAAATACCTTTAAATTATCTCGACAAGTGAATGTTTAGCCTGGAATACAGTGCTTTTGCAACTCAGTCCACCTCAGCTATGCCCAGTAATGTCGCTAAGCGCTTAGGGACTGATTACCTTGAGAAACGAATGTTTAGCCTGGCATCCAAGGCTTTTGTTTTCTCACCATGTTACTCATCTAATGTTTGAAGTTCATTCTGAATGTAGCAGACCTGTCAATAATGCCTTGGGCCTCTTCGGATGTCTCTTTTCTTTGGCATTCGATCATTAGTGATCAGATACCAAAGAGGGGCATCTGTAGACACCCAAATTTGGTCGAAGGCCTGATTGAAACACATTTCGTGAGAGACATTTTTAAGCTTTTGATGGCATATATGGAACCCTTAGGAATTACCCCAAACCCTTATGAATCACCCTAGATCCCTTAGGAACCTACCCCGAACCTTTAGAAACCAATCCCGACCCTTAGAACCCCTTCCGAACCCTAAACCTAACCTTCCCTCGAAATGGATGAAGAGTAGGGTACTGGGACTACCTGAAGTCTTCTATTACTATCAAATCATATACCATTGGAAAGAAGACTTCTCCAGCTTTCCAACAAGCTAAAAATCAACTCAATCGGAGTTGTATATCAAAAGTTATGGCATTTCAAACATCGGGCAAAAATTTGGGTATTTTGCTTAGCGCAACTAATAGTTGCGCTAGTTATAGGTGGGTCCCCCTGTGAGCAATCAACTTCCCAAAGCCACTGTGCATGCACTATTTTACTATGCATATGTCTGGCACAATTAATAGTTGCTCCAGGCATATGAACAGTAACCTCTGGTTTTTATCTCGAAAATCAAGATTGGGGTTTGACTTGTTGACCATTTTAACCTTTCGAGTGTATTTTGCTAGTTTTGTTGCACTCATTTACTACCTATGTGCAACCCCTTAAGTGGTTTAAAGCCTCATCCATTCATCCACCATTGGAGCACCTCTTCACACATTTCAAGGCTCCAAAAATCTTAGGAAACCTTAGATGCTAGATTACCTAATTCCTAATCTTGCTTAGCCTCTAAGTAGCCTCTTAACCCACCCATTTCCTATAAATATACCCCCCCTCTCCCCTTGGATTAGAGGTTGAAAATTTTTTCCTAAGAGAGAAAGAGCTTAAGTGAGAAGATCTTTCTCCCTTTGGTGCACCATCCCCATACAAATTTTAGAATTACAAAAAATCCTTTAGACCTTAGTATTTCACCAAAAACCTCTAGGTTAGGTGTGTGTGATCCCCTAGCCTTCCTTTTCTGCCTCTTAGCTTCAAGCCTTAGGAGTTAGAACTCCATTCCATACCATACAAGACTTCAAAATCTTATCAAAGCAAGCCAACGCAAGGCTCCTCAATGATACAACAAGGGCCCGAGAGCTCCGGATCTCCCCTCTATTACTCTACCTTCTCGGTCATTCCTCCATTCTCCCATTTGTGTCGTTATGTAGCCGAATTTTCAGTAGAAACGGCGGGGCACAAATAGGATTCTAAGCCCTTTTGGGCAAGAGGAAGCCATTTTCTTTTATTTTATTTTATTTTTATTTTGGCCATTAGTAGAGACCGCATTAAGCAGGTTGATTAGGTGCCTAACACATTCCCAATCGATAATCAAAGCCCCTACCCAACAACCTTTGGTGTGGACCAGATTCAGAGTCATATTGGTGGCACTTTAGTGCTTATAAAAATGATCTAGGTTTCCCGAGACACCCAAAGCTCCAGGTGGCTACTCTATATTTTTATTTAGCGAGCGCATTGTCGCGACGGGATCGTAAAAAATCTCATGGTTGCACATCATGAATGGAGTGTGTGGGGGACTAGCATATCAGACATGCCTCCTGTACTTGTCCAGCTAGTGAGGTCTGCAACACACTCATCAATTTATCAAATTGATGTGCCAAACTGTTTATTTTCCTCTCGAGGTCATTACACACTTTTAATTCAAACAATTTTCCTTTGGAAGTGGGGTCTCTTGTAACTCTAGTAGCTGGCTTAGTATCAAGTTTTGACAAAGCCTCTTGCTGAGGTGAATTTTCAACAATTATATCAAACAACTCCCATGTTTCCTCATCAGTCTTGTTAAGGTAAGTGCCACCACATGATGCATCCACCATGGATCTAGATTTAGAATCAATAACCTGATAAAAGCTTTGAACAAGCTGCCATCTAGGTATCTGATGGTGTGGGCACTGCCTCAACAACTCTTTAAATCTCTCCCATGCCTCAAGAAAATTTGCAGTTTAGGATTGAGCAAAAGAATTGATGCTCTTTCTCAGCTGACTTGTCTTATGTATGGGGAAAAATTTAGCCAAAAATTGGGTTTGCAAATCATTCCAAGATTGTATGCTATTTGCTGGGAGCAAAGAGAGCAAAGATCTAGCTCTATCCTTTAATGAAAAAGGAAATTGCCTCAATTTAGTTGCTTCCTCTCCCAGGCCAACAATATTGAATGTAGTGCATAGGGCAAGGAACTCATCTACATGCTTATATGGGTCTTCCTTACTAAGCCCATGAAAAGATGGCAATATTTAAATGATTAAAAAATTTGATTTCATAGTTGCCTTGAATAGCAGGGAATTGAATCCAAAAGGGGAAAGAATATGCCCTTGGTGCATAGTATTCCTTCAAGGTCTTTTGTTGCTCACCCATTACAAATGGCTCACAATTAACCTCAGGTGTGTGTGGGGGATGCCTAGCTCTAAGAAGCCTCTCAACTTCAAGATCTAAAGGGGCAATCTCGGGGTGAGGGATTTTCTACCAAGCATACACACACAGCAGAATAGATTTCAGCAAACATAAAAAAAAATTAAAATTTACAGCAAAACTAAAAACCAATACAAACAGAAATACAATAGAACTGTAGAATTTAAAGAATTTCAAAAATCAAATTAAAAACAAAGGAGAAGGAAATGCAAACTCAGGCAGATCTGCTCCAGTTGCAGTCCATTTGCTCCTCTTATGGCTACTGCTCCAAATTTCCAAAAATTCAACAACTGCAGCAGTAATTTATTCAAATAGCTACAAGGCAATGAAGAAAAACTCAGAAAAAGGAAGAATACTCAAAAATACTGCAGCAGTAAAATAGATTTTATAAAGATATACTACAGCAGATGTTTATTCAAACAATTGGAATGCAACAAAAAAATCTAAAACAAAATAACAATAAAAACTAAAGAAAATCATATCTATAAAAAGAAAAACTCAGATCTACTAAGTAGATCAAAACACCCTGGCAATGGCACCAAAACCTTGTTGTAGATATTTTGGAGTGCTGATTATTATTGGTGATAAAAACAAATTAAAATCAGATAAAAGGTGAGATGAAAGAGATGAAAACAACAACTCTAAAATATACAGACCTGCAAGATACAGGGTCCTTTTGTAGCAAATTTTAAAAGTAAGAGTTTGTCCCACAGGGAGTAGTGATCTAAAACCTAATAGGTTGTATAGTAGACCTCTAGATCTGCTACAAATATGGCAATTCTAACCTAGTCTAAGAAAACAGGGAAAGGAAGAGATTTTTTCAGGTGTCACTAGATCTAATCTACAAAACAGAAATACAAAACTAGATCTACAAGATGAGGGGATGAATGGTAAAATAAAATATAAAATGGGGGGAAATAGACAGCTAGGGACTAGTTCTTATTACAAAATAGATCAAGATTTGTAGATTTGCAGTTGTCCTTCACTTGGCTACAAGCACAAGTGCATGGTAGAAGAATCCAATTTAGACCAGAGATTTGAATTGATCTTAAGCCTATGATCTATCCACTTCAATGGTCACAGATAATCCTAGGGATTTCCTGTAATCCAAAGGCTTTAATTAGAATAATTAAATCATTGTAAATACTGTGGATGCAAGGCTACAAGCTCAGGCATCCACAAGAATATTAAATCTAGGGAAATTAGATGGTAATCAAGAGATCTAAAGGTTAAATGAATGGGCAATTCCCAAATACATAAATTCGATTGAGAATCTAATGGAACCATAAGATCTATAGATTTAATTGAACTTTGAAACCAATAATTTATTGAATCAAAACAACTTATAATAGATTATTCTCAGATCTATAGTCTGTGCATCAATCTACACATCTCCATACCGAAATTACAATTACAAACTAGATCTGAGCTACTACCTAGATCTAATCCAACAAGCTAGATCAGAGAGAGAAGGGGGAAAATAAAACCTAAAATTAAACCTAAATGAGTCAAGGAGAACTCAGAGAATTTCCTAGTTTTCTTGCTAAAGAATTACAGCAAAGAGGATGTTTATTTATACATATGCATTGATCCATGTGCCTTAAGTTGCTGCCAATCAGAAGATATGAATTAATTTCAATTTATGTTAATCCATGTGCTTAGCATTCTAGCCAATCAGAGAGAAGAGAGAGTTCAATTCTGTTATGCACAGCTGAAATGGTTTGCTTCTCGCAAAGAATTTCTCCAATTAGTTTGAAAAATAGTTTTCATGTGGGCAGAGTTCTTTTGTGCTTTGGAGTTCTCAAAAATACCCCTGCCGACCAAAGATAACTCTAGCTCTAGCCCTCACATAATCGCTGCAAATTAATTGAAACCAAGCAGCTATGGATGCCCAAATTAATCTCAAATATCCATTGGCTGTATTTGGAACCAAAGATAGCCCCCAAGTGGTCACTGATAGCAGCTGATGACAGCTAGATCCTAAGCTTAGAGTAGTTCAAAGAAGGAATCAAGAGGTTCTTTGATTCATTAGATAGGGACTGAGAGGTTGAGGTGTAAAACAACAGCTTCAGGTGACATTTCATGAGGTTGGTGGCTAGATTCAAGAGGTTCAAAGCACAATAACAGCTTCAGCAATCTATTTGTGAGGTATACTGAACATCTTGACAGGTTGGCTGAAGGTGTAGATTTAAATTCGAGAGGTTGGAGCATCCATTCGATAGGTTGCTGAATAGAGAGCTCAACAGGTTGGTTTAATGCCTCAGCTCGACTGGTTCAGCATTTGAACTGTTTGAGAGGTTGAAAGGCAATTGCACTTGAGAGGTTTACATGTTGGAGTGCTCAAGAGGATGGCTGAAGGCGCAAGGCGTCCATTCGAGAGGTTGCTTCAACATCTGCTTCAATCATTCGACATGTTCAGCTGGTTGCTTCATATTCCACTCAAGAGGATGGAGTACAAGTAGGTCGATAGGTTGCAAACTGCTGAAATCATCTTCTCGAGAGGTTGGGTGGCTACTCAGCAGGTTCCTTCGTGAGGTAGGATTGGCAGCTGTAATGAAGAGCTCGATAGGATGATAAAATGCTGCAAAGATCCATTCGAGAGGATGGATGGCTCACTCGTGGAGTTCACTTTAGAAACCTGCACTACTCGAAAGGTTGTGTAAAGAACTGCAGCTTCAGGTCCCCATTCAAGAGGTTGTATAAAAAAAATCGACAGGTTGCTGGTCCCCTCGATAGGTTGGTTGAATGGGCAAAGCACGGTTTGAATGGCTCACTCCTGAGCTTCAAATGCTTTGCACAATAGCTCATGTGCTTGCAGCAAGCTTCACTGTGCAGCACTATTTTTGTAGCAGCTTTGCTAATTGAAATGCACCAGTGCTGCAGCTGTTTAGGTGCTAGCTAAAATGATGGAGCAAAGGTCTTGACCGTAGCTCCATCCTTCCTTCCCTCAGTGCTGCAGCAGCCATTTGCATCTATTGGTTTGAGAAGTGCTACAGCAGGCTTGTTTGTTTGATTGTGTTGAAACTTGTATTGCTACAGCCCACACTGTTCTATTATACAACTAGTGTGTGTGTGTACACAGCTGAAACTTATGCTGAGCTGCCCAAGTGTGCACATAGTTGCAGCTTCTCTTCATCTGAAGCACACAATAAGCTGTTGTTTTTCTTTCACAGCAACAACTATCTTTTAGGCCATGGCCCCACTTGTTTCAACTCACTTGGATGTCTCTAACTCTCCTCTGCTTGGCACTTTTAAATGAAAAATTGCACTATGATTGCATATTCTTTCTAACTGCAAAACACATTTAAAATCAATTATTAGACACTCTAAGTTCTAGCAAAAGCAAGGTTTAAGGGTGTAGAAAGTGGTATAAATCAGTGCCTAACACCTGTGATATTGGGCAGGCCATTTCTGGTCACTGCCAATGCATGCATTTAGTGCAGGTCTGGGGTGATGAAAGTTACTTTTGAAAATAAGAAAGTATGTCTCAATGTGTATAATGCAACCAATCAACCTTAATTCGAAAGTGAACATTGTTTTATGGTTGATGTCATTGATGAGCTTGTTGAAGAGACCTTACCCAAACTGCTGGTTGGGATGAGGTGTTTGATAATTTTGAGCAGATTTGGACTGAGCTTGTTGTGATGGGGGACTCCACTTATTTTACTGAAGAGGTGAACACCTTAGACTCTTCCGTGGGGCAAGTGCAACACTCCAATTGGAGACCTACTTTGCTACGCCTCCCTCAACTCTCCAGAGCACCTTTGTTGCCTTCTCTTGAAAGTTCACCAGATATGGAGCTGAAACAGCTCCAAAAATCTCTTGAATATGCTTTCCTGGGGTAGGATTAGAAACATCCTGTAATTATATCCTCTTCCTTCACTGTAGAGCAAGAGGAGAAATTACTTTGAGTGCTCATGAAGCATAAGAAAGCCATAGGATGGACCATTGCTGATTTAGGAGGAATTAACCCATCTATTTGCATGCACAAGATTCACTTGGAAGAGGGTTTAAAACCCTCTAGGGAGATGCAGAGGAAATTGAATCCTCACATACAGAAAGTGGTCATGAAAGAAATAGTCAAACTACTTGATGTTGGAGTGATCTATCCTATCTCAGATTTTGAATGGGTATATGACTTAATTCTTTTTATGTATAAATTTAATTATCTCAATTCTATGTCTTAACCTATTGCAAACACACAATGAAAATTATAGTACTAGCATAGGATCGTTCCCACGAGGAAGTTTATTTATCTTATTATCTCTAATCTATATCTCTTAATTAAATTCTTATCTTAAAAAATTCTATTTATCCTTAAAGATCTAATCTACTAGAGAAATATGAATAAATTTTTTTTTATTAAACTAAAGTGCATAAAATAAATCTAAATCCTCCTTCTTCAGATTGACGCCGTCAATCCCAATCTTTAGTTATCGAATATTTATAAAATTAAACAATACCAATCTCTAGTTTTCTAGAATTAGGCGTCAATCAATACTAAAATCCTATCTATACGGATTTAATCTAATCAGCAATCAACCAAAAATTTGGGCATCAATCAACTCTGGAAAACTGAAGATGGAAAATAAAAAATCGTTACACTAATCTGTAAATTCTAACCTGAGTCGTCAATTCAAATTAAAACTTGGAGATGTTTATAAAGCAATAAATTTTAAACTAGAAAGGAAAGTAAAAATATATCCTTCACCCCTCAGCCGGAGTCATCAATTCCTTCTGAGAAACTACAGATATCTACACTAATCTTCAGCACTCAATTGCAGGCGTCAATTGCTCTTGAGAAACCTTGGATATCTAATCTACTCTAACTATGTTACACTACTTTGATCAGAAAAAAATCCAACCTCAGGCGCCAATTGATGCTGAATTCTTCGATGATTATTCTTATGTCAGGCTCTCTTATTTATAGATCATAAGGAGTCGGTTTACAAAACTTCTAATTCTAAATAAAAGAAACTACTAAACTAAAAGATTCCTAATATAGCTCCACTTCTAATTTTATCTTTCCTTTGCTTCAGCGGTTAATATACATCTAGAACTTTCTTTACACTTTAGCAACAGAGTCTTTCAAATTCTTCTTCATCAATTTTCTCAGATCTGTGATTCACCAGACTTCTAATTCAAGATATCTTCTAATTCTGGTTCATGGCGGTGTACTATGCACGTGATTAGAAGCAGTGAGCTAAGCCTTCTGTAAAATCGCTAATAACGATTCTTTGATCTTTCTTTTTTAGTAGAAAATCATAAATTACAACTTTCTGCTTTTAATAGGGTTCATAGAGGGAAAATCGTAAAAGACGATTCTTCAGTTTTTTTGTCTTTTTCTGTTCAATGCAAATGACGATTTTATACTTCTTCATACTGCTCACTCTTATGACTTTGATAGACTTGGCGAAAGATTCTCTGGAAAATCATAATTACTCTTCTTCCTTGAACGACTTCTTTTGCAGAATCGTAAATTACGATTCTTTGGCTTTCATAGTCTCTCACTCTGGGAACTTGTAAATAACGATTTTTCATTCTTTTCAGTAGGCAAAGATTTCGTCTTTCAATCTATTGTCAGTCTTACTGCTTTTTGAATTTCTTTTGATGAATATTAATACTTTGACTCTATTTTACTACTTTTCCTTAATATTTGTATATCAACAACTTATTAGTAGCAAACTATGGCCGAGCACCACTAAGTTAAGGGTGATAAAATGGTAAATTATGTGACTAATCAGTATCACCTATCCAGGTGGTTCCTAAGAAGTCTGACATCACTGTAGTCCCAAATGAGTCTGAAGAGTTGATGCCAACCAGGGAGGTCACTGGTTGAGGAGTTTGTATTGATTACAGAAAATTGAGCTCCAAGACTAGGAAAGACCACTTCCCATTGCCTTTTATTGACCAGATTTTGGATAAGTTAGCATGAAGAGCTTATTACTGCTTTCTTGATGGATATTCTGGTTACAACAAAATTCTAGTGTATCCTTAAGACCAGGAAAAGACAACCTTCACTTGTTCATTTGGTACCTTTGCTTATAGAAGGATGTCATTTGGACTGTTCAATGCCTCTGCCACTTTTCAAAGATGCATGTATGCTATATTTTTTGACATTTTAGATAAGTTTTTATAAATTTTCATGGATGAATTTTCAGTCTATGGAGATAACTTTGATCAATGTTTGCATCACCTCTCCCTTGTACTTCAAAGATGTGAAGAAACAAATCTAATTTTGAGCTGGGAAAAGAGCAATTTCATGGTCACCCACGGAATTGTTCTTGGCCATGTGGTATCCTAGAAGGGAATTGAGGTGGATAAAGTAAAAATTGATTTGATTTCACACTTACCTCCTCCAAAAACTATCAAACAAGTCAGATCATTTTTACGACATGCTGGTTTCTATAGAAGGTTTATCAAGGATTTCAGCAAGATCTCCAAACCATTGTGCCACTTGATGTGTCAAGATTTGCCTTTTGTGTTTGATGTTGAATACTTGACTTCTTTTGAGGTATTGAAAAAGTGTTTGACTTCTGCCCCTGATTATTCTCTCCCCTTTGAGTTAATGTGTGATGCCTTTGACTTTGCAATTGGTGCAGTCTTGGGGAAAAAAAGAGAGAAACTACCTATTATAGTTTACTATGTCAATAAGACACTAATAGATGCTCAACTGAATTATAAAACTACTAAGAAAGAGCTTCTGGCAGTAGTCTTTGCTTTGGACAAGTTTAAATCGTATGTCTTAGGGTCTAAAATTGTAATTTTTACTGACCACTCTTCCTTGAAGTACCTGCTGTCTAAGAAAGAGGCAAAGCCCAGTGTGCAACCGTTGGATCCATGACGGTCCCATCGCGGCGATGTGCTCGCTTGCAAAATATATAGAGTCACCACTCGGAGCATTCGGTGTCCTGGGAAACCTAGTTCATTTTTATGAGTACCGAAGTGCTAAAAATATGACTCTGAATCTGGTCCACACCAAAGGCTCTTGGGTAGGGGCTTCGGTTATCAATCGGAAAGGTGTTAGGCACCTGATCACCCTGCTTAATGCGGTCTCTACTTATGGCCAAAAATAAAATGAAGTAAAAGAAGAGGAAATGATTCCCTCTTGCCCAAATGGGCCTCCAATCCTATTTGTGCCACTCCATTTCTACCAACAATTCAGCGGTGTAATGGCACAAATGAGAGGGTAGGCAATGCCAAAAAGAGATAGGAGAAGAAAGGGGAGAGCCGGAGCCCTTGGACTTTTATAGCACCATAGGAGAGCCTTGCGTGGCTTGCTTTGATGAGCTCTTGAAGGCTTTGTATGGTGGAAAGTGGGGTTTTAACTCCTAAGGCTTGAAGTTAAGAGGCAGGGAAGGAAGGCTAAGGTATCACACACACCTAACCTAGAGGTTTTGGATGAAGTGTAAAGCTTGGAAGGAGGTTTTGAAATTCTAGAATTTGTATGGGAGGTGTGCACCAAAGGGAGAAAGATCTTCTCATTTTAAGCTCTTTCTCTCTTAGGTAGAAATTCTCAACCCATAAACCTAGGGGTGGCGGTCTCTATTTATAGGAAAGGGTGGAATAGGAGGGTGTTTAGATGCTAATTAGATTTAGGAATTAGGTAATCTAACATCTAAGGTTTCCTAGGATTTTTGGAGCCTTGAAATGTGTGAGAAGGTCCTCCAATGGTGGATGATGGGGTGAGGCTTTAAGCCACTCAAAGGGTTGCAAATAGGTAGTGAATGGGTGTAACAGAACTATTAAAACACACCCCAAAGGTCAAGGTGGTCAACAAGTTAAACCCCAATCACGAATTTTGGGGTAAAACCATGAGTTATTGTTCATATGCCTGGCACAACTAATACTTATGCCAGGCAAATGTACAGTAAAGCAGTTGTAAACAGTGCTTGGAAGTTGGCTCCCGCGGGTGGGCCCCACCTTTAACCATGGTGCAACTATTAGTTGCGCCAGGTTTAAAGTATGGGAGAATTGGCTTGGTGCAACTAATAGTTGTGCTAGGCAAAATTAGAATTAGCACAACTATTAGTTGCGCTAGGCCATTTTTGGGGAGAAATAGCCTAGCGCAACTATTAGTTGCACCAAATCCTTAGGGGGGCCTACTCGAAATTACTTTTCTGCCCTTCGAGTTCGGACCATCATATCTTTCAATGTACAACTCTGATTGGGGCGATTCTTAGACTGTTGGAAAGCTAACAACTTTTACTTTTCAATGGTATAAGACTTGATTATAGTAGATGGCTATAGCTAGTTTTGGTATAGCACTCCTTTTTCCAAGGCTTGAGAGGTTAGGTTGAGGTTCAGAATGGGTTCTAAGGGTCGGGATTGATTTTTAAAAGTTCGGGTTAGGTTCCTAAGGGATCTAGGGTGATTCCTCAGGATTTGGAAAGGTTCCTAAGGGTTCTAGGGGGGGTTGTTAAAGGTTCCATATTTGTCATCAAAAAGCTCAAAATTGCACCTCTCTTGAAAGGTGTTTTGATCGGGCCTTGGGCTAAATTTGGGTTTCTACAGATGCCCCTCTTTCGTATTTGATCACTAATGATCGAATTCCAAAGAAAAGAGGCATCCGAAGAAGCCCAAGGCATTACTGACGGGTCCGCTGTATTCAGAATGAACTTCAAACATCAAATGAGTAACATGGTGAGAAAACGAAAGCCCTAGATGTCAGGCTAAACTTTCGTTTCTCGAGGTAACCGTTCCAAAGTGCTTAGCGACATTACGAGGCATAATCGAGGTGGAATGAGTTGCGAACTCCCTATAGTAGGGAAAGACATTCGCTTCTCGAGATGGTTTTGAAGGTATTTGATGTTTAAGATTTATTCTAAATGCAACAGCTCTGTAAGTAAGAGGGGTGATCGACCCACATTCAAAGATAGGTGCAAGGTAAACATACGCAAGGCTCCATAGTTTGTGTCTAATCCTACGAGGCATTTGATGGCCCCATCGAACTATTCGCTAGTGCCCCTGCTGAAAGCAGGGTTCGAGGTCTTTGGGCGAACCCATCGATCCCAAAGTTTATTTAGCATGACTGCCCAAGCGAAGTGAATGGATGTCACAACGCTTTTTGGGGAGGACATGCCATTTTCAGAAGCATGCCCTAGATCAACATGACCTAGAGTATCCATCTTTGACTACCTTGAATAGATCCAACCAAACATTGGGGTGTCTCCCTAAAGGGACATCCAATCCTGGACTTTGCTGACAATGATCATAAATATCAATTAACTATGCATAATCATGCACCCATCAGGGGCAATAAGCAACACCAAAGGCGATGGAAGCCCCGACCTGGACCCGCCCGGGTACAATTTACGGGGATAAACGACCATCATACGGATACCCAAACGCATGGCGTACACTTTGCAGGAATACCGCTGCCCATACAGGTTTTAAGTCTGTAGAAAATAAATGGGAAATGAGCCCTTCTGAATGCATGGTTGCACATAGTTTGATTGATACGTAATCTCATTTTCAACAGGTTGGTCTCAACCAATGATTGACCCTTTCCAACGGAGAATCTGAAGCTTAAGACACTAATGCCCATGTGAATCCAAAATCGAGCGCTCTTCACAAAGATTTAGTAGTGGAGTCGATTCGATCGAAACATTGATTGTTTGACCAAGACCAACACCGTTGCTCCTGTCTTGAAGCAAGATCCAAAGATTCGAGGCGAATCTCTGACTCAGGACTTTGATACAGCACAGCTACATTGCTGATAAAATATTGACATTTTATCACCTTCTGCGTCTCTGCGGGGGAATACAAATTTGTTTTTGATTTTTCTATCATTTTATGTGATTTTTTTGGATTTTCCAACAGTTATTTTGTGTGATTTTTTATGAATTTTTAAGCTATTATTTTATGTGATTTTTTTGGAATTTTCGTGAATACTTCCGACTTCTCTGTGGAGATTTATTATTTTTGTTGGATTTTCCTTATATTTTTCTGTGTAGGACTGGGGTGTTCATTGATCTTAATCGGCTTTTATTCTAGCACGACTTCCTTGGCAAGTCGAAGGATGATCGAATGCCGCCTTGGGAGTGCGTGCTTCTGCAGGGAGTGATAAAACAAACAAAAAAAGTAGTGGGGGGGCCTTCCTATCTGGCCCGTACCAAGCCCAAGACCCGGCCTAAGTGCCTGGTGCAACTATTAGTTGCGCCAGGCCACTAGGGGCCCCAAAATAGCTTGACACAACTAATAGTTGCGCCAAGCAAAAGGTGGGCAAAATTTTGCTTGGCGCAACTATTAGTTGCACCAGGCTTACAGCCCGAGTTCGAGCTGGGGGCTTTATTTTGAATTTTTCTCCCCCTCCTTCCTCTTTGAAATCGAAAAGTGCCCCCCTCCTAGGGTTCCTTTACATTGCCTCTATGCGTGCCCCATTGCCGTTGCTTTGCATGTGTGGATCGATTGTCGGCTCACGCTAGGTCGAAGACCCCTTTTTCTCTCTAAAGGTAACCATTACCCATTTTCTTTGATTTTTCTTTCTTTTTCTTATAGATTTGATCACAATCTTGCATTCCTACATGAAATCGTTTATTTCTGTTGTAAGCATGTTGATTGATGATGGGTGAATGGTTTTTTCATGAATAATGCCTTATTTTTATGGTTTTATGGGTTTTATTAATGCATAATATACATATATATGTAAACAATAGTAATTTTTGTTTTTCATTTTTATTTGTGCATATGGCATGATTTTTTTGTTGCTTTTTGTTTGTTATTTTTTTTTGTTTTTATTTTGCGTATAAGGCAATGGGTTTTGGGCTTTATATATTTTTTTTGAATAGGGATTTTTGGTTTCCCCCTTTTTTTGAAAATTTTTATTGGGAAAAGAAATGATGATGATTTTTTTTTGCATATATATATATATATATATATATATTTTTTTTTTTTTAAAACTGACTAAGGAAAAGGCTTTTTATTTGTGTTTTTTTTTTCTTTTTGTATATATATATATATATTTTAAATTGACTAAGGAAAAGGCCCCCTTTTTTTTTTTTTTTATTCTAAGGACTTGGTTTTATTATTTTTATTTTTATTTATTTGTATTAAAAGGGGTCTTGCTTCTTTTTGCACATAAGAGGAAGAGATTTTGTTTTGTTTCTGTTGTTTTTTTTTGGATTTGTTTTTAGGAATAGAAAGAAACATATTTTTTTGTTTCTGCTTCTTACCCCCTCCCCCCCCCCCTTTTTTTTTTTTTTAAAAAAAAAAACATAAGGACTTTTCTTCTTCTTTTTTGTTTTATAAAAGAAAGACCTAAAACAAGACTTCTTCTTTTTTTTCTCTTTTTTTTTTTGTTATTTTTTTTTTTTTATGAACATAAAGATATGATATTTTATTTGCTTTATTATTATTTTTAAGCATAGAAAAGGAAATTTGTCTTATTCTGGAGATAAAAGGAAAGGACTTTCTTCTTTTTTTGTTTCGCATTTTCAATCTAAGAGGGATTTTTTTTTTTTTTTTTTTTATGTATGTGTGCATCTTTACTTCCTGACAATGAACAGCAAGAGGGTGAGCATACTTACCTTCCCTTGGTACGTAGCACAAAAACGATTCTTTACCATTGATCTATTCTAATATGATTGCCTTTTGTTGCCCCAGCATGTCAGGCGAGGGTGAGCATATTCTCGAGGAGGGGCCTGAGATTGTATACGGCCCGCGGGGGGAGCAGTTCATCTGGGTAGATCGAAGAGCGGGCCCATGGCTCGAAATGCAAGGCGAGGCTGCCCGAGTCGGCCTCCTTCACCAACAGCATACCCACATTTCAAATTCGGGATAGCGAGCAAGGTAAAAGAGAGGTCCAGTTTGTTTCTATTATGCAGCTTTGCTTTTCCTCTATGATCTGATGCGCAATTTCTTAGGTGCAGGATATGCCCAACATTGTGTTCCATGGTGGGCGGCTCGACTTCCAAGATTTCTACCTCTATGTCCCTCTTGTGGTGAAGGTCTTGCTGGAACAGGTGGGCTTTGGAGAGTTTCTATCCTGCCCTGCCATGAAGGCCGACGTCGCCTATCTGAAGGCCCTGATCGAATGGTTTCATCCCGAGACGATGACCTTTCATATACCGTATGCAGAGATGACTTTGATGCCCGTTGATTGGGCCATGATTACTGATATCAGGATAGGGGGGATACCGATATCCGATCTCGTGATGCCGAGTAGAGAGGACATCATTCGATTAATCTGGGCCTATCCCCCTTGCAGGTAGACACATGGTACCGAGGTTAAGATGTCTTGGCTGACCTCACTTTATACACATGATGAGTTAATGGATCTGGGTCAGCCAGACAGGGTGGTCTACCTCACACCGGAGCGGGCGATCGTCCTGGCCCGCATTACTCTCTTGGTCCTACTTGGTAAGACCCTTTTCACTAATGTGAGTGGTGGCCAAGTTAGCCTAGCCCTGCTAAGTGTGATGGACAATTGGGGTGACGTCCATAGGTATGACGGGGGAGGAGCAGGGTATGCATGGCTGATGTACAACTTGGCTCGGGTCATAATCGGGGATTCAAAGTCTGCTATTGGGTTTTGGGCCGCCCTGGAGGTAATTCCTCGTTCCTTTGCCCTTGCCATTTTCTTTGAATGACTTTATATGCTACTGACCCACTCTTGCGCGATGCCCCCTTTTCAGGTATGGGGATATCATCACTTTCACCCTGGGCGCCCACTTCTTCACTCGGAGGAGCTCACCTATCCTCTACTCTGCAACTGGAATCAGGCTCAGCGCCGTGACGTAGGCCTAAAGCACTTGGAGATGGGCCTGAGGTCCCAACTTGATCTGATGGTTTCGGAGTAGGTAAAACTCTTTTCCATCTTTGTTTGCTTTAGTTCGGAAATCCTCTTTTATTAATGTGCTATCTGCTTGGATCCTTTTTGGCTTGGGAAGATCCTCCCTGACCCGTACCTTGCATCCCCCTTCTGGGACCGAGCCGTTGTAGGCGCTTCCCGCCTATTTAATAATCGCCGCATCATTTTCTTTTATGGAGCATGGGCCAAATTCTATTATTTGGGAGAGCGAGTGGTGCACCAATTCCAGGGTTATTATGCCATACTTGTGGACCCTCCGGCGAATGTTTGGTATCCCGTTGGCAGTATCGAGGAGCTTACTGCGGCCTTCCTCAACAATGGGCTTCCCATTCATGCTCTCTATGTGCCTGGGGACTATCATCTTTGGTATGAGTGCCTGTTGTACCGGTTTATCCTGCCTCACTTTGTACCTAGCGCTAATTTTCTTGCGTTCGGTGGCCCACTTGGTCAGGTAATTCCTCTCAGCTTGGATCAGTTCCCTTATGCTTTGGTTTGGTCCTTCATTCCTTCTAAGAGGATCTTCATTTTGTTCACAGTTTGCTCCAGGGGATGATTCGGATGGTGAAGGCGGGCCGAGTGCAGCTGATATGCCAGGGGTAGATCCCTCCATTGCTAGCCCTTCTAGTGCGAGTCCCTCAGGCGAGGGCTCTTCGGGTGCTGGTCCGTCAGGTACCTCTCATGCCGGTATCCCTGGTGGTGATCCGCCCGTGGTCTATGGGACCTTCGGGCGCCTGGATGATAGCTTCCTTTCAGGCCCCTGCACTGATGTAGATCGACAGGCGTGACTTTCTACTGAGGTGGCCCGTGTTCCTCCTCCTAAGGTGGTTCCAGGGGTAAGTCTTCTGATGGCCCAATCTCTCTCCATTTCGATCTCCTTCTGCACAAGCTTTTAAGATTGCCCTGATAACTAATGTTGTATCGTTCTGAACATAGGACTTCAACTCAGCCATGGAATATGTGGAGTATCATCGTCACCTTGCAGAGCTTAGGGAGGTGGAGATGGTGAATGCCTTGCTGTCCTTCTCATCTTATTTATTTCATTATCATTTGCCCCTCAACTGATCTTGACTTTTGATGTTTGAACGTGCCTCGCAGCATGTCCGTGCCAAGGAGTCGCGCTCCTTACTTAGTAGGATCTCGCAAGCGTGGTCTAGTGTGGGGGACATGCGGACCTTCCAAAGCTCCTCTCGTCGTCGCAAGAAATCAAAGGGCGCAAGCAAGGACTAGGCTGTCAGTTTTAGCTTTGAAAACTCAGTACTCTTTGGGATTTGATTTGGATTTATTTAAACATCTTGGGGATGGTTGATGTGATACTTTGGATCATTATTTTTGAAAAATATTTTTAGTATTTCTGCCTTGATTTTATGCCATGATCTCTTTGCAACAGACCTGTTTCCCTGCAGGATGTGTTTGCCCAAAATGTTCTCAGAAAGCGACTCCTTGAGTGCATGCTTTGATGTAGGATCAGTCCTGCATATGAATAAGCAAAATAATTGCCCAACTGTTAGTGGAAGGAGGTGTGTGAAAAAACAAAAGGGGTGTAAGTCCCCATAGTTGGGTCCCGAGATGGCTGAAGAGGGGGGACTGTAGTGTGGCGCAACTATTAGTTGCGCCCGGTTGAAATCCCAGAAAATATGTACTGACGCAACTATTAGTTGTGCCAAGCATAAATGGGGACCAAAATGTGCGGGCGCAACTAATAGTTGAGCCAGGCTCAACCTGGGGGAGAAAAACATTGGCGCAACTAATAGTTGCGCCCTGTTTAACCTAGGGAGCAGTGGGTCCTTATATACCTGAGTTAGTTCAAAAATCACTTCTTTTTTGTTTGACTTAGCCCTTTTGACCGGTTCTTCTTACTCTTGCTTTTCCAAGGCAGGTCCATCACCATACATCGATTTTTATCTTCTCAGAAGATCTTTGTATGTTCATGGACCAGCTTTCTAACCCTCCCTTACGTGGAGGGCCTGGAGCCAATTTATTCCCTTCCTTGGGCTTGGGGCCCAAATTTCTAACAGCCTGGTTTGGGAGATTGAATGAGAGTGAGCTCGCCGACTTGGAGTGCCTTGGGCTATCTTGCCTTCCTTCCTTTCTAGAGGTTCTTCCACGGTGGGAACTCATTTTCGCAGCCGCTTCATTTTAGGATGTGAATTCCCATGTATTCCGTTATGGGAAGCGGGAGCTAACTCCAACCCTTGAGGAGCTATCCAATCTGTCTGGCCTGAAGCTTCACAGGGGCCTTGCAAGAGTCACGCCTCGGCCGGGCTACTCCAAATCCGTTCACCTTACTCTCGGTTTGAAGAAACTCGAGTATGAGAAAAGTCTCATTGGGGGGCCCACAAGGTGTTCGCTAAAATTCCTCAAAGAACTTTTCGGTGATGAAAGCCTCCAAAAATTGCCAGTTAGGAATATTTTCAACGTGAAAGCTCTACCACTCGCTCTCATCTCTGAAATCCTCTTCTTTACTGGGGGGAAAGCTTCTCCTTTGCAATTTGTGATATTTTGACGAAGTTTGAGGCTGGCTGATCCATGATGCATTTGGTGCTTGCCAAGCTGTATCGAGGCCTTGATTCATTTACTTTGGGTAAGGTGGAGGGCCTTTGGGGGTCCCCCTTGTTGCTTCAGGTCTGGTTGGGTGAGAACCTTACTATCTTGGGGCCTGTGCCCCACTTTTATATTGCTCGAGGTGAGGCAGCTCAGTGCTTTCTGGGTAGGTGCCACTTGCTTCCACAGGGTGATGTGTCAGCTCTGAAACTTTGGTTGACCGATGTCGAGCTAACATTGAGACTTCCTTGGTTGGACCGGACCTTCCCAGAAGTTTTCTCTAGAGATCATGAGGGCATCACCCTCCTAGCATTGACTGGCAGCACCTTTTACTTCCCATTTCAAGTGTTGCGTCAGTTCGGCTGCCCTCAGCAGGTGCCTTGCGAGGCCAGACCCCCTTTATGTGATGTGATCTTTTCTAGGGGGTCCTCTGGAGACATAGATCGGATAGCTACTCTTTGGGAGACGCATCAGTCGACGCTGATGTGTGATATTGAGTAGGGAGATTTGGTTAGAACTTCTGCTGAGTACGAGGCCTGGCAATTGACTGAATGGCTTGTTGCTGATGGTCTAGATTCGGCGAAGATCATTGATACTGGAGGCCCCTGGCCAAAGAAAGAGACGACACTCCGAGCCCGTATCGAGCTACTTGTGGACGAGAAGAGGGTCCTGCAAGAACTTTTAGTACAAGAAAAAGTTAGAGCAGACACAACAGAGAGTGTGGTCTTCCGTTTAAAGGGGTCATTGAGCGTCGCTTTTGGAGCAGCCGACTCTTCTCAAAAGAGGTATAAGAGCTTGCATGGTTGCTGGCTGACTGAGCGGAATGTCCGGGAAGATGATCTTCATGCTTAGATTAGTGCATTGAAGCGTGAGCTAGGCCGCTAACTCCTTCCAGCACACGTAACTTTTTGCACTGATCAGATACACAGAAAAAAGGGCGAAAAACCCCTTTACAGATACACACATTTTTGGTATACATATTTTCTTTATGTTTCTGTTTGTTTTTGTTGTTATTTGTAATAAAAGGGAAAGCACGCTAGTCCTCACACCGGCTATATTTTTTGGGATGTGGTGTAGGCGGTGCATTTTGTAAATGAAAGGCAGTTTATTATACATATCTACGCTGATCTTTTGGTCTTTTTGTTTTATGCATATATATATATATATATATATATATATATATATTTATGCGGTGCCTTAATCACCTTGTGAAACCTTGGGTCCTCTTTTGAGCATGGTCAAACCCCTTTTGACTGGTTGATTCTGAAAGAGTTTCAACAGTCTTACCAAGGCCGGAACGTCCATCCCATTGGATTGAGTCAACCCTTTCTCCTAACCTTGAGTCATACGTTTCACAAAGCAGTTTCACGAAAATAATTCTGGTCGGGACTCGATTTGAACTAGCATGAGCGGCCCCAAAAAAGGGACCAGGGAGAGTAATCAAGAGGGCTTTTTGAACACTAATCATTTAAACCAAACCTTTCTTTTCTTTTACTTTTTCTTCTCTCTTTTTTTTTTTTCCTTTTTTCTTTTTATTTATCTCCCTTTTTTACCCGTGGTGCCTTTTCAGGTTTTCACCACGTCCATGGGTTTAGCTCTCTTACCCCAAGCGCCCTTTCATGTTTTCACCTGGTCCGCACAAACTCTTTGTTTTTACCTGTAGCGCCCTTTCGGGTTTTCACGTCTATCTTGCTTTGAGCTTGTATTTTTATCATTATTTTTTTTCCAACAGCCACGACATAAACGTCGATTCCATCATAGCCGGCTGGATGGGACTCTGGTGTCATCTCACAGCTCGGCTTGTGTTGATTTAATAGATATTATGACTGCTTATAAACCTAAAAGAGGGCTTTCTTCAGGGTGTAGCTTGGCCATGGGTTAGGTTAGGATTTGAAGGTATGCTAGGCTAAAAGGGTTTTCTTGATACGACTTCAGTTTTCTCAACATACTTTCTTCCTTGGGTTTTATTTTTTGTACATGCCCCGTGATTCTTCTACATTTTTTTTGCTCCATTTCAGGCAATCTCTTTTTAAGGTTTTGCTTTTCTGATTTTTTTGGATTTTGATGGTAATTTCACTTCTTTTTTTTTTTGTGTATATACATACATATATTTTTTTGGGAAATGGGTTAATTAAAAGAAAAAGGCTCAGGCTCAAATGGGGTAGCAAAGGATATCATCATTCTTTAGGGATGCTTTTTTGCTACTGTGCTTGGAATGATGGCCTCTTTTGAGTGATTCTTAAGCAGTCACAAATCTGTTTCACCAATACTTACCTTATCGTGATAGACTAAGAGTAGAACCGTTGGATGTATCCAGCGTTGATGGGCTTAGGAAGATGATCTCCGTCCATGGTGGCGAGGCGGATGGCGTATCCTAGTAGTACTTCCCTGATGACGTAAGGTCCTTCCCAGTTCGGCTTGAACTTTCCTCTCGAATCGGCGTGGAGGGATGGGAAGATCTTCTTCAGTACAGTGTCTCCTACCTTTAGATCTTGACCGCAGACACGTTTATTATAAGCGTGTGTGATTCGCCCCTGGTAAACTTGAGTACGGCACAAGGCTAAGAGTCTCTTCTTGTCCAATAAGTTCAATTGTTCGAAGCGGGATCTCTCTCTCTCTGCTTCAGGTAAGCCCGATTCCATAAGGATTCGGAGTGAGGATACTTCAACCTTTATCAGTAGGACAGCCTCGATTCCATACACGAGGGAGATTGGTGTTGCCCCTGTAGCAATACGGATCGACGTTCTATAGGCTCACAAAACAAATGGCAACATCTGGTTCCGATCTCGGTAAGTGACCACCATCTTCTCAAGGTTGCGGATGATCGTCTTGTTCGCAGCTTCTACGGCTCCATTAGTTTGTGACCGATAAGGTGACCAGCGATGGTGCTTGATCTTATATTGCTCACAGAAGGTCAGAATGAGCTTATTTGCAAAATTTATACCGTTGTCCATGATGATGTCTTTGGGTACTCCAAATCGGCACACAATATTATTCTTAAGGAATTTCTCGACGTGACCAACTGTGATGTTGGCATATGATGCCGCTTCAACCCACTTGGTAAAATATTCAGTGGTGAGAAGGATGAATCGATGTCTATTTGATGCTAATCATTCCGATGGCGTTAAGGCCCCAGGTAGCAAATGGCCAAGGACTGATCATGCAGTGAAGATCGATGGCAGGAGCGTGTATCAGACTGGAGTGTTCCTGAAACTTGTAGCATTTCTGAACATGTTTGCAGCAATCTGACTCCATAGTGGTCCAAAAGTATCCTTGCTGTAGAATTTGCTTGGCGAGCATGTGACCGCTGACGTTGGCTCTGCATACTCCTTCGTGGATCTCCTTCATAATATTGACTATTTTGCTTTTCGTAAGGCACTTGAGTAAGATGTTATTGTATAACCGCTTGTACAAGCATTCTCCACAAATGACATAGCCTGCTGCTAGGCGTTGAATGGTTCGTCGGTCCATCTTAGACGTACCCTTAGGGAAAGTTAGGGTGTCAAAGAAATTCTTGATATTTAAGAACCAAGGTGGTTCATCATCAGACTTTGTAGGTTCCTCAATCTGGAGGTAGAAGGCCGACTCATTCCTCTGCTCGATCATGATGGGCTTCATCTCGGCACCATACGAGATTTCTATCATTGATGCCAACGTCGCTAGTGCGTCTGCGAAACAATTCCTTATCCGAGGGACATGAGAATGTCACGTCTTGGAAGCAAGCTATCAGATCCTCGTGGTGTTCATTATAGGGGATCGGTTTCTCATCTTTCATCTTCTAGTCACCATTTGTCTGGCATATAATTAACTGTGAATCGCCAAACACTCGAAGGTGAGTTACATTCAGATTGAGAGCCGCCTGCAGACCAGCGACACAAGCCTCGTATTTGGCCACATTGTTAGTGCAAGAGAAGTTGAGCTTGATAGAGACCGATACGTAGGATCCTTTCGGCGAAATCAGAATGGCGCCAACTCCCTGACCTTCAGCATTTGCAGCCCCGTCAAAGTGCATTACCCATGATTCCTCTGTTTCTTTAGTATCATCTTCCGTCATGAACAGGATGTCCTCATTAGGGAACTCGATTCTTAAAGGTTCATGATCTGGCAAAGGATTATCGACAAGATAATCAGCAAGTGCCTGCCCCTTAATCAACTTCTGAGTGACATACGTGATGTCAAACTCAGACAATAGCAACTGCCATCGTGTAGTCCGCCCAGTGATAGCTGGTATTGTGATTTTAAATGTGTTTTAAACTCGCAAGTGCACGAATCGGATTATAGTCAGTGGGTGCAGAGTACGAGATCGTTCCCACGAGGATTGGTTAAAAAATTATAAAGAGAAAATAGTAATTAATTAAAAGAACTACCACAGATTTAACACAAGATTTAAACTAGCTTACGAATTTTCAAGAGTGTGAAAGAAATAAATAAATAACAATGTACTGAAATTTAATGCAAGATATAAAGCGAGGTTTAGGATGCTAAATCCTCCCATCCATAGTCTAACATTTACCATCATAGATCTAACTGGTTGGAATTCAAGAGATGCAAGACACAAGATTGTTGTTCTTCCAAAACCACAAAAGAAATCGGCAAAACATTCACCGTAAAAGAAACTTAGTTCCAATGACGATAAATAAATGTCACAGTTGAAATGAACAAAACATTCACCGTAAAAGAAATTTAATTCTAATGACGATAAATAAATGTTACAAACCAAATGAACAAAACATTTACCATAAAAGAGGTTTCTAATGACGATGAATAAATGTCACAAATATTAGCAATAAAGAATCCAGTGTAAATTCTAAATCACAGATCCGCGTTCATGGGAAGAGCATGACTAAATCTCATACCTTAGAAATGGTATTCGGTATTTACATAGATTGGCAAGAACAAATAAGTGGTAAAACCACAATACACCAAACATTGAATTCCAACCACAGATCTATGATAGATAAATGAAACCTAGGATGGAATTCATTAGATCCCAATCCTCAAAGAAATTTAGCCACACATACTAGAAATGAACAACATAATTGAAATGAACATTAAAATACCGTAAAAGATGTTTCACGGAAATCCACAAAAGCTTTAATCCAACCGGTACAATCCTTCTTTGAGTGTAGAAATTAAACTAATTTAGGTTCTAGAACTAGGAAATGGAAGAATAGTACTTGAATAATAAAAGGGAAAGCTAGAAGAAAGCTAGAAAAATTCTTAGAAAATAAAAGCTAAAAAAAAGGTCCCTAAAATCAATTCTCTAGTTTGCTTAAATAGGGTCTTAGCTCCAGATTTGAAATTCAAAAATCCAATTTGAATTTTAAATTTCAAGGACCATTAACTCCTTTTCTCCAATATTCCAACGTTTGCTGTTCTTATGCTCTTTTATGCTTTCAAATGCATCCAATGGTCAAATATTCTTGAAATAATTAGAACTTCATAAATATGTCAGATTGCCCTCATCGGATGGCTAAATGTAGGCTTAAAGGGGTGAAATATGATCATATTTCACTACTCATCAGCTGGCTTCTCGAAAAGGTATTTCAACGGGTCCATTCGGGCTAAAAGTAGAACGTCCTGGGACAGTAAGTAATGGCGGAGCCTCTGAGTAGCCCATACAAGAGCCAGGCATGCTTTCTCCAGTTGAGAATAACGCGTCTCATAATCAATAAATTTCTTGCTCAGATAGTAGATGGCCTGCTCTCTTCTTCCTGTTTCATCATGCTGCCCTATGACACATCCCATCGAAACTTTCGTTGTGGAGAGATACATCAAGAATGGTCTCCCCGGCTCAGGTGGTACCAAACTAGGTGGATTAAGGAGGTAGCCTTTGATTTTATCTAATGCTGCCTGACAATCGTTGTTCCATTCAACAGGTGAGTTCTTCCTTAGTAGCTTGAAGATCGGTGTGCAGATTGGAGTTAATTGTGCAATGAACCGACTGATATACTGTATTCTGCCGAAGAACCCTCTAACCTCTTTCTCAGTAGACGGCGGTGGCATTTCAGTGATAACTTTGACTTTAACTGGGTCGACCTCGATCCCTCACCTGCTGACGATGAATCCTAATAGCTTTCCAGACATAGCACCAAATGCACACTTCTGTGGATTCAGACATAGTCGATACTTTCTTAGCCTCTCAAACAACTTATGAAGGTTTACCAGATAGTCGCTTCACTCTGGTGACTTGGCTATCATATCGTCAACATACACCTCAATCTCTTAGTGCATCATGTCGTGGAATAGTGCAGTCATAGCTCTCTGGTACGTTGCACTGGCATTCTTCAGCCTAAACGGTATGACCCGATAGCAAAAGGTTCCCCAGGGGGTAATGAATGCTATCTTATCGTGATCAACCTCTGCCATATTAATCTAATTATGTCTTGAAAATCCATCCATAAAAGAGAGCATCCCGTGCTTAGCAGTGTTATCGACTAAGATGTCAATGTGTGGAAATGGGAAATCGTCTTTTGGGCTCGCTCTGTTCAAATTATGAAAATCGATGCACATGCGGACCTTCCCATCTTTCTTCGGTACAGGCATGATATTGGCTAGCCACTGTGGATATTTAGATACCATGAGAAATCCCGCATCATATTGCTTGATGACCTTGTCCTTGACTTTCTGCATCCACTCGGGTCGGAGACATCTTAGCTTCTGCTTGACTGGCTTCATATTGGGGTAGAGGGGCAACTCTTGCTCGACCAAATCGGTATCCAGACCAGGCATGTCCTCGTACGACCAGGCAAAAATTTCTTGGTATGACCGAAGAAAATCGATCATGCTTTTTCTTTCTTCGGGAGACAGCGATGTTTTGATCTTGGTTATCCTAGGAATCTCCTCAGTCCCTAAATTGACGTCTTCAGTTTCCTCGACAATCTGGGTAGGGCCATGCTCAAAGTCGATAAATCGGTCAAGGAACTCATTGGGGAGCTCCTCCAAGGTGATATCCTCATCCAGACTCGTAACTCCTACCTCTTCATGTATTTCTAAAGGAAAGGGGTCGATTTTACGTGGGACAGGTATTTTGATTAAGGCATCCTTTTATGGGACTTTTTCTGAAATTTTAAATGACGATGTTCTTGGACTTTGGATTTTTCCAATATTTTTGGGATTTTATATTTTTTCCATGTTTTTGAGATTTTTGTTTTCTTCCATGTTTTTGAGGTTTTTGTTTTCTTCGGAGATAGACCCTTGGCAAGGCAGGTTGCTATATATACAAGGTATTGCCTGCCAAGGGCTTGTCTCACTTTTTATAGGTTGTTTTTTTTAGAAAACAGGTGCCAAACTTCAGGCCACTCCCTGCTTCCAAAGATTGGGACAAAGATGCCCAGTTGCGTACCTGAGGGACCACTCCTTTACCTGTTGGGATGGAGGATGCTGACTGATATGGCTCATTGGAGTTAGCCTCCATCATTGATCCCCATTTCATCTGAGATGATTTCCTCAAATGTTAACGCTGTTTTGTGGTGATTTACCATAGGGAGAATTTGTTCAGGCACTGGCCGTCGTTCTTCGAAAAGGGACAACGTGGCTAAATCTATCTCCAAGCTAGGAAGGGAGATCTGGGGATTGGTGGGATGGATTGGGGCTATGGGTCTGTGTGGGGTCAAATGTGTTATCCCATTCCAGTCAATTTTTATGACCTCAGCACTGACAAAGGAATCCTTAATGTGTGGCCTAGGGTGAGGTTTTTCTTCTATGTTGATTCCTCGAGCTCTTACAGCTGTAGCGACCCTGGCTTTTTCTTTGGCCTCTCGGATCTCTTCCTCTGTGGGCTTGTATCCTAGCTCGAATCTTACTTTCTGTCCCTTAGCCACAACTGGTTCTCTTCTGCCTTGTAATCTGGGCCCGAGCCCTTGGCCTTTCGGATAGCCCCACTTATAGAGCAAAGCCACCGCTACTACCATACCACCTCCTATTTTAGGCATGATGCCCTCAATGGGCTCCGAGAGTATTGCCGACACCTCATATTTGAAACTGTGGAGGTCGACATCCTCAGCGGTGTGTGGTATATCCAACACATTGGGTTTTTTGACGCTATTGGCAGCCTTTTCTTTCTCACTGTGCCCCTCACCGATGATTGTAATAATTTTATGTCCAGACGCAAACTTGAGTTTCTGGTACAAAGTGGATGGTATGGCTCTTACCTCGTGCAGCCACGGGCGTCCCAACAATAGATTAAATGAGGATTGATATCCCTTACTTGAAACTAGATGGAAAAGGTCATTGGCCTTATCAACAGCTCAAGATCAACTTCTCCCATTATTTCTCTCCTGGTATTGTCAAATCCTCTAGTGTTGGTTCTGGTGGGCCTCAACATGCATGGATCGACCCCGATCTTAGTGGCGGTTCTTAATGGGCATATATTCAAGGCAGACCCATTATCAATCAAAACTAGGGGAACGACCATATTCTCAGACTCAACGATTATATTTAAACACTCTGAGTGGCTACATCCTTCCTCAGGTAGATCAACATCAGAAAACGAGATGGCATTCGGAGCCATCACTTACCCAATTATCTGACCCACCTCATATGGGTTAACTTGGAGTGATACATGCACATTTTTTAATGCCCCCATTAAGGCTTGAAAATGGAGTGGGACATCATCAACATATCCCAAATGATTATATGGACGGGCATTCTTCTCAATTGAGTCTCTAGTATATGTTCCTGGCTCATTTTTTTGAAGGGGTTCACAGTGCTGTCTTTCTTCCCCTCTGGTTGGGCTTGTGCCACTACTGGCTCTTCTGGCTGCTTCGATATCCTCCCTGACCTGGTGACAAAGTCCACTGCCCCTTCTCTGCTACAACTGCTACCAGCATTGACATCTGTTTGTTCGTAGCTTAGCGGGACCTGATGAGGATCATATGTTGGTCCCGAGAGATGGAAAGGTATGGTTGCCGGCACTTGTGGCACTTGTACTGCGGGCTCAGGAGGTGTGGGCAACACCTGATTTACTTCGGTGGTAGCAGGTTGGGTGAAAAAATTGGGACAAATGGGGGTGGTGAAGCTTGAGAGTGGTGGTATTGGGGGAAAGGAGGTAAAGGTAGGCCATTGATAGTTGGTAGGTGCTGGTGGGAGATGAGGGGTTTGATGGGCCATTAGGTAATTGACCGGAGTGGTGGAGTCAACTGGTGGCTGAACTTGGGGTGAGGGGATGGGTGCAGGCCATTGATACTTGACGGGTGTGGGTGTGGGATTGGGGGCCTGATGGTTTATTGGGTAGTTGATGGGGGCGGTGGAATTTGTCGGTAGTTGAACTGGGGGAAATGGGGTGGCGAGCCATTGATAAGCGGTGGTGTATTGTTGGTATGCATTGATATGTACATAATTGATGGGTGTGGTGGATGGAAAGTATGCCCTGAGATCCAAGGGTTCAATTTGCGGGGTCGGGTTGGGGAAATATTCTGACAAATCCAGGGGTGCAATTACCCTGATATTCCTCTCTTCAACGTTTCTTGACAACGGTGCTATATAACTCTCCCGATCACTAATGTAATCGGACGGATCAAACTCAATCTCCACTTCATTTTCTATCATTCTGATGGTGGGTCTGGGACCTGCTCCTCCGGTAGGATGTGGGGGTAGTGGCACCTGGTGAATATTTGCATGCTGAGAAGGTGCAGGGGGAATGATTCTCCTAGCATCAATCAAATCCTGGATCGCGTGCTTCAATGGGAAGCAGCGATCAGTTGGGTGACCCGGATCCTGATGAAAATTACAGTGGGTACTTGGGTTGTAGTTCTTTGTGATTGGATGGGGAGGAGGTTGCGGTTGATGAATGGTGACTAATCCTTTTTCCACTAACAAAGGCAGAAGTACACTCAATGATTGCCCTAGCGGCATAAAAACTCGGTCGTATCGAGCTCTCCTCTGCTCCGGAGTCATTTAAATTCCTTGCCCATTCCCTATTCTCTGCATCTGCTTAGGCCTAACTGGTGCTAGTGGGGCTGCTTGAAATTGAAATGGGGTTGTATTATTATTGGGCCTGGTATTGGCAATGTTCTGGACATCGGCCTTAGTTCTTTTATCATTTCTTTGCTCTGAAAACCTCCTAACTCCACTGGGTCCACTTGGCATGTTCTTACTCAAGATTACTGGCAGAGTATTCTTTAAAATCATCTCTATCTGCTCATCGTCAGGTATTTTATTTTACATTTGAAGCTTCTCTCAGTCCCAAGTAGTCATTTGAAGGTCTCGTCTTTGATTACATTTCAAATGGGCCAAGTCTGACTTATGCGGCTCATTACCTATATTGTAGTCATATTATTCTTGAAAGAGGTGCGTCAAGTCCCTCCACATTTTTATCATGGATGGTTCTAAAGATGTGAACCATCTTAAAGCCAAACCGGTCAAACTCTTCTGAAAGACTTTTATTAGTAGTCTTTCGTCCCTCCGTATTGGCAGATGTCCCCACAGTAGGACTTCAGGTGCGCGATCGGATTGTCAGTGCCATTATATTTGTCAAAGGAAGGCATTTTAAATTTTGGGGGCAGGGGGACCTCAACGAACAAGCATAAATTTGTGAAGTCCATGACGTGGATTTCAGAACCACCCATTTTCATCAGTTATTTTTGTATTTTGTCCAACTGTTCTTTCAGCTGCTCTTACTCTTTTGATAGAGGGGTTGTTTTCTCAGTCATCAGTTGGACTTCACTCTGGGCCACCAAGGGGTGAGCAATTATGGGAGGAGGGTTAAGGCTGGTCAATGCCTCGACGTAGGCCCCGCTATTCCTAATCTCGTCCTCCTCATACTATTGGTCGGCATAATGTGCAGTGAGGGCGGGGTTCTCTTGTTGTTGTTGCATGGATTGGATGGGAGCGATATGAGTGGGGGTTGGGTGAGCCTATTGGGGGTGAGGAAAGGTTTGTTGGGTGAGGGGATTTTGGTTTTGAGGTGGGGCCTGCTGGGGCCATTGGGTATGGGGGAAGGTTTGGAGATGGCCTTGGGGTGTGCGGCCATGGGAAAATTGGGTTTGGGGTATGGCATGGGTTTGACCCGGATGTGAAGGTTGGGTGTAATGTTGGGGGTCTTGTGGGAGGTATGGGTGTGGGGTTTGGGTTTGGGCCATGAAGCCTTGGTCATTTTGGGCCATGGGCCACTAATGGGTTTGGGCTATGGGCCCTTGGTAGGTTTGGGTCATGGGCCCTGGGTAGGTCTGGGCCATGGGCCCATGATGGGTTTGAGCCAAGGGCCCTGGGAAGGTTTGGGCGAATGGGCCCGGGTAGGTTTGGGCCAATGAGCCTTGGTGGGTTTGGGCCAGTGGGCCTTGGTAGGTCTGGGCCATGGGTCGTTGATGGGTTTGGCCCAATGGGCCTTGATGGGCCTGAGCCACGGTCCCTTGATGTGTTTGGCCCAACGGTCCTTGATGGGTCTGGGCCATGGGCCCTTAGTGGGTATGGGCCTTTGGGCTCTGGGTAGGTTTGGGTGGTAGGGCATTGGGCCATTGGGCCCTGGGATATGTGGGAAAAGGGGGTTTGGGCTAATGGGCCTTGGGTTATGTGGGAGGTTAGAGATTAGGCCATCTGGCCTTGGGGTGTATGAGTAGTGGGAGGTTGGGCCATGTGGCCTTGGGGCATGCGGGTAATGGGAGTTTTGATGGTGTGGATTATGGGGGGTTGATGGTGGTCATTGAGGAGTGAGGCATGGAGATTGGCTAGGGTGTGAGATGGGTTTAGGGGCATGGGGTGTGAAGGAGGGGGGGGTGTTTTGAGAAGCCTTCCACCTGGAGTAGGCTTGGAACATCTCCTCCATCATGGTCATGGAAGGAGGATTGGATGTGGGTGGTGGAGATGGGATGGAGGGGAAATTGGGCATGGCCTCGATATGATCAGGCATGGCCATGGTAAGAGGTGGGATATGGGGTGGATTGGAGAGTTGAGGTGGGGTAAAGGATGGGGAGGGATTAGGGATGTTTAGGGATGGTGGTTGGTGGGGTGTGGTTGCTTGGAAAAAACTAGGCATGGCCCTAGAAAAAATGGGAGTGATCCGGGTAGATGGGGGGAGTTGTGGGGGGTTGGATAGGGAGGAAGTGGTGTATGTGAATGTGGGTGGATCAGGCCTATAGGGGGAAGATGGGAAATGGGGCATGGATGTGGATTGGGAGAATGGGTTTTGTGTGGATGTGGATGGAAAATGGGTTAGATTTGGCATGGGTATGGTTTGGGAAAAAGATGGAGAATGGGGGGTTGGACTTTGGATATTTTGGGGGGCAGTGGTTGGGAAAATAGGGGCGCCAAATGGGCCTGTAACGGTAAAGGGGGGTTGGGTGAGGGGGATGGTGGAAAAAAGTTCTCCCGAATGGGAGTGAGTCGGAGAATGTGGCAGGGATGAGTTGGGATTGGCGTAAGCCGAGTCCACTACCCACGACCTGTCTCGGTATCGGGTTGGGTATGGGTTCCTTGGATAAGACCCAAAATATTTCCTCCTTCTTCCCCTACAAGACGGCGGAGGGCAAGATGATGCCGTTGTGCCGGCACCACAGACTATATCTTTTTCGAGTTTTGATTTATATATTTTTTTGAAAAAGTTTTGAAAAATAAAAGTTTTGAGGCCTTGGAATTCCCTTTTTGGGTGGCCCTCGTACCTTAATTCAAGACCTGCGATAACGATTGTGACGCACTTCGAAAGAATTAAAGGAGTACCTTCGATCTATTGAAGGCATGAAAATTGAGGCTAACAACTTGATCCCCCTGAATGAGCCAAAAAGAAGTTTCCCTCTTTTAACCGACGGGGGCGTATTGGGTGTCGGAGATGGCGGGGCCTAAACAAGGCACTAAGTACACTGATCGGGGGACTCGAGAGGTGAAGAAGGCTACAGATTCGGGCTGGTGTGCTGGTAAACAAACCTGGCACAACTAATACATGCATCCAAGTTGCAGGGCACCTTTTTTACACTGGCGCAACTAATAGTTGCACCAAGGTAAAAACTTGGATTTTAAAGTTGGCGCAACTATTAGTTGCGCCAGTTATAAATTCTAGTTTTTTACACTGGCACAACTAATACTTGCGCCAGGCAAAAATTGATGCTCCAGAATGTATAACAGCGAAGACAGCAACCCAAAATGAGTCTTTTTTTCGGTTTTTGTGGAAGCTAGGCTTCCGGGAACTGAGCTATTTTTTTTTCTGATCGATTCTCTCCTCACCGCACCTAAAGGGCTTGAGTCTGGTATAACTCGCTAGCGCACTCCCCGAGGGTTTTAAGCTTTGGAATGGGAACCCACCCGATATACCTCCGGCGCGAGCACCTTCTCAGATACTAGGTGGGCTGGGACTTTTCTGGATCATTACCACTAGGAGCTGCCACCATACTAAGACCTAGTGGTTGTGTGTTTGCCTAATCCCAACCCTTTTAAAATCTACCCCGTAAAAGTAAATTAATTAAGCTCCCTAACTTGGTTCAATTTTAATTTTTTCAAAGCTTTTCTCTTTTTTTTTTTGAAAGTTTTCTTTAGTTCAAAGATCGGGGGTGATGACCCCATGCCGCCACTACGGGTTGGCATCCACTATTGGAATATGCTTGCACAAATAGGCCCGCCAATCGGCTAAGGCACTTTAAATGATGGAAATTTAAATGGAATTAAAAGACGAAGCGCAAGTAGGCCCGCCAATCAGCTAAGGCACTAAAATGACAGAAGAGTAAGGAAAATTAAAAGACGCGCATGTAGGCCCGCCAATCGGCTAAGGTTCGTAAATGATGGAAAAGTAGGGGTGAGAAAACTAAAAAAATAGCAAAAATAACAAAAATGGTTAGTTAGTCAAAAATAAGGGGCCAAATTTCAAGGAGAAGCTCTACAAGCTATCCTCCACTGAGTCACCATCTGTGCAACAGTGGGATCCGTGACGGTCCCGTCGCGGCAATGCGCTCGCTTGCAAAATATATAGAGTTGCCACTCGGAGCTTTCGGTGTCCCGGGAAACCTAGTTCATTTTTATGAGCACCGAAGTGCTAAAAATATTACTCTGAATCCGGTCCACGCGAAAGGCTCTTGGGTAGCGGCTTCGGTTATCAATCGGAAAGGTGTTAGGCACCCGATCAACCCGCTCCACGGGGTCTCTACTTATGCCCAAAAATAAAATGAAGTAAAAGAAGAGGAAATGGTTCCTTCTTGCCCAAATGGGCCTCCAATCCTATTTGTGCCCTTCATTCCTACCGAAAATTTGGCAGCGTAACGACACAAATGAGAGGGTACGAAATGCCAAAAAGAGATAGGAGAAGAAAGGGGAGAGCTAGAGCCCTCGGGCCCTTATAGCACCGTAGGAGAGCCTTGCGTGGCTTGCTTTGATGGGCTCTTGAAGGCTTTGTATGGTGGAAAGTGGGGTTCTAACTCCTAAGGCTTGAAGTTAAGAGGCAGGGAAGGGAGGCTAGGGGATCACACACACCTAAGCTAGAAGTTTTGGATGAAGTGTAAAGCTTGGAAGAAGGTTTTGGAATTCTGGAATATGTATGGGAGGTGTGCACCGAAGGGAGAAAGATTTTCTCACTTTAAGCTCTTTCTCTCTTAGATAAAAATTCTCAACCCTTAAACCTAGGTGGGGGTCTCTATTTAAAGGAAAGGGGTGGATTAGGAGGGTGTTTATATGCTAATTAGGATTAGGAATTAGGTAATCTAACATCTAAGGTTTCCTAGGGTTTTTGGAGCCTTGAAATGTGTGAGAAGGTCATCCAATGGTGGATGATGGGGTGAGGCTTTAAGCCACTTAAAGGGTTGTAAATAGGTAGTGAATGGGTGCAACAGAACTATCAAAACACACCCCAAAGGTCAAGGTAGTCAACAAGTCAAACCCCAATCACAAATTTTAGGGCAAAAACCATGAGTTACTGTTCATATGCTTGGCGCAACTAATAGTTGCGCTAGGCAAATGTACAATAAAATAGTTATAAACAGTGCCTGGAAGTTGGCTCACATGGGTGGGCCCCACCTTTAACCTTGGTGCAACTATTAGTTGCGCCAGGTTTAAAGTATGGGAGAATTGGCCTGGCGCAACTATTAGTTGTGCCAAATCCTTAGGGGGGGGCCACTCGAAATTACTTTTCTGCCCTCTAGGTTCGAACCGCCATATCTTTCAATGTACAACTCCGATTGGGGCGATTCTTAGACCGTTGGAAAGCTAATGACTTATACTTTTCAATGGTATGAGATTTGATTATAGTAGATAGCCATAGCTAGTTATAATATACTACTCATTTTTCAAGGCTTGGGAGGTTAGGTTTAGGTTCAGAACGGGTTCTAAGGGTCTGGATTGATTTCTAAAGGTTCGGGTTAGGTTTCTAAGGGATCTAGGGTGATTCTTAAATATTTGGAAAGGTTCCTAAGGGTTCTAGGGGGGTTCCTAAAGGTTCCATACATGTCATCATAAATCTCAGAATTGCACCTCTCTTGAAAGGTGTTTCGACCGGGCCTTGGGCCAAATTTGGGTGTCTACACCCAAGTTGATCAGATAGATCCTACTCCTACAGGAGTTTAATCTTGAGATCAAGAAAAAAAAGGGAGTAGAGAATGTGGTAGTTGACCACTTATCCAGGATTTTGCTGAAATAGCATTTAATGATTCCTTCCATGATGAGCAACTGTTAATATGAGTGTTCCCCGGTTTGTCAACATTGTTAATTACCTTGCTGTTGGTAGGATCCCCCCACACTGGTCCAAGATGGACAAGGACATGTTCTTCTCTCTTGTCAAATATTTTCTATGGGAGGATCCTTACCTCTATAAATATTGTGCAAACCAGGTTGTTAGGAGATGCATTCCTGAGAGTGAGTTCCACAATATTCTGGCAATGTGCCATGAACATGCCTGTGGAGGCCACTTCGAAGGGAAAAAGACTACAGCTAAAGTTCTCCAATGTGATTTTTATTGGCCATCCTTGTTCAAGGATGCAATGGAGCACTGCAAGGCCTGACAAAGATGTCAAAAGAAGAGGGGCATATCCAAAAGAGACTCAATGCCATTGCACCCCATCCTTGTGGTAGTGTTGTTTGATGTGTGGGGGATAGACTTCATGGGCCCTTTCCCTCTTTCTAGTCGTTTTAATTTCATTCTTGTGGTTGTGGATTATGTGTCCAAGTGGGTGGAAGCCATTGCCATAAGAACAAATGACCACAAAACTGTCCTCAAATTTTTGAAGGAAAATATTTTCTCCAAGTTTGGTACACCCAAAGCTATCATCAGTGATGGGGGAGTCATTTTTATAACAGACACTTTGAGAGCTTGCTCAAAAAGTATTATGTTGCACACATCATAGCTACTCTATATCACCCACTGACCAGTGGGCAAGTGCAGATTTCTAACAGAGAAATCAAGCATATTCTGGAGAAAATAGTGAGGACAGACAGGAAAGATTGGTCCCTGAAGTTGCAGGATGCTCTATGGGATTATAGGATTGCCTATAAGACCCCAATTGGGATGTCCTCTTTAAAACTAGTTTATGGCAAAGCTTGTTATCTGCCGGTGGAGTTAGAACATAGGACCTATGTTGTTTGGTTCACTTATGCTATTTCTTTTTATTATAAAATGGTCAAAAATATATGATGGAAATGAAGAAGGGTAAAAATAAAACAAAGGGGGTGGAAATGAAATCAGAACATACAGTACAAAACAACCACAGTCCTGTAAGATCCAGGGCTGTTATAACAAGTTTTGATAAGAAAGCCACAGGGCCTATTGCTCTAAAAACAAAAGTATAATAGTAGATCTCCGGATCTGCTATAGACCTGGAAATTCTAAACCTAAACTAGGAAAGCAAGGTAAAGAAAGGGTGCTTTTAGGGTGTCACTAAACTAAAAACAGAAATAAAATTAAAAATAAAAATAGTAATAAAATAAGGGGGCTTAAAAAATGATGGAAATAGTTTGGTAAAATAAACAGAAAATGTGGGAAGTAAATAGTTTGGGATTGATTTTTTTATTGAAAAAGGCAGTATAGAGTAGAGCAAGAGTTGGATATGCAGCTATCCTTCATTTGGCTACAAGCGCAAATGTAAGGTAGATGAATCCAACCCAACCCTGAGATATGGACTAGACCTAGGGCTATATCCTGTCCACTTGAATTGTCACAGGATATCCCATGGATATACTCCAGTCATGGGGGTTAAAAATCCAGAACAAGAAAACTACTGCAGCCTTTATGTTTGCAAGGCTACAAGATCATGCATCCATAGGTGCATCAGATCTATAAAATCTATGATCAAAAGAAGTTACAGATTCAATGATATAGTAAACACAGCTTCTCATTGCTTAAAAGGTACTTACAATGGATTAGCCCTCAAGGTTGCAGTCTCTGCAAACCTCTAGACCCTTTACAATGCATTTACACAGTTCTTTTACAGTTTAAATCAATCCTAACTATTACAAAGGCTTAGCCAGACATGCTGAGCTAAGGAAAGAAGGGATGAAGAAAATAAAGAAGATGACCTAAGCTAACCCTAAAAAATGGAATGGACCCCCCCCTCTTCTATCCTCCTCTCACTCCCCTTATATACAAATCTAAATTTTTTTTTTGCTCTGGCCAATCAGAGTAGATAATCAATTCAGTTAGACCCAGTTGTCATGTCTTAATTTTATCCAAGTGTTGCCCTGAATCTCCTAGAAGTGTGTGCTAATTGGGACAGGTGTCCCAGGTGCTGATGAAGTTCCAAAAGTGCCCCCAAGGTTCACTGATAGTTGCTAGATCCCGAGCCTCAAGTAGATGGAATGCTTCTGAGGCCTTCTCGAGCAGTTGAAATGATCCTCTCGAGCTGCACTTGAGAGGTTCTGAAGGTGTTATGTAAAAATGCTTGAAGCCTAAACACAACTCGTGTGGATGAGGGTGCCTTTGGAAGGTGTCTCAAGCAGTTTTGTAGGCTTGTTGATAGGATGAGCTGCTGAAGCTTGGTGTACTCGAGATCTGCTTGAGTGAATGAATTTAAAGGCAATTGTCTACTCGAGATCCACTCGAGTGTCTAGTTCTGCAATTGCTATCTCCTCGAGATCAGCTCGAGAAGTTGTTTCTGAAGCTTTTTGTCTTGTCGAGTCTGCTCAACAGGATAGCTTTGAAGCTTATATCTTCTCGAGAGCTGCTCGAGCTGAGACTTCTATTCCTCTGTTGTTGTGCACAGTCTGCTGCAACACTCTGTCAGGCATGGGCCCGACTTTTCTCTCATTATAGGACTTCTAGAGGTCTAAGGCATGCTAAATAATCCCTATGGTGGTGACCACCATGGTTCATTCACTGTTTTTCCATCAGCTTCAATGCTTGACTCTCATTCTCCTCTTCTTGACATTTATTGGATGGATTGCTGCACTAATATGCATATTATTGCTAACTATAAAAACACACTTAAAAAGAAATTATTAAATAGCTCTATGGTCTGAAGTGGCCAGCTTCTTCTCTTCTTTTCCCTTCTTTAGATGAAGTTCTTCTCTTGACTCCTCTTTATCTCTCTTTTTTTCTTTTTTTTTTTATATTTTTGATCAATGCCACACATATACAATTGTCACACTGCTTCTCATGGATTTCTTTTCTTCTCCTTCCACCAAATATTGAACCTCTCTCAACTATCTTCAACATCTTTTCCTTTACCTTCTGAAATCTCATAGTGAGGGTAAGGTTGAATAAGGTCATGAGGTTTAGGTTCAAGTACTCTGGTGTTGGTTAATGAAAAAATGGATTTTAAAGCTCAAACAGTGTAAACAAAGGACAACTCAATGGTAGGTCTTTTCAAGCTCAAACTATCCAAATGAAGGCCTTAGATCATCTGCTTAGTGTCATGAGTGTTGTCAAATAGTTTCAATTTGGGCTTAACTTCTAGTGAAAAGGATGTTGATCTAGTCATTCCTTAGAGCAGAAAAAAATTGTCAAAGACACTATTCAAAAAAAAAAATTTATAGGCCCAAATCTCAGTGGGTATGGTCTTCAATTGAACTCATGGGGTATATCCTCACCTTTTTCTCTCCTTTCTGGTTTACTAAGTACTGGTTGTGAAAAAAAAAATTCTTAACATTTGCTTCTTAAAAGTGTTAGAGTTTCAAAAGATTTCAGTTTTAAAATATCCACTTAAACAGTTTTATTTTTCACATTCTAAAATGGTTAGGTGGGAATTTACTTTATTTATTTCAATTTTTCCAATAGTGCTGCACTGAAATTAACTATTTCATTGGGCTACCCTACCATACCCCTAAACTTAGTATAAACATTGTCCTCAATGTTTGAACAGACTTGTATTTAAGAGCAGCAGGGTTGGAAAGAAATGACAAAATATAGTAAAAAATTGAATTAACAAAAGATTACAGAAAGTAAAGAGAAAATTGAAGTAAGACAATGATTGTTGGCACAAAAAAGAAAATTTATTAACATAATAAAATATTAGACAAAAGAGAAACTTTGTACAAAATGACAACTACAGAAGACACAAAACAAGTACAAACAACTCCTAAAACATCAACTACAAAAAACACCTAACAAAGTATATAAAGAACACTACTAAAAGTGGTCTGAATGTGAATTCAGGTCTATGTGATTAGCTGCATGTTCTTTTCCTTTCTTCACATTCTCAGTCCTGGCAGCACCAGCTTTAGTCCTTGAAGTAGTTGGTTTCCTCTTCTTGGTGCTGCCCTTCTTGGGTTCAAGCTCATGAATTTGAACACCCTTAGCTGCTGGAGGTCTAATATCTTGTACACCCATTGAGAGTAGAGTAATTGTGAGAGAATCAGCCTGTTTGGAATAGTGGTCAGCCCTTTGTTCAATCAATCTCATTACAAGTTCAGCATTGTCCAGTTTGGTTTGCATAGCATGCATCTCCTACTGTTGCTCTAGTATGACTACTTCCAAACTTTTCCAGTTTGTTGTCTTCATCCGAGCTAGCTGAGCTTCACAGCTTCTCAATATAGTAACTCTCACTGAGTGGACTAGCAGATATACATCCCTAGCTAGATAAGGATTTGCTATCATAAGGGCAGTGAGGATTGGTGTTGGAGGTAAGATAGTAGGGTTATAGGGGCAATGGCCCAATTTTATGGAGCATAAGTAGAAATGGTTATAGCATCAAGGTCAGGAGCAGGTTGGGTAGATGGGAAGGAGATGGATGGAAGTGAAGGGATCAGATCCTCCTCAGGGGTTTCTATTTGGGTGGAGGTTGATAATGTGGAAGGGGGAACTAGGCTCAACTCCTCTTCGAAATCAGTTTGGGTGGCAACATCAAGTGTTGCCACAGGTGTAGGAGAGGACTGGCATGGAGGATGGGTAGGGATAGGGTTGGTGGGTTGGGATGTGAAGGAATTAAGGGTTGATTGGATGGAGGTAAGGCTGGTTTGGATGAAGGTTTGGTTTTCTGTGTTGGTATGGATTTGAGATTGGAGAGAGGTTAAAAGTGAAATGATTTGGGTTAGTCGGTCAGGTAGGTTAGGGGTAACAGGTTGGGTAATGGGTGGAGTGGAAACTAGTTGAAAGGGTGATGTCATGGTTAAATGTGTAGGGTTGTGGAGATTGAGGCAGAGGAGTGTACTCCTGCCTAATGTCCCCCACAATGGAGTCCATTAGGGCTGAGTACCCTTCTATGGTGGATGGTTTAAAGGTGTCAGAAAGTGGGTTGTGGATAGGTGAAAGTAGAGGTGAATGGGCAGGGGAGGGAATTGGCTCAATGGGGTTAGGTGGCTCAATGGAAGTAGCCATTGGCTCACTGTCATCATAGGTAAAAGGGAAAGGTGGGTATGGTGTTGGGGTTGGTATGTCAGTGGGTATGGCTGTGAATGGGTTTGGTTTAGTGGTTAGGTGGTGAGTTTTCTTTTTATATGTTTTATGGATTGGGGGAGTGGGAGGGGTGAAAGGGAAAAGTATAGGTTTAGGAGGAGCTGATACAGGAACGACAGTAGATGGAAGAGTGGGTTGGATGGTAGAGGATGGTTGTTCTGAAATTGGGATAGGTAAGGTTGGAGGAGTAGGTAAGGGTGGAGGTGTAGCTGATGCAGGAATGGAATGGAGGGCTTGATGTGGCTACTCTGAGGTAACTGTTGATGCTTGGCTAGGGGGGACTGCTTCAGATTCCTTCTACTTCTTCTTTTTCATCAAAGTGAGGTTGATCTTCCACTGCCTCTCTCCAAACACCACTGGTGTTAATTCAGCTGTTGGCTCACCTTCCCTCAATACATACCCTCCTTTCTTCAGTAATGTAGTGATCAGCCTGCTGTAGGGTAAGCCTTGCACTGTCTGCCTCTTCTTTACTTTCCCATATATATCACGCATCCCCTTGAAAATCAACTCAGCAGCATTAAAGTAATGCCCCTTGGAGAAGGAGTACAGTGCATCCACAATTGGGTGCCTCCTCTCCTACTGTTGTCCAACCACAAAATATTCCTCCTCAAAACATTGTCCATGAACAGTAGATGTGTGCTGAAATCACATCTCATGACAGACTCCCTTGAGACAATTTTCCCTTGAGTTAACTGCTGGGTAATCTCCTTCATTGAGGCACTGATTGGGGGTACCAGGCTGCAAGATGGATCATATGTTGCAGGGATCCCCAACACCTGTGCAATATTAGTTGCATCCACAATTGCCTCAAACTCATCTATCATTATGACCATAATTGAGTTATCCTCATTTGACCCTTCTCCATTCTCTCTCATCCTTATGTTATGGTACCATAGTTTTACTAGTCTATGGTATACAGTTTCATCCGAAGGGCTCAACAAGGTTTCTATGGAGGCCTTAGCCAAGTAGGCTATGGCTCTCATAGCCCATTCTTCCATAGTAAAGAATGTTATATCAAAGGTAGTCTCTGGTACCAGTTTCAATTTTTCCACAAAGTCATTAGGAGTAGTGAAAGGATCAAACTCAGGAACAACCCCTTTTCCTTTCTTCTGTTTCTTCTTCTTAGCATCTATGGGCTTGTGAAAACCTGTCTTGGCTTTCTTGAGTGCAACAGATGAGTCACCTAAGACTACAACCTTTCTCTTTGGTGGTTGAGCCACAGGAGGTGGTGGGTCTGATTGGGGTTGGGGTGATGTTATCCTGTTAGAGTTTCTACTTGATTTTGGGGAAGGATGGAGTAGATTGCTTAGGGTTTCTCAAAATCGGTTAGCAATGATAGGACACTGTAAACCCTAGTTGTCAACTACATAGAACCCTAGCTTCCTCAAAAAACTCAGCTAACTCCCAAAACACTGATTTAGTTCAATAAACCCACTATCCTCAACAAAAATGAGCTCAATTCGGGAGAAAGTATATAGAAAAACAAAACGGGCTGAGAAAATTGATTCAGAACATACCCAAAACTAGGGTTTATTCTAGGATACGCCACACAGCTCAAAATCTAGATATTCGTTATGCCAAATGCGTCCCTTGAGCAGCTGATCTAGCTGGCAAAGGCACGAGGCTAATGATGAAACATGGAGTGAGTGTAGGGGAGTGGAATAGGAAAAGTGGAGTAGAGAGCGAGATAGTGGGTTTGAGATAGATTGGAAAATGAAGAACTGATCCTCACGAGACTTATAAATCCCAGGGACCCGACTTCGACAGGCTAAAGCTTCAGAAATAAAACTCGACAAGATCTTCGAGTGGATCAATTTACTAGCATAACCTATCGAGGCTAGGTTGGCCTTTATAGCAAATGACTTGAGAGGATATGTAATCCTCTCAAGAAGTAATAAATTCTTCCTAATACAGGTTTCGAGAGGTTGCGTTCGGTAATAGATCCTCTTGAGCACCTCTCAGAACCTCTCGAAACAACAAAATCTCTTGGGCATCTCTCACTCATGCATTAAGGGTCAATGCTCTAAATTCTCTATGAATCCTCTCCACAGTAAACTCACAAAATCAGCACATCACAATATAAAGACACATTATAACATAACAGTGCACCATCAAGATTCATGACAATATTTACAGAACTTTAAAACACAAATAACAGCTATGATACACATGATACAAGGATTGAGATCATACATCAGTAGGAGGTTCTTGAACGTGAATGGTTTCAGTTGGCTCCACAATATTCTCAACACAACATCCCATCTGAATTTTAACTTTCCTAGAAAAAAATTCAGTTTAGAATTGAAAAGTCATACCTTAGCTCCATCAGCAAAGTCCTTCCTAAGAAGGTTCTTGTCAAAGAAGGCCTTGGCTTTCTCCTTGTAGATTTTAGAATTTGAATAGGCATCCAACCTTAGTTCTTCCAGCTCAGACAGCTGCAACTTCCTGTTTAAACAAGCAGAAGTTAGATCCATGTTTAGACTTTTAATGGCCCAATAGGCTCTGTGCTCTAACTCCACTAGGAGATGACAAGCTTTTCCATAAACCAGTTTGAATGGGGACATCCCTATGGGGGTCTTATAGGTTGTCCTATAAGCCCATAATGCATCAGTTAATTTCAGGGACCAATCCTTCCTATTTGTCCTAACTATTTTTTCCAGAATGTTCTTGATTTCTCTATTAGAAATATCCACTTGCCCACTGGTCTGTGGGTGGTATGGAGTAGCAATTCTATAAGTAACAGAATACTTTTTGAGTGAGCTCTCAAAGTGTCTGTTACAGTAATGGCTCCCCCCATCACTAATGATGGCTCTAGGGGTGTCAAATCTAGAGAACATATTTTCTTTTACAAGCCTTAGGATAACTATGTGATCATTTGTCCTTGTGGTAATAGCTTTTACCCATTTGAAAACATAGTCAACAACCACAAGGATGAAATTAAAGTCCATTGAAGGAGGGAAAGGACCCATGAAATCTATCCCCCAGACATCAAAGAGCTCAACAATGATGATAGTTTGCAATGGCATTGAATCCCTTTTTGTGATGCCCCCAATCCTTTGACATCTCATGCAGGCCTTGCAGTGCTTAAAAGCATCCTTGAATAAGGATAGCTAATAGAAACCACACAATATTTATAAAGGTAAGGATCCTCCCAAAAAAAATGCTTGACTTGTGAGAAGAACAAGTCTTTGTCCATCTTAGACCAGTGAGAAGGGATCGTACCTAAAACAAGGTAATTTATAATATTTGCAAACCAGGGTAAACTTGACTTGATGGCAAACAATTGCTCATCAGGGAATGAATTCTTAAGTGGGGTTACAGCACTTTCATCACTCACAATCTGGGATAAGTGATCAGCTACCACATTCTCTACCCCATTCTTGTCCTTGATTTCGAGATCAAATTCTTGTAGGAGTAAGATCCATCGAATCAGCCTTGGTTTTGCATCTTTCTTTGCTAGCAAGTATTTCAGGATAGAGTGGCTAGTAAAAATTATAATTTTAAACTCTAGTAAATAAGGTCTAAACTTGTCAAAAGCAAACACTACAGTCAGAAGCTCTTTCTCAGTGGTTGTATAATTCAGTTGAGCTTCTATCAGTATTTTACTGGCATAGTGAACTACAAAGGGCAGTTTCTCTGTTCTCTATTCTAAAACAGCTATAATAGCAAAATCAGATGCATCACACATCAATTCAAAGGGTAGAGTATAATATGGGGCTTGGATCAGTGGGGCAGAAGTCAAACATTCTTTTAATATCTCAAATGCCCTCACACATTCAGCATTAAACACAAATGGCACATCTTGACAAAGCAAGTAGCACAATGGTTTGGAGATCTTGCTGAAATCTTTAATAAACCTTTTATAAAAACCAACATGTCCTAAAAATGATCTGACTTGTTTGATGGTTTTTGATCGGGCAGATGTGAAATCAGACCAATCTTTGCCTTGTCAATCTATGCCTTTCTGGGATAATACATGGCCAAGCACAATTCCTTAGGTGACTATAAAATAGTTTTTCTCTCAGCTCGAAACCAAGTTAGTTTCCTCACACCTTTGATGTACAAGGCAGAGGTGATACAAACATTGACTGAAATCATCCCCATAGACTGAAAAGTCATCCATGAAGATTTCTAAAAACTTGTCAATCATATCAGAAAAAATGGCATACATGCACCTTTGAAAAATAGCAGAAGCATTGCACAGTCCAAATGACATTCTTCTATAGGAAAAAGTGCCAAATGGGTAGGTGAAAGTAGTCTTTTCTTGGTCTTGAGGATACACTGGTATCTAGTTGTAACCAGAGTATCCATCAAGAAAGCAATAATACGTTCTGCTAGCCAACTTATCCAAAATTTGATCAATAAAAGGCAAAAGGAAGTGGTCCTTTCTAGTCTTAGAGTTTAATTTCTTATAATCTATGCAAACTCTCCAACCAGTGGTCTCTCTGGTTGGCATCAACTCTCCAAACACATTTGATATTACT
This sequence comes from Chloranthus sessilifolius, assembly GCA_021018995.1. Taxonomy (NCBI): domain Eukaryota; kingdom Viridiplantae; phylum Streptophyta; class Magnoliopsida; order Chloranthales; family Chloranthaceae; genus Chloranthus; species Chloranthus sessilifolius. The sequence goes on from CM037593.1 coordinate 88,891,774, forward strand.
GTGATGTCAGATTTCTTGGGGACCACCTGGATAGGTGATACCCACTCAGAATCAGAAATAGGGTAAATGACTCCATCATTCAGTAATTTGATAATTTCTTTCATGACTACTTCCTGCATCTGGAGGTTTTGCTTACTCTGTATTTTCCTAGAGGGTTTAAAAATCCTTTTCCAAATGAATTTTGTGCATGCAAACAGATGGATCAATTTCTTCCAAATCAACAATTGTCCATCCAATGGCTTTCTTATGCTTCCTGAGGACACAAAGTAATTTCTCCTTCTACTCCTCAGTGAGAGAGGAGGATATAATTACTGGCAGTTTCTGGTCCTACCTCAAGAATGCATATTTCAAAGAATCTGGGAGCTGCTTCAGCTCCAAGTCTGGTGAACTTTTCACATAAGGCAGCAAAGGTGCCTTGGAAGGTTGAGGGAGGGGCAGTAAGGTAGGTTTTTATGTAGAGTGCTGCACTAGGCCCACTGAAAAATCCAATGTGTTCATTTCTTCAATAACTAGAGTGGGGGCCTCCTTCTCAACAACCTCAATCCACACTTCCTCAAAATCATCTAACACCTTATCCCAATCCAACAGTCTAGGTAAGGTCTCTTCAACTAATTCATCTATGACATCTACTGCAAAATAGTCCTCATTGTCAAATTGAGATTGATTAGCAGCATTGTACACATTTAGCTTAACTTTCATGTTTTCGAAAGTGACTTTCATTACTCCAGACCTGCATTGAATGCAAGCATTGGAAGTGGCCAGAAATGGTCTGCCTAGAATTACAGGTATTGGAGTGATGCACTTTGTAGGCTCCATATCTAAAACTAATCAGCAGGATAGAAAAACTTATCTACCCCCACTAGCACTTCTTCCACAATGCCCATAGGTTTTCTCTCAGACCTGCCAACCAATTGGAGGACCACAGGTGTGAGCTTTCGCTCCCCCAAACCTAGCTTTACATACACTGAGTATGGCAGCAGGTTGACACTAGCTCCCAAATCTAAGAGAGCTTTTCCTATGGTGTGGTCACCTATGATGCAGGGGATGATAGGTACCCCTGGGTCTTAAAGCCTAGCTGGTGTAGCTATGGATAAAACATATTTTAATTTTTCAACTACAAAAACTTTCTTCGACAAATGGATCCTAGCTTTTCTCTTTTGGGTGCACAAATCCTTAAGGAACTTAGCATAGGCCAGGACTTGCCTGATGGCATCAAGCAAAGGAAAATTTATTTTTACCTACTTAAATGTGTCCATCATCTCCTCCATTCTAGCATTCCCCTTATCAAAAGGAGAAGGTCCTTTAAAAGCTTGAGGAAATGGCAGATGAGGTACTGTTGGTACCTCAACTACTGGCCTAGCATCAACATCACTATTTTTTATCTTTTTATTTTTTTTCAACTGTTAGGGCTCAACAACAGCCCCATTATTTTCATCTTGTTGCTGAACAACAGGAACTGAGTTCTCTTCTTCTACATTGTTCTTTGCCTCACAGCCTACTTGGTTATCCACCAATTTACCACTCCTCAAGGTGGTGATGGTCTTAGCTTCCTCATGACTTGAGGAAGTTTCACTAATCATGAACTGTCCCTTGGGGTTGGTCATTTTCTGGCTTGAAAGCCTACCCTCTTCTCTCCTAGTAAGCGTATTTGAAATTTGACCCAGCTGATCTTCAATCTTTTTGATACTCTGATTGTTGGAGTTCACAGTCTGTGACAGGGAGCTAAGGTTTTAAAGTGAGGAAAAAACTTGCTGCTCAAAGGAGGGTGCTTTGGTCTGTGGTGGTGGCAGGGTCAATTGATTTGACTATACTATTGACTAAGGAAATTGTTGTCTTTGAACATAACCCTACTTATACTATTGTTGGGGTTTGTATGATAGTGCGTGTTGCTGCTGGGGTTGCTGAAAATTATCTTGTCTCTACCTCAGATTAGGGTGGTTCCTCCAAGGATACCCAATAGGCTATTGTCCATATGATTGGGCAACATTAGCATGCTCTATTACAAACTCAGGATATTGACCAGTAGATGGACAGTTTAATAGTAAGTGTGTGGGTGATTGGCATATCAGACATGCTTGTCCAACCTGTGCAGCTGTTTGGGGCTGCAACACACTAAGCACTTTATCAAATTTCTGAGCCAAACTATCCACTTTCTTTGCCAGGTCATTATACAATTTAATTCATACAACCTCCCTTTAGAAGTGGGTTCTCTTGTAGCTCTTGCAACAGGATCAATGTCATTTCTTGACAGAGTCTCTTGTTGCATAGATTTTTCACTGATAATATCAAATAAATCCCAAGCTTCTTCATCAGTCTTGCTGAGATAAGTGCCACCACATGAAGCATCCACCATATCTCTACTTTTAGAATCAATCCCCTGGTAAAAGATTTGAACAAGCTGCCACTTGGTGATTTGGTGGTGTGGGCACTACCTCAACAATTGCTTAAATATTTTCCAAGATTCATGGAAATCTTCAGTTGGTAACTGAGCAAATGAAATGATGCACTTCCTAAACTAACTGGTCTTACTCATTGGAAAAAATTTAGCCAAGAACTGACTTTGTTGAGCATTCCAAGATGTAATGTTGTTAGGTGGGAGCATGTTAAGCCAATTTCTAGAATTATCCTTTAATGAAAAAGGAAACAATCTAAGCTTGGTGGCCTCATCTCCCAGACTAGCAATTTTAAATATAGTGCACAAGAAAAGAAACTCATCAATGTGCTTATAAGGGTCTTCTTTACTTAACCCATGAAAGGATGGTAACATTTGGATGGTCTGAGATTTAATCTCATAATTACCCTCAGCTATGGGGAACTGAATGCAAAAGGGAGATGACTATGCCCTTGGTGCATAGTAATCCCTCAGGGGTCTAGGTTGCTCTCCCATCTCAATTGGCTCTAAAAGTTCAACAGGGGTATGTGCTATTTGCCTAGGCCTAAGGACTCTCTCTATTTCAGGATTCAAAGGTTCTAACTAAGGATTGAGTGACCTTGTTCCCAACATACAACACACACTTCAAGCAAAGAAACAACTTACAGCAAATATAAAAAAAAATGCTAAATACTACTACTAAAATTAAAGAAAAATAGAAATGAAACTAAAACAAGGGAGAAAGATATGCAAACTAAGGTAGATTGTGCTCCAGCTACAGCTATTTACTCTCCTTTTTGCTATTGCTCCAGATCTGCAGGAATCACAAAACTAGAGCATGAATTTATTCAAACACAATAGAGACAACAAATAAATCTAAATGAAAACATAAAGAAAACTAAGATTTACTATTTAGATTAACAATCACCGGTAACGACACCAAAAACTTGTTGTTTGGTTCGCTTATGTTATTTCTTTTAATTATAACATGGTCAAAAATATATGATGGAAATGAAAAAGGGTAAACATAAAACAAAGGGGATGAAAATGAAATCAGGACACACAACACAAAACAACCACAGTCCTGCAAGATCCAGCACTATTGTAGCAAGTTTTGATAAGAAAAGGTTGTCCCACAGGGACTGATGATCTAAAAATAAAAGTACAATAGTAGATCTCTAGATCTACTACAGACCTGGCAATTCTAAACCTAAACTAGGAAACCAAGGTAAAGAAAGGGTGCTTTTGTGGTGTCACTAAACTAAAAATAGAAATAAAAATAATAATAAAAGTAGTAACAAAGAAGGGGGTTTAAAGAAGGATAGAAATGGTTTGATAAAATAAACAGAAAATGTGGGAAGTAAATAGTTAAGGATTGATTTTTTTTACTGAGAAAGGAAGTGTAAAGAAGAGCAAGAGTTGGATTTGCATTTATCCTTCATTTGGCTAAAAGCACAAATGCAAGGTAGATGAATCCAACCCAACCCTACAATATGGATTAGTCCTAGGGCTATATCCTGTCCACTTGAATGGTCACAGGATATCCCATGGATATACTCCAGTCATGGGGTTAAAAAGCCAGAATAAGAAAACCACTGCAACCACTATGTTTGTAAGGCTACAAGTTCATGCATCCATAGGTGCATCAGATCTATAAAATCTATGAAGCTCAGAAGAAATTACATATTCAATGAAATAGTAAACATAGCTTTTCATTACTTAAAAGGTACTTACAATGGATTAGCCCTCTAGGATTCAATCTCTATAAACTTCCAGACCCTTTACAATGCTTTTACGCAGTCCTTTTATAGCTTAAATCAATCCTAACTATTATAAAGGCTTAGCCAGACATGGTGGGATAGGGAAAGAAGGGAAGAAGAAAATAAAGAAGATGACCTAAGCTAACCATAAAAGAAACCCTAAAAAATGGAATGGACTTCCCTCTCTTCTTCTATCCTCGTCTCACTCCCCTTATATACACATCCAAAAAATTCTTTTTGCTCTGGCCAATCAGAGAAGAGGAGAATCAATTCAGTGAGACCCAACTGACGTGGCTTAATTTTAGCCAAGTGTTGCCCCGAGTTTCCTAGAAGTGCGTGCTAACTGGGACAGGTGTCCCAAGTGCTGATGAAGTTCCAAAAGTGCCCCCAAGGTTCACTGACAGTTGCTAGATCCTGAGCCTCTAGCAGATGGAATGCTTTTGAAGCCTTCTCGAGCAGTTGAAATGATCCTCTCAAGCTGCACTCGAGAGGTTCTGAAGGTATTATGTAAAATGGCTTGAGGCTTGAATACAGCTCGAGTGGATGATGGTGCCTTTGGAAGGTGTCTCAAGCAGTTCTATAGGCTTGCCAATAGGATGAGCTGCTGAAGCTTGGTGTACTCGAGATCTGCTCAAGTGAATGAACTTGAAGGCAATTGTCTGCTCAAGATCCACTCGAGTGTCTGGTTCTACAATTGCTATCTCCTCGAGATCTACGCGAGAAGCTATTTCAGAAGCTTTTTGTCCCGTCAAGTCTGCTCGACATGATAGTTCTGAAGCTTATATCTTCTCGAGAGCTGCTCGAGCTGAGACTCCTATTCCTCTGCTATTGTTTACAATCTACTGCAACACTATGCCAGGCATGGGCCCCACTTTTCTCTCATTGTAGAATTTCTTGAGGTCTAAGGCATGCTAAATAACCCCTATGGTGGTGACTGTAGACACCCCCATTTTGCCCTCTCGGAATATAGAAATCTTTTTGGTCAACCTTTGACCTCATCTGTGACTTTTCAGAAAGGACTTACCTTCTCTAGAAGTTCAAAACCCTAATATAGGACCACATAATAAAGCTGAAACAATAGCTTTGTGGCTCAGGCCCCATAACCCTAAATTGGGAACCATACACTGAAATAATAGTACATGGCTGAATATAGGCTGAAACAATAGCTCTATGGCTCATATCCCAACGTAGGGAGACTACATACTGAAATAATAGCATATAGTCAGAATGCAGATTGAAACAATAGTCTTGTATTTCAAACCCCCTAACCCTAATATGGGACCATATACTGAAAAAATAGTATATGGTTGAACACAGGCTGAAACAATAGCTCTGTGGCTTAGGCCCCATAACCCTAATATGGGACCATATACTGAAACAATAGTATATGGCTAAACACAGGCTGAAATAATAGCTCCGTGGCTCAGGCCCCATAACCCTAAATTGGGAACCATGCACTGAAACAATAGTACATGACTGAACATAGGGTAAAACAATAGCTATGTGGCTCAGATCCTAACATAGGGAGAATATATACTGAAACAATAGTATATAGTCGAAATGCAGACTGAAATAATTTTCTGACATTTTAGACCTTACCAGGACTAGGATAACCTCAAATTACATGCCTAAAACCATGCGTGCAATTCGATTGCACGTAAAATCACAAACATACAATCAGTCCCCAACCACCTCAAGACTCGATTACGTGCCCCACATGAGACACGCGATCGGATTGAGCACCCCACCACCAGCGCGCAATTGGCCTACTCCGGACCTAGCCTCACTATCCTTGACCCCCAAGATTCCACGATTAAGCTCTCCTAACGAAGTACTTAATCGGATTGCGCACTACACATTATAGCGCAATTATTCCTAATATTGTTAGAACTAAGAAGCTCGGCTGACTGGCTTAGCCAGTCGCTCACTTAGTCGATGATCGACTCAAAGCGATTAAGCACCAGGAAACCGACGCGTAATTCGGTTAAACGCCTGAAATAGGGCGTTTAATTAGAAGAAAAACCTATAAAAGCCTTTTTTATTTTTGGCCCAAGAGGGGGCTGGAATTTTTGAGACACTAAAATTAAGAGGACAAAAAACACAGAGTGAACATAGAGAAATCGAGCCATGACTTTAGGATTCGAGCTTCAAGTCCTTCGACATCCGAGCTTCGAATTCCGAGATTCCTCTCTGCAGCCCCGCCCTTAAGTAAGAATTTAGTCTTTAGTTTCTGACCGTAGTTTTAGTTCTTAGATTTAGGATTTTTTTTTTAAGTTTTAATTATTAATATTAAATTTTCAGTCTTAGACTTTAGCACCCTTTTTAGACCGTAATTTCGATCCCTATTTCTAGTACTCAGTTTCTAGAACCAGTCCTTAATCTGATGGCCTAATCACTGACCTTAGACTTTAATTTTATCCTGAAATCTCAAATTTTAGTCCTATTATTAATCTCTGGTTCTACTTCCTAGTTTCTAGAACCAGTCCTTAATCATATAGTCTGATTTTCTGATTTCGTACTCGAATTCAGTCCTTAGATTTTTATTTCTAGTTTTAATTCCTTAATTCAATATTTCTAAAATCTCAATTTATAATTTAGTTCTCTAAATTTCAAGTTTCCTAATTTAATCCATAATCATAGTCCAAATTACTGACTTTAAAAATTCAAAAAAATATAATATTATAATTTTAAAATCCAATTTGCTTTAATTTCAGCCACCCGATTTGAGGGTATGTTCGACACTCCCTCCCAGGGGCGAGGGCTTCCCGACCAGCTCTGATCTCACCACCCGGGGGAGTTAAGAGGGGGATTTAAATCAAAATATTTTGCTCCATATAGGAATTCCCCTTGCTTTGTTTTCACTCCGTTCATGCGTGCTTTTGTTAGCTTGACTGCTTCCGAAGGAAGAGTTAGTGTTCTGTTGTTAGCGGAATGGTGCTAAGCGCCTTCATTAACCAATCATGAAGGGGCTTAAGCAAGCGTTAGTTAACGTAATTGCCAATGGCAAATATCCGCCTCTTCCTAGCTCCACTCTCAGTGGTTTGCGCTAAGCGTCCTGGTAGGCTGCTAAAAGAGAACGTCTTCGTTCGATACCATTCGTTAACCTCTAGGTGCTCGGCTCATATACTAAGACTAAGATAGCCAACAAGTACTCCGCTATCATTAAGTAACCCACCCCACTCTAAAGCGTGATCACTGACGTGTTGCAGCGTCGTTAAATATCTGTAGCTGGCGATCGCAATAAATTAGGACCTTCCTAGAAACCCCCCTTTTTTATTTTATTTCCAACATTCAAAAACTGAATTGCCAGAGTCCTTTTAGACAGAATTAGGTCACTGATTCAACGAGAACTGAGAAGAACCCAGAAAAAGCGCGCACCGACAAACTGGCGATCGTTATGGGACTCTTTTGCAAACTCTTTCTTTTTTAGATAGTTAGTTTCTATTTTATATTCCTTTTTTTCTTTCCATCTCATCATTTCGAATTCCCTTTAAATATATGAGCCTTCGTCAAAGACTCGAGATGTCTGGTATACGAAGAGTGAGTTTAGGAGACCCTCGATTGTGAGGATATCATGACAACCCCATATACGAAGAAGAATCACCTTATGATCCCAGCTTACGACAACCTGAGATTAACAGGGATAGCGAACAAGAGAATCCCTTTTCTACTCCGCACACCTGTAATAATTATAACGGGAGAGATAATAACACTTGATAAAACCTCACTACTCAACAAATTGTAGAACTCAGTGTTCAACGAATACAAAGGGGAGATGATGACGCCGAGGAATTGCTTCGAAGACTAGCCGTTGCATACGAGACCATTAGGGCACGACAATATTCAGACGAACAAGAATGGCAGGAAAGGCCGCCCCTACCCCGAGCATGGTGTCAGCCGATGCCTCACCATTGTGACAACCTACTCACACATTCTTTAACGAGGATTCTCCAGAGAAGGTTTTCTCACGGGTTGCTCCAAAAGACAGCACTCACAAGATCGAAGATCTCCAAGATGCTCGATGAATACATGGCCAAGAGAGAGCGCCCTGGTCACTTATTCGAATTTGACAAAATTTGCAGGGACGCCGAATTTAACTTACCAATAGGATTCAAACTGCCAAAATTTACCAAATACAACGGTACGAGAAATCCAAACTATCACTTGGCCCTCTTTTGCAATGATTGTCGACCCATACGCGATAATCAAGGACTTCTTATTCATTATTTTTAATGCTCATTAGAAAGAGAAGCTCTCGATTGGTTTGCGAGACTCCGCCGTATAAGATAGAAACATTTGACGATCTAGTCGGTCAGTTCCTAGACTAATACAAGCACTTGATCCAAGAGGCAATCAGTCTCAGCGATATGATGGCAGCAAAGCAAGGACCCGATGAAGAGTTCACCGACTTCGTCGCTCGATGAAGGAAATTCGCTGCCTGGATCAAAACTTCAATGAAAGAGAAAGACTCGGTTAACATCAACATCGATAACACTAGAGAACTGTTAAAGAGCGCGCTTATCATAATTGATTGCCCCGACTTCACTGCACTCCACTCCCTAGCATCCAGACTAGCGCGACACATTACAGGCGGAGACCTCACCCTATCCATAGTTACGTCGAAAGTAGGCTCTTCTAGTGAATCAAAGTAAAAAAATAATAAGAAAGCCTCAGGAACCAAGTAGGTCAACACCGTTGTCAACCAATGACAAAACTCTGGGAACGGAAACTTTCAACCGTAAAATTTTAGGCAAAATCAAAATCAACAATGACACCCAAACCAAAAGTAAGGCACTAATCAATAAAGATATACAAACCAAAACTAAGGCCAGAATTATAATCAGGGCCAGCACCAGAACAAAAATCAATATCCTAACACTTACCAGAACGAAAATATAATACAGAATCGACCGACCCACGCGCAGAACTATAATAAGGTACCGCCACCACAAAACTTCAACCTAGCTAGAGGCCCTTACCAGCCGAGGCAAGAACACTACCCCCTTTTACCTGATACGATCCCTAATATCTTTCGTCTCCTTAACAGTCAGAATCTCCTCTGATTCTCGCAAGAAAGACCCCAACCATAGCCGACAAATCTAGACTATAGCAAATACTGCGCATTCCATCGATATGCGGGACACAATTTAGAGGATGCTGGGTCCTCAGGGATATAATCTATGGCATGAATGATCAAAACCAAATTGACTGAGAGGCGCTTAGGAATCCTAAACCTTACAATAACCAACCCCAATAGAACTTAGGAATCATTAATAATCCTATGCCCAACCACAACCAAGGAACACCGGCCTAAGTCACTACCGTGGATCTTCCCTGTCAATCCTCCTTCCAGCCCTCCACCTTAATCACTCGCATCCAACCTTCCAACACTTTGGCTACCCCTACAAGAGTTCTTTCACCCCCGCACCCCTTGGCCTTGATCACCCGAATCACCCCGTTGAGCCCACCTCCTTCCCAAAATTTCCTCAGATACGAGTCCACTCCTTTAGGGCCAGAAGACCATTCCTCCATAGTCACCCACCAGGATCATCAACCCCTCCAAATCCTGAACCAATACCATTTCCACCCCCCTTGTCCTCTTCTAAACCCGAGTATGGAGATTATGTTCTTCAAACTGTAGCCCAAATTACCGCATGGGTAGACAGTGTCACCCGAAAGACTCAAAACCAAGAAAATGAGATAACCACTGAGTGTTTGCTAAACACAAAAGAAAGTGAACAAGAAAGACATTCTAACCCATGCGAGACGTTGGTCTCTGCTTTTCTAGAAGAAGAGGATTACACACAGTACCTCCCACCTTGGAACGACACAGTGCAAGTACGCGCTCCGACCTTGAATTTCACTCACTTCACAGATACATGAACGTTGAGTAACACCGAGTTCGGTCAACAACCGACTTGCCTAATTCTTAAGTCAGGAACCAATTATCTACCTCCGCCTTTTCCTAGAAATAAGGATTTCACGAACGCACAACCACCAGAGGGGAACGTGAGAGAAAGAGAAGTTAACTTGCCACCCCCACCTCACATTATCCCTCCACCCCTAACACTCCAACCACTTGCACCCAAGGCTCATCGGCCAGGCAAGGAAATTACCCTTGAGCCAGAGCAAGAATATGACCTTCTGCGGCATCTCCAAAAGATCTCGGCCCAGATATCTATACTAGAACTCATCAAGAAATTGCTTAACCATCACCGATTGTTGATAAGGACACTTGAAGACACACAAGTGGATGAGGACACGACCTTGGATGAGCTACATCAAATTGCCTCAGTCACGGTGCAACCTCTGACACTCACTTTCACAGATGCAGACATGCCTAAAGAGTCACTTCGCAAAAGTTCAGCTCTCATATACCTTACAATCATAATTAGAGGATTCTCCGTACCCCATGCATTGATCGATACGAGAGCAAGACTCAATATATGTCCTATCACAACATTAAGGACGCTTGAGTATACGAAACAGGATGTCAGGCCTTCAGCACTATCTCTTATAACTTATGACGGCTCGCGTTATTTCGTTAAAAGAACTATCAAACACCAGGTTCACGTCGGACCTATAACAAAAGACGTCACTTTCCATATTTCTAATTCTGCTAGTACGTATAATGTTATCTTAGAAAGAAAATGATTAGTCAATGAAGGCCGTCGCATCCACATACCACCTGTAGACGCCCAAATTTGGCCCAAGGCCCGATCGAAACACATTTCGAGAGAGGTGCACTTTCGAGCTTTTAATGGCATGCATGGAACCTTTAGGAACCACCTTAAAACCCTTAAAGAACCCTTCTAAACCCTTAAAAATCATCCTAGATCCCTTAAGAACCTGCCCCGAACCCTTAAAAATCAATCCCAACCCTTAGAATCCATTCTGAACCTAAACCTAACCTCCCAAAACCTTGGAAAAAGGAGTGGTGCACCAAAACTAGCTACGATTGTCTACTATGATCAAATCTCATATCATTGAAAAGTAGAAATCGTCATCTTTCACACAATCCAAGAATCGCCCCAATCGGAGTTACAGATCGAAAGATATGACGGTCCGAACCCGGAGGGCAAAAGAGGGTAACTTCATGTGGGGCCCCCTAGGGATTTGGCGCAACTAATAGTTGTGCCAGTTATAATTTTGCCTGGAGCAACTATTAGTTACGCCAGGCCAATTCTCCTAAATTTTAAACCTGGCGCAACTAATAGTTGCGCCACTTTTAAAAGTGGGGTTCACCCTCGCGAGGCAACTTCCAGGCACTGTTTGACACTGTTTTACTGTATATTTGCCTGGTGAAACTATTAGTTGTGCTGGGTAAATGAATAGTAACCTCTGGATTCTTTCTCAAAAATTGTGATTAGGGTTTGACTTGTTGACCACCTTGATCCCTGGGGGTGTTTTGCTAGTTCTGTTGCACCCATTCACTACCTATTTGCAACCCTTCAAGTGGCTTAAAGCCTCACCCCATCATCCACCATTAGAACCACCTTCACACCTTTCTAGGCCCCAAAAACCCTAGGAAATCTTAGATGTGAGATTACCTAATTGCCAAACCCATTTAGCTCTTAAGTGGTCCCCTAATTCACCCATTTCCTATATATAGAGACCCCCACCCCTAGGTTTAAGGGTTGAGAATTTCTACCTAAGAGAGAAAGAGCTTAACGTGAGAAGATCTTTCTCCCTTTGGTGCACACTTCCCATACAAATTCCAAATTTTAAAAAGCTTCCTTAGACCTTATCATTTCACAAAAAGCCTTTAGGTTAGGTGTGTGTAGTCCCTTAGCCTTCCCTCTCTATCTCTTAGCTTTAAGCCTTAGGAGTTAGAACTCCATTCCATACCATACAAAGCCTTCAAAAGCTCATCAAAGCAAGCCACGCAAGGCTCCTCTACAGTGCTACAAGGGCCCGAGGGCTTCGGCACTCCTCTTTCTTCTCCTATCTCTTTCTAGATCCCTCCATCCTCCCATTTGTGCCGTTACGCCACCGACTTTTCGGTAGGAACGGAGGGGCACAAATTGGATTCTACGCCCTTTTGGGTAAGAGGAAGCTCTTTTCCTTTCTCTTACCTCATTTTATTTTTGTCCATAAGTAGAGGCCGCGTTAAGCGGGTTGATCGGGTGACTAACACCTTCCCGATTGATAACCGAAGCCCCTACCCAAGAGCCTTTGGTGTGGACCGGATTCAGAGTCATATTTTTAGTACTTCGGTGCTCATAAAAATGATATAGGTATCTTGAGAAACCGATAGCTCCAGGTGGCGACTCTATACATTTTACAAGCGAGCGCATCACCATGACGGGACCATCACGGATCCCACGGTTGCACACCACCAATGCGTCAAATTCTCATGAGAGGACTCCATTATTTGTATATACGCCGATGCGCCCCTCCAGGAGATGGACACTGATTACATAGCAAGTATTCTGATAGCCCTTGATTCCGTATTGAACACCGGCCATATTTAGAAGACCCAGATCGCCGATGAGACAATCATTGCAGAAGTCCGTCCCTCTACCCCTCCTAGTTCTCCTCCAACGCATCAACAAAAATTGATGAGAAGAGAGGTTGGCCAAGACCTCGCCAAACTTTATGACATCAACCCAACCGCGATAAAAGGATGGGACCTTATGTATCAACTCGGGTACGTCCCCCACACCAAACTCGATAAAAATAAGCAAGGTCGTATAGGACCTGTCGTCCCAAGGAAAATACGCAAACACATAGGGTTAGGTTACCAATCGGATGACCCACAAGCCGACTTGTTCCCTACCTCACCAAAATGGTCTCTATATGACCACTTCGTCTACGGGACCACTGAGAAAGTAGATGTACCGAGGTAGAAGGAAGTGTCCACTAAATCTGAAGAAGGGAAAATCGAATGAATGGCTTAAGCATTCAACGATTTAACGAATCTAAATGACGATATTGCTAAACTGCTCGAGGGAGTCAAACCCTTGTTTGACATTAAGGAGCTTATAGAAGAGAGAAAGGAAGAACCTCTAGGACTCGAGCCACAAATAGGAGATTGGGAATCCACCGATGATGAAGACTTTCACATAGCAGCCTTGCAAGGTGGTGAAGAGCACTTACACTCAACATGGGAAGAAGATGGCACCCTACAAGAAAATCTTAACTCGCATATCATCCGCCTTGGCCTTGGCCTTGGGGGATGGGAATGCCCGTGGGACTCCCCTTGTGTTGCTCACCCATACCAACCCCATTGTAGGGCATGCACTAGTATATTAGAATGCTTCGTTAGCTGGATCTGACATTCCGCAATAGCAGGAATGAATGATCCCAACTTAATAACAATAGAAGCGAGTAATGACCCACCAACTCAGCTACCGACACAAGAAGCAGAAAATCTCAATAATCATTTGGTTGACTCAGGGGGAGACACCCACATTGCCCCCACAGAGTTTGAAGAGGAACTCGAGGTAGACACTCCTTTATCCCCTGATGCGCCACAACTCTAAATATTTTAAAAATCTCTTGAGGAAGAGTGGCACCCCCCTCCGAGTGACGATGAGGACTACTGGATAGACTTCCCTGCACTCAAGCTAGCAGAGCAGGCTAACCAAGGACTTTAGGCATTGTCAGATTAAGAAGATGAATTTGATACCAACCTCGACTTTAACTCAGAAGGATGGGAATGTCTTTGGAGATCTCCCTGCATTTTTCACCATTATCAGCCTCACTGTCTAGCATGCACACTCATCCTAGCATACAATGAAGTTCAAGGGAAAGAGCTCAGTGCCCCTGAGGATCCCTTAGGAGGTCACCCTCGACAGGAAGAGCAACCGTATTATAACTCAGAGGATGATAGTTTGACCAATTATGATCTCCAGAGCTTCTTCGAAGAAGAGGCGATCAATGTGATAGAGGAAATCCGAACGTCAGTGTTGCCGTCACCCGCGTCGCTTATTCAAAAGGTCTCATCAGATGAGGACTCTAAAAAAAATGTCAAATTCAGAACAAGTTCACATTTCTCGAAGAATCGCCCGATCCGCTCCGGCAGCCATCTCGCTCCCTCAATTAGAGGAAACAACTCTCCCGGTGCCTTTTGAGGTGACCAACCTTGTATCATATCTATTATCAAAAATCAAAAAAATAAAAAAAGAAGAAAACCTTAAAAATTCAGAAATATAAAATCCAAAAATATCAGAAAACCCCATAAAAGAAAGGGAACCTTCGTCCCGAATCAAGTTTGCAACCAATAAGGAGACTTTTCTCTTAAGACTTTTGCCCCTGCTCTCGCACGAAAATGCAAAGCGTCCAGGCGAAACAGCATGCCAGTGATCATACCAGATGAGATACTTCACAACTTTGAGAGAAGAATCAATAACCTTGACCTTCACCTTACCAAAGATCTCTCAGTCATAAATTGCGACGATCAAGGGCTACCTTTCACAAAATTGAATCCCCAGTATAGCAATTTTGAAGTATATGAGCTTACCGAGGATGAAGAAGGAACACCAGTCACTGAGGAGGCGCAAGACTTCTAACGGGTCATCAAGCATTTTGACGAGCAAACCCAGCCACCACGGAACCCCATAGAAGAAATTAACTTTGGCAATGAAGAGAAACCTAAGAAGTTACTAATTAGCGTGATGTTTAACCCCAAGGAACGTCAACAAATTGCATAAGTTCTACAAAAACACCTCGATTCCTTTGCATGGTCCTATGAAGATATGCCTGGTTTAGGCTCGAGTTTAGTAGAACATCGACTTGTCTTGGAACCCGATGCAAAGATTGTTAAGTAGAAACTCCGTAGGATGCACCAGCAAATAGTCCTTCAAGTTAAAGAGAAAGTTGACAAATTACACAAAGCCAAATTCATCTGAGTCATCCTCTACCCCAAATGGGTTGCCAATATAGTACCTGTCACCAAGAAAGACGGTAGAGTACAGGTTTGCATCGACTTTCAAAACCTCAATCAGGCATGCCCAAAAGACGACTTCCCACTTCCACACATTGACACTCTAGTCGACAACACTGCTGGTCATGAGATGCTATCCTTTATGGACGGTTTCTCTAGGTATAATCAGATCAAACTAGCAGAGTCTGACCAAGAGAAGACTTCTCCACCATAGGGAACTTACTGCTATGTTGTCATGCCTTTTGGGCTCAAGAATGGAGGAGCCACGTATCAATATGACATGATGGCTATTTTTCATGACATGATGCATAAATGTGTAGAAGTCTACATTGATGACATATTAGTAAAGTCCCAAACGCAGGCAGGACATGTTGAAACACTCCCACTAGTGCTACAAAGAGCTAAGAAATATCAGTTAAAAATGAACCCAGAGAAATGTGTCTTCGGAGTCACCTCCGAAAAATTACTCGGTTTCATAGTTAGCAAGTGAGGGATCGAAGTTGACCCTGTAAAAGTCAGATCCATCCTTGAGATGCCACCTACCAGTAATATCAAAAAATTACGAGGCCTGATAGGAAGGTTGCAATTCATCAGGAGATTTATGTCCCAACATTCAGACATGTGCGATCCTTTCTACAGACTACTTAAAGGAGGAACAGAGTACAAATGGGATAACCAGTGTCAACAAGCCTTCGATAATATCTATGATTCCCAATCCCGTCCATTCTCAATAACCCACTTAATAATCACCACTCTTCGGGTTTGATACCCGAGATACACAATAGAAAGGAAGAAAAGACATTAATGAACAAAAATATCCTAGATCACAAACAAAAAATGCCCCAAAACTTTTAATCCTAAGCTTGAAATAAAAAATAATAATAATAAGACTCAAAAACAAAGGCCTAAAGCTTTGGCTTACACTTATATAAGATATACTTCCTAAACCACAGTGTGACAAGTGTGACATTTTTAAACCCTACTAATCTAATTAAATCCAAACCAGACACATACCCCCCTTGAAAACCCACGAATCCACCCCAAGCCTAGATAAACCAATGGGATTAAAACACCCAACAACCATCTAGAACTTTTGAAAACTCATAGCTTTTAACAAGTACCATCTCAGATCAAATAATAGACTAAAACAAAATCCTAAACTTTAAACAAAAAAACTCTCTAAAAATGAGACCCTGACTCGTTTGGGACCACATAAAAAGAATGCCCCCGGCAAGCCAAATAGAACCAAGTAACCCCGCTAAACAAAATTCAATAAGGAAAATTAATTTCGAGATAAACCCTGAATAAATTGGGATTGAATCCTAAAACTCTAAGCTAAGTCAAATCCTAAATAATTCAAATAAATCATATAGGCCTGACTAATTCATTAATAAGTTTAAACAAATAAACAAACACAATAAACAAAAAATACCTCTTTATTTATCACTTAAAAATTTTACAAGTATCACCGGAGGCATACCTCCTGAACTTACAACCC
This sequence comes from Chloranthus sessilifolius, assembly GCA_021018995.1. Classification (NCBI taxonomy): domain Eukaryota; kingdom Viridiplantae; phylum Streptophyta; class Magnoliopsida; order Chloranthales; family Chloranthaceae; genus Chloranthus; species Chloranthus sessilifolius. The sequence goes on from CM037593.1 coordinate 88,908,291, forward strand.
AAAATGAAAACCTAGAACCTAACTTACCCAAAATGGACAGAAAGTGAGCAGCAGAGCGTCCAATCAGAGGCATAAAAAACAATAGCGCCCGACTTAGAGCATCCAATCGGAGACTTCAGGAAGGATTGGTTGGGGAATACATCCCTCCACTCATAAAACCATCTCTTCTGTCATCTTCCCCTCCTCCGATGCCGCCTCCTCTACGCTTCCTTCACTGCTCTCTAAAAGGGACCGATGTGAAGGCCAGCCTCCCCATTCCCAATACCGCCCATTCTCAAAATAATGTCATCCCCGAGCATCATCTCGGGATGAAGATCATGAGAAATCACACACATAGGAAGAAATGACATCTCAATCGGACGGTTAGATCACCTGATATCGCTAAAACATGAAATTTAGAGCATAAGAAACCTAGGAAAAGTAAAACTCGAGACTAAATCGAAAGATGAAAAGTAAATGAAGTCTCTCTCGCTTATATAGAGTACGAACCCAATCATGCGCCAGCACACATGCGCTTAACTCAGTCACGTGCCCATCATACCACGCTCAATCCACAACACGCGCTCCAACCCGAGCACGCAATGAAACCATCGCCTGCACCGCCCGCGCGACGCTCCGGTCATGTGCTCGCTATAAACTGTGCAACCCTATTAAATAACTCACTCAAATTGTGTAATATAAAAGATCGCCTGCACAATGACCTAGTGACGCCTCAATCACGCGCTATGATTAGAGTGCGTAATACAATCGCACGCACACGTCCACATGCGTAAACAACCCCTTCAAACCCCAAATCGCAACTGGCATGCAATCATATTGAGTGACCTAAAACAGGTGCATAATGTCTGACTTTGGATGGAATCTACACCCTCACACCTTTTTATTCCATCTTGGTCAAAATTCTCCTGTCCCATCGCAAAGCCTCACAGGCTGCCCAGAGAGAGAGGGAGAGCTGCTCACCCTTCTCCCATCACATACCCCTACAGGAAACATCAATGGCACCACTAGTCCCATTGCGACAAGACATACCCCCCTTATTATGACACCCTCACTTATCCTCATCCCATCACAATCCCACCGACCCCCATCGCATAACCCCATCACGCATGTCCCATCGTGACGAATGTCCCATCATAGAAGCAGAGAACCTACCTCCCAAATCCCTAGCTACACAGTAGCCACATATAGCTTCCATTAGAAAAAGAGGGACTCCTCCCAAGTCCGATCGCATCCCAAACACGAAAAAAAAAATCCTACGAGGATCTCAGTAATGCCTCTATCAAACCTAACGTAGACCCCCAAGGTCCCATCACGTCTATGATTCACTACGACAGAAAGAAAGAGAAAAGTCTTTCTCGCGCTCCATCACACTTGCAGCTACCAGGAGTCACCCCAACACACAACAAAAGAAAGAAAAGTCACCGATGTCCTATCACGACATCACTTCCCCAAGACATTGCATCACAGTAATGACCACCAGGCCCTGCCACAGTAAAAATAAAGAAAAGAGAAGAAACCTCCAAAGTCCCATCGCGACACTACGACATCACCAGTCCCATCGTGGGCTACACAGGTAAGTATTATCACTTCTGGTAAGTACTACGCTCTCTTTTACTCGATATTTCTTATAAATATAGTTAGCTATGATTAAGTCAAATGTTTTCAAAACTCATCTCTCTCGACTCGCGAATCACTGTAGTCCTCCCATAAGAGACAATCATCAGTATTCACCGAGAAGGATAGACAGAGTATCTGACATGCCAAATGTTGTCTTGACAACCACACAAACGGTCGGATCCATAATTCCCATACTGGTGGATTTGCTCAGCGATGTCTCGGAAGCCACGTTTTCTGTCGTTTTACCACCGAATTGATTTTAAGTTAAAAATCCCAAAATTTTAAAACCTTTTACATTCAAAACTAAAAAAAGTAACAAAAAAAAAAAAAAAAAAAGAAACCAAAGAAAAAATGAATAAAGAGACTTTACCTACTAAAGTTCACCTCAATTACCATCCCAAACAGACCATTTCCCCTGGGAAACCAAATAATGAGTATTTTAATCTAAGAACTTACAAATGCCTATTGGAAAAGGAACACCTTACGCGCATTAGTGTGAGCAATGACGCACCCGGTCTGACATGACTTATGAAAGCCTTCGACATTATATTGCATTTTATTATTGGTCCCTGGACCTTATTTATAGACATTTGTATGATCCCCCTGGTACCTCGACTGCGTCATATCCCTCTATTTGACTGTCCCATACAGCAGGTCACGACATGTGGCGGGATGCCCCTTGCACCCATAGATTAGGATATGGTGATTCTCCTTTCTATTTTACTGTCACTCGCAGTAGGTCACACCGGGCGACGGGATGCTCCTTACACCCGCGGAATAGGATACACTGACTTTCCCCATCGACTGTCTATGATAGCTGGTTACGATATGTGATGGGATCGCCCTTGGGCATCCACGACATGGAATACGCCTTTCGACAGCTACCACTGGGCCCCCGAATGCTCTATTTTAGTTTGCACTGATAGATAAGAAAGCCAAACATGTCATGTCAGCATCCCCAGTTCACATTTGTGAATTACCAAGAGAAACGAGAAGACACCTCGAATGAGGGGTGTCTACTTCTTCGACACGCTCTTACTTCGCAAGAGCGCACCGAAGAGGGGCATCTGTAGACACCCCCATTTTTCCCTCTCAGAATATACAAATCTATTCGGTCAACCTTTGACCTCACCCGTGACTTTTCAGAAAGACTTACCTTCTCTGGAAGTTTCACAACCCTAATATGGGACCATATACTGAAACAATGGTATATAGCTGGACACAGGCTGAAATAATAGCTATGTGGCTCAGGCTTCATAACCCTAAATTGAGAACCATGCACTGAAACAATAGTACATGGCTGAACACAGGTTGAAACAATAGCTCTGTGACTCAGATCCCAATGTAGGGAGACTATATACTAAAACAATAGTATATAGTCGGAATACAGACTGAAATAATACTCTGGCATTTCAGACCCCCTAACCCTAATATGGGACCATATACTGAAACAATAGTATATGGCTAAACACAAGCTGAAACAATAACTCTGTGGCTCAGACCCCATAACCCTAATACGAGACTATATACTGAAACAATAGTATATGGCTGAAAATAAGCTAAAATAATAGCTTTGTGGCTCAGGCCCCATAACCCTAAATTGGGAACGGTGCACTAAAATAATAATACATGGCTAAACACAAGATGAAGCAATAACTTTGTGGCTTAGATCCCAACATAGGGAGACTATATACTGAAATAATAGTATATAGTCAAAATACAGACTAAAACAATAGTCTAGCATTTCAAACCTGACCCAGACCCAGACAACCCCGAATTACGCGCTTAAAACCACGCGCTCAATTTGATTACATGCAAAACTATAAACATGCAATCAGTCCCTTTTCAGACTGGACTTCCTTTCCCTAGACCACCTCGAGACTCGATTACACGCCCCACATGAGACGCATGATCGGATTGAGCGCCCCACCACTGGCGCAATTGGCCTACGCCCGACCTAGCCTCACTATCCTTGACCCCCAAGATTCCATGATTAAGCGCTCCTAATGAAGTACCTAATCGGATTGTGCACTATACATTAGGCGTGCAATTAGTCCTAATATTGTTAGAACTAGGAAACTCGACTAACTGGCTCAGCCGGTCGCTCACTTAGTTGGTGATCGACTCAAAGTGATTAAGCACCAGGAAACCAGCGCGCAATTCAGTTAAACGCCTGAAACAGGGAATTTAATTAGAAGAAAAACTTATAAAAGCCTTTTTTATTTTCGGCCCAAGAGGGGGCTGGAATTTTCAAGAGACTAAAAATTGAGAGGACAGAAAACACAGAGAAACCGAGCCATGACTTCAGGATTCGAGCTTCAAGTCCTTCGGCATTCGAGCTTTGAATTTCGAGATTCCTCTTTGCAGCCCTGCTCTTAGGTAAGAATTTAGTCTTTAGTTTCTGACCGTAGTTTTAGTTCTTAGATTTAGGATTTTTTTTTTAGTTTTAATTATTAATATTAAATTTTCAGCCTTAGACCGTAGCACCCTTTTTAGACCGTAATTTTGATCCTTGGTTCTAGTCCTCAGTTTCTAGAACCAGTCCTTAATCTAACGGCTTAATCACCGACCTTAGACTTTAATTTTATCCTAAAATCTTAATTTTCAGTTTTATTATTAATCTCTGGTTCTAGTTCCTAGTTTCTAGAACCAGTCCTTAATCATACAATCTGATTTTCTGATTTCGGACCCGAATTCAGTCCTTAAATTTAATTTCTAGTTTTAATTCCTTAATTCAATATTTCTAAAATCTCAATTTATAATTTAGTTCTCTAAATTTCTGGTTTCCTAATTTAATCCTGTGCAACTGTGGGATTTTTTACGATCCCGTCGCGACGATGGCCTCCCTATAAATATTTAGAGTCGCCAACCCGGAGCTTTTGGTGTCCTAAAAAGCCTAGAATAATTTTATAAGCACCAAAGTGCCGCAAATATGACTCCGATTCTGGTCTACGCCCAAGGCTCTTGGGTAGGGGCTTCGATTATTTATCGGGAAGGTGTTAGGCACCCGATCAACCTGCTCGTCAGTAATCTCTACTATGGTCAGGTCTATGTGTGGCTTGTTTATAATATATATATATATATAAAGAAACAAAAATGAGTGGCACTTCCCCTTGCCCGAAGGCACACCGATCTTATTGAGGCCTTCCCGCTTGCTAAAATTTGGGCAGCATAACGACTCAATTCTAGGATAGAGGAAAAGCAAAGAAGGTAGAGGAATAGAGGGGAGAGCCGAAGCCCTTGGGCCCTTATAGCACCAATGTGGATCCTTGCGCGAGAGCGTATTTGATGAGCTTCCGAAAGCAAACGGGTAGCGGGATGGGGTCTAATCTCTAAGGCTAGGGAGCTAAGAGGTAGGAGAAGAAGGCTAGGGGCTAAATCTAGCTAAATCTCAAGGATTGATGGTGGAAAATGAGATCTAAAGGATGAACTAGGGTGTTGGAATTTTAATGGACAGTGCTAAAAAGGGATGAGAGGAATAGCTAAAGCCTTTTCTCTCTTTAAAATTTTTTTCATGTAATTTGCAAGGGGGGTGCCTCTCTATTTATAGAAAAAGAGAGGGTTAGGGGGTACTTAAAAGCTAATTAGGGTTAGCAATTAGGTAAGGGCAATCTAAGGTTTTTGGGGTTTTCTAGAGCTTGGAGAAGAGGGATTTGGGTTTAATGGTAGATGATAAGGTGGTGACTTGAATGGCAAAAAGGTGATAACCTAAGCTAATAGGGTCACTAGGGTCCTAAAGAAACACACCCCAGACTTTGGGATGGTCCACAAGTCAAACCCCCAATATAAATTTTAGCCATTTTTTGAAGGAAAACTAGGCCCAAACTATTGGAAGTTGATGACCCGCGGGGGCCCAGCCCAAACTATTGCAATTTCTTACATAAATATACGATCTTCATTTCCCCATAACTTTTGATGTATAACTCTGATTGAGGCGATTTTTGGCTTGTTGAAAAACTGGGGAAGTCCTCTTTTCAATGATATATAACTAAACTTCAAAAGAGATTTGTATAAATTTTGGGACTGCTCTCTTTAACCACTGCTTCGAGGGGTTCGAAATTGGCTCTATGGGTCCGATTTTGCAATTTCCTACACAAATCCGTGATCTTCATTTCATCATTACTTTTGATGTATAACTCCACATTAGGCAATTCTTAGCTCATTGGAGAGATGAGAAGCTCTACTTTCCAATGGTATTTACCTTAGGTTGAGAAACTGTCTAAAAACACTTTGGCACTCCTCTTTCTAACCACTGTTCAGGGGGGTTTCAATCAGGCCCAAGAAGAGTTCTATTAGGTCTGGGAAGGCTATAGTTGATTCCTAAGGGTTTGGGATGATTCCTAAGAGTTTTAGAATGATTCCTAAGAGTTTGGGAAATGCTTTCAAAATCTCAGGGGTGAGCCTCTCTCGAAATGTGTCTCGATCGGGCCTTGGGCCAAATTTGGGTGTCTACGATGCCCCTCTTTGGTATCTGATTACTAATGATCGAATGTCAAAGAAAAGAGACATCTGAAGAGGTCTGCTGCATTCAAAATGAACTTCAAACATCAGATGAGTAACATAGCGAGAAAATGAAAGCCCTATAATCAGGAAAAATGGTCATTTCTCAAGGTAATCGGTCCCCAAGTGCTTAGCGACATTACTAGACATAACCGAGGTGGAATGAGTTCGAAAGCCCAATAGCTGAGAAAAATGGTCGTTTCTCGAGATGCTTTGTAGGAGTTTGATGTTCAAGATTCATTCTGAATACAACAGCTGTGTAAGTAAGGAGGGTGATTGGCCCACATTCAAAGATAGGAGTAAAGCAAGTACGCAAGGTTTCATAGTTTGTGTCCAATCATATGAGGCATTGACCACCTCATCTGACTAGTCACAGGTGCCCCTGCTTAAAGTAGGGTTCAAGGTCTTTGGGCGAACCCATTGATCTCGAAGTTTATTTAGCACGGCTACCCGAGCGGAGCGAATAGATGTCACAACGCTTTTTGGGAGTATGTGCTATTTTTGATAATGTGCCCCTAATCATCATGACCTAGAGCATCCAACTTCGAATACCACTAAACATATCCGGCCAAAATTAGGTGCCCACCAGAGGGGACACCTAATCCTGGTCTCTGTCGACAATGATCTTATAAATCATTTAATTATGCATAAACATGCACCCATTAGGGGCGATAAGCAATAAAAGTGATGGAAGTCTCGACCCAAATCCTGTTCGGGTACAATTTATGAGAACAAACGACCATCCTACGGATACCCAAGTGCATGGCGTACACTTTACAGGGATACCGCGCCAATACAGGTTTTAAGCCTGCGAAAATAAGGGAAATGAACCCTTCTGCATGCATGTTTACACATAGTTGATTGATATGTAGTTTCATTTTCAGCAGGTTGATCTCAACCAACGATTGACCTTTTTCATAACGGAGTTACCCGGACCTCAAACCCCATAGGGTGCACACCCGGACAGCGTAGGCCAAGAGTCCACACCTTCGAAATAGCTCGTGATGAATCTCAAGTTAGACACTCACATTCCTACGAATCCACAAACAGAGCGCTCGTCGTAAAGATTTAGCAGTGGAGTCATCTCGATTGAAACATTGACTATTTGACTGGGATTGACACTGTTGCTCCTACTTTAAAGTAGGATCCAAAGATCCGAGGCGAACCTTAGGCTTAGGACATTAATTTAGCACAGTCGCATTATAAGTAAAATATTGACATTTTATCGCATTGGAGTACGCATGTGCGTAGCAAAAACATAGGTTTTTTCTTCTTCTTTTTCAAATGATTTCTTTTTTTTTTTCAAATGATCGCACACCTAGACAGCGCATACCAAAAGTTTGTGCCTCCAAAATAGTTTGCGACGAAACTGAAGCCAACGTACTCACGTCCATGTGATATCGAAAGGATCGGGTCAGAATCGGGTGTCCATAGAAAGAGACACTCAATCTTGGCCTCCGCCATCAATAAAGTTACAAACGAATAACTATGCATAAACATGCACCCATTTGGGGCAATAAATAACAAGGCAATGGAAGTCCCAACCCAGATCCCGTCCAGGTACTATTTATGGGAATAAATGACCATCCAACGGATATCCAGACACATGGCGTACATTTTATAGGGATACCATACAGTTTTTAAGCCTGCACCCTAAAATGGGCTCTTCTGTATACATATTTGCATATAGTTGTCTAACGTAGTTTCGTATCTGACAGGTTGGAATCAATCTAACAATGAATCTTTTCAAAGATGAAGTTATCCGGACCTCAAACCCCGTAGGGCGTTCGCCAGGACAATGTAGACCAAGAGTTTATACCTCCGAAAATATCATGTGACGAACTTGAAGTTCAAGGCACTCAAGTTCACCTGAAATAAAAAATGGAGCGATTAGCGCAAAGATTTAGCGGTGGAATCAATCCGATCGAAACATTGACTATTTGGCTGAGATTGACACTATTGCTCCTACTTTGAAGTAGGATCCACAGATCCAAGGTGAAACTTAGACTTGAAATATTAATTTAGCACAGCTGTGTTGCTAATAAAATATTAATATTTTACCGTATTGAAATGTCCGTAGCTGTGCGTGAAAAGTTAAATGAAAACACAGACTTCTTTTTTTTTTCTTTTTCAAAATGATTTTCTTTCTTCTCTTTTTTTTTGAATAGACTGGACATTGGTGGTGAGATGCTTCATGTTATTTTTCCATCTCCGAGAGGCTGCCTGCGTCGAGGCTTTGGACTATTTGATGTTCCTGCACATTCTTGAGAAAACCCCAGCCCCTTTTTTGTTTATATATATATATAAAATACATCCTAATCAATAGAAGGAGAAGCCAACTTTTACCTGTATTTTTTCATTTTTCAAGATTTATATATATATATATTTTGGATTTTTGTTTTCATAGATTTTTTGCTCTTTTTCTTTAATTTTTGAGATGAAAGTATAATGTTGTACATATGTACATGGAAAAGAGTAGAAATATATAATTTTTTGTATTTAGATATTTCTTGATTTTTTTTTTCTTTTTTTGGCTTTTCTTCTTTTTTTGTTTGATGCTTTATCAGTGAGGCGAAGTAACGGGTCCCTTTTTTATCATAATCGAACTCGTTCATGCGGTCGGACCTGAGTGAGGTTTAGAATTTTCTAAGGTTGGAACATCCATCCCTTTGGATCAAATTAACCTTTTCTCCTTACCTTGGGTCATACGTTTGACGATGTAGCCTAAAGATATTCCTAGTCAGAATCTGATTTAAGCTAACATGAGGCCCAGTTGGCGATCAAATAACACAGAGATGTAACCGAAGTAACTGAATGATTTTCTTCTTTTTTTTTTTGAACATTTTTACTCACAACGCCCAAGACAGGTTTTCGCCATGCCCGTTGTTACCCTCTTTTTTACTCGTAATGCCCTTTCAAGTTTTCATTACGTCCATGGGTATAGCTCTCTTACCCCAAACGCCCTTGCGGGTTTTCACCTGGTCTGTACAAGCTCGTTGTTTTTACCCGTAGCGCCCTTTCGGGTTTTCACTACGTCCATCTTGCTTTGAGCTTGTATTTTTATTTCATTTTCTTTTTATTTCTTTCATCATTTTTTTTTTCAAAAGCCATCACATAGACGTCAATTCCGTCATATACGGCTGGATGTGGTTCTGGTGTCGTCTCTCAACTCGGCTCGTGTTGATTTAATAGATACTATGACTGCTTGTGAACATAAAAAGAGGGCTTTCTTCAGGGTGTAGCTTGGCCATGGGTTAGGTTAGGATTTCAAGGTGTGCTAGGCTAAGAAGGTTTCCTTGATACGGCTTCAATTTTTCACAACATACTTTCTTCCTTGGGAAATTTTACTGTACACTCCTCATGATTCTTCTTTTTTTTCTTTCTTTTTCCTTTATCTTATTCGGGCAATCTCTTTTTGAGGTTTTACTTTTTCAATTTTTTTGGATTTTGATGTGAACTTTACTACCCTTTTTTTGTATATGTACACATTTTTTGGGGGGGGGGAAGGGGTTTATTGAAAGAAAGGCCCAAGATCAAATGGGATAGCAAAGGATATCATCATTTTTAGGGATGCTTTTGGGCTACTGTGCTTAGAATGATGGCCTCTTTTGGGTGCTTCTTAAGCAGTCCCATATCTATTTCACCAATACTTACCTTATCGCGATAGACTAAGAGTAGAACTGCCGGACGTATCTAGCATTGATGGGCTCAGGAAGATGATCTCCATCCATGGTGGTGAGGCGGATGGTGTATCCCGATAACACTTCTTAGATGACATAAGGGTCCTTCCTAGTTCAGCTTGAACTTCCCTCTCGGATCGACGTGGAGGGATGGGAAGATCTTCTTCAATACAGTGTCTCCTATCTTTAGATCTTGACTGTGGACATATTTATTGTAAGCGCGTGTGATTTTACCTTGGTAAACTTTAGTATGACACGAGACTAGGAGTCACTTCTCATCTAGTAAGTTTAATTGTTCAAAGTGAGATCTCTCCCTCTCTGCCTCGGGTAAGCCTGATTCGATGAGGATTCAGAGCGAGGGTACTTCAACCTCTACTTGTAGGATGACCTCGGTTCCATACATTGGGAGAATAGTGTTGTCCCTGTAGCGGTACGAATCGACGTTCTATAGGCCCACAAAGCAAATGATAGCATTTCGCTCCAATCTCGGTAAGTGACGACCATCTTCTCTAGGATGCAGATGACCGTCTTGTTCATAGCTTCCATGACTCCATTAGTTTGAGGTCGATAAGGTGATGAGCGATGGTACTTGATTTTTTATTACTCGCAGAAGGCTCGGATGCGCTTATTCACAAAGTTTTTATCGTTGTCCATGATGATATCCTTGGGTACTCTAAATCGGCACACAATATTACTATTGAGAAATTTCTCGACGTGACTGGCCATGATGTTAGCATATGATATTGCTTTTACCCACTTGGTGAAGTATTCAATGGCGATGAGGATGAATTGATGTCCATTTGATGCTTTTAGATTAATCATTCCGATGACGTCAAGGCCCCAGGTAGTAAATGACCAAGGAGTGGTCATGCACTGAAGATCGATGACAGGAGCATGTATCAGACTAGAGTGTTCCTGACACTTGTAGCATTTTTGAACATGTTTGTAGCAATCTAATTCCATAGTGGTCCAAGAGTATCCTTACCGTAGAATTTTCTTAGTAAGCATGTGACCACTGACGTGGGCTCCGCATACTCCCTTGTGGATCTCCTTCATGATATTGATCGCTTTACTTTTTGTAAGGCACCCGAGTAAGTTGTTATTATAGGATTGCTTGCAAAGGCATTCCTCGCAAATGACGTAGCCTGTCGCTAGATGTTGAATGGTTCGTCGGTCCATCTTGGACGTACCCTCAGGAAAAGTTAGTGTCTTAAGAAAATTCTTGATATCTGAGAACTAAGGTGGCTCATCATCAGATTTTATAAGTTCCTAAATCTGAAGGCAGAAGGCCAACTCATTCCTTTGCTCAATCATGATCGGCTTCATCTTAGCACCATACGAGATTTCTATCATTGATGCCAAAGTGGCTAGTGCGTCGGCAAAGTGATTCTTTATCCGTCGAACATATGAGAATGTCACGTCTTTGAAACAAACTATCAGATCCTCGAGGTGCTCATGGTAAGGGGTCAATTTCTCATCTTTCATTTTCCAGTCACCATTCATCTGGTATATGATTAACTGCGAATCACTAAACACTCGAAGGTGAGTTACATGCAGATTGAGAGCAACCTGTAGGCCTGCTGCACAAGCTTCGTACTTGGCCATATTGTTAGTGGAAGGGAAGTTGAGCTTGATAGAGGCTGGTATATGGGATCCTTTCAGCGAAATCAGAATGGCGCCAACTCCCTGACCCTCGGCATTTACTACCCCATCAAAGTGTATTACCCAAGATTCTTATGCTTCTTCAGTATCATCTTCCATCATGAACAGGATGTCCTCATCGGGGAACTCAGTTCTCAAAGGCTCATAATCTGACAAAGGATTGTCGACAAGATGATCGGCAAGTGCCTGCCTCTTGATCGACTTCTGAGTGACGTACATGATGTCAAACGCAAACAATAAAAGCTGCCATCGTGCAATCCGCCTAGTGAGAGCCGACTTCTCGAACAGGTATTTCAATGGGTCCATTCAGGCAAAAATTAGAACGGCTTGAGATAGGAAGTAATGGCAGAGCCTCTGAGTAGCCCAAATAAGAGCCAGACATGCTTTATCCAGATGAAAATAGCGCGTATCATAATCAGTAAATTTCTTGCTCAGATAGTAGATGGTCTACTCCCTTCTTCCCGTCTCATCGTGCTGCCCTAAGCCACATCCCATCGAGACTTCTGTCGTAGAGAGATACATTAAGAGTGGTCTCTCTAGCTCGGGTAGTACCAACACAGGTGGATTGAGGAGGTAGCTTTTGATTTTATTGAATGTTGCCTGACAATCGTCATTCCATTTAACGGGTGAGTTCTTCCGAACTAGCTTGAAGATCGACATGCAGATTAGAGTTAGCTATGCAATGAACCGACTTATATATTATATTTTGCCCAAGAATCCTCTAACTTCTTTCTCGGTAGATGGTGGCGGCATTTCTATGATAGCTTTAACTTTAACTGGGTCGACATCGATCCCTCTCCTGCTGACGATGAATCCCAACAGTTTTTTAGACATAGCACCGAATGCACACTTTTATGGATTCAGACATAATTTATACTTCCTCTGCCTCTCAAACAGCTTCTAGAGGTTTACCAAGTGATCGCTTCACTCCGGTGACTTGGCTATCATATCATTGACATATACTTCCATTTCTCGGTGCATCATGTCATGAAACAGTGCAGTCATAGCTCTCTGGTACGTTGCACTTGCATTTTTCAGCCCAAACGGCATGACTCGATAGCAAAAGGTTCCCCACAGAGTGATAAACATTGTCTTCTCTTGATCTGCCTCTGCCATCTTTATCTAGTTGTATCCTGATAATCTGTCCATAAAAGAAAGCATCCCGTGCTTAGCAGTGTTATCGACCAAGATATCGATGTGTGGGAACGGGAAAACATCTTTCGAGCTCGCCCTGTTCAAATTTTAGAAATTGATACACATGTAGACCTTTCCATCCTTCTTCGGTACAGGCACAATATTGGCTAGCCATTGCGGGTATTTGGATACCATGAGAAACCCCACATCATACTGCTTGATGACCTCGTCTTTGACTTTTAACATCCACTCAGGTCGAAGACGTCTCAGCTTTTGCTTAACCAGCTTTATATTAGGGCAGAGAGGCAACTCATGCTCGACCAAATCGGTGTCCAGACCAGGCATGTCCTTGTATGACCAGGCTAAAATGTCTTAGTATGACCGAAGGAAGTCGACCATACTTTTTCTTTTTCGAGAGGTAGCGACGTTCTGATTTTGGTAATTTAGGGAATCTCCTCAATTCCTAGATTAATGTCCTCAGTTTCCTCGACAATGGGGGTAGGGCCATGCTCAAATTCAGTAAACTAGTCAAGGAGCTCATTGGGGAGCTCCTCCAAAGGGATATTCTGGTCCAGACTCGTAACACCTACCTCTTCTTATATTTCTATAGGGAAGGGGTCGATTTTACATGGGACGGGTATTTCAATTAAAGCATCATTTTGTGGGATTTTATTTAGAATTTTAAATGACAATATTTTTGAACTTTGTATTTTTCAATGTTTTTGGGATTTTCATTTTCTTCGGAGACAGACCCTTGGTAGCGCGAGTTTGCTTATATACAAGGTATTGCCTGCCAAGGGCTTATCTCACTTTTTATAGGTTATTTTTTTTAGAAAATGGGTGCCAAATTTTAGGCCACTCCCCGCTTCTAGGGTTTGGGGCAAAGATGTCCAGTTGCGTACCTGAGAGGTTGCTCCTTTACCTGTTTGGATGGAGGGTGCTGACTGATGCGACTCTTCGGAGTCAGCCTCCATCATTTTGATCCTCATTTCATCTGAGATGATGTCCTCAAACATTAACTTAGTTTTGTGGTGATTCACCACAGGGAGAGTTTGTTTAGGTACGGACCGCCATTCCTCAAAGAGGGATAACCCGGCCAAGTTTATTTCCAGGTTGGGAAGGGTGATGTGGGGATTGGTGAGTGAATCAGTGTTGTAGGCTTATGTGGGGTTAATTGGGTTACTCCATTTCGATCGATCTTTACAACCTCGACGCTCACGAATGAATTTCTGATATGAGGTCTGGGATGGGGTTTTTCCTCTATGTGACTCCCCCTAGCTCTCGCAGCTGTCGTTGCACTGGCTTTCTCCTTAGCCTCTCGCACCTCTTCTTCTGTGGGCTTGCAACCTAACCAAAACCTGACTTTCTAACCACCCTTAGTTATGATGGACTCTCTTCTGCCTTGTAGTCTGGGTCCAAGTCATCTTCCTTTTTTATAGCCCCACCTTTGGAGCATGGCCACTGCCGCTACGATTCAACCTCTAGTTCTTGGAATGATGCCCTCGATGGGCTTCGGGAGTACCGTTGATACCTCGTACTCGAAACTGTGGAGGTCGACATCTTCAACTGTGTGTGACACGTTTAGCACTCTTGGTTTTTCTATGCTGTTGGTGGCTTTTTCCTTTTCACTATGCCCCTCACTGATGATAGTGATAATCTTATGCCCGGATGCAAACTTGAGCTTTTGGTGCTGCGTCGACGGTATTGCTCCGACCTCATGCAACCAGATGTGTTCCAATAATAGATTAATAAAGATTTGATGTCCATCACTTGAAATAATATGGAGAAGGTCATTGGCCCAATTAATAGCTCAAGGTCAACTTCTCCCATTATCTCTCTCCTTTTATTGTCAAAACCTCGGGCACTGGTTCTTGTGGGTCTCAGCATGCATGGATCTACCCCAATCTTGGTGGCGGCTCTCAGTGGACATATACTGAATGCAGACCCATTATCGATTAGAACCAAGGGGATTATCATATTTTCAGACTCAATAGTTATATTTAAGGATTTTGATTGACTACCTCCATCATTCGGTAAATCGGCATCTGAAAATGAAATGGCATTTGGAGCCATAACCTAACCAATTATTTACCCGACTTCATCTGGGCTAACCTGAAGCGATACATGTGCATTTTTAACACCCCCATTAAAGCTTGAAAATAGAGTGGGGATGTCATTAACAGATCCCATACGGTGATGTGAGCTGGCATCCTTCTCAATTGAGTCTCCAGTATATGTTCTCAACTCATTTTTTCAAACAGATTAATAACACCATCTTTCTTCTCCTCTGGTTGGGCTTATGCTGCAGCCGGTGCTTCTGGCTACTTTAAAATCTTCTGGGATCGGATAACAAAGTCCACTACCCCTTCTCTACTGCTATCAGCATTGATATCTATTTGTTCATAACTTAGCGGGACCTGATGAGGATTATAGGTTGGTCCCAAAATCTAAAATGGTATAGCTGCTGGTATCGAATGCACTTGCACTGCAGGCTTCGGAAGGGTGGGTAACACTTGATTCACTTCGGTGATAGATGGTTGAGTGGTAAAATTGGGCCAGATGGGGATGGCGAAGTTTGTGGGTGATTGCACTGGGGGTAAAGGGGTAGGAGTAGGTCGTTCATAGCTGATGGGAGCTGGCAGGGGATTGGGGGTATGATGGGCTATCGGGTAATTGATGGGGATGGCAGAATATGGTTGATATGCATTTATGAGCACATACTTGATGGGTGTGGGTGATAGAAAATAAGCCCTAAGATCTAAGGGTTCAACTCGTGGTGCTGGGTTGGGGAAATAATCCAACAAATTCAAGGGTTCAATCACCCCAATATTTCTTTCTTCATAATTTCTTGGCAATGGTGCCACATAGCTCTCCCGATCACTGATGTAATTTGACGGATCAAATTCAAACTCCTCACATTTTTCTATCATCCTGATGGTGGGTCTGGGACCTGCTCCTCCGGTAGGATGTGGGGGTAATGATACCTGATGAATATTAGCATGATGGTTTACTTGAGAAGGTGCAGGTGGAATGATTTTCTCGACATCAATTAAATCCTAGATCGCATGCTTCAATGGGAAGCGGCGATCAGTCGGGTGACCCGGACCCTGATGAAAATTATAGTGACTATTAGGGTCATAATTCTTTGGGATTGGGTGAGGAGGAGGTTGTGGTTGATGAGCATTAACTAATCCCTTTTCTATTAGCAAAGGCAAAAGTATACTTAGTGATTGCCCTAGGGGTGTAAACACTCGGTCGTAGCGGGCTCTCCTCTGCTCTTGTGTCATCTGCATTTCTTGTCCATTCCTTGCTCTCTGTATCTGCTTAGTTCTGACTTGTGTTGGCTGAGCGGCTTGAAATTGGAATGGGGTTATATTATTATTGGGTCTAGTGTTGGCAATGATCTGGACATTAGCCCATGTTCTCTTCTCGTTCCTCTGTTCTGAAAACCTTCTAACCCTACTGGCTCCACTTGGTCTATTCTTGCTCAGACGACCTTCCCTGATAGCATCTTCAAAGCGATTGGCGTTCCTTACTAGATCAGCAAAGCTAGACTGCTACTGGACATACTACGTCAAAAACGTTTAAAAAAGATATAAAATAAGACTGTGTTTTTTCGTTTTTAAATAAGACAGTTTGTAACTGTCTTAAATTTAGTAATAAGACCACCACATAGTAACTAATAGCTCGAAATTTAAGGACGATAAATAAGACTATACAAATCGTCCTATTGTCACGATGTTACCCATCTAAAATAAACACTGAAATTAAACCATCTCTTCCTTGCATCTCTTCTCTCCCTTTCTCATCTCTCTAAAAATCCCTAGCTCTAGCCCATCTCCCTCTCACTCATCTCTCTAAAAAAACCCTAGCCCCATCCCATCTCTCTAAAAAAACCCTAGCCCCATCCCGTCTCCTACTCTCTCATCTCTTTAAAAAAAAACCCTAGCTCCATCCCGTCGACTCTCCATTGTCGCCTCTACTTCGACCACTGTTGCTGCCGCCCATTGAAAGGTAATACCATAAGCTATAGATAAATGGTTTGAGATCTGAAGAACTTTTGGCGCGATTTTTTTTTATTGAGCTTTTGATTGACAATGAGTTCTTTATTTTTGGGTTTTTTATTTTTATATTCTTTTGTTTTTCCTCACTTTAAAGCAAATCTATATGGAATTTTGGTTAGGGTTTGAATTATTTATTCCAGGTAGATTTTTTCCTCAAAAATCTGAACTAAATTACTTATTGAATCTCACAAAGTTCCACCCAGATTCAAAAGTGAGTGCTATAGAAGCAAGCGGCCTACCATCAACTCTTTGACTTCGAATTCCATAGAAATCATACTTTCTTAATAGCTTTTCATTTATGGGATTTTTAGTATTTTTGTTAATTTTTTTGAGCCCTTTACACATCAGTTTCGAAGCCTGCAATGTTTCAGCCAAAAATGGTTGTTTCTTGGTATTGAAGGCCCCATATCTGTGCAGTCCGTCTCTACATGTATAAATCATTTGTAGGTGTTGATTTATTGATTGATAAAGGATTGATGGGGCTATGTGAACTTTCATAGTGGTATATTGATCGCTTTTCCCTTTTTTCAATGAAAGTGAGCTGGTTTGTTGCAACGGTGGAAAACAACTGTTTGCTTGTGCTACCCTTTAAATCATTATAGTGAGTTAGTTTTGTGACAGATAGCAGCTTGAAGTTGTGAGTGGTTTGCTTAAATTCTTGTTTATTGTCCTACTTTGTGCGAGGTTGTTGTTGCAACCTCTATTGAATCTGCTTATTTCAGTTATTAGCAGGGCTGCATTCCGTGTTTAAGATGATCAAGGTTCAATTGCTATCTAATGAAAACATTACAACTCCTAGCACTGTGACGCCTCTCTTTCTCAACGAAGAGGAGCGACCTTTCACTAATGCTCTCGCATCACTTGAACTTGATTCAATCAAGTCAAAGCATAGTCTCTATGCCTCAGCGGCCATTTCACTTTCTAGGATTGGGTTTCAGTAAAATCAAAAACATTATCTACAAACTAACCCAATTGAAGATTCAATTAGGAAATGGGCATGGAATTTTGGAATGTCTACTTTGATCAAATGGTCCCAATCATGATATGGCTAGGGCTCGAAAATTTCTCATTCTAGTCTTGTGTCTTCCTGCTCATCTTTTAAGCATTCTCACAACCATGCTCCACGAGATCTTAACTCCCACTGCCACGTCCATTGCTCAACTTGCATCTAGTAGTGTTATTTTTCATTCTGACACAAATCTGCTCCATGAACATCAAAAGCTCCACCTTTACATATTTCTTTGGATATCATTCTACACAAATCCCGGAGAAAGAGTTGCTTTGATATCAAATAATGCACAACATTATCCAAAAAAAAACATAAATATGCCAGAATATTCAAAGACCAACAAAAAGGAAAATTTGCTCCCCTTACCATAAAAGAATAGAAAAAGAAGAAGATTGGTTAAAGTATAGTTAAAGTATGTATAATTGTGGGATACATATTAAAAAGGAACATTACAAAACACCTATTCTGAGAAACCAAGGAAAATAGAGTGTATTAACAATACAACACTTGTTGGTCGTTAGTCTCATGAATAAAACATTCTGCTTCCATTTGTTGATAACCAAATCCCAAAAATGGGTATCCACAAGCATCAATACTAGAAGACTATCCTATCCAAAATTTAGTAGGGTAGGAAAAAATAATAAAAGGGGGAATGAGGTAATTCCAATAGTATATATATTATCAATACTAGAAGACTATCATATGATGTGTATCTTTCTTATCAACCCTGAATATTCTCTATTATAAGTTGCAACTGAAAAGATATGTGGCATTGTATTAGAGAATCCCTCTCATACTATTGAGAATTTCAGACAACATCAAACAAATATTCTATACTCAATATGGAAATGTACTAGTTAATCTTCCTCCAAGAACAATCACAGAGTATAAGACCATAAAAAATCCTTACTTTGTCAAGAATCTTCTCAGCCAAATGCTCAATTCTTAATATTCTACTCACAGACGGTGCAAAACACGTTTCATGCATTTTGTCCAACTCAAATCCATCATCAATAAAGATGGCAGATATCTTGGCAGCTCAACCCATACAAGTTCTTGATTTGTAACCAAGCAGTTTAAATGTTCCAAATCACTAGAATCACACCTGAAACCACCTAAAACAGAAGAAATCTCCACTCAACCAAGTTCCAAGTTCTACATTTACAGAAAAGAAGCTATTTTTTATATTTTTTTATAGAATAGAGGATGCCTACAGTGGAATTCTTATTAATGTTATATTAATTTGAGTATTCACTCTTTGTGTAGTTTGGTTTATTTTGTTTTTAGGTAAACATTTGTCTATTGAGTCATCTCGTATGTTCACATGAGGCCTTTTTATTTTCTAATTTCAATAGCATGCAAGAAATTATACTATTTGGGAGCCTTATCCCTCTCCCACGGATCAACTAGGTCACACCATTAAGGACTCGCATGTTGGCTGGTTTGCAATCTTGAAATATTTCTTCCATATAGTATATCCTTTATGGCTTTTTGATAGAAAGCGCAAAACCATTATTCAGACACTACACTTGGATTAGAATAGTTTGGTCGTCCCTTTTAAAATTTTTCAAAGTTTATTACATCCAAATTTCACTAGATTTGTTGCTGGCTTCTGAAATGAGTGGTATTAGTCAAATGGAAACATTCGCCCACAATGCCATTTGTTATTTATTATTATTATTTTTGCAATATTTTGGCTTGGAAAGAGAATATAATCCTAAACTCCAAGTAATGCAATGTGCTCCAAGATTATATTTCACGTGGTACAAACTTGAACTGGTATAGTGCACTGCTTTCATGGAGTTTCTCTTATCTTGGAAGGTTGGAGCAATCATTGACTATGACCTTGCTAAAAGAATAAACATAGATGTATGGGCTCCTTAGAAGGTGGTGATTTTAAAATTAATTTTTCCACGTGGTTGTTCATGTGTAAAAGTGGTAATTCGGGTCCTACTAGGCTGGTATTATTTTCTAAAGCGATGGTAGGAAAGCAATCTTCTCCTAGCAGCCCTTTAGGAGAAGTAGGAGTTACGAACACTACGTAAAAAATGTCTAAAAAATAGTAATGCACTATTACTGCTGATTAGGGATAATTGAAATACAAGAGAACTTTGAATTCTTGTCAAATGTCTTATAGTTGATGAAACTTAAAAGTCAATTTCTTTCATTTTGCACATAACTCAATAAATTTCTTTTAGTTACCCTGAATGGAACTTAAATCGATTTGGATAAAAAAAAGAACAAATTGCTTTTGTACATGAAGTTAAGTGCTTATCCATCAAGAATTTGAGTCAATAACTCATCTTTTTAAAGATTGTGATTTTGTTTGAGGAATTTAAATTCAAATGGGTTAATGGCCTCTTTCATAAAAAGATACCTTTTGCTTCTTATTCCCTTGCTCTTGTTCTTCTTTGTGTATTTTTTTTCACGGGTTTTTGGTATTGCAGGTACAACAGTGGATTTTGGAAGTAAAGCTCTAGAATTTCTGGGCTTGCAGGTGTAGATCAGAGCAACAGACCCTCTGTTTCGTCAGACCTGCAGGTCTTATTATTGATCTATTAATTTTTAGTTTGAAATTCAGTAAATTTCTTATGGAAAAGTGAATAGTTTTTATTGATTTGTTAAATTTTTTTCTGGAAATTGGAGTGAACTTAATATTTACAGAGTACTTTATACAAAGGATGATTGGTTATGATTTGCTAAAGAAAATAATGGTACTTAATTTGTACCAAAAGTTTTCTTTTATATGAGTTTTTTTTAGGCAATTAGGAATCATCATCTCTTAAAGAAAACCCACAAAATCATCATGTCTTAATCACAAGTGTACAGATATCAGAAACAGTTGCCATGGGCGATGTGATTATTCCGACAATGAGTGCTCTTGATGGGTGGACTTCTGCTACTATAAAACTTCTTAAGCTAAGGTAAACAGTTGCCATGAGTGTATTGTTATTCACATATGATAAACCGGATACTGTGCACTTCCTTGAAATGGATCCCCATACATACTTTTATATTTTTGTCATTTATTTTCCTTCCATCATCATTTCTTGGATATATTGACCTCTGTCAAAATGCCCATATAGGGTCAAGTTCCTTTTTGTAAATCTTTATTGATATCTGTCATAATGCCCATCTAGTAGAGGATTAAGCAGAACTTGCAGAATAATGCACTGTACCTTTATGTTTTATTTATACATATCAAAATTACTATTGAGATAACAAAAATTGCTGGTTGGGACTTTAAGTCAGTTGTGGTTAAACCTTTTTTGTTTTTTGAGCAATAATGGTTGCTTTAAGTGAATAGCTTGGTTGATGGCAAGTTTTGGTAACTAAAATCCATGCACCTTTTTTTTATTTCCCATCTTATACTTAACTTGAATGCGTAAACTAATTCTCTGATTTATAATCTCACGATGGAACTCTTGAGGAAAAACTGGAAAAGGTTGAAGATCAATACCAAGATGACAAGCTTTAGGATCCCTTTATGGGGTTCTGTTACATTTTTGTTGCTGGGTGGCATAAGAAGAAAACGTGTATGGGAAGTATATTGACCCTACAAAGCCGTTAAATGTTCAAATTAAAGATCTATTCGGCAGCCAGGTAGTATTATAAGTTAATGTATTATTTTTTCTTCTTCTTACCAATCTACTCTCACAATTCAATCTGAGAATGATCTAAATAATACAATTGTGGGTACTTTTTCTTATATTGCATATGCATGATGTACATGCATTTAGTTTAGGAATTTTCTAGTTGATTCAAATCCACATGACTTATATTATTATTGTGTTGGTATTCGATAGGGATAGGGCTACTTGGACTCTATAAACGGGAATTTGACCTTGGAGACATCTAAATCGTAAGGTATGAATGTTGGGGGAATATGAGTTTTTTTATCTTCATGGCTAAAATAGTCAATCTTGCTATAATGGTTGTTGCGACACATCTCATGATTGGATGGTGCTGTATCATGAGATGGATGGAGTTGCACTTGAGTGACAACCTTGTTCTACTAAAACGAGGCCTTTATCAGAGCTTGTTCAGGAACTCCACCAACAAACTGATAGCAACAATTAAGCTTTGTAAGGTTAACCACTCTACCAACAAGTTGATATAGACAAGCTCTGCAATGATCTTTATGACCTCATGTATAGGGAAGAGATCAATGGCATAACTTTGACATTGGGGTGAGGCTAACCCATCCAACAAACTCAAGGGGACCTGTTGCTCAAATCACGATGATTACAACCAAAGCTTGTCATTGCTTGCATCGTTCAAGGATTTTTTTGTGGAGCAAAGGAGGAAATTTATACGAAAGAGATTGAAGGCCTTTTAAAATGACGTTGCTTTAGAAATTCTAGGTCTTTCTGTGTGGTTTGTAATATGTAGTTTATATTAAATAAACTCAGCTTGCAACTTCAGGAACTTGTAATATGCCACTTGTATTAAATATATTTAACTTTGCTTTGAATTTTGTTCAAGATGTAGCTTCTGTTGTATTGTAAATTTGTGGTTGTAGTTCAAAATATTCAGTATATTCATTTGTGATTTTTTGTTGGTTAGGTAGGGTAAATTTTTGTTGGATAAGCAGGGTAAATTTGTTGTTTTACTATGAAGTATTTTTTTATGGCCATATGTAATTTTTTTATGGATGAGTAGTGTATTCTAGGGTATAGGCCCTTCCCAGAATTATAAATTTTTTATTATTATAATTTTTTTTAAATGACTGTCTAAGACTGTCTTATTTTAATCATCATTCAAATAGGACGGTTCATAAAGGACCGTCCAATATAAAAAATAAGATAGCTTATGTCCGTCTCTAATAGAACGTTTGATGAAGGACGATTTTCAGTTGTCTTTTAGTTTTTTTAAAAAAAATTATTAAAGGGTCGGTAACCGTCCTTTATTAGTTATTATTAGACAGCTTCGGACTGTCTTATATTAGGACTGTGGAAAATAGTCATTTTCTACCATCTTGTATATTTAAGACGCCAATGAAAAGAACGGACGCGAGGACGGTTTTGAGCCATCTTTTTTAAAAATTAAGACGGCTTTGGACCGTCCTTTTTCGACTATTTGGACGTAGTGACACTAAAAAGTCTGAGATCACTGACAGAGTATTTTTAGAAATCATTTTTATTTGTTCATCATCAGGTATCCTATTTCTAACTTGAGCTGCCACTGCTCTCTAACGCCTAAAATAATCGCTAAAAGTTTCATTCGAGTTCTTCAAATAGGCCAAATCTGACTTACACAGTTCAATGTCTATATTATAGACATATTGTTCCTGAAACAAGTGCGTCAAGTCCTTCCAAGTTTTCATCATAGATGGTTCCAAAGATGTAAACCATCTCAAGGCTGGACCGGTCAAACTTTTCTGAAAGACCTTTATCAATAGTCTCTCGTCCCCTCCATACTGGCACATGTCCCCATAATAAGACTTGAGGTGTACTATGGGATTGTCAGTGCCATTGAACTTGTCAAAAGCCAACATTTTAAATTTTAGAGGTAAGGGGACCTCAACAAACAAACATAAATCTGAAAAGTTTGTGGTGGATTTCAGCACCACCCATCTTCAATAACTGCTTATGGATTTTGTCTAGCTGCTCTTTCAACTGCTTAGATTCCTTGGACATGGGGGCCACTTTCTCAGTAGTTGGTTGGGCTTCACTCTGGGCTACCAGGGGGTGGGGAATTATAGGAGGAGGGTTAAGGCTGGTTAATACCTCAGCATAGGCTCCACTATTTCTAATCTCGTCCTCTTCATACTACCGGTCTACATAAGGTGCAGTGAGGGCGAGGTTCTCTTGCTGGTACTGCATGGACTGGATGAGAATGACATGAATGGGGGTTGGGTGAGTCCATTGGGAATGAGAAAAGGTTTGTTGGGTGATGGGATTAGTGGAAATCAGATTTTGGGGTGGGGCCTGATGAGGCCATTGGGCAGGGGGAAAAGTTTGAAACTGACTTTGGGATGTTAGGATATGAGTGAATTGGGGTTGATGTAAGGCATGGGTTTGAGCTGGATACGAGGGTTGTGAATGGGTAGAATTTTAGAAGAATTGTGAAGGGTATGGGTGTGAGGCTCCAAGGTTTTGCTGGGCTTGGGTTTGGGCTATGAAGCCTTGGGAGGGTTGGGCTATGAAGGTTTGGCCTATGGGTGGGTTTAGGGTCCTTGGGAAGCTTGGGCCACAAAGCCTTGGTTATGATAGGTGTGACCCAGGGGGCCTTGGTGGGTTTGGGTCATGGGCCATTGATGGGTATGGGCCATGGGCCCTTGGTGGGTCAGGATCATGGGCCCTTGGTGGGTCTGGCCCATTGGACCTTGATGGGTATGGGCCATGGGCTCTTAATGGGTATGGGTCATTGGGTTTTGGGCCATGGGGCCTTGAGGTATGTGGGTAATGGAGGTTTGGGCCATTGGGCCTTGGTACGTGTGGAAAATGGGGGTTTGGGATATTGGGCCTTGGGGCATGTGGGAAATGGGGGTTTGAGCCATTGGGCCTTGGGACATGTGGGAAATGGGGGTTTGGATTGTGTGGATGATGGGGGGTTGATGGGGGTCATGGGGGAATGAGGCATGGAGGCTTGATAGGGTATGGGATGGATCCATAGATGTGTGGTGTGGATGACAGGGGATGTGTTGGGAGGCCTTTCACTTGTTGTAAGTTTGGAACATCTCCTCCATCATGGCCATAGAAGGGGGATCAGATGGAGATGGGTTATTTGATGGTTGGAGGAGTATGGATGAGGTGTATGAAGAGGAAAAATTGGACATGGCCCCAGAAAAATCGGGCATGGCCCTGGGTGAGGGGTGGGATATGAGGTGGGTTGGATGAATGACATGGGACATTGGTGGATAGATTAGAAATGTATGGGGCATAGAGGTAGAGAATGAGAGAGTAAAAGTGGCCATGGCTTCAAAAAAGATGGGCATGACTTGGGTAAATGGAGGGATGTGTGGGGGATTGGATGTGGTATGAATGGATGTGGGTGGATCGGGTTGGGTGGATGAAAAATAGGGTATGTTGGTTAAGGTAGAGGATGGGGTCGGGTTTTAAATGGGTGTGGAAGGAAGGTGAGATGAGTTGGAGATGGCCATGGATGAAGGCATGGCTTGAGAAAATGACGGAAAATTTAGATTTTGGGTATTTTCGGAAGTGGTGGAAGGGAAAATAGGGGCACCGAACGAGCCGGTAATGATGAGGGTTGATTAAGTGAGGGGGCAGAAGTAAAAACTTCTTCGGTATGGGAATGGGTTGGAGAATGTGGCGGGGATGAGTCGGGATCGGCATAAGCCGGGTCCACGGCCCACAACATAGTTCGGTATCGAGTCGCGTATGGGTGCCTCAGATGGGGCCCATAAAGCTTCCTCCTTCTTCCACTATGGGATGATGGAGGGTACGATGATGTCGTTGTGCCAACACCAATCAAGACTCTATTTTTAGGTTTTTTATTTTTTATTTTTAAAAATTTTTATAAGTGAAAAGAAATGAGGATCACGAGGCTTTTTGAATTCCCTTCTCGGGTGGCTCTCGTACCCTAAATAGGTCCTGCGGCAAAAGTTTCGAAGCGCTTTGGAAGTATCAAAGGAAAACTATTTGATCTATTGAAGGCACAGAAATCGATGTAAATAATCCGATCTCGCAAAATGAGTTAAAAAGAAGTCACCTTCTTTTGACCGGCAAGGGCGTCGAAAGTTACGAGGCCTAAACAGAGGCACTAAAGGCACTGATCGAGGAGTTCAGGGTGTGAAATAGGCTACATATTCAGACTGATGTTGTGTAGAACCAACCTGGCACAACTAATAGTGGCGCCAGAGCAAAAATATCCGAGACTAAAGCTAGCGCAACTAATAGTTGCGTCAGTGTTCTTTGGGGCATTGGCGCAACTAATAGTGGCACCATACTAAAATAGTTCTCTAGATTTCTTGATAGCAGCAACTTTAGTGCAAAATAGGTCTCCAAACTGATTTTTTGTGGAAGCTAGGCTTTCGGGGACTGACTGTTCATATGATCCGCCTCTTTTCTCACCGATCCTAAGGGTTTAGAGCCCAATTTTGGTTCACTATCGCACTCTTTTTTCCCGGGTTTTAAGCTTGGTAACGAGAAGGTTACCCACCCGATATATCTCAAGTGCAAGTACTTTTCTTAGGTACTAGGTGGGCTGGGACCTTTCCAGATCATCACCACTACGGGCTGCCGCCGTACTAAGACCCAGGTTTATATGTTTGCCTAAATAACTCAACCGTTGAAAATCTACCCCGCAAAAATCAATTTAAATATCCTTTATTGGCTTAATTTTATTTTCACTTTTAAGGGAATTTTCTTAATTTCAAAGACCGGGGGTGATGATCCCATGCCGCCTCTACGGGCCGGCGTTCACTAGAGGAATATGATTGCGAAATTAAAGGTGCACGTAGGCCTGCCAAATGGCTAAGGCACTTGCAATGACGAAAACATACATAAATTAAATGAAAATGCATAAATAGACCCGCCGATCAGCTAAGGTGTTTGAAATGACGGTGCGCAAGTAGGCCTGCCAAACGGCTAAGGCTCGTAAATGATGTAAAAGTAGGGGTAAATATAATGACGTAATTGGAGGGTGAATAAAAATATAATAATAATAAACAATAATAAAAGGGTTAGTAAAAAAAAGAAAGAGGTCAAATTCAAGGGGAACTCAACTAGCTACTCCCCAGCAGAGTCGTCATCTGTGCAACGGTGAGATTTTTGACGATCCTGTCGTGACGATGTGCTCCCTATCAATATTTAGAGTCGCTACCCGAAGCTTTTGGTGTCCTGGAAAACTTAGATCAATTTTATAAGTATCAAAGTGCCACAAATATGACTCTGATTCCTGCCTACGCCAAAGGCTCTTGGGTAGGGGCTTCGGTTATTGATCAGGAAGGTGTTAGGCACCCGCTCAATCCGCTTGTAAGCAATCTCAACTATGACCAGTCTATGTATGGCTGGTTTATATAATATATATGGGAGCCGATTAGGTCCTCCAATGGAGGACGGTGACCGTCCTCCAAGATCCCTGTGGAGCTCCACATGGCACCCAAATCACTTTTTGGGTGTCATGTGGAGCATAGGTGGACAGTTTAGATCAATATTAAAAAAAAAAAATTTGAAAAAAAAAAATTTAACCCACAAGTAAAAGTTTGACGATTTTCATTGGTCCACATTTCATGGTTCAAAAATACACGATGGAGATGAGTTTTTAATATATTTTTTTCAAAGATGATCTAAGCAATGCACCCAAGGTCCACGTGGCATCAAAACAATATTTTGGGTGCCACGTGGAGCTCCACGTGAAAGGTTAGAGGACGGTGACCGTCCTCCCATGGAGGACGAATCCCTTTTCCTATATATATATATATATAAAAGGAAGCAAAATGAGCGGTACTTCCCCTTGCTCGAAGGCAAACCGATCCTATTGAGCCCTTCCCGCTTACAGAAATTTGGGCAACGTAATAGCTCAATTCTAGGATAGAGAAAAAGCAAAGAAGGTAGAGGAATAGAGGGGTGGGCCGGAGCTCTCGAGCCCTTGTAGCACCGATGTGGATCCTTCTATGAGAGCGTCTTTGATGAGCTTCTGAAAGCAAACGGGCAACGGGATGGGGTCTAATCTCTAAGGGTAGGGAGCTAAGAGGTAGGAGAAGAAGGCTAGGGGCTAGATCTAACTAAATCTCAAGGATTGATGCTAGGATATGAGATCTAAAGGATGAACTAGGGTACTAAAATTTTAATGGACAATGCCAAAAAGGGTTAAGAGGAATAGCTAAAGCCTCTTCTCTCTTAAAATTTTTTCAAGCTATTTGTGAAGGGGGGTGCCTCTTTATATATAGAAAAAGAGAGGGTTACGGAGTACTTAAAAGCTAATTAGGGTTAGTAATTAGGTAATGGATAATCTAAGGTTTTTGGGGTTTTCTAGAGTTTGGAGAAGAGGGATTTGAGTTTAATGGTAGATGACAGGGTGGTGACTTGAATGGCAAAATGGTGATAACCTAAGCTAATAGGGTCACTAGGATCCTAAAAAAACACACCTTAGACTTTGGGATGGTCCACAAGTCAAATCCCCAATGTCAATTTTGGCCATTTTTTAAAGGAAAATCAGGCCGAAACTGTTGGAAGTTGAAGACCCGCAGGGGCCCAACCCAGTTTTATTATTTCCTGCACAAATTCGCGATCTTTATTTTGCCATAACTTTTGATGTATAACTCTGATTGAGGCGATTTTTTGCTTGTTAGAAAGTTGGAGAAGTCCTCAATGTAATGATATAGAACTCAGCTTCAGAAAAGGTTTGCGTAAATTTTGAGACTGCTCTCTTTAACCACTGCTCAGGAAGGTTCGAAACTGGCTCTGTGGGTCCGATTTTATAATTTCCTATCCGTGATCTTTATTTCGCCATAAATTTTGATATACAACTCTAAATTAGAAAATTCTTAGCTCATTGGAAAGATGAGAAGCTCTACTTTCTAATGATATATATCTTAGGTTCGGTAACTATCTATAAAAACTTTGGCACTCCTCTTTCTAACGGCTGTTTAGGGGGGCACCTCTCCTAAGGGTTCTAATAGGTCTGGGAAGGCTATGGTTGATTCTTAAGGGCTCGGGATGATTCCTAAGGGTTTTGGGAAGATTCCTAAGGGTTTGGAAAATGCTTTCGAAATCTCGGGGGTGCGCCTCTCTCGAAATATGTCTCGAGCGGGGCTTGGGCCAAATTTGGGTGTCTACAAATCTATAATCATAGTCCAAATAACCAATTTAAAAAATCTAAATAAATATAATATTATAATTCAAAAATCTAATTTACTTTAATCTTAGCCACCCGATTTTCCCAAGGGGGAGCTTACGGAGGGTACTCGAGAACGAGGCCAATCCTCCTCAGCATAGCGGGCCCAAGATCCCTTTTTTAAGATTTTTAGTAAAATTTAATTAGTTGCTTTAATTAAATTTTTAGTAAAAGTTAATTAATTGCTTTAATTAAATTTTAGTATAATTAATTAATTGCATTAATTAAATTTCAGTATAATTAATTAATTGCTCTAATCAAATTTTTAGTCTAATTAATTTATTGCTTTAACTAGAATTTTAGTAAAATTAGTTTATTTGCTTTGATCGAAATTCTAATAAAATTAATTCTTTTGCTTTAATTAGAGTTTTGGTAAAATTAGTCCTCTATTTCAATTAGAATTTCAGTAGAACTAGTATAATTGTTGTAGTTAGAATTTCAACAAAATTAGTATACTTGCTTTGATTAGAGTTTCAGTAAAATTAGTATATTTGCTTTGCTCAAAATTCCAGTACAATTAGCAGGTTTGATTTTATTAGAGTTCCATTAGAGTTGATATATTTGCATTCCTAGTACGATTAGGAGACTAATTAATTAGACTTCTAGTAGCATTAGGGAATTAAATTAATTAGACCCCTAGTAGCATTAGGAGACTTAATTAATTAGACTTCCAATAGGATTAAAAATATTAAAACTAATTAGACTCCTAATAGGATGAGAATATTAGATCAGGCCACTATAATAAATTCACACAATTAGACTCATTGTAGAATTATGAAATTTAAACCAATTAGAATCACAACAATAACAGGGAAAGAAAAGAAAAACTAAATTATCTAAATTATAAGAAGAGCCACAGCTGCTGACGTTCGCAGGCGGGCGATTCAGTAAAGAAGTAACCCACCCCTCTCTAAAGCGTGATCACTGATGTGTTGTAACATCATTAAATATCTGCAGCTGGCGATTGCAACAAACTAGGAACCTTCCTAGAAACCTCCCTTTTTTATTTTATTTCCAACATTCAAACACTGCATTGCCAGAGTCCTTTTGGATAGAATTGGGCCATTGATATAACGGGGACCGAGAGGAACCCAGAAAAAGCACGCACCAACAGTGACCACCATGGTTCATTCACTGTTTTTCCATCAGCTTCAATGCTTGACTCTCATTCTCCTCTTCTTGGTATTTATTGGATGGATTGCTACACTAATATGCATATTATTGATAACTGTAAAAACACATTTAAAAAGCAATTATTAAATAGCTCTAAGGTCTATTAAAGGCTAGGTTAGGAGGTGAAAAGTGGCATAATTTAGTGATTAATAGCCTATTGTGCCATTAAAGCTTTAAACTTTGATCTAACTATTGCTGGTTTGAATAGGAAGTTACAGTTGTTTGAGCTGGAAGAACTGAGAATGAATGCCTATGCCAATTCAAAGATCTACAAGGAGAAAGCCTAAGCTTTCTATGGCAAGAGCCTTCTTAGGAAGGAATTTGTTGCAGGTGCTAAGGTATGACTTTTCAACTCTTAATTGAAGTTCTTTCCTGGCAAACTGAGACCTAGATGGGATGGACCATATAGTATTCTACATGCATCCCCATCTGGAGCTGTAGAGATCATGGACTCTAACTCTAGGTGGGTCATGAAGGTAAATGGCCAGAGGCTCAAACCTTGTATTGAAAATACTGTGGAGCCCTCTAAGACCATTAGTCTTCAAGAACTTCCCATTTGAGTGTGATCTTGAATTTGTACCATGTGTACCATATATGTCAAATAGTTAAAAATTTGTGTGATTGTTGCCTAGGTTTGCATTTAGTTTATAATTTTTGAAAAATGTTGTGTGCCCTGATGCCTGCTTTTAATCCAAAATGTCTTTAGCTTTTGTTGGTAATGAGTTGTGAAAATTGTTGTTGTTGAGTTGTGAAATTGGTAAGTGGAGTGTTGAGCATATAGAACTTTGAACCTTAGTGCATGAGTGAGAGTTGTCGAGAGGTTCTGAGTATTTCTAAGTGTGTCCCAAGAGCTTCTTGAGAGGTTTATGCTATTATAATAAGCCACTCGAGATCCACTCGAGGATCTACTCGCGAGTTTCAATCTGAAGCTTCAGCCTGTTGAGATCGGGCTCCTGGGCTTTAAAAGCCTCTCGTGAGGATCAATCTTCATTTCACATATTTTAGCCAAACCCTCTCTCTCGCTCCCTGCTACCTTTTTTCCTCTCCTCTCCTAAACACTCACTCTCTGCCCCACCTTTAGCCCTGTCTCTCAATCAGCAACTCAACGGGATCATCTGCCACCAAGCATCTCTGGATCCAATGTTGTGTGGAGTTTTGTTAAGTAGTGAAAAATATCATTTTTCACCTCCTAACCTGACCTTTGGTGGACCCTTGAGTTGACTAATAATGTGATTTGAGTGAGTTTTGTAGATAAGCAATAAAGTGCAGTCTTAGTGCAGACATCTACCTAAAATGGCTAAAGAGGTAATTTCCTGCTCAAACGTGTGCTTTTACAGCCTAAAGGCCAACCAATTAAACAATCCACAGAGCCTTAGAACTACATGAGAATGTCATGGGCCCAACTGGGAATGTTTGGGGCCAAGTTCAGCTACAAGGATTGAAGATTGAATCCACCAAGAGGTTGCTGAATGTTAGACAGATGAAAGACAACACACAAGATGTGTGGTAGCTATGGAAGCACAAAAGTAAACCTGCCGAGAGGTTAGCTCTAGCTGCCGAGAGGATCTGATGCTCAAAAGCCAACATATTGAGAGGTTCCATGAAGCTATCGAGAGGTTCGATGTTATTCATGAAGCTATCAAGAGCTCCCCAGTACCTGTCGAGAGGTTCTGGAAGTATATTATAACCCTTCGAGAGGTTGTAGTGCTCAAGAGTGGGGTTGCCGAGAGGTTCTGTGGTAAGAGAGAGAAGTGATCGAGAGGATGACAGATCCTGTCGAGAGTTTGGAAGTGTAGCAAAAGATCCTGTCGACACCTTACCTGAAGGTGCAGGAGAAGCCGAGAGCTTCCAAGTACATCTCGAAAGGATCAGCAGAACCTGTCGGGCAATCCAAGACAACCTGTCATGAGCTCAGTGGTAGCTTGTATAACAAGTTGATAGGTTGATTATAACTTGTCGAGAGGATGAATGGAGATATGGACAGAACGGTGAGAAGGGCTGCTAATCCTATCGAGATGTTTTCAATCTTGTCGAAAGCCACAGAGAACCTATCGAAATGAATAATAACCATACTCAGAACCTGTCGAGAGGTTCCCTGAACATCCCGACACTCGAACTGGGAACTTCTCAGCATGTTTCTTCAGCAGCTGCCAATTTCAGAAGTCTGTGCACACATCCCAAAGCACGTCAGCGAGCTTTGGGGGTATTTTTGGTACTCAACAGAGCACGAATGGAAACCCTAACTGCCTCACATGTACTTACTAGTTGAGAACCAATGGGAGAAGAGCTTCTAGAAGAAAAATCAGCCACATCAGCATAACTTAATGATTCTCTTGAGCTCTGATTGGCTGAAAAAAATCTGAGGATATAGGAGGAGAGTATAAAAGGTTGAAGAAATTATATTGAAGACATCCAGAATTTGAGGGAACCGGAGCTTAATTCAAGATCCATTTTTCCTCCACAAATTCCCTCTCTCTTCCTTCTTTCCCCGATTCTCTCTTTAGCCAACCATGGTTGGCAAAACTCCTTTTAGTAGTTAGGGTGAGGTCTAGAGCTGTAAATTAAGAATTTTAGAGGCTTTGTAAGGGATTATATGCTGCACAGATTGCAGATCTTAGTACAATAGGATTGTAAGTTGTATTATTGCAATGTAATTGTGGTTTTTAAAGGTAATTCTAATCTACATTTCACTTCTTCATACTTGATTTCCTTAGATTGGATACTCTTGTGGATGCCAACCAGAAATGGGGAGCTTATAGCCTGGCACCCACAGCATCTGTAATAGTTTACATGTTCCAATCAAGATCAATAGATTGGAACAATCTCTGGGATGATCAGTGTCCAGTAGAAGGGCAGATCATAACCTTAGGATTGCTTTGATCCATTGGTAGAGAGTGGATTCTTATACCTAGCATCTAAGCTTGTAGCCAAATGGAGGATTGTTGCAGATCTGTCCTCTACAATGCCTTTGATTCCTTTGATTTTTAGTAAGAGACCAAAACCCCTAGCTGTTGTTCTCCATCTTTTGAATTTTCATCTGTTCTCTATCTCCCCTCATCTTTGTGTTTGATCAGATCTGGATCACTTGCATTTAACATTTGTAGTTTGTAGTAAAAGTGACAAATCTTAAAACCTCTCCTCTTTCCTGTTTTAATTTAGCTCAAATTAGGATAGAGTGCTAGACCTACCATAGATTTGGAGATTTACTATAGTTAAATCACATTTTCCTGTGGACATACCCTTACTTATCTTTTAAAACTTGCTGCAACAGCCCTGGTTCTTGCAGGACTGCCTGTTCACCTTAATTTCATATATTTGTAATTTGCCTTCTTAATTGGTTGTGTTAACCATCTAATAATTGTAAGCTGAGCTGGACAACAAGTTTTTGGCGCTGCTGCCGGGGACCTTTGTTTTTTAACTTGGTAGACCTAAGTTTTTCTCATTTTAGATGTAGATTTTTAATTGCCTGTTTAGTGTTTGACTACTTGTTGCTGTAGTTTTGTTTTTGTAGATAAATTTTGTGTTTCAGATCTAGATCTGTGGTGTTGAAAGGAGCATTGTACCAATTGGAGGAGCAAGCTTTGCTTAAGTTTGCCTTTCCTAACTCTGTTTACATTTCTAGATCTATTGTTTTGTAGTTTTGTAGATCTGTAGCATTAGTTGTGTGTTTTTGTGATTATTTTTTATTGAATTTTGTGCTGTAATTTTCTGCATTGTATTTGGTTTCTGCGGTGTGTATGCTTGAGA
The DNA here is from genome assembly GCA_021018995.1 of Chloranthus sessilifolius. NCBI lineage: Eukaryota > Viridiplantae > Streptophyta > Magnoliopsida > Chloranthales > Chloranthaceae > Chloranthus > Chloranthus sessilifolius. The sequence goes on from CM037593.1 coordinate 88,941,680, forward strand.
GGAGATCTCTTAATCTTGAGATTGCTCCCTTAGATCTTGACGTTGAAAAACTTCTCAGGCCTAATCAAACCATACACACACCTATGATTGATTGTGGTAATTCTGCAATTGGTGAGCAACCTAGGACCTTGAAGGAATTCAATGCACCAGGGGTTTATAATTCTCCCTTCTGCATTCAATTCCCTGCTATCCAAGGCAACTATGAGATCAAATCTTTCATCATCCAGATGTTACTTCATACCATTGCCTGAGTAAAGAGGATCCCTACAAGCATATTGATGAATTTCTGGGACTGCGCGCTACATTCAATATTGTAGGTTTAGGGGAGGAAACAACCAGGTTGAGACTCTTCCCTTTTTCATTAAAGGATAGAGCCAGAACTTGGTTGGCAATGCTCCCAACCAATAGTATTCAGTCCTAGAATGACCTTCAATGTCAATTTTTGACCAAGTTTTTTCCCTTGTCCAAAACAAGTCAGCTGAGGAAGAGCAGTATTTCATCTGCTCAAGCCCCAACCGAAGACTTTCACCAAGCATGGGAGAGATTCAAGGAACTCCTAAAGCAATGTCCCCATCATCAAATTCCTGAATGGCAACTTATCGAAGGTTTCTATAAAGGAATTGATTCTAAAAGTAGGGACATGGTTGATGCTTCTTGTGGTGGTACTTACCTTCACAAGACAGCTCATGAGGCTTGGGAACTCTTTAACATCATTAGTGAGAACTCCATGCAAAGGGAGACTTTGTCAAGGGACTTTGAGACCCCTGTGAGAATGGTGAGAGACAACACCACAAGAGGGAAAATGTATGAGGTGAATGAATACAATGATTTGGAGAGGAAAGTGGACAGTTTAACTCAAAAGTTTGATAAGCTCATAGGTGCAATGCAGCCTCCAATGGCTGCTAAAGTGGAGGAGGCATGTGTGATATGCCAGTCCCCTACTCACTCCCTTGAGGAATTTCCTTTAGCTGCCCAATTTCCAGACCTTGTGATGGAACATGTGAATGCTGCTTAGTCCTATGGACAACAACCTACTGTTGGTTCTCATTGCAGAAACCACCCCAATCTGAGGTGGAGACAAGATACTTTTCAAAACCAGCAGTAGCAACAGCCACAACAATTCATGGCTTATAGGAATGCCCAGCCATACCAATAGAATTACTTTTCAAGGCCCTAATACCGGGGACCATTGTTTTTTAACTTGGTAGATCTAAGTTTTTCTCATTTTAGATCTAATTTTTTAATTGTCAGTTTAGTGTTTGACTAATTACTGCTGTAGTTTTGTTTTTGTAGATCAATTTTGTGTTTCAGATCTGGATCTGTGGTGTTGAAAGGAGCATTGTACCAATTGGAGGAGCAAGCTTTGCTTAAGTTTGCCTTTCCTAACTCTGTTTACATTTCTAGATCTGTAGTTTTGTAGTTTTGTAGATCTGCAACATTAGTTGTGCGTTTTTGTGATTGTTTTTAATTGAATTTTGTGCTGTAATTTTCTGCATTGTATTTGGTTTCTGTTGTGTGTATGCTTGGGAGGAGATCTCTTAATCCTGAGATTGCTCCCTTAGATCTTAAAGTTGAAAGACTTCTCAGACCTAAGCAAACCATACACACACCTGTGATTAATTGTGGTAATTCTGCAATGGGTGAGCATTCTAGGACCTTGAAGGAATACAATGCACCAGGCGTTTACAATTCTCCCTTCTGCATTCAATTCCCTGCTGTCCAAGGCAACTATGAGATCAAATCCTCCATCATCCAGATGTTACCTACATACCATGGCCTGAGTAAAGAGGATCCCTACAAGCATATTGATGAATTTCTGGGACTGTTCACTACTTTCAATATTACAGGTTTGGGGGAGGAAGCAACCAGGTTGAGACTTTTCCCTTTTTCATTAAAGGATAGAGCCAGAACTTGGTTGTCATTGCTCCCAACCAATAGTATTCAGTCCTGGAATGACCTTCAATGTCAGTTTTTGACCAAATTTTTTCCCATGTCCAAAACAAGTCAGCTGAGGAAGAGCATTATTTCATTTGCTCAAGCCCCAACTGAAGACTTTCACCAAGCAAGGGAGAGATTCAAGGAACTCCTAAAGCAATGTTCCCATCATCAAATTCCTGAAAGGCAACTTGTCCAAGGTTTCTATCAAGGAATTGATCCTAAAAGTAGGGACATGGTTGTTGCTGCTACTGGTTTTGAAAAGTATCTTGTCTCCACCTCAGATTGTTTTTTAACTTGGTAGATCTAAGTTTTTCTCATTTTAGATCTAATTTTTTAATTGTCAGTTTAGTGTTTGACTAATTACTGCTGTAGTTTTGTTTTTGTAGATCAATTTTGTGTTTCAGATCTGGATCTGTGGTGTTGAAAGGAGCATTGTACCAATTGGAGGAGCAAGCTTTGCTTAAGTTTGCCTTTCCTAACTCTGTTTACATTTCTAGATCTGTAGTTTTGTAGTTTTGTAGATCTGCAACATTAGTTGTGCGTTTTTGTGATTGTTTTTAATTGAATTTTGTGCTGTAATTTTCTGCATTGTATTTGGTTTCTGTTGTGTGTATGCTTGGGAGGAGATCTCTTAATCCTGAGATTGCTCCCTTAGATCTTAAAGTTGAAAGACTTCTCAGACCTAAGCAAACCATACACACACCTGTGATTAATTGTGGTAATTCTGCAATGGGTGAGCATTCTAGGACCTTGAAGGAATACAATGCACCAGGCGTTTACAATTCTCCCTTCTGCATTCAATTCCCTGCTGTCCAAGGCAACTATGAGATCAAATCCTCCATCATCCAGATGTTACCTTCATACCATGGCCTGAGTAAAGAGGATCCCTACAAGCATATTGATGAATTTCTGGGACTGTTCACTACTTTCAATATTACAGGTTTGGGGGAGGAAGCAACCAGGTTGAGACTTTTCCCTTTTTCATTAAAGGATAGAGCCAGAACTTGGTTGTCATTGCTCCCAACCAATAGTATTCAGTCCTGGAATGACCTTCAATGTCAGTTTTTGACCAAATTTTTTCCCATGTCCAAAACAAGTCAGCTGAGGAAGAGCATTATTTCATTTGCTCAAGCCCCAACTGAAGACTTTCACTAAGCAAGGGAGAGATTCAAGGAACTCCTAAAGCAATGTTCCCATCATCAAATTCCTGAAAGGCAACTTGTCCAAGGTTTCTATCAAGGAATTGATCCTAAAAGTAGGGACATGGTTGATGCTTCTTGTGGTGGTACTTACCTTCACAAGATAGCTCATGAGGGTTGGGAACTCTTTAACATCATTAGTGAGAACTCCATGCAAAGGGAGACTTTGTCAAGGGACTTTGAGACCCCTGTGAGAATGGTGAGAGATAACCCCACAAGAGGGAAAATGTATGGGGTGAATGAATACAATGATTTGGAGAGAAAAGTGGATAGCATAACTCAAAAGTTTGATAAGCTCATAGGTGCAATGCAGCCCCCAATGGCTGCTAAAGTGGAGGAGGCATGTGTGATATGCCAGTCCCCTACTCACTCCCTTGAGGAGTGTCCTTCAGCTGCCCAGTTTCCAGACCTTGTGATGGAACATGTGAATGTTGCTTAGTCCTATGGACAACAACCTACTGTTGGTTATCATTGGAGAAACCACCCCAATCTGAGGTGGAGACAAGATACTTTTCAAAACCAGTAGCAGCAACAACCATAGCAGTCCATGCCTTATAGGAATGCCTAGCCATACCAACAGAACTACTTTTCAAGGCCCGAATACCAGCAGCCTATGGCTCACCAAATGGCTCAACCTGTGCATCAAAGTGCACTAGCCCCAGCAACCTCTAGATCCCTCACATTGGAAGAATAAGTTTTGGCTCCACTGTAGAATTTGGGCTCTTTATCTCAAAATGTTAACTCCCTCAGTCAAAGCATCAAGAAGATAGAGGACCACCTTGGCCAACTATCTAATTCTTTGACTAGGAGAGAGGAGGTAAGACTGCCCAGTCAACCCATGGACAATCCAAAGGGGCAGTACATGGTGGGTGAGACTTTTTTCCATGAAAAGGCCAAATCTGTCATCACCTTGAGGAGTGGGAGGCTCGTTGATAACCAAGTTGGTATTGAGTCTGATGAGGCAAGTGCAGGAAATGAAGAAACTACTTATGAGAATATGCAGCAGGAGCAGCATATAAAAAATAAGGGGGGTGATGTGCCCCAACAGTAAATTGAAAATAGAAATAAAGATAAATCTGATGAACTTTCTAAGGCTGCAAATGGGAGGACAGTTCCCCATTTGCTATTTCCCAATGCATTGAAAGCAGCTTCTCCTTTTGACAAGAGGAATGCTAAAGTGGAGGAAATGATGGAGACTTTCAAACAAGTAAAGATCAACTTGCCTTTACTTGATACCATTAAGCAAGTTTCATCCTATATAAAATTCTTGAAAGAATTGTCCACCCACAAAAGACAGTCTAGGATACACTTATCCAAGAAGGTTTTTTGTGCTGAGAAAGTGAACTAAGTGTTATCTATTGCAACTCCAACAAAGCTTTAAGACCCTGGGATTCCCACAATCCCCTGCATCATTGGGGATCATACCATTGAAAAGGCTTTATTAGATTTGGGAACTAGTGTAAACCTACTTCCATATTCAGTTTATGAGAATTAGGCTTGGGAGAATTCAAGCCCACACATGTGGTGCTACAACTAGCTGACAAAACTGAGAGGAGGCCTGTGGGAATGATAGAGGATGTGTTAGTTGGAGTTGATAAATTTTTCTATCCAGCAGATTTTTTGGTTCTTGACATGGAACCAAACAAGTGCACCACCTCTATTCCTATGATTTTGGGAAGGCCTTTCTTGGCCACTGCCAATGCTTGTATTCAGTGTAGATCAGGAATAATGGAAGTATCTTTTGGTAACATGAAAGTTAAATTGAATGCTTACAATGTAGCAAATCAGCCTCACTTAAGTGGTGAGGATTGTTTTTCAATTGATGTATTGGATGAGCTTGTGGAAGAGACTTTGCATTGTGATAACTTTTGTGATGATTTTGGTGATGTTTTTGAGAATGTGTGGAGTGAGATTGTGGAAGAGAAGGCCCCAACACCCATGGTTCAAGAGGTGAAAGCCTTAATTTTTGATGTGGGGCTGGCAACACAGTATCCTCCTTGGAAACCTGTTGTGTTGCCTCTTCTACCACCATCAAAGGCACCTTTGTTGCCTTCTCTCATATGTCCACCAGATGTAGAGTTCAAATAGCTGCCTAAGACCTTGAAGTATGTTTTTTTGGGAGAAAATAAAAAGTTGCCAGTGATCATTTCCTCCTCTCTCACTGATGAGCAAGAGGAAGAGTTGTGTGTTTTAAAAAAGCATAAGAGAGCAATAAACTGGACCATTACTGACCTTGGGGGCATCAGCCATGCTGTATGTATGCATAAAATTCACCTGGAAGAGGGTTCCAAACCCTCTAGAGAAATGCAGAGAAAATTGAATCTCCACATGCAAGAAAGGGTGATGAAAGAAGTGGTCAAACTACTAGATGCTGGAGTCATCTACCCGATTTCAGATTCTGAATGGGTGGCACCTACCCAGGTGGTACCTAAGAAGTCTGGAATAACTATGATTAAAACTGAATCTAGTGAGCTTGTTCCAACTAGGGAAATCACAGGTTAGACGGTGTGTATAGACTATCGAAAGCTCAATGTGAAAACCAAAAAATACCATTTCCCTTTGCCCTTCATTGACCAAATCTTGGATAAGTTAGCAGGCAAGTCTTTCTATTATTTTCTTGATGGATATTCAGGGTATAACCAAATCCCTGTGTATCCTCAAGATCAAGAAAAGACTACTTTTACATGCCCATTTGGTACCTTTGCTTATAGAAGGATGCCATTTGGATTGTGCAATGCACCTGCAACTTTCCAAAGGTGCATGTATGCTATATTTTCTGACATGATTGAGCAGTTTCTACAGATTTTCATGGATGATTTCTCTATTTTTGGGGATAGTTTTAACTGGTGCCTACACCATCTCAGCCTTGTGTTGCAAAGATATGAGGAAAGCAACTTAGTTTTGAGTTAGGAAAAGAGTCATTTTATGGTCACTCAAGGCATCGTCCTTGGTCATGTGATTTCTCACAGAGGCATTGAGGTAGGCAAGGCTAAAATAGATCTGATTGCACATTTACCCCCACCAAAAACTGTGAAACAAATCAGATCATTCTTGGGGCATTCTGGCTTCTATAGGAGATTTATCAAAGATTTTAGCAAGATCTCAAAACCTCTTTGCCACCTGTTGTGCCAAGAGGTTCCCTTTGATTTCAATGATGAATGGCTTATTGCCTTTGAGCTGTTGAAAAGATGCCTAACCTCTGCACCTATCCTCCAAGAACCTGATTTTCTATACCCTTTGAGCTGATGTGTGATGCATCAGATTTTGCAATGGGTGCAGTCTTGGGACAAAGGAAGGATAAGGCCCCTTGTGTGATTGCATATGCCACCAAAACCATGCTGGATGCTCAATTAAATTATACTACAACTGAGAAGGAACTGTTGGAAATTGCCTTTGCGCTAGATAAGTTTAGGTCTTATGTGTTGGGATCCAAGATAGTGGTTTTCACAGACCACTCAGCCCTAAAATACCTTTTTTCAAAAAAGGATGCAAAGCCTAGACTGATCAGATGGATCCTTCTATTACAGGAGTTTGATCTTGAGATCAAAGACAAGAAAGGGGTTGAAAATATGGTTGCAGACCACTTGACTAGGATCCTAGTAGAGGAGTTTAATAGGTTGCCTGTTAATGACACTTTTCTGGATGAACGACTATTTTTTATCAGTACCTCTACACCTTGGATTGCAAATATTGTGAGCTACTTGGAAGTGGGTAAGATCCCCTCACATTGGAACAAAATGGACAAGGAACTATTCTTTTCACCAATCAGACATTATATGTGAGAGGATCCATAACTATTCAAGCATTGTGCAGACCAAGTGGTGAGGAAATGTATTCCTGATGATGAGTTTCACAATATACTAATCATGTGTCATGAACAGGCTTGTGGAGGCTATTTCAGTGGGAACAAAACTGCTGCCAAGGTGCTCCAAAGTCAATTTTATTGGCCCACTCTCTTCAAGGATGCATGGCTCACTGTAAAGCTTGTGAAAGATGCCAAAAGATGGGAAGTATCTCCAAACGAAACTCCATGCCTTTAATGCCTATACTTGTGGCTGAACTTTTTTATATTTGGGGGATTGACTTCATGGGTCCTTTCCCTCCTTCCTATGGATACAATTATATTCTTGTGGCTATGGACTACGTGTCCAAATGGGTTGAGGCCATAGCCACAAGAACCAATGATCACAAGGTTGTCCTCAACTTCTTGAAGGACAATATGTTCTCCATGTTTGGCATCCCCAGAGCTATCTTAGTGATGGTAGAAACCACTTCTGCAATAAACAGTTTGAGAACCTACTTAGAAAGAACTTTGTGATACACAGAGTTGCCACCCCATACCATCCACAAACCAGTGGGCAGGTGGAAACTTCTAATAGAGAGATCAAACACATTTTGGAGAAAACTTTGAGAGTAGACAGGAAGGACTGGTTCTTGAAGTTACCTGATGCTCTTTGGGCTTAGGACTGCCTATAAGACCCCAATAGGGATATCTCCTTTCAGGCTGGTATATGGCAAGACATGCCATTTACCAGTAGAGCTTGAGCACAAGGCTTATTGGGCTGTTAAAGCATTGAACAGTGATTTAACTTCTACTGGCATGCACAGGAAACTCTAGCTCTCAGTGCTGGAAGAGTTGAGATTGGTGGCCTAATCCAATGCTAGGATCTATAAGGAGAGAACCAAGGCTTTCTATGACAAGCATCTGCTGAGGAAAGAGTTCACAACTGGCAACAAGGTATGGCTGTTTAACTCGAAGTTGAAATTTTTTCCAAGAAAATTGAGATCTAGATGGGAAGGACCTTACATGGTTGAGCATGTATCCCCATCTGGAGTTGTTGAAATCAAGGATCCAAAAGATGGTAGGATCATGAAAGTGAATGGTCAAAGGCTCAAACTTATTATTCAAAATGTGGTAGAGCCTGTGATGATCACCCACTATCATGAACCTCTAAAACATGTCTAAATTTCAACATTGTATATTATGTATAGTAGCTACTGTGTTTAGCTATTTTTGTTGCTGTTTTAGCTTTTGTTTCATTTCTGTTTGGCATTGTACATGAATTTTTCCATATGTATTTAGTTCCTCATTTGGATAGCAAGTCAGAGTTGTGGAGTAGACAGAGTTGGAGTGTCAAAATCTATATGGGGAATGACCTGGGAACTAATTAAAACACTTTTTAAACAACAATAGAACTTGTCGAGAGGTATAGAGTACATGTCGACAGGTTTTGAGAGTTCCCAATGTGCATTTCGACAAGATTTGGGACCTGTTGAGAGGTTTGAGTCAATTCTCGACAGGTTCTGAAGGTGTAAAAATGGTTGTCGATAGGATCCAGGAACATTTCGACAAGTTCTGAAGGTTTTTGGTTGAATTCTTGATAGGTTCAGGGTACCTATCAAGAGGTTCTGTGAACCTCTCGAAGTAATTTTTCTGGAGCCTAGAACCTGTCGAGGGGATTACATGTTGAGTTCAAAGAACCTGTCGAGAGGTTCTGTGAACCTCTCGAAATGATTGTTTCTATCTTCTTAAACCCGTCGACAGGATTGTGTGGACCTCTCGAGAGGTTTAGTAGTTTTTCACTCTTCAACAGGTTGTATCATGTCAACGCCTTCCCCCCAATCCTATTAAAACTCGATCTTCTTTGTTTTAAACCTAGTGACAACTCCATTCAACCATTCGATAGCTTGTCTCTAAGCCTTAGTTCCTCTCTGCCGATTGTCCATTTTTTTCTAGTTTCTTTCTCTACCTCAATGGTTGCTACTCCAAACACCTTGCCACTGCTCCAATTGCTTTAATTTCTCCAGGGCTATATTTTGCACCTCATCTGAGTTGATTTGGTGCCGTGCACAACGTGATCTGAAAAACCCTAGTTTTCTATTCGTAAGTTCTTCTTCAGCTCCACTTTGTGATTTCCAAGTTTGGCACTTCAATTTCTAATTTGTGTGGGTAATTTGAGCAATCAAAGAAGTCTATGTGGTGATTGAAATTGAATTTGTGTGGATTGAGTACCTAATGGCTGACCAAGAGGATACCCTAGCTACCCTTTTCAAAGCCCCCTCCAAATCCGCCACAAAGGCCACTAGAAAATCCAGTAGGCAAACAATAAAGGCCAAGGAGACCCCACCTGCCACAAGAAAACTAGTCATGGATGAAGCTGAGAAATTTGTCAAACGAAGGAAAGCCAAGAAATCAAAGAAGGCCCAACTTGGTGAGGATATTGTTGAGGTGACCCTTGAAATAGAACCTATACCTGAGCCTAACCTTGAGGCTGTGCCTGAAATCCCTGAGCCTGATCCTAGCCCTGAAGTCCTTATGAACAGATCCATTCCCAATGAATTTGTGGATGCCTTAAGCCTGATCCCAGATACAACTGTGGATACACCCTATTTTTCTAAGGAGGAGGATTGTAAGGCCACCATGGACTACTTGGTGAAGGCAAGCCTGACACCAATTATGACCCCATTGCATGAAAAATCCTACCCCAAGCTGGTCAAGCTGTGGTATCAGAACCTGAGGAAGGAGACCAAGCCAAGTTCATCTGAGCCTTGCCTTTTGATTTTGATTGATAATGTGGAAATTGTGGTGGATTACTATGACATTGGATTGACATTAGGGGTCCCCTCAGTTTTTGATACAATTTATGGGTTAGGGGCACCTGAAAGTGTGCATTTCAAAGCAATGGCAAGGCACCTCACTCAAGGCATTGTGGGGTCTGGGGAATCAATAATGAGGATGGATCTCCATTCCAGCATGCTATTCTTTGATTCAATTTTGAGAAAAAAACATATACGTCAGCGGACATCAACAAGAGAGGAGGGTCCCCATAGTGGATGCTTTGTATTTTTTCTCCAAGGGACAATTTATAAATGGTGCCCAGCTGGTGTTTGATGTTTTGATGGATGTGAATGAGAAATGTAGGAAAGCTCAAGCCCTACCAGGGCTCCCCTATAGCAGGCTCATCACTACCTTGCTCAAGAGAAAAGAATTTGTGTTTAAAGAGGATGAGCCAATGGTGAAGGTGACTCCTAAGGTATTTGGAAAAAGGGCCTAGTCTGCCAGTAGGACCCTCATTGGAAAGAGTAAGAACTAGTCAAGTGAGGTTCTTGAGATAATAGCTCCAAAAGCACCCAGCTCAGCTGCCACTAGCTCCATCCTTCCTCCTGAGATATCTCCATCAATCACCTCTGAGCCCCTGCTCTCATCTGCTGCTCCTAGCTTGGAGCCTCCATTTTCACCATTATTCATCCCTTCCACCCCTATACCTTTGCCCATAGCCAGCCCCTCTCCATCCCATCAACCACTCTACCATCCATCTCATTGCCCATTCCTTCCATTGCAGTCCCAATACCTCTCAGCACCTCAACCACCCTTTTCACCATCACCACCCCTACACCTTTGTCAGTTCCTCCTACCATAGACCCCATCCTTACTTCAACTTCATTACCTAGCCCATCCATCCCAGCTGTTGAACACTTGAGCCATACACTATCTTCATCAGCTGGCCTAACCACTTCCTCCCTTCCATCCATACCATTTGACACTGTCACCTTAACCCTGTCACCTTCCCACACCCAAGACCAGATAACCACTGAGGGATATTCATCCTTAATTGACTCCATTGTGGAGGACATTGGGTATGAATATACCCCCTACTTGACTCTCCACAGCCTACCAATTTACAGACCACACTCACCCCACCTTTTAACCATGCCCACACTTCCCCATTTCAACCAATCCCACCCATCCAACCCACAGCCCCTATCATGCCCGACCCCCTACCCCAAATACTCCACCTTCTCCTCTCCCTGTAAGCCCAAGTCATGGCAAGTACCCATACCCAATCATCCATTGAGGCCACCCTCCTATCCATGAACTCCATCCTCCAAAACTAGGCCTCCATGCACACTAGCCTCCAAACCATCCAATCCACCTTGTCCCTGATAGCCCAACCTTCACAACAACCATCTATCCCTACAACCACCCATTTACGTCCTCCACCCCCTTCTCCCCAAACCATTCCCATAGCTGCACCCATTGTACCTATCCCAGATACCCATACCCTTACCAATACTTCCACCCAAATAGACTCTGAACCCCACAAATCCCCACTTGTCGTAGCAACATCTGATGCTGCCACAGATGTTAAAAATCTAATTTCCACCTCCTCCATTCCAACCCAAGTTGAGCCTGACCTTGAAGTTCTTCACCCTTTTCCCTTAACCCCCACCCCACCCATGCCATCCTCCATTCCCTTTCCACTGCTGGCTAGTCTTTCTGCCAGTACTGACCTGCCCATGCTCCCTACCTCTTCCTTTCCCTATCCTCCTCCATACTCTACCCTCCTCCATGTCATGAAACAGAACCCCTACCTCAAAAGGGATGTTGTGCGAGGAATGGCTGCCCTTCGTAGATCCATTGAGATGCCTTATGAAGCAACGATCAATCAAATGACTATGGATTATAACTTTGAGATGGTGAAGATATCCAAGCGCTGACAATGAATTTTACTGCAATATGAAGCTGAAAAGCTCATTGCCGCCTCAGAGAAAATAAGAGTTGATGGATTAGAGAAGAGGTTGACTGCCTCCAAAGCTGTCAATGAGGCCACTACGAAATTGTATGGGAGTCAAGTTGTACTAGCTGAAAAGAAGGTAGAAATCCTCGAAAGGAGAGTGGCTGAACTGACCGGCACAACACCTGCACAAGCCACTGCCAGTTCCCCTTCTCAACAAGCCACGAAAGGGAAGGAGACAACTACCCAGTCCCAGGAGGTAGCTACTACCAAGGAGCAGACCAAGACTGAGATGAAAACTGAATTGAAAGCCTATGTTGTTCAATGTGGATTCGACCCTGATGACATCTTCACCTCTGACTCTGAGTAGCTTTAGTTTGTAGTTACGATTTTTTCCTAGTATTTTAGGCTTGCTACAGTTAGTTAGGATGCTTTTGTATAATTTTTTTCTTTTTTCTGTGTAGTTTTTTTTTTTTCTCCTTACATTGTCCATATTTTTGTGTTATTAGTGGAACTTCTCTTTAGTCTATTTTCTGTGATTGCCTTGCTGTCTTTCTGTTTGATTGTTTGTTTAATTGTTTGTTTTCTCTTAATTGTCTGTGTATCATGTTTACTGCTTTTACATCCTTCATTTTGTCTATATGTTATCCTACTGCACATCTCTTTATCTTTAAATCAGTGAGGACACTGCTCCTCATAGGTTTTGGAGTGTGGCAAGGTTTGCCAATGGATAGTTAATTATAGTGCAACAAGGTTTTAACAAAAATTGAGAAAATAAAATAATTTCTCACCTGATTCTTTTTTTAAATAGAGGAAATTAAAAACTTTTTAAAACTGAAACATGTTGTAGTTCTAACACTTTCATGAAGCAAATGTCAGGAATTTTTCAAAAAATTAGTGCTTAGTGAACTTGAAAAGAGAGAAAATTGTGAGGATATGCCCAGAAATCTGATGTCAGATTTCTAGGGTATATCCAGTGAGATTTGGGCCTGAGAAATTTTTTTCAAAAAAGGAGTGTCTTGGCAATTTTTTTCTTCCTGCTCTAAGGATTGATTGGATCTAGTTTTGCTCACTAGAAGTTAGCCAAATCCAAGTTGCAATAGCTTGACAGTACTCATGACATTGACGACATGATGTAAGGCCATTCCTTGGATAGTTTGAGCCTAAAATTTTTAACCTTTGAACTGCCCTTGATACACAACATTTGAGCCTTACAAATCCTAATTTTTCTTTAATAAAAACTAGAGAATTTGAACCCAAAACCTCTTGACCTATTTCAGTTCACCCTCAATCTGAGAAATCAGGAAATAGAAGAAATGAGGTTTAAGGAGCAAGGTTTGACAATTTAGTAAAAGAAGAAGAAAATACATTTGAAGGCAAATGTGATGTATAGTTGTGGCATTCCGACCCATAAAAAGAAAAAAAAAAAAAAAAAGCAAAACAAAAATATGAGAAAGAGGCTATTTCATTAGATATTTTGAAAAAAAAAAAGAGAAAAAGCTGGCCACTTTAGCTTTAAAAATTTTTAAAAAAAAGATGGAACTGTGCTGAAAAGAGGAAGATGTACATGTCATCTCCTTACTCTACTGATTTCTCAATTTTGAATCCTTCCTTACCCTTTTATTCTTTATAAACTTTACCCATAAGCCACATTACAACCCAATAAAAAGTCTTTACTGATCTAAAATGGATTGAGTTGTCATGTGGAGATGAGAATTTGTTTGATCTATGGTGAAAAGAGTTAGAAAATTTTAGAAATTGGAGCAATGCCTATGCTCATGCTTGCAGTCCTATTTGAGGGCTATAACTGCTCTTGATCTATGTGAAATGATACACCATTCTATTTTATTTTGAGTGACAGCCTGTTGACTTTTGGGTCTGAAATTAGGATTGATGGGGGCATTATCAAAACATGATTCTCAACTTAATGAGGCTTGGCATTAATTTTCATACAAAATGCCTTGACATGAGCTCATTGACTGTGAAGGAGTTACAGCAGAATCTTAGTTTTAAACTGTCATATTTTTTATTGAGAATCCTATAAAACTAAATGGACAAGGTGTGGGATGAATTTTATATTGCTTGAATTTTGTTTTAACATGCTGCACTGATATTAACCGAGTCATTGGAGAAGTTTGTGGGTAACTTCACTGAAAACCCTCAGGAGACTCCACTCCTCCACTAGGTATCACCTAAGGGTTTAAAAGGCTTGATGCATATGCTAAATGTATATGTGTTCCCTACAAAAGTGGCATTTTTTTATTTTCAATTATTATTTTTACTTTCTCCTTCGCTCAGGGACTAGCAGAGCTTAAGTTTGGGGGTGTGTTAAGCAGTGAAAAATACTATTTTTCACCTCCTAACCTGACCTTTGGTGGACCCTTGAGTTGACTATTTATGTGTTTTGAGTGAGTTTTGTAGATAAGCAATAAAGTGCAGTCTTAGTGTCTTAGTGTAGACATCTACCTAAAATGGCCAAAGAAGCAATTTGCTGCTCAAACATGTGCTTTTACAGCCCAAAGGCTAGCCAATCAAACAATCCACAGAGCCTTAGAAGTGCATGAGAATGTCGTGAGCTCAACTGGGAATGCTTGGGGCCAAGTTCAGCTGCAAGGATTGAAGATTGAATCCACCAAGAGGTTGTTGAATGTTGGACAGATGAAAGACAACACACAAAAGATGTGTGAGCATAAAAGTAAGCCTATCGAGAGGTTAGCTCTAGCTGTCGAGAGGATCTGATGCTCAAAAGCCAACATATCGAGAGGTTCCATGAAGTTGTCGAGAGGTTAGATGTTATCCATGAAGCTATTGAGAGCTCCCCAATACCTATCGAGAGATTCTGGAAGTATACTATAACCCGTTGAGAAGATGTGGTGCTCAAGATCTGAGCTGTCGAGAGGTTCTGTGGTAAGAGAGAGAAGAGATCGAAAGGATGACAGATCCTGTCGAGAGGTTGAAAGTGCAGCAAAAGATCCTATCGACACCTTACCTAAAGGTGCAGGAGAAGTCGAGAGCTTCCAATTACATCTCGAGAGGATCAGTAGAACCTGTCGAGCAATTTAAGAAAACCTGTCGAGAGCTCAGTGGTAGATTGTATAACAAGTCAACAGGTTGATTATAACCTGTCGAGAGGATGAATGGAGAAATGGACAGAACGGTGAGAAGGGCTGCCCAATCCTGTCGAGATGTTTTCAATCCCGTCGAAAGCCACAGAGAACCTGTCGAAATGAATAACAAGCATACTCAGAACCTGTCGAGAAATTCCCTGAACCTCTCGACACTTGTACTGAGAACTTCTCACCATATTTCTTCAGCAACTACCAATTCCAAAAGTCTGTGCACACATCCCAAAGCATGTCGGTGACCCCTGGGGGTATTTTTAGTACTCAATAGAGCACGAATGGAAATTCTAACTACCTCACATGTACTTACCAATTGAGAACCAATGAGAGAAGAGCTTTTAGAAGAGAAATCAGCCACATTAGCATAACGTAATGATTCTCTTGAGCTCTGATTGGCTGAAACAAATCTGAGGATAGAGGAGGAGAGTATAAAAGCTTGAAGAAATTACATTGAAGACATCCAAAATTTGAGGGAACCAGAGCTTCATTCGAGATCTATTTTTCCTCCACAAATTCCCTCTCTCTTCCTTCTTTCCCCGATTCTCTCTTTAGCCAACCATGGTTGGCTAAACTCCTTTTAGTAGTTAGGGTGAGGTCTAGAGCTATAAATCGAGAGTTTCAGAGGCTTTGTAAGGGATTGTATGCTGCACAGATTAATGATCTGAGCACAATAAGATTATAAGTTGTATTATTGCAATATAATTATGGTTTTTAAAGGTAATTCTAATCTACATTTCACTTTTTCATACTTGATTTCCCTAGATTGGATACTCCTGTGGATGCCAGTCAGAAATGGGGAGCTTGTAGCCTAACACCCACAGCATCTGCAATAGTTTACCTGTTCCAATCAAGATCAATAGATTGGAACAATCTCGGGGATGTTCTGTGTCCTTTAGAAGGGCAGATCATAACCTTAGGATTGCTTTGATCCATTGGTGGAGAGTGGATTCTTATACCTAGCATTTGAGCTTATAGCCAGATGGAGGATTGTTGCAAATCTGTCCTCTACACTGCCTTTGATTCCTTTGATTTTCAGTTAGAGACCAAAACCCCTAGCTGTTGTTCTCCATCTTTTGAATTTTCATCTTTTCTCTATCTCCCCTCATCTCTGTGTTTGATCAGAAATGGATCACTTGTATTTAACTCTTGTAGTTTGTAGTAAAAGTGATAAATCTTAAAACCTCTCCTCTTTCTCCTTTTAATTTAGCTCAAATTAGGATAGAGTGCTAGACCTACCATAGATCTGGAGATTTACTATAGTTAAATCACATTTCCCTATGGACATACCCTTACTTACCTTTTAAAAGTTACAGCAACAGCCCTGGTTCTTGTTGGACTGCCTGTTCACCTTAATTTCATATATTTGTAATTTGCCTTCTTAATTGGCTATGTTAACCATCTAATAATTGTAAGGTGAGCTGGACAACAAGTTTCCTGGGATAAACCCTTGTTTTGGGGTAAGCTCTGATTTGATTTCTCATTCCATTTTGTTCTTTGCATATTTTTGTCCAGGTTGATATTGTTTTGGTTGAGGATTAGTGGATATATAACTTGAATCTTTGTTTTGGGAGTCAGTTGAGTGTTTGAACAGCTAGGGGTCAGTTTTAGCAAATTTAGGGTTTCTGAGATGACTTCTGACCTGTGGGTAAATCATCAAAGAGAAAATCTAAGGTTTTGGATGATTCACCAAGTTCAAAAAAGAAAACCAAAACTGGCACCCACAAGTCTAAAGCCCTAAAACCTAAGGGAAAGAGGAAGAGTAAGGGGGTTGCCCCTGAGTTTAACCCTTTCACCACTCCCAATGATTTTGTGGTGAATCTTAGCTTGGTACCAGAGACCATCTTTTCTAGGTCTCTCTTCACTAAGGAGTGGGCTACAAAAGCCATTTCGTACTTGGCTAAGGCATCCATGGATGGCCTGTTGAAGCCTTTGGAAGAAACTGTTTACCCTAGATTAGTGAAGTTATGATACCAAAATATAAGGATGATAGAGTCAGGGGGAGGGCAGATGAGGAAGACCCTGTGCTGGTGATAATGATTGATGATTTTGAGACAGTGGTGAATGCCACTGACATAGCACAAGCATTAGGGATTCTTGTTGTGTATGATCCTTCATGTAGCCTAGATCTCCCCATCAGTGCCTCCTTCAGAGATGTTGCACAACATCTGACCCAAGGAAAGATTTCCTCTGGTGAGTCCTTGATGAGAAGTAACTTCAGCCCAAATCTGTTATTCATGGACAATGTATTAAGGAAGAATGTATTGTGGCTGAACATCAGCAAGAGAGGAGGCACCAAATTGTGGATGCACTGTACTCCTTTTCCATGGGGCAATTCTTCAATGCTGCCAAGCTTATCTTTGAAGGGATGCGTGCCATACATGGAAAAGTGCAGAAGAGGTAGGCACTACCAGGCTTACCCTATAACAGGCTGATCATAACCTTGCTGAAGAGAGGAGGATATGTATGGGAAGAAGGAGAGTTGACTGCTGAGTTGTCTCCTGTGGTTTTTGCAGAGAGGCAATGGAAGATCAGCCTGACTTTGATGAAGAACAAGAAGAAGGAGTCAAAAGCAGCCCCTCTTGGGCAAGCTTCTACTATCATTCTAGAGGTAGCCCCACCTGGGCAGACACCTGCTCCTGTATCAGACCAACCATCTACCACTATTCCCTCCATTCCTGTGTCAGCTCCTCCACTACCCTCACTTTTCCCTTATACCCTTCCTACACCCACCATCCAGAAAACCTATCACAAAATACTAAACCCAACATCCCATCACCCCACCCACTTCCATACCTCAACCTATACCAATTCCCACACCTGAAGGACTGTCTTCATCCATCCAGCCTAACCTTGGACCAATGGTCGCTGTCATTAAACCCACTATCCCTTGCCCTTCCCCTATCCCCAGCCCATTCTATAACCCACCTGACCATTTCACCTATGAGGGTTACACATCCCTAATGGACTCCATTATGGAGGACATTAGGCATGTTGCCTGAATCCCCACAACATTACCCTTTCAACCACGCATCCACCTCCCCCTTTAAACCAGTTTCCCCTCTATCCACTACCCCCTGCTATTATCCTCCCAGACATTACCTTACCAGGCCCTATTATACTAGAATTTGTCCTACCTTAGCCTATACTACCAGATCCTATCTTACCTAACCCTATTATCCCATAACTTGTCCTCCCAGACCCTCTAACCCAAATCATTTCCCTTTTAACCACCCTTCAATCTCAAATCCATACCTCCACAGAAGGCCAGTCCTCCATCCAACATAGCCTTCCCTCCATCCACTCTACCCTTTAATCCTTCACACCCATAGCCCAACAACGTATCCCTACCCCTACCCCTCCTCTCATCCAGGATCCTTCTACATCTATGGCAGCAGTTTATGCTGCCACCAAAACTGATTTTGATCTAGATGAAGTAATCCTAATTCCCCCTTCCACATCCTCCACCTTAACCCAGACTGACACCCCAGAGGAGGAGCTGATATCCAACTTAATCCTCCCTGAAACTGAACCTGTGATCGTCACCCACCTGCTGATGACCCATCAACTGGGCCATTGTTCCTGCTGACCCCAACCATAAAACCCCAACCCTCTCAGCTCTCATGAAGACCAACCCTTACATTACCAGAGAACTGTCTGACTGGTGGTAGCACTTGTCAGTAACATGGTGTTTCATAGTTGTGAGGAGCAGTTGGAGTTGATGAAGCCAACATATTGGAGAGAGATGGAAGCAGTCATACTATATCATCAGAAGGAGATGCGTACAATGCAGGACAATCTTGACAATGTTGTAGTTACAATGAGACTGATTGAACAAAGGGTTGATCACTATGCCAAGCTGGCTGATTCACTCACAGCCACCCTACTTTCCTTGGGTGTTAAAAATGTTCAACCTCCACAACCAGCTAAGGGTGTTAAAATTCAAGAGCCTCAACCCAAGAAGGGTAGCACCAAGCAAAGGAAATCAGTTACTTCAAGGACTAAAGCTGGTGCTGCCAAGGCTGAAAATGTGAAGAAAGGGAAAGACAAGGCAGAGGGGCACATTGACATTGATTCAGATTAGGAGTTTCTTTTTGTTTTTGTTTAGTTTTTTTTTTGTAATTTGTTTTCTGTTATTGGGCAGTATTGTACTTGTCTAGTCTTATTGCTGTCACTGTATCATTTTGTAATTGGGTTCCTCATTTTGTATAAATTTTCATTCTGTTAATAGAATTTGCTTGTACAATTTTACCTTTCTTTTATACAATATTGTCTTTCTCTTTTCCTAACTCTGCTACCCCTAATTACACACTGTTGAAACATTGAGGACAATGTTTACATTAGGTTTAGGGGTATGTGTTAAGACCTGAAAAGTACCACTTTTCATCCCTTAACTTAGCCTTTGATTAGGCCTTTAGCCATGTAATAAAGGTTTGTTAAGTGTTTTCTGTAGATAATAAACAGCAGTGCAATAAGGCCATAAATCCTGTTAAGGAGCCCATGATTAGCACCAGAAGTCCCTCAGAAGAATGAGCCATGAATCCAGACCTAAGGCAAGCCTCGCGAAGCTGACAAAGCTCCAGAGGATTCAAAAAACTATGCTTCGCACAGTCCTCGTGAGCTTCCCAAGACTTCACAATAAGTGCTCACGCAGTTGAGTAACAGAAGAGCTTCAGAAGCACAACTTCACGCAGCTCTCGCAAAGTTCAGGAGTAAATGGTCATGCAGTCTCGCACAGTTCAAGAAGACCTAAAATCAACTTCGTGCAGTTCACTCAGAATAGCTGAGGAGAGAGAGCTTCAGAATCCTGCCTTGCACAGCTGTCACGCAGTAGCCACGGGATGCAAATGTCAAGAGAACCTGTCTCATAGTTCAGAAATGCCTCAAAGCTATCGCAAGGATCCTCGCGAAGATCTATCAAGAAAAGAAGTTATTGTGCGGTTCAGGAAGAAAGCAGTCTCGCAAAGCCAGAGTTAGCCTTGCGAAGTTAAATGGAATGCTCGCACAGTTCTCTCGCTATTCACAAGTAACAATCCAATCGCGCGAAGCCCAATCCAGTGAGAGCTTAACTATCTACCTCGCGACTGCTCAAAGCATTAAGAAGCTGCAACCCTGTGACGTCTGAAGTTCTAATGTTAAACTCAACCATGCGAAGAATAGAGCTACCACACGACAAGTCTGGGAATCGACTGCAACCTAGCGAAGCTCTGAACTCCAACTTCCATCATTCTGTAGAGGACATTCTGGGGATTTCTAGCGATTAGGGCACGCACTCCCACGCTCAAATCTCCGTGCACACTCCCCGAGGCATCCAAGGATCATTAATATGCCACGTGGCATCGCTAAAATTAGGGTTTCCTAACCCTAATACGCTGCCACCCCCACTGCTATATAAACCTAAGCCTGGTTTAGGTTTAGAGGGCGAAAGAGTTCAATTTTTGCTCTGTTTTTAGCATTGTAGTCTTATTTTTCTGTAGCTGTAAGTAGTTTTCCTTTTTCTTCTTCTTCTCTCCATGGCCCAGCACTTGCTGGCCATGCCTTTGTATGCTTATTAAGTTTAGATTAATGAAATTTGCGATTGGGTGTTGCACTTTTATAGGATTCATGTGTTTGTGAGTTGCTCTGTGTAAGGCTGCTGCCTTGTGATCCGCCATTGCTTTGGCTGTGATTCAAAGCAATGGAGGACTGATTCTAAGGTCCCATTCAGATCCAAGTGACCTGTGTGTCTGGGCTATCATTGTCCTATACAGCCTTAGCCCCACCACAGGACCCACTAGATCTGAAATCCCCATGGAAGCCTGAGCCGGTAGCCTTGTGACCATGGTGGTGGCAGCAATATTCTTATTTTGTTTTGAGCTCCGTGAGGAGGATAGCGTCTGGGATAGTCTGTGACCATTTAAGTGGGCAGGTTATAGCCTTAGGGTGAATCCAATCCGCTGATCCAAAATGGATCCTTCTTCTCCGAGATTGAGCTTGTAGCCTGGCAGGAGATTGTACAGAGGCTGACTCCCCTATATTAGTATAGACCCGCCATCAGATGTTAGATCTGATCTGGATATGGAGATTGTAGGCTTGTGACTGGACCATTGTAGTCCCACTCAAGCAATGGACAGCTAGATCTAAGGTGGTACTCAATCTCTTACTGGTTCTATGTGTCTGGGCTATCATGGTCCTTTACAGCCTTAGCCCCACACATAGAGCTTTAGAGGTTGAGGTTTCCTATGGATTCCTGAGCTTGTAGCCTAGATGAAGTAGTGCCTACAATGATTAACTTGTTTCGACCCATCTCTAGATTATGGTTCCCCTATGGGATAGTCTGTGACCATTTAAGTGGACAGGTTATAACCTCAAGGGATTGGATCATGGCACAGGGATGAGTAGAATTCTTTCTCCTCTTTGGTGATAATGTAGCCATTGGACAGGATTTCTGTACCAGCAGATCTAGATCTAAGTCATAAATTTCAGCAAATCTGAATCTAATAGCATACTTCTCACCCTTTTATATTTATTTTCCTTCACTCCATCCATCTTCTCAACCCCTTTCTGTGGTTAATTCATTAGGCTACCTTAGGATACTTAGAATAAGTGACCCTAAACTCCCCTCCTTTTAGGACTGCCAGATCTGTAATCAGATCTAGAGGGACTACTAGAGATGGCTCCCTTGGAGCTGTAGATCACCTTTCCCTGTGGGACAAACTCTTACTTATCAAAACTAGCTACAAATGGACCTCAGATTCATGTGTCTAGAATTTCTCGCCAGCCGATTCCATCCCCTATTTTACTTTGATTTTAAATTATTTTTACCACCAACAAATAAACTAAGCACATTGGAGATCGCAACAAGTTTTTGGCGCCGCTACCAGGGAAAGATGATCTATTAGTAGACCCTCAGTTTTTGTATTTTTAGTGTTCTTTGTAGCTTTGAATAATTGATACTGCTGATGTAATTTTGAATCTTTCTTGTAGATCTAGACAGTAGCAGAGAAGGACAGTGGACTGCATTTGGAGATTAGCTACCTCTGTTTGCAAATTCTCTAAACCTTTAAAACTCTGTCTATTTCTCTTACAATTTCCATAGCAGTATTTAGGATAGATGTAAATTTATGTTTTCTTAAAATAGCTGTAAAGTTGTTAGATAAATTCTTTGAGTCAAGTACAATGTGCTTGCAAGGAGTTGTCCCTGCTGGTGGTGTGTTTGTATGCTAGGTAGGAGATCTCTTAGTCCTACTTTAGAGCCTTTCAACCCTGAGTTAGAAAGGGGTAGAAGACTTAGAAGAAACAGACACACCACAGTAGAGCCCCCAATTGAATCTGAGACAGTACTCATGGGTGAAGAACAACCCAGAACTCTCAAGGAATTGAAGGCTCTGAATGACTATAACTCTCCATTTAGCATTCAATTCCCTGATGTTCAGGGGAATTATGAAATTAAAACCTCTATCATCCAGATGCTGCCCTCTTTCCATGGGCTTAGCAAGGAGGACCCCTACAAGCATATTGACCAATTTTTAGCCTTGTGCACCACATTCAATATCGCTGGTATGGGACCTGAGGCTACTAGGCTCAGGCTCTTTCCCTTCTCTCTGAAGGATAGGGCTAGTACTTGGTTGGCCACTCTTCCCAACAATAGCATGCATCTTGGAAAGACCTACAGACCAAGTTCCTGACAAAGTTCTTCGCTGAGACCAAAACGAGCCAGTTGAGGAAGGAAATTCTTACTTTTGCCCAATCTCCAACTGAGAATTTTAATCAAGCCTGGGATAGGTTTAAGGAAATGCTAAAACAATGCCCCCACCACAAGATCCTAGACTGGCAGCTTGTACAAAGCTTCTACAATGGGATTGATGAGAAAAATAGAGATATGGCTGATGATTCTTGTGGTGGAACCTACATGCACAAGACTGCTGATGAGGCATGGGAATTGTTTGAAGTAATTAGTGAAAATGCTTTTCAAAAGCTATCCCTGGCAAGAACTGGTCAGGAGTCTGTATCAAAAGTGGAGCCTGCTCCATCGACAAGAGAAAAAGTTTATGAGGTGTCTGGGAACAATGATCTACAGCTGCAGATGGCAAACCTCTCTTTGAAGTTTGACAAATTACTGACTGTGATGCAACCCAGAAGGGCTGCTAAGTGGTGGAGGCATGTCTGATATGCCAGTCCCCACAGCACACAGTAGAGGAATGTCCATCTGCAGGGCAATATCCTGAATTGGTATTGGAACATGCTGCTGCTGCGCAATCTTTTAGCCAGCAACAATCTGGTGGCTACAACAGACAGCCATATGGATACCAGCACCAAAATGCTGGTTACCAAGGGAGAGACCACCCAAATCGGAGGTGGAGGCAAGACAATTATATGCATCCCCAACAAATGTTGACTTTACCCCAAAGGCCACAGCAGCAGTTCAACCAAGGATATGCCCCTAGGACTAATTTTCAACACCATCAGCAGCCCCATCAGCAATAAAATCAATTGGTCTTACCCCCATCTCAGCCAAGAAATGCTTCTTTCGAGGACGAGGTCCTGACCTCACTGCAAAACCTAGGGTCCGTGGCTCAGACTGTAAATTCTCATGGTCAGAGCATAAAGAAGATGAAAGAGTAGATTGGCCAACTAGTGAATACCTTAGCTAAAAGAGAGGAGGGGAGGTTGCCCGGTCAATGTTGTTGCTTCCTAGTGTGCTTGATTTATGTGTGTTTTGAAAACAGGTTTGTAACTGCTAAATTATAATGAATCTAGAATATTAAAAAGAGTAAAGAGATATCAGGGCCAATTGTAGCAAGTTTTAAATGTAAGTGAGTGAAAGATCGTCCACAGAGAATTTGTCTAAAATGCAAGATAAACCTCCAGATCTGAGCTACCAGATCTGGCCTCTTACCTTATCTAGAAAGCACATAAGATGGGGAGGTTGAATTTGTCACATTAACTAAAAAGTTAAAAGTAAAAGTTAAACTAAATGATCCAGATCCGAGTTGGGGGAACGTTTGAGGTAAACTTATAAAAAATGGAGAAGTAATATCTAACTTTGATTTGGTCCTTGAAATCTGATGAGAATGACTGCAACTCAACAGAGAGATGATCCAATCTTCATCTGGGTACAAGCGCAGGTGTAAGAGAAATAAATCTAATTCAAGGATTAGGCTTACGCTTATGGCTATGGTCTGTCCACTTTAATGGCCACAAACCATCCAATAGTCCTTAATCCAAATCCTTAATTTAGAACAAGAAACATCACTACAAATGTCGTGAGAGACTAGGTTACAAACACTAACTCTCACAGGATTAATGAATCAAGGGAAATTGCATGAAAAACAGTTAATCTAAAGGAGTCTAATGCAATAAGGAGATCAGAGGGAACCCTTAACATGAGTCCAATGGAGAATGCACGGTTTACAGCAACCTTTTCAAATTCACCATTACAATTACATAGCACAGCTTAAACAGCTCTCAGATTTGTAGTCTTGAATACAACTCTCCTTTGAACTATAGAAGTATCTCACAGCTCTCAATTGCAAGTACAAAGTGAGGCTATCACAGGGATTTCAGACAAACTATCTGATTTGGAAATGGGGGATTAGGAATGAAGCTCAAAATCTGGATGCCCAAATTGGGCAAATGGTTCGTCTATTTATTGTTTTTCCTAAGTCCAGCTCAGATGTGTATCAACCAATCAGAAGTGCTCAGATCTGTATTGACTAATGGTAGTCGAGCACGAGGATCCAGATCTGTTCTGGCCAATCAGAATTCCTCGATCTGGTTCAGCCAATCAGGTGAAAAAGGCATCAATTCTGTTATGTATTTTGAAAATCTGTTAGAGTTTCTAGAAGTTCCCGCCAAGTTATTTCATTTCTGGGTGCTCACGTGGGGTGGAATATGCCTTCGCTTCATGTTTAGAATCCTTTGGAATGCCCCTAGGTTTTTAAATGCATTGGGACGCGTAAAATAGATTACTGAATTTCCCTTGCAAAAGTTGGGAATCTCCAGAATACCTTTTCGCATAGCTTAGGGGGCTTTTCGCAAGGTGTTGTAACTCCTGAAGCTCTTTTCGCAATGTTCTGGTTCTGTTCGAATTGTGTTTTCTTCTTTTCGAAAAGGTCGATCATCTCTTCGAAGAGTTCAGATGCTCTTCGAAAGCTAAGCCT
The DNA here is from genome assembly GCA_021018995.1 of Chloranthus sessilifolius. Taxonomy (NCBI): domain Eukaryota; kingdom Viridiplantae; phylum Streptophyta; class Magnoliopsida; order Chloranthales; family Chloranthaceae; genus Chloranthus; species Chloranthus sessilifolius. The sequence continues at coordinate 88,966,594 of CM037593.1, forward strand.
AGAGTTTTAGTTCTTTTCCTAGAGTTCAGGTCCTTTGCGAATAGTTCAGGTTCTTTGCGAAAAGTACTCTGTAGTGCATTTTTCTGTTCGAATTGCTCCATACTTCTTCTCTGGGTTGAGACCAGGTCTTTGCCTCTTCAATTCAGACCTTCCAACAGCTAATGAGGTTGTTTCTTCTCTTTCTTCCTTTGGATTGACATGGATTGTCATCTTTTTGGCACTTTTACGCTGCTTTTATGGTTAAGCCTGTCTTTATTGTTAGCTTGCACAAGCACTTAAAACACTTATTTAGTTCTCTCAAAGGTCTATCAAGACTCAAGTTAATGGGTGAAAAATGGTATTTTTCAGTTCTCAACACACCCCCAAACCTAAGCTTTGCTAGTCCCTGAGCAAAGACAAAATTAAAAATAAAGTAAAAAGACACTTTTGTAGGGAGCACAGTTGCATTTAGCATATGCAACAAACCTTTTAAACCCCTAGGTGATCCCTAGTGGAGGAGTGAAGTCTCCTGAGGGTTTTCAGTGAAGGTACCCACAAACTTCTCCAATAAATCAGTTAAGATCAATGCAGTTCTATTAAAACAGACTTTCATCCAATCAGATTATTCACACCTGTATCAGTCAAGTTATAAGAGGATTCTCAAGAAAACATTAGTTCAAAACTGAAATTCTGCTGTAATTCCTTTTACCATTCACTCAATTTGTGTCATAGAGTTATTTACAAGAAAAATTAATGAACAACTTGCCTTCTATTTGAGAATCCAACTTTGATGTTATCCCAAATAAGTCGATTTCAAACCCAACTCTCACCAGGTTTTCACTCAACATGCAAGTAAGAGGGTTGTACTATTTCACACGGCTCAAGAGCGATTCTGACCCTAAATAGAATCGTAAGCATGAGCATAGGCATTGCTTTTTGGTTCTGTATTCACTGCTCTTTTTACCATAGATTACACAAATCCTTATCTCCATGTGACAGCTCAATCCATCATTGATCAGTAAGGACTTTAACTTGGGTTGTAATGTGGCTTATGGGTGAAATTTATCAAGAATAAAGGGGTGTAATGGAGTTCAAAATTGGGAAGTCAGTCAAGGTAAGGAGGTGGTATGGGCACCTTCTTTATTTCAGCACAATTTCATCTTCTTCTTTGAATTTTCAGAGCCAAAGTGGTCATCTTTTTCTCTTTCTTTTTCAAACTTCCAATGAAATGACTTCTCCTGTTTTTTTTTTTGTTTTTTTTTTTTTAAAATGACATTGACTGGAATGTCACACTTCTTCTGCTGATACATCATTGCCTTCAATTATTTTTCTTTTTACCAAACTGATACCCAACTCTCCTTTCTTCAGCTTCCTTCCCTTTATCTTCTGACTTCTCGGAGTGAGGGTTAGGCTAAATGAAGTTGATGAGGTTTCAAAGGAATCTTGGATTTGTACAGCTCAAATGGTGTGTATCAAGGGCAGTTTCACAAGGTGGGGCTTTGTAAGGTTAAAACTGTCCAAAAGGAGGCCTTACATCATGTCTTTAATATCACGAGTGCTATCAAATTATTTCAATTTGGATATGTGTAACTTCTAGTAAAAACAAGCAGGTTCAAACGGTCCCTAGAGCAGAAAAAATTGCCAATTCATACCTCCAAAGAATACATTTCAATAGGCCCAAATCTCACTGGATATGGTTTTTTATCAAATTCCTGAAGTATATCATCACTGTTTTCTCTCTTTTTAGGTTTACTAAAACATCAATTTTCTTTTAGAAATTTCCTGACATTCACTTCATGAAAGTATTAGAATTACACTAGAAATCAATTTTAAAAAAAAATTTAACTTCCTTATTTTTCAAAACAGCAGGTGTGAGTATACTTCATTTTCAAAAATTCCACTGATCATAAGCTGCATTGATGTTAACTCAATTATTGACATTTTTGCCACACCCCCAAACCTAAGGGGAGCAGGGTCCGCAATGGTCCAAAGCAAGGAAAAGAAGCAATCAAGAAAAAAAGAAAAAAAAAAAAAAAAAAAAACATAATGACAAAAAGACAGACAGAAATGCACAGGAGTTACACAAGAAAAAACATAATTTTATATTACAAACTCATAACACAGAGAAGTACAATGTGATCTAATAAATGGGGTCAAAATCTGTATCATAAGTTAGTTCAATTGGCTCAGAACTGGAGTCACTGTCAGAATCAGAACTGGAATCAGTATTGGAGTCTGAACTTGATTGAGCTTTCTCCTGGATTGTGTTTTGCAGCTTAGTGTATTCCTCTGATTTGATCTTTTTGGTGAGGCCAATGTACTTGCCAAGTCTAGTGGTCTTCAGTTTTTCTTGGTCAAGCTGTGGTTGCAACATGGTCACCTTGTGCTGCTCACTCCGAACCATCTGAAATGTTTAACCCAGCAAGTCCTTCATTTTCTCTCTCTCAAATTTCATAAATAACTCCAACTTCCGAATCTAGTTTTCATAAGGAGTTCGAATGTAGGCTTGTAAATCAGCTAACCCCTTTAGAACATCTCGACAGATATAAGGATTTTCTTCCATGGCTCTTCTGAGGGTGGCAAATCTGGGAAGGGGAATGGAATGGTAGGGGACCAAAGGTGTCCCAGCTGTGGGAGGGGGAGAAGAAGTGTCCAGAAGGAGGACTTCAGGGTCGGTCTGAGTGGCTTGCTCAGAGAAAGTGGGGAGTGGTGAAGGGGATGCAACCAGAGGGACTTCAGGTTCAGTTTGGGTTGCATGGGCAATAGTGGTGGGGGTGGGCAGATCAACCAATACTACCTCTGGTTCAGTTTGGGTAGCATGGGAATCAACAGTAGGTACAGGGGTAATGGTGGTTGTGTGGGATGTGGAGGCTAAGGTTTGGAGCAAGTCATTGGTCACAGACTGGTTTTCTGTGTTGATTTGGAGTTGGGCTTGGATGGATTGGAGGTAGGCAAGTATTTGGTTAATAGAGGCAGGTGGGGGAGAGGTGGGCATAGCAGGGACTGGTACAACTGAAGCGGAGGGTGGGGGTGCAATGACTGTAAAGGGAGAAGTAGGTAAGTGAGTGAAATGATGCGGGTCAGGGACAGGGATAGGTTCAAGCCCCATGGTTTCAAAATTAGATCCCATTAAGGAAGAATAAGCCTCTGTAGTGAAAGGCAGTGTTGTGTATGGGATACTTGTGTGTAAAATTTGAATGAGCAGGTGAATTTGAGGGGCTTTGGAGCAGAGGAGTGTAGGGAGATGGGGCAATAAAATCTGTAGCTAAAACATGGGCATTGGTGGGAGAAATTGGTGGTGTGAGTATGGTTGGAGTGGTTGGTGTAGAGGGGGAATCTATAATTGGAATAATGGAGGGTATGGGAGATGGGACCGCTGGGATAGGTGAAGTGGCAGGGGCTGGAATAGGGGAGGAGGGTGAAAGGCCAACTTCCTCAAAAATTGGTGCAGCTGAAGAGCTGGTCACCATGGGAGGGAAAGTTTCTTCAAGAGAAGTGGTGCAGCTAAAGAGCTGGTCACCACAGGTTCTGCCAAAACTGGTTCTAAGGGAACCCAGAGTTCAAAGTTCAGTGTGTTCATTACAGGTTGCAGTGCAGTTCACCTTCCTCTCATTCTTCTCAGCATGGCTTGGCTTGTAGTCCAAGCCTTTTTCCCAAAATTGTGAGGAGCAATGACTTCAAATGGCTCCTCATTATCAATGTCAAACTTGGCTCTGAGGAGGGCTGTGATCAATCTACCAAATGGGAGGCCAGCTAATTTCTACTCCTTTTTCAACTTGGCACTAATATCAGCCATGGCTTCAAAAATTAACATCGGAGCATTGAAAAACTGCCCCTTAGAAAAATGAAAGAGAGCCTCTAGAATTGGTGTTCTCCTCTCTTGGCTGTGCCCGGTAACATAAAAACTTTCCCTCAAAATGGAGTCCATCAATAGAAATTGGGGGGCTAGGTCTCTCCTCATGATGGACTGTCCAGTGCCCACAATTGCTTGGGTTAAATGTGCAGCCATTTCTCTAAAGGAGGCTGTTTCTGGAGCAGCCAATGGACCAGAAGGATCAAATTGGAAGGGTATCCCTAAAGCATTCCCTATGTCTTCGAATGTGACAATAAGATTGCAATCATCAATAAAGATAACCAGGGTAGGGACATCAGCATCTCTTTCAGTGACCTTGATTAGGTTTTGGTACCATAACTTCACCATTCGTGGGTAAATTTTCTCTGGCAAGGGGGTAAGGATATTGCTTAGTGAGGCATCTCTTATGTAATTCAAAGATAACAGGCAATCCGCTTTGTTGGCGAAAATTTTTTCGTCCACAATCAGCTCAGGAATTAGCTTCTGAGCTTCAATGAATGGATTTGGTAGTACCAAATGTATAGGCAAAGGGCTAGCGGCGGAGGATGGGTTCCTCATGTCGAACTTTCTTTCCTTTCTCCACCCTATCCGCTTTATCCATAGATAGTTTTCTTTTGGCTGAAGTTTTGGCTTTTCCTTTTGGGGTAGGTTTGCTAACTTTCTTAGCAGAGGATTTTGGGAACATGGCAGCCAACGATTTCTCCGCTTTTCCCATTCTAAATTGATGTATGAAAATGCCCACAACAGATGCTGACACAAAATTAAATTTTCCAAATGATAAACAGAGAGAATGTGCAGAGAAATACCGAGATCTAGGGTTTTTGATTGAACGAGTTGTTTGCTTGCAGAAATCCCCCAGACTAGAAGCTAAAATCCTTCTCTGAAAACTCAAATGATCGAACAAAGGTGAAAAAAAATATAGCAAGCTTCTTAATTCACACAAGGAAAGAACGAAATAGGGTTTCTGTGGAACAGGTCGCTCTTCAGGAAGCATTCGAATATGAAACCCCTATTTCGAAAGGGTTTAAATATACTTGTTGTAACTCCACATGTGCCTTTTTTATGTGTATTTTGAGAACGAATTAATGAATAATAAGTTACATAATTTTAAATTATGAAAGAGATATCAGCACATTGAGGGCTAACAATAGCCTGCAAGATCAGGGCCAATTGTAGTAAGTTTTAAAAGTGAGTATATTAAAGATCGTCCACAGAGAATTTGTCTGAAATATGAGATAGACCTCCAGATCTGTATACCGATCCGCTCTATAATTATCTAGAAAGCGGATAAAAGAGAGTGTTGGGTTTTTTGTCACGTTTAACTAAAAGCAAATAAAGAAAAGAACTAACTAACGATCCAGATTCAAGTTGGGGAAGTGATTAAAATAAATCAAATGGAGAAATAATAACTACGTGATTTCGCCTTTGAATTTTAATGGAGAATCTGCAACTAAACAGAGTTGATTCAATCTTCATCCGGCTACCGACAGAGATGTAAGAGAAATAAATCAATTAAGGAAGGGTTTAAACTTATGGTTATGATCTGTCCACTTAAATGGTCACAGATCATCCAATAGTTGTTGACCTATTCTCAATTCGTAACATGAACATCATCGCAAGTCTTTGTAACTAGGTTACCAACGCTAATTGCATAGGGTAATGAATCAAGGGAAATTGCATGCAAAGTAGTGAATCTAAAGGAGTCTAATGCACTAAGGTGCTCTATAAGAACCCTTGACATGAATCCAATGCGGAAAACACAGATTACAGCAACCTTTTAAATTCAATCTTACAAGTACAGGGCACGGCCTTAGAAAGCCCTCGAGACTAGCGCCTTGAATCCGATCTCTTTGGAGTTACAAAAGCACTCTCAAAGAACTCTCAAAAGCAAAACAGAGGAAGAAATTACAAAGTGCAGATAGACTATCCGACCTAAGGAGGGAAACAGAGATGAAAACTCAAAATCTGGATGCCCCAATTGGGCAAATGTCTTCTCAATTTATAGCTTCCCCTCTATCCTGCACAAGGCTGAATTGACCAATCAGAAGTGCTCAGATCTGTATTGCCCAATGGATTGAGCACGGGGATCCAGACTGTCGCCAATGAAAATGCTCGATCCGGTTCAAACCAATCAGCGTTAGAAGCATCAATTTGCTATGGGAATTCAAAAGTTTGTTTGAGCTTCTAGAAGTTCCCGCCAAGTGATTTCATCTTTGGGTTTTCACGTATGGAATATGCCTTTAGTTTGTGCTTGGAATCTTCCTAATGTCTGGGCTTTTAATTACATTAGCGCGTGCAGAGTTTATCGAAATGCCCTTCAAAGTGGTCAGAATCTCAAAGATGCCATTTCGCAGAGTTTAAGGGTCTTTCGCAAAGTAGGTTGGCTCCGTAAGTTCTTTTCAAAGCATAAGTTCTTTTCGCAAAGCATAAGTTCTTTTCGCAAAGCAGAAGTTCTTTTCGCAGAGGACTTCTCTTCTTTTCGCAGAGGTAAATCTTCTATTCGAGGAGTGTTTTCTTCTTTTCGCAAAGTTCAAGGTTCTTTGCGAATTGAAGAGATTCTTTGCGAATTGAGCTTTAGCTTCCATTCTTCTTTGCGAATGGATCCTTCTTCTTTTCAGGTCTTTTCTTGCTCTTTTAGGACCTTTTTAGCCATTGCTGAGGCTATTTCTTCACTCCCTCTTTGAGTTTGACATGCGTTGTCGGCTTTTTGATCATTTTAAGATGGTTTTCGGATTTGGACCTGTCTTTTTGGTTAGCTGCAATATGAACACTAAAGCACTTATTTAGTCTTCTCAAGGGTCTTTCAAGGCTCATGTTTAGGGGTGAAAAATGGTATTTTTCACTACTTAACACACCCCCAAACCTAAGCTTTGCTAGTCCCTGAGCAAAGAAACGTAAAAGCAAAATAAAGAGCCACTTTTGTAGGAAGCACAGGTGCATTTAGCATATGCAACAAGCCTTTTAAACCCCTAGGTGATCCCTAGAGGAGGAGTGAAGTCTCCTGAGGGTTTTCAAGAAGGTACCCACAACTTCTCCATGAAACAGCTTAACATCGCAATAATATTATCAAATGAGCAATCAAGGAGCAGGTTAGTTACTCTTGAATCAATGATGAAACAGAAAATTTGATTATTGTTTGCAGTGAATTTAAACATTTATAAACCTCATGAATGTTTCAATATTTCCAATCTGTGAACAAATCATAGAAAATCATACAAATGTGCCAAGAAGAAGCTCATCCTATGGATAAAAATTAGGTTATAAGTCATACTTAAGGTGCTCAAGTTCCAACCCAAACACTCACGGTATATTCTCATCGTGTTTTTGTTGAGGGGTTCATTTTCACTCAAGCTCAAGAGCGCTTACATCTCCCAAATGGATTTGTAAGCATGAGCATAGGCATGATTCTTAGGCAATGGCATCATTGACATCTCCTCACCATAGATTGGGTCACTTCTCATCTCCACATGACAGCTCACTCAACTTTGGATCACAAGGGCCTTTAATCTAGGGTTGTTTGTATGGCTTATGGAGTGAAGTTTCAAGGAAAGGGAATTTGAAGAGGTTTGAATTTGAGAACTTCGTGAAGTGCAGGAGATGGTTCATGACTCCACCTTTTGAGTTTAGCTTCTTTCTTCTTCTTTTCGAGATTCTCACATTCACGGATCAGTTCTTTCTTTGATCTTGCATTATAAGGTCCTTTTTGCCTTTTTGCTTGCAACTTTTTCACATTGTTTGTCTCTTCTTTTCTCCCACCATATTGCCTGCTTTTTGAGGTATTTTCTCTTCTTTCTTGATGTTGCCTAAATGGTCCATCTTCAGTTCTTTCTCCTTTACCTCCTGAATTCTCAGAGTGAGGGAAGGCTGAATTGGTTCCATAGGTTCAGGTGCAAGTACTTTTGGGTATTTTTGATGAAGAATTGTAGGATTTATAGCTCAAATGGGGTACAAACAGGGGCAGATTTTTCTTGGTTGGTTCATAGGTTCAAGCTGTCCAAAGAAGGCCTTCATCTTTTCCTCGGTTTCATGAGTCTATACTTGTTTTAATTTGGAGTTTCCTAACTTCTAGTGGATCTAATGCCTCACCAATCCTTTGAATCGTAAAAAATTGCCTCACCACTCTTCAACAGAGATGGAAAATATATGGGCTCAATTCTCACGGTTATGGTTTTTCCTTGAGCTTTTAAGTATATCTTTACCTTTTTCTTCCTTTTGACTTACTATGCCGATACCAGTATGTTTTTATGGTGTAATCATCATGGAAATGTAGAATATCGCAAGGTTTAGAATGTCTAAATTCTTGCAAAGAAAATTTTAAAATTTCCACATTGTCATGATTCTTAAGTAAAATAATTCATTTCCTGATTACTTAGGTGATTCTGTTGTCCTTAGGTTAACTATTCCTTGGAGGACACATGCGCCACACCCCAAACCTATGAGGAGCAAGTGTCCTCACCGGTTCAAAGGTGGTGGCATAGTCACGCTTATTAGGGAAAACAATGAAAAAAATAATAGCATGGAGAATTACAAAGCAAATTGTATGAACCAGAAATTTTACGTAAAATAAAAGAAAAGAGGGAAAGGGAGTAAGGGTGAGGGGTTTATTTTGTTTGTTTAAGTAGGGGAGCACGCTATAATGAAAAAATTGCAAAATAATGTATAATGTAACAATTAACAGAGAAAAATGGAATAAGAAAGAAAACAAATGACAGAATTGGACCGAATGATACAAAAAACAAAAGATTTATACATTGTATTTGAGACACAGTAGATGCAGACTTTTAATAACTAGGATCAAAGTCAGTATCATAGATGGGTTCTATGGGCTCTGAACTAGAGTCACTGTCAGAATCCGAACTAGAATCAGTGTTGGAATCAGAACTGGATTTTGGTTTCTCAGGAATGGAGTTCTGGAGTTCAGTGTACTCTTCTGACTTGATCTTTCTGGTGAGGCCAAGGTGTTTGGTCAGGCTGGTGGTTTTCTTCTGTTCTTGAGCTAACTGAGCTTGGAGCATAGCCACCTTGTGCTGCTCAGCCTTGACCAATTGGAATGTTCGTCCCACCAGATCCCTCATCTTCTCTCTCTCAAATTGCATGAAATGCTCTAATTTCTTGATTTTGGCCTCATAAGGGGTTCGGATGTAGGCCTCCAAATCAGCCAGCCCCTTCTGCACATCCCTACGGATGTAGGGATTTTCTATCATGGCCTGGGAGAGGGTGGCATATCTAGGGAGGGGGATGGAGTGGTAGGGGACTAAGGGGGGCCCAGGGGGGGGGGGGGGGGGGGTTAAGAGAGGGTCAGTTTGAATGGCTAAGTCGAAACAGGGGGTGGTGAAGGGGGGTCTGTTTGGGTAGCCTGGGTGGTAGTGGAGGGTGGAAGCACTAGGACTTCTGGGTCTGTTTGGGTTGCCTGTGAGGCAAAATGGAGAGCAGGGGTAATGGGGGTAGGTGGTAATGGGGCAGTTAACATTTGGATGAGTTTCCAATGTAGTGCATCGATTGTCTGCATTTGTTTGGAGCGGCTTGGATATTTTGGAGGTAGGTGAGGATCTGGGTGTAGGGAGCAGTGTGGGGAGATTAGCCTAGAGGGATTGGGATTAGTGAGGTGGAGGGATGGGGGTAATGGGTGTGAAAGGGAGGTGGGGAAATGGGTGAGGGGGGGAGGAGCAGGGATAGGGGGAGGATCTAGCTCCATGGTGGCAAATAGGGGTGAAGAAGCGGCTGTAGGGAAAGGTTGGGGTTCAGAGGTCTGGGATACCTCAGGTGTATGTCTTTGAAGGGGTGGGAGTGTGAGGAGCGTTGGAGCAGAGGGTGGAAGGGGATGGAGCAAGGATTGGGGTGGCTAATTCCTCTAGGACCTCGGTTATTGTTGGGGAGATGTGTTGGGATAGTAGGGGTGGTTGGTGTGGTAGGGGTGTCCAAAATAGGAATGATGGAAGGTGTGGATGATGAACCACCGGGATGGGGAGGGTGGAGGAATAGGGAACCAGCCATCTGGGTCAGAGGAGGTGCAACCAAGAGCTGGCTACCTCGGACTGTGGACTAAGTGCAAGAAGTGGTGCACTAAAAGAGCCGGTCACCACAAGGAGTTGGGCTTGTAAACGGTAGGGGCCGGGCCGAGGCTGGGGCTGGTTGAGGCTCCACAAAGAATTTCCACTGCAAAGATGCCCACCCACACTTTCGTGTGGCTTGGTTCTCTGTCATGCTCAGCAGAAGAACTAGCTCGCTCAAAAGGTGCTAAGGGTTCAAGAAGAGCAATAGGGGCAAAGCGAGCAGGGCATGGGCTGGTTCTCCTACTTCCTCATTCTTCTTAACATGGCACGACTTGTGGTCCGTGCTTTCTTGCCAAAGTTGTGAGGAGGAGTACCTCAAAGGGCTCTTCCCTATTAATGTCAAACTTGGCTCCTAAGAGGGCTGAAATTAGTCTTCCAAAGGGAGGCCAGCAATTTTCTGTTCTTCTTTACCTTGGCACTCACATCAGCCCATTGCTTCCAGATGAGCATGGGGGCATTGAAAATTGCCCCTTAGAAAAGTGAAAGAGGGCTTCGAGGATAGGAGTTCGCCTCTCTTGGGTATGCCCAGTTACATGAAAGCTCCCTCGGAGTATGGAATCCATTAGCAGATATTGCGGGGGCAGATCTCTTCTCATTATTGATTGCCCGTAACCCACCATGCCTTGTGTTAAATGGGCAGCCATGTTTACGAAAGAGGTCGCTTCAGAGCCGCCAAAGGTCCATCGAGGTTGAATTGAAAAGGTATCCCAGAGCATGCCCTATGTCCTCATCACAGCTTAGGTCACGCTTATCTATGAAAATGACTAAGGTTGGCACGCCCGCAACATCTTCAAAGGACCTTTGTGAGGTTTTGATACCACGCTTTATCATCCTTGGATAAGTTTTTACGTAATGGGGTGAGGATAGTGAGAGAAGCTTCCCGAGGTATCTTAGGGATGGTAGGCAATCATGTTTGGAGGAGAAAAAATTTTCATCCACCAATAGCTCTGGTATGAGCTTCTGGGTATCAATGAAGGGGTTAGGCAAAACTAAGTGAATGGGTAATGGGGGCAGCTCAGACTCAGGGCTTGAGGCAGCAGGGGTAGGCTCCTCATGGCGTACTTTCTTTCCTTTTTCAACCCTCTCTGCCTTGTCCATTGAAAGCTTTCTCTTTGCAGACGTTTTGCTTTGCCTTTGGCTTTGGGGTCGATTTGGTTGCCTTCTTGACCGATGATTTGGGGAACATGGCACTAAGGATTTTTCAGCTTTTCCATACTTAATTGACGGAGGAAAATATGCTCCAAACACTGGCTAACACAGATTTAGATTTTTCTAAAAAAATTGAGCGAGAATGGATAGAAAATATACCGCGATCTAGGGTTTGTGCTTGAACTGAGTCGCTTTGTTTGTAAAGATCGCCCAACTGACAGTCTGACATTGATCTCTGAAAAATGGAAACGCTCAAACAATTAGGAACAAAACGGCTAATATCCTTGTGGAGCTCGTGTGAGAAGAGAGTGGGCTAGGTTTTAGTGGAGCGTCAGCCCAGAGAGAGTGTTTGCAAATACAACGCTAACTTCAAAACCACTAAATATATCAAGTTAAAATCGCAGTGCACCTTTAAGTTTTCAAAAGTTCCAAAAGAGCCCTTCTTATTACTTGAATGGCCAAAGTGCCTTCGACAAGTAGATAGAAAGATTATTTCGCAAAGGACTTAGCTTCGTAACCGCCTATTCAAAAGGAAATGTTATCATAATCAACTATTCGAAAAGAACATCTTTGTTTTTCATTGGACTCAGAATCTTTTGAATAGACTTTGGACTTTCGAAAAGTAATTTTTGCTTGCGATTTGAACTTTAAGTGTAATTAAACTATGCGAAAAAGGAAAAGAAAGAAATGGAGAAATTCAAGAAAACTATGTTGTACAAACATAATATACAATTTTCTACCATCAGATTTTTGGAGATTCGTGATGACAGATGGGCAGCACAGGCTCCTGAATGTTGTCAATGCATGGCTTGAGCCTCTGACCATTTACCTTAATGACTCTTCCGTCATTGGGATCACGGATATCCACAACTCCTGAGGGGGCAGCCTTGATGACAGTGTATGGCCCTTCCCATCTGGATCTCAATTTGCCAGGAAAGAATTTAAGTTTAGAGTTGAATAACCATACCTTGGACCCCGGTATGAACTCTTTTCTCATTAAACTCCTATCATGAAATGATTTGACTTTCTCCTTATACAATCTGGAGCTTGTATAAGCATCCATCCGCAGCTCTTCCAATTCAGTGAGTTGGAGTTCCCTGCGATTACCAGCAGAAGTTAGTTCCATATTAAATGTTTTCATAGCCCAGAAAGCTTTGCATTCTAACTCTCTTGGCAAATGACATGCTTTGCCATAGACCATCTAAAGGAGACATTCCAATTGGAGTTTTGTAGGCGATTCTGTATGCCCACAAAGCATCATTAAGCTTAAAGGACCAATCCTTTGTCCCTTCTTCACGATTTTTTTCCAAAATGTGTTTGATCTCTATTTGAAATCTCCACCGTCCTTGGTTTGTGGATGATAGGGAGTGGCTACTCTGAGTGTGAGTACTTTTTTAATAGAGTCAACCGCTGTTAAAAGTGGCTCCCCATCACGATGATGGCTCAGAATCCAAATCGGAAAAATGTGGTCTTTGAGGAATCTTAAAACCACTTTGTGATCATTGGATTTGGTAGCTATGGCCTCAATCCACTTGGAGACATAGTCCACACTACCAAGATGAAATTATTTCCATTAGAAGGGGAAAGGGCCCATAAAATCTATGCCCCAAACATCAAACAACTCAACTACAGATTGGTAGGGGCATTGAGTTTCTTTTGAAATCTTGCTTTTTGGCGATTCCTGGCAAGATTTACAAAGGTCGTAAGGCATCTTTAAAGATTGTGGGCCAATAGAAACCACAATCGCAGAATTTTTTGCATGTTTATTTCCACTAAATGGCCTCCACAGCTGTTCATGACACATTGACAATATGCCGTAGAATTCATGGTCAGGACACACTTTACGATCACTTGGTTCGCACAATTCTTGAATAGATAAGGATCTTCCCAAATGAAATTTTTAACTTGTGAGAAGAAAAGATCTTTATCCATTCGATTCCAATGTTGAAGAATCATCAGAGCCAAGAAGTTGACTATGTTTGCAAACCAAGGGTGTGGGTATTGATGGCAAAAGTTGCTCATCGAAATGATTCATTAATGGGTAAGCTATCATCCTCGATTGAGAATTCTCGGATAAGTGATCGCCACCACATTCTCCACTCCTTTCTTATCCTTAATCAGAGATCAAACTCGTAATAGGAGGATCCATCCGATTAATCTGGCTTGGTATCCTTCTTAGACAGAAGGTACTTTAGGCAGAGTGGTCGAAACACCACAATTTGTGAACCTAAAACATAAGACCTGAATTTTTCCAATGCAAACACAATGGCCAGGCTCTTTCTCGGTTGTTGTGTAGTTGAGCTGGGCATCTATCATGGATCTGCTAGCATAAGCTATGACATGGGGAAGCTTATCCTTTCTCTCGCCCTAGGACAGCTCCTAGGGCATAGTCCGATGCATCACACATCAGCTCAAAGGGCACCGAATAGTCGGGGATGCAAGATGGGAGCTGAAATCAGACATTTCTTAAGGACCTCAAAGGTCATGCATTCATTAGTAAACACAAAGGAACATCTTGACACGATAAATGACAGAGTGGCTTGGAAATTTTACTGAAATCTTTGATGAACCTCCTATAAAATCCTCGCATGCCCTAAGAAACTTCATTTGCTTAATAGCCTGGGAGGAGGCAAATGTGCAATTAGATCAATTTTTGCTTGGTCCACCTCTATGCCTTTATGGGAGACCACATGTCCTAGGACAATGCCTTGGTGACCATAAAATGACTCTTTTCCCAAATTAGAACCAAATTGGTTTCTTCACATCTTTGCAACACCAACTTGAGGTGGTGTAAGCATTGGGAAAAGTCGTCTCCATAAATTGAAAAGTCATCCATGAAGATCTCCATGAACTGATCAATCATGTCGAAAAGATGGCATACATGCATCTTTGAAAAGTAGCAGGGGCATTGCAAAGACCAAAGGGCATCCTCCTATAGGCAAAAGTGCCAAAGGCGGTGAAGGTGGTCTTTTCTTGGTCCTGGTACAGGGATCCGGTTGTAACCAGTACCCATCAAGGAAGCGAGTAAGCTTTGCCTCGCAAGTTTATCAAGGATTTGGTCAATGAAGGAGGGGAAATGGTCTTTCTTTGTCATGGTATTTAATTTTCAGTCTATGCGCACCCTCCATCCAGCTTGTTTGTCTGGTGGACATAAGTTTACCAGATTCTGCTACAACAAATGTTGATGCCAGATTTCTTAGGCACCAATGTGTGGGTGCTACCCAAGCAGAATAAAATGGGGTAAATGACCCAGACATCTTGACTTGACAACTTCCTTCATTACCACTTCTTGCATGTGAGGATTCAACCTTCTTTGCATTTCTCTAGAAGGCTTGCATCCTCTTCCGTGTGGATCTTATGCATGCATACTGGTGGGTTTATTCCTCCTAAATCAAAGAATGGTCCAAATTAATTGCTTTCTTGTCTTTTTTAGAACTACCAATGACTCCTCTTCTTGCTCCTTTGTAAGGGAGGAAGAAATAATCACAGTAGTGTTTGATGATCTCCAAAACACATATTTCAGATTTTTGGGGAGCTATTTGAGTTCCAATTGTGTTGAGAAAAGAGGGCAGCAAAGGTACCTTGGTAACTTGTGGAAGAGGGAGAGGAGTGTGTCTCCAAGAGAGAGAACTTGATGATTGGTGAGTGCCTTGCACAAAGCAGACTCCTTTGAATTTGATCTCCTTTTCCTTCTTTCTCGTGGATTCCCAATCATTTTTAAATTCTGTGGTGGAGTCTTTACCTTGAGAAATGTTTGTAAAGACTCCTCCACCAAATTTCATCAATGATGTCAACATGGAAACATTCCTCCAGAGAATTGAGGTTGAGTAACAGATTATACACATTCAATTTAACTTTCATATTTCCAAACGACACCTCCATGATGCAGGACACGCATTGAATGCATGCATTAGTCAGAGCTGTGAATGGTCTTCCGTAATGAGGGATGGCAAAGGGTACTTTTGGTTGGTTCCATGTCCAACACCAAAAAGTCAGCAGGTAGAAAACTTGTCTACTCCTACCAAAACATCTTCAATCAACCCCATAGGTTTCCTTCGGATCTGTCATAGTTGTAACACCACTTGAGTGGGTTTCAATTCTCCCAAACCTAGCTTCTCATAGGCATGTAATAGGGAAGCAGTTGACACTAGCACCCAGATCTAGCAAGGCTTTCTCAATGGTGTGCTCCCAATGATGCAGGGATTGTGGGGATTCTGTGGTCTTGCATCTTAGGTGGTGTTGCAATTGATAGCACTTGGTTGATTTTCTCCAAAGAAAGGCCTTCTTGGATAAATGTATCCTAGATTGCCTTTTGTGAGTGCATACCTCTTTGAGAAATTTTGCATAAGCGAGGACTGTTTGATTGCATCAGCAGAGGTAGATTAATTTTAACTTGCTTGAATGTCTCCATCATTTCCTCAATTTTTGTGTTTCCTTTGTCAAAAGGAGAAACTGACTTCAGTATGGGGAAATGGGAGATGAGGAACAAATTTCTCCTTCTCATCTTTTTCAACAATTTTGTTATTTTTCTGCTTTTTCATTTTTTGAATTTTCGATGTAAATCAACCTACCATATTGTTATCCAAATTGTTGTTCCCTGCACTTGTTCTTCATCTTTTTCCTCTTCACTACCCAATCGTGTTTTTTATTATTCTTCCACTTCTCAAAGTAGTCACTTTGATTTCCTCATGGCCATTTGAGGATTCTCCAACCATGAACTGCCCTTAGGATTGTTCATAGGTTGGCCGGTAGTTTACCCTCTTCTCTCTTAGCCAATGAATTTGAGAGTTGGCCTGCTTTCTTCAATTTTTTAATACTCGACTGTGAAGGTTCACAGAGATGTAGTTCCAAGATTTTGAAGTGAGCTCAAGACCGCTCTTCAAAGGTCGTGGATCTAGGAGGCAGGGCTGGTGCAGTCACGCATGGCTTGTTGTTGGTTAGGTCAAAAATTTGATTTATTGAAAGGTAATTGATTTTTGCTGGTGAAATTTGTAATTTCCTGATTCCACGAGATTAGGATGAGATCTCCATGGGTAGTCATTCGATTGCATCATCCATAAGATTTGCATGAGCTTGTTCCATCATGAGTTGAAATTGTGATGCGAAGGACATTGATCAATGGAATGAGTGGGGGCGCATATCGGACATGCCTCCTCTACTCTTGACCCATTTGGAGCTTTAAATGAGTCCATCATTATCAAATTTTGTGGTCAAATTATCCACTTTCCTTTCCAGCTCATTGACTTCATAAACTTTCCCTCTTGTGAATTGGGGATTATTCATCCTAGCTGGATTCTCAGTGTCCCTTGACAGAGATTCCTGCTGGGTTGAATTTTCTCCAATCACCTCAAAGAGGTCCCAAACCTCTTCAACTGTTTTCTGCAAGTAGGTACCTCCACAAGAGGCATCCACCATGTTCTTGCCCTTCTGATCAGTTCCTTGATAGAAGCTTTGAACCAGCTGCCATTTAGGAATTTGATGGTGAGGGCATTGTCTTAACAGTTCTTTAAACCTTTCCCATGCTTCATGGAAAGTTTCAGTTGAGTTTTGGGAAAAAGAGATGATGCTTTGTCTCAGTTGGCTGGTTTTAGTCATTGGGAAATATTTTGACAAAAATTGACATTGTAAATCATTCCATGATGTGATGCTGTTTGGTGCTAACATAGATAACCATGCTCTAGCTTTGTCCTTTAATGAAAAAGGAAAGAGCCTAAGCTTGGTTGCCTCTGGACCAAGTCCAGCTATGTTAAATGTTGTGCATAAAGCCAGAAATTCATCAATGTGTTTGTAAGGGTCTTCCTTACTCAATCCATGGAATGAAGGCAACATTTGGATGGTGGAGGACTTAATTTCATAATTTCCCTCCACTGTGGGAAATTGAATGCAAAATGGGGAATTATAAGCACCAGGGGCAAAGTAGTCTCTTAACAATCTCTGGTCTTCGCCCATTTCAGCAGATGTCTGTGATGTATGTCGGTTTCTTAGGAGTCTTTCAACTTCTGAATTTAACGGGAGAATCTCAGGATTGAGGGTTCTCCTGCCAAACATACAACTCAGAGAGGAATTTGGTACAGCAAACCTGTTGAATTACGTGCTTTCCTTTCCTTCATTGTATGTATACGTAAATAACAAATTAATAAATGACTGATAAATAAATGAAAATAAACATAGGTCTTATCTATTTTAGAACAAATTCAAGAACGGCCAAAAAAAACTTGTTGTAACTCCACATGTGCCTTTTTATGTGTATTTTGAGAACAATTAATGAATAATAAGTTACATAATTTTAAATTATGAAAGAGATATCAAGACATTGAGGGCTAACAATAGCCTCGCAAGATCGGGCCAATTGTAGTAAGTTTTAAAAGTGAGTATATTAAAGATCGTCCACAGAGAATTTGTCTGAAATATGAGATAGACCTCCAGATCTGTGCTACCAGATCTGGCTCTATAATTATCTAGAAAGCAGATAAAAAGAGAGTGTTGGGTTTTTTTGTCACGTTTAACTAAAAGCAAATAAAGAAAAGAACTAACTAACTGATCTAGATTCAAGTTGGGAAGTGATTAAAATAAATCAAATGGAGAAATAATAACTTTCGTGATTTCGCTTTGAATTTTAATGGAGAATCAGAACAACGAGTTGATTCAATCTTCATCTCGGCTACCAAAGACAGATGTAAGAGAAATAAATCAATTAAGGAAGGGGTTTAAACTTATGGTTATGATCATCCCACTTAAATGGTCACAGATCATCCAATAGTTGTTGACCTATTCTCAATTCGAACATGAACATCATCGCAAGTGCCGCTGAACTAGGTTACCAACGCTAATTCACAGACAGGTAATGAATCAAGGAAATTGCATGCAAAGTAGTGAATCTAAAGGAGTCTAATGCACTAAGGTGATCAATAAGAACCCTTGACATGAATCCAATGGAGAAAACAGTTACAAAGAAACCTTTTAAATTCAATCTTACAATTCTGAGCACGGCTTTAGAAAGCCCTCGGACTAGCGTCTTGAATCCGATCTCTTTGGAGTTACAAAAGCACTCTCAAGAACTCTCAAAAGCAAAACAGAGGAAGAAATTACAAGGGTACAGATAGACTATCCGAGGAAGGAGGGAAACAGAGATGAAAACTCAAAATCTGGATGCCCCAATTGCGCAAATGTCTTCTCAATTTATAGCTTTCCCTCTATCCTCGCACAAGGTCAATTGACCAATCGAAGTGCTCGGATCAGTATTGCCCAATGGTCATTGAGCACGGGATCCAGACTGTTCGCCAATGAAAATGCTCGATCCGTTCACCAATCAAAGCGTTAGAAGCATCAATTCTTATGGGAATTCAAAAGTTTGTTTGAGCTTCTAGAAGTTCCCCGCCAAGTGATTTCATCTTTGGGTTTTCACGCAATGGAATATGCCTTTAGTTTGTGCTTGAATCTTCCTAATGTCTCCGGGCTTTTAATTACATTGCGCTGCAGAGTTTATCAAATGCCCTTCAAAGTGGTCAGAATCCTCAGATGCCATTTCACAGAGTTTAAGGGTCTTTTCGCAAAGTAGGTTGGCTCCGAAGTTCTTTTCACAAAGCATAAGTTCTTTTCGCAGCGTAAGTTCTTTTGCAAAGCGAAGTTCTTTCGCAGAGGACTTCTCTTCTTTTCGCAGAGGTAAATCTTCTATTCGAGGAGTGTTTTCTTCTTTTCGCAAAGTTCAAGGTTCTTTGCGAATTGAAGAGATTCTTTGCGAATTGAGCTTTAGCTTCCATTCTTCTTTGCGAATGGATCCTTCTTCTTTTCAGGTCTTTTCTTGCTCTTTTAGGACCTTTTTAGCCATTGCTGAGGCTATTTCTTCACTCCCTCTTTGAGTTTGACATGCGTTGTCGGCTTTTTGATCATTTTAAGATGGTTTTCGGATTTGGACCTGTCTTTTTGGTTAGCTGCAATATGAACACTAAAGCACTTATTTAGTCTTCTCAAGGGTCTTTCAAGGCTCATGTTTAGGGGTGAAAAATGGTATTTTTCACTACTTAACAATACTCAGAGTTAATTTTGCAAAGTTCTTTTTAAGTTTTCGAAAAGTTTCAAAATAGACCTTTTGACAACTGTAATGGCATCAGTACCATTCGAAAAGTTAATAGCTTCAGAAATATCTTTTCGAAAAGAACATAGCTTCAGAACCAACTATTCGAAAAGCAAATCCTTGCTTTCAAGCAGTTCGTTACAAATCAAGAGTCTTTTCGAAAAGTAAATTGAACTTTACGAAAAGAGAATTATTACTTTGCGAATTAGCTTGGAGCATATTTAAACCATGCGAAAAGAGACAAATCATGAATAAAAACAGAAACAAAGAAACTAAGCAAAAACTATAAAATAAAAACATAATGTACAGTTATCTACCATCAGATTTTTGGAGGTTCGTGATGACAGATGGGCAGTACAGGCTCCTGGGTATTTTCAATGCATGGTTTGAGCCTCTGACTATTTACTTTCAGGATTCTTCCATTACTTGGATCAAGGATGTCAGCCTCAAGGAGTCAATGATGATGTATGGCCCTTCCCATCTGGATCTCAGCTTTCCTGGGAAAAACTTGAGTTTTGAGTTAAATAACCATACCTTAGAGCCAGCTGTGAACTCTTTTCTCAATAAATTTTTATCATGGAAAGTTTTGACTTTCTCTTTGTAAAATCTTGAATTTGTGTTTGCATCCATTCTCAACTCCTCCAACTCAGCAAGTTGCAGTTTCCTGTGATTACCAGCAGTAGTTAGAACCATGTTCAATGTTTTAATGGCCCAAAAAGCTTTATATTCTAGCTCTACTGGTAAATGGCATGCTTTGCCAAAGACCAACCTGAATGGGGACATACCAATTGGGGTTTTATAGGCTGTCCTGTATGCCCACAATGCATCATTCAACTTAAAGGACCAATCCTTTCTACCCTTCTTCACAGTCTTTTCCAAAATATGTTTGATTTCTCTATTGGAAATCTCCACTTGTCCACTGGTTTGTGGATAATATGGAGTGGCTACTCTATGAGTCACAGAGTATTTTTTCAATAAAGTTTCAAAATGTTTATAACAAAAATGGCTTCCCCCATCACTGATTATGGCTCTGGAAAAACCAAACCTGGAAAAAATGTGATCCTTAAGAAATTTAAGAACCACTTTGTGATCGTTTGTTTTAGTGGTTGTGGCTTCAATCCATTTGGATACATAATCCACAGCTACTAAAATGAAATTATACCCATTGGAAGGAGGAAAGGGACCCATGAAGTCTATCCCCCAAACATCAAACAACTCAACTACCAAAATAGGCTGTAAAGGCATTGAGTTTCTCTTGGAAATGCTGCCCAATTTCTGACAGTTCTGGCAAGACTTACAATGCTGCAGGGCATCTTTGAAAAGTGTGGGCCAATAAAATCTACACAGCAAAATCTTTGCAGCAGTTTTGTTTCCACTAAAATGACCTCCACAGGCCTGTTCATGGCACATAGACAGTATTTTATGAAATTCTTGGTCAGGGACACATTTTCTTATTATTTGGTTTGCACAACTCTTAAATTGATAAGGATCTTCCCAGATGAAATGTTTAACCTTTGAGAAGAAAAGATCTTTATCCATTTTATTCCAATGTTGAGGAATTCTTTCAGTAGCCAAAAAGTTGACTATGTTTGCAAACTAAGGAGTGTGTACACTAATAATGGCAAAAAGTTGCTCATCCGGGAAAGATTCATTGATAGGCACCCTATCAATCTCAGCAGTTAAAATTCTAGACAGGTGATCAGCCACCACATTCTCCACCCCCTTTTTATCTTTGATCTGTAAATCAAATTCCTGTAATAGGAGAATCCACCTGATTAATCTTGGTTTGGTATCCTTCTTAGACAGAAGGTATTTCAAGGCAGAGTGGTCGGTGAACAACACTATTTGTGAACCCAAGACATATGACCTGAATTTCTCTAAAGCAAAAACAATTGCCAGCAGCTCTTTCTTAGTTGTTGTGTAATTGAGCTGTGCATCAATCATCGATCTACTGGCATGAGCTATGACATGAGGCAGCTTTTCTTTTCTCTGTCCAAGGACAGCTCCCAAAGCATAATCTGATGCATCACACATCAGTTCAAAAGGTAGTGAATAATCTGGAGACTGCAATATTGGAGCTGAAATCAAACAGTTTTTCAAGAATTCAAAAGCCTTCATGCATTCATTATTGAAAACAAAAGGAACATCTTGGCACAACACATGACAAAGAGGTTTGGTTATTTTACTGAAGTCCTTAATGAACCTTCTGTAAAATCCAGCATGTCCCAGAAAACTTCTGATTTGTTTAACAGTTTTGGGAGGTGGTAAATATGCAATTAGATCAATTTTGGCTCTCTCCACCTCAATGCCCTTGTCGGAAACAACATGACCAAGGACAATGCCCTGGGTGACCATGAAATGGCTCTTTTCCCAGCTCAAAACTAGATTGGTTTCTTCACATCTCTATAATACCAATTTGAGATGATGTAAACACTGGGAAAAACTGTCTCCGTAGATTGAAAAGTCATCCATAAAAATCTCCATAAATTGGTCCATCATATCAGAGAAAATAGAATACATGCATCTTTGAAAGGTAGCAGGAGCATTACAAAGACCAAAAGGCATTCTCCTATAGGCAAAAGTGCCAAAAGGGCAAGTGAATGTGGTCTTTTCCTGATCTTGTGGGTACACAGGAATCTGGTTGTAACTAGAGTAACCATCAAGAAAATAATAATAAGCTTTTCCTGCTAGCTTATCTAAAATCTGATCAATGAATGGGAGGGGGAAATGGTCTTTTCTGGTCATTGCATTTAATTTTCTGTAATCAATACAGAATCTCCACCCAGTTGTTTGTCTGGTTGTCATAAGCTCACCAGAATCTGAGGTTACAACAGTGATCCCAGATTTCTTAGGTACCACCTGTGTAGGTGCCACCCAAGCTGAATCTGAAATAGGGTAAATGACCCCTGCATCCAACAACTTAACAACCTCTTTCATGACCACTTCTTGCATATGAGGGTTCAGCCTCCTTTGCATTTCCCTAGAAGGCTTTGCATCTTCTTCCAAATGGATTTTGTGCATGCAAACAGCTGGACTGATTCCCCCCAAATCATCAATAGTCCAGCCAATTGCCCTTCTATGTTCTTTCAAAACTATCAACAGCTCTTCTTCTTGCTCCTTTGTGAGGGAGGAAGAAATAATTGCAGGCAATGATTTATGATTTTCTAAAAACACATATTTCAAATTTTCTGGCAGCTGCTTTAGTTCTAAATCAGGTGGGCTGAGAAAAGAAGGTAACAAAGGTACCTTAGCTGTTTGTGGAAGGGGGAGAGTAGCAGGTTTCTAGGAAGAGAAACTTGTTGATTGATTATGAGTTCCTTGCACAACATTTATTTCCTCAGAATTTGAGATACAAACTGTTTCTTCTTCAGAATTTCCCCAAGCATCTTTAACATTTGTGGTGAAATCTTCACACTACAGAAACTGTTGTAAAGTCCCTTCTACCAGTTCATCCAATAGATCAACATGAAAACATTCTTCAGAACTGAATTGAGGCTGTGTGACTGCATGATAAACATTTAATTTTACCTTCATGTTTCCAAAAGAGACTTCCATAATACCAGACCTGCATTGAATGCAAGCATTTGCTGTAGCCAGGAATGGTCTTCCCAAAATGACAGGGATGGAAGTTTTGCTTTTGGTTGGTTCCATGTCCAAAACTAGAAAATCAGCAGGATAGAAAAATTTATCTACTCCCACCAATACATCTTCAATCATCCCAACTGGCTTCCTTTCAGATCTGTCTGCTAGTTGTAACACCACATGAGTGAGTTTTAATTCTCCCAAACCTAGTTTCTCATATATAGAATATGGAAGTAGGTTGACACTAGCACCCAGATCTAATAAAGCCTTTTCAATGGTATGTTCCCCAATAATGCAAGGGATTGTGGGGATTCCAGGATCTTGAAGTTTAGGAGGTGTGGCAATGGATAACACCTGATTAACTCTTTCCACAGCAAAGACCTTCTTGGACAACTGTATCCTAGACTATCTTTTGTGAGTGCAAACATCTTTCAAAAATTTTGCATATGCTGAAATTAGTTTGATTGTCTCAAGCAAAACTAGATTTATCTTGACTTGCTTGAAAGTCTCCATTATTTCATCTATTTTTGTGTTCCCTTTATCAAAAGGGGATACAGATTTCATTGCATGAGGAAATGGTAAATGAGGAACTAGTCCTTCGTCTACAGATTTGGAACTATTTTCAGAAACTTTTTGGATTTTTTGTTTTTCATTTTTTTGATTTTTCTGAGGTCCATCATCACCCCCACTGCTATCACTATGCTGCTCTTGCAGCATATCTTTATCATTTTCCTCATTTTTTTCTTCTTCAGTACCCACTTTGTTATTTATGATTCTTCCACTTCTCAAAGTGCTAACAGTTTTTACTTCTTCATGTGAATTAGAAGCTTCTCCAACCATGAACTGTCCTTTGGGATTGGTCAAAGGTTGGCTGGGTAACTTTCCTTCCTCTCTTTTTGCCAAAGTATTTGAAAGCTGTCCCAATGTTTCTTCAATCTTCTTTATGCTCTGGCTGTGAAAATTCACAGTCTGAGTTAAAGATCCTAAATTTTGGAGTGAATTTAGGACTTGATCTTCAAAAGAAGGGGACCTGGAAGGGGTTTGAACTAGGGCAGATTGTTGCACAGGTTGTTGTGGAATGGGCTGCTGAAAATTTGGTTTGGCATAAAAATTCTGCTGATAAGGTTGTGCAGTTTTGAAGGGCATTTGGTTCTTTGGTTGTTGCTGCTGTTGGGATTGATAATTCCCTTGGTTCCACCTCAAATTGGGGTGTCCTCTCCATGGATATTCATTTATTTGATCGCATCTCGTCCAAATGATTGAGCATGAGCTTGTTCCACCATTAAATCTGGGAACTGTGGTGCAGCAGGACATTGGTCAATTGAATGAGTAGGGGACTGGCATATCAGACATGCCTCCTCTACTCTTGCAACATTTGGATTTTTAAGTGAGTCCATCAATCTATCAAACTTTGTGGTTAAATTGTCCATCTTTCTTTCCAACTCATTCACCTCATAAATCTTCCCTTTGGTGGGTTGCTGATTGTTCAACCTAGCAGGATTTTCAATATCTCTTGACAGAGATTCCTGTTGAGTTGAGTTTTCACCAATTACTTCAAATAAGTCCCAAACCTCCTCAACTGTTTTTTGCAAGTAAGTGCCTCCATAGGAGGCATCCACCATATTTTTGCCTTTTTGATCAATTTCTTGATAGAAGCTTTGAACCAGCTGCCATCTGGGAATTTGATGATGAGGACATTGCCTTAAAAGTTCCTTAAATCGTTCCCATGCTTCATGGAAAGTTTCAGTTGAGTTTTGTGAGAAAGAAATGATACTTTGTCTCAATTGGCTTGTTTTAGACATTGGGAAATATTTGGCTAAAAATTGACACTGCAAATCATTCCAAGAAGTGATACTATTTGGTGCTAACATAGATAACCATGCTCTAGCTTTATCCTTTAATGAAAAAGGAAGGAGCCTAAGCTTGGTTGCTTCTGGACCTAGTCCAGCTATGTTGAATGTGGTGCAAAGAGCCAAGAATTCATCCACATGTTTTTATGGATCTTCCTTACTCAACCCATGGAATGAAGGAAGCATTTGGATAGTTGATGATTTCATCTCATAATTTCCTTCAACAATAGGAAATTGAATGCAAAAGGGAGAATTATAAGCACCAGGTGCAAAGTAATCCCTCAAAAGTCGAGGTTCTTCACCCATAGTAGCAGAATTCTGTGTTGTTTGTTTGGTTTATAGTAGCCTTTCAACTTCTAAATTCAGTGGGACAATCTCAGGGCTGAGAGTCCTCCTACCAAACATACAACTCAGAACAAAAAATCTGATTATTCACAGCAAACCTTCAGAATTCCTTTTTAAGTAGTTTCCCTTCTTCAAAAATTGGTCATGAATAACTGCACAGGTATAAACAATAGAATAGTTTAGTACTGATAAAAATTAAAGTGAAAACTTAGGTCTACCTATTTTAGAACAAATTCCCCGACAACGGCGCCAAAAACTTGTTGTTGCTTCCTAGTGTGCTTGATTTATGTGTGTTTTGAAAACAGGTTTGCAACTGCTAAATTATAATGAATCTAGAATATTAAAAAGAGTAAAGAGATATCAGCACAGGTAGAAGTGAATTAGCCTGCAAGATCAGGGCCAATTGTAGCAAGTTTTAAATGTAAGTGAGTGAAAGATCGTCCACAGAGAATTTGTCTAAAATGCAAGATAAACCTCCAGATCTGAGCTACCAGATCTGGCCTCTTACCCTATCTAGAAAGCATATAAGATGGGGAGGTTGAATTTGTCACATTAACTAAAAAGTTAAAAGTAAAAGTTAAACTAAATGATCCAGATCCGAGTTGGGGGAACGTTTGAGGTAAACTTATAAAAAATGGAGAAGTAATATCTAACTTTGATTTGGTCCTTGAAATCTGATGAGAATGACTGCAGCTCAACAGAGAGGTGATCCAATCTTCATCTGGCTACAAGCGCAGGTGTAAGAGAAATAAATCTAATTCAAGGATTAGGCTTACGCTTATGGCTATGGTCTGTCCACTTTAATGGCCACAAACCATCCAATAGTCCTTAATCCAAATCCTTAATTTAGAACAAGAAACATCACTACAAATGCCGTGAGAGACTAGGTTACAAACACTAACTCTCACAGGATTAATGAATCAAGGGAAATTGCATGAAAAACAGTGAATCTAAAGGAGTCTAATGCAATAAGGAGATCAGAGGGAACCCTTAACATGAGTCCAATGGAGAATGCACGGTTTACAGCAACCTTTTCAAATTCACCATTACAATTACAGAGCACAGCTTAAACAACTCTCAGATTTGTAGTCTTGAATACAACTCTCCTTTGAACTACAGAAGTATCTCACAGCTCTCAATTGCAAGTACAAGGTGAGGCTATTACAGGGATTTCAGACAAACTATCTGATTTGGAAATGGGGGATTAGGAATAAAGCTCAAAATCTGGATGCCCAAATTGGGCAAATGGTTCGTCTATTTATAGTTTTCCCTAAGTCCAGCTCAAATGTGTATCAACCAATCAGAAGTGCTCAGATCTGTATTGACCAATGGTAGTCGAGCACGAGGATCCAGATCTGTTCTGGCCAATCAGAATTCCTCGATCCGTTCAAATCAGTGAAAAGGCATCAATTCTGTTATGCATTTTGAAAATCTGTTAGAGTTTCTAGAAGTTCCCGCCAAGTTATTTCATTTCTGGGTGCTCACGTGGGGTGGAATATGCCTTCACTTCATGTTTAAAATCCTCTGGAATGTCCTTAGGTGTTTAAATTCATTGGGACGCGTGAAACAGATTACTGAATTGCCCTTGCAAAAGCTGGGAATCTCCAGAATACCTTTTCGCATAGCTTAGGAGGCTTTTCGCAAGGTGTTGTAACTCCTGAAGCTCTTTTCGCAATGTTTTGGTTCTGTTCGAATTGAGTTTTCTTCTTTTCGAAAAGGTCGATCATCTCTTCGAAGAGTTCTGATGCTCTTCGAAAGCTAAGCCTGGAGTTTGAGTTCTTTTCGCAGAGTTCAGGTCCTTTGCGAATAGTTTAGGTTCTTTGCGAAAAGTTCAGGTTCTTTACGAAAAGTACTCTGTAGTGCATTTTTCTGTTCGAATTGCTCCATACTTCTTCTCTGGGTTGAGACCAGGTCTTTGCCTCTTCAATTCAGACCTTCCAATAGCTAGTGAGGTTGTTTCTTCTCTTTCTTCCTTTGGATTGACATGGATTGTCATCTTTTTGGCACTTTTACGCTGCTTTTATGGTTAAGCCTGTCTTTATTGTTAGCTGCAACACAAGCACTTAAAACACTTATTTAGTTCTCTCAAAGGTCTATCAAGACTCAAGTTAAGGGGTGAAAAATGGTATTTTTCAGTTCTCAACAGTCAACCAGTGGTTAATCCCAAGGGCCAATTTTTGATTGGTGAAGGATCCTCAAACCTTGAGGGGCAAGGGGATCTTTCATTGACTTGATTCACAGAATTGTGCATTGTGTATGTTATGTATTTTAGTATGGTTCATTTTTTTTTTTCTTTCTATTTATAGGAATTTCTAGTGATCTCGTCGGAGTCTGAATGTATATGACTTGAGAATTATTCTGCCTGCTTTGGTTCTTATTCCCTTTGAATTGATGATTTTGAGTAAATGAATGATGATTGTACTGTTGAATATGATGTTTTGATTAAATGCGTTTGGAGTACTTACATGCTTAAATGTTGGGAACGCCTGTGGGAATCCCTTTTAGAATGACTGTGGATGTCCCTGGAAAAGAGAATGTGAGAGAATCCACCCACAAAACAAAGGAAAATGACAGACTAATGGGTGTGTGATCCTTGTCACTGTTTTAGCTGTCGCGAGGTTCTAAAAAATAGGGGTGGTTTCTTCTCGCACAGTTCATAAGGTGTTAGCCTGCTAAGCCGTCGCGAGTTTCAATATAATTGTGTAGACTCTCTCGCACAATCCAAATGAAAGTCCAATCTTGCAACAATTGATGACTTCTGGTGTGCTTACATTATTGATTGGTGGTGAAAGTTATTTATAAATCAAAGACAGAGTAAAACAGGGGGTGAATCCAGCACAACTCAGAAGTCCTAGACCTGCAAGATACAGGGTCCTTTGTAGCATGTTTTGATAAGTAAGAGTTTGTCCCACAAGGAAAGGTGATCTAGAGCTCCAAGGGAGCCATCTCTAGTAGTCCCTCAAGATCTGTCTACAGATCTGGCAGTCCTAGAAGGAGGAGAGTTTAAGGTCACTTATTCTAAGTATTTTAATATCTAAATTACAGAAAGGGTTGAGAGGATGGATGGAGTGTGGAAAATAAGTATAAAAATGGTGAGAAGTACATTATTGAGCCAAGGTCAGAGAAGTTTTGTAACTCAGATTGAGATCTGATGTTATAGAAATCCTGTCCAGAGGCTACATTATCACCACTGAGGAGAAAGGATCCAACCCATCACTCTGCCATTATTCCACCCTTAAGGCTATAACCTGTCCACTTAAATGGTCACAAATTATCCCATAGGGGAGCCACTATCCAGGGATGGGTCAAAACATAACAAGTAAATCATTGTTGGCACTATTTCATCCAGGCTACCAGCTCAAGAATCCATAGGAAACCTCAACCTCTAAAGTTCTATATGTGGGGCTAAGGTTGTAGGACCATGATAGCCCAGACACAGAACCAGCAAGAGATTGAGTACAACCTTCGATCTAGCTGTTCATTGCTTGAGCGAGGCTACAATGATCCAGCCACCAGCCTACAATCTCTATAACCAGATCAGATCCAACATCTGATGGCAGATCTATACAAATATAGGGGAGTCTACCTCTGTACAATCTCTCACCAGGCTTCTACAAGTTCAGGTGTAAAGAAGAAGGATCCATCTTGGTTCGGTGGAATAGAATCACCTTAAGGCTATAATCTGTCCACTTAAATGGTCACAAACTATCCCAGAGGTTATCCTCCTCACGGAGCCCAAAACAAAACAAGAATATCGCTGCTACCACCATGCTCACAAGGCTACCAGCTCAAGCTCCCATGGGGATTTCAGATCTAGTGGGTCCTGTGGTGGGGCTAAGGCTGTAGGACCATGATAGCCCAGACACACAGGTCCCTTGGATCTGAATGGCCCTTTGAATCAGTCCTCCATTGCTTTGAAGTATAGCCAAAGCAATGGCGGATCACAAGGTAGCAGCCTTGCACAGAGCATCTCACACATAAACACCAATCCCATAATGTACAGATCCTATTACAGAACTTCCATTGATCTAATTCAAAAACACATACAAAGGTATAGCCAGCAAGTGTTGGACTATGGAGAGAAGGAAAGAAAAAGAAAATTACTTACTACTAAAAAGAAAGAGAAAAAAAAAACGATCTGAGATGGGTTCCCAGATACCTAAACCTAAGCTAGGTATGGGTTTATATAGCAATGGGGTGGCGACGCATCAGGGTTAGGAAACCCTAATTTTAACGATGCCACGTGGCCTAAAAATCATCCTTGGATGCCTCGAGGCACGTGCACGGAGATTTGAGCATGGGAGTGCGTGTCCTAATCGCTGGAAATACCCAGAAGGTCCTCTGCTGAAGAGATGGAAGTTTAGGGTCAGAGCTTCACTAGGTAGCTGTAGTTTCCCAGACTTGTCGCGTGCTAGCTCTTTGCTCTTCGCTAGGATGATTTGACACTGAAGCTTCAGCCGTCGAGAGGTTGCCTTGGTTTGCTCTTCAGGCAGTCGCGCGGTAGAGAATTGTGCTCTCGCTGGATTGGGCTTCGCGAGGTTAAATAGAAAACACAGTCTCAAGTGTCGCGGGGTTGAAATTCAAGCAGTAGCGAGGTCACTCGGTCTTCGCTGGGGTGATCCTCGCGAGAGTGAATTTGAGCAACACAAGAACTTCGTGAGCACTTCTCTTTACTGGACTTCGCGAGTTACCTCGCGAGGCTCTACTGAGTTCTGAACTGCGTGAGGTTCTATGTCTCACTTGATCTTTGCGAGGTTGGCTTTACCTTCGCCAGGATATTTTCTTTCTTGAATAGCGTGAGAACTGCACGAGGTAATCTTCTTCTGATAATAGCATCCCGCAGTGACTGCGCGACAACTGTGTGAGGAATCTTCTGAAGCTCTCTCTCCTCAGCCGTTCTGACCGAACTACACGAGATTGAGAGAGGTCTGCTTTGAACTGTGCGACACTGCGCGATGTGTTCTACTCTTGAGCTTCGCGAGAGCTGCGCGAGTTTGAGTTTCTGAAGCTCTTCAGTCACTCATCTGCGCGAGAGGTTGCTGTAAGGTCTTAGGAAGCCTAGTTGAACTGCACGAGGCATATTTCTCCTGAATCCTCTAAAGCTTGGGTCAGCTTCGCGAGGCTCATTTCAGGTCTGGATTCAGAGTTCATTCTTCTGAGGGATATCTAGTGCCAAAGCAAGCTCCTTAACAAGATTCCTGGCCTTATTTCACTGCTGATTATTACCTACACAAAACACTTAACAAGAACTTATTAGGTGGCTAAGGGTCTAATCAAAGGTTAAGTTAAGGGGTGAAAAGTGCTACCTTTCAGGTTTTAATACACCCCCAAACCTAATCTTTGCTAGTCCCTTAGCAAAGCTACATTAAATCTACTCTGAAAATTAAATGCCACTTTCGTAGGGAGCACGGATACATTTAGCATATGTACCAAGCCTTTTAAACCGTAGGTGATCCCTAGTGGAGGAGTGAAGTCTCCTGAGGGTTTTCAGTGAAGACACCCACAAACTTCTCAAATGAAATAGTTAACGAAAGTGCAATATCATCCAATGAGCAGTTAAGGAATCAGATTTAGTCTACTCTTGAATCAGTACACATAAAAGAAATTTAATTCATTGGTTGCACAGTAACTTAAACAGCATAAACTCTCATGATTACACAGCATTTCCAAATAGTTTGCAATCAAAGAAAACTGCACAAGTGTGTGTTAGCATTGAGCTTATCCTTATGTCAACAAATTAGGTTAAGGTCATACATAATGCATTCAAGTTCAGACCCAAAAGAAAATTTGCAGGGCATACTCTCATAAAGGTTTATTGAGGGGTTCATTTTCTCACTGGCTCAAGAGCAGTTACATCCCCCAAATGGGTTTGTAAGCATGAGCATAGGCAGAGTTCTTAAGTGCTGACATCATTGGCAGTTCCTCACCATAGATTGGATAATTCCTTATCTTCACATGATAGCTCACTCAACTTTGGATCACAAGGGCTTTTAACTGGGCTGTAATGTGGCTTATGAGATAGGGTTAAAAAGAATGGAAGGTTGAAAAGGGGTTCCAATTTGAGAAATCAGTAGGTCACAGAGGTGGTTCATGACTTCACCTTCCATAATTCAGCTCCCTTCATCTTCTTTGAGATTTTCCTATTTGAAGTGATCAGTTTCTCTTCTTGATTTTGATTTTCCAATGAAAGTTCCTCTTGACTTCTCCCTTATTCCTCTTCATTATTATTTTTGTTTCTTTTTACTGGAGTTTCCTTCTTTTTATTTTGTTTTTGCTTTTCAGAAATGCCACCATGTTCTCAGTTACCATACTGTTAGATTTGTGAGATCCTTCTTCTCCATTCACCTAATGTTGACCATAGCTAGTCCATCTTCAACTCTTTCTCCTTTACCTTCTGAACTCTCAGAGTGAGGGTAGGTTGAATCAGGTTCATAGGTTCAGGTTCAAGTACTCAGGTGTATTTTGAAGAAATTTAGGATTTAAAGCTCAAAGGGGGGCATGGACAAGGGCAGTTGCTTTAGGATTGGTCTTTTTAGGCCCAAACTGTCCAAGAGAAGGCCTTGATCCTTTCCTAGGACTCATGAGTACTGTCAGTTGTTTCAACTTGGAGTTACCTAACTTCTAGTAAGCACAGAAAAATTTTGTAGGCCCAATTCTCACTGGTTATGGTCATCCTTTGAACTTTCAAGTATGTCCTCACCTTTTTCTCTCCCTAATGATTCACTAAGTGTTGATACAAGTAGGTTTCCTTGGTGATATTATCATGGAAATGTGGAATATTAGAAGTTTATAATGTCCAAGGTTTGCATAAATTTTAAACTTCTTAATTTCGTGATTCTTAAGTGAACAGAGATCCATTTCCATATTGCTCAGATGAGTCTGCTGCACTTTGGCAAGGTCTGCCTCGCACGCCCCCAAACCTATGAGGAGCAGTGTCCTCACTGGTTCAAAGTGAATGTGCAGCAGAACTAATGAGGCTAAAAGAAAAGGAAAGAACAGGGAACAAAACACACAACAGGCAAAGCAAGATAGTAAAGACAGGGGAAAAGTCTATAAAAAATTAGAAATGTACAAAATACAAGAAAACAATTGCAAAAGAAACAGAGAAATTCCTAGGTACAATCTAGTTAAAATCTGTCTCAAAACTTGTCCCATCCCATCTTCTTTGCATGCTCTTGCAGGAGAGCCTCTTCTTCTTTCTTCTTTCATTCCCTCTCTGCCTTTCTTTGCTCGAGAGTTTTGGGTATGGTTGGAGCCCGGACCCTCCTGTGGTGTGCCTGTCTTTTCTAAGTCTCCTTCCCCTTTCTAACTCAGGGTTAAGAGGCTCTAAAGCAGGGCTGAGGGATCTCCTCCCTAGCATACAAGCACACCAACAGCAAGGAAAGCTTCTTGCAAGCACATCGCAAAAAGAATGATTGTACACTAACAAATTTATCGAACTAGTTTACAGCTATTCAAAGAATACATTTAAACTATCCTAGATACTGCTAAAATTTTTTTTTTTAAAAAAAGATAGACAGAGCTTTAAAAGTCAGAGAGTTTGCAAACAGAGGTAGCTAAGCTCCAATTGTAGTCCAACTATCCTTCACTGCTGCTGTCTAGATCTGCAAGAAAGGTTCAAAATTATGTCAGCAGTATCAATTATTCACATGTGCAAAGAATACTAAGAATACAAAATCTAAGGGTCTACTAATAGATCATCTCTCCCCGCCAACGGCGACAAAAACTTGTTGATAACTTCTGGTGTGCTTACATTATTAGTTGGTGGTGAAAGTTATTTAAAAATCAAAGACAGAGTAAAACAGGGGGTGAATCCAGCACAACTCAGAAGTCCTAGACCTGCAAGATACAGGGTCCTTTGTAGCAAGTTTTGATAAGTAAGAGTTTGTCCCATAGGGAAAGGTGATCTAGAGCTCTAAGGGAGCCATCTCTAGTAGTCCCTCCAGGATCCGCTCATGATCTGGCAATCTAGAAGGAGGGGAGTTTAAGGTCACTTATTCTAAGTATTTTAATATCTAAACTACAGAAAGGGTTGAGAGGATGGATGGAGTGTGGAAAATAAGTATAAAATGGTTGAGAAGTACGTTATTGAGCCAAGGTCAGAGAAGTTTTATAACTCAGATTCAGATCTGATGTTATAGAAATCCTGTCCAGAGGCTACATTATCACCACTGAGGAGAAAGGATCCAACCCATCACTCTGCCATGATTCCACCCTTAAGGCTATAACTTGTCCACTTAAATGGTCACAGATTATCCCATAGGGGAGCCACTATCCAAGGATGGGTCAAAACATAACAAGTAAATCATTGCAGGCACTATTTCATCCAAGCTACCAGCTCAAGAATCCATAAGGAACCTCAACCTCTAAAGTTCTATATGTGGGGCTAAGGCTGTAGGACCATGATAGCCCAGACACATAGAACCAGCAAGAGAATGAGTACAACCTTCGATCTAGCTGTCCATTGCTTGAGCGAGGCTACAATGGTCCAGTCCCCAGCCTACAATCTCTATAACCGGATCAGATCCAACATCTGATGGCGGATCTATACAAATATAGGGGAGTCTGCCTCTGTAAAATCTCTCACCAGGCTTCTACAAGCTCAGGTGTAAAGAAGAAGGATCCATCTTCTATCGATGGATTAGAATCACTTAAGGCTATAATCTGTCCACTTAAATGGTCACAGACTATCCCAGAGGTTATCCTCCTCACGGAGCCCAAAATAAAATAAGAATATCACTGCTACCACCATGCTCACAAGGGTACCAGCTCAAGCTCCCATGGGGATTTCAGATCTAGTGGGTCCTGTGGTGGGGCTAAGGCTGTAGGACCATGATAGCCCAGACACATAGGTCACTTGGATCTGAATGGCCCTTAGAATCAGTCCTCCATTGCTTTAAAACACAGCCAAAGCAATGGCACATCAGAAGGCAGCAGCCTTGCACAGAGCATCTCACACATAAACACCAATCCCACAAATTACAGATCCTATTACAGAACTTCCATTGATCTAATTCAAAAACATATACAAAGGCATAGCCAGCAAGTGCTGGACTATGGAGAGAAGGAAAGAAAAAGAAAATTACTTACTGCTAAAAAGAAAGAGAAAAGAAAAAACAATCTGAGATGGGTTCCCAGATACCTAAACCTAAGCTAGGTATGGGTTTATATAGCAATGGGGTGGCGGCGCATTAAGGTTAGGAAACCCTAATTTTAACGATGCCACATGGCCTAATAATGATCCATGGATGCCTCGAGGCACGTGCATGGAGATTTGAGCGTGGGAGTGCGTGCCTTAATCGCTGGAGATACCCAGAAGGTCCTCTGCTGAAGAGATGGAAGTTTAGGGTCAGAGCTTCACTAGGTAGCTGTAGTTTCCCAGACTTGTCGCATGGTAGCTCTTTACTCTTGGCTAGGATGATTTGACACTTAAGCTTCAGCCATCGTGAGGTTTCCTTGGTTTGCTCTTCAAGCAGTCGCGCGGTAGAGAATTATGCTCTCGCTTGATTGGGCTTCACGAGATTGAATAGAAAACACAATCTCAAGTCTCGCGGGGTTGAAATTCAAGCAATCGCGAGGTCGCTCGGTCTTCGCTGGGCTGATCTTCACGAGAGTGAATTTGAGCGGCGCGAGAACTTCGCGAGCACTTCTCTTTACTGGACTTCGCGAGTTACCTCGCGAGGCTCTACTGAGTTCTAAACTGCACGAGGTTCTATGTCTCACCTGATCTTCGCGAGGTTGGCTTTGCCTTCGCCAGGATATTTTCTTTCTTGAATGGCATGAGAACTGTGCGAGGCATCCTTCTTCTGATAATTGCATCCCTGGCGTGACTGCGATAGTATTGTCGAGGAATCTTTGAAGCTCTCTCTCCTCGGTGCTAAGCGAATTGAGAGAGGTTTGCTTTGAACTGCATGACACTGCGCGATGTGTTCTACTCTTGAGCTTAGCGAGAGCTGCGCGAGTTTGAGTTTCTGAAGCTCTTCAGTCACTCATCTGCGTGAGAGGTTGCTGTAAAGTCTTGGGAAGCTCAGTTGAACTGTGCGAGGCATATTTCTCCTGAATCCTTTAAAGCTTGGGTCAGCTGCGCAAGGCTCATTTCAGGTCTAGATTCATAGTTCATTCTTCTGAGAGATATCTGGTGCCAATGCAGGCTCCTTAACAGGATTCCTGGCCTTATTTCACTGCTGATTATTACCTACACAAAACACTTAACAAGAACTTATTAGGTGGCTAAGGGTCTAATCAAAGGTTAAGTTAAGGGGTGAAAAGTGGTACTTTTCAGGTCTTAACAATGACCCACTCATTTCTATCCAGCGAGCTGATATTTTCAAAGCGCACCGAGCCCCGCAATTTATATAATCCAACCCCGCGTTGCTTTCCTTTTTATTTTCTCTTTCTTCTCCAGCCAACGAAACCCTAGCTCTGACTCCCATTAATCTCTCTCCTCCAGCATCCTTTCTACAGTCCATCATTCACCTTCAAATTCTAGGGATTTGCTCCTAAAGCCTCCTCCATCAGTTGCCCTCTGATTGCAGCTCTCGCGGTCTTTCGTGCATCCGATTTAACAGAACCCTAAGTTTTAGGGTAAGACTCAGCTCTCAACCTTTGCTTTTAATTTTTCAAACTACACATTCATAGAGGAGAAGTTTCATGGCCCCTAAGAGTGCACCTGTGAAAAGAGCAAGGGATAAGGCTCCCGTGGAGCCCAGTCCCAAGAAGGGCAAGTCCTCAACGACGCCACAAAAAGGGAATGAAGTGGTTCAGAAAGGGGCCGAACGAACACCTGATTACTCTACACCCTCTGAGCTCCTGACTCCCCTTCCCTTGGAGCCTGAAGCTGTTTTTGACCTATCATTCTTTGAGATGGAACCTCTATCAGCCCCTACCATTGAGTTCCTGCGCAAAGCTGGTTTGACCCCCCTACTGCAAGCTATCCCTGCACTAGCCTACCCTAGACTAGTGCAACTCTTTTACCAGCACATTAGGGCTAGACCAGACCACCGTGGGCAGCCAGGCCTCCTTGTGTTAGATGACAATTTTGAAATGTTACTCAGTCCTGAGCTGATTGCTGAAGTGATGGGCATCCCTGCTATCTTTGACCCCAATTGTGGATATGGCCCCCCTGTGTATGCCCCCATTGATACAATTGCACAGGCCCTTACCAGAGGATTGAAGGACACCGGGGATTCCATCAGGAGAAGAGACCTGGACCCTAAACTTCTGTTCATCGATCAAGTTCTGCGAAAGAACATTTATTGTGCCGGCCATCAGCAGGAGAGGAGGACTCCAATTGTCTTTGTCATTTATTCCTTTCTGGGCCACGGTTTCCATCGCC
Source organism: Chloranthus sessilifolius (assembly GCA_021018995.1). Taxonomy (NCBI): domain Eukaryota; kingdom Viridiplantae; phylum Streptophyta; class Magnoliopsida; order Chloranthales; family Chloranthaceae; genus Chloranthus; species Chloranthus sessilifolius. The sequence goes on from CM037593.1 coordinate 89,002,814, forward strand.
AAAGTTGATGTTTGAGGCCATGAAGGATATTATGGTGAAGCTAGGGCACAAAAAGAAGCTCCACACTCTCCCCTATGCAAAGCTAATCACAAGACTACTCTTGAGGGGAGGATGCAAGATACCAGTGGGGTAGTTAACTGTTGACCTCCCCCCTACTACTTTCGCAAAGAGACAATGGGGGATCAGCAGGAGTCTGATGGATCCCAATAAAAAAAAGAAGGCTCAGATTGCTTCTGAGAAAGGAGAGGGGACTGTTGTTGCAAAGGCCACCCCTGCTCCTAAAAAGGTGGCTAAAGCTCCTGCTCCCAAGAAGGTGGTGCAAGCTACTGTCACTACTGACTCTGCAGCAACACCTCCATCCACCACACCTGCCCATCCATCAGTTTCTTTGCCTGTTCCATCTTTCTCTTTTCCTCTTTTATCTCCCTTTTCCATACCCACTCCAGATTTCCCTGTGATTCATTCCTGGGAGGAAAGTGTTGACCCCCATGACAGCCCTTTACCTTCACCTACATTACCTCAATACACACCTCCAATTCCCCCATCATCTGAACTAAACCCTGACAGCCCTCCCCTGATCACCTATATTAAAAAGAAAACCTCTCACACCACCCCTGCCATATCCTTACCTACACCAACCACCCCTATCATTCCCACAGAAACCCCACACATTGACCCAGCCACCATCCCAGCCATCCCTACTTCACCTCCACTCCCAGACCTTGACTTTAACCTTGCCACTACTTCCGAATATCAGGCCTTCATGACTACCTTGCTTGACACCATGCCAACCCATGATATCCCTCTCCCAGATTCCCCACTTCCTTCCCCACATCACTCACCAGAACCTCCATCTCCTCCTCCTACAACCTTCCATCATGCCCCTACTTCCCCTTTCCAACCCGTTCCCTCTTCTTCTCATACTCCACCCCAACCTCACTTAGACACACTTACCCATATCCTTTCCTTAATACATGACATTCAAACCCAACTGTCAACCACAACACTCACCCAAGACCAAATGCAGACTGACATCACCACCATCAAATCCACCCTTCAAACATTGACAAAACCACCCATCTCTGCCCAAACACCTCCTACACCTCACATCCAGTCCCCTTCCACCTCTGACTCCACAGTGCAACCAGATTTTCCCCCCATTGACTTAACTACAACCCTCACCCTCCAAGACACCATACCCCACCACTCCTTCCCCACCCTACCTATCCCCCCCCCACTCATTTTACCCCCACCACAATTATCCAACCACTCAACCCAAACAGACCCCATTCCCTTCCCATCCACCTTTCCCATTAACCCCCACACATTTTTAACCCCACCCTTACCATTCAGACCCTTCACCATTCCATTTTACCCTTACCTAGAACCACCCACCTTCAGTGCCTCCTCAATTCACTGACCACTCAGCACAAACAGACCCAGAACCTTCTACCCCTCCCCCTCAACTAGACTTCATCACTATAGCCTTCACTTTACCCCCACAGGACCAATCACCTTCTACTTCTTCCACTCCATTTCTACCAATCTTACCATGACATTCCTACTACACCCCTCCTTACTTCACCCTCCTCCATGCCATGAGGGACAATGCCTACATCAAGAGGGATGTTCTCAGGGGAATGGCCCAACTCAGACAATCCATTGAGTACCCGTTGCTGCAGAAGATGAGTGACCTGAAGCTTGCTCACAGGCAGAAGCTGAGAGATATTTCAAAGGGGTAGGAGTCAATTTTGGAGACCCTCACTGCGACAAAGGCTGATGCAACTTACTATAAACTGTAGGCGGAGATGGAGAAAGCCAATGCCGAGCTGGAGCACAAGAGAGCCCAGATGTTTGAAAAGAAGTTGAACAATGCTGAGGAGTTCACAAGCTCACTAAGGGGCTTTCTGATGCCAAACATACAACACAGAACAGAGAATCAAATTATGCACAGCAAACCTTCAGTATTCCTTTCAAAGTAGATTCCACGCTCAAAATGTATAGGAATAACTGCACAAATTTAAACAATAGAACAGTTAGCACTGATGTAAAATTAAAAAGAAAACTTACGTCTACCAATTTTAAAATAAATTCCCCGGCAGCAGCGTCAAAAACTTGTTGTTGATTCTAAGTGTGCATGATTTATTTGTATTTTGAAAATAGATTTTCAAATGATGAATTATATTGAATCTAGAAGGTTAAAAAGAAAAAGGAAATATCAGCACAAAGAGAAGTTAATTAGCCTGCAAGATCAGGGCCAATTGTAGCAAGTTTTAATTGTAAGTAAGTAAAAGATCGTCCACAGGGAATTTATGTAAAATGTAAGATAGACCTCTAGATCTAAGCTACCAGATCTGACCTCTGATCCTATCTACAAAGCACATAAGATGGGAGGTTGAATTTGTCACATTAACTAAATGATAAAAGGAAAAATTAAAACTAAATCATCCAGTTCCGAGTTGGGGAGATTTGATGAAAATTAATAAGAATGGAGAAATAATATCTAACTTTGATTTAACACTTAATTGCAGAATGAGACTAAATATAAAACAAATGAGATATTATCCAATCTTCATCTCGCTACCAGCATAGATGCAAGAGAAAGTAATCCAACTCAAGGACTGGAATTAGGTTGGACTTATGGCTATGGTCTGTCCACTTCAATGGTCACAGATCATCCAATAGCCTTCAATTCGAATCCTTGATTCAGAACAAGAAACACCACTACAAATGCTGTGAGAAATTAGGTTATAAACGCCAATTCTCACAGAGATAATGAATTAAGGGAGATTGCTTATAAAATAGTAAATATAAAGGAATCTAATAAAATAAGGAGATCACACGGAACCCTTAACATGAATCCAATTGAGAGCGTATGGTTCACAGCAACCTTTTCAAATTCACCATTACAATTACAGAGCTCAGCTTAAACAGCTCTCGAATTTGTAGTCTTGAATACAAATCTCACTTGTATTACAAAAGTATCTCACAGATCTCAAGTACAAATAAAAGCTAAGCTATTACAGAGGTTTCAGATAAGAGATCTGAAATGGAAATGAGACAATAGAAATGAAACTCAAAATCTGGATGCCCAAATTGGGCAAATAGTGCATCTATTTATAGTTTTCCCCAAGTCTAGCTCAGATGTGTATCAACCAATCAAAAGTGGTTAGATCTGTATCAACCAATAGGAGTCGAGCACAAGGATCCAGATCTATTTTGGCCAATCAGAATTACTTGATCTGGTTCAGCCAATCCGATGACAGAAGCATCAATTCTGTTATGTAATTCAAAAATCTGTTAGAGCTTCTAGAAGTTCCCGCCAAGTGATTTCATCTTCGGGTGTTCACATGGGGTGGAATATGCCTTTGGTTCGTGCTCAGAATCTTCTGAAATGTCCCTAGGTTTTTTAATACATTGGGGCGCATGCAAAAGATTACTGAATTACCCTTGCAGATGCTAGGAATCATCAGAATACCATTTCGCATAGTTTGGGGAACTTTTCGCAAGGTACTGTGACTTCTGAAGCTCTTTTCGCATAGTTCTGGTGCTGTTCGTAAGGAGTTCTCTTCTTTTCGAATAGGTCAAAAATCCTTTCGAAGAGTTCAGGTGCTTTTCGAAAGCTAAGCCTGGAGCTTTTGGTTCTTTTCGAAAAGTTTAGATTCTTTTCGAAAAGTTCAGATTCTTTTCGAAAAGCAATTTGTACTGCATTCTTCTGTTCGAATAGCTCCACACCTTTTTCCAGGTTGAAACCAAGCCTTTGTCCTCTTTAGTTTAGGTGTTTTGACAGCTAGTGAGTTTGTTCCTTCTCCTTCTTTCTCCGGATCAACATGGATCATCATCTTTCTGGCACTTTTAGGCTGCTTTCAGGGTTAAGCCTGCCTTTATTATTAGCTGTGAAACAAACACTTAAAACACTTATTTAGTTCTCTCAAGGGTCTATCAAGACCCAGGTTAAGGGGTGGAAAATGATATTTTCCAGTTCTCAACAATACCAAACTCCTTTATGCTGAAAAATAGATTGAAATTTTGTAAAAAAGGATTGCATCTCTGACAGGCCAGCCAATTGAAGCCACCCCTCTTGCTACAACACCCCCTAAGGCCCCACCTTCCACACACCCCGGGCCATCTTCTTTCACTCCCCCTGCTCCTACATCTACATCTCCTCCTCCTCCACCCCCTTCTCCACCTCCTACTCAAGAACCTCCACCCCCTCCTGCTCCAGTGCCTCTCCCTGCCAAATCTCCTGCACCCAAGAGAAAACGGGCTCCTCCCAAGAAACCTTCTCCCTCCAAAAGAACCACTGCTACCCAAAAAGGAAAAAAGCCTGCACCACCATCCCCACCCCCAAAGGCCACCAGAGCTTCTGCTCAGGATGACCCCCATGGTCGGTTGCTTTCAAAAGATGAACACAGACAGGCTGTTGCAGCCCTTGGATTAGACCCCACTGTTCTCTTTCCCTCTAATTTAGATTCTAACTCTGCCCCACCTATGCATCCAAGTGCTAAATCTCCTGTTGCTCCTCCTTCTTCTGACCCTGCTGAACAAACTTATCCTCAGAGAAGGAAAGTTACAACTAAGAGGACTACTCACATAGCTGCCTCTATCAAAATTGGAAAAGAACAATCTACCCAGTCTGAGGAGGCCCCACCACTGAAAGATAAAGGCAAGAGCCCGCTTGTCCCTCCTGAGCCAGAAAAAGCTTAATCTCCTCTTATTCCCCCTCAGACTCAGCAAGGGCCAGCCTCCAAAGGGAAGGGCTCAAAAGGGAAGAGTCCCAAAGGTAAAAGTCCTATCAAATCATCGGAGCAAACCACAAACAAATCTTCAGTGATCCCTCCTGCACCAAAGACCCGAAAAATGAGGGTCAGGGCACCAACCATGCCCAAAACTGATACCCAACGGAAGGAAGAGCGAGCACAAAAGAAGAAAGAGGAAGAGGCTCTCCTTCAAGAGCATGCCAAGAGGATGGGTTGGGACCGGATTAGTTAGCTTGTACCTAGGATTTTTGCTGTTTCTGCATTTTCTTTTTCCCCTTTTGTCTTTCATTTTGTACCTTTCTCTCGTATAATAGATCTTCTCCTTTTGTCATTACTATTTTCCCTTGTCTCTTGTCTGTTTGTTCCATGTTATGTCCTTTTATTATGCCCTTAATAAATTTGTTGCATGCCCACCTTTGAACCAGTGAGGACACTGCTCCTCATAGGTTGGGAGTGTGGCAGGCAGATCCTGCCAATGGAATAGTTAACCTAAGTGCAGCAGAACCTTGTGAGTAAGATGGAAATGGAACCATGTTCACTGAAGAATCAGAACAATAATGAAATTTAAAATTTTTTCCAAACTTTAGACAGTATAAACTTTTAAAATTTCACATTTTCATGATGAGATCACCAAGGAAACTCACTTGTATCAGCACTTAGTGAATTACTAGAGAGAGAAAAAGGTAAGGACCTACTTAAGAATTCAAAGGAAGACCATAACTAGTGAGATTCGGGCCTATACAAAAATTTTTTCTTTGAGGAGTAACTAAGGCAATTTCTTCTAGCTCTAAGGACTGGCAGAGTCACTGTACCCACTAGAAGTTAGGCAACTCCAAGTTGAAACAACTGACAGCACTCATGAGACTTAAGAAAGGATCAAGGCCTTCTCTTGGACAGTTTGAGCCTAAACAGGCAAACCTTAAAGCAACTGCCCTTGTCCATACCCCCTGTGAGCCTTAAATCCTAAATTTATGCAAAATACACCTGAGTACTTGCACCTGAACCTATGTATCTGATTTAACCTTACCCTCACTCTGAGAACTCAGAAGGTAAAGGAACAAGAGTTGAAGATGGACTAGCTATGGTCAACATTAGGTGAATAAAGAAGAAGTACCTCCAATTCTGGCAGTATGGTAACTGAGAAAATGGTGGCAATTCAGAAAAGCAAAAACAAAAGAAAAAGAAGAAAAATGCATAAAAAAGAAACGAAAACAATAATGAAGAGGAGTAAGAGAGGAGTCAAGAGGGAACTTTCATTAGAAAAATTGAAATCAAGAAGAGAAACTGATCACTTCAAATCTGAAAACCTCAAAGAAGATGAAAGGAGCTGAATTAAAGAAGGTGAAGTCATGAATCACCTCCTTCACCTACTGATTTCTCAATTTTGAACCCCTTTTCAACCTTCCATTCTTTTTAACCCCACTCCATAACCCACATTACAGCCCAGTTAAAGCCCTTGTGATCCAAAGTTGAGTGAGCTGTCATGTGGAGATAAAGAGTTATCCAATCTATAGTGAGGAACTGTCACTGATGCCAAAAGTTCAGAGCTATGCCTATGCTCATGCTTACAAACCCATTTGGGGGATGTAACTGCTCTTGAGCTTGAGAGAAATGAAACCCTCAACAGTTCTTTATGAGAGTATGCCCTGGAGAGTTTTGGGTCTGATCTTGAATGCATTAAGTATGATCTACAACCTAATTTTTGATCCAGTGATGAGCACAGTGCTAACACACATGTAAATTGTTCTTTGGTGTAAATTGATTGGAAATGCTGTGCTTTCATGAGAAGCTTATACTGTTTAAATTTTTGTGTAGCCAATGTGTTTGAATTTCTTATATTTTTACTGATTCAAGGGTGTACTCACTTTGTTTCTTGACTGCTCACTTGATAATAATGCACTTTTGTTAACTATCTCATTGAGAAGTTTGTGGGTGTCTTCACTGAAAACCCTCAGGAGACTTCACTCCTCCACTAGGGATCACCTAGGAGTTTAAAAGGCTTGGTACATATGCCAAATGTATCCGTGCACCCTACGAAAGTGGCATTTAAATTTTGTAGTTATTTTAATGTAGCTTTGCTAAGGGACTAGCAAAGATTAGGTTTGGGGGTGTGTTAAAACCTGAAAAGTACCACTTTTCACCCCTTAACTTAGCCTTTGATTAGGCACTTAGCCATCTAATAAAGGTTTGTTAAGTGTTTTCTGTAGATAATAAACAGCAGTGCAATAAGGCCATAAATCCTATTAAGGAGCCCATGATTGGCACCAGAAGTCCCTCAGAAGAATGAGCCATGAATTCAGACCCGAGGCAAGCCTTGCAAAGCTAACAAAGCTCCAGAGGATTCAGAAAACTATGCTTCGCACAATCCTCGCGAGCTTCCCAAGACTTCACAACAAGTGCTCGCACAGTTGAGTAACAGAAGAGCTTCAGAAGCACAACTTCGCGTAGCTCTCATGAATTTCAGGAGTAAATGGTCGCGCAGTCTCACGCAATTCAAGCGGACCTGAAATCAACGTTGCGCAGTTCACTCATAGCAGCTGAGGAAAGAGAGCTTCAGAATCTTGCCTCGCACAGCTGTCGCGCAGTAGCCGCGAGATGCAAATGTCAAGAGAACCTATCGCGCAGTTCAGAAATGCCTCAAAGCTATCGCGAGGATCCTCATAAAGATCTATCAAGAAAAGAAGCTGTCACAGGGTTCAGGAAGAAAGCAGTCTCGCGAAGCCAGAGTTAGCCTCGCGAAGTGAAATGGAATGCTCGCGCAGTTCTCGCACTATTCACAAGTAACAATCCAACCGTGCGAAGCCCAATCCAGCGAGAGCTTAACTATCTACCTCGCGACTGCTCAAAGCATTAAGAAGCTGCAACTGCGATGTCTGAAGTTCTAAGGTTAAACTCAACCATGCGAAGAACAAAGCTACCATGGGACAAGTCTGGGAATTGACTGCAACCTAGCGAAGCTCTGAACTCCAACTTCCATCATTCTGTAGAGGACATTCTAGGGATTTTCAGCAATTAGGGCACGCACTCTCACGCTCAAATCTCTGTGCACGTGCCCCGAGACATCCAAGGATCATTAATAGGCCACGTGGCATCACTAAAATTAGGGTTTCCTAACCCTAATATGCCGCCACACCCACTGCTATATAAACCTAAGCCTGGTTTAGGTTTAGAGGGCGGAAGAGTTCAGTTTTTGCTCTGTTTTTAGCATTGTAGTCTTGTTTTTCTGTAGCTGTAAGTAGTTTTCCTTTTTCTTCTTCTTCTCTCCATGGCCCAGCACTTGCTGGCCATGCCTTTGTATGCTTATTAAGTTTAGATTAATGGAATTTGTGATTGGGTGTTGCACTTTTATAGGATTCATGTGTTTGAGTTGCTCTGTGCAAGGCTGCTACCTTGTGATCCGCCATTGCTTTGGCTGTGATTCAAAGCAATGGAGGACTAATTCTAAGGTCCCATTCAGATCCAAGTGACCTGTGTGTCTGGGCTATCATGGTCCTATACAGCCTTAGCCCCACCAAAGGACCCACTAGATCTGAAATCCCCATGGAAGCCTGAGCCGGTAGCCTTGTGACCATGGTGGTGGCAGCAATATTCTTATTTTGTTTTGGGCTCCGTGAGGAGGATAGCCTCTGGGATAGTCTGTGACCATTTAAGTGGACAGGTTATAGCCTTAGGATGAATCCAATCCGCCGATCTAAAATGGATCCTTCTTCTCCGAGCCTGAGCTTGTAGCCTGGTAGGAGATTGTACAGAGGCAGACTCTCCTATATTAGTATAGACCCGTTATCAGATGTTAGATCTGATCTTGGTATTGAGATTGTAGGCTTGTGACTGAACCATTGTAGTCCCACTCAAGCAATGGACAGCTAGATCTAAGGTGGTACTCAATCTCTTGCTGGTTCTATGTGTCTAGGCTATCATGGTCCTTTACAGCCTTAGCCCCACACATAGAGCTTTAGAGGTTGAGATTCCCTATGGATTCCTGAGCTTGTAGCCTGGATGAAGTAGTGCCTACAATGATTAACTTGTTTTGACCCATCTCTGGATTGTGGTTCCCCTATGGGATAGTCTGTGACCATTTAAGTGGACAGGTTATAACCTCAAGGGATTGGATCATGGCATAGGGATGAGTTGAATTCTTTCTCCTCTTTGGTGATAATGTAGCCATTGGATAGGATTTCTATACCAGCAGATCTGGATCTAAGTCATAAATTCCAGCAGATCTGAATCCAATAGCATACTTCTCACCCTTTTATATTTATTTTCCCTCACTCCATCCATCTTCTCAACCCCTTTCTATGGTTAATTCATTAGGCTACCTTAGGATACTTAGAATAAGTGACCCTAAACTCCCCTCCTTTTAGGACTGGCAGATCTGTAGTCAGATCTGGAGGGACTACTAGATATGGCTCCCTTGGAGCTGTAGATCACCTTTCCCTATGGGACAAACTCTTACCTATCAAAACTTGCTACAAATGGACCCTGTATCTTGCAGGTCTAGGATTTCTCAGTTGTGCTGATTCCATCCCCTATTTTACTTTGATTTTAAATTGCTTTTACCACCAACAAATAAAGTAAGCACATTGGAGATCGCAACAGTATGGCAGGGTGGTCCAATAAGTAGTTAATGTTAGTGCAACATGGTTGATGAAAATTGAAAGAAATAAAGTAAATTCCCACTTAACCATTGTAGAAAGAGGAAATTAAAGCTGTGTAGTAGATTTATTTTAAAAAACTGAAATCTTTTGAAACTCTACACTTCCAAAAAGTAAATGTCAATAAAATCCTTTGAACAAGTAGTGCTTGGTGAACCAAAAAGGAGAAAAAAATGTGAGGATAAAATGTAAGGATATACTCCATGAAGTTAATGAGAGACCATACCCAGTGAGATTTGGGCCTGTCAAATTTCTTTGAAGAGTGCTTTGGCAATATTATTCTGCTCTAAGGAATGATTGACTCAACTTCTTTTAACTAGAAGTTATGCACCCCAGATTAAAACAATTTGACAGAGCTAATGACACCAAAGATATGATGTAAGGCCCTCATTTTGACAGTTTGAGCCTAAAAAAGATTCCTACCTATTGAACTGCCCTTTATACACACTGTTTGAGCCTTAAATCATTTTTTCTTTGACAAACACCAGAGTAATTGAGCCTAAACCTCATTGACCTGATTCAGCCTGACCCTCACTTTGAGATTTCAGAAGGTAAAGGAGAAATTTTTGAAGAAAGTTGAGCTGGGTTAAACATTTAGTGAAAGGAGAAGAAATGGCATTTGGTGACAGCAGTGTACAGTTGTATATATATGGCATTTCATTTCATAAAAAAAAATCAAAAGCAAAGAGAGAGAGAAATCAAAAGAAGTACTTCATCTGAAAAATTCAAAAGAAGATGAACCTGTGATGTAATGAAGAAGGTGAAGTCATGAATCAACTCCTCCTCTTAAGTTGATTTCTCAGTTTTGAACCCCTCTTTACCCTTTTATTCTTTTAAACCTCAACCCTAAGCAACATTACAACCCAACAAAAAAACCTTACTGATCTAAAGTCAATTGAGTTGTACTGTGGAGATAAGGGGTTGTGTAATCTATGGTTAAAAGAGCAAGAGGATTTCAGGAATTAACAGCATGCCTATACTCATGCTTCCAGGCCTATTTGAGGTCTGCAACTGCTCTTGAGTTGAGTGAAAATGTTACACCTTTACAAAATTTATTTTTGAGAGACAGCCCAGGTGAGAATTGGGTCTTAAATTACATTCATGGGGGTAATATTTGAACATGATTATTGAATTGATGGTAAGCTTTGCACTGATTCCCACACACAACACTCTTGATATAAGCTGACTGGTTGTGATTGAAATTCAGCAAGATTTAGGTGTTAAATTGACTGCTTTACTGTTTTGATTTCTCAGAACTTGAATGAATAAGGTGTGGAATGAATCTTTACTTGTTTAAAATCTGATTTGACGTGTCTTGCATTAATCTTAACTATTTTATTGTGAAGTTTGTGGGTATCTTCAATGAAAACTCTCAAGAAACTTCACTCCTCCACTAGGGATCACCTAGGGGTTTAAAAGGCTTGATGCATAGGCTAAATGCATTCGTGCTCCCTACGAAAGTAATGCATCCATGCTCCCTACGAAAGTCACATTTTATGTTTTTAGAATAATTATTTAATTTTTCCTTTGCTCGAGGACTAGCAAAGATTAGGTTTTGGGGTGTGTTAATCACTGAATTATGCCACTTTCCACCTCCTAACCTAGCCTTTACTAGGTCCTAGAGTTGTTAATAATTGTCTTTTGAAGTGTTTTTTCGCAATTAGAAATAATCTACAGAATGATGAATAAATCCATGTAATAACAGCCAAGAAGAGGAGAGTCAGAGTCAAGCTATAGAGCTGATGGGACCCATGCCTGATGGAGAGTTGCTGAAGTGCAGAGATCACAGCCAAGTAGACAGTAGCCTGCAGAAGTGCACACTCGAGTAGATCTCGAGAAGACAGAGCTCCGGAATTTCCATCTTGAGCAGATACTCGAGGGGATTTAAAGCTTCTGAATTATCCTACCGAGCAGACTCGACAGGACAAAGAGCTTCAACAGCAATCCACTCGAGCAGATCCTTGGCTTCAGATTTATCCACTCGAGAGGACTCGAGTAGACCAAGCTCTAGAACAGCTTCAGAATGTGCAACTCGAGTAGAAACTCGAGTAGATTAAATCATTCAGAAGTAACCTCTCGAGAACCTACAAATTCAACCTTCCACAGCGACCCAACCTCTCGATATTCCTTCAGGAAGCATGCATCTACTCGACTAGATCTCGAGTACACCAAGCTTCAACAGATCATCCTCTCAAAAACCTTCAAAAATCACTCCAACCTATCGAAGCTTGGCCTATCAATTGTCAGTGGACTGTGGGGTGTAGCTTGGGAATTTCAGCAAGCACATGGGACACCTGTCCTTACTGTGTTGTCTTCCTAACCGAATTGGGCATTACTTCACTGAAATTTAGCCACATCATCAGGCCTAATTGAATTGATTCTCTTTCCCTCTGATTGGCCAAAGCATTGTACATAAAACAACCTTGAAGGCATTAGGAGAGATCAATCTAGATCTAGAGAATTCTTTTAGCTAATTTTTAAAGTTTCCTTTAGGTCGTCTTCTCCCTTTTTCGTTTTCTTCTTAGCCCAGCATGTCTGGCTAAATCTCTATAGCAGCTACGGCTAGTTTAATTGCAAAGAGTTTTGTAATTTCATTGTAAAGAAGCTTGGAGTCTTGCAGAGATGGCAGACTTGAGAGTAAATCATTGTAAGTTCTTTTTGATCAATGAAAAGCTGATTTTACTGTTTCATTAGTTTGTAATTATGTAATCATTTGTTTTAAATTTTTATGGATTTTATGCACCTATGGATGCATTAGCCTTGCAAACATAGTTGTTCAACCGTGGGAATTTTGACGATCCCGTCACGATGATGCACTTCCTAACGAAAAATGTAGAGTCACCACCCGGAGCTTTTGGTGTCCCAGGAAACCTAGATCATTTTTATAAGCACCAAAGTGCTACAAATATGACTCTGAATTTGGTCCACACCAAAGGTTCTTAGGTAGGGGCTTCGATTATCGATTGGGAAGGTGTTAGGCACCCAATCAACCCGCTTAATGCGGTCTATACTAATGGCCAAAATAAAAATAATATAAATGAAAAGAAAATGGCTTCCTCTTGCCCAAATGAGTCTTAAATCCTATTTGTGCCCCTTCGTTCCTACCAAAAATTCGGCGGTGTAACAACACAAATGGGAGGATGGAGGAATGACCGAGAAGGTAGAGGAATAGAGGGGAGAGCCGGAGCTCTCGAACACTTGCTGCACCACTGTGAAGCCTTGCGTTGGCTTGCTTTGATGAGCTTTTGAAGGCTTGAATGATGGAAAACGGGGTTCTAACTCCTATGGCTTGCTAGCTAAGAGATAGAGTGAGGAGTCTAGGGGGTTTCACACACCGAGGCTAAGGGTTTTGGATGCAAGATTAAGCTTGAAATGAGGTTGGGAGATTCTGAAATTTTATGTGAAAATGGTGCACAAAAGGGAGGAAGAACTTCTCACTTTGAGCTCTTTCTCTCTTAAGCAAATTTCTCAAACTTTAATCCAAGGGGAGGGGGGGCTCTATTTATAGGAAAAGGGTGAGTTAGGAGGCTACTTAGAGGCTAAGCAAGATTAGGAATTAGGTAATCTAACATCTAAGATTTCCTATGGTTTTTGAAGCCTTGAAATGTGTGAAGACGTGCTCCAATGGTGGATGATTGGATGAGGCTTTAAACCACTTAAGGGGTTACACATAGGTAGTAAATGGGTGCAACATAACTAACAAAACACACCCCAAAGGTCAAGATGGTCAACAAGTCAAACCCCAATCTCAATTTTTGAGGTAAAAACCAGAGGTCACTGTTCATATTCCTGGCGCAACTATTAGTTGTGCTAGGCATATGCACAGTAAAATAGTGCATGCACAGTATTTGAAAGTTGGCTGCCCGCAGGGGGACCCACCTTAATGCTGGCGCAGCTATTAGTTGTGCCAGGCCATTTTTGGGGAGAGATGGTTTGGCACAACTAATAGTTGCACTAAGCTCACCTACAACTGGTGCAACTATTAGTTGCGCCAAGTCATTTATGGGGAGAAATAGCCTAGCGCAACTATTAGTTGCACCAAATCCCTAAGGGGGTTTTTACAAATTTACTATCTTGCCCCTCGGGTTCGGACAGCCATATCTTTGCGTACAGAACTCCGATTGGGGTGATTCTTGGCCTGTTCGAAAGCTAAGGACTTCTACTTTCCAATGGTATAAGATTCAATTATAGTAAAAGGTCCTGAATAGCCCTGGTGTGCCCCTCTTCACCCATGGATCGGGAAAATTAGTTCCAGGTCTGAAATGGGTTCTAAGGGTCGGGATTGGTTTCTAAGGGTTCGAGAAGATTCCTAAGGGATCTAGGGTGATTTCTAAGGGTTTGGAAGGGTTTTCAAGGTTTTGAAAGGGTTCCTAGGGGTTCCATATATGCCATGAAAAGCTCGGTGACGCGCCTCACTCGAAATATGTTTCGATCGGGCCTTGGGCCAAATTTGAGTGTCTATAGGTGCCCCTCTTTAGTATCCGATTACTAATGATCAAATACCAAAGAAAAGAGACATCCGAAGAGGCCCAAGGCATTACTAACGGGTCCGCTACATTCAGAACGAACTTCAAACATCAGAAGAGCAACATAGTGAGAAAATGAAAGCCCTGTATGTTGGAAAAAATGGTCGTTTCTTAAGGTAATCAGTTCCCAAGCGCTTAGCGACATTACTGGGCATAACTGAGGTGAAAAATGAGGTGCGAAAGTCTAATAGTTGGGAAAACATTTGATTCTTGAGATGATAAGGAGTTTGATGTTCAAGGTTCATTCTGAATATAACAGCTTCATAAGTAAGGAGGGTGATCGACCCACATTCAAAGATAGGCACAATGCAAGTACACAAGGCTCCATAGTTTATGGCCAATCATATGAGGCATTGACCGCCTTATCTGACTGGTCGCGAGTGCCCCTGCTTGAAGCAGGGTCAAGGTCTTTAGGCGAACCCATTGATCCCGAAATTTATTTAGCATGACTACCGAGCGGAGCGAACAGAGGTCGCAATGCTTTTTGGGAGTGCGTGCCATTTTTCTATGTAGGATCAGGATGCCTATTGCTCTCAACCCATTTTATTCTAGCATGACTTCTCGGGCAAGTCGAATGAGGATCGACACACCATTTGGGTGCATGTGCATCTGTCGGGAGTAACAAGCAACGAGAAGGGGGGTACTGGGCCGTGCAAGTGGCCCGTACTAGGCCCAAGACCCGACCGTAAGTGGCTGGCACAACTATTAATTGTGTCAAGCCAAAAGATCCCTAAAAATTACCTGACACAACTAATAGTTGTGCCAAGCCTAGCTGGGGGTTGATTTAAGCAGCTTGAGTTTGGCCTGTAAGGGCAAAATTTCAAAAATTCTCTCTTCCCCCTCTCAAAACCGAAAAATAGAGCCTCCCCAGGGTTCCTTTATATTGCCTCTACACGCGCCCCATTGACGGCATTTGCTCGCGCTGTTGGATCGTCCGAATGACGTTAGATCAAAGACCCTCCCTTCCCCACAAGGTAACCACTTTAACCTTATTTTTCTTGCAAATATGATCATGATCTTGTATTTTTTTATGGATAATGATTTATTTTCTTTGCAAGCATGTTTATTTATGGGATGTGGATGATTTTTGTGAATGATGCCCTATTTTTATGAATTTTATTGATGCTTAATATGTATGTATGCATATTTAGAAACTCTTTTTGTGTTGTTTTTATTTGTTCATATAAGGAAGGGGTTTATGCATTTTTTTCTGTGTTTTTATTTATTTTATTTTTTTTGGAATATAACGCAAGGATTTTTGGTCTTTTTCATCAATTTTTTGAACATTAATTAGGATAGATAAATGATTTTTGGCTTTTAGGTTTTTTTTTTGGAAAACTACCTAAGGCATGGATTTATATTTCTTTTGTTGGTTTTATAAAAAGAAGGGATTTTTTTGTTTTTTTTTTTTAGTTAGCTATTTTTCTATATACACCTAAGGAAACGATTTGTTTTTTTTTTGTTTTTTTGATTTTATGGACAAAAGATGGGATTTTTCTTTGTTTTTACTTTTATAAAAAAGAAGAATTCTCTCTCTATATATAATTTTTTGATTTTTAGAAGGGATTTTCTTGCTTCTCTGAACATGAGAGAGGGATTTTTTTTTTCTTTTTTCTCTTTTTGTTTTTATTGTTTTTTTTTTACCTTTTTTTTCTATAAGAGAAGGAGTTTTTTGGTTTGTTTAGGGTTTTGATGGTTTTTGTTTTTGGAGCCTACAGATATGACGATGATGATGATTTTGTGTGCTTTAGCAGGCTTTATTTTTAAACATAAAAAGAAGGTTTTATTTCTCTTTTATTTATCCTTGGAAAAGAGGAGGGATTTTTTTTTGCATTTTTAATCTAAAGGGGATTCTTCTTCTTTTTTTTGTGTGTATCTTTATTTTCTTAAAATGAACAGAAAGAGGGTGAGCATACTTACTTTCCCTTGCAGTGTAGCATAGAACGGTTCTTACCACTGCTCTGCTCTGATGTGATTGTTCTCTATTGCCCCAGCATGTCCGGTGATGATGAGTATGTTCCCGAGGAGGGCCATGGGGAGGGGCTCGAGATAGTTTATGGTCCGCAGGGGGAGCAGTTCTTTTGGATAGAGCGGAAAGCCGGCCCTTGGCTTGAAATGCAGGGTGAGGCCACCTGAGTCGCCCTCCTACATCAACAGTATATTCACATTTCGAATTTTGGCATAGCGGGCAATGTAAAAGAAGGTTCAGTTCTTCCTTTCTTTGTGCGGCTTTTTCTTTCTTCCTAAGATATGACGCATTTTTCTCTTCTGACGCGGGACCTGCCTCCTATGGTATTCCGCGGGGGATGGCTTGATTTCCAAGATTTCTACCTCTATGTCCCCCTTGTAGTGAAGTTCTTGCTGGCACAGGTGGGCTTTGGGGAGTTCCTGTCCTACCCCGCTATGAGGGTTGATGCTGCATATCTGAAGACATTGATTGAGCGGTTCCACCCTGAGACGATGACCTTCCACATGCCTTATGTCGAGATGGTGCTAACGCCTGTAGATTAGGCCATATTACTAGCATTAGGGTTGGGGGCATACCGATAGCTAGTCTCATAATGTCGAGTAGAGAAGACATCATCCAATTAATAGGGGCCTATCCTCCTCGTGGGCAGATGCATGGTACCGAGGTTAAGATGGGTGGCTCTCCAAGCTCTATATGGCTGATGAGTTATAGTGGATCTAGGCCAGCCAGATAGGGTGTTTTATATCACGCCCGAGCAGGCGATCATCCTGGCTCGTATCACTCTCCTACTCCTAATGGGTAAGACCCTTTTCACAAATGCAAGCGGCGGTCGAGTCAACCTGGCGTTGCTGAGCACCATGGACAACTGGGGCGACGTCCATAGGTATGACTGGGGCGGGGCCGGATACGCGTGGTTGATGTATAACGTAGATCGGGTTACCATCGGGGATTCCAAATCTGTTGTCAATTTTTGGGCCGCATTGGAGGTAATCCCTAATTCTTTTACTTTTGCCAGTTTTTCTTGAATGGTCTTTTATGCTACGGACTTACTCTTTTATGCATTGCTCTTCTCAGGTATGTGGGTACCATCACTTTTGTGCATTGCTCTTCTTAGCAACTGGAACCAAGCCCGGCGCCGTGATGTGGGCATGAAGCACCTGGAGATGGGCTGGAGATCTCAACTTGACCTGATGGTTCCTGAGCAGGTAAATCCCTTCTTCAACTATGTTTATTTCAGCTCGAAAATCCTCCTTGATTAATATGCTGCCTATTTAATTGATTGGCCACCTTTTGACTTGGACAAATCCTCTACAACCCGTACCTCACGTCCCCCTTCTGGGATCGGGCAGTTGTAGGCCCGTCACACCTATTTAACAACTGCCACATTGTTTTTATGGAGCATGGGCCAAGGTTTACTACCTAGGGGAGTGGGTGGTGCACCAGTACCAGGGCTATCACACCATACCCATGGACCCTCCCGCGGATGTTTAGGATCCTGTTGGCAGCATAAGGAGCTAACGACAACCTTCCTCAACAATGGGCTCCCTATCAATGCCCTTCTTGTGCCTAGAGACTATCACATCTGGTACGAGTACCTACTATATCGGTTTATCTTGCTACGCTTTGTGCCTAACGCCAATTTCCTCGCATTTGGCAGTCCGTGGGGTCAGGTAATTCACCTTTCCTATTTCAACTTGGATTAGTTCCCCTTTTGTTTTAATTCAGCCTTTGTCCTTTCTAAGTGAATTTTTATTTTGTTCACAGTTTGCTCAGAGGGATGACTCGGATAATGAAGGTTGGACGGGTACAATTGGTACCTCGGGCAGATCCTTCAGGTGTTGGCCCCTCTGGCGCGGGTCCCTCGGGTGAGGGTTCTTCCAGTGCTGGTCCGTCGGGTACCTCTCATGTTGGTGCCCCTGGTGGCGATCCGCCTGTGGTTTACGAGACCTTCCGACGCCTTGATGATAGCTTTCTTTTGGGCCTGTGTGCTGATGTGGATAAGCAGGTGCGCATCTCTGCTAAAGCGGCCCGGGTCCCTCCTCCTTAGGTGATTCCAGTGGTAAGCCTTTTCATGGCCATTCTACCTTTGTCTTGGCTTCTTTTGTAAATGCATGTCTTCTGATTTCCCCAGTGACTGACATCCTATTCTTTTGAATGTAGGACTTTGACTCGACTATGAATTATGCGGTGTATCATCATAACATCTCGGAGCTTCAGGAGGTGGAGACGGTCTTTGCTTAGCAGGATCTCCCAGGCATGGTCTCATGTGGGAGATATGCGGACTTACCAGGGCTCCTCATGTCGGCGGAAGAAGTCAAAGGGAGCCAGCAAAGATTAGGCCCTAGTTTCTGCCTTTTTGAACAATTCAAACATTTTAGCACTTTTTGAGACAAATTTATTGGGATTTTTACAAATTTTTGTAAGAGATATTTGTGGCATTGGTTGGATGATTTTATGTTTGGACATGTTCAGTGCCTTTCTTTGGTTGCAATGTTACCTCTTTCTTGCGTATATCCGATTGCTCGCAGGAAGATTTTCGATGATCGCTCGTAAATGTGGCCCTTGATGCCGCATGCCTTGGTGCAGGCTCCTCCTGCACAAGAGTCAAACCAATGTTAATGTTAGATGCCCTTTTAATTATTGGGTGCAACTATTTTCATAAAGCAGGTAAATCAAGTCAGTGGTCTTAAGGGGCCAGCAAAGGCCCTCAAAAATTCCCATAAATTCAGAAGAAAAGCATGGGGGTGGGATTTGGTGCTGGCGCAACTATTAGGTGCACTAGGCTTAATTTGGGACAGATTGTACTGGCGCAACTATTAGTTGCGCCAGTTTAGGCCTGGGGAACAGTGGGGCCTTATATACCCTAGCCAGTCCAAAATCCCTCTCTTTTATGTTTGGCTTGGTCTTTTTGACTGATTTTTTTTCTCCTTGCTTTCCCATGGGCGGGTCCATCAACATACATTATTTTCTATATCTTTGAAAGATCTTTGTACGTCTATGGACCCGCTTTCCAGCCCTCCCTTACATGGAGGGCCTAGAACCAATTTATTCATTCCTTTTGGCTTGAAGCCCAATTTTCTTAAAAGTTGACTTGGGAGCCTGAATGAGAGTGAACTCGCTGAGCTTGAGCAGCTTGGCCTATCACGCCTTCCCTTCTTCCTCAAGGTTCTTCCGCGGTGGGACCTACTTCATGCGACCACTTCTTTTTGGGATGCAAACGCCCATGTGTTCCATTTTGGGAAGCGGGAGCTAACTCCAACCCTTGACGAACTATCCAATTTATCCGGCTTGAAGCATCACAGTAGCCTCGCAAGAGTTACGCTGAAGTCAAGCTACGCTAAATCCGCTCACCTCACCCTTGGCTTGAAGAAATTTGAATACGAGAAAAGTCTCGTTGGGGGGCCCACAAGGTCTTCGGTCAAATTCCTCAAAGAACTTTTCGGCAACGAAAGTCTTCAAAAATTGCCGGTTAGGAACACTACATGAAAAAGCCAAAAAAACCACTGCCTTAAACAGTGGTTTTTTGAAAAAACCACTGTCTTTGACATCGGTATTTTTCAAAAAAACCACTGCTCTAAACAGTTGTAAAAAAAGGAGTGGTTATTTTTTACAAGATAGTGGTTTATGAACTTCAACAACGACTGCTCTTAACATTCATAGAAAAAACCATGGCTTTTGACAGTGGTTTTTTTATGCAAATTTTTTATAAAAAAAATACTATTTTTTTAAAAAACCAAATTTACATCGACAATTTTTTATGCAAATTTTTTTTTGCTGGGACTCTAATCTGTGATTGGAATAAGATAACATTGATTTTATTTATCTAGGTTTCATTACTATTTTATTATTAGACAGTAAGGTCGGACTTCAAGTCAAACTAAGATTTACTTTATTTTGTTTTATTTTCAGTTTATATTTTTTTGCATAGGCTGGGACTCTAATCTGTGACCTCCACGATATTGTCAACCTTTCAGTTGATCTATAGAAGTTTAGATTTTAAAATTGAGTCACATTGAATTCTTTCTCTTCTAGTAAGAATCTTTTAGTATGTCTCCATGTTTACTATTCTTTCAATCAGAAAGAGGCTGTCGTTTGCATCAATACGACTACATAACTGTAAATAAATAAGTAAAAGACTAAAGGAAAAGTAGATTGAGGTTTTGTATCGATTGCTGCATCAGACAATTGTTCCCGACACAACAAATTTTTATATAACCAGTTATTCATGTTGCATAGACTATGATACATTTATTGCTATTGTTTCAATTGTCAGAATATCTAATTAATTGTGCTACGTTCCATATAAAAAATAACCGATCAATGACACAGATCGACTTCCACCTATTGCCTTAGGACATAATTAACTTCTATAACTGTTCTATCAAAAAATTCAAGAGCTCTGAACAATTTCTATGGCAGCTTTTTGCAACCAACAGAAACAAGTGCCACAATTTCTATGGCAGCTTTTTGCAACCAACAGAAACAAGTGCCACAATTCCAAATAGCATGTGTTGCAATTCAAGCTTTAAAGGGTGGTGTTGGGGACAGTAATGATTATCCTGGAAACTGAGATAGTATCTTGGATAGTGATGGACATACCCCATAGAGCTGCACTTTTCATGAGCGGTGGTACAGGTATGTCTTCTTCTGATGTTCTGATACTCATGCACATATAAAAGAAAATGAATTAAAATAACAACCCAAAACCAGAAGAATTGTGATCTTCAAAAAGAATGACCCAGAATCAAGCACCAAAGTGCCACAAACCATTTTAATACAATTTTTCCTAGACAAGATGAATGCAGAATTCTACAAATAAAATACTACATTAATAATATGAAAGTTTATATTAACATGTAGTAGACATATGGACATTGTCCACATTGTGGGACAGCTTCACGGATCTATGTCTAGAATCAGGTTCAATCCAATCAAATCATGAATGACTACTGCCTGCAAATTGGAGAGTGAGAGTGAGAGAGAGAGAGAGAGATAAGACCCTCCATTTCTACCCACTAACAGTGCAAGTGCCCATTGGCCATTCAATCAATGGGACCCCTCTTGGACAGGACATGCAAAAAATCACATTGATTGAATGGTCCCAACTCTCCCATCAGTATTTTTTTTTTATCATAGCACACTCTGTAGAACAACTAAAATGAAGCAACTGATTTTTTCAGAGTTGTCTTTCTCATACCCATCTATGTTGTGAAGTGCCACATCAATTAATTGCTCAAATTGACGGGCATGTGCACTGATTGGCCTGTAGAGATGGGTGCACCAAATCGCAGCATTCACTCAAAAGCGTCGTAATAAATTGTCTAACTCGCGGAGCTTAGTCTATAGAGTGCCGTGAGTGTTTTATTTGTGCGGTGTTTTTAAGTAAACGCCGCAAATAAGGTGACACAAAATGATGTCATTGAAAATTGGAAAAATGACTAGCATAGATCCCAGATATGAGTCTCAAGTATTTGTTACACCTTACACAATATGCCCTTCGATAGATTATAGACTATGAGTTTACAGGTATACCAATAACAACATGGGACTGTTGGCATAAAAAATTCATGGATATAAAAGTTCATTTTTCTTATTGACTAAGCTCCGCTATCTAATAAAGACCATTATGATGTCTAGTCTATGTAGCCTTTTTGTCTTTGTCAGCCAGGAGATCTTGGAAAAATCCCCAAATAATATTAAGAGAGAGGATCGTCTTCAAAATAAATAATTTAAGATGAACTATAATAAAATATATAAACTTCACAAAGGCTCCATTCCCAAAATTAACATAATTTGGAATATGGATCATTGTTATTTGTGGAGCACCTTTGTACTATCAATTGCCTAGATTGGAATAAACAAAAAATTCACACTTTTGGAAAGTATTGCCTAAATTGGTTTTAGCCTAAAAATAAACTCCTTGATTAAAAAGTGTCAAAGAAACTGAAAAATGATAGCCCATGATTATTTTTGAAAATATTTTATCAACTTATATGATGAATTTGGCAATTCAATTAGACTGCCCTAATCATTCAACAATTAAGAACCACCCATGATTATTTTTAGGTACAAAAAAATGATCATTCTTAATAACTCTGCTGGGATGACCCTCTCATAGCATTCCTGATTGTATTTATTAAAAAAAAAACCAAAAATAAATAAAACCATTTTCGGAAGATGCTATAAAATAAAAAGAAATCCCAAAGGATTCGAACCATTTGGTATTTTTTTTAACTAAAAGTATTGAACAAACTAAAGTATGATCGCCCATTTGCACTGATAATCCAAAAAAAAATAGATAAGTCATCTTTCTAGAACACAAAAATTTCTTTTGACCAACTAAGAAATTTCTTAGGTTTCTTTAAAAAGAAGAAAAACAATGACACTTGTGTGATATGCAATTAACACAGGAATCAGGAAACCCCAACTATGGATTGAATTATTATTACAAGTCAAATCACTGAGGTTCAAAAACATTCTATCAAGTTTGTATTCGATAGTATGAGGTGTCTCCATTAAGCCTGTGAGCACTTTCTCCAAAGTCTATAGTAATTATCATGTAAACTTGGAAGATATAGTACATGGATATATCAATCCACATAAGTAGAAATACTGCACAAATCTTTGTGGATACATGAAATATATATTTAGGATATATAAAATATATGTTTAAGGCTTAAATAATACATAAACCATTAACTGTCAAGAGGCACAAGTAACTACTCTTATGATCTGCTAAACATTCTGAAGGGACTTCAAATTATCTTCAACCTTATAGGACTCCATTTTTTAAGCTCCTAAATTCTACTTCACCATATTCCATTTCACTTACGATACACAAGTTTAATAAGCAATATCAAGATAAATGGAAACAAGTGCATGGGCACCTACATCAAAAGGTAGACTTTCAAATTGGATGTCATCCTCTGCCCAAAACATAGACCAACCTAACAGGCCTAAATATGGGCACCTACATCAAAAGGCAGACTTTCAAATTTCAATAGCTTATTTTTTTAAATGCAATGTGCTATGAGAAATTCCAGTTACCTGGTGGGTAGAAGTAGCAGATAGCCATCATAAGGTCAATAGACCACTTTTAACTGATTAACACAAATAAAGAGACATCGAAAGCCTTTGAGCATCAAATACTAAAATTTCTGACAAAATTAAACTTTATTATAAATTGAACTATATACCTTTTGGGGACCTAGAACTATCTAAAATCTGAACAGAAATTCCCCAAACCCTATTACTCTCAATTGAATTTTTTATTTATTACTCTCAATTGAATTTTTTATTTATTACTCTCAATTGAATATTTTATTTCCAAAGAGAAGAAAACTTCAAAATTAACATCAGCCAATGCTCCCACCCTAGCTTAAAAGAAAATTCTAATTAAAAGTGACGAAGAAAGAAAGAAATTGTAACTTTATTTTAAGGACAATAGCTTCTTCTTTCTTGCCTCAACTTTCTTTAGCAGCCCATGAAAACCTATCAAAATCAGCAAAAAAGATCAAATGAAAAACATCCCTAAACCATTCGAGTTGGCAAAAAAAATTGGAATAGAGACACTTGAAAGTGGAATGATACAGAAAACTCACCATTTAGTTGTGTGATCAAAAGTTTTTGGTTGAATTCAAAAGACATCATCACGTGATAAGACAATTATTTCTTAAACCACTATTTTAGCTAAAAAAACTAATGTTTTAAGGAGTGGAATATTACACCACTATTTTAAGCAATGATTTATTTTATATTGCTACAGTAGTTTTTCCCTCATTTTGACGTAGTGACCACTGATTTGGAAAATAACTAGCATGCCCAAGTTATCACAAGAAATGCAATTCAAATATCTTTTAGCAATGGCTAATGAAACTTAAATCCTTTGACAAGATCTGGCCCAGAATTTTAAGAAGAAGGATAATGGATGGAGCAAAGAAATTACATGGCTTTATCAATGACCACAAGCATTCTATTGATTTGTTACTACAGATTTTGGAAACCCATTGACACTAGTCATTTTACATGAGTTACACCAAATTAAAAAGGAAGATGATGCAATTCCTGAATTAGCCCAAGAATTAGCAATATTGTGTCCCATATTCTTCAACGAAAAGTAGATCTTGAGTAATCTACAATGATTTTTTTCATCCTAATTTAGATTGCAGGCCAGAGATCTATGTAGAAGCATGTTCAAACTAGTTCTTCACAGCTTCATATCATCCTAACCTTAAAAATCTACTATTTACTCTATCTTTTTGAATTATTCTTCCAAACTCTCCCTTTTTGGGACTTGGTCACTTATTTATATCCTTCAATCACTCGGTCTTGGGCTTGAATTAAAAGCATTCTTGAGTTATAATTTGATTTGAAGAAGGAAATCATTCAAAAATAAGAAAGAGGCAGCTAACAATCGAAGGTTGGAGTCCAATCTCGTTCAAACGAGGTCTCTGGTTCGATCAATAGAATTCTAAGTCACTTGAAGCATTCTCGTCTAAAATAGTCGTTCAATCGACTTTCAGTCGATTGAAAGGTTCTCGTTCAAAGCATTCTACAGCTCTTGCTTAAAGCAGTCATTTAAACGACTTTCAGCTTCTGATTCTCGTTTGATTGCATTAAATTTTGTTCAAACGAATCCTAGATTCGTTCAAACAACTTGGTCAACTCTACAGCAACTCCAACTTTGACTGAGCATAACTTTTGATCAAGAACTCCAAATTTGATGATCTTTGGCTAGTTGGAAAGCTCTTGAGTTCTTCTATTCTTTTGTTGGATCAACTTAATGTAATATTATAGGTTTATCTGTAATCACTAAAAGACACTAAACATGAAATATTAGTAAAGCTTAGCTTTGGGATTTAATTAACATAATTTTGAGATATATCAATTGTCGATCACAGAGTTAGTTGCACAAAATCCGATAAACGATCAATTGCAATTATAACACCATGAATTTTGCTAGTGTTGAACCGTTGACGGTAATGCGACGGCCTTGACCGATTTGACTTTGTTCAAGATGATTGACAACTATGATGAGGCCTCTGGCCCATCCACTTTTATTGGGTAAACGCACCCAATTCCCAAGTTAACTATTGATATTTTTTCTAAAAGACTATAAAATACTCAATGGACTCTAATTATCATAAAAATAAGGGATGGTCGGGGATTTGAACTCGGGTTATTTGTTTCTACATGCATATACCTAACCAACAATTATCGATGTACTTCTCAGCCTACCAAGGGAATGAAAATTTTAACTGTACAAATTTAAAACTTATATGCAATGTCATAGGCTCATTATTTAAATTCATCAGTCTTTTATTGAACCAGTCAAGTCCAACCTTGTTGGACCTGGTCTGACTGGACCAGTGCCCTTGTTGGTTTGTTTGTTGAAGCAGCACTGTCCAAGCGGACCAGTTCCCTTGCAAGTTCAGTGTCCGGTCAGGTTTTTTAAAACATTGCTTTGCTTTTCATCACATTTTTCTATAAAAAATGGAGAATTTTAAATAAGAATTATATCCAACAAATAAATAAATGAAATACAAGAAGTATATATATATATAACTATGAATATTCAGTCAGATTTACATACAGATCGGTTGACAGAGAGAAAGAGGAGAGATTTACATACCGTGCCAGCAAGAGCATATGCGACAACAAGAGGTGGTGAGGCAAGATAATTAGCTCGAGTCAAGGGATGCACTCATTCCTCAAAGTTTCTGTTACCAAAAAGCACAGGTAAACAAAAGTTACCCTAACAATGCAATTTGAAGATCTTACAAAAGAATGGAAGGAAATAATAATAATGAAATGGTTTTTGACAAACGCAAGATTGACTGTTATGATTGCGAAGGCATAAAAGATAATGTTACCATTTTCTGAAATTGCAGAAGCTACTGACTCATCCAAAATCCCCAGAATTTCTAATACACGTAGTGCATCCATACCCAACAATATGGAAATTAATGTGCTCTACGTGTGATTTTTAAAACTATCTGTAGTCCTATGTATTGCTAAATGAGCTGGGCAATATGTCCTTTGATATGGTCTAGGTCTTGGTTATGTCTTACAAAATAGGTCACACATACTTGTACACACACACTTATTCACTATGCTCTTGTTACCAAAGCAAGAGTCATAGCTAAGTTTATTTGTGTGCCATAGAGCTATTCAACTTAAATTAGGGAATGATCCTTACCCCTAAGAATACTTGATCTTACCCTTGATATATATTTTCTTGATTATTTATACACTTTACAATACTTAGAAAATACCAAATCTTTCATATTTGGTCTTAGCTTAGTTAGTGTATTCAGACTCTCAGTTTCTAAATATCCTGCAAAGTGTAGTCTTACAGTAAAAATTAGTAGTGAGCTGCAATTGGTACACCACCGCTTGGGTTGGATGGTCGATTGACCCCACCATCAATCCCAAGTGGGCTCATGTGTTACAGAGCTGAAAGTAGGATGATCTGTTCTCTGCAAAATGGGTGAAATCCGCTGTCAAAAAATCTGGCAGTACTAGTAGACTTCACCTTGCTTGTGATCCTAGATCAGAATACCTTTCATATAAAAAAATATATATATCAATATATATATATATATATATATATATATATATATGTGGAAAGCTCTGGGAGTCCTCTATAGTTTTCCTTCATTTTACTTAGTCAAATTGTAAGTGTACCAATATTTATAGCCCACGTCCTGATCAGGGGTCTATTATGACAGAAAGCATAGTTTAATTTATAGGGGCTATTGAGAACTGGAAAATACCATTTTTCACCCCTTAATCTGGGCCTTGATAGACCCTTGAGAGAACTAAATAAGTGTTTTAAGTGCTTATATTGCAGCTAACAATAAAGACAGGCTTAACCATAAAAGCAGCTTAAAAGTGCCAATAAGATGACAATCCATGTCAATCCAAAGGAAGAAAGTGAAGAAATAACCTCATCAGCTGTTGAAAGGTCTGAATAGAAGAAGTAAAGACCTGGAAGAGAAGTATGGAACAATTCGAACAGAAAAATGCACTACAGAGTCCTTTTCGCAAAGAACCTATACTTTTAGCAAAGAACTTGAAACTCTACGAAAAGGAATAAAACTCCAGGCGTAGCATTCGAAGAGCATCTGAACTGTTCGAAGAGAGGATTGAACTTTGCGAAAAGAAGAAAACACAATTCGAACAGAACCAGAACATTGCGAAAAGAGCTTCAGGAGTCACAACACTTTGCGAAAAGGCCCCTAAGCTGTGCGAAGAGGCATTCTGGAGATTCGCAGCTTTAACAAGGGCAATTCAGTAATCTATTGCATGCGTCCCAATGCATTTTAAAACCTAGGGACATTCCAGAGGGTTCTAAGCATGAAGTGAAGGAATATTCCACCCCACGTGAGCACCTAGAGAGGGAATAACTTAGCGGGAACTTCTAGAAACTCTAACAAACTTTCAAAATGCATAACAGAATTGATGCCTTTTTCACCAAATTGGCTGAACCAGATTGAGGAATTCTGATTGGCCAGAACAGATCTGGATCCCGTGCTCGACTACCATTGGTCAATACAGATCTGAGAACCTCTGATTGGTTGATACACATCTGATTTGGACACAGGAAAGCTATAAATAGGCAAGCATTTGCCCAATTGGGGCATCCAGATTTTGAGTTTCATTTCTAATCCCCCATTTCCCAGAATGCATTAATAGCCTACTTTGTACTTGCATTTGAGAGTCGTGAGATACTGCGTAACTCAAAGGAGAGTTTGCATCCAAGATCGCAAATCCAAGAGTCAAGCGTGCTCAGAAATTGTAAGGATGAATTTTAAAAGGTTGTAAACTATGCATTCTCCATTGGACTCATGTCAAGGGTTCCCTCGATCTCCTCGATTAGACTCCTTTAGATTCATTGTTTTGCATGCAATTTCCTTGATTCATTAATCCGTGAGAATTAGTGTTTGTAACCTAGTCTCTTCTGACATTTGTAGTGATGTTTCTTGTTCTGAATTGAGGATTTGAATTAAAGACTATTGGATGGTTTGTGGCCATTAAAGTGGACAGACTATAGCCATAAGTGTAAGCCTAATCCTTGAATTAGATTTATCACTCTTACATCTGTGCTTGTAGCCAGATGAAGATTGGATCACCTCTGTTGAGCTGCAGTTATTCTGATTAGATTTCAAAGACCAAATGAGATTTAGATATTACTTCTCCATCTTTGTTTCAATCATACCCCCAACTCGGATCTGGATCATTTAGTTTAAATTTTTCTTTGTTTGTAGTTAGTTAAACGTGACAAATTCAAACCTCTCATCTTATCAGTTTTCTAGATAGGATAAGAAGCCAGATCTGGTAGCTCAGATCTGGAGGTTTATCTTACATTTTAGACAAATTCTCTGTGGACGATCTTTCACTCACTTTTAAAACTTGCTACAATTGGCCCTGATCTTGCAGGCTAATTCTCTTCTAACTGTGCTGATATTTCTTTATTTTTTTTATATAGTCTAGAGCCACTGTAATTTAGCAGCTATAAATCTGTTTTCAAAACACACATAAATCAAGCACACTAAGAAGCAACAACAAGTTTTTGGCGCCGTTGCCGGGGAATAGATTTTAAAATTGGTAGACCTAAGTTTTTCAATTTTGTAGATTTGATTTTCATTTTATTTTTTTCTTTAAACCTGCACTTTGCATTCCAAGTGCTTGATTAAATGTCTACTACAGTTTTGTATAGAATACCTGTTTTATTCTTTGCCTTCTAGTTATTTGAATAAATGTTGCTGCCACTTTTTGTCTTTTTGTCAAATTTGGGCAGGAGCCTGAGTTTTCTTTTTATTTTTGTCAATATACTTAAATAAGGTACTGCTGCAATTTTTGGATTTTTGCAGATCTGGAGCAGCCGTCCAACAAGGAGCATCTGGACTAAAAGGCAGATCTTGTATCCCTTCTCCTTTGTATTCATTTTCTATTTTAAATTCTTGAGAACCAGAGTTAGCCTGTGTTTAATGTTTGTTTTATTATAATTTTCTTGTCTTTTAGGCATCTTGATTTTTTTTTTTTTACAAAACCAAATACAAAATTAAAGAAAATGAAAACACGCATAGAAAATCTGAGTTGTTTCTCATTATTTTCAGCAGAGTAAATAAGGGCTCTTGTTGAGCAGTGATCCAAAAAAAAAAAAAAAAAAAAAATTATATAAAAAATATATATATATATAGATATCTTCCTGGATGGATGCTTTTCTCCATTTGCATCCACTTTTCCCATCCGGACCTCTTTGAGATCATTTTTCTTTTTTAGGAATCATGTAGGATAATGAGTAGTGAATCATAGGCTGTTTTGAATATTCAATGGACCCACTGATTTTATTTTCCTTCGAGATTTCTTCATCATAAATGGGTCTCAGCTGTGTGTGAACCCTGTTTTTAATATGTGTTCCCATGCTTCATTATTCTTTTTTATTCATACACATCATCAACAAAGGGGTCAGTCTTATGAATCTTGCTTTTCACTGTATTCCTGCTAATCATTTTTATAATCACTTAGATTCATAAGTATCTCAGGCTTTTTGGTTTTTTTTTTTCTTTGGGCTTAGGATGTATCATTTGGCATTAGATTTTCTATTTTAGGAATTTTAGTTTCAAATTCTATTTTTAGATCGCTGATTTTTTTTCTTTCTTCAGTTAATGTGTCCTCGTTTTACTTATTTTCGTCATTTTTCTATGAGTATAGTTAGTTTCTAACTTTGTTTTCCTATTTTGCATTCACAAATTCTATTTTTGTATCAACACTTTTCTTTTTTTTTAACTTTGTATTCAATCCCTTACCTTGCTTTTACTGTTTCTCTGTTATTAGCATTAGTTTCCTTCCATTTGCTTTGCAGTTCTTTTATTTTTCTGATCATATATTCAGTTTTTAGATTTTATTTTGTAGCAGTTCTAGCTTAGTTTTATTATTTTTCTGTTTTATCAGTAATTTCCTATATTTATGTTTTTTTTTTTTTCCCTTTTCCTGCTCATATATTCAGTGTTATTTTCTTTATTTTCTGCTGCACATAGCTGCAAATTTTTTTTTTTTCTGCTTAGTTTTCCTTTCTTCTTTTATCCTGCTTTCTCGTTTCTCTAGAACATTGAGGACAATGTTCATCTTAGGTTTGGGGTATGGCGGTATACCAATAAAATAAGTTAATGCTTGGTGCGACTTATGATCGGTGAGAATTTTTGAAAATGAAGTAATCTCACACCTGTTTTTTTTTTAAATGAGGAAGGTAAAACTTTTTAAAATTAATTTCTAGTGTAATTCTAATACTTTCATGAAGTGAATGTCAGGAAATTTTCGAAAATTGATGTTTTAGTAAACCTAAAATGAAGGAAAACAGTGAAGATATACCTCAAGAAGTTGATATAAAACCACACCCAGTGAGGTTTTGGCCTGAAATGTATTCTTTGGAGGTATGCTTTGGCAATCTTTTCTGCTTTTGGGACTATGTGAATCTGCTTACTTACACTAGAAGTTACACATATCCAAATCGAAATAATTTGATAGCACTCATGATATTAAAGACATGATGTAAGGCCTCCTTTTGGACAGTTTGAACCTTACAAAGCCCCACCTTTTGAAACTGCCCTTGATACACACCATTTGAGCTAAATAAATCTATGATTCCTTTGAAATCTCCCCCAATAAACCTCATCAACCTCATTTAGCTTAACCCTACCCCGAGAAGGCGGAAGATAAAGGGAAGGAAGCTGAGGAAGGAGAATTGAGTAACAATTTAATAGCAAAAGAAGGGTAAAAGTTGAAGGCAATGATGAAACAAAGATAGGGAATGTGGCATGCAACAATTGCTAATTCAAAAGAAAAGAAATATATTTGGGCAAAACAAAAGAAAGAAGGCATTTTCATTGGAAGTTTGAAAAAGAAAGAGAAAAAGATGGCCACTTTGGCTCTGGAAATTCAAAAGAAGAAGATGAAACTATGCTGAAGAAGAGTAGGTTTGTATATAACCTCCTGACCTTGACTGACTTCTCAAATATGAACACCATTCCAACCCTTTTGAGAAATTTCACCCATAAGCCACAATAAAACCCAAGTAAAAGTCCTTACTGATCAATGATGGATTGAGCTATCACATGGAGATAAGAATTTGTGTAATCTATGGTGAAAGGAGCAGTGAATTTATAACTAAAAGCAATGTTTATGCTCGCCATTCTATTTGAGGATCAGAATCGCTCTTGAGCTGTGTGAAATAGTACAACCCTCTCATTTGCTTATTGAGTGAAAATCCTGGAGAGAATTAGGTTTAAAATCAACTGATTAGGGCAACATCAAAGCTGGATTCCTAAATCAAAGGCTAGTTGTTCATTAATTTTTCTTGTAAAAACTTTTTGACACCAACTGAGTGAATGGTAAAGGAATTACAACAAAACTTTAGTTTTGAACTGATGTTTTCTTGAAAATCTTCTTACAACTTTGGTGATGCAGTGTGAATAATCTGATTGGATAAAAGTTTGCTTTAATGAATCGCATTGATCTTAACTGATTTATTGGAGAAGTTTGTGGGTACCTTCACTGAAAACCCTCAGGAGACTTCACTCCTCCACTAGGGATCACCTAGGGGTTTAAAAGGCTTGTTGCATATGCTAAATGCAACTGTGCTCCCTACAAAAATGGCTTTCCATTCTATTTTTAAATTTTGTCTTTGCTCAGGGACTAGCAAAGCTTAGGTTTGGGGGTGTGTTGAGAACTGGAAAATACCATTTTTCACCCCTTAATCTCGGCCTTGATAGACCCTTGAGAGAACTAAATAAGTGTTTTAAGTGCTTATGTTGCAGCTAACAATAAAGGCAGGCTTAACCATAAAAGCAGCTTAAAAGTGCCAATAAGATGGCAATCCATGTCAATCCAAAGGAAGAAAGTGAAGAAACAACCTCATCAGCTGTTGAAAGGTATGAATAGAAGAAGCAAAGACCTGGAAGAGAAGTATGGAACAATTCGAATAGAAAAATGCACTACAGAGTCCTTTTCGCAAAGAACCTATACTTTTCTCAAAGAACCTGAAACTCTGCGAAAAGGAATAAAACTCCAGGCGTAGCATTCAAAGAGCATCTGAACTGTTCGAAGAGAGGATTGAACTTTGCGAAAAGAAGAAAACACAATTCAAACAGAACTAAAACATTGCGAAAAGAGCTTCAGGAGTCACAACACTTTGCGAAAAGGCCCCTAAGCTGTGCGAAGAGGCATTCTGGAGATTCGCAGCTTTAACAAGGGCAATTCAGTAATCTGTTGCATGCGTCCCAATGCATTTTAAAACCTAGGGACATTCCAGAGGGTTCTAAGCATGAAGCGAAGGAATATTCCACCCCACGTGAGCACCTAGAGAGGGAATAACTTGGCGGGAACTTCTAGAAACTCTAACAAACTTTCAAAATGCATAACAGAATTGATGCCTTTTTCACCTGATTGGCTGAACCAGATCGGGGAATTCTGTTTGGCCAGAACAGATCTGGATCCCCGTGCTCGACTACCATTGGTCAATACAGATCTGAGAACCTCTGATTGGTTGATACACATCTGAGCTGGACCTGGGGAAAGCTATAAATAGACGAAGCATTTGCCCAATTGGGGCATCCAGATTTTGAGTTTCATTTCTAATCCCCCATTTCCCAGCCAAACAGCTTGTCTGCAATCCTTGTAATAGCCTACTTTGTACTTGCATTTGAGAGCTGTGAGATACTGCTATAACTCAAAGGAGAGTTTGCATCCAAGACTGCAAATCTGAGAGTTGTTAAGCCATGCTCTGTAAATTGTAAGGATGAATTTTAAAAGGTTGCTGTAAACTATGCATTCTCCATTGGACTCATGTCAAGGGTTCCCTCTGATCTCCTCAGTACATTAGACTCCTTTAGATTCATTGTTTAGCATGCAATTTCCCTTGATTCATTAATCCTGTGAGAATTAGTGTTTGTAACCTAGTCTCTTACAGCATTTGTAGTGATGTTTCATGTTCTGAATTGAGGATTTGGATTAAAGACTATTGGATGGTTTGTGGCCATTTAAGTGAATAGACCATAGCCATAAGTGTAAGCCTAATCCTTGAATTAGATTTATCTCTCTTACATCTGTGCTTGTAGCCAGATGAAGATTGGATCACCTCTGTTGAGCTGCAGTTATTCTCATTAGATTTCAAAGACCAAATCAGATTTAGATATTACTTCCCCATCTTTGTTTCAATCATTCCCCCAACTCGGATCTGGATCATTTAGTTTAAATTTTCCTTTGTTTGTATTTAGTTAAACGTGACAAATTCAAACCTCTCATCTTATCAGTTTTCTAGATAGGATAAGAAGTCAGATCTGGTAGCTCAGATCTGGAGGTTTATCTTACATTTTAGACAAATTCTCTGTGGACAATCTTTCACTCACTTTTAAAACTTGCTACAATTGGCCCTGATCTTGCAGGCTAATTCTCTTCTAACTGTGCTGATATTTCTTTAGTTTTTTTATATAGTCTAGAGCCACTGTAATTTAGCAGCTATAAATCTGTTTTCAAAACACACATACATCAAGCACACTAAGAAGCAACAACAGGGGCCCGGTAAGGAAAATATTTGACTCTTTATATGATTCCTAGAGCGATTGAAGGGATTGCTGGGGGTTGGAGATACTAGGTGGTCATTGAAGTTGAGTGTGTCAGAGCCTGACATTGGTCAATCTTATGAGATGTTCTTCGGCAGACAATCCTTGGCCACTAATGGATGTCAGCAGACTCAACACCATGGGAGCAAGTACAATGAGGAGGAAATTCCTGAGACTTCTATCACTCGTTCAAGGCCTGAAATTTCGAGTTTATTGATCATATGATCCAGACATGAACTCCAAGGTCTGAGAACAGATGGCTGATATGGAAAATAAATGGCCTGGCCCTAAGCATGACAAAAGTGAACCTTCATTCCTGAAAACAAGTTGCAGCAGTGCTGCCATAGTGATGATGATGCTATGGTTTTGGAGGTAGGAGATGATGTTGCTAACCAAAGCTATGAATTTACTGATCACACTGATGTTGACAGTAAAGATGCAATGCCGAGGACCAAGAGGTCCATGTTTCTTTCTTTCTCTGTTTCTTTTATCGATAGCAAGGAGATCCATGTTTTTAAAGATGAATCGCAGGGATATTTTTTAAGACATTCTAAATGGAGGGCTTGAAAAGGAGTGGAATTTGCAGGCCAAGTGTCAGTTTTTCAGATGCAAAACAGCCATAAGGACAACGAGTGAGACATGATATTCTCAAGAAGATTTAGGTAAGGTAGTGGATAACATGCCTCGAGTGGTAAATGGTGAGCAAACCCATAAAGCATAAATATGGAACTTCAAGAATAAGAGGGTTCAATACAATCGATGCAGCGTTCAGACCTCAAAGATCTTTTACTGAGAAAGTATATGGTAAAATGGTAATAGCAAGGAACATGATGGCCTTGGCTGGAATTTTCAATGATCTGTCATTCCCAGCAACGGAAACAACATGGTAACAATATCTAATTGTCAAGCAGAAGATATTTGATAGTGCATCGCCCCCAGCTTGAAGAAGCGGAAGAGGTGGATCTTATTGGTCGGACGTGTGAAGACTTCATTGATCATGCTGTGGGTCCTGGAATGACTAACACTAAGGTATAAAAGGTGAAAGGAATTATATGAATGGGGAGGTTACCTATTTGGATGTCTATTATGAGACTACTGCACATAACAAAAGCAGAATAAGGAAACAGAGTGAACAAAAGCAAAATAAGGAGTTATATGAATGGGGAGGTTACCTATTTGGATGTCTATTATGAGATTACCTTTTTTGATAAGGCACCTACTGCCCTGATGGTCATTTTTTTTATCATTTTAACATTGAAGAAAAATGTAGTGGAAGAGTTAAATTTGTTAAGAACTTGATCCTTGAGCTACTGATGCTACTTATCTCATTTTTCTGGTTTGAGTAAGAACAGATCATAATCCTATTTCATATGTTTTATAGGTGTTCAATGTGTGGAAAAGATTTTGAAGCTTCTTCAAAGATGGAAGACTTTTATGAACTAGAGTTGAACATCAAAGGGTTGAAAAATCTGGATAAGAGTTTAGATGATTATCTTAGCATAGAAAAACTTGATGGAGATAATCAATATTTTTGTGAGTCATGTGGAGCAACAGTTGATGCTACCCGTTGTATTAAGCTTCACACACTTCTTGCTATTCTCAGTTTCCAGCTGAAGCGTTATGTTTTCCTCCCCAAGGTACCTTTTTATTGTTTGAGCCATTTTTTCCCTATCTTGCTCCCGTTATCTGAATCTTTTGTAATTTAATGACGTTTATTTTAGTCTTTCCATTTTTACTGTAGAAATGACTTTCTGGTCATTTTAGTGTTTACTTTTTTAATTTATTATTATTATTATTTTTTTCATTTACTTCTCCAAACCACAACGAAAAAGAAGATAACTTCTGTATTTGGTTTTCCTAGACAATTGAATATGGGACAAAGATTGTGTAATCCCTCTTAGTCTGAGCTAATATACGATCTGTCAGCAATACTTATTCACAAGGGTACAGCTGTTAACAGTGGCCATTATGTGGCTCATATTAAGGATGAACAGAGCGGTCATTGGTGGGAATTTGATGATGAACATGTCTCTGAGTTGGGTCTCCACCCTTTCGGAGACAAATCCTCAAGTTCAACTACAAAAGTTGACGGCCAGGACGAACTGGTGAGCAAGGAAGCAATGAAACATGTTGTGAATGGAAATCATATTAATATTATTCAGCAAATATCTCCAGGTTCTAAAATTGCTAGTTGTAAGGAGATGTTTTCATCAGCTGATGCTTATATGCTGATGTATAATCGCAAAAATGTTAACAATGATGGTGACAAACCCCACAAAGCATTAAATGTAGATAATCTGGATATATCATCACTGCTCTTCAAATGTTTATAGTCATGTAAACAACTTTATACAAATTTAACTTCTATGCAGCTTAATTGTTTCTATATTTGAGCAAGTTAGATGTATATTAATAAGTTACGTAGTGGACAACGTTAATATATCATGCCAATATATGATGGTATTCTAAAATTTAAGAACAAACGAGAGTATATTCTGATTACTAGTCCTTTTGCATTTTTAATTTTAGTGCAGGAACCATCCTCGGTCTTTCCTTAGGTTCATGGTTAAGTACACTAAAAGCAAAAGTAAGTGTTTTTGTGTATCTTTTCCCAATGGCTATACTAACTGGATTGCTCTTCCACCATCTATCTAATGCTTACTTTATT
Organism: Chloranthus sessilifolius; assembly: GCA_021018995.1. Taxonomy (NCBI): domain Eukaryota; kingdom Viridiplantae; phylum Streptophyta; class Magnoliopsida; order Chloranthales; family Chloranthaceae; genus Chloranthus; species Chloranthus sessilifolius. Next base: position 89,039,013 of record CM037593.1, read on the forward strand.
TCAGAGGTAATCAATACAGACAAATAAAAACATAAATTTGAGCATAGAGGCCATCATGCATCAGAATCAGAATCACCCATTGCAGACTAATCACAGCCATTGATGCATTAGAAAAGAGAAACACAGAGACGAATTGCCTACAATTAAAAATACTCATAAATAAATGACTCTGAATATATATATATATATATATATATCAAACAAAAATTGGAAAATCAACGCATCAAGGAATCAAACCAAAAATTGAAAAAATTGGAAAATCAATTAATCAACCAATCCATCTCTAATCCTACTCAAAACCAACCAATCCATCTCAAATCTAGGATCAGTTACCATAAATGCACATAGAAACATAGCTTCTTCCACATAGAAAAAATGCAGAACTATAAACCCTACCAAAATACCTTGGGAAGCCTATATAAGCCTTCTTCAGCTCTCCTCAGGCTCTCTGCTCAACTGCTGAGTCTCCTTCTAGGGCGAGTGAAAAGTGGAAACACCTATAAGTAGACGCCTTAACAGATCCCTTATAAATCGGAGAAACTGCAAATTCTATTCACAAAGTAAATATTGTAGGCGAAGGATTCAGATCTCAATCTCTCCCTTCCACATGAATCCCCTACACAAAGCATTCCACAAACAACAAACCCTAGTTTTACTATTTGGTAGATAGAAATTGAGATTGCGGGTCAAATCAAAAAATTCAAAGATCTACCTTTTTAATACGCAATTTGACTCCGAAAATGCCAAAATCTCCTTCGTCTTATAGGGATTTGAAGAAGGAGAAACAAAAGATCAAGCAACATTGATTTCCGGCGAGCTAGGGTTTCTATGGAGTTGTCTTGCAGAGCTTTGAAGGAGAAGAAGAAGATCTGGAGAGATGGTCGGCGATCTGAGATTGAGAATCGGTTCATCGATTTGGAATGGGTGGTCGGCGATAGTTAAGGTTTTTGGCGAGGGAGGGAAGAGGGAGAAAAAGAGTTCGAGAGGAAAATGAAAAAAAATGCTCGAGGGAGCTTTTATATACGCAACGCAATGTAGTGGTTTTTTTAAGCGGTCAATTTTTGAGCGTGGGATTGGGGTTAACAAACCACTGTTTTAAGTTAATAAACAATGGATTTCGGGAGTGGATTATTACACCACTGCTAAGGCAGTGGTTCTTTTTTATATTGTAAAAGTAGTTTTCTTATCATTTTGACGTAGTGGAACATCTTCAATGTGAAAGCCTTCGCTCTCTGTCTCATTTAGGAAGCCTTTTTCTTTACTAGGGGAGAAAGCTTCTCTTTGGCTCTTTGTGACGTCTTGAGTTGGTAGAGGGCCGATCAGTGATGCATTTGTTCCTTGTTGAACTATACCGATGCCTTGATGCATTTACTCTAGGTAAGGTGGAGAGCCTCAGGGGATGTCCTTTATTGTTTCAAGTTTGGTTAGGTGAGCATCTCGCTATCTTGGGACCCGTGCCCCATTTTTATATTGCTCGAGGTGAGGCGGCTCGACGCTTTTCAAGTTGATGTCACTTGCTCCCACAAGACAATTTTTCAGCTTTGAAGCTTTGGTTGACCGATGCCGAGCTAATATGGAGGTTTCTTTGGTTGGATCGGACCTTCCCAATAGTTTGTTCCAGAGACCATGAGGGCATCACCTTTCTAGGGTTGACTGACAGCACCTTCTACTTCCCATTCTGGATGTTGCATCAGTTCAGCTGCTCTCAGCAGGTGCCTTGTGAAGCAAAACCCCCTCTATGTGACTTGATCTTTTCTAGGGGGTCCTTTGGGGAAGTGGATTGGGTAGGAGCTCTTTGGGAGATGCATCAGTCGACGCTGATGTGTGATATGGAGTAGGGAGATTCGGTTTAGTCTTTTCCTGAGTATGAGGCTTGGCTATTAGTTAAGTAGCTTGCTGCTGATCATCTGGATCAAACGGAGAGTGTTGACATGAGAGCCCCTTGGCCGAGAAAGGAGACGATGCTTTGAGCTCGTATCAAGCTATTGGTAGATGAGAAGAGAGTCCTGCAAGAGCTTTTAGCACAAGAAAAAGTTAGAGCAGAGATAGCGGAGAGTGAGGTCCTTCTTTTGAAAGGATCCTTGAATGTTGCCTTTGGAGCTGCTGATAGTTCTCGAAAGAGCTATAAGAGTTTGCATGATCGTTGGTTGACCGAGCGGAATGATCGGGAGGATGGTTTTCGCGCAGAGATTAGTGCCCTGAAGCGCAAGTTGGGTCGTTGATTCCTGCCTGCACATATAGTTTTTTGCATAGATCAGATATACAAAAAAGGGGCATAAGAATCCCCTTTGCAGATACACACATCTTTTTTTTGGTTTACATATTTTCCTTATGTTTTTATTTTTTCTTCTTTTTGTAAAAAAGGAAAGAAAGAAAGAAAGAAAGCTATAAATCACACTGGCTATTTTTTAGGATGTGGTGTAAGCGGTGCATTTGTGAATGAAACAAGAAAAGCTTTTAGATTCACACAGACTTTTCTCTCTTTTTTTTTTGTTTTTGCTATTTTTTTTTTCTTTGGTGTGGTGCCTTAATCACTGGGTGAGATCTCGGGTCCTCTTTTAAGCATGGTCAAGCCCCTTTTTTAAAATGGTTGGGCCTGAGAAAGTTTCAACAGTTTTACCAACACTGGAACATCAATCCCCTTAGGCTGAGTCAAACCTCTCTCCTTACCTTGAGTCATACATTTGACAAAGCAGTTTCACAAAGACAATTTTGGTCGAGGCCCGATTTAAACTAACATGAGTGGCCCAGTGGGCTCGTCAAACATCAATCTTATCAATCATTTTGAAACTATCTTTTTCAATTTTTTCTTTTTAATCCTTTTTTACTCACAACGCCCAAGGTGAGTTTTCGTCGTGTCCGTTTTTGCCCTCTTTTTATCTGTGGCGCCTTTTTGGGTTTTCACCACATCCATGGGTTTAACTTTCTTACCCCAAGCGCCCTTTCGGGTTTTCACCTGGTCCGCACAAACTCGCTGTTCTTACCCGTAGCGCCCTTTCCGGTTTTCACCACATCCATCTTGCTTTGAGCTTATATTTTTATTTTATTTATTTTTCTTTTATCAATAGCCACGACATAGACGTCGATTCCGTCATAGCCGGCCGGATGGGGTTCAGGTGTCATCTCACAACTCGGCTTGTGTTGACTTAACAGATACTATGACTATTTGTGAACCTAAAAAGAGGGCTTCCTTCATGGTGTCGCTTGGCCATGGGTTAGGTTAGGATTTAAAGGTATGCTGGGCTAAATAGGGTTTTCTTGATATAGCTTCAGTTTTTCTCAACATTCTTCTTCCTTGGGGGATTTTATTGTACACGCCCCACGATTCTATTTTTTCCTTTTTCTTTTTTCTGTATCTTATTTAAGGCAATCTCTTTTTGAGGTTTTGCTTTTCTAAATTTTTTATTTTATTTTGATGGTATCTTTACTTCCTCTCATTTTTTATATATGTACACACTTTTTCTTTTCCAGGGAAGTGGTTCATTGAAAGAAAGGCCTAGGCTCAAAATGGGGTAGCAAAGGATATCTTCTTTTTTAGGGATGATTTTTTACTACTGTGCTTGGAATGATGGCCTCTTTTGAGTGGTTCTTAAGCAGTCACGTATCTGTTTCACCAATACTTTATCGTGATAGACTAAGCGTAGAACCGTCGGACGTATCCAGCATTGATGGGCTAAGGAAGATGATCTTCGTTCATGGTGGTGTGGCGGATGGCGTATCTCGGTAGCACTTCTCGGACGACGTAAGGCCCTTCCCAGTATGGCTTAAGCTTTCCTCTTGGATCGGCGTGGAGGGATGGGAAGATCTTCAGCACAGTGTCACCTACCGTTAGCTCTCGACCGCGAACACGTTTATTGTAAGCGCGTGCGATTCGTCCCTGATAAACTTGAGTATGACATAAGGCGATGAGTCTTTTCTCGTCTAGTAAGTTCAGCTGGTCAAAGCAGGATTTCTCTCTTTCTACTTCGAGTAAGCCTGATTCTATGAGTATTCGAACTGAGGGTACTTCAACTTCTACCGATAGGACGGCCTCGATTCCATACATAAGAGAGAACGGTGTTGCCCCTGTAGCGGTATGGATCGACGTTCTGTAGGCCCATAAAGTAAATGGTAGCATTTCACTCCAATCTCGGTAAGTGGCGACCATCTTCTCCAGGATGCAGATGACTGTCTTGTTAGCAGCTTCTACGGCTCCATTAGTTTGAGGCCGATAAGGTGACGAGCAATGGTGCCTAATCTTGTATTGCTCACAGAAGGCTCAAATGCGCTTATTTGCAAAGTTTGTGCCGTTGTTCATGATGATATCCTTAAGTACTCTAAATTGACACACAATATTACTCTTGAGAAACTTTTCGACGTTACTAGCCATGATGTTGGCATATGATGCCACTTCTACCCGCTTGGTAAAGTATTCAATAACGACGAGGATGAACCAATGTCAGTTTGATGCTTTTGGATTAATCATTCCGACGACGTCAAGGCCCCAGGTAGCAAATGGCCAAGGAGTGGTCATGCAGTGAAGATCAATGGCAGGAGCGTGTATTAGACTGGAGTGTTCTTGACACTTATAGCATTTCTGAACATGTTTACAGCAATCTGATTCCATAGTGGTCCAAAAGTATCCCTGTCGCAGAATTTTCTTAGCGAGCATGTGACCGCTGACGTGGGCTCCGCATACTCCCTCGTGGATCTCCTTCATAATATTGACCACTTCACTTTTTGTAAGGCATCTGAGCATGATGTTATTATAGGATCGCTTATAAAGGCATTCCCCACAAATGATGTAGCCTGTCGCTAAACGTTGAATAGTTCGTCGGTCTGTCTTGGACGTACAATCGGAAAATGTTAGTGTCTCAACGAAGTTCTTGATATCTGAGAACTAAGGTGGCTCATCATAAGGCTTTGTAGGTTCCTCAATCTGGAGGCAGAAGGCTGGCTCATTCCTTTGCTCGATCATGATTGGCTTCATCTCAGCACCATACGGGATTTCAATCATTGATGCCAAAGTAGCTAGTGCATCGACAAAGCGATTCCTTATCTAGGGGACATGAGAACGTTACTTCTTTGAAACAAACTATCAGATCCTTCAGGTGCTCATGGTAAGGGATCAGTTTCTCATCTTTTGTCTTCCAATCTCCATTTGTCTGACATACGACCAATTGTGAATCGCTGAATACTCAGAGGTAAGTTATGTTCAGATCGAGAGCAGCTTGTAGGCCGGTGGCACAGGCTTCGTACTCAACCATGTTGTTAGTGCAAGGGAAGTTGAGTTTAATAGAGATAGGTATATGGGATCCTTTTGGCAAAATCAGAATGGCGCCAACTCCTTGACCCTTGGCTGAAGGGACCATTAGTGGTACACGTAGACGGACCAGGGAACGTCTAGATGACCTTGAAGGTCAGGCCGAACCGTTGGAGACAGTGGTTTCACTTGTGGAAGACCATGCAGAACGGTTAAGCAAGCAGGAAGAATACCACACCACATTGGCTGAAAACCATGCCACATTAGCTGAGAACATGGAGATTCTTACAGAAGATACGAGGGGCACCGTCGAAGCCCTTCCTTTACAGATTGAGGAACTGACCATTGAGATGAACGTCTTGATGAGGGCGATTGGGTCTGGGACTGTTCAACAGCCAGAAACTTCCCAACGGAAGGTCAAGATACCCGAGCCGCGGTGCTACGGGGGTGCTCGGGATGCTAAGGAGTTAGAGAATTTCTTGTGGGATATTGAGCAATACTTCCGTCTTGCCTCGCCTGCTATCGAAGAGATGAAAGTGGTCACAGCGACCATGTATCTTGAGGGAGATGCCAAACTGTGGTGGCGTACACGCTACGCAGAGATTCAGAATGGTCGTTGTGTCGTAGACACTTGGGAAGACCTAAAGAAGGAATTGAAAGTACAATTCTTACTCGAGAACATTGACTATATCGCTCGACGAAAACTAGGGAAGCTACAGCACACCGGCACAGTGAGAGAATATGTGCGACAGTTCTCCACGTTGATGTTGGACATCAGTGAAATGTCCGAAAAAGATAAAATATTCTACTTCCTCGAAGGCCTTAAGCCTTGGGCGCAGGCTGAATTGAATAGAAGGACACTACCGGATCTTGTAGCAGCAGTGGCAGCCGCAGAGCGACTAACAGACTATGGGCCCTCAAATCAAAATAGGAAGAGGTCGCACGAGAATAAAAGTGGTTCATAGAATCAGTCAAAAGCTAACAAGAAAAGCAAGAGCAGCACGCAAGAAAAGAAAGCGCACGGAAAGGATTCACATGCACAATCAGCTGAGTCTGCCAACTACGTGCCGAAGTAGGGTTGCTTCTTGTGCGGAGGGCCTCATCAAGTTAAAGATTGCCCACAGAAATAGTCGTTGAATGTCCTTCAAGCTACTACTAGCACTCCTACGATACTTCCTAAGGAGGAACCAAGAATGGGGGCACTCAGGTTGCTGAATGCCATAAAGGGGCAAATAGAGAAAGGAAAGACAGTAGCGCCCAAGGGGCTGATGTTCATAGAGATGTGCATTAATGGAAAAAGTACCCGTGCCATGGTAGACACGGGGGCGACGCATAACTTCATTGCTGATAAAGAAGCACGTCGCCTAGGCTTAAAACTTAAGCAAGACACCAGTCGGATAAAAGCTATGCACTCGGAGGCGCGACCCATAGCAGGAGTAGCAAAGTGGGTACCTGTGCAAATAGGGCCATGGAGCGGAGCCACAAGCTTTATGGCAATAGAGATGGATGATTTCAAGGTTGTCCTTGGGTTAGAACTCCTACACCAGGCTAAAGCAGTGCCCATGCCATACCTCGGGTCAGTGTGCATGTTTGGAGAAGAGACCCCTTGCATGATCCCAGTCATTCAGACAGATAAGGAAGCGGAGAGTGATGGGTTTATCTTAGCACTACAGTTAAAGAAGGGACTCATAAGAGGGGAACCTACATTTCTTGCTACACTGCTAGAAGAGAAAGCAACAGGGCCAGCAGAGTGTGTGCCAGAAAGTGTGTCAGGATTACTCCAGGAATTCCAAGATGTCATGCCGCCCGAACTGCCTAAGGTGTTGCCACCCAGAAGATCAGTAGATCACCGGATCGAACTAGAACCAGGTGCGAAGCCGCCGGCCAAAGCTCCCTATAGAATGGCTCCTCCCGAGTTAGCCGAGTTACGTCGGCAGTTAGATGAGTTGTTGGGGGCAGGATTTGTTCGGTCGTCTAAAGCTCCATTTGGCGCCCCAGTTCTATTCCAGAAGAAGCGCGATGGTAGCCTTCGATTATGCATTGACTACAGAGCGTTGAATAAGGTTACCGTCAAGAATAAGTATCCAGTGCCATTGATTGCAGATTTGTTTGATCAGTTGCAAGGCGGTCTGCTAGACTTGAGATCCGCTATTATCAGTAGTCACGAGGAGATGAAAGCAAGACTACCTATGTGACCAGGTATGGAACCTTTGAGTTTCTGGTAATGCCCTTTGGGCTGACTAATGCCCCAGCCACCTTCTGCACCTTGATGAATGAGTTGTTCCATGCCTACCTCGACAAGTTCGTGGTGGTGTACTTAGACGATATCGTTGTGTATAGCAACACATTGGAAGAACATCTCAACCACCTCCAAATCATCTTCAAGATACTGCGAGAAAATCAGCTCTATGTCAAGAAGGAGAAGTGTTCATTTGCACAAGAGCAGATTATGTTTTTGGGACACCGTATTGGAGGAGGAAACATCAGCATGGACCTTGAGAAAGTTCGTGCAATCCAAGACTGGAGAGTGCCAGAAGGCGTGACCGAGTTGCGGTCATTTTTGGGTTTGGTCAACTATTACAGAAGGTTCATCCCCGGTTATTCACACCGTGCAGCACCATTGACGGACCTGTTAAAGAAGGATCGACCGTGGCAGTGGTGGGAAAAATGCCAGAGAGCATTTGAGGATTTGAAAGCGGTGGTCATGAGTGACCCCGTGCTGAAGCTACCTGATCACTCCAAGCCATTTGAGGTGCACACAGATGCCTCCGACTATGCAATAGGAGGAGTATTAATGCAAGAAGGGCATCCAGTAGCCTTTGAGAGTAAAAAGTTGAACGATACCGAGCGACGGTATACGGTTCAAGAAAAGGAGATGACAGCGGTAGTACATTGTCTAAGGACGTGGAGGCACTACGTACTTGGGTCGAAGTTCCTAGTGATGACCGACAATGTGGCGACCAGCTACTTTCAGACGCAAAAGAAATTATCGCCGAAACAGGCCCGTTGGCAAGATTTCTTGGCCGAGTTCGATATGGACTTGGTGTACAAGCCTGGCAGGACCAACCAAGTCGCAGACGCTTTGAGCCGTAAAGTAGAGTTAGCAGCATTGAAAGTTTAGTTAACAGCGTTAAAAATTGAAGAACAAACTACAGCTAGCCGCATTAGTTCGACTATCCCCGATAGATTGTGCGATGGGTTAAAACTAGATCCACTCGCGAGGACCCTACTATAGCAGATACAAGAGGGGAGAACACGACGATTTTGGACTGAGGAAGGACTATTGGTGACAAAAGGGGGCCGTTTCTATGTGCCGAAAGTGAAAGAACTTAGAAAGGAACTCTTGAAAGAGTGTCATGACACATTGTGGGCCGGTCATCCAGGAATTCATTGCACGCTCGCCTTATTGAAAAGGCGTTTTTATTGGCCTAAGATGGAAGAGGATGTAGAGGAGTATGTCAGGACTTTCCTGATATGCCAGCAGGACAAAGTGGAAAGAGCTAAACCATTTGGACTCCTGCAGCCGTTACCAGTGCCATCCAGACCGTGGGAGAGCGTCTCCCTTGACTTCATCTCTGCATTGCCCAAAGTAGGGACACTCGGGTCCATCCTAGTAGTTGTGGATCAATTCTCAAAGTACGCTACATTCATTCCTGCACCGGTGAATGAATTTGCTGCCCCATCAAAGTGCATTACCCAAGATTCCTCTGCTTCTTCAGTATCGTCTTCTGTCATAACAGGATGTCCTCATCGGGAAACTTAGTTCTCAAAGGCTCGTAATCTGGCAAAGAATTGTCGACAAGATGATCAGCGAGTGCCTGTCCCTTGATTGACTTCTGAGTGACGTAGGTGATGTCAAACTCAGAAAACAAGAGCTGCCATCGTGCAATTCATCCAATTAGAGCCGGCTTCTCGAACAGGTATTTCAACGGATCCATGCAGGCTAGGAGTAGTACGACTTGGGATAGCATGTAATGGCAGAGCCTTTGAGTAGCCCATACAAGAGCTAGACATGCTTTCTCCAAATGAGAATAGTGCGTCTCATAATCAGTTAATTTTTTGCTCAAATAGTAAATGACCTGCTCTTTTCTTCCTATCTTGTCATGCTGCCCTAAGACACATCCCATCGAGACCTCTGTCGTGGAGAGATACATACAGAGTGGTCTCCCTGGCTCGGGTGGTACTAAAACAGGTGGGTTAAGGGGATAGCTTATGATTTTATTGAATGCCGCCTGACAATCGTCATTCCATTCAACAGGCAAGTTCTTCCATAGTAACTTGAAGATCGGCGTGCATATTGGAGTTAGTTGTGCAATGAACCGACTGATATATTGTATTCTGCCCAAAAACCCTCTAACTTCTTTCTCAGTAGATGGTGGTGGCATTTCTATGATAGCTTTGACTTTGACTAGGTTGACCTCAATCCCTCTCCTGCTGACAATGTATCCTAACAATTTTTTGGACATAGCGCAAAAAGCACACTTTTGTGGATTCAGACGTAACCTATACTTTCTCAGCCTCTCAAACAGTTTCTGAAGGTTTACCAAATGATTGCTTCACTCCGGCGACTTGGCTATCATATCATCGACATACACCTCAATTTCTCTGTGCATCATGCCGTGAAACAGCACAGTCATAGCTCTCTGGTATGTTGCACCGGCGTTCTTCAGCCCAAATGGCATGACTCAATAGCAAAAGGTTCCCCACGGAGTGATAAATGCAGTCTTCTCTCGATCTACCTCTGCCATCTTTATCTGATTATATCCAGAGAATCCGTCCATAAAAGAAAGCATCCCGTGCTTAGCGGTGTTATCGACCAAGATGTCAATGTCCGGCAATGGGAATTCGTCTTTCAGGCTCGCTTTGTTCAAATTTCAAAAATCGATGCACATGCAAACCTCTCCATTTTTCTTTGGCATAGGCACAATATTGGCTAACCACTGTAGGTATTTAGATACCATGAGAAACCCTGCGTCATACTGCTTAATGACCTCATCCCTGACTTTCCGCATCCACTCGGGTCAGAGACGTCTTAGCTTCTATTTAATCGGCTTCATATCAGGGTAGACTGGTAACTCATGCTCGACCAAATTGGTGTCCAGGCGAGGCATGTCCTCATATGACCAGACAAAAATGTTTTGGTATGACTGAAGGAAATCAATCATGCTTTTTCTTTCTTTGGGAGATAGCGACGTTTTGAATTTGGTAATTCGTGGAATCTCCTCAGTCCCTAGATTAACTTCCTCGGTCTCTTCGACAATGGGGGTAGGGCCATGCTCAAACTCAGCAAACAGGTCAAGGAGCTCATTGGGGAGCTCCTCCAAAGGACTATCCTCGTCCAGACTTGTAACGCCTACCTCTTCTTATATTTCTACAAGAAAGGGGTCGATTTTATGTGAGATGGGTATTTCGATTAAGGTATCATTTTGTGAGGTTTTAATTAGAATTTTAAATGACAATATTTTTGGACTTTGTATCTTTTCAATGTTTCGGGGATTTTGTATTTTTTCAATGTTTTTGAGATTTTGATTTTCTTCGAAGACGAACCCTTGGCAGCATGAGTCTGTGTATATACAAGGTATTGCCTGCCAAGGGCTTATCTCACTTTTTATAGGTTATTTTTTTTTTGGAAATGGGCGCCAAATGTTAGGCTACTCCCCACTTCCAGGGTTTGGGGCAAAGATGCCTAGTTACGTTCCTGAGAGGCCGCTCCTTTACCTTTTTGGATGGAGGGTGCTGACTGATATGGCTCTTTAGAGGCAGCCACCATAATATTGATCCCCATTTCGTCTGAGATGATGTCCTTAAACAATAATACAGTTTTATGGTGATTTACCACAAGGGGAGTTTATTCAGGTACTGGCCGTCGTTCATCGAAGAGGGATAATACGGCCAAATCTATCTCCAGGCCGGGAAAGGTGATGTAAGGATTGGTAGGGTGAGCCGGTGTTGTAGGTTTGTGTGGGGTTAATCGGGTTTCCCCATTCCGATCAATCTTCATGACCCCGGCACTTCCGAATGAATTTCTTATATGAGGCCTGGGTCGGGTCTATGTGGATCCCCCTAGCTTTTGCAGTTGCCGTTGTACGGACTTTCTCCTTAGCCTCTCTTACTTCTTCCATGGGCTTGTAACCTAGCCCAAACCTGACTTTCTGTCCGCCCTTAGTTGTGACGGGCTCCTTCCTTCCTTGTAATCTGGGCTTAAAAAGAAAATAGTAATTGCTATCAAGCAAGCATATGACACGTAAGTAATGTATTGCAGCTACAAGTTGGTTCAATCAAGCAACCATTTGAAAGGCCACTTTGTTGACCATATAGTTGTGTTACCAATACATGGGTAATAACCCTAAAGCTCACTCCCACCGTGTCATATTACGCGTAATGTTCATACTACACCTAAACAGATGCCAACATCATTGAATTTCTTCCAATCATATGGACAAAAAACAGATGCCAACATTGTCGAATTGCTTCCAACCATACGTAGGACTCTTGTTTTCCTCTCTCTATCCTGAATTTCAAAAACCCTAGTTTTCTGTAACTTTAATCAACGCATCAATGTTCTACAGCCCATACTTCTTTGTTTTCGAGCTTCCTCTCTAATGCCCATAGCCTTTTTACTCTTTTAGAGCTTCATTTTTTCATCTTTGAATCTGTGATTGATCGAGGGCGGCTCTCGGGCAACTCAATCTCGATGAATCACCTTCGTGGGGATCACAGAGGGTTGATTGTTTCGAGAAGTTAGAGCAAATTGGGGAAGGAACGTATGGGTAAGTAATAAGGAATCAAACCCTAGCTAATTTATATTTGTATGCTATTTATTGATGTGTTAAATATGTTGTTGTTGGATTCATGTAATTTTGTTCAGTTCAAAAGCTACTTATTTATGTTCATTCCAATGTTACCTGATTCGCTAGTTCTCTTCGTTTAAATTTTGGTTCATAATTGGCGGTTTGCTAGGGAAGAGTTAGTTTTAAATGAAAAATATATAATATTTTAATTCATTTTAAATTTAAATATGAATTACATGTAAATATTATATTTATAATATATGAAAAATATGACCTCTGTAGACACCCAAATTTGGCCCAAGGCCCGATCGAAACACATTTCAAGAGAGGTGCACTTCCGAGCTCTTGATGGCATGTATGGAATCTTTAGGAACCACCTTAGAACCCCTAAGAATCCTTCCAAACCCTTAGAAATCATCCTAGATCCCTTAGGAACCTGCCCCAAACCGTTAAAAATCAATCCCAACCCTTAAAACCCGTTCTGAACCTAAACCTAACCTTTCAAACCTTGGAAAGGGGTATGGTGCACCGGGACCAGCTACGATCATATACTATGATTAAATATCATATCATTAAAAAGTAGAGGTCGTCAGCTTTCCAACGGTCCAAGAATCGCCTCAATCGGAGTTATAGATCAAAATATATCGCGGCCCGAACTTGGAGGGCAAAAAAAGTAATTTCAAGTAGGCCCCCATAGGGATTTGGTGCAACTAATAGTTGCGCAAATTATAATTTTGCCGCCAGGCCACTTCTCCCAGGATTTAAGCCTGGCGTAACTAATAGTTGCACTAGTTTTAAAACTGGACCCCACCATCGTGAGCCAACTTCCAGCACTGTTCAGCACTATTTTACTGTGCATTTGCCTGACGCAACTAATGCTAGGCATATGAACAGTAACTCATGGTTTTTGTCCCAAATTCGTGATTGGGGTTTGACTTGTTGACCACTGTGACCTTTGGGGTGTGTTTTGATTATTCTGTTGCACCCATTCACTACCTATTGTTAAGTGGTGAAAAATGCCACTTTTCACCCTTTAACCTGACCAATGATGGACCTGTGAGCACACTAATAAGCCTTTGTTGAGTGCATTTTGTAGATAGCAGTGAAAGCTAGTAATAATATAAAAAACCACTTAAGAATGCCCACAAAGAAGCTATCTCTCAGCACCATGTAGACCCAACAATAGAACAAGGGGAAGGAAGTGAAGATAGGTCCAAAACATCCTATCGAGAGGATGTCTGAAGACTTCGATAGGAGCTGAGGGTTAAAAGGAAGGAATTCGTGCAGTTGAGAAGGGTTCAATAGGATCAGAAGCCACAGAATGGAAGAATTTGTACAGAAGTGAAGAATTCGACAAGATCCAAGACCCTATCGAGCAGTTGAAAGAAAAAGAGAATTCAACCTATCGATAGCTGGCTTGAGGGAAAAAGGAGACCTATCGAAAGATTCCCTGACCCTATCGAATGGTCCACTGAACCTATCGAAATAGAAGTGTTGGGACAATACCTATCACAGAATGATTTGAACCTTTCGATAGGAATAAGGGTCATCCGATCAAAGCAATGGAATGTGAATCCCCAACCTATCAAATTACTCTTCCAACCTGTCGAAGGCCCCAGATTAAGTGCAGTGAAGCTAAAACATCTAAGCCCAACCTATCGGAACCTATCGAAGAGACCAGGGAACCTATCGAAAGGGGCTACAAACTCCTTTTCAACCTATCGGAAGCTTCTCCAACCTGTCGAAATCAGGTGCAGAACTTCTCAGAAATTCAGCTATGCACATGCAGTGACTTGGTGACTTGCTACACGTAAACCGAGGCATTTTGGTGACCGGCGTGATGTTTTAGAAGATGCCCTAGAAAGCCCTAACCGACCAACGTGCTCTAACAGAACCCTAACAAACTCTGAGGACCTTCTAGAAGGAATTTTTGGTGGGAAAAATAGAGGAGAAAGCTATATATAGAGATCCCCAATTGCCATTGGGAAGGATCGAATTTCTGAACAATTTCTTAGAGATCAGAGCTTGCAGCGAGATTCTATTTTCCTTCTTTTAGTCCAACCATGGTTGGCTAATTCCCTAGGAGCAGTAAGGAGTGAGTTAGATCTGTGATTGGGTAAGGTTAAGAGTGTTGTTGGGGTTAATTGTTGCACAGACTACCGATCTGAGAGCATTCCATTGTAAGAGTGACCTTGTTCGCAATGTAAATGTTGTTTTCAACGTTTTAATTAGATCTAAAGCTCTTTTGATCCCTTTTGGTGCTCGATCAGATTTGTGGAGAGGAGTTGCTTGATCAGCTCACCCACTTAACTGGTAGACCTCTTGGATATCATCTAAACTCCCTGGATCTGATATCCCTGTAATTTCCTGCGTCTGTGACCTGGAAATTGCAACATCTATAGTGGTTTTAATTGTTCTAATTGAGGCTCTGGCTTTAAAGGAGATCTCTAGGATGGTCTGTGACCATTAAAGTGGACAGATCATAGCCTTAAGACTAGGTGGATCTTGTGATTTGGAGTGGAATTTATACCCTGCAACTGTGCTTGTGGCCAGCTGAGGGACTTGTATGCTTTTGAACCCTTGTAATATGCTTAGCTCAACTTGATTGCAGTGAAAACAACCTCCAAGCTGTTCTTCTCCATTTTCTGAGTTTTTAAACCCTCCATCTGCAAGACCTGAGGCTCTAGATTCGATCTAAGACAATCTGCATCTTTATTGTAGTTTAGATTAAGTGAAACTCTAATCTAATCTCTCCCCTATCTTTTAGCTAGATCAACATTAGTTAGGGTGTCAGATCTCTTACAGATCTAGAGATTTACTCAATTCCAAACCACCTCTCTGTGGACTTCCCCTTACTTTTAAAACTTGCTACAAAGGACCATGTATCTTGCAGGTCTAGGATTTTCCAGCTGTGTTGAACTCATCTCTGTTTTCTCTTGATGTTCACACCATAAATCAGCACACTGGAAATCCACAACACCTATTTGCAACCCTTTAAGTGGCTTAAGGCCTCACCCCATCATCCACCATTAGAACCACCTTCACACCTTTCCAAGCTCTCAAAATCCTAGGAAACCTTAGATTTGAGATTACCTAATTGCTAACCTCGATTAGCTCTTAAGTGGTCTCCTAATCCACCCATTTTCTATAAATAGAGACCCCCTCCCCTTGGATTAGAGGTTGAGAATTTCTACCTAAAAGAGAAAGAGCTTAAAGTGAGAAGATCTTTTCTCCCTTTGGTGCACACCTCCCATACAAATTCTAGAATTCCAAAACCTCCTTCCAAGCCTTACACTTCATCCAAAACCTCTAGGTTAGGTGTGTGTGATCCCCTAGCCTCCCTCCCCTATCTCTTAGCTTCAAGCCTTAGGAGTTAGAACCCTATTTTTCACCATACAAAGCCATCAAGAGCTCATCAAAGCAAGTCACGCAAGGCTCTCCTACGGTGCTACAAGGGCCTGAGGGCTCGGACTCTCCCCTTTCTTCTCCTATCTCTTTCCAGCTCCCTCCATCCTCCCATTTATGCCGTTACACCACCGACTTTTCGATACGAATTAAAAGGCACAAATAGGATTCTAAGCCCTTTTGGGCAATTGAAAGCTATTTCCTTTTCTATTACTTTATTTTATTTTTGACCATAAGTAGAGACCGCGTTAAGCGGGTTGATTGGGTGCCTAACACCTTCCCGATCGATAACCGAAGCCCCTACCCAAGAGCCTTTGGTGTGGACCAAATTCAGAGTCATATTTTTGTAACTTCAGTGCTTATAAATATGAACTAGGTTTCCTGGGACACCGAAAGCTCTGGGTGGTGACTCTATATTTTTAGCTACGAGCGCATCGCCGCGACGGGATCGTCACGAATCCCATGATTGTACAGATGGCGACCCTGGTGGGAAGAGCTTGTAGATCTTCTCCTTGAAATTTGGCCCTTTATTTTTTGATTTTACTAACCATTTTTGGTATTTTTTATTTTTCTCACTCCTACTTTTTCGTCATTTAAGAGCCTTAGCCGATTAGCGGGCCTACATGCACATTGTCTTTCAAATTCTTTACTTTTTCGTCATTTTGGGGCCTTAGCCGATTGGCGGGCCTACTTGAGCATTGTTTTTCAATTTCTTTAATTTTCCG
Organism: Chloranthus sessilifolius; assembly: GCA_021018995.1. NCBI lineage: Eukaryota > Viridiplantae > Streptophyta > Magnoliopsida > Chloranthales > Chloranthaceae > Chloranthus > Chloranthus sessilifolius. The sequence goes on from CM037593.1 coordinate 89,055,176, forward strand.
TGATTTAAAGTTCCTTAGCCGTTTGGCGGGCCTACTTGTACACTCATATTCCAACAGTTGATGCCAGCCCGTAGTGGCGGTACGGGATCATTACCCCCGGTCTTTGAACTAAAGAAAACTTCCAAAAAAATTGAGAAAAGCTTTGAAAAAATTAAAATTGAACCTAGGGAGCTTAATTAATTAGCTTTTACGGGGTAGATTTTAAAGGGGTTGGGATTAGGCAAACACAGAACCACCCGGGTCTTAGTATGGCGGCAGCCCCTAGTGGTGATGATCCAGAAAAGTCCCAACCCACCTAGTATCTGAGAAGAAGCTCGCGCTAGAGGTATATCGGGTGGGTTCCCATTCCAAAGCATAAAACCCTTGGGGAGCGCGCTAGCGAGTTATACCGGACTCAAACCCTTTATGTGCGGTGAGGAGATAATCGATCACAAAAAATAGCTCAGTTCCTGGAAGCCTAGCTTCCACAAAATCCAAAAAAAGAGACTAATTTCGGGTGTTGTTGGCTGCTGTCATATACACCTGGAGCCCCATTTTAGCCTGGCGCAAGTATTAGTTACGCCAGTACCAAAATCTGAAATTTATAACTAGCGCAACTAATAGTAGTGCCAGCTTTAAAATCTCCCATTTTACCTTGGCTCAACTAATAGTTGCGCCAGTGTAGAAAAGGGCCCCTGCAACCTAGGCGCATGTATTAGTTGTGCCAGGTCTGTACTGCACAGCACCAGCCCAAGTCTGTGGCCTTTTTCACCTCCCAAGTCCTCCGTTCAGTGTGCTTAGTGCCTTGTTTGGATCCCGCCAACTTCGACACCCAAGACGCCCCCACCGATCAAAAGAGGGCAACTTCTTTTTGGCCCATTCTGGGGGATCAGATTGTTTGCCTCGATTTATGTGCCTTCAATAGATAGAAGGTTCTCTTTCGATTCTTCCAAAGTGCATCGGAATTGTAGCTGCGATTGAATTAGGGTATGAGAGCCACCCGAAAGGGGAATTCCAAGTCCTCGAAATCTTTTTTTTTCAAAAACTTCTTCCAAAAATAAAAATAAATAAATAAGGCAAATCAAAACCTAAAAAACAAAAAATTGTTTGTGGTGTCGACACAATGGCATCATCTTGCCCTCCGCCGTTCCGTAGGGGAAGAAGGAGGAGGATTTTTGGGCCTTATCCAAGTCACCCTTATCCAACCTATTCACGTAGAATGTCGTGGGTAGTTGACCCGGCTTAAGCCGATTCTGACTCATCCCCACCACATTCTCCAGCCCACTCCCATTCGAGAGAAGTTCTCTCCACCGTCCCCCTCACCCAATCCCCTTTACCGTTACCGGCCCATTTGACACCCCCATTTTCCCAACCACTACCCCCAAAATATCCAAAATCCAACCCACCATTCTCCATCTTTTTCCCAAGCCATGCCCATGCAAAATCTGACTCATTTTCCATCCACACTCATGACAAACTCAAACCCATTCTCCCAATCCACATCCATCCCCCATTTCCCATCTTTCCCCTATAGGCCCGATCCGCCCCCATTCACATACACCACTTCTGCCCTATCCAACCCCCCACAAATCCCCCCATCTACCCGGGTCTTGCCCATTTTTACCGGGGCCATGCCCAATTTTTCCCAAACACCTACCCCTAATCTTTCATCATCCCCACACATGCACCATACCTTCCCCTTTCCCAATGCCCCACCTCATCAACCCCATATCCCACTACCTACCATGGCCATGCCCGATCATACCAGGGCCATGCCCAAATTTTCCTCCACATCCCCCCCATCTACATCTCATCACCCCTTAAATCCATCATCCACATCCAATCTCCCCTCCATGGCCATGATGTAGGAGATGTTCAAAGCCTACTCCTCATAGAAGGCTTCTCAAAATACCTCTCCTCCACTCCCCATGCCCATGAACCCATCCCATACCCTAGCCAATCTTCAGGCCTCACTCCCCCATGACCCCCATCAACCCCCCATAATGCACACCATCCAAACCCCCATTACCCACATGCCCCAAGGCCCCATGGCCCAACCTCCCACTACCCATACACCCCAAGGCCCAATGGCCCAATCTCCAACCTCCCACATGCCCCAAGGCCCATTGGCCCAAACCCCCTTTTCCCACATATCCCAGGGCCCCATGACCCAGTACCCCACCACCCAAACCTACCCAGGGCCCATGGCCCAGACCCGTCAAGGGTCCATGGCCCATACCCACCAAGGGGCCACGACCCAAGCCTATTAAGGGCGACCCAAGCCTATTAAGGGCCCATGGCCCACCAAGGGCCTGTTGCCCAAACCCTTGAATGCCCACTAGGCCATACCCACCAAGGGCCCACGATGCAAACCCATCAAGGCCCAATGGGCCAGACCCACCAAGGCCCACTGGGCCAAACCTGCCAAGGGCCAATGGCCCTAACCTATCAAGGGCCCATGGCCCAAATCCATCAGTGGCCCATGGCCCAAAATGACCAAGGCTTCATGGCCCAAACCCCACACTCATACCTTCCACAATACCCCCAACACTTCACCCAACCTCCACACACAGGTCAAACCCTACTCCAAACCCAATTTTCCCATGGTCCCACACCCCAAGGCCATCTCCAAACCTTCCCCCATACCCAATGGCCCCATCAGGCCTCACCTCAAAACCAAAATCCCATCACCCAACAAACCTTTCCTCACCCCCAATGGGCTCACCCAACCCCCACTAATGTCATTCTGGTACAACTCGTACAAAAACAAGAGAATCCCGCCCTCACTGCCCATTATGCCGACCAACAGTATGAGGAAGATGAGATTAGGAATAGTGGGGCCTATGCGAGGGCATTGACCAGCCTCAACCCTCCTCCCATAATTGCCCACCCCTTGGTGGCCCAGAGTGAAGTCCAACTAACGGCCGAGAAAGCGACCCCTGTATCGAAAGAGTCAGAGCAGCTGAAGGAACAGTTGGACAAAATACAAAAGCAGCTGATGAAAATGGGTGGTGCTGAAATCCACACCACAGACTTCACAGATTTATGTTTGTTCGCTGAGGTCCCCCTGCCCCCAAAATATAAATTACCGGCCTTCGACAAATATAATGGCACTGGCAATCCTATTACGCACCTGAAGTCCTACTGTGGGGACATGTGCTAATATGGAGGGGACGAAAGACTACTTATAAAAGTCTTTTAGAAGAGCCTAACAGGTCTGGCCCTAAGGTGGTTCACATCCTTGGAACCCTCAATGATGAAGACGTGGAAAGATTTGACGCACCTCTTTCAGGAATAGTATGTCTAAAACATAGACATTGAGCCGCATAAGTCAGATTTAGCCCTTCTGAGGCAGAACTCGAACGAAACCTTCAACAATTATCTAAGGCGATGGAGGGCACTGGAGCTCAGGTCATAAATAGAATACCTGTTGATGAGAAGATAGAGGTGATCTCAAAGAATACTCAGCCAGTGATCTCGGACTTTTTGGTGTACCAGCAACAGTCCAGCTTTGCTGATCTGGTGAGAAATGCTAACCGATGCGAGGATGCCATCAGGGAGGGCTGTCTAAATAAGAACATGCCAAGTGGACCCAGTGGAGTTAGGAGGTTTTCATAGCAGAGGAATGATAAGAGAACCGGGGCCGATGTCGAGAATATTACCAATACCAGGCCTAATAACAATACAACCCCATTTCAATTTTTGGCCGCCCCACTAACACCAGTTAGGCCTGAGCAGATGTAGAGAATAGGGAATGGGAAATGAATACAAATGACTCTGGATCAGAGAAGGGCCTGCTATGATCGAGTGTTCACACCCTTGAGGTAGTCTTTCAGTGTACTTTTACCCCTGTTAGTAGAAAAGGGATTAGTCACTATTCGTCAACAGTAGTCTCCCCCTCATCCAATCCCAAAGAACTATGACCTAAATGCCCACTATAATTTTCATCAGGGTCCGGGTCACCCGACTGATCGTTGCTTCCCATTGAAGCACGCAATCCAAGATTTGATTGACGCCTAAAAAATAATTCTACCTGCACCTTCTCAACATGCAAATATTCACCAGGTGCCACTACCCCCACATCCTATCGGAGGAGCGGGTCCCAGACCCACCGTCAGAATGGTAGAAAGTGAAGAGGAATTTGAATTCGATTCGTCCGATTACATTAGTGATCGGGAGAGTTATGTAGCGCCGTTGTCAAGATATGTTGAAGAGAGGAATATCGGGGTAATTGAACCCCTGAATTTGTCAGATTATTTCCCCAACCCGACTCCGCAAATTGAACCCGTGGATCTCAGGGCATACTTTCCATCACCCAGCCCCGTCAATTATATACATATCAATGCATACCAACCATACACCACCACCCCCGTCAATTACCCAATAAACCATCAGGCCCCCAATCCCCCACCACCAATGAACTAACAATGGTCTGCGCCGGCCCCATCACCCCCAGTTCAGCCACTAGCAAACTCCACCACCTCGATCAATTATCTAATGGCCCATCAAACCCCCCATCTCCCACCAGCACCTATCAGCTATCAATGGCCTACCTTTACCTCCTTCCCCCCAATACCACTACCCTCAACCTTCACCAGCCCCATTTGGCCCAATTTTTTCACCCAACCCGCTACCATCGAAATAAATCAGGTGTTGCCCACACCTCCTGAGCCCGCAATACAAGTGCCTCAAGTACCGACAGCCATACCTTTCCAGCTCTCGGGACCAACCTATGATCCTCATCAGGTCCCGCTAAGCTACGAGCAAACAAATGTCAATACCGGCAGCAACAGTAGAGAGGGGGCCATGGACTTTGTTACCAGGTCAGGGAATATATCAAAATAGCCAGAAGCGCCAGCAGTGACACAAGCCCAACCAGAGGGGAAGAAAAATAGTGCGGTGAACCCATTGGAGAAAATGAGTCGAGAACACATACTAGAGACTCAGCTGAGAAGAATGCCCACCCATATAACCGTTTGGGATGTGTTGATGACATCCCCACTCCATTTTCAAGCACTAATGGGGGCATTAAAAAATGCTCATGTATCGCTCCAAGTCAGCCCAGATGAAGTCGGGCAGATAATTGGGCAAGTGATGGCTCCAAATGTCATCTCATTCTCTGATGCTGATCTACCTGAGGAAGGATGTAGCCACTCAAAATCCTTAAACATAACCGTTGAGTCTAGAAATATGGTCATTCCCCTAGTTTTTATTGATAATGGGTCCGCGTTGAACATATGCCTGTTAAGAACCGCCACCAAGATCGGCGTCGATCCATGCATGCTGAGGCCCACGAGGACTAGCGCTAGAGGATTTGACAACACTAGGAGAGAAATAATGGGAGAAGTTGATCTTGAGCTATTGATAGGGCCAATGACCTTTTCCATCTTGTTTCAAGTAATGGACATCAAATCCTCATTTAATCTGTTATTAGGGCGCTCGTGGCTACACGAGGTCGGAGCCATACCTTCCACATTACACCAGAAACTCAAGTTTGCATCGAGGCATAAGATTATCACGATCATCGGTGAGGGGAACAGTGAAAAAGAAAAGAGCACCAACAGCGTAAAGAAGCCCAATGTGTTGGATGTGCCACACACCGCTAAAGACGTTGACCTCCATAGTTTTGAATATGAGGTGTTAGCGATACTCCCAGAGCCCATCAAGGGCATCATGCCTAAAACCGGAGGCGGAATGGTAGCAGCGGTGGCTATGCTCCAAAAGTGGGGCTATAAGAAAGGAAGGGGTCTGGGACCCAGATTACAAGGAAGGAAAGCGCCAGTTATTGCCAAGGGGCAGTAGGTCTGATTTGGGCTAGGATACAAGCCCACAGAGGAAGAGGTCTGAGAGGCTAAAGAGAATGCTAGGGTCGTCGCAGCTGTAAGAGCTTGAGGAGTCAGCATAGAAGATAAACCTCGCCCTAGGCCGCACATCAGAGATTCCTTTGTTAGTGCTGGGGTCATAAAGATCGATCGAAATGGGGTCACCCATTTGACCCCACATAAACCCATAGCCCCAATCCATCCCACCAATCACCAGATCTTCCTTCCTAGACTGGAAATAGATTTGGCTGCGTTGTCCCTCTTCGAGGAACATCGATCAGTGCTTGAACAAACTCCTCCTGTGGTAAATCACCACCAAACGATATTGACGTTTGAGGACAGCATCTCAGACGAAATAGGGATCAATATGAAGGAGGCTGACTCCAATGAGTCATATCAATCAACACCCTCCATCCAAATAGGTAAAGGAGTGACCCCTCAGGTAAGCAACTGAGAATCTTTGCCCCAAATTTTGGAAGTAGGGACTGGCCTAAAGTTTGGCACTTGTTTCCAAAAAAAAAATAATCTGTAAAAAGTAAGATAAGCCCTTGGCAGGCAATACCTTGTATGTATAGCAACCCGCTTTGCCAAGGGTCCGTCTCCGAAGAAAACAAAAATCTCAAAAACATTGGAAAAATACAAAATCTCAAAACAATTGAAAAAATATAAAACCCAAAAATAGTCTTTTAAAATTCCAGAAAAAGTCCCATTTAATCAAAATACCCATCCCACGTAAAATCGACCCCTTTCCCATAGAAATACAAGAAGAGGTAGGAGTTACGAGTCTTGACGAGGATAGTCCTTTGGAGGAGCTCCCCAATGTGCTCCTTGATCGGTTTGCCGACTTTGAGCATGGTCCTACCCCCATCGTCAAAGAGACCGAAGACGTCAATCTAGGGACTGAGAAGATTCCCAGAATAACCAAAATCGAAATGTCGCTATTTCTCGAGGAGAAAAAAAGCATGATCGACTTCCTTCGATCATACCAAGGCATTTTTGCTTGGTCGTACGAAGACATGCCTGGTCTGGACACCGATTTGATCGAGCATGAGTTACCTCTCTACCCTGATATGAAGCCAGTCAAGCAGAAGCTGAGACGTCTCCGACCCGAATGGATGCTGAAAGTAAAAGATGATGTCATCAAGTAATATGATGTGAGGTTTCTCATGGTATCCAAGTACCCGCAGTGGCTAGCCAAAATCGTGCCTATACCAAAGAAGGATGGAAAGGTCCGCATGTGCATCGACTTTTGTAATTTGAACAAGGCAAGCTCGAAGGACGATTTCCCACTACCACACATTGACATCTTGGTCGATAATACTGCTAAGCACGGGATGCTTTCTTTCATGGATGGATTTTTGAGATACAATCAGATAAAGATGGCAGAGGTTGATCGCGAGAAGACAACATTCATTACCCCCTGGGGAACCTTTTGCTATCGAGTCATGCCATTTGGATTGAAGAATGCTGGTGTAACATACCAGAGAGCTGTGACTGTGCTATTTCATGACATGATGCACCGAGAGATTGAAGTATATGTCGATGACATGATAGGCAAGTCACCAGAGTGAAGCGACCATTTGGTAAACCTTCAGAAGTTGTTTGAGAGGTTGAGAAAGTATGGACTACGTCTGAATCCACAAAAGTGTGCGTTTGGCGCTATGTCGGAAAAGCTGTTGGGGTTCATCGTCAGCAGGAGAGGGATCGAGGTTGACCCAGTTAAAGTCAAAGTTGTATAAAAATGCCGCCACCATCTACCGAGAAGGAAGTCAGAGGGTTCCTGGGCAGAATACAATATATCAGTCGGTTCATTACACAGTTAACTCCAATCTGCACGCCGATCTTCAAGCTATTAAGTAAGAACTCGCCCGTTGAATGGAACGATGACTGTTAGGCAGTGTTCGATAAAATCAAAAGCTACCTCCTTAACCCACCTATTTTGGTACCACCTGAGCCGGGGAGACCACTCTTGATGTATCTCTCCACGACGGAAGTTTCAATGGGATGTGTCTTAGGGCAGCATGAGGAGACAGGAAGAAGAGAGCAGGCCATTTACTATCTGAGCAAGAAATTACTGATTATGAGATGCGCTATTCTCATCTGGAGAAAGCATGCCTGGCTCTTGTATGGGCCACTCAGAGGCTCCGCCATTACTTGCTATCCCAGGCAGTTCTACTTTTGGCCCGAATGGATCCCTTGAAATACCTGTTCGAGAAGCCGGCCCTCATTGGACGGACCGCACGCTGGCAGCTTTTATTGTCTGAGTTCGACATCACATACGTCACTCAGAAGTTGATTAAGGGGCAGGCACTCGCCGATCATCTTGCCGACAATCCCTTGCCAGATTATGAGCCTTTGAGAACTGAGTTCCCCGATGAGGACATCCTTTTCATGACGGAAGATGAATCTGAAGAAGTAGAAGAATCATGGGTAATGCACTTTGACGGGACAGCAAATGCCGAGGGTCAGGGAGTTGGCGCCATCCTAATTTCATTGAAAGGATCCCATGTACCCATCTCTATTAAGCTCAACTTCCCTTGCACGAACAACATGGCTGAATACGAAGCTTGTGCCACTGGTCTGCAGGCGGCCCTCGATCTGAATGTAACTCACGTTCGAGTATTTGGCAATTCGCATTTGATCATATGCCAGACAAATGGTGACTAGAAGATGAAGGATGAGAAACTGATCCCTTACCATGAGCACCTCGAGGATCTGATAGCTTGCTTTCAAGATGTGATATTCTCATATGTCCCCCGGATGAGGATTCACTTCGCTGATGCACTAGCCACTTTAGCGTCAATGATAGAAATCCCGTATGGTGCTGAGATGAAGCCGATCATGATCGAGCAAAGGAATGAGCCAGCCTTCTGCCTCAAGATTAAGGAACCTACAAAGCCTGATGATGGGCCACCTTGGTTCTCAGATATCAAGAATTTCCTTGAGACCTTAACTTTCCCTGAGGGTACATCTAAGATAGACCAACGAACCGTTCAACGTCTAGCGGCAGGCTACGTCATTTGCGGGGAATGCCTTTACAAGCGATCCTATAATAATGTTTTGCTAAGGTGCCTTACAGAAAGTGAAGCGATCAATATCATAAAAGAGATCCACGAGGGTGCATGCGGAGCCCACGTCAGCGGTCACATGCTCGCCAAGAAAATTCTATGACAGGGATACTTTTGAACCACTATGGATTCAGATTACTGCAAACATGTTCAGAAGTGCAACAAGTGTCAGGCACACTCCAGTTTGATACATGCTCCTACCATCGATCTTCACTGCATGACCACTCCTTAGCCATTTGCTAACTGGGGCCTTGATGTCGTCAGAATGGTTCACTCGAAAGCATCGAACGGACATCAGTTCATCCTTGTTGCCATTGAATACTTCACCAAATGGGTTGAAGTAGCGTCATATGCCAACATCACAGCCAGTCACATCGAGAAGTTTCTCAAGAGTAATATTGTGTGCCGATTCAGAGTACCCAAAGATATCATCATAGATAACGGCACAAGCTTTGCGAATAAGCGCATTCGAGCCTTCTGCGAGCAATACAAGATCAAGCACCATCTCTCCTCACCTTATCAACCTCAAACTAATGGAGTCGTGGAAGCTGTGAACCAGTCGGTCGTCCACATCCTTGAGAAGATGGTTGTCACTTACCGAGATTGGAGCGAAATGCTATTGTTTGCTTTGTGGGCCTGTAGAATATCGATCCGTACCGCTACAAGTGCAACACCATTCTCCCATGTGTATGGAACCGAGGTTGTTCTACTGGTAGAGGTTGAAGTAGCCTTGCTCTGAATCCTCATGGAATCAGGCTTACCTGAAGCAGAGAGAGAGAGAGATCCCGCTTCGAACAATTGAACTTATTAGACGAGAAGAGACTCCTAGCCTTGTGCTATACTCAAGTTTACAAGGGGCTAATCACACGTGCTTACATTAAACGTGTCCGCGGTCGAGATCTAAAGGTAGGAGACACTGTGCTGAAGAAGATCTTCCCATCCCTCCACGCCGATCTAAGAGGAAACTTCAAGCCAAATTGGGAAGGACCTTACGTCGTCCGAGAAGTGCTACCGAGATACGCCATCCACCTCGCTACTATGGACGGAGATCATCTTCCTAAGCCCATCAATGCTGGTTACGTCCGACGGTTCTACGCTTAGTCTATCGCGATAAGGTAAGTATTGGTGAAACAGATATGTGACTGCTTAAGAGCCACACAAAAGAGGCCATCATTCCAAACACAGTAACCAAAAAGCATCCATCAAAATGATGATATCCTTTGCTACCCCATTTGAGCCTGGGCCTTTCTTTCAATACCCCCTTCCCCAAAAAAAATGTGAACATATATAAAAATGGAAGTAAAGTTATTATCAAAATCCAAAAAAATCAAAAAAGCAAAACCTCAAAAAGAGATTGCCTGAAATAGAGCAAAAAGAACAAAAAATCACGGGGCATGTACAGTAAAAACCCCGAAGGAGGAAAGTATGTTGAGAAAACTGAAGCCGTATCAAGCAAACCATGTTTAGCCTAGCATACCTTCAAATCCTAACCTAACCCATGGCCAAGCAACACCCTGAAGAAAGCCCTCTTTTAGGTTCACAAGCAGTCATAATATTTGTTAAGTCAACACAAGCCAGGTTGTTTGACGACACCAGAACCACGTCCAGCCGGCTATGATGGAATTGACGTCTATGTCGTGGCTTTTGAAAGAAAAAGAAAAAAAATAAAATAAAAATACAAGTTCAAAGCAAGATGGACGTGGTGAAAACTCGAAAGGGCACTACGAGTAAAAATAGCGAGTTTGTGCAGACTAGGTGAAAACCCGAAAGGGCACTTGGGGTAAGAGAGCTAAACCCATGGACGTGGTGAAAACCTGAAGGGGCGCCACAGGTAAAAAAGGGGAGATAAAATAAAAGAAAAAAAGGAAGAAAAGAAAAAGAAAAGAAAGGTTTGATTTAAATGATTGATGTTTGAGGAGCCCTCTTGGTTACTCTCCCTAATCCCCTTTTCTGGGCCGCTCATGCTAGTTCACATCGAGTCCCGACCAGAATTATTTTTGTGAAACTGCTTTGTCAAATGTATGACTCAAGGTAAGGAGAAAGGTTTTACTCGATCCAAAGGGATTGACGTTTCGACCTTGGCAAAATTGTTGAAACTCTCTCATAATCGACCATTCAAAGGGGGGTTCGACCATGCTCAAAAGAGGACCAGGGTTTCACAAGGTTTCACTCAGTGATTAAGGCACCACACCAAAAAAATGCACAAAGCAAAAAAAAAACAACAAACAAAAAGACCAAAAGGTCTATGTAGATGTATATAATAAACTACCTTTCGTTTACAAAATGCACCGCTTACACCACATTTCAAAAAAAATAGCCGGTGTGATGACCAGTGTGCTTTCCCTTTTTTACAAATAACAACAAAAAGAGCAAAAACATAAAGAAAATATGTATACAAAAAAAAATGTGTGTATCTGTAAAGGGGTTTTTTACGCCCCTTTTGTGTATTTGATCTGTGCAAAAAGTTCTGTGTGCATAAAGGAATTAGCGGCCTAGCTCACTCTTCAATGCACTAATCTCGGCACGAAAGTCATCTTCCCGGGCATTCCGCTTGGCCAACCAGTGACCATGCAACCTTTTGTACCTCTTCCGAGAAGAATCGACGGCTCCAAGGGCAACACTCAGTGATTCCTTCAGACGAAGGACCTCGCTCTTCGCTATCTCTGCTCTAATTTTTTCCTGTGCTAAAAGGTCATGCAGGACCCTCTTCTCATCCACTAGTAGCTCAATGCGGGCTCGGAGTACCGTCCCCTTCTTTGGCCAGGGGCCTCCAGTGTCAATGATCTCTGCTGAATCTGAACCATCAGCAACAGGCTGCTAGGTCGATAGCCAGGCCTCGTACTGAAGAGAAGATTGAGCCGAATCTCCCTGCCCAATATCACACATTAGCATTGATTGACGCATCTCCCACAAAGCAGCAATCCGATCTATGTCTCCTGAGGACCCCCTAGAAAAGATCAAATTGCATAGAGGGGGTTTGGCCTCCCAAGGCACCTACTAAGGGCATCTGAACTGATGCAACACTCGGAATGGGAAGTAAAAGGTACTGCCAGTCAATCCTAAGAGGGTGATGCCCTCATGATCTCTAGAGCGAACTATTAAGAAGATCCGATCCAACCAAGGAAGCCTCCATGTCAGGTCGGCGTTGGTCAACCAAAGCTTCAACACTGACAAGTCACCCTGCGGAAGCAAGTGACACCTACCCAAAAAGCACTGAGCCGCTTCACTTTGGGCAATATAAAAGTAGGGCATGGGTCCCAAGATAGCGAGATGCTCACACAACCAAACCTGAAGCAGTAAAGGACACCCTTGAAGGCCCTCCACCTTGCCCAAAGCAAATGAGTCAAGGCATCGATATAGCTCGACAAGCACCAAATGCATCATAGATCGGCCAGCCTCCAACTCGGTCAGAATGTCGCAAATTGCCAGGGAGAAGCTCTCCCCCCGATAAAGAAGAGGATTTCTGAGATAAGACCGAGGGCTAAAGCTTTTACGTTGAAAATGTTCCTAAACAACAGTTTTTGGAGACTTTCGTCACCGAAAAGTTCTTTGAGGAATTTTAGCAAACACCTTGTGGGCCCCCCAATGAAACTTTTCTCATACTCGAGTTTCTTCAAACCGAGAGTAAGGTGAATGGATTTGGAGTAGCTTGGCCGCAGCGTGACTCTTGCAAGACCCCTATGAAGCTTCAGGCCAGACAGATTGGATAGCTCCTTGAGGGTTGGGGTTAGCTCCCGCTTCCCAAAACGGAATACATGGAAATTCACATCCCAAAATGAAGCGGTAGTCTAAAGAAGGTCCCACCATGGAGGAACCACAAGAAAGGAAGGAAGGCGAGATATCCCAAGGCGCTCCAAGTCGGCGAGCTCACTCTCATTCAAACTCCCAAACCAAGCTGCTAGACTCCAAGTCGGCGAGCTCACTCTCATTCAAACTCCCAAACCAAGCTGCTAGAAATTTGGGCCCCAAGCCTAAGGAAGGGGGACTGATCCTACATCAAAGCATGCGACCCTAAAAGTCACTTTATGAGAGCATCTGGCAAATGTGTCCTGCGGAGAAACAAATTCGATGCATGAAAGCCATGGTATACAATCAAGACAAAAGCACTAAAAATATTTTCAAAAAATATATATCCAAAATGCCACATCATCCATCCCAAAATGTCTAACAAATCCAAATCCAATCCCAAGAGTACTAAGTTTTAAAGAAAAAACTAAAGTCCGACGGCGAGAACAGCTCTGGAAAGTCCGCATGTCCCCCACTCGAGACCACACCTGCGAAATCCTACTAAGCAGAGACTGCGACTCCTTGGCACGAGCATGCTGCAAGGCACGGTCGAAGTCAGAAATCAAGACCAATTGAGGTACAAATGATAAATAGAACAATCAGGATAGGCAGAGCAGCGAGGTACTCATCGTCGCCCCCTCCCTGAGCTCTACAATGTGGCAATGATACACCGCATACTACATGGCCGAGTTAAAGACCTACGTTCAGAAAGATATGATATCAGCTATCAGGGCAATCATAAAACATATGCAAAAGGAGACCGAAACGAAAAGAGATGGGTCATCAGAAGAGTTACCCCTGGGATCACCTCAGGAAGAGGGACACGGGCCGCCTCAGTAAAAAGTTGCGCTTATCTATCCACATCAGTGCAGAGACTCGAAAGGAAGCTATCATCCAAGAGTCGGAAGGTCCCGTAAACCACGGGCGGATCACCACCAGGGATACCGGCATGAGAGGTACCCAACGGACCAACACCAGAAGAGCCCTCGCCCGAGGGACCCACACCAAAAGGGCCAGCACCAGAGGGATCTACCCCAGACATATCAGCCTCACTTGTCCCGCCTTCACCATCTGAATCGTCTCTCAGAGTAAATTGTTGGACAAAATAAAGATCCACTTAGGAAACAACAAAGGCCAAATTAAAACATAAGGGGAACTAATCCAAGCTGAGAAGAATTACCTGACCGACTGGGCCACCAAATATAAGGAAGTTGGCGCTAGGTACAGAGCACAACAAGATAAACCGGTACGACAGGCACTAGTACCAAACATGATTGTCCCCAGGAGTGCAACCGTGAGATTTTTTTGACGATCCCGTCGCGACGAAGCGCTCGCTAAATAAAATATTTAGAATCACCCGCCAGAGCTTTTAGTGTCCCGGGAAACCTAGATCAATTTTTATGAGCACCGAAGTGTTAAAAATATGACTCTGAATCCAGTCCACACCAAAGGTTCTTGCGAAGGGGCTTCGGTTATCTATTGGGAAGGTGTTAGGCACCCAATCAGCCTGCTAAATGCAGTCTCTACTTAAGGCCAGGTCTAGGTGGGGCTGGTTTATATAGTATATATATATATATATATGTATATATAATTATATATAGATATATAAAAGGAAGCAAAATGAGCGGCACTTCCCCTTGCCCGAAGGCACACCGATCCTATTGAGCCCTTCCCGCTTGCAAAAATTTGGGCAGCGTAACGGTTCAATTCTAGGATAGAGGAAAAGCAAAGAAGGTAGAGGAATAGAGGGGACAGCTGGAGCTCTCAGGCCCTTGTAGCACCGTTGGGAAGCCTTGCGTTGGCTTTCTTCGGTGAGCTTTTTGAAGGCTTGTATAGTATGGAATGGGGTTCTAACTCCTAAGGCTTGAAGCTAAGAGGTAGAGAAGGAAAGCTAGGGGGTAATACACACCTAGCCTAGAGGTTTTTAGTGAAATACTAAGGTCTAAAGGGGCTTTTTCAATTTTAGAATTTGAATGGGGATGGTGCACCAAAGGGAGAAAGATCTTCTCACTTAAGCTCTTTCTCTCTTAGGTAAAAACTCTCAGCCCTTAAGCAAGAGGGGTGGCTCTCTATTTATAGAGAAAGGGAGGATTAGTGAGGGGTTAAAGTCTTAATTGGATTAGCAATTAGATAATGGGCAATCTAAGGGTTTTGTGGCTTTCTAGAGCTTGGAGAAGAGGGATTTGGGTTTAATGGTAGATGATAGGGTGATGACTTGAATGGAAAAAGGGTGATAACTTAAGCTAATAGAGCCACTAGGGTCCTAAAGAAACAAACCCTGGACTTTGGGATGGTCCACAAGTCAAACCCCTAATGTCAATTTTGGCCATATTTCGAAGGAAAACCAGGTCCAAGCTGTTTGAAGTTGAAGACCCGCAGGGGCCCGGCCCGGTTTCCAATTTCCTACACAAATCCGTATTTTTCAAATTGCCATAACTTTTTATGTACAACTCTAAATTAGGCGATTCTTAGCTCGTTGGAAATCTGGGAAAGTCTACTTTCCAATGGTATAGGCCTTGGGTTGGGCAACTATCTATGCAAACCTTGGTACTCATCTTTTCATCAGCTATTCTGGTTAGTTAGAAATTGGCTATATGGGTCCGATTTTACAATTTCTCGCATAAGTTTACGATCTTCATTCTGCCATATCTTTTGATGTACAACTCCAAATTAGGCAATTCTTAGTTCATTGAAAAGATGGGAAGCTCTAATTTCCAATGGTATATGCCTTAGGTTGGGTAACTATCCACCAAAACTTTAGCACTCCTCTTTCTAACTGTTGTTCAGGGGGGGTTCGAATCGTGCCCGGGAAGGGTTCTAATAGGTCTGGGAAGGCTATGGTTGATTCTTAAGGGTTCGAGATTGGTTTCTAAAGGTTCGGGATAAGTTTTGAGGGATCTAAGGTGATTCCTTGGGGTTTGGGGTAATTCTTAAGGGTTTCATACATGCCATCAAAAGCTCAGAATTGCACCTCTCTCGAAAGGTGTTTCGATCGGGCCTTAGGCCAAATTTGGGTATCTATAGATGCCCATCTTTGGTATCCGATCATTAATGATCGTATTCCAAAGAAAAGAGACATCCAAAAAGGCCCAAGGTATTACTGACGGGTCCGCTGCATTCAGAACAAAATTCAAACATCAGGTGAGTAACACGGTGAGAAAACGAAAGCCCTGGGGTGCTAGGCTAATCATTCGTTCCTTGAGGTAATCGGTTCCCAAGTGCTTAGCGACATTACTTGGCATAACCGAGGTGGAATGAGTTGCAAAAGCCCAATAGCTGGGAAAAATGTTGGCCTCTCGAGTTGCAAAAGCCCGTTAGTTGGGAAAAACGTCTGCTTCTCAAGATGATTTGAAGGTGATTGATGTTCGAGATTTATTCTAAATACAATAGTTTCATAAGTAAGAGGGGTGATCGACCCACATTCAAAGATAGGCCCGAAGTAAACATACACAAGGCTCCACAGTTTGCATCCAATCCTACTAGGCATTTAACGACCTCATTGGATTATTCACAGGTGCCCCTACTGAAAGCAGGGTTCGATATCTTTGGGCGAACCCATCGATCCCAAAGTTTATTTAGCATGACCACCAGAGCAAAGTGAATAGATGTCACAATACTTTTTAGGAGTACGTGCCATTTTTCTGAAAATGTACCCTGGATCAACATGAGCTAGAGCATCCAACTTCAACTACCTTGAACAGATCCAACCAAACATTTGGTGTCTCCCAAATAGGGGCATCCAATCTTGGCTTCTGTCGATAATGATCATAAACATCAATTAACTATGCATAACCATGCACCCATTACGGGCAATAAGCAACAACAAAGGCGATGGAAGCCCCGACTTGGACCTGTCCGGGTACAATTTACAGGGACAAACGACCATCATACGGATACCTAAACGCATGGCGTACACTTTACAGGAATACCGTTGCCCATACAGGTTTTAAGCCTGGAGAAAATAAAAAGGGAAATGATCACTTCTAAATGCATTGTTCCACATAGTTTGATTGACACATAGTCTCTCAACAGGTTGGTCTCAACCAACGATTGACCTTTTTTCAACGGAAAATCTGAAGCTTAAGACACTTAAGTTCATATGAACCCAAAGACAGAGCATTTGGCTCAAAAGATTTAGCAGTGGAGTCGACTCGATCGAAACATCGATTGTTTGATCGGGACCGACGCCTTTGCTCCTTCCTTGAAGTAGGATCCAGAATCCATGGCGTGCCTTAGACATAAGACATTATTATAGCACAATGGCGTTGCTGATAAAACATCGACATTTTACCGCATCAGAACACGCATGTGCGTCGCTCTATGGGGAAGCACAAATTTATTCTTTT
This sequence comes from Chloranthus sessilifolius, assembly GCA_021018995.1. Lineage (NCBI taxonomy): Eukaryota > Viridiplantae > Streptophyta > Magnoliopsida > Chloranthales > Chloranthaceae > Chloranthus > Chloranthus sessilifolius. The sequence continues at coordinate 89,072,177 of CM037593.1, forward strand.
TCTCTTTTTTCCTTTTTTTAAAGATTACTTTTTTTTCATTTTTTTTTTAAGCATTATCTGGACCTCGAACCCCAGGAGGCGCATGCCCAGACAACGCATACCAAGAGCCCGTGCCTTCGCAATAGTTTGTTACGAAACTGAAGCCAATGTACTGAAGTTCACCTAAAATCGAAATATGGAACGATCAGGGCAAAGATTTAGCGGTGGAATCAATCTGATCCAAGCGTTGACTGTTTGACCAAAATTGACACCGTCGCTCCTATTTTGAAATAGGATCCATGGATCTAAGGCGAACCTTAGACCTAAGACATTAATTTTGCACAGTTGTGTTGCCAATAACATATTGACATTTTACCACATCGAAAATATGCGAGTGCATAGTTGTGCGTAGCATGAAAACATAGATTTCTTTTTCTTTTCGAAATGATTTTCATCATCATTTTTTTTTTAGACCTAACGTCGGTGGTGAGATGCTTTATCTGATTTGTCCATCATTGAGAAGTTGCCCGCTTTGAGGCTTTGGACCGTGTGATGTTCCTGCACATTCTCGAGAAAACATCAGTCCCTTTTTTGTTTATACATATAAAGAAAATGCATCTTAAACAATAGAAGAAAAAGTAGATTTCTACCTACATTTTTTCGTTTTCAATATATATATGTTTTTTATTTTTGTTTTTAGAGATTTTTTATTATATTTCTTAATTTTTAAGATTGAAATATGATGCTGGAAATATGTACATGAAAATGAGTAGAAATATATACACATTTTTTGGTGTTTGGATTTTTCTTGATTTTTTTTTGTTTTTGGCTTTTCTTCTTTCTTTTATTTTTGATGCCTTGATAGTGAGACGGAGTAACGGGTCCCATTTTGAGCATAGTCGAACTCTTTCATGCAGTCAGACCTGAGTGAGTTTCTGGATTTTACCAAGGCCGGAACGTTGATCCCTTTGGATATAGTTAAACCTTTCTCCTTGCCTCGGGTCATACGTTTGACGGTGCGGGTTTCACAAAGACAATCCTGGTCGGGATCCGATTCGAACTAGCATGAGCGGCCCAGTCGGACAAGAGGGTATAGGAAGAGTAACAAAAGGGTTCCTCAAACATCAATCTTCTCAATCAGTCCAACCCTTTCTTCTTTTCTTTTTTTTTTCTTCTCTTTTTTCTTTTTTCTCTTTTTTTTATTATTTATCTCCTTTTTTTACCTGTGGCACCCTTTCTGGTTTTCACCACGTCCATAGGTTTAGCTCTCTTACCCCAAGCGCCCTTTCGAGTTTTCACCTGGTCCGCACAAGCCCACTATTTTTACCCGTAATGCCCTTTTGGGTTTTCACTACGTCCATCTTACTTTGAGCTTGTATTTTTATTTTATTTTTTATTTTTTTTATTATTTTATTTTTTTCAAGAGCCATGACATAAACGTCGATTCTGTCATAGCCGGCTGGATGGGGTTCCGGTGTCGACTCACGACTCGACTCATGTTGACTTAACATATATTATGACTGCTTGTGAACCTACAAAGAGGGCTTCCTTCAGGGTGTAGCTTGGCCATGGGTTAGGTTAGGATTTGAAGGTATGCTGGGCTAAAAGGGTTTCCTTGATACGGCTTCAGTTTTCTCAACATATTTTCTTCCTTGGGGGTTTTTACTGTACATGCCCCGTGATTCTTCTATACACATTTTTTTTGTTATTCTTTTTCCTCCATTTCAAGCAATCTCTTTTTGAGGTTTTGCTTTTTCGATTTTTTTTGGATTTGATAGTAACTTTATACACATGCATCTTTTCTCTCTCTCTTTTTTTTTTGGTATATGTACACGTAAATTTTTTTGGGGGGAATGGGTTTATTGAAAGAAAGACCCAGGCTCAAATGGGGTAGAAAGGATATCATCATTTTTAGGGATGTTTTTGGGCTACTGTGCTTGGAATGATGGCCTCTTTTCGGTGGTTCTTAAGCAGTCACGTATCTGTTTCATCAATACTTACCTTATCTCGATAGACTAAGAGTAAAACGGTCAGACGTATCCAACGTTGATGGGCTCAGGAAGATGATCTCCGTCCATGGTGGTGAGGCGGATGGTGTATCTCAACAGCACTTCTCGAATGACGTATGGTCCTTCCCAGTTCGGCTTAAACTTTTCTCTTGGATCGACATGGAGGGATGGGAAGATCTTTTTCAGCATAGTGTCTCCTATCTTTAGATCTCGACCGTGGACACTTTTATTATAAGCGCGTGCGATTCTCCCCTGGTAAACTTGAGTGTGACATAAGGCTAGGAGTCTCTTCGCATCCAATAAGTTTAATTGTTCAAAGCGAGATCTCTCTCTCTCTCTCTCTACTTCAGGTAAGCCTGATTACATAAGGATTCGGAGCGCGGGTACTTCAACCTCTACCAGGACGGCCTCGATTCCATACACAAGAGAGAATGGTGTTGCCCCTGTAGCGGTACGGATCGACGTTTGGTAGGCCCACAAAGCAAATGACAGAATTTCACTCCAATCTCGATAAGTGACAAACATTTTCTCAAGGATGCGGACGACTATCTTATTCGCAGCTTCCATGGCTCCATTAGTTTGAGACCGATATGGGGATGAGCGATGGTGTTTGATCTTGTATTGCTCGCAGAAGTTTTGGATGCGCTTATTCGCAAAGTTTGTGTCGTTGTCCGTGATGATATCTTTGGGTACTCCAAATCGGCACACAATATTGTTCTTGAGAAACTTCTCAACATGACTGGCCATGATGTTTGCATATGACGCCGCTTCTACCCACTTGGTGAAGTACTCAATGGCATCGAGGATGAACTGATGTCCGTTTGATGCTTTTGGATTAATCATTCTAACGACATCCAGGCCTCAGGTAGCAAATGGCCAAGGAGTGGTCATGCAGTGAAGATCAATGGCAGGAGCGTATATCAGACTAGAGTGTTCTTGATAGTTGTAGCATTTTTGAACATGTTTCCAGCAATCCGATTCCATGGTGGTCCAAAAGTATCCTTGCCGTAGGATTTTCTTAGCGAGCATGTGACCGATAACGTGGGCTCCGCATACTCCCTCATGGATTTCTTTCATAATATTGACCACTTCACTTTCAGTGAGGCACCTAAGTAAGATGTTATTATATGATCGCTTGTAGAGGCATTCCCCGCAAATGACGTAACCTGCCGCTAACTATTGAATGGCTTGTCGGTCTGTCTTGGATGTATCCTCTGGGAAAGTTAGGGTCTCAAGGAAATTCTTGATATCTGAGAACCAAGGTGGCTCATCATCAAGCTTTGTAGGTTCCTCAATCTGGATGTAGAAGGCTGGCTCATTCCTCTGCTCGATCATGATCGGCTTCATCTCAACACCATAGGGGATTTCAATCATTGATGCCAAAGTTGCTAATGCATCGGCAAAGCAATTCCTTATCCGGGGGACGTATGAGAAAGTCACATCTTGGAAGCAAGCTATCAGATCCTTGAGGTGTTCATGATAGGAGATCAGTTTCTCATCTTTCGTCTTTCAGTCACCATTCGTCTGACATATGATTAACTGTGAATCGCAAAATACTCCAATGTGAGTTACATTCAGATCTAGAGCTGCCTGTAGACCAACAGTGCAAGCTTCGTACTCAGTCATATTGTTAGTGCAAGGGAAGTTGAGCTTGATAGAGGCCAGTACATGGGATCCTTTTGGTGAAATTAGGATGGCGCCAACTCCTTGGCCCTCCACATTTGCTGCCCCGTCAAAGTGCACTTCCCATGATTCTTCTGCTTCATCTGTATCGTCTTTCGTCATGAACAAGATATCTTCATCTGAGAATTCGATTCTTAACGGCTCATAGTAAGGTAAAGGATTATCAGCAAGATGATTAGCAAGCACCTTCCCTTTAATCGATTTCTGAGTGACGTACGTGATGTCGAATTCAGATAATAAAAGTTGCCATCGTGTGGTTCGTCTAGTGAGAGCTGCCTTTTCAAATAGGTATTTTAATGGGTCCATTCGGGCCAAGAGCAGAACCGCCTGAGATAGTAAATAGTGGTGGAGCCTTTGAGTAGCCCATACAAGAGCCATGCATGCTTTCTCCAGATGAGAGTAGCGCGCTTCATAATTAGTAAACTTCTTGCTCAGATAGTAAATGACTTGCTCTCTTCTTCCCGTTTCATCGTGCTGCCCCAAGACACATCCCATCCAAACTTCCGTCGTGGAGAGATACATCAAGAGTGGTCTCCCTGGCTCAGGTGGTACCAAAAAAGGTGGATTAAGGAGGTAGCTTTTGATTTTTTTGAACGCTGGTTGACAATCGTTGTTCCATTCAACGGGAGAATTCTTCCTTAGTAACTTGAAGATCGGCATGCAGATTGGAGTTAGCTGTGGAATGAATTGACTAATATACTGTATTCTGCCCAAAAACCCTCTAACCACTTTCTCGGTAGACAGCAGTGGCATTTCAGTGATGGCTTTGACTTTGATTCGGTCGACCTCGATCCCCCTCCTGTTGATGATGAACCCTAGAAGTTTCCCTGACATAGCACCAAATGCGCACTTCTGTGGATTCAGTCGTAGCCGATACTTCCTCAACCTTTTAAACAGCTTCTGAAGGTTTACCAGATGGTCGCTTCGCTCTGGTGATTTAGCTATCATATCATTGACATATACTTCAATCTCTCGGTGCATCATGTCATGAAATAATGCAGTCATAGCTCTCTGGTACGTTGCATCGACATTCTTCAGCCCGAATGGCATGACTTGATAGCAAAAGGTTCCCCAGGGGGTAATGAACACTGTCTTCTTGCGACCAACCTCTGCCATTTTGATCTGATTGTATCCTGAGAATTCATCCATAAAAGAAAGCATCCCGTTCTTAGCTGTGTTATCAACCAAGATGTCCATGTGTGGTAATGGGAAATCATCCTTTAGGCTTGCTTTATTCAAATTGCGGAAATCGATACACATGCGGGCCTTCCCATCCTTCTTTGGCACAGGTACGATATTGGCTAACCATTCGAGTATTAGGATACCATGAGAAACCCTGCATCATATTGCTTGATGACCTCATCTTTGACTTTCAGCATCCATTCGAGTCGGAGACGTCTTAGCTTCTACTTGACTGGCTTCATATCACGGTAGAGGGGCAACTCATGCTCGACCAAATCAGTATTCAGACTAGGCATGTCCTCGTACGACCAGGCAAAAACATCTTGGTATGACCGAAGGAAGTTGATCATGTTTTTTCTTTCCTCAGGAGACAGTGGCGTTCCGATTATCGTTATCCTGGGAACCTCCTTAGTTCCTAGATAGACGTCTTTGGTCTCTTCGACAATGGGGGTAGAGCCATATTCAAAGTCGGCAAATCAGTCAAGGAGCTCATTGGGGAGTTCCTCGAAGGGGACATCCTCGTCCAAACTCGTGATCCCTACCTCTTCTTGCATTTCTACATGGAAGGGGGCATTTTGATTAAGGCATCCTTTTGTGGGATATTTTCTGAAATTTTAAATGACAATATTTTTGGACTTTAGATTTTTTCAATGTTTTTGGGATTTTGTATTTTTTCCATGTTTTTGAGATTTTGTATTTTTTTCATGTTTTTGAGATTTTTGTATTCTTCAGAGACGGACCCTTGGCAAGGCGGGTTGCTATATACACAAGGTACTGTTTGCCAAGGGATTCTCTCACTTTTTATAGGTTGTTTTTTTTTAGGAAACGGGTGCCAAATGTCAGGCCACTCCCAGCTTCCAGGGTTTGGGGCAAGGATGCCCAGTTGCGTACCTGAGGGGCCGCTTCATTACCTGTTGGGATGGAGGGTGCCGACTGATATGGCTCATTGGAGGCAGCCTCCATCATATTGATCCCCATTTCGTCTGAGATCATGTCCTTAAATGATAACTTTGTTTTATGGGGATTCACCACAGGGGGGGTTTGTTCAGGTACCGACCGTCGTTCCTCGAAAAGGGATAACACGGCCAAATCTATCTCCAGGCTAGGAAGGGTAATATGGGGATTGGTGGGGTGAACTGGTGTTGTATGCTTGTGTGGGGTTAATCAGGTTTCCCCATTCCAATCAATTTTCACAACCCCAGCACTTATGAATGAGTTCCTGATGTGAGGCCTGGGACGGGGTTTCTCCTCTATGTGGATCCCCTTAGCTTTTGCAGCTGCCATTGCACGGACCTTCTCCTTGGCCTCTCTTACTTCTTTTCGGTGGGCTTATAACCTAGCCGAACCTGACTTTCTAACTGCCCTTAGCTATGACGGGCTCCTTCCTTCCTTGTAATATGGGCCCAAGACCTCTTCCTTTTTTATAGCCCCACTTTTGGAGCATGGCTACTGCTGCTACCATGCCACCTCCGGTTCCTGGAATGATGCCCTCGATGGCCTCCGAGAGTATTGTCGACACCTCGTACTCAAAACTGTGGAGTCGACGTCCTCAGCAGTGTGTGGTACATCCAACATATTGGGTTTTTCAACACTATTGGAGGCCTTTTCTTTCTCACTATGCCCCTCTCCGATGATTGTGATAATCTTATGCCCATATGCAAATTTGAGTTTTTTGTGCAATATGGAAGGTATGGCTCCGACTTCATGTAGCCACGGGCGCCCCAATAATAGATTAAATGAGGATTTGATATCCATGACTTGGAACAAGATGGAAAAGGTCATTGGCCCTATCAATAGCTCAAGATCAACTTCTCCCATTATTTCTCTCCTGGTATTGTCAAACCCTCTAGCGCTGGTTCTGGTAGGCCTTAACATGCACGGATCAACCCCGATCTTTGTGGCGGTTCTTAACGGGCATATATTCAATGCAGACCCATTATCAATTAGTACCAAGGGGATAATCATATTTCCGAACTCAAAGGTTATATTGAAAGATTTTGAGTGACTACCTCCTTCCTCAGGTAAATCGGCATCAGAAAATGAAATGGCATTTGGTGCCATCACTTGACCAATCATATGCCTGACTTCATCTTGGCTAACTTGGAGTAATACATGCGTATTTTTTAACGCCCCCATTAATGCTTGGAAATGGAGTGGGGACGTCATCAACAGATCCCATACTGTGATATGGGTAGGCATTCTTCTCAGCTGAGTCTCAAGTATATGTTCTCGACTCATCTTCTCGAAGGGGTTCACCGCGCTGTCTTTCTTTCCTTCGGGTTGGGCCTGTGATGCAGCTGGTGCTTCTGGCTGCTTTGATATCCTCCCTGACCTGGTAACCAAATCTACTGCCCCTTCTCTGCTGCTGCTGCCGGCATTGACATCTACTTGTTCGTAGCTTAGCGGGACCTGATGAGGATCATATGTGGGTCCCAAGAGCTGGAAAGGTAAGGTTGTCGGTACTTGAGGCACTTGCTCTGTGGGCTCAGGAGGTGTGGGAAACACTTGATTTACCTCAGTGATAGCCAATTGAGGGGCAAAATTAGGCCAAATGGGGGTGGTGAAGCTTGAGGGCGGTGGTACTGGGGAAAAGAACAAGAGCCATTGGTAGTGATAGGTCTTTGGCGGGGGTTGGGGGTATGATGAGCTATCGGGTAATTAACGGGGGTGGTGGTGTATGGTTGATATATATTTATATGCACACAATTGATGGGTGTTGGTGATTGAAAGTAAACCCTAAGATCTAAGGGTTCAACTTGTGGTGCAGTCGGGTTGGGGAAATAATCAAGAAAATTCAGGGGTTCAATTACCTCGATGTTCCTTTCTTCAATATTTCTTGACAATGGAGCCACATAACTCTCTCGATCACTGATGTAATCGAATGGGTCAAATTCAAACTCCTCTTCATTTTCTACCATTCCGACGATGGGTCTGGGACCTGCTACTCTGATAAGATGTCGGGGTAGTGGTACCTGGTGAATATTTGCATGTTGATTTGCTTGGGTGGGTGCGAGGGGAATGATCTTCCCAGCATCGATTAAATCTTGGATCACGTGCTTCAATGAGAAGCAGCGATCAGTTGGGTGACCTGGACCCTGATGGAAATTGCAATGAGTATTGGGGTTAAAATTATATGGAATTGGATTGGGAGGAGGTCGTGGTTGGAGAACAGTTATTAAACCCTTTTCCATTAATAATGGCAAAAGTACACTCAAGGATTGCCCCAAGGGCGTAAAGAGTCGATCATAGCGGGCTCTCCTCTCTAGGGTCATTTGCATTCCCTGCCCATTCCCTGCTCTCTGTATCAACTCAGTTCTGACAAGCACTGGCTGTGCGGCTTGAAATTGAAATGGGGTTATATTGTTATTATGGGGCCTGGTGTTGGCAATGTTCTGAACATCGACCCCTGTTCTCTTCTCATTCCTTTATTCTGAAAACCTTCTAACCCCACTGGTTCCACTTGGTATATTTTTATTCAGGCAGCCTTCTCTGATAGCATCCTCGCATCGATTAGCATTCCTCACCAGATCAGTAATGCTAGACTGCTGCTGGTATACCAAAAAGTTCGAGATCACTGGTAAAGTATTCTTTGAAATCATTTCGATCTGCTCATCGTCAGGTATCCCTTTTCTAACCTGAGCTGCTAGTGTTCTCCATCGCCCTAAATAGTCGTTGAAAGCCTCATTCGAGTTTTGCCTTAGACGGGCTAAGTTTGACTTAGGCGGCTTAATGTCTATATTGTAGACATATTGTTCTTCGAATAGGTGCGTTAAGTCCTTCCATGTCTTCATCATAGATGGTTCTAAAGATGTGAACCACCTCAAAGCCGGACCGGTTGAACTCTTTTGAAAGACTTTTATCAGTAGTCTTTCATCCCCTCCATACTGGCACATGTCCCTACAGTAGGACTTCAGGTGTGCTATGGGATTGCCGGCGCCGTTGTATTTGTCCAAGGCCGACATTTTAAATTTGGGAGGTAAGGGGACCTCAGCAAACAAACACAAATCTGTGAAGTCCGTCGCGTAGATTTTAGTACCACCCATTTTCAATAACTGCTTCTGTATTGTCTAACTGTTCTTTCAGCTGCTCTAATTCTTTGGACACGGGAGCTGCTTTCTCGGCAGTTGGTTGGACTTCAATTTGGGCTATTAGGGGGTGGGCAGTTAAAGGAGGAGGGTTTAGGCTGGTCAATGCCCCAACATAGGCTCCATTGTTCCTAATCTCATCCTCTTCATACTGCTGGTTAACATATTGTGCAGTAAGGGTGGGATTCTCATGCTTGTGTTGCACGGCTGGATGGGAATGACATGAGTGGGGGTTGGGTGAGTCCAATGGGGATGAGGGAAGGTTTGTTGGATGATGGGATGAGTGAAAGATAGATTTTGTAGTGGGGTTTGATGAGGCCATTGAGTATGGGGGAAGGTCTGGAACTGGCTTTGGGATGTTGGGATATGGGAGAGTTGGGACTGATGTAAGGCATGGGTTTGAGCTGGGTATGAGGGTTGTGAATAGGTGAAATTTTTGAGAAATTGTGAAGGGTATGGGTGTGAGGTTCCAAGGTTTTGTTGGGCTTGCATTTGGGCTATGAAGCCTTGGGAGGGTTGGGCTATGAAGCCTTAGTCCTAATAGGTTTTGGCCATGGGCCATTGGCCCTTGAAAGGTTTGGGCCATGGGGCCCTTGACGGGTTTGGGCCATGGACCCTTGGTGGGTCTGGCCATTGGGCCTTTATGGATCTGACCCATTAGGCGTTGAGGGGTCTGGCCTATTGGGCCTTGGTGGGTTGGGCTTTGGTGGGTTTAGCCCATTAGGCCTTGATGGGTTTGGCCCATTAGGCCTTGGGGGGTCTGGCCCATTAGGCCTTGATGGGTTTGGGCCATGGGCCCTTGAAAGGTTTGGGTCATAGGCCCTTAATGGGTCCGGGCCATGGGCCCTTGAAAGGATTGGGCCATAGGCCCTAGATGGGTCTAGGCCATGGGCCTTTGATGGATCTGGCCCATTGGGCCTTAGTGGGTTTGGGCCATGGGCCCTTGGTGGGTAAGGGCGAATTAGACCATTGGGCCTTGGGGCATGTGGGTAGTGGGGGTTTGGATGGTGTGTATGATGGGGGGTTGATGGGAGACATGGGGGAGTGAAGCATGGAGATTGGCTAGGGTATGGGATGGGTTCATGGATATGGGGGGTGGAGGAGAGGAGGCATTTTGGGAAGCCTTCCACATGGAGTAGGCTAGGAACATCTCCTCCATCATGGTCATGGAAGGAGGGTCGGATGGAGATGGTAGATTTAAGGGGTGATGGGGTATAGATGGGATGGAGGTGGAGGATAAATTGGGCATGGCCCCGATAAAATTAGGCATGACCCGGGTAAGTGATGGAATATGGGGTGGATTGGAGGGAAGAAGTGGGGCATTGGAAAAGGAGGGTTGGTTCGGTATGTATGGGGATGATGAAGGGTAAAGTGTTGGTGATTGGGAAAAATCGGGCATGGCCCCAATAAAAATGGGCATGACTTGGGTAGATGGGGAGATGTGTGGGGGGTTGGATAAGGCGGAAGTAGTATATGTGAATGAGGGTGGATCGGGCCTATATGGGGAAGATGGAAGATGGGGCATGGATGTGGATGCAGGAATTTGGGTGGATGAAAAATAGGGTATGTTGGATGGGTTTTGAATGGGTGCGGAAGGGAAAATGGGCATGGTTTGTGTAAAAGATGGGGAATTGGGGGATGGAATTTGGATAACTTGGAAAGTGGTGGATGGAAAAATAGGGCCGCCAAAGGGGCTGGAAATGGCAAAGGGTGATCGGGTGAGGGAGATGTTGGTTAAAATTTCTCCCGAATGGGAATGGGTTGGAGAATGTGGCGGGGATGAATTGGGATCTGCATAAGCCGGGTCCACTACCCACGACATCGTTTGTTGGCGGGTTGGGTACGAGTGCCTTGGATAAGGCCCAAAAAATTTCCTCCTCCTTCCCCTACAGGATGATGGAGGGCAAGATGATGTCGTTATGCCGACACCACAAAGACTCTAATTTTTAGGTTTTTTTTTTTTTTTTTTTTTTTTTGTTAAATTTTTTTTTTGAATTTTTATAAGTGAAAACAAAGGTTCCGAGGCCCTGGAGTTCCCTTCTCAGGTGGCTTTCGTACCTTAATTTAGGACCCGCGGCGACGACTCCGAAGCACTTCGAAAGAATCAAAGGAAGACCTTTGATTTATTGAAGATACAGAAATTGATGCAGACAACCCGATCCCCTGAGATGAGTCAAAGAGAAGTCTCCTTCTTTTGACCGGCGGAGGCATATTGGGTGTCGGGGATGGCAGGGCCCAAACAGAGGTACTAAGACACTAATCGGGGGACTCGGGATGTGAAAAAGGCCACAGATCCGAACTGCTACCTTTCAAAACTACATAGCAGCAACTTCAGTTCGGAGTTGGTCTCTAAACTAGTTTTTTTGTGGAAGCTGGGCTTCCGGGAACTGACTGATTTTTTAGTGAACCGTTCTCTCCTCACCGAACCTAAGGGATGTGAGTCCGGTATAACTCGCCAACGTGCTTCCCAAGGGTTTTAAGCTTTGTAGGAATTAGAACCCACCTGATATACCTCCAGCGCAAGCGCTTTCTCATATACTAGGTGGGCTGAGACTTTTCTAGATCATCACCACTAGGGCTGCCACCATACTAAGACCTGGGTAGTTGTATGTGTGCCTAAACCCAACCCTTTGAAAATCTACCCCGTACAAGTAAATTAATTAAGTTCCCTATCTTGGTTCAATTTTAAAACTTTTCAAAGCTTTTTTTTATGAAAGTTTTCTTAAGTTCAAAGAACGGGGGTGATGATCTTGTGCCGCCTCTACGAGCCGGCGTCCACTGTTAGGATATGCCAAGAAATAAGAAAAAATGATGGGGCCAGTCAAGCGACTAGGCGGAAAATATAAAGTGCTGAAATTTAAAACCGAATCGTGAAGGTAAGTAAGAAAGGTGTCAGTCAAGTGACTAAGCGAAAATTGCTGAAATTTAAAGCCGAAACGTAGGGGTAAGTAAAAAAGGTACCAGTCAAATGACTAGGCAAAAATTGCTGAAATTTAAAGCCGAAACGTAGGTAAGCAAGAAAGGTGCCAGTCAAGTGACTAGGCAAAAATTGTTGAAATATAAAGCGGAAACGTAGGGGTAAGTAAAAAGGTATCAGTCAAGTGACTAGGCAAAAATTGCTAAAATTTAAAGCCGAAATGTAAGGGTAAGTAAAAAAGGTGCTAGTCAATTGACTAAGCAAAAATTGCTGAAATTTAAAGCCGAAACGTAGGGGTATGTAAAAAGGTGTCAGTCAAGTGACTAGGCACAAATTGCTAAAATTTAATGCCGAAACGTAAGGGTAAGTAAAAAGGTGTCAGTCAAGTAACTAGGCAAAAATTAAGGAAATTTAAAGCCGAAACGTAGGGGTAAGTAAAATGACGTAATCAGAGGGGTGAGTAAAAAAAAAAGAAGTAAAAAATGCACTAAAAAATAGTAATAAAAGGTTAGTAAAAATAAAAAATAAATGGGTCAAGTTCAAGGGGAAGCTCTACTAGCTACTCGCCAGCAGAGTCGCCATCTGTGCAACCGTGGGATTTTTTTGACGATCCCGTTGCGATGATGCACTCGCTAAATAAAATATTTAGAGTCGCCACCCGGAGCTTTTTGTGTCCCGAGAAACTAGATCAATTTTTATGAGCACCGAAGTGCTAAAAATATGACTCTGAATTCGGTCCACACCAAAGGTTCTTGGGTAGGGGCTTTGGTTATCGATTGGGAAAGTGTTAGGCGCCCAATCAACCTGCTAAATGCGGTCTCTACTTAAGGCCAGGTCTATGTGGGGTTGGTTTATATAGTATATATATATATGTATATATAATTATATATATATATATATATAAAAGGAAGCAAAATGAGCGGCACTTCCCCTTGCCCGAAGGCACACCGATCCTATTGAGTCCTTTTCGCTTGCCAAAATTTTGGTAGCGTAATGGCTCAATTCTAGGATAGAGGAAAAGCAAAGAAGGTAGAGGAATAGAGGGGAGAGCCAGAGCTCTCGGGCCCTTGTAGCACCATTGGGGAGCCTTGCGTTGGCTTGCTTCGGTGAGGTTTTTGAAGGATTGTTTGGTATGGAATGGGGTTCTAACTCCTAAGGCTTGAAGCTAAGAGGTAGAGAAGGAAAGCTAGGGGGTAACACACACCTAACCTAGAGGTTTTTATTGAAAAACTAAGGTCTAAAGGAGCTTTTTCAATTTTGGAATTTGTATGGGGATGGTGCACCAAAGGGAGAAAGATCTTCTCACTTAAGCTCTTTCTCTCTTAGGTAAAAACTCTCAACCCTTACGCAAGAGGGGTGGCTCTCTATTTATAGAGAAAGGGAGGATTAGTGAGGGGTTAAAGTCCTAATTGGATTAGCAATTAGGTAATGGGCAATCTAAGGTTTTTGTAGTTTTCTAGAGCTTGGAGAAGAGGGATTTGGGTTTAATGGTAGATGATAGGGTGGTGACTTGAATGGCAAAAGGGTGATAACTTAAGCTAATAGGGTCACTAGGGTCCTAAAGAAACACACCCTAGACTTTGGGATGGTCCACAAGTCAAACCTGTAATGTCAATTTTGGCCATTTTTTGAAGGAAAACCAGGTCCAAACTGTTGGAAGTTGAAGACCCGCAGGGGCCCGGCCCGGTTTGCAATTTCCTGCACAAATCCATATATTTCAAATTGCCATAACTTTTTATGTACAACTCCAAATTAGGCGATTCTTTGCTCGTTGGAAAGATGGGAAAGTCTACTTTGCAATGGTATAGGCCTTCGATTAGAAAAATATCTATGCTAACCTTGGAACTCCTCTTTTCATCAGCTATTTTGGTTAGTTTGAAATTGGCTCTATGGGTTCGGTTTTGCAATTTCTCGCACAAATTTGCGATCTTCATTCTGCCATATCTTTTTATGTAAAACTCTAAATTAGGCGATTCTTAGTTCATTGAAAAGATGAGAAGCTCCACTTTCCAATGGTATATGCCTTAGGTTGGGAAACTATCCACAAAAATATTAGCACTCCACTTTCTAACCACTTTTCAGGGGGGTTCGAATCGTGCCCGGGAAGGGTTCTAATAGGTCTGGGAAGGGTTCTAATAGGTCTGGGAAGGCTATGATTAATTCCTAAGGGTTCAAAATTGATTTCTAAAGGTTCGGGATAAGTTTTGAGGGATCTAAGGTGATTCCTAGGGGTTTTGGGTAATTCTTAAGGGTTCCATACATGCCATCAAAAGCTCAGAATTACACCTCTCTCGAAAGGTGTTTCGATCGGGCCTTGGGCCAAATTTGGGTGTGGGTGTCTACACCAGGCACATGGAGAGCATGGATAGGGAGCCCGTTATTGAGAAAGGCTGCCGTGAACTCCTCAATGTTGCCAACTGGATTCCAAACGTCAGCCGGAGGGTCCACTGGTATGGCATAGTAGCCCTGGTGCTGGTGTACCACCCGCTCTCCCAAATAGTAAAACTTGGCCCACACTCCATAAAAGAAAATGACGCAGCGGTTGTTAAAGGGGGGCCAAATAGATAGCACATCAAACAAAGAAGATTTCTAACCTAGAACAAACAAGGTTGGGAAAAGAGTTTTACCTGCTCAGGAACCATCAAGTCAAGTTGGGACCTCAGCCCCGTCTCCAGGTGCTTTAGGCCTACGTCACGGCGCCGAGTCTGATTCCAGTTGCTAAGAAGAGGATAGGTAAGTTCTTCCGAAAAAAGAAGTTGGCGCCCAGGGTGAAAATGATGGTATCCCCACACCTGAAAGGAGCAGTACACAAGAACAGGTCAGTAGGGTATAATGATCATTCAAGATAAATGGCAAAAGCGAAGGAATGAGGGATTACCTCCAGGGCGGCCCAAAAACCAACAGCAGATTTAGAATCGCCAGTCGTGACCCGAGCCAGGTTATACATCAACCATGTGTATCCATCCCCTTCCCAGTCATACCTATGGACGTCACCCTAGTTGTCCATCACACTCAGCAAGGCAAGGCTGACTCGGCCGCCACTCGCATTGGTGAAAAGGGTCTTACCCAACAAAACCAGGAGAGTGATACTGGCCAAGACGATCGCCCGCTCTGGCGTGATGTAGAGCACCCTATCTGGCTGACCCAAATCCACTAGCTCATTAAGTGTATAAAGTGCGGTCAGCCAGGACATCTTGACATCAGTACCATGCGTCTGCTCGCGAGGGAGATAGGCCTTAATCAATCGGATGATGTCCTCTCTACTCGGCACCACGAGATCGGCTATCGGTATCCCTCCTATCCTGATGCAGGTAATCATGGCCTAATCGACGAGCGTCAAGGTCATCTCGGCATACGGCATATGAAAGGTCATCATCTCAGTGAGAAACCGTTCGATCAAGGCCTTCAGATAGGCAGCATCAGCCCTCATGGCAGGACAAGATAGAAACTCTCCAAAATCCACTTGCGCCAATAGGATCTTCACTATAGGAGGGGCATAGAGGTAGAAGTCATGAAAATCGAGCCATCCCCCGCAGAATACAATATTGGGCAGGTCCTACACCCAAAGAAATGCACATCAGATTGCGGAAGTAAAGTAAAGCTGCATAAAGGAAATAAATTGAACCTCTTTTACCTTGCCCGCTATTCCAAAATTCTAAATGTGGGTATGCTGTTGGTGTAGGAGGCCGACTCGGGCGGCCTCGCCCTGCATTTCAAGCCATGTGCCCGCTCTCCGCTCTACGAAAATGAATTGCTCCCCCCGCAGGCCATATACTATCTCGGGTCCCCCCTCGTGGCCCTCCTCAGGAATATGCTCATCATCACCCGACATGCTGGGGCAACAAAAGGCAATCACATTAGAGCAGATCAGTGATAAAAAATGATCTTTGTGCTACATACCAAGGGAAGGTAAGTATGCTCACCCTCTTTCTGTTCATTATCAGGAAATAAAGATGCACACATACATAAGCTAAAAAAAAAGAATCCCTTTTAGATTGAAAATGCAAAAAAAAATCCCTTCCTTTCTATCTTAAAAGGTAAATAAAAATAAAATAAATTTCCTTTTTCTATGTTTAAAAATAAAAACCAGTTGAAATAAAAAAATCATCATCAAAACCAAGGAGTCCTTCCTTTATGTTAGAAAGAAAGGGGTTTTAGAAAAAAAAGAAAAACAAAAAACAAAACCAAAAAAAGGAAGTCTTATTGTCTACTAAAACCAAAAGAAAAAAAGAGAAGTCCTTCCTTTATATTAGAAAAAAAAAAAAAAACAGCAAAAAAAGAAGTCTTATTGTCTACTAAACCAAAAAAAAAAGAGAAGTCCTTCCGTTTAGGAAAACCCATCATCTTATGTTCCTAAAATCATAAAAACAAAAGAAGAATCCTTTCTTCATGCCTCGAAAATCAAAAAAAGAAACAAAAAAATCCTTTTTCTTCATGGTTAGAAAAAATAAAAGTTAAAAACAAAAAAAAAATCCTTTTCTTCATGGCTCATAAAATCAAAATAAAAACAAAAAAACCTTCCTTCAAAAAAATCCCTCCTTTTGTGTCCATAAAATAAAATAAATCCTTCTTTTACTAAAAAAACTAAAACCAAAAAAAAAATAAAAAAAAAAAAAAAAAAAAATATATATATATATATATATATATATATATACAAATCAATGCCTTAGTTTTCCAACAATAATAAATAAATAAATCATCAATGGCAAAATCATTTTCCTTAATTAATTGTAAGAAAAAAATTGAAAAAAGCATTCCCCTTAATTAATTTTCAATATATATAGGCATTTTTAATTAACCTTTCAAAAAAACAAACAAAAAAAAACAACTAAAAATTCCCTTTTTCTAACTAGTTTTCAAAATGATATCCTTGCTTGGTATTCAAGATAAAAACAAAAAAAATATATAATAATAATAATAACACTCCTTTTCTAAGCACAAATAAGAACATAAAACTTTATTTACATATATATATATACATATATATATATATATATATATATTATGCATTAATAAAACCCATAAAACCACAAAAATAAGGCATTATTCATGGAAAATCATTCACACATCATCAATCAACATGCTTACAATAGAAATAAACCATTTTTCATCTAAGAATGCAAGATCATAATCATATTTGCAAGAAAAAGCAAGAAAAATCAAAGAAAATAGGTGTTAAATGGTTACCTTTTGGAAGAAGAAGGGGTCTTTGATCTAGCGCGAGCCGGCAATCGATCCACACAAGTAAAGCAACGGCAATGAGGCACGCGTAGAGGCAATGTAAAGGAACCCTAAAAGGGGGTCGGTTTTCGGTTTCAAGAGGAAGGGGGGAGAAAAAATTTCAAAATAATGCCCCACAGCTCGGATTCGGGCTGTTTAAATTCCTCCCTAGCCAAGCCTGGCACAACTAATAGTTGCGCCAGGTGAATTTAATGCCCCTTTTGGCTTGGCACAACTATTAGTTGCGCCAGGCAATTTTGAGGCCCCTAGTGGCCTAGCACAACTAATAGTTGCGCCAAGCACTTAGGTCGAGTCTTAGGCCTGGCACGGGCCAGATAGGAAGGCCGGTCCCCCCACTCTTTTGGTTTGTTTTGACGCTCCCGACAGATGCACTCGCTCCCAAGACGGTATTTCGATCATCCTTCGACTTGCCAAGAAAGCCGTGCTAGAATAAAAGCAGACCGAGATCAATAGGCACCCCGGTCCTACACAAGAAAATGTAAAGAAAATTCCAATAAAAAATAAAAAATATCCCCACAGAGAAGTCGAAAGTATTTACAAAAAATAATAGGAAAAACCACAAAATAATAGCTTCAAAATTCCAAAAACAATCATATAAGATAACAGTTGAAAATTTCCAAAAAAAATCATATAAAGTAATAGTTGAAAATTTTCAAAAAAGTCACATAAAATGATAGGTAAAAATTAAAAAAAAAAAATTACATAAAATAACAGTTGAAAAATCCAAAAAATCACGTAAAATGATAGAAAAATCAAAAATAGATTTATATTCTCCCGTAGATACGTACAAGCATAAGGCGGTAAAATGTCAATATTGTATTAGCAATGCAGCTGTACCATATTAAAGTCCGGAGTCAGAGGTTCGCCTCGAATCTTTGGATCCTGCTTTAAGGTAGGACCAACGGTGTCGGTCCCGGTCAAACAGTCAATGTTTCGATCGAGTCAACTCCACTGCTAAATCTTTACGATGAGCACTTTGCTTTGGATTCATATGAACTTAGGTGTCTTAAGCTTCAGATTCTCTATTGGAAAAGGTCAATCGTTGGTTGAGGCCAACCTGTTGAGAATGAGATTATGTATCAATCAAACTATGTGCAACCATACATTCAGAAGGGTTCATTTTTCTTTTATTTTCTGTAGGCTTAAAACTTGTATGGACAGCGGTATTCCTGTAAAGTGTACGCCATGCATCTGGATATCCGTATAATGGTCGTTTGTCCCTGTAATTATACTCAGGCAGGTCTGGGTCGGGGCTTCCATCGCCTTTATTGTTGCTTATTACCCCTGATGGGTGCATGATTATGCATAGTTAATTGATATTTATAATCATTATTAGCAGAGACCAAGATTGGATGTCCCTTCAGGGAGACACCCCAACGTTGGTTGGATCTATTCAAGGTAGTTGAAGCTGGATACTCTAGGTCATGTTAATCTAGGGCATGCTTTCGAAAATGGCACGTCCTCCCCAAAAAGCATTGTGACATCTATTCACTTGGCTCGGGCAGTCATGCTAAATAAACTTCAGGATCGATGGGTTCGCCCAGAGATTTTGAACCTTGCATTTAGCAAGGGCACCTACGAATAGTCCGATGGGGCCATCAAATGCCTTGTAGGATTGGACGCAAACTGTGGAGCCTTGTGTATGTTTACATCGCGCCTATCTTTGAAAGTGGGTCGATCACCCCTCTTACTTATGAAGCTATTACATTCAGAACGAATCTTAAACATCCAATACCTTCGAAATCATCTCGAGAAGCGAATGTCTTTCCCGACTATAGGGAGTTCGCAACTCATTCCACCTCAGTTATGCCCAGTAATGTCTCTAAGCGCTTGGGAACCAGTTACCTTGAGAAACGAATGTTTAGCTTGACATCCAGGGCTTTCATCTTCTCACCGTGTTACTCATTTGATGTTTGAAGTTCATTCTGAATGTAGCGGACCCGTCAGTAATGTCTTGGGCCTCTTCAGATGTCTAGTTTCTTTGGCATATGATCATTAGTGATCAGATAACAAAGAGGGGTATTTATAGACACCCAAATTTGGCCCAAGGCTCGATCAAAACACATTTCGAGAGAGGTGCACTTTCGAGCTCTTGATGGCATGTATGAAACCTTTAGGAACCACCTTAGAACCCCTAAGAACCCTTTCAAACCCTTAGAAATCACCCTAGATCCCTTAGGAACCTGCCCTGAATCGTTAAAAATCAATCCCACCCTTAAAACCCGTTCTGAACCTAAACCTAACCTTCTGAACCTTGGAAAGGGGTGTGGTGCACCGTGACCAGCTACAACGATCTACTATGATCAAATCTTATGCCATTAAAAATTAGAGGTCGTCATCTTTCCAATGGTTCAAGAATCGGCCCAATCGGAGTTACAGATCAAAAGATATGGCGGTCAAAACTCGGAGGGTAAAAAAAGTAATTTCAAGTGGGCCCCCCTAGGGATTTGGCGCAACTACATAATTTTTCCTGGCACAACTATTAGTTTTGCCAGGCCACTTCTCCCATGATTTATGCCTGGCACAACTAATAGTTGCGCCAGTTTTAAAAGTGGACCCCACCCTCACGAGCCAACTTCCAGCACTGTTCAGCACTGTTTTACTGTGCATTTGCCTGGCACAACTATTAGTTGTGCCAAGCATATGAACAGTAACTCATGGTTTTTGCCCTGAAATTCATGATTGGGGTTTGACTTGTTGACCACCTTGACCTTTGGGGTATGTTTTGATTGTTCTGTTGTACCCATTAACTACCTATTTTTAACCCTTTAAGTGGCTTAAGGCCTCACCCCATCATCCACCATTAGAACTACCTTCACACCTTTCCAAGCTCTCAAAATCCTAGGAAACCTTAGATTTGAGATTACCTAATTGCTAACCCTGATTAGCTCTTAAGTGGTCTCCTAATCCACCCATTTCCTATAAATAGAGACCCCCTCCCCTTGGATTAAAGGTGGAGAATTTCTACCTAAGAGAGAAAGAGCTTAAAGTGAGAAGATCTTTTCTCCCTTTGGTGCACACCTCCCATACAAATTCAGAATTCCAAAACCTCCTTCCAAGCCTTACACTTCATCCAAAACCTCTAGGTTAGGTGTGTGTGATCCCCTAGCCTCCCTCCCCTACCTCTTAGCTTCAAGCCTTAGGAGTTAGAACTCCATTTTCCACCATACAAAGCCTTCAAGAGATCATCAAAGCAAGCCACGCAAGGCTCTCCGACGGTGCTACAAGGGCCCGAGGGCTCCTGCTCTCCCATTTCTTCTCCTATCTCTTTCTAGCTCCCTCCATCCTCCCATTTGTGTCGTTACGCCGCTGACTCTTTGGTAGGAACGGAGGGGTACAAATAAAATTTTAAGCCCTTCTGGGCAAGAGGAAGCTATTTCCTTTTCAATTATTTCATTTTATTTTTGGCCATAAGTAGAGACCGCGTTAAGCGAGTTGATCAGGTGCCTAGCACCTTCCCGATCGGGTGTAAGAGACAATCGAGAGAGAAAGAGACTTGGTTGGGCAATTGGTCTTAGACGGTTTGAGAGAGAATTTTGGAGAACGAACACGAGAAAGTAGAGAAAGGGATTGGGATTGTGGTACCTTTATTTGCAACCTAAGCTTTTTTCCTTCTTAACCCGAATGACATGTACTTAATGTGTTAACTATTTTGAATGAGCTGTGGAAAACACTTTTAGTCAATCATTTGACAGACGAAAAGATTTGATTCCATGAGTCAATCATTTCAAAATATAAACATGATCACGAGTGTACATAAAATATTATTCTCAAATCACTTTTCGGGATGTATGTCAAGTGCAAACAAAATCAGACCGTCTGATGGCAAGACGATGATCTCAAGATCCGTTGTGATAAAATATTGGGATGTGATACTATTTTAATCATCATATTCGAATCAGTCAGCAACTTAAGTGCATAAAATCGGTATTGAGAAGAAAGACTTTGTTGAAAATAAAAGAACACAGAAGAGAGAAAGAGACGTGGTTAGGCAATTGGCCTTAATGGTTTAAGACATACAACAAATCTTTAGTGAATGATAAGTGTGCTTTAGTAGGTAATAAATAAGATTTATTAAGAAAAATTTAGATAATTACACGTCGGCCCCTTTAAGTGACCGACTCCCTTATATAAATACGAGTTTGGGTGAAACATAATCTCATCATCTTATCGGAAGCAATCAAAGGTCTTAAAGGGTTCTGAGACGTGGGCGCAAACAAAGATACCCAAATGACCGTAAATATCAAATCCAAACAACAAAACTATGTGATCACTTATTCACATAAAAAAGAAAATCGATACAATTGTTTAGCCCACTTTGGACTGCGATCTCTCAAAATTTTATGCAAATCGGACAATCGCACAAGCCTTGATTGCAGTCACATATTAGATGGTTCACTAGTAGTGACAAACAAGTATAAATCCAATGTTTGTCAAACACCATACAATCAATTATGTTCATATAAAAAAATGGTTACAAATGTTTAGCCCCACATGGATTGCAACCTGTCAAAGTTTTAGGTAAATTGGAGAAGCTAGCGGTCTCAAATGCCATCGACGATTTGGTAACACGTTTAACTTATAATACTTACAAAGAAAATAACAATTGCTATCAAACAACCATATGACACTTAAGTAATGTATTACAGCTACAAGTTGGTTGAATCAAGCAACCATTTGAAAGTTCACTTTGTTGACCATATAGTTGTATTACCAATACATTGGTAATAAACCTAAAGCTCACTCCCGTCATGCCATATTACGTGTAATGTTCATACTACGCCTAAACAGATGCCAATATCGTTACGAACGTGTAAACAGAAGCCAACATCGTCGAATTGCTTCCAACCATACGGAGGACTCCTGTTTTCCTCTCTCTCTCTCTCCTGAATTTCGAAAACCCTAGTTTTCTGCAACTTTAATCAAGGCATCTACGTTCTACAACCCATACTGTAAAGACCCGTATTTTGAACCCGAGTTAGACTGACCCTGTGTGTGTATTCGGCTCGGCAACCGACGTCACCATTTGTTTTGGATTTTTATCTAGATGTGATTGTGCGGACAGATTTTAATTTAGAGCCCATTTGGACCCTCGTGCGAAAGTTGTGCACCGACCTCGGTGTAGCCGCTCAACACCGGACTTGAGTTTTAAAATTAGAAGTATATAATACATAAGATGTGTGTGTGTGTTTTACTTTGTGAGCAATCCTATTATAAGAAGGAATTGCATTCCCGTATTATACTAGGTTTTGTTAAGAGAGGATAGTTACCCAATCGTGTGAAACTCCTTCTTCTCTCTTCTTCAATCATCGTAGGAGATCGGTTTAGAAAACCTCCTTCTCTAGAACCCTCTTTGTTGAAAACACTTAAACCTTAGAAAGAACTTGAATCAACCTTGGATTCGTAGTTGGCTATTGGGAGAGGTTGAGATCATTGGGGGCGTGTTGGAGTTGTCTCTGTGAACTCGTGGGATCGATCGCGGCGCGAATCGTTGAGGAAACCCGTCAATTTTTATCATCGCTCGAGCAAGGTATCACCGAACACCGACATTGCCTTAGTATTTTAGTCATAACATTTTATTCTGAACTCTGATTAAGACGATTCATTTTGTGTTGGAAAGCTAATAGAAAAATCTACAACTTTCATGTTTTGACCAACTCATGAATCAATCGTCTTAATGGTTAAAAAAATATGAGAATGTTACGTCAAATCGCTCGAGCGAGCTATTATCATCGCTCGAGCGAGGTATCACCGAACTCCGACATTACCCTAGTATTTTAGTCATAACTATTTATCCCGAACTCCGATTAAGACGGTTCTTTTTGAGTTGGAACGCTAATAGAAAAATATACAACTTTCATGTTTTGACCAACTCATGAATCAATCGTCTTGATGGTCAAAAAAATATGAGAATGTTACATCAAATCGCTCGAGCGAGCTATTATCATCGCTCGAGCGAGGTATCACTGAACTCCCGCATTGCCTTAGTATTTTAGTCATAACGTTTTATCTCGAACTCCGATTGAGACGATTCTTTTTGCGTTGGAAAGCTAATATATAAATCTACAACTTTCATGTTTTGACCAACACATGAATCAATCTTCTTGACAGTCAAACAAATATGAGAATGTTACGTCAAATTATAGGATTGGCGCAACTTGCCTGTTTTGACTTGTTTTTGAGGAAACGCTGAAATAGGTCTATATTATTAGTAATTAGAGTTTATCTTAATGCATGAACGTATATTGTGATATAGATTGAGGGCGAGAGGCCATCAATAGGACCTTGCTTGACTTCGCATAACTCCGAGTTTTAGGTAGGAGAATCTCATCTTTACAGTATTTTATTTTAATTCGCATGGATATTTTGAATTAAAATCTTTGAACTTGCATATGCCATTGAAATCACATCTGTAAATTGAAATTGATATGAATGACTAAAAATCTAAATCTACCTGAATCCTGAAACCTGAATCTGCTTAAGCTCTGAAGATCTGAAATCAAGAACCTAAACTATGTATAAGAGGCTTCCATCTGATTATATTAGTATCTGCATTTGTTTTATGATTGACCTGAACGACCCCTCAAAAATTCCTGAACAACTTCCTGGCACAAGTTTCCCTCATTACGCAGGGGCTTGTTGCATCCTGAAAAAGGGTTCATGAACGACGATGATAGGTAGGGGTTCCCATCGGCTATATTCCTGCTCTCGAGATATAGTTTACTCGGGAGGTATTTTAAGTTGAGGATTAAGTCATGAATTACTGAACTTTGGATATAAAAGTTAGAGAAACTAAGACACTGAAACACTGCATCTGTTCTTGAAACTGTTTTCATACATTTAGAAATAAATCTTACATATGATTTCCGCACCTAAATTCAGTTTATTATCTGCTTATATGTTTGACAAGCTATATTCCGATATTTGTTTTGAAACCATGTTAGTTAAAGTAAAATGTTGTAGATGTCTTTCTTCTACTGAGCTTTGTTGGTTAGC
This sequence comes from Chloranthus sessilifolius, assembly GCA_021018995.1. Lineage (NCBI taxonomy): Eukaryota > Viridiplantae > Streptophyta > Magnoliopsida > Chloranthales > Chloranthaceae > Chloranthus > Chloranthus sessilifolius. The sequence goes on from CM037593.1 coordinate 89,096,269, forward strand.
TCACTCCGACTATACGTCATGTGTTCGTGTATTGACGTGGCTATTCAGTACGTGAGATCGATCTCGACTACGTGCCTGAGGAAGAGCTTGAGGTTCCTCCTGAGGAGTTTTTCCCAGTATAGAACTTACTGATTTTCTTATTTGTGGTGAGAGTTAAACTTGAATTTGTGGGCCCATTTTAGTTGGATACCATAGTTTTATATTTGACGTTGATTTCTGTTATGAGCCATGTTTCGATGATGGTCGGCCATCATCGGTGGTTCTTTACTTTTAATTGCTTCCGCATTTATTTTTGCTATGGATATTTATTGCGCTTTACTCTGATATGTGCCCTGTTTGTCCGGCTTATCGTTTATTCTATAGGTTGGCGAACCGGCCTTTCCTATACCTGAGGGATTGGAAAAGTCGGGTCGTCACACATACTCCTCTATTTTTGAGTTTCCTCTCTAATGCCCGTAACCTTTTTACTCTTTTAGAGATTCATTTTTCATCTTTGAATCTGTGATTAATCTATGGCGGTGCCCGGGATACTCAATCTCTATGAATCGCCTTTGTGGGGATCGTGAAGCGTCGATTGTTTCGAGAAGTTAGAGCAGATTGGGGAAAAAATATACGGGTAAGTAATAAGGTATCAAACCCTAGCTAATTTATATTTGTATGCTATTTATTGATGTGTTAAATATTGTAGACACCCAAAATTTGCCCAAGGCACAATCGACACATATGTCGAGAAAGGTGTTTCCTCCGAGCTTCCGATGGCATTCCCCAAACCCTTAGGAACCATTCCCCAAACCCTTTAGAACCATTCCCAAACCCTTTGAAATCACTCCCAAACTTTTAGAACCCTTCTCAGACCCTTAGGAATCAACCCTAACCCATAGAACCCTTCCCGGACCCAGTATCGAACCCTCCTGAGTAGTGGATGGAAATTGGAATGCCAAAATTTATAGGGACCTCTGATGGAGCTAAGACCTATACCTTTGGAAGGAGGATATTCTCATCTTTCCAGCAAGCCAAGAATCGCCTCAATCTGATCTCTTGGTCAAAAGTTATGACCATTCGAAAAGTGTGCATATGGGCTGAAATTGTGCTTAGCGTATGTATTACATATGCTAGGCACAATTGCCTTTTTTTTATGGGGGCCATAGCGGGCTCTGAACTTCCAGGTTCCCAAAAATATTGTTCCTATACCTAGCATATGTAATAAATATGCTAGGCTTAGGAACAGTAAATTTTTGAATATGCCCAGATTCGAATTTTTAGGATTTGACTTGTTGACCACCCCATCCATTGGGGGTAGTTTTGAAAGGACTATTGCACCCTCACTAGCCTTCTTTTTCACCCTTTTGTCATTTAGCACCCCACCCTATCATCTATCCTTGAAACCCAATTCCCACCTATCTAAGCTTTTAAGACACTAGGAAACCTTAAATTGGGGATTGCCTAATTGCTAATCTCATTAGCTCTTAAGTATCCCCTTAACCACCCCTTTCTCTATAAATAGAGAGCCCCCCACCCCTTGCTAATGACTTGAAAATTTTTCTAAAGAGAGAGAAAGCTTTAGATATTTCCCTCCTTCCCTTTTAGCATTTTAGCATCTAAAATTCCAGAATTGAGTTTCATTCATTATAACCCATTTTCCATTATAAAACCCTTAGCTTTTGGTAGATCAACGTTCTAGCCTTCCTCTCCTACTCTCTAACTACCAAGCCTTTGAGGTTCAAAACCCATTCTCAACCCTTTGTGCTATCGGAAGCTCACCGGAAGTGCACCAATGCGAAGGTTCATAGTAGTGCTACATGAGCCCGAGAGCTCCGATTCTCCCCTCTACTCGTCTACCTTCTTAGCTCCCTCTATCCTTGAATTGTGCCGTTACTCCGCCCAAATTTCATCGGGTACGTAGGGTTCAATAATTGCTATTCATTTCTTTTTCTTTTTCTGTAGGTCTGATGTGCTCGAGAACTACTTGAGCTTAATGTTCTGAACCTCTGCTGCTATGCATAGTCTGCTACAGCACTCTATCAGGCCTGGGTCTTCTCCTCAGCCAATGTTTGAGTCTGATTATCCTCTTTTTAGCTTTTTCTACATGGATTTTTGTACTATTTTGCAAATTATTGTTAACTACAAAACAACACTTAAAAATTAATTATTAAATAGCTCTAAGGTCGAGTAAGGGCTAGGTTAGTGGTGGAAAGTGGCATAATTCTGTGATTAACACACCAAATCTAATCTTTGCTAGTCCTCGAGCAAAGGGAAAATTAAACAGTTATTTTAAAATTTTAAATGCCACTTTCGTAGGGAGCACGGATGCATTTAGCTTATGGATCAAACCTTTTAAACCCCTAGGTGATCCCTAGTGGAGGAGTGAAGTCTCCTGAGGATTTTCAGTGAAGATACCCACAGACTTCACAATAAATCAATTAAGCATAATGCAAACAGTGGCAAGTCAGATATCAACAAATAAAGTTTCATCCCACACCCTATTCATTCATGTTTAGAGGAATCAAAATAGTCGAGCAGTCAATTTTAACACTTAAGTCACACTGAATTTCCATCACAGCCAGTCAGCTTACATTAAGAGTGTAGTGTGTGAAAATCAGTACTAAGCTCACCATTAATTAAAGAATCAGGTTTAGATAATGCTCCAATGAATTTAATTTCAGACCTAATCCTTACCAGGATTGTCTATCAGAAATGAATTTCAGAGGTGTATCATTTTCACTAAGCTCAAGAGCAGTTACAAACCTCAAATAGGCCTGCAAGCATGAGCATAGACATTGCTACTAATTCCTGAAATCCTCTTGCTCTTTTCACCATAGATTATACAGCCCCTTATCTCCACATGACAACTCAATTCCCTTTAGATGAGTAAGGTCTTTCTTGTTGGGTTGTAATGTGGCTTAGGGTTAAGGTTTAAACGAATAAAAGGGTAAAGAGGGAATCAAAATTGAGAAATCAACTAAAAGGTAGGAGGGGATTCATGACTTCACCTTCTTCATTTTAGCACAACTTCATCTTCTTTTGAATTTTTCAAGTGAAGTACTTCTTTTGACTTCTCTTTCTTTGTTTCCTTTTTTTTTTTTTTTAAATGTTAAATGCCACACATGTACAACTGACATGCTGCTCCTTAGATTGCTTTTCTTCTCCTTTCACCAAATGTTGAACCCAGCTCAACTTTCTTCAACATCCTCTCCTTTACCGTCTGAAGTATCAGAGTGAGGGTAAGGTTGAATCAGGTCAATGAGGTTTAGGTTCAATTACACTGGTGTATGTCAAAGGAAAAAAGATTTTAAGGCTCAAATAGTGTATGCAAAGGGCAGCTCAATGGGCAGGTATTTTTAGGCTCAAACTGTCCAAATGAAGGCCTTAAATCATATCCTCAGTGTCATGAGTTCTGCCAAACAATTTCAATTTGGGGTGCATAACTTCTAGTGCAATGATGTTGATTCAATTAGTCCATAGAGTAGAAAAATTTGCCAAAACACTCTTAAAAAGGAAGTTTGATAAGCCCAAATCTCACTGGCTATGGTCTTTAATTGAACTCATGGGGTATATCCTCACCTTTTTCTCTCCTTTTTGGTTCACTAAGTACTGATTGTGAAAAGATTTTCTTGGCATTTACTTCTTAGAAGTGTAGAGTTTCAAAAGTTTTCAGTTTTAAAAAGTCTACTATACAGTTTTAATTTCCTCTTTCTCCATTGGTTAGGTGGGAATTGACTTTATTTATTTCAATTTAACTACCACTGCTAAAATAACATTAACTAATTTACTGGACTACCCTGTTGACACATTGTCCTCAATGTGTCAATAGTGTGTAGTTAGGGGCAACAATATTGGAAAAGAGAAATACAAAAATGCATAAAAGAAAGGTAAAGTTACACAATCAAAGTGATTCTATTAACAAAACAAAAATATATACAAAAGGAGGAACCCATTTACAAAAATGATGCATTGACAACAACAAAACTAAACAAGTACAGATACAGTTCAATAACAGAAAACAAATGACAAAAAGAAAAAAAAAAACTAAACAAAAACCAAAAAGAAACTCCTAATCTGAATCAAGGTCAATGTGCCCAGCTGCCTGCTCTTTTCCTTTCTTCACATTATCAGCTTTGGCAGCACCAGCTTTAGTCCTTGAAGCAGCTGGCTTCTTTGGCTTGGTGCCGCCTCCCTGTGGTTGAAGCTCTTGAATTTGAACTCCCTTGGCTTCTGCAAGAAGTCTCACATCTTGAACACCCAAGGATATGAGAGTGGTTTGTAGGGAATCATCCAGCTTTGCAAAGAATCAACCCTCTGTTCAATCAGTCTCAGTGCCATTGCAGCATTTTTAAGTTTCTCTTTCATAACTCACATCTCTCTCTCATGCTCCAGTATGACTGCCTCCAAACTCCTCCAATTGGCTGTCTTCATCAGATCTAACTGGTCTTCACAAGTTTGCAGCACATTTTCTATAGCAGAATTGACTAGCAGATTTACATCAATGGCAAGGTATGGGTTAGCATATATGAAAGTTGTGATGGTTGATGTTGTAGGTAGGATGCTTGGATTATATGGAGTAATGGTCCAGTTGGAGGGATCATGAGCAGAGAGGGAGAGACTATCAGGTGCATCAGAAGGGTGGCATGGTTATGGATGGGGTGATAAGGAGATAAGGTTTTGTAATGAGGATAAAACCTAGTCCTCAAAGGAGGGTCACCACTATACTACAACGACAACAAATAGTAAAGGTTGGTTAAGTGCTGGGCTTTGGATGGGTGGGGGTATGGTAGTGGATGGGGTGATGGGAGGTTGGGATTTGGCATTTTTATGGTAGGTTTTCTGGATGGTGGGCGCAGGAAGGGTATAGGGGAAAAGTGAGGGTAGTGGAGGAGTTGATGTTGGGATGGAAGTGAGTGGGGAGGATGCTTGCTCTGAGGTGGGGACAAGTATGGATGGAAGAATGGTTGGTGCAGGGATGGACTGAAGTTGTTGCTCTAGAGGTACTACTGATGAACTGGCAGATGATGTGATGGTATCTGATGCTTTCCCAGAAGGGGCCTGTTCAGTTTCCTTCTTCTACTTCTTCTGCATCAGTGCCATACTAATGCTCCATTCCTTCTTTCTAAACACAACTAGGGGTAGCTCATTAGTTGACTCTCCCTCGTTCTAAGCATATTTCCTCTCTTCAGCAAGGCTGTGATGAGCCTGCTGTAAGGTAAGCCATGCAGTGTTTGCCTCTTCTTTACCTTTCCATGGATGTCACACATCCCATTAAAGATCAGCTCAGGAGCATTGAAAAAATGTCCCTTTGAGAAAGAGTAGAGGGCATCCACAATGGGGTGCCTTCTCTCTTGTTGATGTCTAGCTACAAACACATTCTTCCTCAAAATGTTGTCCATGAATAGCAGGTTTGTGTTGAAGTCACTCCTCATAAGTGATTCTCCTAATCTAATTTTTCCCTTAGTTAAATGTTGGGCAATGCCCTTAAATGAAGCACTGATGGGGGCCCCAAGACTACAAGATGGATCATACTGGGCAGGGATCCCCAATACAAGTGTTATATCCTTAGTATTCACCACAGTCTCCCAATCATCTATCAACACAACAAAAACAAGTTCATCCTCATTTGCCCCACCATCTTCATGCAACCTGATGTTCTGATACCATAGCTTCACTAACCTGGGATAAACTACCTCATCTAATGGGCTCAGGAGGGGTTCCAAGGAGACCTTAGCCAAATAGGCTATGGTTTCACTACTCCACTCTTCCTTAGTGAAGAAAGATGTGTCAAATAAAGTCTCAGGGACCAGCTGCAATCCCTCCACAAACTCATTGGGAGTTGTTAAGGGGTCAAATTCAGGTACAACTCTTTTACTCTTCTTGCCTTTCTTGGGCTTTTAGGCAATAGTCGTGGATTTCTTGGAGGACACTGATGAATCACTCAAGACTGTAGCCTTTCTTTTCACAGGTTGGGCTACAGGGGATGGTGGATCAGATTAGGGCTGGGAGGATGCTATCTTGCTAGACTTTCTACTCGATTTTTGGGAAAGTTGGAGTAAATTAGCTAGGGATTCATCAAATCCGACAGGGTCAGCCATTTTAGACATAATAAACCCTAGATTTTCTAAGACACAGCAACTACTCCAAGAAATCAAAGCCCTTAAAAATTTTACTATCTGCAACACAATGAACTTAGTCCAGAAAGAAATAATCACAAAAACTGCTAGGATAGAGAAAATAACTATGGAGAACTTACCCTAAACTAGGGTATCACACCAGATAGAGCACACAAAACAAAATTGAAAGAATCTTGGTGCAAAATGGTGGCCTTGAGTTGTTGATCCAACCGACAGAGGCAATGCATGAATGGAGGTTTAGAGGTTGAGCTGTAAAGGAGGGAGGAGGACAGTTCTCGCGAGGAAGAGGAAGTGGGTTAAGCTCAGAAGGAGAAGAGTGAGAAAATGAACCTCACGAGAGGCTTTAAAACCTAGGAGCCTGGTCTCAATAGGTTGAAGCTTCAGAAAGCTTCATATCTGAAACCTAGAGTGGTTCCTCGAGCAGATGAGTTAAACTGCAATCATCCTATCGAGGCACTTTAAAACACAAGAAGCTTCAGGGAGCTTAAGAATAAATACCTCGAGCAGTTCCTTGAGTGGATCTCGAGTTGATCATTTTGTCAGTAGAAACCTCTCGAGGCTGGGTTGGCTTTCAGAACAAATGGCTCAAGAGGATACTTGATCCTCTCGAGAAGCAATGATTCTTCCTAAAACAAGACTCGAGAGGTTGCCTTTCAGTGATAGAGCCTCTCGGCAAGGACTCGCGACACAGTCAAACACACTCAGAACCTCTCGACAGCTCTCACCCCTGCATATATGCTCAACACACCACTCAGCAATGTCCACAACTCAACAACAACAATTTTTATAACTCATTACCAGTAAAAGCTAAACACATTTCTGACTAAAAACAGGCATCAAAGTACACAACATTTTTCAGACATTACAACTACATGCAAACCTAGGCAGAAATTACAGAAATTTTCAATCTAATTGGCAGATATGATACACATGGTATAGGTTCAAGATCACTCTTAACCAAGAGGTTCTTGGAGGCTGATGATCTCAGAGGGCTCCACAGTATTTTCAAGACAAGGTTTGAGTCTTTGGCCAATTACCTTCATGACCCTCCCAGAGTTAGGGTCCATGATCTCTACAGCTCCAGATGGGGATGCATGTAGAACAGTATATGGTCCATCCCATATGGATCTCAATTTGTCAAGAAAGAACTTTAATTTTGAGTTGAAAAGCCATACCTTAGCACCTACAACAAATTCCTTCTTAAGAAGGTTCTTGTCATAGAAAGGATTGGCTTTCTCCTTGTAGATCCTTGAATTGGCATAGGCATCCATTCTCAGTTCTTCTAGCTCAGATAGCTGCAACTTCATATTCCGACCAGCAGTAGTTAGATCAAAGTTTAAAGCTTTAATGGCCCAATAGGCCCTATGTTCTAACTCCACTGGTAGATAACAAGCCTTGCCATACACTAGTCTGAAAGGAGACATCCCAATTAGGGTCTTATAGGCAGCCCTATAAGCCCATAGAGCATCCTACAACTTTAGGGACCAGTCCTTCCTGTCAGTCCTCACAGTTTTCTCCAGAATATGCTTGATTTCTCTGTTAAAAGTCTCTACTTGCCCACTGGTCTGTGGGTAATATGGAGTAGCTATTCTATGTGTAATAGAATACTTTTTGAGCAAACTCTCAAAGTGTCTGTTATAGAAATGACTCCCCCTATCACTTATGACAGCTCTGGGGGTGCCAAACCTGGAGAAAATATTATCCTTCAAAAGTTTGAGGATATCTATGTGGTCATTAGCTCTTGTGGCAGTGGCTTCTACCCATTTGGACACATAATCCATAACTACCAGAATGAAATTGAAACCACAGGAAGGAGGGAAAGGACCCATGAAGTCTATCTCCCAAACATCAAACAGCTCTACCACAAGGATGGGGTACAATGACATTGAGGCTCTTTTGGATATGCTCCCCATCTTTTGACATCTCTGATAGGCCTTGCATTGCTCCATTGCATCCTTGAACAAGGATGGCCAATAAAAGACACATTGGAGCACCCTAGTGTAGACACCCCCATTTTGCCCTCTTTGAATACATAAATCTGTTCAGTCAACCTTTGAATGCTTGTAACTTTTCAGAAAGAACTTACTTTCTCTAAAAGCTTCACATCCTGACATAGGAACCATATACTGAAATAATAGTATATGGCTGAACACAGGCTGAAACAATAGCACTGTAGTTCGGATCCCTTTACCCTAATGTGGGACCATATACTAAAACAATAGTATGTGGCTAAACACAGGCTAAAATAATAGCTCTATGGCTCAGGCCCCATAACCCTAACATGGAAATAATGTACTAAAATAATAGTACATGGCTAAACACAGGCTGAAACAATAGCTTTGTGGCTCAGATCCCAACATAGGGAGACTATATACTGAAACAATAGTATATAGTCGGAATGCAGATTGAAACAATAGTCTTGCATTTCAGATCCCTAACCCTAATGTCGGACCATATATTAAAACAATAGTATATGGCTAGACATAGGCTGAAATAATAGCTCTATGGCTCAGGCCCCATAACTTAACGTGGGAACCATGCACTGAAACAAAGTATATGGCTGAACACAGGCTGAAACAATAGCTCTGTGGCTCAAATCCTAACGTAGGGAGACTATATACTGAAATAATAGTATCTAGTCAGAATGTAGGCTGAAACAATAGTCTTACATTTCAGACCCGACGCGGACCTGGATAGCCTCGAATTACACGCCTAAAACCATGCACGCAATTCGATTACAGTAAAATCACAATCGTGCAATCAGTCCCCTTTCAGACCAGACTCCCTTTCCCATATCACCTCGAGATTCGATCATGCGCCTCACACAAGACGCAAGATTGGATTGAGCGCCCGACCACTGGCGCGTAATCGGCCTACACCTGACCTAGTCTTATTGTCCTTGACCCCCAAGCTTCCTCGATCAAGCGCTTCGAAAGAGACGCTCAATCGGATTGCGCACCCCACATCAAGCACGCAATTAGTCCTAACTTTGTTGGAACTAGGAAACTCGCTGAGCAAGTCAACCGGTTGCTCACTGAGTCGGTGACCGACTCCAAGTGATTAATCACCGGGGGACCGACACATAATTCAGTTAAACACCTGAAACAGGGTGTTTAATTGGAGAAAACCCTATAAAAGATGTTTTTTTAATCTGGGCTAGGGGAGGTTGGAATAATACGAGAGAGAACGGATTTTTTTGGGATTTCGAAACCAGAGAACTTCGAGAACGAACACAGAGAAACATAGCCATGGTTTCGAGATTCAACCTTCAAAATTTGAGGATCTCTCTCCGCAGCCCTAACCCTAGGTAAGAATTTAATTTTTAGTTTCCAACCGTAGCTTCTAGTCTTTAGATTTAGGATTTTTCTTAGCTTTAATCATTAATCTTAATTTTCAGTCTTAGGCTGTAGCATCCCATTTTTTTAGATTGTGATTTTAATATCTGGTTCTAGTTCTTCGTTTCTAGAACCAGTCATTAATCTAAGGGCCTAATTCACCAATCCTAGACTCAATTCTGTTCTAAAATCTTAATCTCCAGTCCTATTATTAATCTCTGGTTCTAGTTCTTAGTTTCTAGAATCAGTCCTTAATCATACAGTCTGATTTTCTGTTTCAGACCCGAATTCAGTCCTAGAAATTTAAATTTCTAGTTTTAATTTCTTAATTTAATATTTCTAAAATCCCATAATTAATTTAGGTTTCTAAAACTTTAGTTTCTTAATTTATTCCATAATTACAGTCCAAAATCAATTTCAAAAATCCAAAAATACTATTTTATAGTCCAAAATTCAATTTACTTTAATCACAGCCATCTGATTTGCCCAAGGGAGCTTACAAAGGGTACTCGGCAACGAGGCCAATCCTCCTTAGCATAGCGGGCCCAAAACCTCTTTTTTTAGAATTATTTCATTGCTTTAATTAGGATTAGAAAATCAGTTCCACTACTTTTTCTTAGATTTTTAGCATAATTAATTTACATGCTTTATTTTAATTAGATCCTTAGAATAATTGCTTTGATTATAATTCTAGAAAAATCAGTTCTTTTATTTTAATTAGATTTTAGCATAGATAATTCATTGCTTTAATTAGAATTTTAGGATAATTAATTTCTCGCTCTGATTGTAATTCTAGTCAAATTAGTTTCTTTATTTTTATCGGATTTTTGGTAAAAGTAGTTCTCCATTCTAATTAGAATTCTAGTAGGACTATTATAATTGCTCTAATTAGAATTCCAGTCAAATTATTATATTTGCTTCAGTTAGAATTTCAATACAATTAGTATACTTGCTTTAATTAGAATTTCAGTATGATTAGTATGCCTGCTTTAATTAGAGTTTCATTACAATTAACATACTTACATTCCTAGTACAATTAGGAGACAGATATCAATTGAACTTTTAGTAAGAATAGGAAGCTAAAATTAATTAGACTTCTCATAGGATTAGAATATTAGATTAAACCGCCATAATAATTTCCCACACCACTAAGCTCACAATAGAATTAGGAGATCTAAACCAATCAGAATTACTGTAATAATCAGGAAAGGAAAAGAAAACCAAACTATCTAAACCATAAGGAAGAGTCATAACTGCTGACGTTCGCAGGCGGACAATTCAGTAAAGAAGTAACCCACACCCGCTCTAAAGCATGATCATTAACGTGTTGTAGCGTTGTTAAATATTTGAGCTGACGATCACAATAAGCGAGGAATATTCCTAGAAAACCCCTTTTTTTATTTTATCTCCAACATTTCAAACACCGCATCGCTAGAGTCCATGATGAGGTGTGAAATATGATCATATTTCACACCCTAAAACCTATATTTAGCTACCCGATGAAGGTAATCTGACGATTATTGCATAGTTTTTGTGGTTTCAGGTATTCGTGATCGTTAGATCTTACAGGAGCATAATTGAGCATAATTAAAGGCTGCATGGGAGTATTGAACCATGAAACCAACAGAAGCACCGAAAACTGTAAAGGAACCGATTGATTCAGTCGAAGATAAAGGGAACTATAATTGTCATATGTCAAAATCAATCGGTTGAGATCCATAATTCAATCGATTGAGTGTTTGACAATTGTTTGCCGCTCAAGATTTGAATTTAAACTCAATCGATTGAATTCTTCTTTTTTTTGGGAGGTCTCTCCCTTTGGGGAGCCTTTCATTTTCCTCAGCATTGTTCTTTCCATTTTCTAGGTTTAGATTCTAGCTTAGTTTCATTTTACGACTTCAAGAAGAATTGTACTTGGATTAAAGTTTATCTTGGAATTATTAAATCTTCTCTTACGGTATTTTAATGTTATTTTCATTTTGTATTTCAATTATGTCTTTCATTTCTAGTATGCATAGCTAAATCTTTTTGAGGATGGGGATCTAATGAGTCTCATCTGAAGTTTTCATTTATAATAATATATATCTATAATGTGATATTATTTCATCAAAGATGTCTTGATCATCAATGCCTAATTGCTCTTATCGAATTAGTAAATTTTTTATTGTCATCTAAGATAGGGGTGCTAGTACCACTCCCATGATCTCGGATCTGCAATAGGGAATTTACTCTGAGTTCTTTATTGATAATATTTATGGTATTAATTTATCGTCATTAGAAGTTCCTTTTATGATAAATGTTTTACCTCATTTTCTTTGCGGCAGTAGGAAGAGCATACATTAGAATTATTTTCGTGAATTAATTGTCATATTTTTCACAAATTATTGATTGAGTTCAATATTTACATGATTGCGTCTTGTGACGATATTGCATCTTAACCGTTAGATATATATTTTATAAATAGTAGACCAAGGATGGGAGGAGTTAGCATCCCGATCCTCTCTTTCATTCTTTATTTAAGTTAATTTTATTGCTTAGTTTTTATTCTCATCATACTCTTGAAAATTCAAAAGCTAGTTTAAATCTTGTGTTAAGTCTGTGGTAGTTCTTTTGGTTAATTGTTATTTTCTCTTGATGATTTTCTAACCAATCTTCGTGAGAACGATCTCGTACTCCACACCCACTAACTACAATCCGATTCGTGCACTTGCGAGTTTAAAACAAGATTAATTTAACAAGTTTTTGGCGCCGTTGCTGGGGATTGTATTTAAAAATTTTCAAAATTTTATGAAATAGATAGTTAATTTTAAGAATTTATTTAGATTTAAATCAATATTTTTACTAGTTAAAAAAAATAATAAATAAAACTAAATATAAAAAAATTTTAAAAAATTAAAAAATTTGAAATTCTACATTTTGAATTTTGAATTTTCAAACTTGAATTTTGAATTTTAAATCTTGAATTGTTTGGAATTTTTGAAATTTTGGATTTGTAGGACTTTTTTTTTTTAAGGATTGATAGGATTACTAATTTAGGATTTTTAAAGAGTTTTTTTAGGATCTTTAGGATCGGTAAGATTTTCTTTTCTTTCTTTCTCTTCTTATATAGGATTTTTAGGATTTGTAAGTTTCTTTTAAATTATTTCCTTTTAGTTTATTTGTAGGATTTTATGGATTTGTAAGGTTTTCTTTTTAGTTTATTTCCTTTTAGCATATTTACCTTTTAAGATTTTTAAGATTTATATGATTTGTAGGCATCTTTTAGTTTATTGCTTTTTATTTCATTACCATTTTAGGATTTGAATTTAGTTTATTGCCTTTTAGTTCATAGCCATTGTTGGATTTTTAGGATATTTAAGATTTTTAGGATTTTTAGGTTTCTTTTACTTTATTCACTTTTTAGTTTATTGCCTTTTGAGGATTTGAATTTTGAATTTGAATTTGAATTTGTCTTTGAATTTTGATTTTGAATTTGAATTTGAATTTGAATCTGAATCTAAATTTGAATATTGATTTTGAATTTAAAATTTTGAATTTAAATTTTGAAAAAATAAATAAATTAATATTTGAAAATTGAAAAATAAATAAATAAATAAATTTTTTTTAAAATTTGAAAGTTAAAAAAAAAAAAAAAATTTAAATTTTGAAAAAAAAAAAAAGAAAATTGAATTTTTTTTTTTTTTTAATTTGAAGAAAAGGAAAAAAAAAAATTAATTGAAAAAAAAAAAAAAAAAAAAAATTGGTGTTGCCGGTAAAATAATGTCAATGCATGGATTCAATTCAGAATCATGTGCTATTTGTGGAAGTCCGATGCACATTACACCTATGTGTCCCTTGAACAACCCAAATTATTACCCTAAACAAGTCCACTCCGACCATGTTTGGAACACCATTGACTGGCAGAGTCAACAACCCAATCAACCTGCTAAATGCGGTCTCTACTTAAGGCCAGGTCCATGTGGGGCTGGTTTATATAGTATATATATGTATATATAATTATATATATATAAAAGGAAGCAAAATGAGCGGTACTTCCCCTTGCTCGAAGGCACACCGATCCTATTGAGCCCTTCCCGCTTACAGAAATTTGGGCAGCGTAATGGCTCAATTCTAGGATAGAGAAAAAGCAAAGAAGGTAGAGGAATAGAGGGGAGAGCCGGAGCTCTCGGGGCCTTTGTAGCACCGTTGGGGAGTCTTGCGTTGGCTTGCTTCTGTGAGCTTTTTGAAGGCTTGTATGGTATGGAATGAGGTTCTAACTCCTAAGGCTTGAAGCTAAGAGGTAGAGAAGGAAAGCTAGGGGGTAACACACACCTAACCTAGAGGTTTTTAGTAGAATACTAAGGTCTAAAGGGGCTCTTTCAATTCTGGAATTTGTATGGGGATGGTGCACAAAAGGGAGAAAGATCTTCTCACTTAAGCTCTTTCTCTCTTAGGTAAAAACTCTCAACCCTTAAGCAAGAGGGGTGGCTCTCTATTTATAGAGAAAGGGAGGATTAGTGAGGGGTTAAAGTCTTAATTAAATTAGCAATTAGGTAAAGGGCAATCTAAGATTTTTGTGGTTTTCTACAGCTTGGAGAAGAGGGATTTGAGTTTAATGGTAGATGATAGGGTGGTGACTTGAATGGCAAAAGGGTGATAACTTAAGCTAATAGGGTCACTAGGGTCCTAAAGAAACACACCTTAGACTTTGGGATGGTCCACAAGTCAAACCCCCAATATCAATTTTTGCCATTTTTTGAAGGAAAACCAGGTCCAAACTGTTGGAAATTGAAGACCCGCAGGGCCTGGCCCGGTTTTTAATTTCCTGCACAAATCCGTATTTTTCAAATTGCCATAACTTTTTATGTACAACTCTAAATTAGGCGATTCTTGGCTCGTTGGAAATCTGGGAAAGTCTACTTTCCAATGGTATAGGCCTTAGGTTGGGCAACTATCTATGCAAACCTTGGTAGTCATCTTTTCATCAGCTATTTTGGGTAGTTCGAAATTGGCTCTATGGGTCCGATTTTGTAATTTCTCGCACAAATTTACGATCTTCATTCTGCAATATCTTTTGATGTACAACTCCAAATTAGGCAATTCTTAGTTCATTGAAAAGATGGGAAGCACTAATTTCTAATGGTATATGCCTTAGGTTGGGTAACTATCCACCAAAACTTTAGCACTCCTCTTTCTAACCGTTGTTCAGGGGGGGTTCGAATCATGCCTGGGAAGGGTTCTAATAGGTCTGGGAAGGCTATGGTTGATTCCTAAGGGTTCGAGATTGGTTTCTAAAGGTTCGGGATATGTTTTGAGGGATCTAAGGTGATTCCTAGGGGTTTGGGATAATTCTTAAGGGTTCCATACATGCCATCAAAAGCTCAGAATTGCACCTCTCTCGAAAGGTGTTTCGATCGGGCCTTAGGCCAAATTTGGGTATCTATAGATGCCCCTCTTTGGTATCCGATCACTAATGATCGTATGTCAAAGAAAAGGGACGTCCGAAAAGGCCCAAGGCATTACTGACGGGTCCGCTGCATTCAGAACAAGATTCAAACATCAGGTGAGTAACACGGTCAGAAAACGAAAGCCCTGGGGTGCCAGGCTAATCATTCGTTCCTCGAGGTAATCGGTTCCCAAGTGGTTAGCGACATTACTTGGCATAACCGAGGTGGAATGAGTTGTAAAAGCCCAATAGCTGGGAAAAATGTTCGCCTCTCAAGTTACGAAAGCCCGTTAGTTGGGAAAAACGTCTGCTTCTCGAGATGATTTGAAGGTGATTGATGTTCGAGATTTATTCTGAATACAATAGTTTCGTAAGTAAGAGGGGTGATCGACCCACATTTAAAGATAGGTGCGAAGTAAACATACGCAAGGCTCCACAGTTTGCGTCCAATCCTACAAGACATTTGACGACCTCATTAGATTATTCGCGGGTGCCCCTGTTGAAAGCAGGGTTCGAGATCTTTGGGTGAACCCATCGATCCCAAAGTTTATTTAGCATGACCACCCGAGCGAAGTGAATAGATGTCACAACGCTTTTTTGGAGTACGTGCCATTTTTTTGAAAATGTGCCATGGATCAACATGAGCTAGAGCATCCAGCTTCAACTACCTTGAACATATCTAACCAAACATTGGGTGTCTCCCAAAAAGGAGCATCCAATCTTGGCTTCCGCCGACAATGATCATAAATATCAATTAACTATGCATAACCATGCACCCCTTAGGGGCAATAAGCAACAACAAAGGTGATGGAAGCCCCGACCCAGACCCGCTCGAGTAAAATTTATGAGGATAAACGACCATCATACGAATATCCAGACACATGGCGTACACTTTACAGGGATACCGCTGCCCATACAGGTTTTAAGCCTGTAAAAAATAAAAAGGGAAATGATCCCTTCTAAATGCATGGTTGCACATAGTTTGATTGACACAGTCTCATTCTCAACAGGTTGGTCTCAACCAACGATTGACCTTTTTCCAATAGAGAATCTGAAGCTTAAGACACTTAAGTTCATATGAACCCAAAGATAGAGTGTTTGGCTCAAAAGATTTAGCAGTGGAGTCGACTCGATCGAAACATTGATTGTTTGACCGGGACCGACGTCGTTGCTCCTTCCTTGAAGTAGGATCCAGAATCCAAGGCATGCCTTAGACTTAGGACGTTATTATAGCACAGTGGTGTTGCTGATAAAACATTGACATTTTATCGCATCAGAACACGCATGTGCATCGCTCTGTGGGGAAGCAGAGATTTATTATTTTTCTCTTTTTTCTTTTTTTTAAAGATTGCTTTTTTTTTTTTTATAAGCATTATCTGGACCTCGAACCTCGGGAGGCGCACGCCCAAACAACGCATACCAAGAGCCCGTGCCTCCACCATAATTTGTAACGTAACTGAAGCCAATGTATTCAAGTTCACCTGAAACCAAAATATGGAATGATCATGGTGAAGATTTAGCGGTGGAATCAATCCGATCCAAGCATTGACTGTTTGACCGAAATTGATACCGTTGCTCCTATTTTGAAATAGGATCCATGGATCCAAGGCGAACCTTAGACCTAAGACATTAATTTCGCACAGCTGTGTTGCCGGTAACATATTGACATTTTACCGCATCGAAAATATGCGAGTGCATAGCTGTACAGCTGCGTTGCCGGTAACATATTGACATTTTACCGCATCGAAAATATGCGAGTGCATAGCTATACAGGTGCGTTGCTAGTAACATATTGACATTTTACCGCATCAAAAATATGCGAGTGCATAGCTGTACAGCTGCGTTGCCGGTAACATATTGACATTTTACCGCATCGAAAATAAGCGAGTGCATAGCATGAAAACGTAGATTTCTTTTTCTTTTCAAAATGATTTTCATCATCATTTTTTTTTTAGACCTGACGTCGGTGGTGAGATGTTTTATCTGATTTGTCCATCGCTGAGAAGTTGCCCACTTCGAGGCTTTGGACCGTGTGATGTTCCTGCACATTCTCGAGAAAACGTCAGTCCCTTTTTTGTTTATACATATAAATAAAATGCATCCTAAACAATAGAAGAAAAAGTAGATTTCTACCTACACTTTTTCATTTTCAATATATTTTTTTTAGATTTTTGTTTTTGGAGATTTTTTGTTATTTTTCTTCATTTTTGAGATTGAAATATGATGCTGGAAATATGTACATGAAAATGAGTAGAAATATTTACACATTTTTTGGTGTTTGGATTTTTCTTGATTTTTTTTTTTTGTTTTTGGCTTTTTTTTTTTTTTTTTATGCCTTGATAGTGAGACAGAGTAACGGGTCCCATTTTGAGCATAGTCGAACTCTTTCATGCAGTCAGACCTGAGTGAGTTTCCAGATTTTACCAAGGTTGGAACATTGATCCCTTTGGATTGAGTTAAACCTTTCTCCTTGCCTCGGGTCATACATTTGACATGAGCGGCCCATCGGACAAGAGGGTATAGGAAGAAAAACAAAAGGGTTCCTCAAACATCAATCTTCTTAATCAGTCCAACCCTTTCTTCTTTTCTTTTTTTTTCTTCTCTTTTTTCTTTTTTTTTTATTTATCTCCTTTTTTACCCGTGGCGTCCTTTCGGGTTTTCACCACGTCCATGGGTCTAGCTCTCTTACCCCAAGCGCCCTTTCGGGTTTTCACCTGGTCCACACAAGCCCGCTATTTTTACTCGTAATGCCCTTTCGGGTTTTCACTACGTCCATCTTGCTTTGAGATTGTATTAATTTTTTTTTTTTATTCTTTTTATTATTTTTTTTTTCAAGAGCCACGACATAGACGTCGATTCCGTCATAGCCGGCTAGATGGGGTTCTGGTGTCGTCTCACGACTCGGCTCATGTTGACTTAATAGATATTATGACTGCTTGCAATCCTACAAAGAGGGCTTCCTTCAGGGTGTAGCTTGGCCATGGGTTAGGTTAGGATTTGAAGGTATGCTGGGCTAAAAGGGTTTCCTTGATACGGCTTCAGTTTTCTCAACATACTTTCTTCCTTAGGGGTTTTTACTGTACATGCCCAGTGATTCTTCTATACATATTTTTTTTGTTATTCTTTTTCCTCCATTTCAGGCAATCTCTTTTTAAAGTTTTGCTTTTTCAATTTTTTTGGATTTGATAGTACTTTATACACATGCATCTTTTTTCTCTCTTTTTTTTTTGGTATATGTACACGTATATTTTTTTTGGGGGAATGGGTTTATTGAAAGAAAGGCCCAGGCTCAAATGGGGTAGAAAAGGATATTATCATTTTTAGGGATGTTTTTAGGCTATTGTGCTTGGAATGATGGCATCTTTTGGGTGGTTCTTAAGCAGTCACGTATCTGTTTCATCAGTACTTACCTTATTACGATAGACTAAGAGTAGAACCGTCGGACGTATCCAGTGTTGATGGGCTCAGAAAGATGATCTCCGTCCATGGTGACGAGGCAGATGGCGTATCCCGACAGCAATTCTCGATTGACGTATGGTCCTTCCCAGTTCGGCTTAAACTTTCCACTTGGATTAGCATGGAGGGATGGGAAGATCTTCTTCAGCACAGTGTCTCCTACCTTTAGATCTAGACCGCAGACACATTTATTGTAAGCGCGTGCGATTCTCCCCTGGTAAACTTGAGTGTGACACAAGGCTAGGAGTCTTTTCTCGTCCAATAAGTTTAATTGTTCAAAGCAGGATCTCTCTCTCTCTCTGCTTCGGGTAAGCCTGATTCCATGAGGATCCTGAATGAGGGTACTTCAACCTCTACCGGGAGGACAGCCTCAATTCTATACACAAGGGAGAATAGTGTTGCCCCAGTAGCGGTACGGATTGACGTTTGGTAGGCCCACAAAGCAAATGGCAGTATTTTGCTCCAATCTCAATATGTGATGACCATTTTCTCAAGGATGCGGACGACTGTCTTGTTCGCGGCTTCCGCGGTTCCATTAGTTTGAGGCCGATAAGGGGATGCGCGATGGTGCTTGATCTTGTATTGCTCGTAGAAGTCTTAGATGCGCTTATTCACAAAGTTTGTGCCGTTGTCCGTGATGATATCTTTGGGTACTCCAAATCGGCACACAATATTGTTCTTGAGAAACTTCTCAACGTGACTGGCCGTGATGTTGGCATATGACGCCGCTTCTACCCACTTGGTGAAGTACTTAATGGCGACGAGGATGAACCGATGTCCGTTTGATGCTTTTGGATTAATCATTTCGATAAAGTCAAGGCCCCAGGTAGCAAATGGCCAAGGAGTGGTCATGCAGTGAAGATCAATGGCAGGAGCGTATATCAAACTGGAGTGTTCTTGACACTTGTAGCATTTTTGAATATGTTTGCAGCAATCCGATTCCATGGTGGTCCAAAAGTATCCCTCTCGTAGGATTTTCTTAGCGAGCATGTGACCGCTGATGTGGGCTCCACATACTCCCTCATGGATTTCTTTCATAATATTGACCGCTTCACTTTAAGTGAGGCACCTGAGTAAGATGTTATTGTATGATCGCTTGTAGAGGCATTCCTCGCAAATGACGTAACCTGTCGCTAAACGTTGAATGGTTCGTCGGTCTGTCTTGGATGTACCCTCTGGGAAAGTTAGGGTCTCGAGGAAATTCTTGATATCTGAGAACCAAGGTGGCTCATCATCAGGCTTTATAGCTTCCTCAATCTGGAGGCAAAAGGCTGGCTCATTCCTCTGCTCGATCATGATTGGCTTCATCTCAACACCATAGGGGATTTCAATCATTGACGCCAAAGTTGCTAATGCGTCGGCAAAGGGATTCCTTATCCGGGAGACGTATGAGAAAGTCACATCTTAGAAGCAAGCTATCAGATCCTCGAGGTGTTCATGATAGGGGATTAGTTTCTTGTCTTTCGTCTTCCAGTCACCATTCGTCTGACATATGATTAACTGTGAATCGCCAAATACTCGATGGTGAGTTACATTCAGATCAAGAGTTGCCTACAGACCAGTGGCGCAAGCTTTGTACTCAGCCATATTGTTAGTGCAAGGGAAGTTGAGCTTGATAGAGACCGATGGCATAAACTCCTTGGCCCTCAACATTTGCTGCCCCGTCAAAGTGCATTACCCATGATTCTTCTACTTCTTTTGTATCGTCTTCCGTCATGAACAAGATATCTTCGTCTGGGAATTCGGTTCTTAACGGCTCATAGTCAGGTAAATGATTATCAGCAAGCGCTTGCCCCTTGATCGAATTCTGAGTGACGCACATCATGTCGAATTCAGATAATAAAAGTTACCATCGTGGAGTTCGTCCAGTGAGAGCTGGCTTTTCAAATAGGTATTTTAATGGGTCCATTCGGGTCAAGAGCAGAACCGCCTGAGATAGCAAATAGTGGTGGAGCCTTTGAGTAACCCATAAAAGAGCCAGGCATGCTTTCTCCAGATGAGAGTAGCTTCATAATCAGTAAACTTCTTGCTCAGATAGTAAATGGCCTGCTCTCTTCTTCCAGTTTCATTGTGCTGCCCTAAGACACATCCCATCGAAAATTCCGTCGTGGAGAGATACATCAAGAGTGGTCTCCCTGGCTCAGGTGGAACCAAAATAGGTGGATTAAGGAGGTAGCTTTTGATTTTTTCGAACACTGCTTGACAATCGTCGTTCGATTCAACGGGCAAATTCTTCCTTAGTAACTTGAAGATTGGCGTGCAGATTGGAGTTAGATGTGTAATGAACCGACTGATATACTGTATTCTGCCCAGAAACCCTCTAACCTCTTTCTCAGTAGATAGTGGTGGCATTTCAGTGATGGCTTTGACTTTGATTGGGTCGACCTCGATCCCCCTCCTGCTGACAATGAACCCTAGAAGTTTTCCTGACAGCACCAAATGCACACTTCTGTGGATTCAGTCATAGCCGATACTTCCTCAGCCTTTCAAACAGCTTTTGAAGGTTTACCAGATGGTCACTTCACTCTTGTGATTTAGCTATCATATCATCGACATATACTTCAATCTCTCAGTGCATCATGTCATGAAATAGTGCAGTCATAGCTCTCTTGTACGTTACACCGGCATTCTTCAGCCCGGATGGCATGACTCGATTGCGAAAGGTTCCCAAGGGGTAATGAACATTGTCTTCTCGCGATCAACCTCTTCCATTTTGATCAGATTGTATCTTGAGAATCTATCTCTAAAAGAAAGCATCCCGTGCTTAGTGTAATCAACCAAGATGTCGATGTGTGGTAATGGGAAATTGTTCATTGGGCTCGCTTTGTTCAAATTACAGAAATTGATACACATGCGGACCTTTCCATCCTTCTTTGGCACAAGTACGATATTGGCTAGCCATTACGGGTATTTGGATACCATGAGAAACCCTGTATCATATTACTTGATGACCTCATCTTTGACTTTCAGCATCCATTTGGGTCGGAGTCGTCTCAGCTTCTGCTTGACTGGCTACATATCAAGGTAGAGGAGCAACTCATGCTCGACCAAATCAGTATCCAGACCAGGCATGCCCTCGTACCACCAGGCAAAAATGTCTTGGTATGACTGAAGGAAGTCGATCATGCTTTTTCTTTCCTCAGGAGACAGTGACGTTCCGATTTTGGTTATCCTGGGAACCTCCTTAGTTCCTAGATTAATGTCTTTGGTCTCTTTGATAATGGGGGTAGGGCCATACTCAAAGTCGGCAAAGCAGTCAAGGAGCTCATTAGGGACTTCCTTGAAGGGGACATCCTCGTCCAGACTCGTGATCCCTACCTCTTCTTGTATTTCTACAGGGAAGGGGTCGATTTCACGTGGGACGTGCATTTTGATTAAGGCATCCTTTTGTGGGACATTTTCTGGAATTTTGAATGACAATATTTTTAGACTTTGGATTTTTTCAATGTTTTTAGGATTTTGTGTTTTTTCCATGTTTTTGAGATTTTATATTTTTTCCATATTTTTGAGATTTTTGTTTTCTTCGGAGGCGGACCCTTGGCAAGGCGGGTTGCTATATACACAAGGTATTATTTGCAAGGGCTTCTCTCACTTTTTATAGGTTGTTTTTTTTTAGGAAACGAGTGCCAAATGTTAGGCCACTCCCCGCTTCCAGGGTTTGGGGCAAGGATGCCCAATTGCGTACCTGAGGGGCCGCTTCTTTACCTGTTGGGATGGAAGGTGCTGACTGATACAGCTCATTGGAGTCAGCCTCCATCATATTGATCCCCATTTCATCTGAGATCATGTCCTCAAACGATAACTCAGTTTTATGGTGATTCACCACAGGGGGGGTTTGTTCAGGTACCGACCGTCGTTCCTCGAAAAGGGATAACACGGCCAAATCTATCTCTAGGCTGGGAAGGGTAATATGGGGATTGATGGGGTGAACTGGTGTTGTAGGCTTGTGTGGGGTTAATCGGGTTTCCCCATTTCGATCAATTTTCACAACCCAGCACTTATGAATGAGTTCCTGATGTGAGGCCTGGGACAGGGTTTCTCCTCTATGTGGATCCCCTTGGCTTTCGCAACTGCCGTTGTACGGACCTTCTCCTTGGCCTCTCTTACTTCTTCTTCGATGGGCTTATAACCTAGCCCAAACCTGACTTTCTGACTTCCCTTAGCTATGACGGGCTCCTTCCTTGTAATCTGGGCCCAAGACCTCTTCCTTTTTTATAGCCCCACTTTTGGAGCATGGCTACTGCTACTACCATGCCATCTCCGGTTCTTAGAATGATGCCTTCGATGGGCTCCAAGAGTATTGCCGACACCTCATACTCGAAACTGTGGAGGTCAACGTCCTCAGTAGTGTGTGGTGCATCCAGCATATTGGGTTTTTCAACGCTATTGGCGGCCTTTTTTTTCTCACTGCGCCCCTCTCCGATGATTGTGATAATCTTATGCCCAGATGCAAATTTGAGTTTTTGGTGCAATGTTGAAGGTATGGCTCTGACTTCATGTAGCCACGGGCACCCCACTAACAGATTAAATGAGGATTTGATATCCATGACTTGAAACAAGATGGAAAAGGTCATTGACCCTATCAACAGCTCAAGATCAACTTCTCCCATTATTTCTCTCCTGGTATTGTCAAACCCTCTAGCGCTGGTTCTGGTGGGCCTTAACATGAACAGATCAACCCCGATCTTGGTGGCGGTTCTTAACGGGCATATATTTAATGCAGACCCATTATCAATTAGTACCAAGGGGATAATTATATTTTTGAACTCAATGGTTATATTCAATGATTTTGAGTGACTACCTCCTTCCTCAGGTAAATCGGCATCAGAAAATGAAATGTTATTTGGAGCCATCACTTGACCAATTATCTGCCCGACTTCATCTGGGCTAACTTGGAGTGATACATGCACATTTTTTAACACCCCCATTAATGCTTGGAAATGGAGTGGGGACATCATCAACAGATCCCATACAGTGATATGGGCAGGCATTCTTCTCAGCTACCTCTCCAGTATATGTTCTCGACTCATCTTCTCGAAGGGGTTCACCGTGTTGTCTTTCTTTCCTTTCCATTGAGCCTGTGTTGCAGCTGGTGCTTCTGGCTGTTTTGATATCCTCCCTGATCTGTTAACAAAATCTACTGCCCTTCTCTACTGCTGCTGCTGGCATTGACATCTGTTTGTTCGTAGCTTAGCAAGACCTGATGAGGATCATATGTGGGTCCCGAGAGCTGGAAAGGTAGGGCTGCCGGTACTTGAGGCACTTGCTCTGCGGGCTTAGGCGGTGTGGATAACACTTGATTTACCTCGGTGATACCCGATTGAGGGGTAAAATTAGGCCAAATGAGGGTGGTGAAGCTTGAGGGCGGTGGTACTGGGGGAAAAGGGGCAACAGTAGGCCATTGATAGCTGATAGGTGCTGGCAGGGGGTTGGGGGTATGATGAGCTATCAGGTAATTAACGAGGGTGGTGGTGTATGGTTGATATGTATTTATATGCACATAATTGATGGGTGTTAGTGATGGAAAGTAAGCCCTAAGATCTAATGGTTCAACTCGTGGTGTAGTCGGGTTGGGGAAATAATCTGACAAATTCAGGGGTTCAATTACCTCGATGTTCCTTTCTTCAATATTTCTTGACAATGGCGCCACATAACTCTCTTGATCACTGATGTAATCGAATGGGTCAAACTCAAACTCCTCTTCATTTTCTATCATTCTGACGGTGGGTCTGGGACCTGCTACTCCGATAATATGTGGGGGTAATGGTACCTGGTGGATATTTGCATGCTGGTTTGCTTGTGTGGGTGCAGGGGGAATGATCTTCCCAGCATCGATTAAATCTTGGATCGTGTGCTTCAATAGGAAGCAGCGATCAGTTGGGTGACCTAGACCCTGATGGAAATTGCAATGAGGTCAAAATTATTTGGAATTAGATTGGGAGGAGGTCATGGTTGGAGAACAGTTATTAAACCCTTTTCAATTAATAATGGCAAAAGTACACTCAAGGATTGCCCCAAGGGCGTAAAGACTCTATCATAGCTGGCTCTCCTCTCTGGGGTCATTTGCATTCCCTGCCCATTCCCTGCTCTCTATATCGGCTCAGTTCTGACAGGCGCTGGCTGTGCGGCTTGAAATTGAAATGGGGTTATATTGTTATTATGGGGCCTGGTGTTGGCAATGTTCTGAACATCGACCCCAGTTCTCTTCTCATTCCTTTGTTCTGAAAACCTTCTAACCCCACTAGTTCCACTTGGTAAATTTTTATTCAGGCGTCCTTCCCTGATAGCGTCCTCGCATCGATTAGCATTCCTCACCAAATCAGCAAAGCTAGACTGCTGCAGGTAAACCAAAATGTCCGAGATCACTGGCAAAGTATCATTTGAAATCGTTTCGATCTACTCATCATCAGGTATCCTGTTTCTAACCTGAGCTGCTAGTTATCTCCATCGCCCCTAATAGTCGCTGAAAGTCTCATTCAGGTTCTGCCTTAGATGGGCTAAGTCTGACTTACGCGGCTCAATGTCTATATTGTAGACATATTGTTTTTCAAATAGGTGCATTAAGTCCTTCCATTTCTTCATCATAGATGGTCTAAAGATGTGAACCACCTCCAAGCCGGACCGGTTAAACTCTTTTGAAAGACTTTTATTAGTAGTCTTTCGTTCCCTCCATACTGGCACATGTCCCCGCAGTAGGACTTCAGGTGTGCTATGGGATTGTCGATGCCGTTGTAATTGTCGAAGGCCGGCATTTTAAATTTGGGAGGCAAGGGGACCTTAGCGAACAAACATAAATCTGTGAAGTCCGTGGCGTGGATTTCAGTACCACCCATTTTCATTAACTGCTTCTGTATTTTGTCCAACTGTTCTTTCTGCTGCTCTGATTCTTTAGACACGGGATCTGCTTTCTCGGCAGTTGGTTGGACTTCACTTTGGGATATTAGGGGGTGGGCAATTAAAGGAGGAGGGTTTAGGCTGGTCAATGCCCCAACATAGGCTCCATTGTTCCTAATCTCATCCTCTTCATACTGTTGGTCGACATATTGTGCAGTGAGGGTGGGATTCTCATGCTAGTGTTGCACTGACTGGATGGGAATGACATGAGTGGGGGTTGGGTGAGTCCATTGGAGATGAGGGAAGATTTGTTGGATGATGGGATGAGTGAAAGTTAGATTTTGGAGTGGGGCCTGATGAGGCCATTGAGCATGGGGGAAGGCCTGAAACTGGCTTTGGGATGTTGGGATATGGGAGAGTTGGAACTAATGTAAGGCATGGGTTTGAGCTGGGTATGAGGGTTCTGAATGGGTGAAATTTTGGAGGAATTGTGAAGGGTATGGGTGTGAGGTTCTAAGGTTTTGTTGGGCTTGGGTTTGGGCTATGAAGCCTTGGGAGAGTTGGGCTATGAAGCCTTGGTCCTGATAGGTTTGGTCCATGGGCCATTGATGGGTCTGGGCCATGGGCCCTTGAAAGGTTTGGGGCATGGGCCCTTGATGGGTTTGAGCCATGGGCCCTTGATGGGTATGGCCCGTTGGGCCTTTATGGATCTGACCCATTGTGCCTTGGGGGGTCTGGCCCATTGGGCCTTGGTGGGTTTAGCCGATTGGGCCTTAGTGGGTCTAGCCCATTGGGCCTCGGTGGGTCTAGCCCACTGGGCCTTGGTGGGTCTAGCCCACTGAGCCTTGGTGGGTCTGGCCCATTGGGCCCTGATGGGTCTAGCCTAATGGGCCTTGATGGGTATGGCCCATTGGGCCTTGGGGCATCTGGCCCATTGGTCCTTGATGGGTATGAGCCATGGGCCCATGATGGGGTCTGGCCCATTGGGCCTTGGTGGGTTTGGGCCATGGGCCCTTGGTGGGTAAGGGCGAATTGGGCCATTAGGCCTTGGGGCATGTGGGTAATGGGGGTTTGGATGGTGTGTATGATGGGGGGTTGATGGGTGCAATGGGGGAGTGAAGCATAGAGATTGGCTAGGGTATGGGATGGGTTCATGGATATGGGGGGTGGAGGAGAGGAGGCATTTTGGGAAGCCTTCCACATGGAGCAGGCTTAGAACATCTCCTCCATCATGGTCATGGAAGGAGGGTCGGATGGAGATGGTGGATTTAAGGGGTGATGGGATGGAGGTGGAGGATAAAGTGGGCATGGCCCTGATAAAATTGGGCATGACCCAGGTAAGTAATGGAATATGGGGTGGATTGGAGGGAAGAAGTGGGGCATTGGAAAAGGAGGGTTGGTTGGGTATGTATGGAGATGATGAAGGGTAAAGTGTTGGTGATTGGGAAAAATCGGGCATGGCCTCGGTAAAAATGGGCATGACCCGGGTAGATGGGGAGATGTGTGGGGGGTTGGATAAGGCGGAAGTAGTATATGTGAATGAGGGTGGATCGGGCCTATATAGGGAAGATGGAAGATGGGGCAAGGATGTGGATGCGGGAATTTGGGTGGATGAAAAATAGGGTATGTTGGATGGGTTTTGAATGGGTGCGGAAGGGAAAATGGGCATGGTTTGGATAAAAGATGGGGAATTGGGGGATGGATTTTGGGTAACTTGGGAAGTGGTGGATGGAAAAATAGGGGCGCCAAAGGGGCCGGAAATGGAAAAGGGTGATTGGGTGAGGGAGATGTTGGTTAAAATTTCTCCCGAATGGGAATGGGTTGGAGAATGTGTTGGGGATGAATCGGGATCAGCATAAGCCGGGTCCACTAACCACGACATCGTTTGTTGGCGGGTTGGGTACGGGTGCCTTGGATAAGGCCCAAAAAATTTCCTCCTCCTTCCCCTACGGGATGATGGCGGGCAAGATGATGTCGTTATGCCGACAACATAGACTCTAGTTATTAGGTTTTTTTCTTTTTTTTTTTTTGTTTAAATTTTTTTGAATTTTTATATGTGAAAACAAAGGTTCCGATGCCCTGGAGTTTCCTTCTCGGGTGGCTTTCATACCTTAATTTAGGACCTGCGGCGATAATTCTGAAGCACTTCGAAGGAATCACAGGAAGACCTTTGATCTATTAAAGGCACAGAAATCAATGCAGACAACTTGATCCCCCGAGATGAATCAAAGAGAAGTCTCCTTCTTTTGACCGACGGAGGCGTATTAGGTGTCGGGGATGGCCGGGCACAAACAGAGGTACTAAGACACTAATTGGGGGACTCAGGATGTTAAAAAGGCCACAGATCCAAACTGCTACCGTTCAAAACTACACAACAGCAACTTCAGTTCGGAGTTGATGTCTAAACTAGTTTTTTTGTGGAAGTTGGGCTTCCGGGAAGTGACTGATTTTTTAGTGAACCATTCTCTCCTCACCGAACCTAAGGGATGTGAGTCCAGTATAACTCGCTAGCACGCTCCCCAAGGGTTTTAAGCTTTGTAGGAATGGGAACCCACCCGATATATCTGCAGTGCAAGCGCTTTCTCAGATGCTAGGTGGGCTGGAACTTTTCTAGATCATCACCACTAGGGCTGCCACCATACTAAGACCAGGGTAGTTATATGTGTGCCTAAACCCAACCCTTTGAAAATCTATCCCGTAAAAGTAAATTAATTAAGTTCCCTATCTTGATTCAATTTTAAAACTTTTCAAAGCTTTATTTTTTTTATGGAAGTTTTTTTAAGTTCAAAGAACGGGGGTGATGATCCCGTGCCGCCTCTACGAGCCAGCATCCACTGTTAGGATATGACAAGAAATAAGGAAAAATGAAGGAGCCAGTCAAGCGACTAAGCGAAAAATATAAAGTGCTGAAATTTAAAACCGAATCGTAAAGGTAAGTAAAAAAGGTGTTAATCAAGTGACTAGGCGAAAATTGCTGAAATTTAAAGCCGAAACGTAGGGGTAAGTAAAAAATGTGTCAGTCAAGTGACTATGCAAAAATTGCTGAAATTTAAAGCCAAAACGTAGGAAAGCAAGAAAGGTGTCAGTCAAGTGACTAGGCAAAAATTGATGAAATTTAAAGCTGAAACATAGGGGTAAGTAAAAAGGTGCCAATCAAGTGACTATGCAAAAATTGCTGAAATTTATAGCCGAAACGTAGGGGTAAGTAAAAAGGTGCCAGTCAAGTGACTAGGTAAAAATTTCTGAAATTTAAAGTCGAAACGTAGGGGTAAGTAAAATGACGTAATCAGAGGGGTGAGTAAAAAAAAAAGTAAAAAATGCACTAAAAAATAGCAATAAAAGGTTAGTAAAAATACCATCTGTGCAATCGTGGGATTTTTTTTTTACGATCCCGTCGCGACGATGTGCACACTAAATAAAATATTTAGAGTCGCCACCCGGAGCTTTTGGTGTCTCAGGAAACCTAGATCAATTTTTATGAGCACCGAAGTGCTAAAAATATGACTCTGAATCCGGTCCACACCAAAGGTTCTTGGGTAGGGGCTTCGATTATCAATTGGGAACGTGTTAGGCACCCAATCAACCCGCTAAATGCGTCTCTACTTAAGGTCAGGTCTATGTGGGGCTGGTTTATATAGTATATATATCTATATATAATTATATATATAAAAGGAAGCAAAATGAGCGGCACTTCCCCTTGCCCAAAGGCACACCGATCCTATTGAGTCCTTCCCGCTAGCCAAAATTTGGGCAGCGTAATGACTCAATTCTAGGATAGAGGAAAAGCAAAGAAGGTAGAAGAATAGAGGGGAGAGGCGGAGGTCTCGGGCCCTTGTAGCACCGTTGGGGAGCCTTGCGTTGGCTTGCATCGGTGAGCTTTTTGAAGGCTTGTATGGTATGGAATGGGGTTCAAACTCCTAAGGCTTGAAGGTAAGAGGTAGAGAAGGAAAGCTAGAGGGTAACACACACCTAACCTAGAGGTTTTTAGTGAAATACTAAGGTCTAAAGGGGCCTTTTCAATTCTGGAATTTGTATGGGGATGGTGCACAAAAAGGAGAAAGATCTTCCCAATTAAGCCCTTTCTCTCTTAGGTAAAAACTCTCAACCCTTAAGCAAGAGGGGTGGCTCTCTATTTATAGAGAAAGGGAGGATTAGTCAGGGGTTAAAGTCTTAATTGGATTAACAATTAGGTAATGGGCAATCTAAGGTTTTTATGGTTTTCTATAGCTTGGAGAAGAGGGATTTGAGTTTAATGGTAGATGAAAGGGTGGTAACTTGAATGGCAAAAGGGTGATAAATTAAGCAAATAGGGTCACTAAGGTCCTAAAGAAACACACCCTAGACTTTGGGATGGTCCACAAATCAAACCCCCAATGTCAATTTTGGCCATTTTTTGAAGGAAAACCAGGTTCAAACTATTGGAAGTTGAAGACCAGCAGGGGCCGGGCCCGGTTTGCAATTTCTTACACAAATCCGCATTTTTCAAATTGCCATAACTTTTTATATACAACTCAAAATTTGGTGATTCTTAGATCATTGTAAAGCTGGAAAAGTTTACTTTCTAATGGTGTAGGCCTTAGGTTGGGCAACTATCTATTCTAACCTTGACACTCCTCTTTTTATCAGCTATTTTGGTTAGTTCGAAATTGGCTCTATGGGTCCGGTTTTGCAATTTCTCGCACAAATTTGCGATCTTCATTCTGCCATATCGTTTGATGTACAACTCCAAATTAGGTGATTCTTAGTTTGTTGAAAAGATGGGAAGCTCTACTTTCCAATGGTATATGCCTTAGGTTGGGAAACTATCTACAAAAAACTTTAGCACTCCTCTTTCTAACCGCTGTTTAGGGTGGTTCGAATCGTGCCCGGACTGGGAAGGCTATGGTTGATTCCTAAGGGTTCGGGATTGGTTTTTAAAGATTCGGGATAAGTTTTGAGGGATCTAAGGTGATTCTTAGGGGTTTGGAGTAATTCCTAAGGGTTCCATACATGCCATGAAAAGCTCAGAATTGCACATCTCTCGAAAGGTGTTTCGATCGGGCCTTGGGCCAATTTTGAGTGTCTACACCTTTATATATTCTTTGATAAGCTACGTTAATCTTTACCCCTATACCATTTCTGAAAATTCAGTCTTACCCTTCTTATTTTTAAGAAATTAGGAACGAGGGATGAGAATGAACGAAAAGAGAGTGAGTGGGGAGATACCAAGTTGTGGTGTTTACTGAGGCTATATGGCAGGAAAAAAAAGGAGAAAACGAAAAAGGAAAATTAAAAAAGAAAGAAAAATATGAGGTGCTTCAAGAAAATGAAATTCAAAAGAAGAAAAATGAGTGAGAAAGGAAAAAAAAGTTGAGAAAATAGAAAAATATTGAGAAAAATAGCGAGAGATTAAGGAAAGAAAAAGAAAAGAACTAGAAAAATCAGAAGTTAGTTCCTTTTCCGATTTCTCAAAAATTTTGAATCCCAACTTCCATTTCTTTCTTATCCTTACCTGAGCCCCATTACAACCGTAAAAAAGACCTTCATGATCCAATCTTGCATTGGTAACTGCCTTGTGGAGAGTGAATATGTGATACCTATGACACTCGATATGACATGCTTAGGATATACGAGTGTCTGTTCATATGAGATTTATTTTTGTTTATTGATTACGCTATATTTCTTCTGTCATGTGAGACTTTTTTACTTGCTTTGTATTAATCTCACATATGAGCGAAAATGAAATCATTAGTGTGTTTCTATTTTGTGAGCATACCTAAAGTGAGGGTTGAGTCGAGACATGAGATCTGATGATTTACTATTTGGATTGGTTTCGAGATGGATGAATCTTGGTTTGGGTATGCACACCCTACACGTTTAAGCATGAATGGATGAGTTATCTAACGATTTAAGCATTAGACTAATTTGAATGGATACAAGTATGATTGGTATAACATTGTTATTTGAAATTGAGAATTTGCATGTTGAATTGATTAATGGTTTTGTGCTTTAAAGTTAAAAATATATGAAATCCATGTTTTGAAAACTCAATTTTGTCGATGGTTTAAAGATGTGTTGAAGTTTGTGGGTAACTTCACTGAAAACCCTCAGGAGCCAAAACTCCTCCACTAGGGATTATCTAGCGGTTTAAAGGCTTGTTGCATACGCTAAATGCAATCGTGCTCCCTATGAAAGTGACATTCATTACTTTTCTTAGGTTAGTTTATTTTTCAGTTTTGTTTATCTTCTTCTTTGTTCGAGGACTAGCAAAGTGTAGGTTTGAGGGTGTGCTGAGGTGTGAAATATGATCATATTTCACACCCTAAAACCTATATTTAGCCACCCGATGAAGGCAATTTGACAGCAATTGCACAATTTTTTTGGTTTCAAGTATTCATGACCGTCGGATCTTGTAGGAGCATAATTTAGCATAATTAAAGGCTACATGGGAGTATTGAACCATGAAGCCAATGGAAGCACCGAAAGCCGTAAAGGAACCGATTGATTTAGTCGAAGATAAAGAGAACTATAATTGCCATATGTCAAAATCAATCGATTGAGATCCATAATTCAATCGATTAAGTCTTTGAAGCCCCTTTTACGATGAATGTTTTGCCTCATTTTCTTTGCGACAGTGGGAAGAGTATATATTAGAATTATTTTTGTGAATTAATTGTCATATTTTCCATAAATTATTGATTGAGTTCAATATTTACGTGATTGCATTTTGTGACGATATTGCATCTCAACCGTTAGATCTATATTTTGTAAATGGTAGACCAAGGATGGGAGGAGTTAGCACCCCGATCCTCTCTTTCATTCTTCATTTAAGTTAATTTTATTGCTGAGTTTTTATTTTCACCATACTCTTGAAAATTCATATGCTAGTTTAAATCTTGTGTTAAATCTATGGTAGTTCTTTTAGTTAATTGTTATTTCCTCTTGATGATTTTCTAATCAATCTCCGTGGGAATGATCTCGTACTCTGCACCCACTACCTACAATCCGATTCGTGCGCTTGCGAGTTTAAGACAAGA
The DNA here is from genome assembly GCA_021018995.1 of Chloranthus sessilifolius. Classification (NCBI taxonomy): domain Eukaryota; kingdom Viridiplantae; phylum Streptophyta; class Magnoliopsida; order Chloranthales; family Chloranthaceae; genus Chloranthus; species Chloranthus sessilifolius. The sequence continues at coordinate 89,128,454 of CM037593.1, forward strand.
TTAATTTAACAACAGCCCACTTGGGCAGAATTGGGCGACTGATTCAACGGGGATCGAGAGGAACTCAGATAAAGCGGGCACCAACAGACTGGCGATCGCGATGGGACACTTTTGTCGAACTCTTTTTTTTTTAGATAGTTTTTTTGGGTTTCCCATATTTTTCTTTCCATCGCATCATTTAGATTTTCTTTAAATATATGAGTCCTCGTCAAAGACTCGAGATGTCTGGTATACGAAGAATTAGTTTAGGAGACCCACCCTTGTAGGGATATCATAACAACCCCATGTACGAAGAAGAATCACTTTATAATTCCAGCCTACGACAACCTAATATTAACATTGCTGGCGAACAAGAGAATCCCTTCTCTACCCCACACACCGATAATAATCATAATGGGGGAGATGATAACACTGGACAAAACCCTACTGCTCAACAAATCATAGAGCTCAGTATTCAAAGAATACAAAGAGGAGATGATGGCTCCGAAGAATTGCTTTGAGGACTGACCACTGCATACGAGACCATTAGGACGCGACAATTTTTAGAAGACTAAGAATGATAGGGAAGGCCAACACCTACCCCGAGCACGGTGTCAACCGACGCCTCACCCTTAAGACAACCTACTCACACATTTTTCAACGATGATTCTCTAGACAAGGTTGGTCCACATGTTGCCCCAAAGAACAACACCATCAAAATTGACGACTCCCCTAAGATGCTTGACGAGTATATGGCCAAGAGAGAGCACCCTGGTCACTCAGTCAGATTCGAAAAATTTTGTCGGGATGTCGAATTTAACTTACCAATAGGATTCAAACCGCCAAAATTTACCAAATATAACGACACCGAAAATCTAAACCACCACTTGGCTCTCGTTTGCAACGATTGTCGACCCATACGCAATAATCAAGGACTTCTCATTCATTATTTCCAACGCTCATTAGAGGGAGAAGCTTTAGATTGGTTTGTTGGACTCCCGCTTTATAAGATAGAAACGTTCGACGAATTAGTCGGTCAATTCCTAGACTAGTACAAGCACTTGATCTAAGAGACAATCAGTCTCAGCGATCTGATGGCAGCAAAGCAAGGACCTGATGAAGAGTTTATCGACTTCATCACCAGATGGAGGAAACTAGTTGCTAGAACCGGCACTTCAATGAAAGAGAGAGACTCGATTGACATTATTATCGACAATACTAGAGAACCGTTATAGAGCGCACTCATCATAAGTGATTGCCCCGACTTCACTGCACTCCACTCTCTGGCATCCCGATTAGCGGGACACATTAAAGGCAGAGACCTTGCCCTATCCATAGTTACGTCGAAAGTAGGCTCGACTAGTGAATCAAAGTCAGAAAATAATAGGAAAACCTCAGGAACCGAACAGGTCAACACCGTTGTCAACCAAGGATAAAACTCTGGGAACAAAAATTTCCAACCGCGAAAATTTGGATAAAATCAAAACCAACAACGGTATACCAACCAAAACCAAGGCACTATTCAACCAAAATATGCAAACCAAAAATAAGGCCAGAATCATAATCAAGGCCAATACCATAATAGAAACCAATATCCTAACCCTTACCAGAACCTGAATGCAACACTGAATCGACCAACCCACGTCGAACTATAATAACGTGCCTCCACCATAAAATTTCAACCTAGCTAGAGGCCCTTATCAGCCGAGGGAGGAACACTATCCCCCTTTGCCTGACACAATTTCCAACATCTTCCGTCTCCTTAACACTCAAAATCTCTTTCGATTTCGGTAAGAAAGATCTCGCCCATGGCCGACGAATCTAGATTATAGCAAGTACTACTCGTTCCATCAATACGTGAGACAACCTAGAAGACTGCTGGGTCCTCCGGGATGTGATCTATGACATGAATGACCGAAATAAAATTGACTGGGAGGTGCTTAGGAATCCTAACCCCAGCAAAAATAGTCAACCCCAACAAAATTTAGGAATCATTAATAACCCCATGCCTAATCACAACCAAGGAACTTCGGCTCAGGTCACTACCGTGGAACTCCCCAATCAATCTTCCTTCCAGCCCTCTACCTTAATCTCTTGCGTCCAACCCTCCAACACTGTCGCTACCCCTATGAGAGCTTCTTCACCCCTACACCCCTCAGCTTTGATCACTCAAATCACCCCGCCGAGCCCACCTCCATACCCGAACTTCACTTAGATACGAGTCCACTCTTTTAGGGCCCGGAGACCATTCGTCCATAGCCACCCACCAGAACCTCTAACCCCTCCTAATCTCGAACGCCATTAACACTCCCTGCGTCCGATTCCAAACCCGAGTATGGAGATCACGTTCTTCAAACTGCAGCTCAAATTGCCTCATGGGTAGAAAGTGTCACTTGAAAGACCCCAAACCAAGAAAACGAGATAATAACCGTGTTTGCCCATCATAGGGGAACATGAACAAGAACATTCCGAGCCTTTAACCCCTCCTAATCCCGAACTAACGCCACCGTCACTTCTTGCGTCTGATTCTAAACCCGAGTATGGAGATCACGTTCTTTAAACTGCAGCTCAAATTGTCATGTGGGTAGAAAGTGTTACTCGAAAGACCCCAAACTAAGAAAATGACATAACAACTGAGTGCTTGCACAACATAGGAGGACATGAACCAGAAGAACATTCCGAACCTCTAACCCCTCCTAATCCCGAACCAATGCCATTACCACTCCCTACGTCCGATTCTGAACCCGGGTATGGAGATCACATTCTTCAAACTGCAGCTCAAATTGTCGCATGGGTAAAAAGTGTCACTCGAAAGACCCCAAACCAAGAAAATGAGATAACAACCGAGTGTTTGCTGAACATAAGAAAAGACGAACGAGAAGAGCATTCCAACCTGTGTGAGACATTAGTCTCTGCTTTCCTAGAAGAGGAAGATTACATGTAGTACCTCCCACCTTGGAGCGGTGCCATGCAGGTAAGCACTCCAACCTCAAATTTCACTCATTTCACAAATACATTGATGTCGGGCCACACCGGGTTCGGTCAAAAACCAACTTGCTCGATTCTTAAATTAGGAACAAATTACCCGCCTCTGCCTTTCCCTCGAAATAAGGATTTCACAAACACACAACTACCAGAGGGGAGCATGAGAGAAAGAGAAGTCAACTTACTGCCCCCACCTCACATTATCCCTCCACCAATCTCTGCACCTCAGCCACTCCAACCACCTATGCCCAAGGCTCATCGGCTAGGCAAATAAATTGCACTCTAGCCAGGGAAAAAATATGATCTTCTGCGGCATCTCCAAAGGATCTCAGCCTAGATATCTATATTAGAACTCATCAAGAAATTGCCTGATCATCACCGATTACTAATAAGAACACTTGAAGATACTCAAGTGGATGAGGACACCACATTGGGTGAGTTACATCAAATTACCTCGGTCATGGCGTAACCCCCGACACTCACTTTCACTGATGCAGACATGCCCAAAGAGTCGCTCTGCGAAAGCGCAGCTCCCGTATACCTCATAGTTATAATTAGAGGGTTCTCCGTACCCCCACGTGTTGGTCGATACAGGAGCAAGACTCAATATTTTCCCTCTCACAATGTTAAAGACACTCGAATACACGGAACAAGATGTCAGGCCCTCTGCACTATCACTTATAGCTTATGACTGCTCGAGTCATTTTGTCAAAGGAACTATCAAACTCCAGGTTTGCCTCAAACCTGTAACAAAGGACGTCACTTTCCATATTTCTAATTCTGCTAGTACGTACAATCTTATCCTAGGAAGAAAATTGTTAGAGTCAATGATGGCTGTCGCATCTATATACCACCAATGCATCAAATTTCCGTTCGAGGACTCCATCGTTTGTATATACGCTGATGCCCCCCTCAAGGAGATGAACACTGATTATGCGGCAAGTATTCTGACAGCCCATGATTTCATATTAAACATGGGCCATATTCAAAAGACTCGAGTCCCTGATGAGACAACCATTGTGGAAGTCCGTCCCCCTATCCCTCCTAGTTCTCCCCCGACGAGTCAACAAAAATTGATGAGAAGAGATGTTGGCCCGGACCTTGCCAAACTTTACGACATCAACCCAACTGTGACAAAAGGTTGGGACCTGATGTACCAACTCGGATATGTTCCCCCACTGTCACCAAGGGCATCCCCCCTGTATATACAACACACACTCAATGGACAAAATAAATACACACACGCACCCCTACTCCCTACGTTGTTGCTAGGATGGATGTGCACCGTTGTCACTAGTATCATCAGCTCGAAGGTCTGTAGACTGATCATTCGAAGACACAATCCCAACACCCAGAGTCCTCGAAACCTCTAGACGATGAGGCCCCGCCACAAAACCCCCCTCACTCGTCTTGCTAACAGATCGTCTTAATCGAAAACGAGGAGGATACCCTGCAAGAATCTCACGAACGATCGAATCCTCACAAGCATCATCCCTGACACGATCACGTGATGTGTGACGAGACTGCACAATCGAGGAACCCATAGCCCTCGACCCCAATCAATCAAGCTGACTAGCCAGCCTATGCACTCCTCACTCACTCCTCATCAGACGATACTGTAGCTAAAAAAAACCTGCATCTCCGCTTGCATCGTCCGATGCACCGCCTCTAACACCTCAGTCTGAGTCCTCTATGCTACCATCATCTCAACAAGCAGGTCCTCGCGACTCGGCATCTCCCCAAGAATCTGTCTCGCCTCAGGAGTGACACTCGCTCGCGCCGCCTCTAAATGTGCCTCCTTAAGCTAACGAACCTGCGTAACCAAACCAAGTCAAAGAAAACCAACATATATATATGAATATTGAAAAACTTTGAAAAGAAAAGAACCATACCAGATTCATCCTCTCCTCCAGAAGTCGCTCAACCGTAGTAGCGGTCACTGGATCAGTAAGAGGCACAGAAGGGACAACAAACATAGGCGGCTGCAACGAGAACAAACAAATACACCAGATAACACTATAATGACGAATAAACTATGAACATAATAACTAAAACATATCGAAGTAGGAATAGGAATAGACCCCTGAGGGGGAGCCTCTTGAGCGAAATTCAGAATTGCCTGCAATTAAAAATAAGCCAACACGAAGTATGTTAGAACAAATAGAATGAAATGACCTAAACAGAATTACACCAAACCAGAAATTATACCTGACTCTCTGGATGTAGAGAGGCAGCAGTCGCCTCCCTTGTCTGAAGGTCCTCGACAACCTGACGCTGAAATACCAACATGATGTTAGTGAACTATTAAGAGAAATGAAATAATAACACCCAACAGACTAATACAATTATACAAACGAGTCAAAAGATTGAGGAAACTCACCCAATGCTCCAGCTCGGCCCAAAGCTGAGTTGCCACTGCATCCTCCCGACTAGAAGAGGCGACCGAAGAACCTCCCGACATCATTTATTGTGACAGCCTGGATTTTTCCAACCTAAAAATTGGAGACATATATATATATATATTCTCAACTTATAACAAATACCAAAAGGGAAAACCCAGACCACCAAATCATAGATCACAATCTGATACAGAATACTTGGCACATCCATATGTAAATGGAAATCAAAGCAAAGTTATATATGTCATGAATAAAAATCTCCAGTTCTACTACCTAATATGTACAGAATAAAACAAACATCAGTGGTGACCAATCATCACCAATAGTAGTGTACCATGCATGTATAATGGCACGAACATACCAGGCCCGAACCTACCAAAGTCCACGATGCACTAAATCTACGATCCCGAAACTGAGTACAAATCCTTATGCGAAAATACCAAAAGGGAAACCCGGACCGCCAGATCGTAGATCACAATCTGATACAGAATACTTGGAACGTCCATATGTATACGGAAATCAAAGCAAAGTTATATATGTCATGAATAAAAATCTCCAGTTCTACTACTTAATATGTACAGAATAAAATAAATACCAGTGGTGACCAACCATCACCAATAGTAGTGTACCATGCATGTATAATGGTACAAACGTACCTAGCCCGAACCTACCAAAGTCCACGATGCACTAAATCTAAGATCCTGAAACAGAGTACAAATCCTTATGTGGAAGCTCCTTTTCCTCAAGTATGTAGTCTGGCCTTCCTCAAACCTACACCTGTGACGTATAGTCGGGGTGAGCTAATATCTAAGCTCAGTGGAGAGAACTAATACCAATATACATCTCATAACATGCATAGATTCAATGACAATATCAAAACATTTTCTTATCAAAACTGATACTGATTTCAAAGGCATTTCTTATCAAAACTAAAATTGAGTTCAAAGGCATTCTCTTATCAAAACTGAAACTGAGTTCAAAGCCATTTTCTTATCTAAATTCAAAACTGATTTCAAAGGCCAACTGATTCAAGGACATTTTCTTATAAACATCAAAACTAATTTCAAAGACATTTTCTTATAAAAATTGAAACTAATCTCTTATCAAAGGCATATTTCTTATCTTTGATTTACTGAGTTGGAATCACATTCTCTCACACCTCATATGTTTTTTTTTTCATGGCTTACGCATTTACACATTTACTTACATGTCTTACACATTATTACTTTGCTTATATACTTGTCTTACACAATCCTTATTGAGCTTACTTACAAGTCTCACATATTCTTACTTAACTTACACAATATCTCACACATTCTTACATAGTTTACACAATTCGATTCACGGATATTTCACCGTGCCAGTTCGATTCACGGATACTGCCGTGCTAGTTCGATTCACACACACTTACTTGTCTTACTTATACATTGTCACATAGTTTACACAGTTCGATGCACGGATATCCCGCCGTGCCGGTTCAATTCACGCAGATTGCCGTGCCAGTTCGATTCACGGAGACTGCCGTACCAGTTCGATTCACGGTTAGCCGTCGTGTCGGTTCGATTCACGGATATCCTGTCTGCTAGTTCGAATCATGGGTTTAACCGCCATGCGGGTTCGATTCATGGTTAGCCGCCGTGCCGGTTCGATTCTGCCCTAGCGGCCCACAAGGTACCATATAATCCGCCCAAAGCGGTCCACACATGCACATATAATCAGCCCATAGCGATCCACGATGTCATATAATCCGCCCGTAGCGGTCCACAACACACTTATAATCCGCCCATAGCGGTCCACATTATGACAAGGCTTACACGTTTGATTTACTTATATAGCTTACATATTCAGTTTTTCTTACATGACTTTCAGGTTCATATACATATTCAACTGTCCAATGCATTCAAAAACTCATACGAAAATAAATTCTTCATGATCAGAAGCATTTCAAAAATATAAATGTTAGATTCAGCAAACATCAAATTTCCATTTCTAAAAGCATAGATTCAAAGTTCTTCATGACATTCGGAGTTCAAAAGTCAAAGCTCAAAAATCATATTCAAAACTGACAAAATTTGGAATTTAAAATTTCAAATCATGATTCAAATCGCATTTCATTCGATCATATAAAGCATCTATGAAATCAAATAAAAATGCAATCGTGTATTGGAATTTCCCCACCTTAACCTTGAAGTCACGCTAAGCCAAGCTAAGCCCTATCGATGAATTCCCGCCCTCAATCTACATCACAAACATATGATGATGTATCAAGGATTAACTCCAATCACTAATAACTTAGACATGTATAAGTGTTTTCTCAAAATGAAGCGGAAACGGACAAGTTTGTGCTAACCTAGAGTTTAACGCAACTTTTCTCCCAAATTTAGACCATTAAATATTTGTATTCAAGAATTAGTCAAATCACAAAAATTGTAGATATCGCTATTCTCTTTCCAACGCCTCAAAAATCATGTGATTTTGAGTTCGGGGGTAGAAAGTTACGATAAAAATACCGAACCAGTTTCGGCATTCAGTCAAAGCATGCTAACTCAAAACTTAACCAAACTTCTCACTCAATTTGGACCTTTAAAATGATTGATTCACAAGTTTGTCAAATCATAAAAGATGTAGAACTTTCTGTCTTCTTTCCAACGCCATAAGAATCATGGCAATCGAAGATCGGAGCAGAACGTTACGTCCTAAATACCAAAGTAGTATCGGCAAGCATAGACAAAATCGATCGAACGATTTTCAAAATCGATCGAACGATTACTTATTTCGTTCGAACGGTTTTCCAAACCGATCAAACAGTTTTCAAACCGACCAGAAACCTTCAGATTTCACTCTTGATGAAATCATTCGATCGGTTACTAATTTCGATCGAACGGTTTCGTCAGATTTCACCCAAACACGGGTTTTAACTTCCCCAAACTCATCATTTTTTTTCTTCAAATCTAACCTATATTCTTCTAATTTTTCACCCACATGCTATCTAAAGACTAATCTACATACAAATCACAACTTAACATAAATTTTCCTACCTTTGAGTTATCGATTCCTCGATCCATACGCTCACATCCAAACGAGGGTTTCGAAGTCGGAACTTTGGGGATTCTCTTCGATCCTCAAATCCACCACCTCACTCACTATTCCAATCTTGCACACCATACACACACTAAATTTTGAGCTCCCTTTCTTTCTCTCTTCCTCTCTCTAGAACTCAAACCCCACAAGCTTTTGCAAAGCAAAATGGTTGTAGCTTCTCAAAGAAGCTTTTAACTTTATATAAAAAGGGGGTTGGTTCCTATATAAAGCACATATACTTATCCTTGGGTATTAGTTCTTATTCAAAGAACTAGATTCTAAGTGAAACAGATATAATTATTTAGGGTGCTATCTATAATAAATTGATCTTTTAATTTGGTGTAGAGCTAATACACTGAAACCCGGTGTGCATGAAACCATCTAATGACCAACACACAATCTACATTAGTCTTTTTCCACTTAAAACCTAACCCACAATAGCTTACTTAGTTAATTTCATAAGGTCGGGTATGTGACCAGTCGGGCGCGCACACCGACACGTACTGTTCAAAGGTCAAAATTTTTGAGATGTTACATTCTTCCCACCTTAAAGAATTTTCGTCCTCGAAAATTGATATGCCCCCATCGAAAAGGTATAGATATCTCACAGGTCTGAATAGACATAGTGATATTCTTCCCAAGAGTCAATGACTCAACGTCAACAAATAATAATTAGGGTCATTACATTCTCCCCTCCTTAAAGGAATTTTCGTCCTCGAAAATTTATAGGACGTATTTGGCTGCAAATACACACCACCCACCTAAGGAGCATGGCTACTGTTAGTGGTTTTAAGACTGACGGTTCACCAAAATGGTCATACTAAATTTGTCACATTAATCCACATAAATTTGTGAACTCCTAACAAGATGTCCACAACTAAGTGGAACACTTTGATAACGATCTACCAAAATTTCCAAATTTACAGATTCGACATGAGATACCCACTAGTAAACTGAACATTTAGTCACAACGAAGTTATCCATCTATTCGATAAGCTTTGCAGGCTATTAAGGCGCCTCAAAAATCAAGATCATCAAAATGATAATTAAAACATTCATTCATAACCTATAACCATTTTAGACACTAACCACAACCACAATTATCCATACAGTAAATTAGACCATTCCAAAACATACCCATTCCATAGACATGGAGTCTATTAAAAGTATCACCCTGTAAGAAACTCATTACAATGGAAGTTACAGTCATGATCCTGTAATAATTTCTCATTTTCCACGTTCATTAGCAAACAACAATCATTATTGAACCAAACTAACAAAATTTAAAATCATCAATCGCCAAAACTAACGAACATTTATAAAGAATATTCAACCATCCACAAAAGAACCAAGGTAAATTGAGACTAGGCATCTTCAAATGATACAAATAACCATCCAATTAGAGTTACAGATCAAAGTGAATCTACCATGATTCAATAGTTTTACAACAGCCATAACAGTAACTACTCTAACTTATCTACACCAGCTTATCCATGCTAGCCTCAAGAGAATCGTTCACACACACAAGAACAATTAAGTATGGCAGCCATGCCACCACACAGTCATAATTAAGCACAAGTTATAAGGAATTCCATCAACTAAGTTAACCCTTGTTTTAAAACTCAACCACAGAAATATTTACCACCATATTTACCACAGTAGTGACCACCACACTATAAATCTATAATTATTGCAATCGTGATACTCACAACTATTTCGATGATTATCCCTGCAATAGATTTATCAATCACTATTTGAATTACGTTTTATCTCGCACACAGAAACGTTTATGCTATATCTCCCCCACTATCTTAGCATATGTAGGTATACTAGATTATCAATCAATTACGACTACCATTGACCTCAATGACTAGTCGAATTCATCCACCCTACAATAGAAAGGCACATTGATAGTAATGTATCCACCATTAAATCTATATAAAATCCTCTACTACCAAAATGATATAAAAACCAAGGCATGGCAACCATCATTCATTACGAGTAAACCTTCAAAGTAAGCTCCCAAAATCATGTCAAATTCTTTTCAAAAATTATTTAAAAAGCTTAACCATCAAGAAGACCCACCATCTAAAATATAATATAACCACATAATAGAGCTAGGGTGTGTCATAGTCACAAAAAGATGCAATATATCGGTCAAGGTACTTCACCACGACTAGGTTTAGATCAAAAGTTATCTATCATGACCCTTGAGCAAATGCCTATGCCGTGCTCTCCTTATTTCTTTGGGGCATTCCTTTATCGATGTCCTGTTCATCCACACTTGAAGCAAGCGCCTGTGACCCACCAACACTCCTCTGTCTTGTGTGGTCCCCCACATCGCGAGCATGGAGCAGTGTGTGATGTTTGCTGCACTATCGATGTTCTAGCCCGAGGAAGGTTCGGAGTGGGCTGATGAGGTACTGGCATCAATAGTCTCGGCCTCACAAGTGTAGATGTAGCTGGTCCTGAATACATAGCCCGAGTAGGTTGAGAGGGTGCTGGCATCAAAAGTCTTGGTATCTGTTAAGACCTGAAAAGTACCACTTTTCACCCCTTAACTTAATCTCTATTAGACCATTAGTCATTTAATAAATGATTGTTAAGCCAATTTTGTAGGCAATAAGCAGCAGCTGCAGATAAGGCCCTAACCATACCAAGAAGCCCACTGTTGCCCCAGAAGTTCCTCTGAAGAAAGGAGGTTGGACCAAGATAAAGAATTGGCTGCAGCCTAGGCACAGCAAAGTAGCAACAAGCTAAGAAATGAGCCTCACGCAGATGTCGCAAGGTTCAAATTGAATCAGAGAGAATGCTTCGCGCAGCTGTCACGGGATTCTAAAGGTAGCACACCAACTGCTCACACTATTCTCGTGCAGCTGTCGTGGGTTTCTAAAGGCAGCACGCCAACTGCTCACGCTGTTCTCGCACAGATGAATGACAGAAGAGGCCAGAAAGTAGACTTCATGTAGTTCTCGTGAGGCTCAGACATAAGCTCAGATAGTCTCGCCAAGTCAAGATACCAAGAAAGGTGCCTTTTAATCTTCGTAGGATTTATCGAGGAGAGAGAGCTCTGTATTCCTCAGGCGTATCGTCAAACAAGGGCTGGAGATACAAACCTTTAGGGAATTGTTCGCGCAATCTAGAAGCCCATGCATATGGCTTCTTCGTGAGAATCTCCGCGAGATTCATCAAGGAACCAATCTACGCCATTCGCACTCATCTCAAAGCCAATCCGCTGACCACTAGAGCATTCCTCGATGACCAAAGTGCATCATCCATCGCAAGAGCTTCAAGTCAATTCAATCTCGCAACGCTAATTCTATCACGCGACGAGACCAGAAAATCCTTGCTACCTAACGAGGCTCGAGTTCTTAACTTCTCTCCACTTCTGTAAGGGCAATCTGGGAACTTCCAGTAACTAGGGCACGCACTCTAATGCTCTAATCTCCATGCACACGCCTCCACGGAATGTGCCATGATGTTGACAATTGTTTTCCTAACCCCACTTACATACTAACTACTATATAAGCCATCTTCAAGTTTAGGCTTAGAGACTTCATTCCTCAGAATCTGCAAGACTATGGTTGTTTAGGCAGCTTCTTTTCCTCCTCTCCATAGTCCTTCACTTGCTAGCTCTTTTGTATCTATTTCAATAGTTTTAATGGAATTTTATAATAGATCTATGCATGTATGCTTTTGAGAGTTGTTGCATAAGGCTTTGATTTGATTCTCCATTGCTGTTGGTATTGAATCAAATGGAGGATTGTTGTTAAGGAGTATAGACCGATCCAAGTGACTCACTGTCGAGGTTAGCACAACATGCCCCACCACAGATCCAGTAAGAATTTCTCATGGAGCTTGTGTTGGCAGCCTTGAACATGGTGGCAGATTTCTTCTTTAGTCCTCCAGATCTGCTACGATCCGGCAATCCTAAATGGAAGGGATTGAAGGTCACTATTGTCAAATCCTAAGGTAACCCACCTAACTACGTGATGATTGGGAAGAATGATGATAGAGATAAATATAAAAGGGCCCAGAGCTCAAAGTCTATGGGTCTTCTCATCCCAACTCACCGCTATAGAAATCTACAATGGCTATATTATCACCAAAGAGAGAATGATCCAACCTCACCTTACATGATCCAATCCCTTATGGCTATAACTTGTCCCCTTAAATGGTCACAGTCATCCAATAGGGGAACCACAAAGTTTTTAGATGAGTTAGAACAAGTTGATCATTGTAGACACTACTTTTAAGTGTCATCAAGAACTAGGAACCCCAACAAGTTTTTTGGCAAAGGTTCAGAATGCACTGTCACGTAACAAGAAAGAGTGGTAAGAATGCTGTTGGTAGTTGAATCGCTTGGATTGGAAAACTATAGATCCAAATAAGTCTATAATCTCACAGACTGCAAGATACAGCCATCCGATGGTAGGGGCTTTAATAAGTAAGAGTTTGTCTCACATAAGTTGATCTAAAGGCTCCAAGCACAAGTTATCTTTAGTCCAGATCCTGATCTATGGATTCCGGGCAATCCTCACCTAGGGCTATAAGGTCACTATTGTCTAAATCCTAAGGTAACCTAATGCCTACTACGTAAAATGATTGGGAAGAATGATGGAGTGTGAGAAATGTATAAAAGGGTGAGAAGACAAGCTCCCATGGAGATTAGGAGATCCTATGGGTCTTATAACTCATGTGCCTAACTTGGACACACAGTCACGATCTAAATGGCCCAATGGCTATATTATCACCAAAGAGGAGGAATGATCCAACTCACCTCAAACTTCATGATCCAATTGCATATAATCTTGTCCCCTTAAATGGTCACAGACTATCCAATAGGGGAACCACAGTCCAGAGATGAGTTAGAACAAGTTGATCATTGTAGACACTACTTCTTCCAGGCTACCATCTCAAGAATCCATAGGAACCTCGACCTCTAAAGTTTTGTATATGGGGCTAGGCCTGCAATGTGCACTAGCCTGGACACACAGAACAAGAAAGAGTTTGAGTACTAGCTTTAGGTCTAGTTGTTCACTGCTTTAAAAGGACAGCAGTGATCCAGTCACAAGCTTATAATCTCTACAGCCAGATCAGATCTGCCATCTGATGGTGGGTCTATACAAATACAGGGTAGTCTGTCTCTTCATAATCCCTCACAAGGCTACAAGCACAAGTATAGAGAAGAAGAATCTGTCCTAGATCTATGGATTGGCCTCACCCTAGGGCTATAACATGTCCACTTGAATGGTCACAGACTATCCACAGAGGCTATCCTCCTCACAGAGGTCTAAAACAGAACAAGAAAATTGCTGCCACCACCATGTTCACAAGGCTACCAGCACAAGCTCCCATGGAGATTCAGATTTAGTGGATCCTATGGTGGGCATAGGCCTGCAATGTGCCTAACTTGGACACACAGGTCACTTGGATCTAAATAACTCCTTAACAACAATCCTCCATTGCTTATAATACAACTTAGCAATGGAGGATCTCATGGCAGCAACCTTGTACAGAACAACTCTCAAACTTCAATCCCATACATGCATAAGATCTTATTATAAAATTTTGTTAAAACTATTCCAAATAGACATATAAAGGCATAGGCAGCAAGTGCTGGACTATGGAGAGAAGAAAAAGGGAAAAAGAAGCCGGTCAACCCTAACTTAGCTTCATCGCAATTGTACAATGGTTCAAGAAGAAGTATGAAGTCTCTAAACCTAAACTAGGCTTAGCTTATATACATTAGTCGTGAGCATTAGGTTAGGGAAAACTCTAATTTATCAATGCTATCGTGGCCCATTTCATTACCCTTTGGATGCCCTATGTGCACAGATTGGAGCATTAGTGCGTGTCTAGTTACCGAAAGTTCTCATTACCCTACGTATGAGAGAAGTTAAGAACCCGAGCTCACTTGGTAGCAAGTGATTTCGCTCGTCATGGATAGAATTGGTGTCATGGAGAATTTGACTTGAAGTTTTGCAATGATTTATACTTGGCAAATGCTCTCGTCAGTAGATTGAGCTTTATTTGAATGTCACAATTGTTCGCGCGTTCATTCCTTTGATGAATCTCGTGAAGATCCTCTCGAAGTGCATGGGCTTTAGATTGCGCGAGTTCTTGAAGGTTTATATCTTTAGAATGCTCCTCGAGTCTCCTCAATGAACTCAAAATTTACATGTGTTTGCAACACCACCATTCATTTTACATTAGAAATTCAATGCGTAAAAATCAGTACCCAGCTTGCCTTTAATTCAATATTCTGGTTGGATACAACCCCAATGAGGTTAAAATTTAGACCCAATTCTCACCAGGGCTATCTCTCAACATTGACAATCTGAGGGTGTTCACATTCAAAATAGCTCAAGAGTAGTTACAGACCCCAAATGGGATTGCAAGCATGAGCATAGGCAATGCTTCTAATTTTTGACATTCTCGTGACTTTTCACCATAGATTGGACAACTCCTCATCTCCACATGACAGCTCATTTCACTTTGAATCTACAAGGTCTTTTTAAATGGGTTGTAATGTGGCTTATGGGTGAGGGATATAAAAAATCAAGCGGTAAAAAGGGAATCAAAATTAAGAAATCAGCAAGGTAAGGAGTGATTCATGACTTCACAACCTTCATTTCAGCTAAACTTCATCTTACTTGATATATTCCAGAATCAAAGTGGTTAGCTTCTCCTCTTCTTTTCAATTTTCAGATGATGTTCTTCTCTAGACTTCTCTTTCTCTTTATCTTTTTATTTTTTATTCAATCATTTTTGTGATTTTTATGATGAACTGCCACACAAATACCATTGGTACACTGCTGTTCATAAGTTGCTTTTCTTCACCTTCCACAGAATGTTGGACCACTCTCACTATCTTTAACTCCTTCTCCTTTACCTTCTGAATTCTCAGAGTGAGGGTGAGGTTGAATCAGGTCATGAGGTTAAGGTGCAAGTACACTGGTATTTGTCAAAGAAAAGTAGGATTTTTAAGGCTCAACTAGTATATACAAAAGGGCAATTTTTTTAAAAGGTTGGATTTTCAGGCTCAAACTGTCCAAATGAAGGCCTTGAATCATTTTCTTAGTATCATGAGTGTTGTCAATCAGTTTTGATTTGGAGGTGCCTAACTTCTAGTGAAAAGGTCTTGATTCAATCAGTCCTCAGAGCATAAATAATGCCAAAAATACTCCTCAAAAGAAAATGATGGGCCCAAATCTCACTAGGTATGGTCCTCAAATTAACCTATGGGGTGTATTTTCACCTATTTCTCTCCTCTTAGGTTCACTAAGTACTAACTCTGATGTTAGCTTCATGGTGGTGTCAAGATTTTAACATTATTAGTTTCGAAAAGTCTGCAAAAATATTTTAATTTTTTTCATAAATTTTCTCATTGTATCAAGTTAGGTTGAAATTGACTTTATTCATCCCAATTACACCATCATTACTATACTAAAGTTAACTATTCTATTGGCAGACCAACCCTGCCACACCCCCAAACCATAAGGAGTAGTGTCCTCACTGGTTCAAAGGTGAGAAAGTGCAGGGTAATAGTCAGGAACAAAAAAAAGGTAAACACACACAGACAATGTACACAAATCAATATACAAAAACAAAAATTCTATTAACTTAGAAAAACATGTACAGTTGTGATTACAATAACAAGAAAAGAAGTGCAAAGGCATGAAAAGCCTAATCTAAAATCTAGGTACTAAGAGGAGAAGGAATCTGAATTTGAATCTGTGAACCAGTCCTAGCCCATCTTTTGGGCATGTTTCCTAAGTGCAGCTTTGTCCTCTTTCTTTCGTGCTTGCTTTTCAGTTGGACTCTTTTTCTTGTTAGCTTTGGTCTTAGCTGGAGTCTTTTTCTTAGGCTGCCTTGGTTTCTTAGGTTGAGCTGGTGGTTTCTTGGCGGTAGGAGCTTTTGGTGCTCTCACCCTCATCTTTTTGGTTTTGAGTTCAGGAGGGACCATAGGGAATTTGCCTTTGTCTTACTTAGTGGGGGCTACTGAGGACTTCCCTTTTGCTTTGGGCTGAGGATGGCCAGGGGGTTTTGCCTCCTCAGACTGGGCAGCTGGCTCTTTGCAAATTTTAATAGAGGCTGTTGTGTAAGCAATCCTCTTAGCAGTGACCTTCCTCTTTTGAGGATAAGTTCGCTCAGAAAAGGTAAAACTCGAGACTAAACTAGAGAATGAGAAACAAATGAAGGCTCCCTCGCTTACATAGAGTACGAACTTAATCACGCGCCAGAACATGTGCGCTTAACTAAGTCACGCGCCACACACAATGCGCATAATCCAAAACACGCGCTCCAAAATGAGCGCACAACTAAACCATCACCCGCGCCAATGGCGAGATGCTCCGATCACGCGCGAACTATAAATCGCACAACACTATCAAATGGCTCACACAAGCCGCGCAATATGAAAGGTTGCATGTACACTGACCTGGTGATGCCTCGATCGTACGCTACGATTATAGCTTATAATATAATCACACGCACACTCAGCCACGCGTAAACAACCCTTCACACATGTGATCGCACGCCCAAAAATAGGCGCGCACTCACATTGAGCGGCAGCTCCCAAGCGCGCAATACCTGAATTCCTCCACCTTCACACCTTTCTACCCCATCTTGATAAAAGAAAATTCTCCTGTCCCATTGCACAACCTCACGTGCTCTTTAGAAATAGTGCGGGAGAGTCTCTCACTCTTCTCTCATTGATCGCCCTTTAGTCCCATCGCGACAAGGAATACATCCCTCCTATCCCACCACGTAACCCCGTCATGCATGATCCATCACGATAAGATGCACACATGACACCACCTCAACATCTAGTCCCATTGCGATAAATCAATCATGCCACCACGCACCCCCTCATGAGAAGCCAAAAGAGAAGCCAATCACAACGCAACCACAACATGACCTTACGTTACTCAAGACCTGCCAAAAAAAGAAACAAGACACACCTATCGCACGAATATCCTACCAGCGCCCCATCGCCAACTATGCTCATCCAATATCCCATCGCAAACATCACCATCCGAAAAGCTCAAACGACACCTGCTGTGCCATATGATGGAAAGGGAGAAAGCTCGATCTTGTCCCATCACTAAAGTAAGGAGCCCTCCTCCTGAATTGATCACTACGCAATAGTCACCAGATACTGTTGCCGTAGCAGAAACATGTGAAAATTTGGGACTCCACCCATGTCCCATCACATCCAACCAATTTCAAGTTTCAGCGCGAACATCTTGTCAGAACTCGCACGTCCCACCAGGACTCATCCAACACGCAGCCAAAGGGAAGGAAGAAATCTCCAGAGTCCCATCACGACATTACACCCAGAACACTGAATCAAAGTAACGGCCATAAAGTCCCATCACGACACTACAACATCACCAGTCCCGTCACAAGCTGCGCATAACTCAGGTAAGTATCATCCCCCCAAGTAAATACTACCCACTTTTCAATTACTCGATATTTCTTCTATAAACTATAGTTAGCTATGATTAAGCAAAAAATATTTTTAAAACCCATCTCTCTCAACTCACGAATCACTGTAGTCCTCCCATAAGAGACAATCATCAGTATTCGTCGAGAAGGTTAGACGGAGTATCTGACATTCCAAGTGTCATCTTGACAACTACATAAATGGTCGGGTCCACAAATCCCATACCGGTGGATCAGCTCAGCGACATCTCGGAAGCCACATTTTTCGCCATTTTACCACCGAATTGATCTTAAGTTAAAAATCCCAAAATTTTAAAACCCCTTATTTACTCCTAATATTTTACTTCTAAAACCAAAAATCTCTCACTTCCAAAAAATCAAAACAAACCAAAAAAAAATCTCTTACACCAAAAAAAAAATATATATATATATAGCAACCAAAGAAAGAATCTAAACAAAAAAAATAAAGAGACTCACTCACAAAAAAACTCACTTCTATTTCTAGCCCAATTACCAGCCCAAATCGGCCATTCCCCTGGGAAACCAAACAATGAGTATATTCAATTTAAGAACTTACAAATACCTATTGGAAAAGGAACGCCTGACTCGCATTGGTGTGAGCAATGACGCGCCCGGTCTAACATGACTTGCAAAGCCTTCGACAGTATATTACACAGTATTATTATCGATCCCTAAACCTTATGGACATTTGTATGATGCCCCCTAGTACCTCGACTACGTCATATCCCTCTATTTGACTGCCCCTTGCAGCAGGTCACGACATGCGACAGGATGCCCCTTGCACCCATAGATTAGGATATGGTGATTCTCCTTTCCGTTTGACTGTCACTCGCAATAAGTCACACCATGAGACGGGATGCCCCTTGCACCCACGGAATAGGATACGTTGACTTCCCCCGTCGACTATCTATGAAAGTGGGTCGCGGTACGTGACGGGATCGCCCCTGGGCATCCATGGTATGGAACACACCTTTCGACAACCACCATTGGGCCCTCGAATGCTCCATTTTAGCTTACATTGATAGATAAGAAAGCCAAGCATGTCATGTCAGCATCCCCAGTTCACATTTGTGAATTTCTAAGAGAAATGAGAAGACACCTCAAATGAAGGGTGTCTACTTCTTCGACGCGTTCTTACTTCGCAAGAGCGCGCCGAAGAGGGGCATATGTAGATATCCCCATTTTGCCCTCTCAGATTATACAAATCTATTCGGTCAACCTTTGACCTTACCCGTGACTTTTTGGAAAGGGCCTACCTTCTCTGAAGCTTCACATCCCAACATAGGAACCATATATTGAAACAATAGTATATCGCTGAACACAGGCTGAAACAATAGCACTATAGTTCGGACCCCTTTACCCTAATGTGGACCATATACTGAAACACTAGTACCTGGCTAAATGCAGGCTAAAACAATAGCTCTGTGGCTCAAGCCCCATAACCCTAATGTGGGAACTATGCACTGAAACAATAGTCAAGTGTTGAGCACAGGCTGAAACAATAGCTCTGTGGCTCAGATCCCAACGTAGGGAGGGAGACTATATGCTGAAACAATAGTATATAGTCAAAATGCAGATTGAAATAATAGTCTTGCATTTTAGACCCTTAACCCTAATGTCAGACCATATACTGAAACAATAGTATATGACTGGACACAGGCTGAAACAATAGCTCTGTGGCATAGGCCCCATAACCCTAACGTGGGAACCATGCACTAAAACAATAGTACATGGTTAAACACAGACTAAAATAATAGCTTTGTGGCTTGGATCCCAACGTAGGGAGACTATATACTGAAATAATAGTATATAGTCGAAATACAGGCTAAAATAATAGTCTTGCATTTCAAACCTGATTCTGACCAGAATAGCCCCGAATTATGTGCCTAAATCCACGCGCACAATTTGATTGCACACAAAATTATAAACATGCAATCAGCCTCCTTTCAGACCAAACTCCCTTTCCCATACCACCTCGAGACTCGATCACGCGCCTCACACGAGATGCGCGATTGGATTGAGTGCCCGACCATCGGCGTGTAATCGGCCTACGCCCGACCTAGTCTTATTGTCCTTGACTCCCAAGCTTTCTCGATCAAGCACTTCAAAAGAGACGCTCAATCGGATTGCGCACCCCACATCAAGTGCACAATTAGTCCTAACTTTGTTAGAACTAGGAAACTAGCTGAGCAAGTCAGCCGATCGCTCACTAAGTCAGTGATCGACTCAAAGCAATTAAGCACCGGGAGACCAGCGAGTAATTCGGTTAAACGCCTAAAACAGGGCGTTTAATTGGAGAAAACCCTATAAATGATATTTTTTTTAATCCGGCCAGGGGAGGCTGGAACAACATAAGAGAGAATGGATTTTTTTGGGATTTCGAAATCAGAGAACTCTGAGAACGAACACATAGAGAATTATAGCCATGGTTTCGAGATTCAAGCTTCAAAATTTTAGAATCTCTCTGCACAGCCCCGACCCTAGGTAAGAATATAATTTTTGTTTCTGACTGTGGCTTCTAGTCTTTAAATTTAGGATTTTTCTTAGTTTTAATCATTAATTTTAATTTTCAGTCTTAGACCGTAGCACCCTTTTTTTTTAGACCGTGATTTTTATATTTGGTTCTAGTTCTCCATTTCTAGAACCAGTCCTTAATCTAATGGCCTAATTCATCGATCCTAGACTGAATTCTATTCTAAAATCTTAATCTCCAGTCCTATGATTAATATCTGGTTCTAGTTCTTAGTTTCTAGAACCAGTCCTTAATCATACGGTCTGATTTTCTGATTTTGGACCCGAATTCAGTCCTAGAAATTTAAATTTCTTGTTTTAATTTCTTAATTTAATATTTCTAAAATCCCATAATTAATTTAGTTTTCTCAAACTTTAGTTTCTTAATTTAATCCATAATTACAGTCCAAAATCAATTCCAAAAATCTAAAAATACTATTTTATAGTATGAAATTAAATTTATTTTAATCTCAGCCATCCGATTTGCCCAAGGGAGCTTACGGAGGGTGCTCGGGAACAAGCCCAATCCTCCTTAGCATAGCGGCCCCAAAATCCCTTTTTAAGAATTATTTTGTTGCTTTAATTAGGATTAGAAAATCAGTTCCACTACTTTTTCTTAGATTTTTAGCATAATTAATTTACATGCTTTATTTTAATTAGATCCTTCGAATAATTGTTTTGATTATAATTCTAGAAAAATCAATTCCTTTATTTTAATTAGATTTTAGCATAGATAATTCATTGCTTTAATTAGAATTTTAGGATAATTAATTTCTCGCTCTGATTGTAATTCTAGTAAAATTAGTTTCTTTATTTTTATCGGAATTTTAGTAAAAGTAGTTCTCCATTCCAATTAGAATTCCAGTAGGACTATTATAATTGGTCTAATTAGAAATCCAGTCAAATTATTATATTTGCTTCAGTTAGAATTTTAATACAATTAGTATACTTGCTTTAATTAGAATTTCAGTATGATTAGTATGCCTTCTTTAATTAGAGTTTCATTACAATTAACATACTTGCATTCCTAGTACAATTAGGAGACTGATATCAATTGGATTTTTAGTAAGATTAGAAAACTAAAATTAATTAGACTTCTCATAGGATTAGAATATTTGATTAAACCGCTATAATAAATTCCCACACCACTAAGCTCACAATAGAATTAGGAGATCTAAACCAATCAGAATTACTGCAATATCAGGAAAGGAAAAGAAAACTAAACTATCTAAACCATAAGGAAGAGTCATAACTACTGACGTTCGCAGGCGGATGATTTATTAAAGAAGTAACCCACACCCGCTCTAAAGCGTGATTATTGACGTGTTGCAGCGTCATTAAATATCTGCAATTGGCGATCGCAATAAACTAGGAATATTTCTAGAAAACCCCTTTTTTTATTTTATCTCTAACATTTCAAACACCGTATTGCTAGAGTCCACTTAGACAGAATTGGGTCACTAATTCAACGGGGACCGAGAGGAACCCAGAAAAAGCACGCACCAACACCTAGCTACAGTCTTTTTCCTTACAAAGTGACCTCCACAGACTTGTTCATGGTACATTGTGATAATACTATGGAACTCACTCTCGGGAACACATCTCCAAACCATCTGGTCTGCACAACATTTATAGAGGTTAGGATCCTCCCATAGAAATTATTTTACCTGAGAGAAGAACAGGTCCTTGTCCATCTTGGACCAATGTGGGGGAATCCTACCAACAATAAGGTAGTTTATAATATTGGCAAACCAAGGAACACTCACATTGATAGCATATAGTTTCTCATCAGGGAAGGAATCATTCAAAGGTATATCAACACAATCAGCAAGCAAAATCTGGGATAAGTGGTCAACAACCATATTCTCTACACCCTTTTTGTCCTTGATCTCAAGATCAAACTCCTGCAGAAGGAGGATCCATCTGATCAACTTGGGCTTTGCCTCTTTCTTGGACAGCAGGTACTTCAGGGCAGAGTGACTAGTAAAAATCATAATTTTAGACCCTAGGACATAAGGTCTAAACTTGTCCAAAGCAAAGACTACTATTAGAAGCTCTTTCTCAGTGATTGTATAATTCAGTTGAGCATTTGTCAGTGTCTTCTTGGTGTAGTAAACTACACTAGGTAGTTTCTCTCTTCTCTGCCCCAAGACTGCACCAATGGCAAAGTCAGAGGCATCACACATTAGCTCAAAGGGAAGAGAATAATCCGGGGCCTATATCACAAGGGCAAAGGTCAAACACTTTTTCAATATCTAAAAAACAGTCAAGCATTCAACATCAAACACAAAGGGCACCTCTTGACACAACAAGTGGCACAATGGTTTGGAGATCGTGCTGAAATCTTGATAAACCTTCTATAGAAATCAGCATATCCTAAAAATGAACTGCCTTGTTTGACAGTTTTTGGAGGAGGTAAGTGTGAAATTAGATTAATTTTTATTTTGTCCACCTCAATCCCCTTCTAGGATACCACATGACCAAGAACAATTCCTTGGGTGACCATGAAATTGTACTTTTTCCAGCTCAAAACTAGATTAGTTTCCTCACATCTTTGAAGCACAAGGAAGAGGTGATGCAAACATTGATCAAAGTTATTTTCATAGACTGAAAAGTGCCATGAAAATTTCCAAAAACTTATGTAGCATGTCAGAAAATATCGCATAAATGCATCTCTGGAAAGTGGCAAGAGAATTATACAGTCCAAATGGCATCCTTCTGTAAGCAAAGGTGTCAAATGGACAAGTAAAAGTTATCTTTTCTTGGTCTTGTGGAAACGCTGGTATCTGGTTGTAACCAGAATATCCATCAGAAAATAGTAATAAACCTTTCCTACTAGCTTATCCAAAATCTGACTAGTAAAAGGCAATGGGAAGTAATCCTTCTCGTCTTGGAGTTCAGTTTTCTATAATCAATGAAGACCCTCCAACCAGTGACCTCTCTGGTTGGCATCAATTCTCCAGACTCATTTGAGACTAAAGTGATGCTGGTGCGTGCTTTTTCTGGGTTCCTCTCGGTCTCCGTTGAACCAGTGACCCAATTCTGTCCTAAGTGGACTCTGGCAATGCGGTGTTTGGAATGTTGAAAATAAGGAGGGTTTCTAGGAAGGTTCCTAGTTGGTTGTGATCACCAGCTGCAGATATTTAACGACGCTGCAACACGTCAGTGATCACGCTTTAGAGCGGGGTGGGTTACTTCTTTACTGAATCATCCGCCTACGAATGTCAACAGCTGTGACTCTTCCTATAATTTAAATAGTTTAGTTTTCCTTTCTTTCCTTATTATTGCCGTGATTGTAATTGGTTTAAACTTCCTAATTCTACTCTGAGTCTAACTGTGTGAATTTATTATAGTGGCCTGATATAACATTTTAATCCTATTAGGAGTCTAGTTAATTTTAATATTTTTAACCCTAGTGAAAGTCTAATTAATTAAGTTTCCTAATCCTACTAGGAGTCTAATTAATTTAGTTCCCTAATGCTACTAGAAGTCTATTAGTATCCTAATCGTACTAGCAATGCAAATATATCAATTCTAACGGAACTCTAATTAAATCAAGCATTCTAATTATACTGGAATTCTGATTGAAGCAAATATACTAATTTTACTAAAATTCTAACTGAAGGAAGTATACTAATTGTATTAGAATTCTAATTAAAGCAAAAAAACTAATTTTACTGAAAATATAATTCAAATAGAGGACTAATTTTACTAAAACTCTAATTAAAGCAAACAACGTAATTTTTACTAGAATTCTAATTAAAGCAATAAATTAATTAGACTAAAAATCTGATTAGAGCAATTAATTAACTATACTAAAATTTAATTAATGTAATTAATTAATTATACTAAAATCTAATTAAAGCAATTAATTAACTTTTACTAACAATTAAAAAAAAAGGGGATTTAGGCCCACTATGCTAAGGAGGATTGACCTCATTCCCGCCCTCCGTAAGCTCCCTTGGGCAAATCAGGTGGCTGAGATTAAAACAAATTGGATTTTTGAATTATAATACTATATTTTTTTGGATTTTTAAAGTCGGTAATTTGGACTATGATTATGGATTAAATTAGGAAACTAGAAATTTAGAGAACTAAATTATAAATTGAGATTTTAGAAATATTGAATTAAGGAATTAAAACTAGAATTTAAAATCTAAGGACTGAATTCGGTCCGAAATCAGAAAATTAGACCGTATGATTAAGGACTGTTTCTAGAAACTATGAACTAGAACTAGAGATTAATGATAAGACCGGAGATTAAGATTTTATAACAGAATTAATGTAACATCCCAACCTTTTGGGCCTTGATCTGTAAGACTCGGTGCGTGTACCGACGGATCATGCACTGAGGACCCCCTTTAACAATGATGTAATGTCTATAGATCAAATCCAAAGGACCGGATTGATCTTATGTAGACTGGATGTGAGAGTTTGAAACCCTCACACACGTCCCTTCGGTGTAGCTGTTTTACACTCAAGTAGAAGAGATAGAGTATAAAAGAAAACCCAGGGCATTTAATTGTGTATTAAATGCTTGTGAATGAGAGTTAAGATGAAAGAGGGTAAAACTTAAGGTTGAAAGCTCACCATTGTGCGATCAATTCGTTCATCATCAATGCAACGATGGATTAATTGGAGATCGGAACGAACTACGGCCGCTTAGCGAACCCTGACTCGTTTTGAAGCAAGGAAGAGGA
Source organism: Chloranthus sessilifolius (assembly GCA_021018995.1). Taxonomy (NCBI): domain Eukaryota; kingdom Viridiplantae; phylum Streptophyta; class Magnoliopsida; order Chloranthales; family Chloranthaceae; genus Chloranthus; species Chloranthus sessilifolius. The sequence continues at coordinate 89,153,580 of CM037593.1, forward strand.
ATTGCTTGAATCAAGGTGAGGAGGGTGAATGTCTATTTTAGATCTGTAGTGTGGAGTAGATTTAGTACGTGTCCTTATGAGAATCTCAAGAAAATGAGAATGATTCAAAGTGAGAAGAGATCGGGGGTGAAAAACCCAAAAATGAACGAAATCTGCTCATTTCAATCGATCAAATTCTGGTTCGATCGATCGAAATGGCATTAAAAAAATGAGATGAGGCGATATCCTGAGAAATTCATTCGATCGAAAGTGATTTCGATCGAACGAAAAGTTTTCGATCGATCAACCCTGTAGTTCGATCGATCGATTCATATAGAAATAGAACATTAGAATTCTGTTGTGAGAATTCGACCGATCGAATTAAAATGTCGATCGAATGAATTGGGATTCGTCCGATCGAACTGGGTTCTGGTAAAATGCCTTCTGTGGAATTCGACCGATCGAATTTTGTTTCGATCGATCAAATTACTTTCGTTCGATTGATTAGAAAAAATTCGTCCGATCGAGTGAGAAAATGTTTGGTGATTTTGGAAGAGGTCGACCGATAGAAATTTAATTCGATCGATCGAAAATGGATTTCGATCGATCAAAACAGGGATTCGATCGATCGAATTTCCCAAATTTATGCTTTTGGTGAGTTTTGACTGTGAGATTTAACGGGGACTTTTGACAGTGTGTTTTGCCTCATTCTAATGAATGAAAATGATCATGTTTAGGTGAGCTTCGTGAGTAAGAAGAACCCGACTTTGTGAAGGCTTGAACACGCACGGGTCTAATCTGTGAGGTAGGGAAATCCTTGTATCATGTGCATCGTTTCATAAGCATGTGTGTTATGTTATAATATGTTCTTCGATTCAGTTATCTGATTTCTGCTTACACATTTTGAAGAGATAAGACATGTGTGCAAAAGATTCAAAATTATATGAATCTATGAAATCTTTGAAATCCATGCGATATGTGTAATCTTCGTACTTCTTTCCAATTTTCGATACAAATTAATTATCACTTCACACGGCGATAAGCTATATGTATGCACTTTCGATTTAAGGTTATGTGAATACCCGACCGACGCGGCTGTATAACCGTGACTGGCGCGACAGGATATCCGTGACCGGTACGACGGCTAATCAGTACACCCTTGTGATATGTGCTTTGTGATTTCTACCGTATAACGGTGAATATGTGTTCGGCCAAGTGTCCAACTCTACAGGGCCTTGGATTTATGTGCAAATGACTCATGTGAGTGACGATGGTGGGTATTCCATCGGGGGCTTGAGGCTATAGTTCATCATTCTAGTACCTTAAGTAAAACACCTTTAAGTTTTCTTCTTTCTTGTGTCGGAGTGGAGATGTGAACACGTCATGATTTCATTAGCATCGCATGTGTGTGTGCCGAGATTATGAGATTCATCACCTTGCATGTGTTCAAAGTAATTTTGTTTATAATATACCATAAGATATATGTTTGATGTTATGATAAGCATGCTATGAGTCATTCCCTACTGAGCTTGGATGAAGCTCATTCCTTTACAAATGTCACAAGTTCAGGTGAAGGTGCTAAGGCGGAGATTCCGGAGAAGGAAGATTCAGACTACTCCCCCGACGAAGACCTTGAGGAGCCTCATCTCGAGGATTGTTTCATTTGTGCTACACCTGGGTAGGTCCAGCCCTGAGTTATGTATTAAATTTTGCTTGTTTTGGATGTGGAGAGAGAGATGACTTCTATATGATGTAAATGATTAATTTTGTTGAACCATGTTCGGTAAGGAAGAGTCCTTACCAGTGGTTCTCAATGGTTCTTTTCCCATAGGCTTTTTGTGGAATTAGAACCATTTATTTTTGGGTTTTTGAGATTGAACACTAAAAATACTTATTTTGCTTATGCTACGAGTTGGAATTGGTTCTGCTTAGATTCTATGGTGCATGTTGTGACGTTATGTGATCCATTTCCTCGAGCTTGGCCTTAGCGTCAGCCCACTGACGGCACGGGTTTCAGGGCATCAAATTTTTGGGCTGTCACAGTTGGTATCAGAGCATGGTCTTAGAGACGTCCGACGGGTCTTAACCTTTTGAGATTGAGATTTTGTCGAATACAAGGGACCTTCTGTTAATGAGACTTTTGTTTCATTGTGACAGATCCTAATGGAACATTGTGGAAGGGGTCGACCGAGAGGTAGTCGCCAAAGTGGTGAGGGGCGTACCGAAGATATCCCTTCAGGATCCGGGAGAGATTTAAGACCGCCTCCTGAGGCCGAAGGGAGCCGTCGAGATGAACCTACAGACAAGTTGACCGGGGCCATGGAGACGATTGCTAAGGGAATGGCCCAGCAGACGGCACTACTTGCCGCCAACAACAACCAACAGCATCAGCCACCACCACCACCTCCTCCTGCCCTATTGCCATCATCATTTGTGGACTTCAGGAGATTGAGACCTCCTGTCTTCCATGCCTCCTGTCTTCCATGGGCAGACTGATCCGCTAGAAGCGGAGAAATGGTTAAAACAAATGGAGAAGCTATTAGAGAGACTACAGAGCCCAGAGCATGAGAAAGTAGGATGGGCATCTTTTTAGTTGGAAGGTGATGCAGACGCGTGGTGGAAGTCTATGTTGTGAAAAAAAGAAGTGGAAGGTCCATATACTCAATGGACTTGGACGGAATTTGTTGCGGCATTCAACAAGGAGTATTTTCCCAAGCAAGTCCGCAACCAATTGAAGGACTTCACAAATTTAGTCCAAGGGAACATGACCGTACGGGAGTACGGCAATGAGTTTGTGAGATTGTCAAGATTTGCCCCTGAATTAGTCGCTACGGAAGAAATGAAGGCCGGTAGATTTAAGGAAGGCCTGAGACCGAACATTCAAGAGAGAGTGTCCATTTTTGAACTCGAGACGTATGCAGAAGTCATGGGAAAGGAGATTGTAGCGAAGAGGGATATAAACAAGAGGAAAGATTGGAAAAGTAAACCAAGTTCGAGAGGGGAAAGTGAATATGACTACTCGGGGAATAAAAAGCCGAGGACGTCACCTGCTCCAGTTCCAAGACCAGCCAATTCGAATTTTCAAAGGTCAAATACATCTACTCCGACTAGACCGTTCCGACGAGAGGGCCCTACCCAGACGTCTGGGGTATCAGTCACACAAGGACCTTCTCAAGCTGTATCTACCAGTCCATAGTTGAAGTGTGCTCGTTGCAGTAAACCTCATAAGACGTCCGACTGTAGAAGAGACACAGGCGAATGTTTTAAATGCGGGAAGATTGGCCACATGATTCGAGAGTGCCTAGAGATGAGGAAAGAGGGCTCTGTTTCGGCCACTACAGCATCGAGGCCTCCACAGTCCATGAAACCAGTTGTGAAGGGCCGTGCATTTGCTATAACTACCAAAGACGCCCGCACAAGCAATGACGTGATCCAAGGTATGAATCTATTTTGTGTTTAAGAGTTTAACGATTTATATGAAGAAGGTGCATTGATAGGAAAGATCTAGGTGCATATTGATGTGTGTGTGCATGCAATGCATGTCCGAATGTTAGTCTGCGTCTTAAATCATATAGGTACACTCCAACTCTATCGTGAAAACGACGGTGATCATTGTGTAGCACGAGTTTTGATAGACCCAGGGTCTACCCACTCGTATATAGCCCCAAAATTTGCAAAAAAGTTAATGATTACACCCGAGGAGTTAGAGTTCACAGTGGACGTAATAATTCCTACGGGTAGTGTCGTGACTGCAGACACTTGTTGTCGATCAGTCATTGTGCAAGTGGAAGATCAGAAGACTACTGTCACAGACCTCATTTTGTTGGATATGAGAGGATTCGACGTGCTTCTTGGCATGAACTGGCTATCTGCATATCATGTAAGTGTGGATTGCCTACGGAAAATAGTCACTTTCCATCCTCCGAGACAGAAGTCGTTTCGATTTGTCGGTGAGAAAGGAAAAGTGGCGTCGATCATCTCCGCAATACGAGCTGAACGGATGATGAGGAATGGATGCGATGGATATCTTACATTCCTGCAGGAGAAGAAGGAGATGAAGAATGTTATTAACGATATTCCAATTGCCTGTGAGTTTGAGGACGTATTTCCCGATGAATTACCAGGATTACCACCTGAGCGGGAGATCAACTTCACTATCGACTTAGCTCCAGGTACTGAACCTGTATCCAAAGTTCCATATCGAATGGCTCCAGCCGAACTGAAAGAATTGAAGGAGCAATTGCAAGAATTGCTGGATAAAGGTTTTATAAGACCGAGTGTGTCTCCTTGGGGAGCACCGGTCCTGTTTGTTTAGAAGAAGGACGGATCGATGAGACTTTGCATCGACTATCGTCAGTTAAACAAGCTCACGATTAAGAACAAGTATTCGTTGCCTAAGATCGACGATCTATTCGACCAGTTGCAAGGAGCAAAATACTTTTCAAAGATCAATTTGAGGTCAGGGTATCATCAATTAAGGGTGAAGGCCGAAGACGTGCAAAAGACCGCATTCAGAACTAGGTATGGGCATTATGAATTTTTAGTGATGCCTTTCGGCTTGACGAATGCTCCAGCTTCATTCATGGACCTCATGAATCAGATCTTTAAATGATACCTTGATAGGTGTGTAGTGGTATTTGTGGACGACATTCTCATCTATTCGAAGACCAGGGAGGAACACGAACATCACCTACGCATTGCTTTGTAGAACCTTCGAGAGCATCAGCTGTATGCCAAACTCAGTAAATGTGAGTTTTGGTTGTAACAAGTAAGCTTTCTTGGTCACATAGTATCTGAAGCAGGCGTGACAGTTGACCCAGTAAAGATTGAGGCAGTGCTAGATTGGGAGCAACCCAAGATCATGACGGAGATTCACAGTTTTCTCAGTCTAGCAGGATACTACCGACGCTTTGTGGAAGGTTTCTCCAAGATTTCGAGACCACTTACCCGACTTACACGAAAGAATACAAAATTTGAATGGGCCAAAGAATGTGAAGAAAGCTTCCAAGAACTCAAGAAACGGCTTACCTCCGCTCCAGTGTTGACCATTCCATTAGGTAGTGGAGGTTTTGCTGTTTATAGTGATGCGTCATATGGTGGTCTGGGGTGTGTACTGAATCAGCATAGTAAAGTTGTTGCCTACGGCTCAAGACAGTTGAAAGAGCACGAAAAGAATTATCCGACTCATGATTTAGAGTTAGCCGCGGTGGTGTTTACGCTCAAAATTTGAAGGCATTACCTGTATGGTGAAACCTTTGAGATCTTTACGGACCACAAAAGCCTCAAGTATTTGTTTATGCAGAAAGTGTTGAATATGAGGCAATGACGATGGATTGAGTTCCTCAAGGACTATGACTGTGCAATTCAATATCACCCAGGTAAAGCCAACGTCGTGGCTGACGCACTGAGCCGGAAGCACACATCCCAAGTAGCTAGCCTCATTGCGGGACTTCACAGATGGAAGCTATTTGAAGATCTTTCGCTGTATGACAAGAACATCACAATTAAGGATACCGGAGTACTGTTGGCAAACCTTACGATCAGGCCAATTATTTTTTACCGCATCTATGAGCTTCAGATGAAAGATGATGAACTCGTGAAACTTCGATGAAAAGTAACTGAAAATGGGGACTTTACTATCAAGGAAGATGGGTCATTACTATTTCAAGGATGTTTGTGTATACCTACGGATGCCGAGCTGAGACAAACTATCTTGGACGAGGCTCATAGGTCTAAATATGCCATCCATCCGAGTGGTACTAAAATGTTCCAAGATTTGCGAAATTGTTATTGGTGGAGGGGATTGAAGAAAGACATTGCAGAATACGTGTCCAAGTGCTTGGTGTGTCAACAAGTCAAAGTAGGCCATCGACACCCAGCCGGTCTATTACAACCTCTACCGATACTGGAATGGAAGTGGGAGTCCATTTCGATGGATTTTATTATGGGATTGCCGAGAACGTTGCAACGCCAGAATGCCATATGGGTAATAGTGGATTGACTGACCAAGTCGGCACACTTTTTGCCCTATAACACAACATACACAGCAAGCAAGTTGGCGGAGTTGTATATGAAAGAAATTGTCCGACTGCATGGCATTCCTACAAGCATCGTGTCCGATCGTGATCCACTGTACACATCTGTATTCTAGCAAAGATTTCAAGAAGGCATGGGCACGAGGTTGGACTTTAGTTCTGCATTCCATCCGCAGATTGATGGATAGACAGAGAGAGTCAATCAGATTATTGAAGACATGTTGCGAGCGTGTATGATTGATTTTCAGGGATCATGGGATCAACATCTTCCAATGATAGAATTCGCTTATAATAATAGCTTTCAGCAGAGTATTGGGATGGCTCCGTATGAAGCCTTATATGGACGGAGATGTAGGTCTCCGATTAACTGTGAGAATCGGTGATAAATTTGTGTTGGGACCGAAAGTTATCAGGAAAAATGCCGAAACTGTGCGTATTATTCGAGAAAGAATCAAGACAGCGCAGAGTCGTTAAAAGAGTTACGCGGACATCAAGCGTACAAGCGTGGGATTCCAAGTGGGAGATCACGTATTTATCAAGATATCTCCAATGAAAGGTGTAATGCGCTTTGGAAAGCGAGGGAAGTTGAGTCCTCGCTACATTGGACCGTTCAAAGTATTGGGGAGAGTCGGTGAAGTTGCATATAGGGTTGCATACCCCCGCAACTTGATCGAGTGCACGACGTATTCCATGTCTCTATGTTACGAAAATACGTGCACAATCCGACTCATATCCTCGATGCACCGCCAGTTGAAGTCTACCGAGATTTGACGGTCATCTAAGAACCTATGCAAATCTTAGACCGAATTGAACAAGTGTTGCACTCAAGACAGATTCCTCTAGTGTTAGTCCAATGGAAGAAACACTCCAGAGAGGAAGTGACGTGGGAACGCGAAGCCGAGATTCATGCCCAGTATCCCTCTTTGTGTATGGATTGAGAGATGAGAGTTTGTTGCATATGTCAAACCAAAAGCTTGACGTGTAAAAGCTAGTGAAATTTGGATTATAAAACTTGATTTTCAGATTTATTGTGTCAAAATGTTAATGAACATGCGAAAATACAAAGATCAAGTGCTTTCTGGAAATTCGACCGATCGAAATTCAATTTCGATCGATCGAATTATGAGTTCGACCGATAGAATTATACTGGCAGGGACAGACAACAAATTTTTCTTCTGGCTAGGAGAATTCGTTTGATCAAAATTTATTTCGATCGATCGAATTAAGACTTCGACCGGACGAAAATTTATTTCGTTCGATCACAAATTCATAATCCTGAGAAAATTCGACCGATCGAAAAGTTTTCGATCGATCGAATGTTTGAATTTCGACCGATTGAATTTAAATTCGTTCGATCGACAGGGTGGAACCCAGTTGTTATTAGACGAAATTCGACCGATCAAAATTGTGTTCGATCGATCGAAATCATTTTAGTTTATGTTAAAGTCGATTTTCGATCGATCGAAATGAATTCGATCGATCGAATTTCTTCCTTATATATATAAACTGTGATTTTTTTTTTCTTTTGTCCGATCGAAATTTCTAAAGCATTGAGCGAGCCGTTTGGGTTTTCATCCTTCGGAGCCTAACGGACATCGAATTACATCTTTTCGCTCGAGAATCGAGCCAAAGTGTCTTCATACGGTAAACATTTGGATTTTGTTTACGATACCAATCTTTCATTTTCCACATATATATATATATATATATATATATATATATATATATATATATTTAAATTCCCTAAAACCTAGTTCTTCCTTACAAAACCCTAAGTGTTCTCATGGCACCTAAGAGGAAGGTTGCCACCTCTAAAACCCCTACTTCGAAGCAACCCAAATCCGCTATGGGTCCTTCGCAACCGCCCGTTCCGTCGCCTCGACCACCCACTCAACCACCCATTCAACCACCCATTCCGCAACCTACAGTGCCTGCCGAGCAATTGGATGCGCCGCAAGCATCTCAACGCATTTTGCCCAGCCAATGGTGGGTGGACAAGGGCTTTGCATATGAATATACCATCGACCCAGCCCTTTTTGAAACACCCAATGTGCCCGGCATCGATGCTTGGGCACTCGACTACTTAGGTAAGGTAGGGCTGGATAATCTTTTGAAGCCCATCCATCCCTATTATTATCCGCGCCTTGTGAACCTATTTTATCAAAATATGTTTGATGGGCCAAACCCCGATACCACAATTTGTACCAAGGTCGATGGCAAGACCTATACTTTTACCCACGCGATGGCATGTGCGGCCTTAGAGTGTTTTGACGCCTTCGGCGAGGGGATTGAATTGTTGCCACCAAACCCCCTAATCTAACCCATACCTTTATAGCCCAACGAATGACACTAGGGCGTGTGGCAAAAGGGCGAGCCATTAACCGAGCTCACCTACCGAGCTACATGTGGATACTTGACACCATTTTTAAATGTAATTTGTATCCAATCTGCCATAAGACCCAACGATTGGGCATTTTGATAAATGCACTATTTGCTGCCTTTGAGGGCAAATGGTTTGACGCCGCAGCCGTCGTCTTCGAGGGTATTAAACATGGTAGGAAGAAGCTCCTACCGGGAGCAGAGAAACCCGAAGAATACATCCCTTACGCTAGTTTCATCTCCGCCATGTTTGACGAGTTTTCAGCCACCTCCGTCCACAAGGTCTCCCCAAAGGAACCTAAATAATCTGATAACGTGGTCCTCTACACGTTTAAGCAGTGGAAGAAGACATACAACCGACTAAAACCACATCTACTACCTGCCCCTCAAGTACCTCCTATTCCCCCACAGCCTCAAGACGTGCCTGCCCGTGATGCTCCTATTCCCGACACACTACCTCCCGACCAGCCTATGCCCGAGGTTTCTATTCCCGAACAACCAGAGATAATTCCTTCGGGCCAGGATGTACCTATCCCTGACATTCTTGCTGAGGTGCCGATGCCCCCAGTCCAGCGACCAGCCCCAATGACAAGTGAGGACTTGGCAGCTCTCATCCAGGAGAACAACCGTCAGGTCAATCGGCGTTTGGATTTCTTTGAGCTGCTCATCGGAGATGTCTTGTAGGTCGTATATGCCACAGATTATAGGCAGAGGATCGCGGCTATGCGAGCACAGGTATATGATGTGGCTCCGTCAGGCTTGGATGCGAAGGACGCGCAGTCTAGTGAGGAGCGGGCCGACGTGGAGGAGGAGCAGGCTCATGATGTACCGGAGGGTGAGGATTTACCTATTGAGCCGGAGAGCAGAGCTGATGCGGGAGATCCTCCACAGAACTAGGGAGCGGAGGGATGTGTCTTTTCCTTTCAAATTTATTTTGGGAATTAAATGTATAAAGTTTAACTATTGTGGCATGGTTGCCACTTTTGTTATCTTGATTTCTGAACTATAGTGGCATGGCTGCCATAGTGTTTTTGTATGGTTTTATTAACTTTTGATAATAATTGTGACCGAATTTGCATTGCTCAAAAATTTTATTATGTGCAGACTGTGTGTGTGTGTGGGCTGAAGTTTTATAACGATATGGATTGTTTAGCCATGTGTGGTACCTTACGAGACAACCCCTAGGACTTTTTGCCACTCGTTAGGACAATTTTTGAGGACGAAAATTTCTAAGGAGGGGAGGATGTAACATCCCAACCTTTTGGGCCTTGGTTCGTAAGACTCGGTGCGTGTACCGACGAATCATGCATCGAGGACCCCCTTTAACAATGATGTAATGTCTATAGATCAAATCCAAAGGACCGGATTGATCTTATGTAGACTAGATGTGGGAGTTTGAAACCCTCACACACGTCCCTTCGGTGTAGTTGTTTTACACTCAAGTAGAAGAGATAGAGTATAAAAGAAAACCCAGGTCATTTAATTATGTATTAAATGCTTGTGAATGAGAGTTAAGATGAAAGAGGGTAAAACTTAAGGTTGGAAGCTCACCATTGTGCGATCGATTCGTTCATCATCAATGCAACGACGGATTAATTGGAGATCGAAACGAACTACGGACGCTTAGCGAACCCTGACTCGTTTTGAAGCAAGGAAGAGGAATTGCTTGAATCAAGGTGAGGAGGGTGAATGTCTGTTTTAGATCTGTAGTGTGGAGTGGATTTAGTGCGTGTCCTTATGAGAATCTCAAGAAAATGAGATTGATTCAGAGCGAGAAGAGATCAGGGGTGAAAAACCCAAAAATGAGCGAAATATGCTCATTTCGATCGATCAAAATGGCATTAAAAAAATGGGATGAGGCGATATCCTGAGATATTCGTTCGATCGAACGAAAAGTTTTCAATCGATCGACCCTGTAGTTCGATCGATCGATTCGTATAGAAACAAAACATTAGAATTCTGTTGTGAGAATTCGACCGATCGAATTTAAATTTGATTGATCGAATTTAAAATTTCGATCGAACGAATTGGGATTCGTCCGATCGAACTGGGTTCAGGTAAAATGCCTTCTATGGAATTCGACCGATCGAATTTTGTTTCGATCGATCGAATTACTTTCGTTCGATCGATTAGAAAAAATTCGTCCGATCGAGTGAGAAAATGTTTGGTGATTTTGGAAGAGGTCGTCCGATCGAAATTTAATTCGATCGATCGAAAATGGATTTCGATCAATCGAAATAGGGATTCGATCGATCGAATTTCCCAAATTTCTGCGTTTGGTGAGTTTTGACTGTGAGATTTCACCGGGACTTTTGACAGTGTGTTTTGCCTCATTCTAATGAATGAAAATGATCATGTTTAGGTGAGCTTTGTGAGTAAGAAGAACCCGACTTTGTGAAGGCTTGAACACGCACGGGTCTAATCTGTGAGGTAGGGAAACCCTTGTATCATGTGCATCATTTCATAAGCATGTGTGTTATGTTATGATATCTTCTTCGATTTAGTTATGTGATCTCCGCTTACGGATTTTGAAGAGATAAGACATGTGTGCGAAAGATTCAAAATTATATGAATTTATGAAATCTTTGAAATCCATGCGATATGTGTATGTGCAATCTTCATACTTCTTTCCGATTTTTGATACAAATTAATTATCACTTCACATGGCGATAAGCTTTATGTATGCACTTTCGATTTAAGGTTATGTGAATACCTGACCGACGCGGCGATATAATCGTGACAGACGCGGCAGGATATCCGTGATCAGTACGGAGGCTAATCGGTACACCCTTGTGATATGTGCTTTGTGATTTCTACCGTATAATGGTGAATATGTGTTCGGCCAAGTGTCCAACTCTACAAGACCTTGGATTTATGTGCAAATGACTCATGTGAGTGACGATGGTGGGTATTCCATTTGGGGCTTGAGGCTATAGTTCCTCATTCTAGTACCTTAAGTAAAACACCTTTAAGTTTTCTTCTTTCTTGTGTCGGAGTGGAGATGTGAACAGATCATGATTTCATTAGCATCGCATGTGTGTGTGCCGAGATTATAAGATTCATCACCTTGCATGTGTTCAGAGTAATTTTGTTTATATTATGCCATAAGATATATGTTTGATGTTATGATAAGCATGCTATGAGTCATTCCCTACTGAGCTTGGATGAAGCTCATTCCTTTACAAATGTCACAGGTTCAGGTGAAGGTGCTGAGGCGGAGATTCCGGAGAACGAAGATCCAGACTACTCCCTCGACGAAGACCTTGAGGAGCCTCATCCCGAGGATTGTTTCATTTGTGCTAGACCTGGGTAGGTCCGGCCCTGAGTTATGTATTAAATTTTGCTTGTTTTGGATGAGGAGAGAGAGATGACTTCTATACGATGTAAATGATTAATTTTGTTGAACCATGTTCGGTAAGGAAGAGTCCTTACCGGTGGTTCTCAATGGTTCTTTTCCCATAGGCATTTTGTGGAATTAGAACCATTTATTTTTGGGTTTTTGAGATTGAACACTAAAAATACTTATTTTGCTTATGCTACGAGTTGGAATTGGTTCTGCTTAGATTCTGTGGCGCATGTTGTGACGTTATGTGATCCATTTCCCCGGGCTCGGCCTTAGCGTCAGCCCACCGACGGCATGGGTTTCGGGGCACCAAATTTTCGGGCTGTCACAATTAATGTCTAAGGGACGGTGAATTAGGCCATCAGATTAAGGACTGGTTCTAGAACCAAAGAACTAGAACTAGAGATTGAAATTACTGTCTAAAAGGGTGCTACGGTCTAAGACTGTAAATTCGATATTAATAATTAAGAAAGACTAAATCTAAGAACTAAAAAAACTAAGGTCGGGAACTAAAGACTAGATTTTTACCTAAGGTCGGGGCTGTGGAGAGGAACCTCAAAGATTTGAAGCTTGAATCTCGAAATCATGGCCCTGTTTCTCTATGTGTTCATTCTCGATATTCTCTGTATTTTTGGTTCTCTGTGTGTGTAATTTTTCAGCCTCTCCTCTCTCTTTTTTTGGGTCAAAATTTAAAAAATCTTTTATAGATTTTTCTCCAATTAAACTCTGCTGTGCTTAATCAATTGCACAGGTTTCCGGTCTTTGAATCGCTGAGTCACCACCGACTAATGAGCAATGGGTCGAACCCAATGAAGTTTCCTAGTCCTAACGATGTTAGGGCTAGTTGTGCGCTTGGTGTAGAGTGCGCAATCCAATTAAGTACTTAGTTCTAAGCGCTTAATCGTGAAATCTTGGGGGTCAAGGATAGTGAGGCTAGGTCGGGCGTAGGCCAATTGCGTGCCGATGGTGGGGTGCACAATCTGATCGCGTGTCTATGTGGGACGCGTGATCAAGTCTCAAGGTAGTCTGGGAAAAGGAAGTTTGGTCTAAGAGGGGGCCGATTGCATGTTTGTGGTTTTACGTGTAATCTAATTGTGCGTGTGGTTTTATGTGCGTAATTCGGGTTTGCCAGGGTCCGGTCGGGTCTGAAATGCCAGACTATTATTTTAGCCTGCATTTTGACTATATACTATTGTTTCATTTATAGTCTCCCTACATTGGGATCTGAGCCAGAGAGCTATTATTTCAGCCTTGTACTATTGTTTCAGTGCATGGTTCCTAATTTAGGGTTATGGGGCCTGAGCCACAGAGCTATTGTTTCAGCCTGTGTTCAGCCATATACTATTGTTTCAATATATGGTCTCATATTAGGGCTAGGGGGTCTGAAATACAAGACTGTTGTTTTAGTCTGCATGCCGGCTATATACTATTATTTCAGTATATAGTCTCTCTACATTGGGATCTGAACCACAGAGCTATTGTTTCAACCTGTGTTCAGCCATGTAATATTGTTTCAGCGCATGGTTCCCACATTAGGGTCATGGCACTTGAGCCACAGAGCTATTGTTTGCTTGTGTCCAGCCATATACTATTGTTTCAGTATATGGTTGTACATTTAGGGTTGTGAAACTTTCAGAGAAGGTAAGTCCTTTCCGAAAAGTCACGGGTGAGGTCAAAGGTTGACCAAATAGATTTGTATATTCTAAGAGGGCGAAATGAGGGTGTCTACAGATGCCCTTCTTCGGCGCGCTCTTGCGAAATAAGAACACATCGAAGAAGTAGACACCCCTCATTCGAGGTGTCTTCTCGTTTCTCTTGGGAATTCACAAATGTGAACTAGAGATGCTGACATGACATGCTTAGCTTTCTTATCTATCAGGTAAGCTAAAATGGAGCATTCGGGGGCCCAGTGGTAGCTGTCAAAAGGCGTGTTCCATGCTGTGGATGCCTAGGGGCGATCCCGTCGCGTATCACTACCCGCTATCATAGACAGTTGATAGGAGAAGTCAGCGTATCCTATGTTGCGGGTGCAAGTGGCATCCCATCGGGTGACGTGACCTGCTGCGAGTGATAGTCAAACGGAAAGGAGAATCACCATATCGTAATCTATGGGTCCAAGGAGCATCCCACCGCATGTCGCGACCTGTGCAAGGGGCAATCAAACAGAGGGATATGATGCTGTCGAGGTACCAGGGGGCGTCATACAAATGTCTATGAGTAAGGTCCAGAGACCAATAATAAAATGCAATATAATGTCGAAGGCTTTTGCAAGTTATGTCAGGCCGGGCGCATCATTGCTCACACCAATGCGCGTCAGGTGTTCCTTTTCCAATAGGTATTTGTAAGTTCTTGGATTAAATATACTCATTATTCAGTTTCCTAAGAGAATGACCGGTTTGGACTAGTAATTGAAGTAAATTTTGGTGGGTAAAGGTTCTTTATATTTTTTTATTTCGGTTTCTTTCTTTTTTTTTTTTTGTTATTTTTTTTTTTTAGTTTTTGAAGTAAGAAGTAAGGGGTTTCTTTTGTTTTTTTTTTTGGAAGTAAAGGCTTTTGAAAATTCGAGAATTTTAACTTAAGATCAATTCGATGGTAAATCTTCAAAAAATGTGGCTTCCGAGACGTCGCTGAGTAGATCCGTCGGTACAGGATTTGTGGACCCGACCATTTATGTGGTTGTCAATACGACACTTGGCATGCCGGATACTCGGTCTAACCTTCTCGATGAATACTGATGATTGTCTCTTATGGGAGGACTACAGTGATTCGTGAGTCGAGAGAGATGAGTTTTGACAACATTTTGACTTAATCATAGCTAACTATATTTATAAGCAATATCGAGTAAAGGGGAAAGAGGGTAGTACTTACCTGAAGAGATGATACTTACCTGCGTATCCCGCGATGGGATTGGTGATGTCGTAGTGTCGCGATGGGACTTTGGAGGTTTCTTCTCTTTTCTTCATTTTTACTGCAGCAGGGACTTGGTGGCCATTGCTGTGATGCAGTGTCTTGAGGAGGTGATGTCGCAATGGGACATCGGTGACTTTTCCTTTCTTCAGTTGTGTGATGGGGTGAGTCTCGATAGTTGCACGTGCGATGAGGTGCGAGGAAGTCTATTTTCTTCCTTCCTGTCATAGCGGATCATAGACGTGATGGGACATTGGGGGTCTGCGTCAGGTCTGATAGAGGCATTATTGGGATCTTGGTAGGTTTTTTTTTTTTTTTTGGGACGTAATGGGACTTGGGAGGAGTCCCTCTTTTCCTATTGGGCCCTATATGCGGCTGCTGTGTAGCTAGGGATTTGGGAGGTAGGTTCTCTGCTTCCGTGGTGGGACATTGGTCGCTCATAGTTAGCGATGGGATTTTTAGAAGGTTTGACTCTATACAAGGTTTTCATGATGAGGATTTTGAGGGGTATGATTGATGTAAGATGAGATGAAGTTGATGTGTCGCCATGGGATGTATTCATGGATGTGTGGTGAGGTCGTGTTTGGATGTCTCGGGTGGTGACATTTGCGACGGGATGTTGATGGGATATTTGCGCGATAGGTGTGTCATGTTTCTTTCTTTGGTAGATCTTGTGTCATATGAGATCACGTTGTGGTTGTGCCGCGATTGGCTTCATCTTTGGCTTCTCACAAGAGGATGTGTGATGGCATGGCTGATTTAGGTCAATGAGTTTGGATATTGAGGCGGTATCGTGTGTGTGCATCGTGTCGCGATGGGGACATGCGTGACGAGGTTATGCGATGGGGTTGTCCCTCTCCGGTGGGATGGTGATGGGATGAGGGAAAGTGATGGTTCCACAATAAGGGGGGTATGTCTTGTCGCAATGGGACCAGCTGCGCTGTCGATGTTTCCTGCAGGGGTACGTGATGGGAGAAGGGTGAGTGGCTCTCCCTGTTTCTCTCTGGGCAGCCTGTGAGGCTATTGTTGCGGTCATATCAGTTGGCTTTGTTTATTGGGTGGTGAAAACAAATTAAAAATTAAAGCAAAATAAAAGATGGAAACAACACAACTGAAAGAATCCTAAGCCTGCAAGATACAGGGCTATTGTAGTAAGTTTTGATAAGTAAGAGTTTGTCCCATAGAGAAATTAATCTAGAACCCAAAAAGGGCTATAATAGTCGACCTCCAGATTTTGCTACAGATCTGACAATCCTAAAGAAAGGGAGTTGGGTGTCACGCCTACACTAAATTACCTAAAGAAAGAAATAAAGTGTAGTCCTATCCTAAGAAAGGGTTATAAAGAAGGGGGTGATGGTGTGTTTAAATAAAGATAAAAGGATGAGAACTAAGCAGTTTAGGTAAAAGTTCATTCAGTTATGTAACTTAGATTTAGGGCATTCTCTCTGCAGCAAGTCCTTACTGAAGTGCTATTAATAACCTCAGCAAGGTAGAACTATCCAACTCAACCCCTGCCATTTGGGGCGCTCTTAAGGCTATAGTCTATCCACTTGAATGGTCACTGACTATCCAATAAAGTCTGTCAAATCCCATTAATTGAGTCAGAAGAGCTGACCTAATCCAAAGGAGTCGGGGCTGATCAAACCTAATCCAATGAATCAAGTCAGGCCAAGAATACCATTATAGCACTATGTCTGCCAGTGCTACAAGTTCCCCAGATCTGCACACATATCTGGCAGACATTCATAGGGGTATTAAACCAAGGGCAATCAGATGGTAAATAATAGATCTACTAGAAATTGAATGGGTTATTCCCAAAAACATGGATCCTATAGACATCTAAGGAAACCATAAGATCTGTAGATTTAATTAGACTTTTAACTAACAATTTATTGTTTTAAAATAGCTTGCAATATAACTGTCCTCACAGCTGCAATCACTACAGAGAAGCTAATCTAACATCTGATGGCGGTCAAGTGAAATAGAGGGGAGCCTGTTCCTACACAATCTCTCACTAGGCCACAAGTCCAAGTGCAGAGAAGAAGAATACATCTCAGATCTGTGATCAAGTTTGCCCTAAGGGCTATAGTCTGTCCACTCGAATGGTCACAGGCTATCCACAGAGGCTCCCTTACCCATAAATACTGAGACAAAACATGAAAATTATTGTCTGCCACCATGGTCCCAAAGCATCACGCTCAAGCTTCCATGGGCCTTTCAGTAAGCTCAAATCCTAAATGTATGCTATAGCCTGAATAGAACTACCGACAAAGAGGAAAATAAAAGATTGAATAAGCATTCAAATAAAAATTCCATTGATCTGGTGTTATTAACAATGAAATCTCTCAAAGGCAGCAGCCTTGTGCACAACAGCTCAACACCGAATCCCAATGTTTACTGACCTATTATAAAACTTAAATAAAACTACACATAAATGCTTACCAAAGGTTTAGCCAGCAAATGCTGAGTTAAGAAAAAACCAAAATGGAAAAGGAGGTGATCAAAACCCTAACCCTAACCCTAGCCTGCTTGAGCTCTCAGCCGATAGAGGTTGAAGGATAGAAGGATTGATGATTTTCTAAGTTATAAGCGCATCTTATATACTTAGTCTCAATGTTGCAATTGAGAGGAGAGTAAACCCTAATTTTTTACAAGTAGACATGGCATTGTTACAACCCTTGGATGTCTTGGGAAGCGTGCATCAAAATATGTGCCTCGGGGTGTGTACCCTAGACCTAGGGAAATCCCCAAAAGGTCCTATAGTTAGGGTTGAGAAGTGGAGGGCCCGAGCTTCGCGAGGCTGGCTTCTGCATATCACTTCTATCGCGTAAATGTAGAGTGTTCATAGGATAGAGTTTGGCTTTAAATGTTGCTATTTCGCGTAGTAGGACTTTAGGTGATCGCACAGCAGCTTTAGCTTCAAATGCCCTTCGCACAGAAGGACTTTCAGTGCATTGATCGCTTGCGCAGAATAGCTTCAGAAACTTCATTCGCGAGGTACTCGCGCAGATGCTTTCACATCTCGCTTGGTGCTGGGTTAAGCTTTTAGGCACGCGAGAGCTACCCAAGATCTATACGAGAACTGTGCAAGAGAACTTCTGGGTGTCTCTCTCCTCCAGAGCCATGCAAGAACTTCACGAGGTGTATTTCTGAAGGTCTAGTGTGCGAAAGCTTCGCGAGTTTCTCCATATAATGCTTGCAACTGAAGTGCGCGACTACTGTGCGAGAGGCTTCTTTGCAGTAACTCCCTCCATTTGAACCGTGCAACTTCTTTGCAAGCTTTATTATGCTGCATGTCTTAGCTATGCGAGGGAGCTCTGCCAGTGACTTTGAACAGCGCGAGACAGCACCTCAGCTATGCTAGATAGGTCAATGGCTCCTCTGCTGCCATGCACATGCTTCTGTTGTAGCTTCTCCCACTCTCACCTACACTTCATTCATCTGCTGGGCTGTCTTGGTCCATTATGACATGCAAAATAGTCACCATGGTATGCACCACCATGGTGTTCCATCACCTTCTAGTTTAGCTGTCATCTTTTGCTTAAATTCTCTCTTTTCTTGGCACCAAAAGCATCGACTTTGTGTTAAGATGCACATTTTATTATTAACTACAAAATAGACTAAAAAGGAGTTATTAGTCAACTTCAAGGTCCAAGAAAGACTAGGTTAAGAGGTGAAAAGTGGTACTTTCAGTGATTAATAGCTATGCGATGGGACAGGAGAATTTTGATTAAGACGAGATGAAAAGGTATGAGGGTGTAGATTTCGTCCAAAGTCAGACATTGCCCGTCTATTTTACGATGCTTAATATGATTGCACGCCTATTTTCGAGCATGCGATCAGGGGTTTGAAGGGTTGTTCAGCATGTGGAAGTGTCTGTGTGATTGGACTACGCGCTCTAACCATAGCGCATGATTGAGGCGTCAGCAGGTCACTGTGGGGGCGACCTTTCATATTGTGCGGCTTGAGTGAGTTGTTTAATAGGGTTGCGTGGTTTCTAGTTAGTGCGTGACCAAAGCGTCGCACGGGCGATGGTTTCATTGCACGCTCGGGTCAGAGCGCGTGTTTTGGATTGAGCGCAGTATGGTTGGCACGTGACCGAGTTACGCGCACATGTGCTGGCGCATGATTGGGTTCGTACTTAATATAAGTGAGGGAGCCTTCATTTGCTTTTCATTCCTTAGTTTAGTCTCAAGTTTTACTTTTTCTAAGTCTTATGCTCTAAAATTTATGTTTTAGCGATATCGGGTGATCTAACTATCCGATTGAGATGTCGTTTCTTCCAATGTGCGTCACATGATTTCGTCCTGAGATGATTCTTAGGGACGACATTATTCTTGGAATGGGCGGTATTGGGAAAGAGGAGGCTAGCCTTCACATCGGTCCCTTTTAGGGAGCAGTGAATGCAGCATAGAGGAGGCGGTGGAGGAGGAGGTGAAGATGACGAAAGATAAGGTGTTATGAGTGGAGGGATGTATTCCCCAACTAATCCTTCCTGAAGACTCCGATTGGATGCTCCAAGTCGGGCGCTGTTGTTTCTGACGCCTCCGATTGGATGCTCTGCTCCTCGCTTTGTATCTGTTTCGGGTCTCTAGTTTTCATTTTGGCTTGTAAGTTAGGTTCTAGGTTTTCATTTTGGGCTGTAAGTTCAGGAGCTATGCCTCCGGTGATACTTGTAAAATTTTTAAGTTATAAATAAAGAGATGTTTTTATTTATTGTGGTTATTTGTTTGTTTAAACTTATTAATGGATTAGTCAGGCCTATCTGATTTGTTTGATTTATTTAGGATTTGACTTAGATTAGAGTTTTAGGATTCATTCCGGATTTATTAAGGGTTTATCCCGAAATTCATTTGCTTTATTGAATTTAGTTTAAAGGGTTTACGTGGTTCTATTTGGCTTGCCGAGGCATTCTTTTTGTGGCCCCAAACAAATCAGGGTCTCATTTTTAAAGATTTTTTTTTTGTTTAAAGTTTAGGATTTCATTTTAGTCTTTTATTTGATCTAAGATGGTACTTGTTAAAAGGTGTGAGTTTTCAAAAGCTCTAGATGGTTGTTGGGTGTTTTAATCCCATTGGTTTATCAAGGCTTGGGGTGGATTTGTGGGTTTTCAAAGGGGGTATGTGTCTAGTTTGGATTTAATTAGATTGGTAGGGTTTTAAAATGTCACACTTGTCACTCTGTGGTTTAGAAAGTATAGCTTATATAAGTGTAAGCCAAAGGCTTTGGATTTTTGTTTTAAATCTTATTTTTTCTTACTTCAAGCTTAGGATTAAAAGTTTTGGGACATTTTTTTATTTGTGATCTAGGGTATTTTTCTTCATTAATGTCTTTTCTTCCTTTCTATTTTGTATTTCGGGTATTGAACCCGAAGAGTTGTGATTATTAAGTGGATTATTGAGAATGGACGGGATTGGGAATTCGGAGTGATGCTAGGGTTGGTGCTATTAATCCAACTCGAAGTGTCACCCCATTGGGAAAGGAGATGGAAGAGAAGAAGGTGGTAGAAAGAAAACCCAAGGATAAGGCGGGGTCAGAGTTCTCGCAATCGATGCCTATTTTTCCCCGATAGGCTCTGCGGATTCAGTGTTAGTTACTCCTCCTTGTTATGCTTTCCAAGCTGAGCTTCCAAAGGTGGATTTCACAGGTCCTCGGTGGCTTTCCGTGAGCCACTCTTTCTTTTATGCTGGCTCGGGGTGGGGAAAGGTTGTTATTGTCAGAATTTGTTCAGGGTACGTTCCTTCTCCGGGCTTCTCTAAGATTTCTTATTTCTCGACTAAATCCGGATTCGGGCATTGCTTGAATGTGCGGATTTTAAATTTCTTATTTTAAGTTGTATATTCAGAAGGTATGCCCTGGATGTATTTTATAATTATTTTATTTATTTATGAAGTGATTATGTTTTCAATTCCATTTAAAAATTTTTTGGTTTGGCTTATTTTGCAGATTGCTTCGATTTATTTTGAGTGTGATGTTTATCTATTTAATATTTCTTTGAGTTTGGTTCAATTAGGTTTACTTATTTTGATTTGGTGTGTGTTGGTGGGCAGTGTTTGTTTTAGCTTAGTTTGGTCTTAGTTGGAGCGTGTAAGCGATGGGGGCCATTTTTTTTTCGAGGTGTATATTTTCTAAGTTAGGAGTGTTTTTAGATTGGTCTTAGCAAGGGCATAGTTTTAGTTGGTTAGTGTCAGAGAACTCCTAATTTTAGGCCTAGGCCCGCTGTTCTGGGCATATATTTTTTGTGTTTTCCTGGGAAATTACGCGCTTCATTCCAGGCGCATAAACAAATTGCATGTCGGAATGGGTGTGCTCGCTTCAGGGAGTCGGAGGGTCATTGCGTGTCAGCGATCTATCGTTTAACCGAATTAAACGCGTTTCAAGATGCACAGGATCTGGGTAGTGCCTGGTCATTGTACAGGTGACCTTTGGCATTCACGCGCGGGGATTTAGGTGCTTGAGATGATTACGTGTCTGGAAAGCTGCACGCAACTAGATTGTCAGGTTAGTTTGAGCGGGCGATGATCTATTTACGCGCTTAAGATTGGTCTTGTGATCCGAATTAAGTGCTACCAGTGTGGTGCATGATTTGATTGAGGGCGTAGGTTTATGTGCGCGATTTGGCTGCATTCTATATATAGTTTAAAATTCTTTATTTTTTTCGTGCCATCCGTTTTGGTCTTCAATTCTCTGTTTACTTGTTCCCTTGCGCTCTAGTTTTCATGTTTTTGTGTTTTCGTGATATCTCGCGATCCGGTCATTCATTTCAGGCATCATTTCTTTCGTTCTCTTTAGTTTTTCGAACTTTCTTCTAAGATGGAGTCTAGAGACAGTGATCAGCTATATTCGTCTGTATCCGAGATGGAGCGGATGTTAGCGGAAGAGATCGGTGAGTCTTCCAAGGCTCGGACCGGTGCCATTGTCATGGAGGAGGATGTCATGGAGGTAGTTAGAGGGGAGGTACCCGAGGGTGACCAGGTGGTGGTTAGGGAGGAGGTACCCGAGATTGAGCAGGGTGTAGCTAAGGAGGAGGGCAAGAGGGTTGAGGGTGAGAGAGTTAGGACTGAGGCTGAGAGAGCCGAGGATGACGCTCAGGAGCATCAGGGTGAGGAGCGTCGGGCTCACACACACTTCCCGTTAGAGGATTTCTTAGCACGAGGCCAGGTAGGTACCTGTGAGCAAAAGTCCCTTCATTTTTCTAGGCATTTAGGTCATGACATAGATTTATTAAGATCCGAAAACCCTTTTAATTTATGTTAAACCTGTATTGATTATTGATTGTGGGCTCACTCATGCATCACGATGGTATCTAAAGATAGGTCACGTTTCTGTTTTGTTGTTCTTATCATGTTTTGCGTGCTTCATATGAGTTGTCTTTATATAGTTTATTTGTTTCTTGGTAGAGGTATAGGTGTGTGTGTTAGTCTTATTTATTTTTCGCTTGTGTTTCGTTCAGTAGGAGCCCCTGCAACTGGCTAGCAGCTCGGCATGGACTGAGTCTCATACTTAGTATCGTGCCTTGCTAGAGTTTCAGCGAACACGGTTGGTGTCTTTTGGTTTTGGGCCGATCCTGGAGCTAGAGCCCTTTCAGGTCGATTGTGGTCTGATTGCGGTGATTATGAAGAGGTGGAGGGAGGAGCATCAAGTGTTTCTCTTTCCAGTTGGTATGTTGCTGCCGACTCCAAAGGACTGGGTCTGCATTACTGGTCTTCGTTTTGAGGGTGAGCCGATCATGAGGTGAATGGCAGGAGATTGTTTGGAGGTGTGTGAGGAGATTTTGGGTGTACCGTATATATTGAGTTGATCGGGGCCAGGTGTAGTTTGAGTCACTTGGTTTTTTTATACATTTTCCAGTGGCTTCATCCCTCAGAGGCGTCATTTTGAGGTGAGGACTTCTTATGAGGCGTGTTGCGTTGCGTTGGCAGGTTAGGAGCCCGTAGTTGAGCCGGGATTGGCTGCAGATAGGGTGCTTCGAGCGTTCTTGATATACTTCCTTGGTGTGGTACTCTTTTCTTCTTCGACTCGGGGATGCGTCACCGAGTTATTTTGCTGGTTCTCAGGGACTTGAATCGGGTCCCTACCTATGCGTGTGGTGCGGCCACATTGGCGCATCTCTATGAGTAGCTTTATTGTCGGGGGTGAGGCATCGCGACAATCGAACGTTTCCTTCCCTTCCTCTAGGTGAGTCTTAGTTAATTGGTGTCAGTGTCTTCGTTCCTTTTTTTGTGGTAGTATCTATTCAGCGTTTCCTCTTGTGTTATTTTTTTTTTTAGTTTTGGGCGTATCATCACTTCGCCTTTCTTTGCCCGGGGGTCCCGACGGAGATTAGGTTCACGTTTCTATGGATGCACATGTGGAAGATAGCGTTAAGGGGTCGTCCCTGGTCTTCAGATCTTCAGACCATGTGAGATCTTTTTGAGGATATGCACGCTGGGCAGGTAGGTGTTGTTTGCATTATTGTTGTATTTTCTCAGTTCGATGCTTTTGTTTCGTAGGTTTCAGTGTTTATCGACTAACTTGTTTATCGGTTTACAGGTGATTGGGAGGCCCTATGTAGATGGGGAGGATGTTGCTATGCCAGTGATACAAACTGGCCAACCTTTCTTTGATGTGGACATATGGGTCCATTGTTTTGAGAAGGTGAAGAGGATCCACCTATCTCGAGTGGTACGACAGCTAGGGCTTGCTCAGGGAGTCCCTCCCGAGATTCACCACAGAGTGGCGAAGAGGATGACCGGCCCCCCTGGCTGAATCTTTGCAGAGCGGATGGCGCTTCAAATGGCTGATTTTAGAGCTGGGGGGACCAGGGTGACAGGGGCTCATGATGAGGCATACGTGCGAGAGTTTGTGAGGTGGTTCGAGGCAGTGGTGGTGAGCGCCTCTTCACACGTCCCTTCCATGGGAGTGGTTCCTTTATAGTCGGCATCGGCATTGAGGGAGAGACTAGCCGCGTTGGAGCAGGGCCATCTCACAGTCGGTGTTCGGGGGGCATTGGATGCCCTTCATAGGGCGATGGAGCAGATGGAGTGTGCTCCTCGTCCTGATGAGATGTTGCACTCCCTAGCCACCTCGGTTGCTCATGCCAAGGGAGCGGAGGATGAGATGGGGGCTCGGCTAGCGGAGACTCAACCACTCCTGGTGAGTTAGTTTACTGGTTTAGTTATTTATATATTATGTTGACTTAGTCTTTCAGTCATTCTGACATAGTCATGGTGCCTCATATTATTTTGGCCAGTCTAAGAGGGAGGCCAAGGTCGCTAGTCATGCGGAGATGGTCGAGTTGTTACATGGTCAACAGCAGGCTGGCCGGGAGGTGGAGGCCAGTCTGTGATCTAAGATTGATCGATTGGAAAGTGTCTTGGTTAGATTTATTAATTGTTGGTAGTTTGTAGATTCTTATTAATTCTGGCGCATTTGTCAATGTTTGTAGAGGGTAGAGCTTTCCATCGCGGGGCTTCTGCTCAGGCATTTGATCCTTCTTCGGTTGCCTCTTCTAGTCGGGGAGGATCCAGTGATGGCTCAGCTTTGGGCTGAGTTGGAGCACTGGGTAAGTTCCATTCAATCTTTTGACTCATTTGTATAATTGTATTAGTTCGTTAGATGTTATTGTTTCGCTTTTCTATAATAGTTCACTAACTTCGTGTTAGTATTTCAGCGTCAAGTTGTCGAGAACTTTCATACGAGGGAGGTGAATGCTGCCTCTCTACGCCCCGAGAGTCAAGTATAGTTTCTGGTTTGGTGTAATTCAGCTTAAGTTATTTCATTTTTATTCTGTCATATCTTGGGTTGGTTTGTTTGGTTTATTTTTTGTGCAGGCTATTCCGGACTCTGCTCTTGAGGCTCCCCTTCAAAGGTCAGCTCCTATTCCTTCTCAGGTATGTTTTAGTTATTATGTTCATAGTTTATTTGTCATTATAGTGTTATCTGATGTATGTATTTATTCTCGTTGTAGCCGCCCACGCTTGTTGTTCCTTTTGTGCTGCTTGTTGATCTAGTGATCGCTGAGATGATCGAGTGCCTTTTGGAGGAGCGAGTTGATCTGGTATGATTTTTTTCTTTAATTAATTGATATTTTTTTTCTTACCAATGTTCATATAGATATGTTGGTTTTTTTTTTGACTTGGTCTGGTTACACAGGATCATCAGCTTGAGGAGGCATGTCTAGAGGCGGCGCGAGCACGCGCCACTCCTGAGGCGAGGCGGATCCTCAGGGAGAAGCAGAGTCGCTAGGACCTGTTCGTTGAGATGACAGTCATGCAGAGGACCCAAACAGAGGCGCTGGAGGCGACGCATTGGACGACACGAGTAGAGATGCAAGTAACCCTAGATCGGCTATAGTATCGTCTGACGAGGAGTTAGAGAGGAGTGCACAGGTTGGTTGGCCAGCTTAATGGATCGGAGTCGAGGGCTACAAGTTCCTCAGTCGGGCAGTCTCGTCACACATCATTGTTGGTGTGTGATTTTTCTGGGTTTCTCAGTCCTCGTTGAATCAGTGGCCCAATTCTGTCTAAGTGGACTCTAGCGATGCAGTGTTTGGAATGTTGAAGATAAAATAAAAAAGAGGAATTTCTAGGAAGGTTCCTAGTTTATTGGGATCGCCAGCTACAGATATTTAACGACGCTGCAACACTGATGTCCTGCCTGCCTCACAATTATTAAGGGGGTTAAAACAGTGAACTACAACAAAAATAGTCTTAATGCAAGCAGGTAGTCCTGCAAGAATCAGGGCTATTGCAGTAAGTTTTGATAGGTAAGTAAGGGTATGTCCACAGGAAAATGTATTCTAAAGGATAGTAAATCTCCAAATCCAAGACATATTTGGCACCCTACTCTAAACAATAGTAGCGAAAGGAAGAGGAGAGGTTTTAAGGGGTTGTCACTTTAAGCTAAACTATAGAAACAAAATAGAACTAATTACATAAATAAATTGAGATTAACCAAAGAGTTCAGATCTTGCAAATGAAAAGAAAATAGCAAAATGAAGAAGAGCAGCTCAGGATTTGATCTCATTGCTACTTGAGTAGTTTGATAGCATTATAAGGGTTCAATGTGCAGCAATCTCTCATCTGGCTACAAGCACAACTGTAGGGTAGAAGAATCTAATCTAAACCAGAGAATTAGAGTGCTCTTAAGGCTACGATCTATCCACTTTAATGGTCACAGATCATCCAATAGAGTCCCTCCTTTCTAAGGCCTCCATCAGAACATGATAATCACTACAAATGTTGTAGATGCTAGGCCACATGCACAAGTAGCCACAGGTCTATCAAAGCTAGGAAGATCAAATGGTATTAAAAAGATCTACCAATTAAGTGGGTGGGTTGGTCCCATCTACACAAATCCGATCGAGAATCAAGTGAAACTAGATGAACAATAGATCTAATTAAGCAATAAAATCAGCAATTCATTCAAATTAAACACAAAGTACAATGAAATGCTCTCAAATTTGTAGTCTGTGCAACAATTGACCCACAATAATGCTCTCAACTTTCCCAAATTACAGATCAATCTCACCCTTACTGCTCAAAAGAGTTTAGCCACTCATGATTGGCTAAAGAGAGAATGGGAGAAGAAGGAAGAGAGAGGGAGTTTGGAGAAGATGGATCTGGAATTAGGCTCTGGTTCTTTCAAATTCTGGATGGTTGTTCTATATTTTCTTTAACCTTTTATACTCTCCTCCTCTATCCTCAGATTTGTTTCAGCCAATTAGAGTGCAAGGGAATAATTCTGTTATGCTGATGTGGCTGATTTCTCTTCTAGAACCCTCAATTGAAAAATACACGTGAAATCGTTAGGGTTTTCAATCGTGCACAGTTGAATGCCAAAAGTACCCCTAAGGGTTGCTGACGTGCTTTAGAACTCGTGCACAAAACTCTGGAATTGGTAGTTACTGATGAAAGAAAGTTGAGAAGTTGCCAGTTCGAGTGTCGAGAGGTTTAGGGAACCTCTCGACAGGTTCTCTGTCTGCTTGATCTTCACTTCGACAGGTTGTATTGGCTTTTGATAGCTTTGTAGACTTCTCGACAGGATTGAAGTATTCAGTCGACATGATCAGTGTAACTTTCGATAGGTTTGGCAACATTCAGACAGGACTGGGAGTAGCTCTTGATAGGATTGGAAACTAAATTAATCCTGCTGTCCAGTTCTGCATTCATCCTGTCGACAGGTTATAATCAACCTGTCGACTTGTTATACAAGTCACCACTGAGTTCTCGACAGGTTGTCTTGGACTGCTCGACAAGTTATGCTGAACCTCTCGACTTGTTCTGGAATTGTCTCGAGATCTTTATCTTTTCAGCTCAGTACCTCTCGACAGGTTCTTGCACACATACTCGACCTCTCGACTACTCTGCTTTGTGCGTCCACAACTGGCACACATCTCTAGTGTGTTGTTCTTCATTTGTTCAACACTCAGTAGCCTCTTGATAGGATTTAGTCCTCATTCTTTGCACTGCACTCAGCCTCAAGCATTCCTAGTTGAGCTTAAGGTAATCTCATGAACTTCCAAGGCTCTGTGGACTGCATGATTGGCTGGCCTTTGGGCTGTAAGGTCACATGTTGAGCAACAAATTGCTTCTTTGGCTCTTTTAAGTGGAAGTCTGTATTAAGCTTGAAATTTATTGCTTAACTATAAAATATACTCAAAACACATTATTAGTCAGCTCAAGGGTCCAACAAAGATCAGGTTAGGAGGTGAAAAATGGTATTTTTCACTGCTTAACAAACACTTCAATGATCACGCTTTAGAGCGGGTGTGGGTTACTTCTTTACTGAATCATCCACCTGCAAACGTTAGCAGTTATGACTCTTCCTTATAGTTTAGATAATTTAGTTTTCCTTTTTCTTTCCCTATTATTGTTGTAATTTTAATTGGTTTGAGTTTCCTAATTCTACTATGAGTCTAACTGTATGAGGTTATTATAGTGACCTAGTCTAATATTCTAATCCTATTAGGAGTTTAATTAGTTTTAGGTGTTGTAGTCTTGTTAGAAGTCTAATTAATTTGGTTTCCTAATCTTACTAGAAGTCTAATTAATACTAGTCTCCTAATTATACTAGGAATGTAAATATATTAATTCTAATGAAACTCTAATTAGATCAGGCATGTTCATTATACTGGAATTCTAATTGAAAGCAAATATAGTAATTCTACTGTAACTCTAATTAAAGCAAGTATACTAATCTTACTGAAATTCTAATTAAGCAAGCATAATAATCCTGCTGGAATTCTAATCAAAATAGAAGACTGATTTTACTAAAACTCTAATTAAAGCAAAAGAACTAATTTGATTAAGATTTTGATTAAAGAAAATAAATTAATTTTCCCAAAATTCTAATTAAAGCAATGAATTAACTATATCAAAAATCTAAATAAATGAATGAATTAATTATACTAAAATTCTTATCAGAGCAATAAATTAATTATACCAAGATTCTAGGAAAATTATGGAACTGATTTTCTAATTACAATTAAAGCAATATAATAATCCTAAAAAAAGGGTTTTTGGTCCGCTATGCTAAGGAGGATTTGCCTCATTCCTGAGTACCCTCCGTAAGCTCCCTTAGGTGAATCGGGTGGCTGAGATTAAAGATAAATTGGATTTTGGAATGTAATATTATTTTTTAGATTTTTAGAGTCAATTTGGAGATTATAATTATGAATTAAATTAAGAAGCTATAGTTTTAGAAAACTAAATTAAGAATTGGGATTTTAGAAATATTAAATTAAGAAATTTAAATTAGAAATTTAAAATTTAAGGACTGAATTCGGGTCTAAAATCAGAAAATCAGACCGTATGATTAAGGACTGGTTCTAGAAACTAAGAACTAAAATAAGAGATTAATGATAGGACTGGAGATTAAGATTTTAGAACAAAATTAAGGTTTAGGATCGGTGAATGAGGCCGTTAGATTAAGGACTGGTTCCAGAACCTAAGAACTAGAACCCGAGACTAAAAATTATGGTCTAAAGGGGGTGCTACGATCTACAACTAAAAATTCAATATTAATAATTAAGAAAACCTAAGTCTAAGAATTAAAATTAAACTAAGGGTTGATGCTAAAGGTTGGATTTTTATCTAGGGCCGGGGCTGCGGAGAGAAATCTAAAAATTTCGGAGCTTGAATCTCGAAATCATGACTAGGTTCCTCAGTGAGCGACCGGCTGACTTGCTCAGTGAGTTTCCTAGTTCTAACAATGTTAGGATTAATTGCGCGCTTGATGTAGACTGCACAATCTGATTAAGCGTCTCTTTCGAAGTGCTTGATCGTGGAATCTTGGGGGTCAAGGACAATAAGACTAGGTCGGGCGTAGGACAATTGCGTGTCGGTGGTCGGGCGCTCTATCCGATCGTACGTCTTGTGTGAGGTGCGTGATCGAGTCTCGAGGTGGTATGGGAAAGGGAGTCTGGTCTGAAAGGGGGACTGATTGCACATGTGTGGTTTTACATGCAATCAAATTATGCACGTGGTTTTAGGCACGTAATTCGAGGCTGTTCGGGTTCGGGTCGGGTCTGAAATGCAAGACTATTATTTCAGCCAGCATTCCGACTATATACTATTATTTCAGTATATAGTCTCCCTATTTTGGGATCTGAGCCACAGAGCTATTGTTTCAGCCTGTGTTCTGCCATGTATTATTGCTTCAGTGCATGGTTTCCACGTTAGGGTTAGGGGGTCTGAAATGCAAGACTATTGTTTTAGTCTGCATTCCGACTATATACTATTGTTCAGTATATAGTCTCCCTACATTGGGATCTGGGCCACAGAGCTATTATTTCAACTTGTATTCAGCCATGTACTATTGTTTTAGTGCATGATTCCCACGTTATGGTCATGGGGCCTCAGCCACAGAGCTATTATTTTAGCATGTGTCAAGCCATATACTATTATTTCAGTATATGGTCTCACATTAGGGTAAAAGGATCTGAACTACAGTGCTATTATTTTAGCCTGTGTTCGATCATATACTATTGTTTCTGTATATGGTCCCTATGTCAGGATGTGAAGCTTGTAGAGAAAGTAAGTCCTTGCCAAAAAGTTATGGGAAAGGTCAAAGGTTGATCGAACAGATTTGTATGTTCCGAGAGGGCAAAATGGGGGTGTCTACAGATGCCCCTCTTCGGCGTGCTCTTGCGAAGTAAGAATGCATCGAAGAAGTAGACACCCCTCATTTGAGGTGTCTTCTTGTTTCTCTTAGACTGTGCAAAGTAAGAATGCATCGAAGAAGTAGACACCCCTCATTTGAGGTGTCTTCTTATTTCTCTTGGACTGGGGATGCTGACATGACATGGTTAGATTTCTTATCTATCAGCGTAAGCTAAAATGGAGCATTTGGGGGCCCAGTGGTAGCTATCGAAAGGCGTGTTCCATGTCGTGGATGCCCAGGGGCGATCCCATCGCGTATTGCGACCCGCTGTCATAGACAGTCGATGGGGGAAGTCAGCGTATCCTATTCTGCCTGTGTAAGGGGCATCTCGTCACGTGGCACGACCTGCTGCAAGTGACAGTCAAACGAAAAGGAGAATCACCATATCCTAATCTGTGGGTGCAAGGGGCATCCCGCCGCATGTCGCGATCTACTATAAGGGGCAATCAAATAGAGGGATATGATGCAGTCGAGGTACTAGGGGGCGTCATACAAATATCTATAAATAAGGTCTAGGGTCCGATAATAAAAATGTAATATAATGTCAAAGGCTTTTGTAAGTCATGTCAGACCGGGCACGTCATTACTCACACCAATGCACGTCAGGCGTTCCTTTTCCAATAGGCATTTGTAAGTTCTTAGATTGAATATACTCATTATTCAATTTCCTAGGGGAATGGCCGGTTTGGGCTAGTAATTGAGGTAGATTTTTGGTGGGTAAAGTCTCTTTGTTTATTCATTTATTCTTTTTTTTTTTTTGGTTTCTGCTTTTTTGTTTTTTTTTTTTTGGGAGTAGATTTTTTTTTTGGATGTAAGAAAGTTTTTTTTTTGGAAGTAAGGGGTTTTGAAACTTTGGGATTTTTAACTTAAGATCAATTCGGTGATAAATCTTCAGAAAACATGGCTTCCGAGACATCGCTGAGCAGATCCACCGGTACAGGATTTATGAACCCGACCGTTTATGTGGTTGTCAAGATGACACTTGGCATGCTGGATACTCTGTTTAACATTCTCAATGAATACTGATGATTGTCTTTTATGGGAGGACTATAGTTATTCACAAGTCGAGAGAGATGGGTTTTGAAAAGATTTTTTGCTTAATCCTAGCTAACTATAGTTTACAAGGAATATCGAGTAATTGAAAAGTGGGTAGTACTTACCTAGGGGTGATACTTACCTGAATTATGCGTAGCTTGTGCAGTCCGTGATGGGACTTTGGGTTGTTGGGGTGATGCTGCGATGGGACTTTGGAGATTTCTTCCTTTCTTTTTTTTTTGCTACTGTAGCGACTTGGTGGCCATTACTGTGATGCAATGTCTTGGGTGTGATGTTGCGATGGACTTGGGGGTTCTTCCTTTCTTTGGCTGCGTGTTGGATGAGTCCTGGTGGGACGTGGGGATTCTGACAAGATGTTCGTGTTGAAACTCGGCACTGGTCGAATGTGATGGGACATGGAAGGAGTCTCGATTCTTCATGCATTTCTGCTGTGGCAGTGGTATCTGGCGACTATTATGTAGCGATCAATTCGGGAGGAGGGCTCTTTACTTTAGCGATGGGACATGATCGAGCTTTCTCCCTTTCCATCATATGGCGTGGCAGATGTCGTTTGAGCTTTTCGGATAGTGATGTTTGCGATGGGAAGTGGGAGGAGTCCCTCTACTTTTGCAATGGGATATTGGCTGAGCATAGTTAGTAATGGGATTTTCAAAAGGTTTGACTCCATACATTGTTTCATAACGAGGATTTCAGGGAGGTGTGATCGATGTAAGATGAGATGAAATTGTTGTGTCACAATGGGGCCTGTTCGTGGTGAGAACGAGTTGTAGTCGACTCGCGAAGGGACATATTCATGGGTGTGTGGTGGGGTTGTATCTTGTTTTCGAGTAGTTATGTTATATTTGCGTGATATAGGCACATCTTGTTTCTTTCTTTGACAGATCTTGGGTTATGTAAGGTCATGTTATGATTGTGTCATGATTGGCTTCATCTTTTGGCTTCTCATGAGAGGAGGTGTGGTGGCATGATTGATTTATCACGATGGGACTGAATATTATGGTGGTGTAATGTATGCATCGTATCATGTATGCATCTTGTCATGATGGGACGTGCGTGATGGGGTTACGTGATGGGATAGGAGGATTTTGATCGAGATGAGATAAAAAGATGTGAAGGTATAAATTTTGTCGAAAGTCAAGCATTGCGTGCCTGATTTAGATCGCTCAATATGATTGCACACCTGTTTAAGGGCGTGCGATCTCAGGTTTGAAGGGCTGTTTATGTGTGTCTGAGTTTGCGCATGATTGTATTATGTGCTCTAATCATAGCGCGTGATCGAGGCATCACAAAGTCACTATGCGGGCGACCATTTGTATTGCATGGTGTGAGGTATTCATTTGACAAGGTTGCGTGATTCACAATGAGCACGTGATCGGAGCGTCACGCAGTTGGCGCAGGCGATGGTTTAGTTGTGTGCTCGGTTCGAAGCGTGTGTTTTAGATTGAGCGCGTCGTGTGATACGCGTGACTAATTTAAGCGCTCGTGTCTAGGCGTGTAATTAAGTTCGTACTCTATATAAGCGAGGGAGCCTTCATTTGCTTTTCATTCCCCGATTTAGTCTCGAGTTTTACTTTTTCTGAATATTTTGTGTTCTAAAATTTATGTTTTAGCGATATTGGGTGATCTAACCGTTCGGTTGAGATGTCGTTTCTTCCTATGTTCATGATTTCATGCGTTCTTCGTCCCGAGGTGATGCTCAGGGACGACGTTATTCTGAGAATAGGCAGTATTGGGAAAGAGGGCGCTAGTCTTCATATCGATCCCTTTTAGGGAGCAGTGAAGGCAGCGTTGAGGGGGCGACAGCGGAAGAGGTGAAGATGGCGGAAGAGCATGGTGTTACAAGTGGAGGGATGTGTTCCCCAACCAATCCTCCACCTCTCCTTCTGAAGCCTCTGATTGGACGCTCTACTCCTCACTTTGTGTCCATTTTGGGTCTCCAGTTTTCATTTTGGGTTGTAAATAAGGTTCTAGGTTTTTGTTTTGGGTTGTAAGTTCAGGAGGTATGCCTCTGGGGATAATTGTAAAATTTTTAAGTTATAAATAAAGAGGTGTTTTTTATTTATTGTGCTTATTTATTTGTTTAAACTTATTAATGGATTAGTCAGGCCTATCTGATTTGTTTGATCTAGTTTAGGATTTAATTTAGGTTGGAGTTTTTGGATTCATTCAGGGTTTATCCTGAGATTAATTTGCTTTATTTAGAGGATTTACTTGGTTCTGTTTGGTTTGGGGAATTTTTTGTGAGTCCCAAACAAGTTAGGGTCTCATTTTTGGAAATTTTTTTTTTTGTTTGTTTAAGGTATTTTTAGTCTTATGTTTGATTTGGTTTGACACTTGTTAGAAATGTGTGAATTTAGGATTTAATTTAAAGTTTCTAGAGGGGCGTTAAGTGTTTGAATCTTATTGGTTTGTTTACTTTGCTATGGATTTATATTTCCTTGGAGGGGTAAGTGCTGCATGATTATTGGTTTATCCAGGTTGTCATGGATTGTGGTCTTTCAGGGGGGTTATGTGTTTGGTTTTGGATTTAATTAGATTAAAAGGATTTAAAGGGGTGACACTTGTCATTTTGTGGTTTAAGAGGTATAGCTTATAAATGTGTGAGCCAAGGGGCTTTGGGTTCTTGTTGTTTTGAATTTTATTTCAAGCTTAGGATTAAAAGTTTTGGGGCATTTTTTTTGTTTGTGATTTTGGGCATTTTTGCTCATTGATGCCTTTTCTTCCTCTCTCTTTTGTATCCCGGGTATTGAACCCGAGGAGTGGTGGTTATTAAGTGGATTATTGGGAATGGACGGGATTGGGAATGTGAGGTAGCAGTTGAATTGCTACCATGCTAAGGGAAGAGGCGGAGGAGAAAAAGGTGGTTGAAAGGAAACCCAAGGATAAGGCAGGGTCAGAGTTCTTGTGACCGATGCCTATTTTTTCCTAGTAGGCTCTGCGAATTAAGTGTTAGTTGCTCCTCCTTGTTATGCTTTCCAATGTGAGCTTCCAAAGGTAGATCCCGCAGGTCCTGGGTGGCTTTCCGTGAGCCACTCTTTCTTTTTTGCAGGATCGTGGTGGGGAAAGGTTGTCATTGTCAGAATTCGTTCAGGGTGCATTCCTCCTTCGGGCTTCTCCAAGCTTTTTTGTTTCCCAAATAAATCCGAATTCGGGCATTGCCTGAACGTGCAGATTTTGAATTTCTTGTCTTAAGTTGTGTATTTAGAGGGTATGCCCTCGGTGCGTTTTGTAATTGTATTATTTATTTATGAAGTGATTGCAATTTCAATTTATTGGTGATTATTTCCATTTAGTAAATTTGGGTTTGGTTTTCTTTGATAGCTTATTTGGCTTGTTTTGAGTGTGAGGATTTAAGTTTGGTTTGATTTTATTTATTTATTTTGATTTGGGGCGAGTTGGGAGCGGTTTTTTATTTAGTTTAGTTTAGGTTCAACTACATATATGACGGGGGGCATTTTTTTTTTTAGTTTGGTCTTAGTTGGAGTGTATAAGTGATGGGGGGCATTTCTTCATTTTTTTATTTAGTTTGGTCTTAGTTGAGGTATATAAATGATGTTGGGGGGCATTTTTTCAGTCTGTTTTTGGGGTGTATACGTTCTAAGTCAGGAGTATTTGGATTGGTCTTAACAAAAGCGTAGCTTAGGTTGGCAATCAGCGTCTAAAATCTCTCGATTTTAGGCTTGGGCCTGCTGTTCTAGGCATGTTTTTTTTTTTAGGAGATTACGCCCTTCCCTCCGGTGCATGAACAAATTGCACGCCTGAATGGGTGTGCGCGTTCCAGGGAGTCGAAAGGTTATTAAGTGTTAATTTCCAGTCGTTTAACTGAGTTAAACGCACTATATGTGGCGCAGGATTAAGGCGGTGGCCGGTCACTGTTGAGGTGACTATTGGCATTCGTGCGCTACTGTGTGGGCGCTTGAGGTGATTATGCGCTTGGTAGGTTGCGCTCAACCAGGTGGTCGAGTTAGTTTGAGAGGGCTACATTCTATTTACGCGCTCAAGGATGGGCGCTTGATCCAAATTATGCGCGAGGACCGTGATGTGTGATTCGGTCGAGCGCGTGAGTTCACGCGCACGATTTGGGTATGTTCTATATATAGTTTAAGATCTTCATTTTCACGCTATCCATTTTTGTCTTCGATTCTCTAGTTTTCTTGTTTCCTTGCGCTCTAGTTTTCACATTTTTGTGATATCTTATGATCCGGTTATCCATTTCAGGTGTTGTTTCTTTTGTTTTCTTGAGTTTTTTGAGGTCTTTGTTCTAGGATGGAGTTTGAGGGTGGTGGTAGGTGCAATCTTACTATTTCTGAGTTAGAGAGGATGATGATGGGGGAGATAGGTGAGACCTCTGAGGCTCGAACTGATGCTGTTGTTAAGGGCGACATCGAGGAGATGATTAGAGAGGAGGTACCAGAGGGTGACCAGGTAGTGATCAGGGAGGAGGTACCCGAGATTGAGCAGGGTGTAGCTGAGGATGAGGGTGAGAGGATTGAGGAGGAGAGAGCTGAGGTGCACCAGGGGGAGGGGCGTCGAGATCGCAGACACTTCCCGCTGGAGGATTTCTTCGCTCGAGGCCGGGTAGGTACCCGTGACCAAGAGTTCCTTCATTTTCCTAGGCATTTAGGTCATGACATAGACTTATTAGGATTTGGAAACCCTTTTTAATTTATGTTGAACCTGCATTGATCATTGGTTGTGTGCTCACTCATGCATCATGACCGCATCTAGAGATGGGTCACGTTTTTGTTCAGTTGTGACTCATCATGTTTTGTGTATTTGTTATGAATTGTCATTCGTGTGTTTGAATATATCTCATTCGCTTTTAGCTTTGGGTCTACTTGTCATAAGTCTGTGTTAGTTTTATTTTTCTACTTGTGTTTTGTTCGATAGGAGCCCTCGCAGTTGGCTATCAGCTCGGTGTGGACCGAGTCCCATACTTGGTATCGTGCCTTGCCAGAGTTTCAGTGGGCGCGGCTGGTGTCTTTCAGTTTCAGGCCGATCCTGGAGCTAGAGCCCTTTCAGGTCGATCATGGTCTGATTGCGGCGATCTTGGAGAGCTGGAGGGAGGAGCATCAGGAGCTTCTCTTTCCAGTTGGTATGTTGTTGCCGACTCCGAAGGATTGGGTCCGCATCATTGGTCTTTGTATTAAGGGCTAGCCGATCACGGGGCGGATGGCAGGAGAGTATTTGGTGGTGTGTGAGGAGATTTTGGGTGTACCACATAGATCGAGTGGATCGAGGTCAGGTGTAGTTCGGGTCACTTGGTTCTTCGATACGTTCACCAGTGGCTTCATCCCTCTGAGGCGTCATTCAGAGGCGAAAGTCTTACGAGGCGCGTTCTGTGGCGGTGGCGGGTCGGGAGCCCGTGGTGGAGCTGGGTTGGCTACGGATAGGGTGCTTCGAGTGTTCTTAATGTACTTCCTCGGTGTAGTACTCTTTTCTTCTTTGACTTTGGGATGTGTCACTAGATTGTTTTTCCTGATTCTCAGGGACTTGGATCGGGTCCCTTCTTACGCATGGCGTGCGGCCGCGTTGGCGCATCTCTATGAACAGCTTTATCGTCGGGGATGGGGCGTCGCGACGATCGAAGGTTTCCTTCCCTTCCTCTAGGTGAGTTTTAGTTAGTTGGTGTCATAGTGTCTTTATTTTTCTTTTGGTTGTAGCAGTTATTCAACATTTCTTTTATTTTATTTTCTAGTTTTGGGCGTATGATCATTTTACTTTTCTTCGTCCGAGGTTCTGTTCAAGGTGACTGTTGGATGGCTTCTGCTGCTTCTTTTTATTATAAAAATGATAAAGACAAAATTAAAGGAAGCAAAACAAAACAAAACAAAATGGAGAATGAACACAACACAAAACCAAATCACAGTCCTGCAAGAATCCAAGGCCTGTTGTAGCATGTTTTAAGTAAGAGTTTGTCTCACAGAGATAATGATCTAGAACCCAAAATGGGCTATAATAGTAGGCCTCCAGATCTGGCTACAGATTTGACAATCCTAAAGAAAGGGAGTTGGGTGTCACAATTACACTAAATTAATACTAAAAGAAGAGAAATAAAGTGCAGTCCTATCCTAAAGAAAGGGGTATGAAGAAGGTGGTGATGGTGTGTAATAAAATAAAGATAAAAGGATGGGAAGTAAGCAGTTTAGGCTAAAGTTAATTTAGTTATGTAACTCAGATTTAGGGTTGTCTCTGCAGCAAATCCTTGCTGATGTGCTATCAAAATCCTCAGCAAGGGAGAAGAATCCAATTTAACCCATGCCATTTAAACTGCTCTTAAGGCTATACTCTGTCCACTTAAATGGTCACAGACTATCCAATAGAGTTTGTCAAATCCCATTGATTAAATCATAAAACTAACCTAATCCAAAGGAGTGGACTGATCTTAAGGCTATAATCTGTCCAATTAAATGGTCACAGACTATCCAATAGATTTCCTCCAACCAATGAATTAAATCAGGCCATGAATACCATTACAGACACTATGTTTGCAAGCCTACAAGCTCCCCAGATCTGTTATAGATCTGACGTGCATTCATAGGGGCAAACAGACTTGGAAAACCAGGTGAAAACCATAAGGTATCTCAGGCTGAATGAGGATTTAGATTCAGCTGGTCATTTCTATAAAAGGCCTGCAATGACTCAGCTCACAAGTCTGCAATCACTATAGAGAAATCAAATCTAACATCTGATATTGGTCAAGTAAAACAGAAAGGAGCCTGTTCCTGCAATAACCTCTCACAAGGCTACAAGCTCAAGTGCAGAGGAGAAGAATCCTTCTCAGATCTGTGACCAAGACCTGCCCTAGGGCTATAGTCTGTCCACTCAAATGGTCCCAGGCTATCCACAGAGGCTGCCTTACCCACAGATGATGAGATAGAACATGTAAGCTGCTGCTGCCACCATGGTCCCAGGGCTACAAGCTCAAGCTTCCATGGGCTTTTAATCAGCTCAAATCCTAAATGCTTGTTATAGACTGAACAAAACTATGGGAAAATAGGAAAATAACAGATTGAATGAACATTTAAAGTATAAATTCCATTGATCAAAATTACCTACAATGCAATTTCTCAAGGCAGCAACCTTGTGCACAACAGCTCTTCACAAAATCCTAAAGATTACAAGTCCCATTATAAAACTAAATAAAACTACACCTAACTGCTTATAAAAAGATTTAGCTAGCAAGTGCTGGGCTAAGAGAGAGCAAAAATGGGAAAAGGAAGTGATCAAACCCTAACCCTAGCCTGCTTGAGCTCACCACAGACAGAGGTTGAAGGAGAGATGTTATTCTAAGTTACAAGTATAGCTTATATACTCAGTCCTAATGCCTTAGCCAACAGAAGAGTAAACCCTAATTTTTCTTACAGATGTAGCACTGTTATAACCCTTGGATGCTTTGGGATGTGTGCCTCGAGATTAAGGCCTCGGGATGTGTGCCCTAGACCTGAGAAAATCCCCAAAAGGTACTTGAGTTAAGACTGAGAAGTGGAGAGGCTGAGCTTTGTGAGGCTGGCTTCTGCACATTAATTTTCTTGCATGGCTTGCATAGTACTCACAAGGTAAAATTTGGCTTTAAATGCAGCTTTCTCATGCAAAAGGATTTAAGCTTGTCGCACAGTTGCTTTTTTGCTCTTTAGTTTCTTCGCGCAGCTTGTAAAGTCCTTACGAGGTAAGAATTAACTTGGAAGGTTTGTTCACTCGTGCAGGTGGACTTCGCATTATCGCGTGACTGCTCTGGCTTTGAATGCACTCGTGCAGTAGGGCTTCAGAATTTCCTGTCGCGGGGTACTCACGCAAATACCTTTACATCTCGCTCAGTTTCTTGTCAAGTGGGTAGCACATCTCGCTCGGTATAGGGTTAAACTTCTAGGCGCACGAGAACTGCGCAAGAGAGCTTATAGAGCTCTCTCTCCTCCATAGCCACGCGAGAACCTCGCAAGTTAGCTGTTGTTCTTTGTGAAGATTGGCCTTGCGAGATAGTATGCACAGTTGATATAAGCCTTGATCCTCGCAAGAACTTCGCTAGCTGGATTTCTGAAGGCTTAGTGCGCGAGAGGCTCGCAAGTTCTTTAAGTGGTGATTGTAGCTGAATTACGCGATTGCTGCGTGAGTTCTCTTGTGCTGCATGTCTTAGCTACGCGAGGAAGCTTTGCAGTGAATTGAACGACTCGAGG
This sequence comes from Chloranthus sessilifolius, assembly GCA_021018995.1. Lineage (NCBI taxonomy): Eukaryota > Viridiplantae > Streptophyta > Magnoliopsida > Chloranthales > Chloranthaceae > Chloranthus > Chloranthus sessilifolius. Next base: position 89,192,597 of record CM037593.1, read on the forward strand.
CAGCACCTCAACTGTGCGAGATAAGTCATTTGTCCCTCTGCTGCTATGCACATGCTTCTGTTATAGCTTCCTCCACTCTCATCTATTCTTCTTTCATCTGTTAGACTTTCTTGGTCTATCAGGACATGCAAAATAGTTAACATGGTGTGTACCACCATGGTATTCCATCAATCTCTGGCTCAGCTGTCATCCTTGGCTTGAATTCTCTCTCTTCTTGGCACCAAAGACATGGACTTTGTGTTAAGCTATATAAGTTATTACTAATCTATAAAAACAGCTAAACAAGAGTTATTAGTCAGCTTCAAGGTCCAGCAAAGGCTAGGTTAAGAGGTGAAAAGTGATACTTTTCAGTGAATAACACACCCCCAAACCTAATCTTTGCTAGTCCTTGAGCAAAGCAAAATTTAAACAGCTACTCTAAGAATATAAAATTCACTTTCGTAGGGAGCACGGATGCATTTAGCTTATGTATCAAGCCTTTTGAACCCCTAGGTGATCCCTAGTGGAGGAGTGAAGTCTCCTGAAGGTTTTCAGTGAAGGTACCCAAAAACTTCTCAATGAAACAGTTAATAAAAGTGCAAAATTGTCAAGTAAGCTATCTATACACAGAGCATCAGTTCACCTTTGACTCAATATATGAGGAATTTAAACAAAGGATATCCACAGACATTTAATCATTAAAATTTTTGCATGTATGCACATCATTTCCAATTAATTTACAACAAGAGAAACAACACATGTATGTCAGTACTGAGGTCACCAATAATTTAAAAATTAGGCTTTAGGTAATGCCAAATGCATTCACTAATAGACCCAATGCTTACCAGGGCAGTCTCTCACAAAGAACATTGAGGGTTTTTGTTTTCTCACCAGCTTAAGAGCAGTTACAGTCCCCAAATGGGTCTGCAAGCATGAGCATAGACAAAGCTCTTAAATTCTAACATCATTGGCTATTCCTCACCATAGATTAGACAACTCCTCATCTCCACATAACAGCTCATTCAACTTAGGATCACAAGGTCTTATGACTGGGTTGTAATGTGGCTTATGGGTGTAGGTTATAAATAATGGAAGGATGAAAAGGATGCAAAATGGAGAAATCAACAGGTGAAGGAGGTGATTCATGACTTCACCTTCTTTAGTTCAGCACATTTCATCTTCTTTGATATTTTTTAGACTTAAAGTGGCTAGCTTCTCCTCTTCTTTTTACTTTTTCCAATGGAATTTCCTCTTGACTCCTCTCTCTTCCTTTTCATTATCCTTTTTCTATTTTTTTTCGTTTGAATAAATTTTTCTTTTCTTTTTATTTTTTATTTTTCTGAAATGCCACCCTCTCCTCAATTGCTATACTGTGTCCTTTAGGTGTTTCTCCTCATTCACCCAATGTTGACCCTAGCTTGTCCATCTTCAACTCCTCCTTTACCTTCTGAATTCTTAGAGTGGGGATAGGTTTGAATCAGGTCCACAGGTTTAGGTGCAAGTATTCAGGTGTATTTTGAAGAAACTGGAAATTAAGACTCAAAAGGTGTATGCACAAGGGCAGTTTACTGGGTTTGGTATGTTAAAGCTCAAACTGTCCAAGAGAAGGCCTTGATCCTTTCCTAAATGTCATGGATACTGTCAGCTATTTCAACTTGGAGATGCCTAACTTCTAGTGAGGACATTGACTCAGCCAGTCCTTAGAGCAGAAAGAATTGCCTAAGACACTCCTCAAAGAAAAAAAATAAATTTTAGGCCCAAGTCTTACTAGATATGGTTTTCATTGAACTCTTAGGCATGTCCTTACCTTTTTTCTCTCTTTAATGGTTCACTAAGTACTGACACAAGTGAGTTTTCCTGGTGTTCACCTCATAGAAATGTTAAAATTTAAAGGTTTTTAATGCTTAGATGTTTGCAAAAAGTTTTTATATTTCCTCATTTTCAGAGTTTCTTAGGTGATCACAAATCTATATCTATCTTACTCACTTGATTCTGCTACACTTATGTTAACTATATCATGGGAAAATCTTGCCATACCCCCAAATCTATGAGAAGCAGTGCCCTCACTAATTTAAAGATAAAGGGCATGTGCAGCAGGGATCATACACAAAATCAGACACAAAATAAAGTAAGTAAAACCATTAAACAAGGTGCACACAAACAACTAAAACAAACTAACAGGTATAAAGACAAAACGTGAACCAAACAAAACATAACAAAGAGAAATTTTATTTATACACAAAAATTTGTACAATGTAAGGGAAAATAACTACAAAAAGATTATACAAAAACATCCTAACTAACTACATGTGCATATCTAAAGATCCTAATTTTCCGCTGGCTCAGTCTTGACTTGGAGTCCTTTTCCTTTTTTTTTTCTCTTTCTCCATAGTAGCAGCACTTGAACTGGCAGGAGTGGCAATCTCAGCTGCTTGTGTAGGATCTCTGCCAGTTAGTTCAGCAACTCTCCTTTCAAGTATTTCTTCCTTCTTTTCAGCAAGCAAAACTCTACTTTCATAGAGTTTCCTGATGGCCTTTGTGACTTCTTTGGAGGCAGCTAACCTTTTTTTGAGGCCATCTGCTCTCAGCTTCTCAAGTGTTGCAGTATGCTTTTGAGCTTCATATTGAATCAAAATCCTACCCCACTCTTTTGATATTCCCAGCAATTGAATCATGTGATCTAGCTCCATTTGACTTATCTTCTCATCATAGGGCCGTTGGATGGAGGTTCTGATGGTAGCCGTGTCTTTAATGACATCCTTTTCAGGTATGGATTCTTTTTCATGGCATGGAGGAGAGTGGAGTATGGACGTATGGAAAAGGATGAGGTAGGTAGGATGAGCTGCTCATCACTTGAAGAAGGGCCAGCCAGTAAGGGAGAGGGGATGGATGATGGCATGGGTGGGATGGAAGTAGAGGGAATGGGCTGACGGAATTGAAGTTCAGGTTCTGGGTCTGTTTGGATTGAAATTGAGGGGGTTGGGATTAGGCCCTCCATATCTGTGGTAGCATCAGAGGTAGCTACAACAGGTGGGAGATCAGGTAGGGATTGTGTGAGGGTGATTAGCAGAGGTAGGGAAATAATGGGTATTTGGATAAGGTCAGATTGGGTTTCTAGTTCAGATTCAGCTTTAGCTTGAGTGGAGGCATTGGTAAAGGTAATAGGAAGGATTTCTGGGATAGGTGCAATGGGTGTAATAGCAGGTGTGGTGATAGCTGAGATTATGGGTTGGGGAGAAGGGGGTAGAGTAGGTAAATAGGTGGTTGGAGGGATAGGTGGTTGTTCTGATGTTTAGGTTAAATGTGACAAGGTGGCTTGGGTGGCTTGTAAGCTGGTTTGGATTGAGGCCTGGTTTTGGAGGGTGGAGGTCATGGCTTAAAGGTTGGCCTCAATGGATGATTGGGTTTGGGAGTTGGCCAAAACTTGAGATTGAAGGGAGAGTAATAGGTTGAGGATTTGGGGTAGGGGGTCAGGGGTTATAGGTGCAATGGTTGGATTGGTAGGATGGGTTGAAATGGGGAAGTGGGTGCATGTTGGAAGGTGGTGGTGTGGATAGGGCAAAATTGATGGGGTTATGGTGAAGCATGAGGAGGGTTGAAATGAGGGGGGTGAGGTGAGTCTAGTAGAGGGGTGAACTCATAGTTAATATCCTTTATGATAGAGGACATCAAAGCTAAGTATCCCTCTCCTGTAAAGGGGTCTTAGTCATGGGTAGGAGAGAAAGGAATGGATTGACCCATCAAGGAACTCAGGTTGAAAGGGCGTGGATGTTTCAATTGGCTGATGTGAGGTAGCTAAAAAGATGTGAGGTAGGGCTTAGGTTCAGAGGCTTGGGCTGTTGAGGGTGGTGGTAGGCCAAAGGTTGGGTCTGGGATAGTTGTGGTTTCAGGAATTGGGATGGTTTGGGAGATATAGGTGGGTTGGGACTCCATGGGGGCTTTGGTTAATTTTCTTTTCTTTTTATAGGGAGTTTTCATAGGTGGGCTGGGTAAGTAGGTAAGGGTACATGTATGGGTAGGGTCTCGGTAGGTATGGTGTGTGGTAATGAGGTTAAGGATGAGGAGGCAATGGTTTGAGTGCTGGCTGGCACACTTGAGCTGGCTGCCTCATGGATGGGGATATGGATGGAAGGGCTAGTTGGCATAGCAGAGAGTGAAATAGTGGCTGCAGAGGTGGGGGCTGCTGAGGTAGCAGCAACAACGACAGCAGCAACTGCTTCCTGAATAGTGGGGGCTGCTGGAGCTAGCAGATCTGCCTTCTTCATCTTCTTCTTCTCAATCAAAGTACCACTGATCCCCCATTGTTTCTTTCCATATTTTCTAGGGGCCAGGGCATCCATCTGAAATGGGTATCCTCCAAGCTTCAACAAGGTTGTAATAAGCCTGCAGTAGGGGAGTGAGTGAGGTTTCTTCTTTGTCTTCACCTTCTCACGAATATCTTTCATCCCCTCAAAAATTAACCTGGCAGCATCCAAGTAGTGGTGTAGACACCCAAATTCGGCCCAAGGCCCGATCGGTTTGTACTCTGGGAGAAATGCACCCCTGTGCTTCCAATGGCACCCCTGAACCCCTTGGGAATCTATCTAGACCTTTAGGAATCACCTAAAACCCATTAGAACCACTCCCCCAACCCTTAGAGATCACCCCTAAACCCTAGGATCCCTTCCCAGACTCAACTTAAACCCTTCTGAGTATTTGATGGGAGGAGAGCTACAGATTTTTATATAGACCACTACTGAGGATGAATCATATACCGTTGGAGAGAGGACTTCTCCAGCTTTCCAAAGAGCCAAAGATCACCCAATTTGGGATTGTGGTTCAAAAGTTATGGCCGAATGAAAGTCCATATAAAATCATGACTTTTTGCTTAGGCGTATGTATTACATACGCCCAGCAAATTCGGCCCCAGTTTGGTCAGGCATATGTAGTATATACACCTTGCATTTTTGGGTCAAATTTGGCCGGGCATATATAATACATATGCCCAGCATAGGAAGGCCCACCACGGGCACCCATCTTCTCAGATTCCCCCTGGTTTTCATGAAGATTACTATGCATAAACTGGGTGTATGTAATATATACGCCAAGCTTAGCTACAGTATTTGTCATTAAATGATCGAATTTCCTCCATCTGGTTTGACCCTTTGACCATCCCCTTGGTTAAGATGGGTGTCTTAAGGTTGGTTGCACCCCCTTTGAGCTTATTGGCAACCCTTAAGTCACCCATGGTCTCACCCCATCATCTACCATTGAAATCAGTTTCCCAAATCCCTAGGACCCTAAAAACCTAGAAAACCTTAGATGGAGGATTACCTAATTGCTAAACCAATTAGCTCTTAAGTAACCCTCTAACTCACCTCTTCTCTATAAATAGAGAGGCCCCCTTTCTTCCCAAAAGGTTGAAAGAATTAAGGTTGAAGAAAATTAGGGAGCCCTAGTGAGAGAAAGCCCTCTTATTTTCCATCCTCCAACCAGAATTCCAGCATGCTTAGTTCACCCCTTTCAACCCATTTCTACCATTAGATCACCCCCTTTTTAGTCAACCTTAGTCTCTAGTTTCATCCTATACTTCCCATCTACCGAATCTTAGCGTTAGAGTCCATTCCCCTACCGATTGAGTCATTTAAAGCCATCGGAAGCACGCCAAAGCAAAGGTCTTATACGGTGTAACAAGGGCCTGTGAGCTCCGACTCACCCCTCTCTTCCTCTACGTTCTTGGTGTTTCCTCTGTCCAAGGATTCAATCCGTTACGCCGTCGAAATTTCGGTTTAGCTCAAAGCTTGATAGTACAGTATAGCCTTCGGGCAAGGAGAAGCTTTGCCCATTTGTTTTCATTTTGGCCATAGATAGAGACCGCTACGTGCGGATTGATCGGGTGCCTAAACCCTTCCCGATCGATAACCGAAGCCCCTACCCTAGAGCCTTTGGCAAAGACCGGTAAATCAAAGTCATATTTAGCATTTTGATGCTCAAAATATTGATTTAAAGGTTTCTCGGGTCACCAAAAGCTCCGGGTGGCGACTCTACATTTTATTCTATCGCGAGCGCATCACCGCGACGGGTTTGAGAGGATCCATGCTCGCACAGATGGCGACTCTGCTGGGGATGTCACCCTAGCACTTCCCCTCTTGTTGGCCTTTCTTTTTATATTTTTTTACTAACCATGGCTGTTTTTTTGTTCTGATTTTCTGCTATTTTCTTTTATTTTTGTTGTTTTCACTAACATACTCACCCCTAGGATTTAGTCCTTTAAGTGCCTTAGCCGATTGGCGGGCCTACTTGCACATTTAAATTTCAGTTTTTTACGATTTTGTCATTTAAGCCGCCTTAGCCGTATGGCGGGCCTGCTCGCATCTACTTTCCACGTCATTTAAATTTCAGTCATTTATGAGCCTTAGCCGTTTGGCGGGCCTACGTGCGCTCTTTACTTCAGTCATCATATCTCACCATTGAACGCCGGCCGGTTGAGGCGGCATGAGCTTGTTATCCCCGACCCGAACATGGACTTAAATTTACTCCCCTTTAAAAATCTGTAATTAAAAGTGAACCAATAGTGTGGGGACATAATCAAAGTTATTTTTGCGTATTTTGGGTAGTTTTTGGGGGGTTTAGGCACAGATATAATTTACCCGGTTCTCAGTAAGGCGACAGCCCTAGTGGTGATGATCCTGAAAAGAACCACCCCTTCCAGTACCTGAGAAGGCGCTTGCGCCGAAGGTATATCGATTGGGTTGCCAATTTCGATCAAGCTGTAAAACCCGCAATGGTGAGAGCGTAGATAGCCCGAATTCAGCCGTGTATCCTTAGGAAGCGGAAAGGAGGGACCCGATAACATACACAGCAGTCCCCGGGAGCGTCCCTCCCAGAAAACCAGTTCAAAAGACCCATTTTGGGCTTGCTGTTTACTGTCAAACAAGGTTGGAAAAGCAGCCTCTGCCAGGCGTATATATTACATACGCCCAACAACAAATCCCCAGAAATACTCGGTATATATAATATATCGCGCCAAAATCAGATTTAAGAGCGGTATATATATATCGACCAAATCTGCTAAGTTTTGGTCAGGCGTATATAATACATACACCCAGTATATACTGGGTTCAAACAACCCAATCTGAGGCCCAATCCACCACCCAAGTTCTCCGATTAGCGGTATTAGTGCCCACAGTAGCCTCCCGCATTCTGTAACGCCCAATATGCCCCCGCCTAGTCAAAAGAAGGCGACTTCTCATTGATTTGCTCCGGGGGATCGGGTCATTTGCGTGGATTCCCTCACCTTCAATAGAACGAAAGGGTTCCCTTTAGCTTCTTCCGAAGTGTGTCGGATCCCGCCGTGGGACCTACTAAAGGTGCATATATCACCCGAGACGGGAATTTTTATAGGGCACCAGATCATCATTCATTTAAAATAGGGGAGATAATTTTCATTTGAAAAATCTAATAAAAAATAAATATATAGAAAAATCAAAAATTCGTATATACGCGCACTTTCGGTGTGACCGTCACTACGGCGACCTCAAACCCAACCCGTAGAGGAAGAACTAGGAAAGTGTTCGGCCCTTACCCAAGGCATCGGTACAACACTCATCAACAGATCATGTCGAGCGACGATACATCCCCGCCATCATCCCCATCTCATTCCCATATAGGAGAAGACCCGATCTCCAACACCTTCACCCAAACCCAGTTCGATGTCACGGGTCCATTTGGAGCACCTATGTTCGCATCCACCCCATCCCCCGCCCTTACATTTTCCCAACATACCCCCATCTCATCCTCTACTGAAACACCTCATTTCCCGACCGACCCATACATCCCCATCTCCCATCTATACACCCTTACTACACCCCCTACTCCCAAAGACCCCATCGGGAGCCCCATCTACCGCCTGACTCCCACATCCCGTCCACCTCGTCATCCATGCCTCCTACATCCTATATCCCATTCACCTCATCTCACCTGCCTTTCACATCACATGGCCCATCCCCATCCCAACATACCTCCCTATTTACCTAGGTCATGTCCAACTTTTCTCAGGGTGTGACCAGTAATCCACTGTCTTCCATAGCCATACATCCACACCCTCCAAGCACAATCATTCATACCCCCCATACCTGGGTCTTGCCCAATTTCACCCAACCCCCCTCTGTCCTTGAATGGCCCATCACCCTCCAATCTCATGCCTGAATCCATGCCCTCAATGGAGGACATGAGAATGATGTATGCCCTGTGGGCTACCTCTCAGAGTCCTACATTCCAAACCCCACATCTAAGTCTCCAAAACCTCCATACCCCATTCCCCCATGACCATGCCCAGCCACCCATCATTCATACCATCCTAGATCCCCCACCTCAATTCCAGGCCCAAGCCCAACAGACCCAAGCCCACTCATCTCAGGACCAAACCCACACGAATCGATGGGCCCAAGCCCAAATGTCTTTAGAACCATGGTCCCAAGCTCAAGCCCAAACCTAGGCTCAAGCCCACCAGACCCATAAGACCTAGGCCTAAAATCCTCAAGGCCCAGGGCCCAAACCCAGGCCCAAAATCCTCAAGGCCCATGGGCCCAAACCCAAACCCAAGCCCAAAACTCTCAAAGCCCATGGCCTCAGGCCAAAACCCACGAGGTCCAGGCCCAAGCCCAAAACTCTCAAAGCCCATGGCCTCAGGCCCAAACCCACGAGGTCCAGGCCCAGGCCCAAGCCCATCAGATTCAGGCCCAATTCCAAACCCCTCAGGGCCCTTGGACCCAAACCTATCAAACCCAAGCCCAAGGCCCATCATCCCACCCCCAATACCTGCATGGCCCATTAGCCCAAAACCAACAGGGCCCATTGGCCCAAAATCATGCCAACCCCCACACCCAAGCCCGAGGCCCATCAACCTAAGCTTTCCAAAACCATCAAGCCCAAACCCAAGGCCCATCCACCCACACTAATCAAAGCCCATTCACAAACCCCTTACCCCCTCACCAGTACCCTTCATTCACCTATACCCCTTATGCCCCCATCCCCCCCCCAACGAAAAATATGATCCACCCCACTCCTCCAAACCACACCTACAACATCCATACATCAACCACACCCCATCACCCCGAATGTGCACTCATCCACAAACCACTCATCCATTCACTCCTCCCCATCCCTTACAAGCTTTGTGGCCCCACTAGGTCGTCCAACCCATCACCCCCCAGGTCCAAATAGCGAACCTTGCCCCTCACCAGTACAATGACCAACAGTACGAGGAGGACGAGATCCACAATAGTGGAGGAGCTGCCAGTTTTGGCCCCCCTAGGCCCATCATCGTCACACTCGGGGTCGAACAAAATCAAGGGGAGGCAGTCCTAGCTACAGCCTCAAAAGAATTAGAGCAGCTGAAAAAACAGATAGACAAAATACAAAAGCAGCTAACGAAGATGGGAGGAGTAGAACTGCATTCGACAGACTTTTCAGACTTATGTCTATTCTCGGATGTCCCCCTACCACCAAAATTTAAGATGCCATCCTTCGATAATTATAATGGCACTGACAACCCCCCATTGCCCACTTAAAATCTTACTGTGGGGATATGTGCCAGCACGGCGGAGATGAATGACTCCTCATCAAAGTGTTCCAAAAGAGTCTAACGGGCCCAGCACTGAGATGGTTCACATCCCTAAAACCATCCATGACTAAAACTTGAAAAGATCTGACACATTTATTCCAAGAACAATATGTCTATAATATGGACATAGAGCCAAGGAAGTTGGATATGGCCCATTTGAAGCAAAGACATGATGAAACTTTCAGTGCCTACATAGGGAGGTGGAGGGAATTGGCCGCACAGGTGACCCACCAGATTCCGGATGATGAGCAGATTGAATTAATAACCAAGGGAGCGCTCCCAGTCATCGCGAAATTCTTGGTATATCAGCAGCAGTCCAGTTTTGCTGATTTGGTCCAAAATGCCAACCGTTGCGAAGACGCCATTAGAGAGGGCGGGTTGGGAAAGAGTATGGCCAACGGGGCCGCTGGGGTTTGGAAAGCTGCCAAACCAAGGGTTGAAAGAAGGCCAGGGGCAGAGGTACAGAACATCATTTATCCCCAGGCCAATGCCACCCCATACAACTCCAGGCCGCACACCCACCCCCGACTCGTTTTGAATAAGCACCAAGGCCGAACAATGGACTGAGGGCCCCTTTCACCCAGGAACAGATGAAAGCACAATTCGAACGGGTCTTCACGCTGTTAGGGCAATCATTAAGTGTCCTATTGCCAGTGTTGCTACAAAAAGGTATGGTCAATTTACTCCAGCCTTGCCCACCACTCAATCTGATACCAAGAAACTATGATCCAAACCTGCATTGTAACTTCCACTAGGAACTAGGTCACCCTACGGACCGGTGCTTCCCACTAAAGCACGCAATCTAAGATTTAATAGAGGCAGAAAAAATTATTCCCCCGTCGCTTCCTCAAGGGCAGAACTAGAACATCCATCAAGCCTCTCTACCACCACACTCAAGAGGCCCCAGGCCTAACATCCATTGGGTAGAAGAGGAAGAGGAAGAGTTCGATCCCTCATATTACATCAGTAGTCAAGAAGAATTTTCATTTCCTAGGCAGAACAGGGGCGAACCAATTGTAGGGGTGATCGAGCGCTGTACTTAGCCGATTACTTCCCCATCCCGGCATACCAAGAGGAGCCCCTAGATTTAGGGCAGTATTTTTCCACTCCTGCTCCTGCCTATCAAATCCAAACGGGCTCAGCCCCGCCGCAATCATACGCATATCCGCCCCACTCCAAATTTACCCCACAGTGCACACCACCTCCCAATCACCCCATCCCATATACTATCCCACCATCAACCACCCCATATACCTCTCCATCACACCCAAATCGTCCCACGCCATACATAACTCCACCATCCCCATACTATCCTACCCCATATACACCCCCAAATCCCCCTACCCAGCATACTACCCCGCCATCCCGAAATCATCTCGCCCAATACACAACTCCACCATCCCCAAATCACCCCCCATACACAACTCCATCATCCCCGGTTTACCCCGTTTTATTCACGAACCCACCATCACCCCCACCATGCCATCCCATTTACAAACCCTTCACATCAGTACCCTCCTGCTCCATCCGCTACCCCGTCATACCCCTATCACCCCGCACCTCCAACGTTTTCCAGTCACCCCATCCCAGTCACACCCCCACCAACCCCTCGCCATTTTGCCCCCAATCCAACTCCACCCCCACCCAAACAAACAACCCCCCACCCACTCCCCTTATCACCCGCTCCCAATCACCATTGGTCTTACCATGCCCCGATAACGCCTGCACGAACCCCCTCCGTACCCTCAAACCCAACTTCGCCAATTCTCGCCAATACTATCACACCCCCTATTAGAGTCAACCTAGTTGGGCTCGAGAATTCGACATACCCAGCCCAATCCACCCCAGAATCACCCTGCACTCCCTTCCTCATCCCGAAACCCACCTATGACCCACATTAGGTGCCGTTAAATTACGAGCAGACGGATATGAATGTTGGTCACAACTGAGAAGAGACTGTTAAATTTATCACCCGGTCAGCCAGGATTTCTACACAGCCCGAAGCATCGGGGGCCAGTAGAGGAGAAGAGAAGAAAAAAGAGCAAGCCGCAGGAAACCCCTTCGAGAAAATGGCCAGAGAGCATGTGTTGGAGACACAGCTCAAGAGGACACCCGCACATATTACTGTCTGGGATTTGTTAATCACGTCCCCACTCCACTTTCAAGCCTTAATGGGAGCGCTCAAAGACGCACATGTTTCCGCCCACATAACCCCAAACAAGGTGAGAGAAATAATTGGGCAGGTATTGGCCCCAAATGCCATCTCATTCACTGATGCAGATCTGCCGCTCGAGGGGAACAACCACTCTAAACCCCTGAATATAACAGTGGAAGTAGGGAACATGGTGGTGTCGTTGGTCTTAATAGACAACGGGTTGGCATTGAACGTATGCCCTCTAAGGACAGCAATCAAAATCAGTGCGAACCCCAACACCTTCCGGCCATCAATAACAAGCACTAGGGGATTCGACAACACTCGGAGAGAGATCATAGGAGAAGTAGACCTCGACCTGATCATTGGGCCGTAAACCTTCACTGTCCCCTTCCAGGTGATGGACATCAAGTCTACATTTAATCTACTATTGGGCCGGCCATGGCTGCATGAGATCGGGGCAATACCATCAACTCTACACCAAAAACTCTGATTCATCTCAGGCGGAAGAATCGTCACCATCGTAGGTGAGAGCAGAGAAGACAGGGAGTGGAGAGCTCTGCATATTGAGAATCTGAAAGTGATTGACATGCCGCACACAGCGGATGACACCGATCTCCATCGATTTGAGTATGACTTCTCAGCCGTTACCCTCGAGCCGACTGAAAAAACCCCTGCCAAAATTGGAGGAGGAACGGATGCAGTTGTATTCATGTTCCACAAACCGGGCCACCAAAAAGGGAAAGGGCTGAGCCCGCGCCTTCAAGGAAGAAGAGACCCCGTTAGGACCAAGGGGCAGCAAACCAAATTTGGCCTGGGCTACAGGCCCGATGAAGAAGTCAGAGAGGCCAAAGAGAAGATAAGAGCCGTGACAGTCGCCAGGGCCAGGGGAATCGACCTGGAAGAAGAGCTTCCCGCCCGGCCCCACATCCGCCAAACCTTTGTAAGCGCCGGGGTGGTAAAGATTGATCTGAATGGGGAGACAAGGATAACCCCACACAAGCTTGCTTCTGCCCACCCCACTAACCCTTACATCATCCCCCCGAACCTCGAGGTGGACTTAGCAGCCCTCTCCTTATTTGATGAAGAAATCCCCCGGCCCACCCATCACTCTAGCACCAGCCACTTTTGGCCCACCCTAACCTTCAGAGATAGGGTCCCAGAGGATCCCTCCATAAACATGCTGAGGGAGGAACCACAAAAGCCTACTGATGTTGCTTCCAACCAAAGAGGTAAAGGCCAGGCCTCACAGGTAAGTAACTGGGCATCTTTGCCCCAACTCCTGGGAGCCGCCAAATGCTGTGAATACGGCACCGGCTCTCCAAAAAAAAATAACCTGTAAGAAGTGAGGTTAGCCTCTAGGACACTCTGCCCGTATATATAGAGATCCATCGCGCCAGGGGCTAACCTCCAAAAAATTGTGAAAAACCATAAAAATAGAAAAAATACCAATTCTAAAAATATTGTCCTTTAAAATTCCCAATAAAATTAAAAATGATGTCGTGACACCCGTCCCACTCGAAGCCGACCCCTTCTCTGTAGAAATACGAGAAGAGGTAGGAGTCACGAGTCTGGACGAGGAAGGTCAAGTCGATGAGCTCCCCAATGAGCTCCTTAAATAATTTACCGATTTTGAGCATGGCCCCACCTCGATCGTCGAAGAGATAGAGGACGTTAATTTGGGCACCGAAGAGGTCACTAGAATCACCAAAATCGGAACATTGCTGTCCCCTGTGGAGAGAAAGGGTATGATAGACTTCCTCCAGTCATACCAAGACGTCTTTGCATGGTCGTATGAGGACATGCCTGGTCTGGATACCGATCTGGTTGAGCATGAGTTGCCACTCTACCCTGATTGCAAGCCGGTTAAACAGAAGCAGAGATGCCTCTGACCTGAATGGATGTTGAAAGTAAAGGACGAGGACATTAAACAGTATAACGCGGGTTTCCTCATGGTATCCAAGTACCCGCAATGGCTGGCCAATATCGTCCCAGTGCCAAAGAAAGATGGAAAAGTTTGAATGTGCATTGATTTCTGAAATCTCAATAAGGCAAGCCCTAAGGATGACTTCCCATTACCCCACATCATCATCTTAGTTGATAACACAGCTAAGCACGAGATGCTTTCTTTTATGGATGGATTCTCAGGATACAATCAGATTAAGATGGCAGAGGCCGACCGAGAGAAGACTGCGTTCATCACTCCCTGGGGAACCTTCTGCTACAAGGTGATGCCATTCGGGCTCAAGAATGCCGGTGCAACGTACCAGAGAGCAATGACGGCCCTATTCCATGACATGATGCACCGGGAGATCGAAGTATACGTCGATGACATGATTGCTAAATCACCGAAAAGGGATGACCATTTGGTAAACCTTCAGAAGCTGTTCGAAAGGTTGAGAAAGTACAGGTTACGGTTGAATCCCTAGAAGTGCGCATTCGGCGCTATGTCAGGAAAACTATTGGGTATTATTGTCAGTAGGAGAGGCATCGAGGTCGATCCGACCAAGATCAAGGCCATCACTGAAATGCCACCACCGTCTACAGAGAAAGAGGTTAGAGGCTTTCTAGGCAAAATCCAGTACATCAGTCGGTTCATCGCACAGTTAACTCTGATATGCACACCAATCTTCAAACTACTAAGAAAGGATTCACCAGTTGAGTGGAATGATGACTGTGAAGCTGCATTTGATAAGATCAAGGGTTACCTCCTAAATCCTCCAGTATTGGCACCACCTGTACCTGGTAGACCCCTGATAATGTACCTATCCACGACAGAGTTTTCCATGGGCTGTGTGTTAGGACAACACGATGAGACGAGAAGAAGAGAGCAGGCCATCTACTACCTGAGCAAGAAGTTCACTGATTATGAGACGTGCTACTCTCATCTAGAGAAGGCATGCCTAGCACTTCTGTGGGCTACTCAAAGACTTCGACACTACCTGCTATTCCAACTCGTTCTACTTCTAGCATGGATGGATCCGTTGAAGTACCTGTTCGAGAAACCTACTCTCACTGGCCGAACTGTACGATGGCAGCTTTTATTATCTGAATTCGACATCACGTACGTCACTCAGAAGTCGATCAAGGGTCAGGCGCTTGCTGATCATCTTGCCGACAATCCATTACCTGATTATGAGCCGTTCAGAACTGAATTCCCAGATGAAGATATCTTGTTCATGACGGAAGACGATACAAAAGAAGCAGAAGAATCATGGGTAATGCACTTTGATGGGGAATCGCATGTCGAAGGCCAAGGAGTTGGCGCCATCCTGATTTCACCAAGAGGATCCCATGTACCTATTTCTATCAAACTCAACTTCCCCTACACTAACAATATGGCTGAGTATGAAGCTTACGCCGCCGGTCTACGGGTAGCTCTCGATCTGAATGTAACTCACCTTCGAGTTTTTGGCGATTCACAGTTAATCATATGTCAGACGAATGGTGACTGGAAGACGAATGACGAGAAACTGGTCCCCTATCATGAACACCTCGGGGATCTAATAGCTTGCTTCCAAGATGTGACTTTCCCATACGTCCCATGGATAAGGAATTGCTTTGCCGACGCATTAGCAACTTTGGCATCAATGATTGAAATCCCCTATGGTGTTGAGATGAAGCCGATCATGATCGAGCAGAGGAATGAGCCAGCCTTTTGCCTCTAGATTGAGGAACCTAAAGAGCCTGATGATGAGACACCTTGGTTCTCAGATATCAAGAAATTTTCTCAAAACACTAACTTTCCCCAAGGGTACATCCAAGATGGACCGACGAACCATTCAACGTTTAGTGGCAGGTTACGTCATTTGTGGGGAATGCCTCTACAAGCGATCATACAATAACATCTTACTCAGGTGCCTCACCGAAACTGAGGCAGTCAGTATTATGAAAGAAATCCATGAGGGAGTATGCAGAGTCCACATCAGCGGTCACATGCTCGCAAAGAAAATCCTACGGCAGGTATACTTTTGGACCACCATGGAATCGGATTGTTGCAAACATGTTCAAAAATGCTACAAGTGTCAAGAACACTCCAGCCTGATACACGCTCCTGCCATTGATCTTCACTGCAAGACCACTCCTTGGCCATTTGCTACCTAGGGCCTTGATGTTGTCGGAATGATTAATCCAAAAGCATCAAACGGACATCGGTTCATCCTCATCGCCATTGAGTACTTCACCAAGTGGGTAGAAGCGGCATCATATGCCAACATCACGGCCAGTCATGTTGAGAAGTTTCTCAAAAACAAGATCGTGTGCCGATTTGGAGTACCCAAAGATATCATCACTGATAATGGCACCAATTTCGCGAATAAGCGCATCCGAGACTTCTGCGAGCAGTACAAGATTAAGCACCATCGCTCATCCCCTTATAGGCCTCAGACGAATGGAGCTGTAGAGGCGGCTAATAAAACTCTCATTCACATTCTTGAGAAGATGGTAGTCACTTACCAAAATTGGAGCGAGCAGTTACCCTTCACGCTTTGGGCCTACAGAACGTCGATCCGTACCGCTACAGGGGCAACACCATTCTCCCTTGTGTATGGAACCGAGGCTGTCCTCCCGGTAGAGGTTGAAGTACCATCGCTCTGAATCCTCATGGAATCAGGCTTACTCGAAGCAGAGAGAGAGATCACGCTTTGATCAGCTGAACTTACTTGACCAAAGTAGACTCCTGGCCTTGTGTCACACTCAAGTTTACCAGGGGCGAATCGCGCATGCTTACAATAAACGTGTCCGCAATCGAGATCTAAAGGTAGGGGACACTGTGTTGAAGAAGATCATCCCTTCCCTCCATGCCGATCCGAGGGGAAAGTTTAGGCCAAACTGGGAAGGACCATATGCCATTCGAGAGGTGCTGCCGGGATACGCCATCCGTCTCGCCACCATGGACGGAGATCATCTTCCTGAGCCCATCAATGCTGGATACATCCAACAGTTCTACTCGTAGTCTATCATGATAAGGTAAGTATTGATGAAACAGATACATGACTGCTTAAGAATCATCCGAAAGAGGCCATCGTTCCAAGCACAGTAGCCCAAAAGCATCCCTAAAAATGATGATATCCTTTGCTACCCCATTTGAGCCTGGGTCTTTCTTTCAATAATGCCTTTCCCCAAACAAAAAAAATATATATACGTGCACATATACCAAAAAGAGGGAGAGAGGAAAATACATGAGAATAGAGTTACTATCAAATCCAAAAATCGAGAAAAGCAAAACCTCAAAAAAAAAATAATTCTCAAATGGAGAGAAAAGAATAACAAAAAATATATGTAGAATCACAGGAAGAAAGTATTGTGGGAAAATTGAAGCCATAACAAGGAAACCCTTTCAACCCAGCATACCTTCAAATCCTAACCCTACCCATGGCCAAGCTACACCCTGAAGGAAGCCCTCTTTGTAGGTTCACAAGCAGTCATATTATCTGTTAAGTAAACATGAGCCAAGTCGTGCGACGACACCAGAATCCCATCCAGCCGGTTATGACGGAATCTTTGTCCATGTCATGGCTTTTCGGTCCAAAAAAAAAGGGAAAAAAAAAAGAAAAAGAAAGAAAATTAATTTGAGTTCAAAGCAAGATGGACGTGGTGAAAACCCGTAGGGGCACCGCGGGTAAAAACAACGAACTCACGCGGACCAGGTGAAAACCTGAAAAGGCACCTGGGGTAAGAGAGCCGACCCATGGACGTAGCGAAAACCCGAAAGGGCGCTACGGGTAAAAACAGGGATGACAGGCATGGCGAAAACATGTCTTGGGCGCTGTGAGCAAAAATGTCAAGAAAAGAAAGATTAGGAGAGGATTTATTCCGGCCCGCCTATTTTATTCTGGACCCCTTGAGCCCCTTCCCCTTTCTTTTGTTGGGCCGCTCATGTTAAAATTAGATCAGATTCTAATCAAGTATGTCGTCTTTACTGCGTCATCTGACACATGACCAGGTAAGGCCAGAAGACCAATCAACCTTGGGGAAGCTGACCTATCCACGTTTAAAAAGAAGGACCGGAAACTCCTAAACGGGGTTCGACCATGCTCAAAAAGAGGACCCACCAGTTGGCCTTGAAAATACCGACATTACAAAAAGGAGAAAATTTCGAAAAAGATAATGGATTTTCCTTTCCCATAAAAAGCCTCACACTGTGAGGGAGAAAATTTCAAAAAAGATAATGGATTTTCCTTTCCCATAAAAAGCCTCACCCTGTGTAGGAGAAAATTTTGAAAAAGAAAAAAGATAATAGATTTTCCTTAAAAAAACCTTACGTTGAAAGACGTATGGAAGAAAATTCGAATACCAAAAAAAATAAATAAATAAATAAATATATATATATATATGTGTGTGTGTATATAGCAGATTTCATTTCTTTTCTTACAAGCATCACGTATGAAGTGTCACATCCTAAAAAGATAACAACATGACACACTTTCTACTTTCTGCCTTCTGTACAAGTATAAAACAAATAAAAAAGAAACAACCCAAAAAAGGAAGGAGATCTTTGTTAAGGGGCATCAGCCCCCCCTTTGTATATATGATCTATGGTATGTGTAGGAACAGGTCAGGGGCAGGAATCACGCTTCAAGGCACTAATCTCTGCGAGAAGAGAGTCCTCACGGGCATTTCGATCGATCAACCACCTACCATGAAGGAACGCCACCGACCACGAGACTCATCAAAAGCCCACCAATCAAGAACCTCACTCTACGGTCAGGTCTCACCTGCCATCTCGCCTCGCCCTCTCCTTCCCCAAAGCCTCAGTCAAAGCCAGCTTCTCTACAGAAAGAGACTCAATTCTAGTACGAAGCATCGTTTCCTTGAATGGTCAGGGTCCCGTCTCTATCGCATCTACCGAAACAGGGTTAGGGGTAGGTAAGCTCTCAGATGCCAGCCAAACCTCATAATCAGAAGAGAGGACGTCCCCCCTCGACCAAGCTACACATGTGCGCCGATTGGCAGGTATCCCAGAGGGCTACTATGCGATCCAGGTCACTAAGAGAACCCTGAGAGAATATCAGGGAACACAAGGGCGGCCTCATAGTGCACAACACATGTTGGGTATATTCGAATTGACGAAACACCCGTGATGGGAAATAGTAGGTACTACCAGTCAACCCCAAAAGTTGATACCCTCACAATCCCGAGAGCGGATAATCAGAAAGGTGTCGTCCAACTAGGGAAGTCGCCAGATCAACTCTGCATCTGATAGCCACAGGCTCAGTTCCTCGATGCTCCCATGGGGCAACCTCAAGCAGCGGGTCAAAAAGCCACGAGCCACATCCCCTCTTACCAAGCAGAATCTTGGCACAGGCCCCATGATAGCCAAATGCTCTCCTAGCAAAATCTGAATGAGGAGTGGACTCCCGCGAAGAATCCCAACCCGACTCGAGGCCGAGGCATCCAGGCCCCGATACATTTAAGCCAAGACTAGGTGTACCAATGAACGGCCTCCCTCCAATTCGGTCAAGACATCACATAACCCGAGGGAAAATTTCTCACCCTCAGTAAAGAAGAGAACTTCCGATAGCAAATAAAGGGCAAAGGCCTTCACATTGAAAGGATCTCAGATAGGCAACTTTCAGAGACTTGAGTCACCAAAAAGTTCTCTCAGGAAATTCACCGAGCACCTAGTGGGCCCGCCGGCAAAGCCCTTCTCATACCCACCCTTTATCAAACAAAGAAAAACATAGACTACCTTTGCATACCCTGGTTTGGGCACCACTTTGGCAAGCCCTCGATGCATCCTCAAGCCGGTAATAGAGGCTAGCTCCTCCAAGGTTTGGGTGAGCTCCCGGACCCGAATCTGAAGACATGAGCCCTATGGTCCCATGACGCCAAAGCCGCCTGTAGGAGGTCAGGCAACAAAGGAACAACAAGGAGAGAGAAAAGGCAGGATAACCCGAGGCGATCCAGAACAGCGAGCTCGCCCTCAGCCAAGCTAGCGCACCACTTTTGTAAAAAATTGAGCCCCGAGTCCAAACAGGGAAGTACACTAACCCCATCCCCCATATGAGAATTTGGGCCGGGAAGCGGGTCCATATACGTATAAAGATGTTCTATATAAAGCTCAGTCAATGTAGGGTGATGGACCGGCTTGTCAAGAAAAAAGGGAAGAAAGAGAAAAGAAAGAAAAAGGAGGGGCAAAAAGGCAAAGCCTGGGTGAATAGTGAGGCAAAGAGGGCTGGGCGCGGATTATAAGGAACCCGTCGAGCTCAGTTATACGGGGCGTATATATTATATACACCAGAGCAAAAACTAAAAACATTATGGCTGGCGTATATATTATATACGCCCAGGTAAAAACTGAGCACCCTCCGCTCGGCGTATATATTATATACACCCAGGCAAATTTTCAAAACTTTGGCCCGGCGTATGTAATATATATGCCCACTTGAAGAAGCAGGGCTACGTGGCTTCCCTCACATCGGGCCATGCATTTTTTATTTTTCCTTCCCCAAGGGAGGGACGGGTATCGCTCAACCTACTTTTCCTCCCGGGGTAGCCCACAGTCGGGCACGCTCACGCACCCATGGGAAACCCTTGGATGACGTGGCATCCGTGGGTCATATGCGGGTAATCACACGCGACCTCGCCCCCATCATTGGAGGGACTCTGGCCCGCTTCATGCCAAAAAAAAAAAACCATAGAGGCAGAGAGATAAAAATGGAGCATTCATATAAACCATAAAAGTCATAAAACCATCCAAAAAAAATCAAAAGAAAATGATTACATATTCGCCAATATTTCAAAATCTAAACTATTTCACTATTTCAAATTTTCAGAAAATGAACTAATCCTGGGCAGCCCCCTTTGACTTCTTCTGGCGTCGGGTCGCGCTTTGAAAGGTACAGGTCTCCCCCACCCAAGTCCATGCCTGAGAGATGCGGCCAAGCAGAGAGCGCGACTCCTTTTCATGAGCACGCTGCATAAGCACATGAAGGGCCATTAGTTAGGGAAATAAGCAGAAAGTAAATATGAGGATGACTAGATACGGTCAATATTCACTCACCACCTCAACCTCCCTAAGACCGACAATGTTGCGGTAATATTCTGCTTGGTTTACGGTCGACTCATAATCCTGCAACAAAAAGACAAAGAGAGAGGTATCAGTCACACATGCCATCGGCATGATCCAAGAAAACAAAAGAGCAAGGTAACAAGGGAGAGATTACCCCAGGGATCAGCTCAGGGGGCGAAACCCGAATAGCTTCAGTGGATATGCGTGCCTTCTCAGCCACATCGGTGCACATACGCGACAGAAAGGCATCATCCAAGTGCTTAAAAGTTCCCTGGACCTCAGTTGGCGAACTGTCAGAAGCGCCAACACCGGAAGGATCGGAACGTCCAGCGCCGGTAGCCTCACCAGGAACAGCTGCCTCACCCCCTCATCTGAATCATCATCCTGTCCAAACTATAGAGAGAAATAGTCTTTGTTCAAATAGCAGGGCAATTAAGGTAATCATATGGAAGGCTGCTAATAGAAAGAGGAAAGAACATTACCTGAGATCGCGAGCCACCAAAAGCCAAAAAGTTAGCACCAGGCACGAATCGGGGCAACAGAGAATGATAGGGCAGAGACTCGTACCACAGCTGATATCCCCCAGGAAAGAGAAGTCATCAATGGAGACCCCATGGTGGAGAAAGCAAGCAGTAAGCATTTCGATAGAACCTTTGAGAGCCAATACATTGGCTGGAGGAGCTTGGGGCACAGCAAAAAGAGGTCGATACTGATGAATCACCCTCTCTCCTAAGTAATAGGCCCTGGCCCAGGACCCATAGAAGAAAATAATGCGTCGATCTAACAAAAGGCGAGAAGGGCCCACTGTAGCCAGGTTCCAGAAGGGGGATCCGACGTAGGGATCAAGGATGACCTGCTCAACAAAAAGGAGGAGGGATTTATACGTTTGGTCAAAACCCACAGCATATAGGAGCTATCAAATTTGCAAAGAGAGAAATTTTTATACCTGCTTAGGGATCAGCAGATCAATCTGAGAGCGCAGCCCTAACTCCAGGTGCTTCATACCCACGTCCCGATGGTGGTTCGCGTGCCAATTGCTCATAAGGGGGAACGTGGGAACTTCCGAGAGAAGCAGAGGGCGACCAGGTTGGAAATGCAGATACCCCCATACTTGAAAAAGCAAGCAGATAAAAATAGATATGCCAAAAAAAGGGGGGGTACGAATTGAGACAAAAGGATAAAATACCTCAAGTGCGGGCCAGAAGCCCACAACGGAGTTGGAGTCCCCAAGAATGGCTCGCACCAGGCTAGACATGAGCACCGCATAACCAAAGACCTCCCAATCGAAACCGATGGGTGTCCCGATTCCACCATAAGAGTAGGGACAATGAGACCCGCCCTCCGCTGGTATTTGAAAGGAGAGTCTTGCCAAGGAGGAACAATAGAGAAATGCGGGCCAGCATCAGTGCACGCTCTAGCTCGAGATAGATGGCCGCATCAGGTTGGCCCAGATCCACTAACTCATGAGGCTCGAATAGACCAACCAGCCAAGATAACTTGACTTCGGAACCACGAACGTTCCCGGAGGTGGGTAGGCCCCTATCAGTCGAGTCACCTCCTCCCTATCAGGCGTACGGGCAGGTATCACTGGCACCCCTCCAATACGAACCCCGATAATTATGGACCAGTCCACGGGTGTGAGGGTCATCTCAACCATGGCCATGTGAAACGTCATGGTCTCAGGGCAGAAGCGCTCTATCAAGGCCTTCAAATAGGCCGTGTCAGCTCTCACAGCGGGGCAGGAGATGAAATCCCCAAAACCTGCTTGGGCAAGCAGGTCCTTCACCACCTGGGGGAGATAAAGTACGAAGCGTTGGAGGTCGAACCAGCCATCCTGGAACATAATGTGTGGCAAAGGCTGTAGACAACAGGCATCGGTCAAATAGGAGCAAAGTGGTATAATGAAGGCATCAAAGGAAAAGAAAAATGGCTCATCTGTTTACCTGGCCAGCGATCCCAAAGTTGGAAATATGGGTATGCTGACAATGAAGGAGACCAGTACGAGAGGTTTCACCTTGCATTTCATACCAAGGTTGGGAGGAGTGCTGAGAAACAATGAACTGCTCCCCATGAGGACCATAGGCCATCTCGGGCCCCTCCTGTGGACCCTGCCCTTCGTCGCCAGACATCTGAAAAAATGGAACACATCGGTATAAGAAAGGGCTGCTAAAAAAAAAAAGGAGAATAGCAAAAAATGCACTAATCCATCAAAAAATGAATGAAGAATGAATGGCGATGAATAATGAGGAAAATGAAAAAAAAGAGAGGGGAGCATAGGCCAAAGGAATCACATATACATGAAAGAAAAAAAATGCACTATAAAAAAGAAGAACATCAAGCATTTCAAACCAAAAAAAAAAGGAGAGAAGGAGAAAAGTTATAAAAATGCAAAAAAAAAAAAAAAATAATATATGTGCACTAATCCATCATAAAAAAAAAATAACAACAACAAAACAAACAAAAACAACAAACAAACAAGAATAAAGATGATGAACGGTGATGATACATGATGAATAATGAATAAAAGAGGGGAAAAAGGATGATGATGAATGAAAAAAAAAAAAAAAGAGAAATGAAAAAAAAAAGAAGAGCATGAGCACAAGGAATCACATATACTTGAAAAAAAAAAGAAAAAAGAGAAAAAAAATGCATTAAGGAAGAACATCAAGCATTATCAAAATTTAAAAAGGAGATGAAAGAGGGGTTAATGATTACCTTCAAGGGGAGAGGAAATAGATCCAAAAACCGGCAGAGGATGAGCGTTTCTGATCCACACACACGAACCCCGGTGATAGAACTCGAGCAAAACCAAATGCCAAAACCCTAAGGGGCTGTCCCGGACATGAGAAAGGAGGGAAGAAGATAGAGTTTGAAAGAGAGGGTCCCTTTTGTGCTTAGGCTCGGGCAGTTTTAAAACTGCCGATTTTGGTCAGGCGTATATAATATATACGCTCGGCCATTTTAGTACCAGATTTGTCGGTATATATATATATCGCCTAACCAAAAATGTGCGATTTTTAAGCTGCCGGAGCCATTTTTTGGCTTTGAGGCCCGACGGACCCCCCCTGTATGCTACGGACCAAGGCCCGATCCCTCTTAGAAGCCCACATACCATCAAGCGAAGGTGCACGCA
This sequence comes from Chloranthus sessilifolius, assembly GCA_021018995.1. NCBI lineage: Eukaryota > Viridiplantae > Streptophyta > Magnoliopsida > Chloranthales > Chloranthaceae > Chloranthus > Chloranthus sessilifolius. Next base: position 89,216,478 of record CM037593.1, read on the forward strand.
TCCCCAAACGGCCCTTGGAGCTCCCTTCGATTGGCCCAAAGGGACCGTGCTACAATAAGCGGATCTAGATCTATAAGCGCCCACCAAGTGCTCCCATAAAATCATGAAAAAATTTTGCACAAAAAAAAGAAAAAAAGATTCACATAAAATAACGAAAAAGGAGAAAAAGGAAAAATGTCGAAAGACAACACTAGTTCTCAAAAGAGCGTCGCAATGACTATTTCCGCCACTCCGAGAACCGTGTTAAATCAATTCAGAATGATCGGGTTTACCCGAAAACTCTCAAACCCTGTTTTACACAGGGACACCCTGTACCTGATCCGGTAGGCAGATAATTTTACCTATCCCCGGTCCCCATTCCCTAAACATGCCCCAGGAGGTAGCACCTAGTCCGTTAGGTAAACCAAGGACCTATCATCGGAATGCGCACGTCCTTAAGGTATATCAACATGGCAAGTGGATCTGCCTAAGGATACATGCAAAAATAAAAATAGTTTAAGCATGCTCAAAGTCTCGAATTGACATGTGCAAAAAAAAAAAAAGGAGAAGGTTCGAAATTACAACCTGTTGTTATGTAGTTAAAATCCTGAGTAGGTTGACCCCACCTTCCAAGCTTCGGCTCTGATCATCCACCTTCGGATCTATGATTGATCAAGAGTGCACCCAACTTCAGACCATTCGAAAAGTCTATTGTCAGTTCAAACTGACCTGTCAAAAATGAAATTACAACCAACCAAATTATGTGCAAACATACAGATCGAAGGGCCCATTCCCTTTTATTTCCTTTTAGACAGACTTTAAACCTATATAGGCACGGTGTCCCTGTTGAATGTACGCACTTGCGTCTGGGTTACCGCAAGATGGTCGTTTGTCCTCGTAATTATACCTTAGGGTCGAGGCTTCCGTTCGTGCCTATTTGCTGCTTATCACCCCTAATGGGTGTCTGTCTATGCATAGTTAATAAGATGTGATTTCATTAGGTACAGAGGCTAGAATTGACCATCTCTTTCGATGGATGTTTGGTTCTAGCCCGATCCTTTTTAGCTTTGTCTCAAGTTAAGGCACTCTGGTTCATGTGAATCAAGAGCACCTCACCACCGAAACAAGCACATCCCCAAGGAGCACCCATCCTCGACGGAGCGCACGCATTCTTAAAGCATATCAACTGACATTTGATCCACTTAAAGAGTTGTGCAAGAATAAAATTGCCAGAGGTCCTTGAGCTTTGCTTAGAGGCCACGAAACAAAAGAAAGCTCAAAAAAAAAAAACACACAAAAATTACTCTGAAAATGGGCATGCACTCCCAAGAAGTGTTGCGACATCAACATTTGCTCCACTCGGGTAAATCATGCTAAAGCAACCTCGAGGTTGATGGTTCACTCAGAAACTCTGAGCCTTACCTAGGTAAGGGCACCCATGGCCAATCCAATGGAGCTGTCAATACCCCATAGGATTGGACACATTGTTTAGGCCTTCACTTTGTGTACTTCGCGTCGATCCCGAAGCATAGATCGATCACCCCGTTTCATGGAGCTGTCTGGCTCAGATTAATACCCAACATCACAAATCTATAATCTTCCTTAGGAAGTGGACAATATCCCGACTAGCGGGCTTACACTTTTTCTTATCATCGAATTTATGCCCAGTAATGTCGCATTGCGCTTGGGCACTGTTAGCTTTGAGGTACGGACTATATCCTGAAATGAGAGGGCTTATGCATACTCACCATCACCATGAATGTTTGAGAATTGAGTTGAACCAGGCAGACCCATCAAACATGCCTTGGACCTCCTCGGATATCTCTTGTCTTTGGCATCCGATCATTAGTGATCGAATACCAAAGAGGGACATCTGTAGACACCCAAATTCGGCCCAAGGCCCGATCGGTCTGTACTCCGGGAGATATGCACCCCTGTGCTTCTGATGGCACCCCTGAACCCTTGGGAATCTATCCAGACCTTTAGGAATCATTTAAAACCCATTAGAACCATTCCCTCAACCCTTAGAGATCACCCCTAAACCCTAGGATCCCTTCCCAAACTCAACTTAAGCCCTTCTGAGCATTTTATGGGAGGAGAGCTATAGATTTTTATACAGACCACTGCTGAGGATGAGCCAGATACTGTTGGAGAGAGGACTTCTCCAGCTTTCCAAAGATCCAAAGATCTCCCAATTTGGAGTTGTAGTTCAAAAGTTATGGCTGAATGAAAGTCCACATAAAATCATGACTTTTTGCTTAGGCGTATGTATTACATACGCCCAGCAAATTCGACCCCAGTTTGGTTAGGCGTATGTATTATATACGCCTGACATTTTTGGGCCTAATTTGGTCAGGCGTATATAATACATACGCCCAGCATAGGAAGGCCCACCACGGGCACCCATCTTCTCAGATTCCCGCTGGTTTTCATGAAGATTACTGTGCATAAACTGGGCGAATGTAATATATACGCCCAGCTTAGCTACAATATCTGTCATTAAATGCTCGAATTTCCTCCATCTAGTTTGACCCTTTGACCATCCCCTTGGTTAAGGTGGGTGTCTTAAGGTTGGTTGTAGCCCCTTTGAGCTTATTGGCAACCCTTAAGTCACCCATGGTCTCACCCCATCATCTACTATTGAAATCAGTTTCCCAAACCCCTAGGACCCTAAAAACCTAGAAAACCTTTGATGGAGGATTACCTAATTGGTAAACCAATTAGCTCTTAAGTAACCCTCTAACTCACCTCTTCTCTATAAATAGAGAGGCCCCCTCTCTTCTCAAAAGGTTGAAAGAATTAAGGTTGAAGAAAATTAGGGAGCCCTAGTGAGAGAAAGCCCTCTTATTTTCCATCCTCCAACCAAAATTCCAGCATGCTTAGTTCACCCCTTTCAACCCATTTCTACCATTAGATCACCCCCTTTTTAGTCAAGCTTAGTCTCTAGCTTCATCCTATACTTCCCATCTACCGAATCTTAGCGTTAGAGTCCATTCCCCTACCGATTGAGTCATTTAAAGCCATCGGAAGCACGCCAAAGCAAATGTCTTATACGGTGCAACAAGGGCCTGTGAGCTCCGGCTCACACCTCTCTTCCTCTACCTTCTTGGTGTTTCCTCCGTCCAATGATTCAAGCTGTTATGCAGCCAAAATTTTGGTTTGGCTCAAAGCTTGATAGGACCGTATTGCCTTCAGGCAAGGAGAAGCTCCGCCCGTTTATTTTCATTTTGGCCATAGATAGAGACCGCTACGTGCGGTTGATCGGGTGCCTAAACCCTTCCCGATCGATAACCAAAGCCCCTACCCTAGAGCCTTTGGCAAAGACCGGTAAATCAGAGTCATATTTAGCATTTCGGTGCTCAAAATATTGATTTAAAGGTTTCCCGGGTCACCAAAAGCTCTGGGTGGCGACTCTACATTTTATTCCATCGCGAGTGCATCGCCACGACGGGTTCGAGAGGATCCATGCTCGCACAAGTGGTTCATATAGAATGAGTAGAGTGCATCCGCAATGGGAGACCTCCTCTCCTGCTCATGTCCAGAGTAATAGACATTCTTCCTAAGTACCCCATCCATAAATATCATGTTTAGGGGCAGATCTCTCTTCCTAATAGACAGCCCAGAGGCTGTGATCCCCCCAATCAACTCCTTAGCAATTTCTTCGAGTGTGGATATCAAAGGAGGGCCCAAGCCATACTATGGGCTATACTTTGCTGGTATCCCCAATATTTCAGCTATGGCTACCTGATTGAACAACATCTCAAACTTGTTTATTAACACCAGCAATGCTGGGTTCCCATCATCCCCAGTTGTTACTCTGATATTTTGGTAGAGTAGCTGTATTAGTCTAGGGAAGACTAGTTGCATTGGGGGCCTCAACAAGGGCAGTAGAGTTACCTTGGTTAGGTACTCCGTGGAGGCAGATGTATCTAGTAGCTCCTCAAAGAAAACTTTATCAAAAATTGTCTCTGCCTACAGCTTAATGGCAGCCACCCATTCAGAGGGGGTTCTAAGGTATTCAGTATCCTCCTCTTTAGCTGCAACCTCAAGGACCTCTTGGGCCACTTCCTTACCCTTTTTCTATTTCTTCTTTGATTTTTTAGGGCCTTTGGCAGGTGGGTGCTCACTGGCCCTCTTCATAGGAGCAGATTTCTTTTTGGCTTGGGTATCAGAGGCCACAGCCTTGCCCTTCATCACTGGGGCTGCCCTCTTCTCAGTTGGTTGCTCCACTTGGGGCTCAATAGTGGGTGTAGGTACCTCAAAGGTCTCCACAATGGAGGCCTCTGCAATCCTCACTGATTTATGAGTTGCCCCGAGGCTGCCTATGTGTGGAGGGTTTAGCATGGCAACCAATGTGTTTAGGAACTTTTAACTTTTGGCCATGGCTACTCAATCTTTCAAAATTAGGGCTTTAAACTTACTGCTTGTGTAATACACTCTTCACAAATACAAAAGCATCTAAATTCCTCTCTACTTAACACCAAATTAATATCTAATCAACCCAACAGAGAGAGAGTGAGAAATCTTACCAAATTGAAGCTAGGGTTCCACCTCACACGTTGCACAGAGGTTCAAATATCCCCAAATCGAGTTCAAAGTGACCAGGAGGTGATGGGAAGTAAAATGGTAGGAGGAAACTGTCTGAGGTGGAGTGGGGTAGGTTGTAGAGAAGAAAGAAGAAAGGAGGGAGCTCGGTGATTGTACAATGGAAGTTAGGGCAAAGGGATAGAATAGAGAAAATGAAGTAATTACAGGGTTTATAAGGCTGATACCGTGCCTCACGCGACTGTCGCCAGGTACTCGCGAGGTAGATTTCTCGCGCACTTAACATCCAACCTCGAGAGAAGTACTGTGGTGAAGAAGAACAGAGCCTCGCGAGTGTAGACACCCCCATTTTACCTTCTCGGAATATACAAATTTGTTCGGTCAACCTTTGACCTCATAACCCTGATATGGGACCATATACTTAAATAATAGTGTACGGCTGGACACAAGCTGAAACAATAGTTCTATGGCTCAGGCCCCATACTCCCAACGTGGGAACCATGCACTGAAACAATAGTACATGACTGAACATAGGCTGAAACAATAGCTCTGTGGTTCAGATCCCAACGTAGGGAGACTATATACTAAAAGAATAGTATATAGTCGGAATGCAGACTGAAATAATAGTCTTACATTTCAGACCCCGCAACCCTGATATGGGACCATATGTTGAAATAATAGTATATGGCTGAACACGAGCTGAAATAATAGTTCTGTGGCTCAGGCTCCATACCCCCGACATGGGAACCATGCACTAAAACAATAGTACATGCCTGAATACAGGCTGAAACAATAGCTCTGTGGCTCAGGCCCCAACATAGGGAGACTATATACTGAAACAATAGTATATAGTCAGAATGCACGCAGAAATAATAGCCTGGCATTTCAAGCCCGACCCGGACAACCCTGAATTAAGTGCCTAAAACCAAGCGCTCAATTAGATTGCATGCCAAATCACAAGCGTGCAATCAGTCCCTTCTCAGACCAGACTTCCTTTCCCCATACCAACTCGAGACTCGATCATGCTTCTATCATGAGAGGCGCGATCGGATTGAGCGCCCCATCACCTGTGCACAATTGGCCTACGCCCGACCTAGCCTCACCGTCCTTGATCCCTAAGTTTCCTCGATTAAACGCTTCGAGAGTGGCGCTTAATTGGATTACGCACCCCAAAATGGGTAAACAATTAGTTCTAATGCTATTAGGACGAGGAAACTCGCTGAGCAAGTCGGCCGGTCACTCACTGAGTCCGTGACCGACTCAAAGCGATTAAGCACCGGGATACCGACGTGTAATTTTATTAAATGCCTGAAACAGGACATTTACTTGAAGAAAAACCTATAAAAGCTTTTTTTAATTTCGACCCAAAGAAAAGGGGGAGGAGAGCGAGAGAGAATGGACTTTTTTTGGGATTCTGAAACCAGAGAACTCTGAAAATGAGCACATAGAGCAACCTAACTATGATTTCGAAATTCTAGCGTAGAATCTTCGAGGTTTCTCTTCGCAGCCCCGGTCCTAGGTAAAAATCTTAGTTTTACACTTAGGATATTTCTCTTAGTTTTAATTATAGGTTTTAATTTTCAGTCCGATACCATAGCACCCTTTTTTAGACCGCAAAATTTTTATATCTGGTTCTAGTTCTCCGAATTTATAACCAGTCCTTAATCTGACGGTCTAATTTACCGACCCAAGGCTTTAATTCCATTCTAAAATCTTAATTTTCAATCCTATCATAAATTTTTGGTTCTAGTCCTTGGATTCTAAAACCAGTCTTTAATCATACGGTCTGATTTTCTGATTTCGGACCCAAATTTAGTCCTAGAAATTTAAATTTAAATTTCTTAGTTTAATATTTCTAAAAATTCTAAATATTAATTTTAGTTTCTATAATTCTAGTTTCTCAATTTCATTCATAATTATTACTCTGAAATCGACTCTGAAAAATCTAAAAAATACTATTTTATAGTCCTAAATCTAATTTATCTTTAATCTCAGCCATCCAATTTGCCTAAGGGAACTTACGGAGGGTACTCGGGAACGAGGCCGATCCTCCTTAGCATAGCGGGCCCAAACCCTTTTTTTTAGAATTATTTAGTTGCTTTAATTAGGGTTATAATATCAGTTCCATAATTTCTTCTTAGAATTTTAGTATAGTCAATTTACATGCTTTATTTTAATTGAATCCTTAGAATAATTGCTTCGATTAGAACTCCAATAAAATTAGTTCCTTTATTTTAATTCGATAATTCTAGCATAGTTAATTCCTCGCTTTATTCCAGTATTAATAATCAGTCCTTTTATTTCAATTAGAATCTTAGTATATATAATTAATTCATTGCTTTGATCATAATTCTAGTCAAATCAGTCCTTTATTTTAATCAGAATTTAGTATGATTAATTCATTTCTTTAATTAGATTTCAAGTACAGTTAATTAATTGCTCTAATAAGGAATTTAAATCAAATTAGTTTGTTTCCCTCAATTAGAGTTTTCTGTTTTATTCATATAAAATTAATTCTTGCTTAAATTAGAGTTTTAGTAAAACTAGTTCCCTATTTCAATTAGAATTCTGTTCCAACTAGTATACGTGCTTTACTTAGAATTTCAATATAACTAGCATGCTCAGTTTAATTAAAGTTTCATTAAAATTAATACACCTACATTCCTAGTACAATTAGGAGACAGATGTTAATTGGACTTTTAGTAGTATTAAGACACTATATTAATTAGAATTCTAGTAGTGCTAGGAAACTAAAATTAATTAGACTCCTGATAGAATTAGAATACTAAATTACATAAATCATAATGAATTTCCACATAACTAAACTCACAAGAGAATTGGGAAGTCTAAACTGATTAGAACTACAATAATAACAGGGGAAAGGAAGAAAAATTAAACTATCAAAATTATAAGAAAAGATATACTTGCTGACGTTCGCAGGCAGACGATTCAGTAAAGAAGTAACCCACACCCACTGTAAAGTGTGATAATTAACGTGTTGCAGCATCATTAAATATTTGTAGCTGGCGATCGCAATAAACTAGGAACCTTCCTAAAAAACTATTTATTTCTAACTTTCTAAACGCCGCATCACTAGAGTCCACTTGGACAGAATTGGAGCCACTGATTCAACGGGGCCGAGAGGAACCCAGAAAAAGCCTGCACCAACAGACTGGCGATCGCGATGGAACACTTTTGCAAACCCTTTTTTCTAGATAGTTTTCATCTTATCTCCCTATTTTTCTTTCCATCGTGTCATTTAGATTCCCTTTTATATATATAAGTCTTCGTCAAAGAGTCGAGATGTCTGGTATACGAAGAGTGAGTTTAGGAGATCCACCATTGTGGGGATATCATAACAACCCCATGTACAAAGAAGAACAATTTCACAATTCCAGCCCACGACAACTTGAGATTAACATGGTCGGCGAGCAAGAAAATCCCTTCTCCACCCCACACACCGGTAATAATCATAATGGGAGAGATGGTAACACCGGACAAAACCTCAATGCTCAACAGATCGTAGAAGTCAGTATTCAAAGAATACAAAGAGGAGATAATGACTCCGAAGAATTGCTTCGAAGGTTGGCCACCGCATACTAAACCATTAGGTCACGATAATTTTCAGAAGAACAAGAGCGACAAAAGAGGCCACCTCCTACCCCGAGCACGGTGTCAGCCAATGCCATACCATTGAGACAACCTGCCCACACATTCTTCAACGATGACTCTTTAGACAAGGTCTGCTCATGGGTCGCTCCAAAAGACAACACCATTAAAATCGAAGATTTCCCTAAAATGCTCGATGAGTACATGGCCAAGAGAGAGCGCCCCGGTCACTCATTCGGATTCGACAAATTTTGTCGGCACGTCAAGTTTAATTTACCAATAGGATTTAAGCCATCGAAATTTACTAAATATAATGGCACAGGAAATTTGAATCATCACTTGGCCCTCTTTTGTAATGATTGCCGACCCATACGTGATAATCAAGGACTTCTCATTTACTATTTCCAACGCTCATTAGAAGGAGAAGCTTTAGATTGGTTTGCGGGGCTCCCGCTTTATAAGATAGACACCATCGATGAATTAGTCAGTCAATTCCCAGATCAATACAAATACTTGATCCAAGAGATAGTTAGTCTCAGTGATCTAATGGCAGCCAACCAAGGGCCTAATGAAGAATTTATTGACTTCGTCGCCAGATGGAGAAAACTTGCTGCTAGGACCGGCACCTCAATGAAAGAGAAGGATTCGGTAGACATTATCATCGATAACACTAGAGAACTGTTAAAGAGTGAACTCATCATAAGTGATTGCCTCAACTTCACTGCATTCCACTCCCGGACATCCCGACTAGCGTGACACATTAAAGGCAGAGACCTTGCTTTATCCATAGTCACATCGAAAGTGGGCTCTTCCAGTGAATCAAAATCAATAAATAATAAGAAAGCCTTAAAAACCAAACAGGTCAACACCATTGTTAATCAAGGATAAAACTCTGGGAACGAAAATTTCCACCCACGAAACTTCGAGCAAAATTAAAATCAGCAACGATACACGAACCAAAACCAAGGCACTAATCAGTAGAGATATGCAAACCAAAACCAAAGTTAGAATTAGAATCAGGGTCAGTATCAGAATAGAAATCAATATCCAAACACCTATTAGAATCAAAACACAATGCAGAATCGACCGGCCCACGTGTCAAATTACAATAGTGTGCCCCCACCGCAGAACTTTAACCCAGCTAGAGGACCCTACCAGCCAAGGCGGGAACACTATCCCCCTTTACCGGATACGATTCCCAATATCTTTCACCTCCTTAACACTCAAAATCTCCTCTGATTCCCACAGGAAAGACCCTGCCCATGGCCGATAAATCTAGACTATAGTAAATACTGTGTCTTCCATTGATACGTGAGACACAACCTAAAAGATTGTTGGGTCCTCAGGGACATAATCTATGACATGAATGACCAAAGTCAGATCAACTGGGAAGCAATTAAGAATCCTAATCCTAATAATAACCAACCCTAATAAATTTTAGGGATAATTAATAACCCCATGCCCAACCACAACCAAGAAACACCGGCTCTGGTCACAACTGTAGATCTCTCTGGTCGATCCCCCTTCTAACCTTCCAACTTAATCACTCGCATTCAACCCTCTGCAACTTCTGCCACACCAGTGTGTTGGTACGCGCTTTTTTCTGGGTTCCTCTCGGTCCCCAGAATAAGTGGCCCAATTCTGTCCTAAGCGGACTCTAGTAATGGCGATGATGGAGTAATAAATTAGGAAATATTAAATACTAAAATTAAAGAGGCAAATTCTAAATAAAGAATACCTAAGAAGATGCGATCACCAGTTACAAATATTTATTGACGCTGACCCTCATCACTGATCATGCTTTAAGGGGAGCGGGGGCTTGTAGGTTGAACTCCTTTACTGAATCATCCGCCGGCGAATGTCAGTAGCTATTGGTTTCCTTTAGTGTAACTGGTTGGGTTTTTCTATTCCTAGGGTGGGGGCTATGGAGAGAAATCTTGAAGATTTGAAGCTTGAATCTCGAAATCATGACTAGGTTGCTCTATGTGCTCGTTCTCAGAGTTCTCTGGTTTTGAAATCCCAAAAAAATCTGTTCCCTCTGAAAAATTATCAGCCACCTCTGGGGTGACTTAGAAAAAAATCTTTTATAGGTTTTTCTCCAATTAAACGCCCTGTTTCAGGTGTTTAATCAAATTGAGCGCCGATCTCCTAGTGCTTAATCGCTTTGAGTCGGTCACCGACTCAGTGAGCGACCGACTGACTTGCTCAGTGAGTTTCCTACTCCTAACAGCATTAGAACTAATTGCGCACCCATTGTGGGGTGCTCAATCTAATTAAGCGTTTCTTTTGAAATGTTTAATCGAGGAAACTTAGGGATCAAGGACGATGAGGCTAGGTCTGGCGTAGGCCAATTGCGCGCCGGTGATGTGACGCTCAATCCGATCGTGCGTCTCATGATAGACGCATGATCAAGTCTTGAGTTGGTCTAGGGAAAGGAAGTCTGGTCTGAGAAGGGACTGATTATGTGCTTGTGAATTGGCATGCAATCGAATTGACCACTTGGTTTTAGGCGCTTAATTCAGGGTTGTTCGGGTCAGGGTCAAGTTTGAAATGTTGGGCTATTGTTTTAACTTGCATTTTGACTATATACTATTGTTTAAGTATATAGTCTCCCTACGTCGAGATTTGAGCCACAGAGCTATTATTTAAGCCTGTGTTTAGCCATGTACTATTGTTTCAGTGCATGGTTCCCACATTGGAGGTATGGGGCCTGGGCCACAGAACTATTGTTTCAGCCTGTGTCCAGCCATATACTATTGTTTCAGTAAATGGTCTCATATCAGGGTTACAGGGTCTGAAATGCAAGACTATTGTTTCAATTTGCGTTCTGACTATATACTATTATTTCAGTATATAGTTTCCCTATGTTAGGATCTGAGCCACAGAGTTATTATTTCAGCCTGTGTCCAGCCATGTACTATTGTCTCAGTGCATGGTTCCCATGTCGAGGGTATGGGGCCTGAGCCACAGAACTATTGTTTCAGCCTGTGTCCAGCCATATACTATTAGTTTAACATATGGTCACATATCAGGGTTATGAGGTCAAAGGTTGATCGAACAAATTTTTGTATATTCCGAGAGGGAAAAATGAGAGTGTCTACAGATGCCCCTCGTCGGTGTGCTCTTGCGAAGTAAGAACGCGTCGAAGAAGTAGGCACCCCTCATTCGAGGTGTCTTCCTGTTTCTCTTGAGAAATCACAAATGTGAACTGGAGATGCTGGCATGGCATGCTTGGCTTTCTTATCTATCAGCGCAAGCTAAAATAGAGCATTTGAAGGGCAAATGGTAACTGTCGAAGGGCACATTCCGGGTCTGTGAGTGCATGGCACATCCCATCGCATGGCGCGGGTAAACAGAGGGATTTTATGTAATTGAGATACCGAGGCATCAATCAAATGTCAAAAATAAGGTCCAGGGACTGATAATAATAAAATGAAGTATCATGTAATATCGAAGGCTTTTGCAAGTAATGTCAGACCGGGTGAGTCATTGCTCACACCAATGCGCGTCAGGAGTTCCTTTTCCAATAGGCGTTTGTAAGTTCTTAGATTAAATATACTCGATATTTAGTTTCTCAGGGGAATGGTCGGTTTGGACTGGTAATTGAGGTGGGGTTCTTGTGAGGTGTGATTAATTGAATTCTGCGCAGGGGCGCGTGTGCTTGATTCATCTAGAGTCGGCCTCTAAGTTGAGAATTCTAATCCTAATGTGTCTGAACAAATGATTTTGCATAGTAGAGTGTGCGCTTGATCCAATTCTGTGTAGTGGGATATGCACTTGATTGCGAGTTCAGGGGTCTTAGGAGTTAAAGGTCAGGTTTAAGTATAATTTATTGTGCATGGGTGATGGGGCGCTTAATAAGTTTTTTTTTTGTATTTAAGGAAAGGTGAGTTAGGTCTATTTATCTTGTTGCTTTGTTCTTCGTTTCTTCTTTCTTTTTTTTTAAACTTTTTTTTTGTTTTTGTAGTAAGGGAATTTTGAAAATTTGGGAGTTTTAAAATTTTGAAAATTTAGGAATTTTAACTTAAGATCAATTTGGTGGTAAAACGGCGGAAAACATAGCTTCCGAGACATCGCTGAGCAGATCCTTATTGTGGTTGTCAAGAGGACACTTGGCATACCGAATACTCTATCTAACCTTCTCGACGAATACTAATGATTGTCTCTTATGGGAGGACTATAGTGATTTGCGAGTTGAGAGAGACGGGTTTTGAAAACATTTGACTTCATCATAGCTAACTATATATTTACGAGGAATATCAAGTGAAACAAAAAAGTGGGTAGTACTTACCTGGGGATGATACTTACCTGGATTATGCATAGCTTGTATGGTCTGGTGGTGTCGTAGTGTCGCGATGGGATTTTGGAAATTTCTTCTCTTCAGGTCTACTGTAGTAGGGTTTGGTGGTTGTGATGTGATGTCTTAGGAGAAATGATATTGCGATGAGACCTAGGGATTCTCCCTTTCTTTGGCTGCGTGCTGGGTGAGTCCTGGTGGGACATGGGGATCAATTCGGGAGAGAGAGCCCTTTACCTTAGCGATGGGGCACACTCAAGCTTTCCCTCTTTCCGTCATACGGCGTAGCATGTACTGTCTGAGCCTTCATTTATTTCAGGTAGTGATGTTTGTGATGGGATGTCGACTGAGCGTAGTTAGCGATGGCGTGCTCACGTTCTCGGGAGATTTGCTTTCGACTTCTCACGATGGGACATGAGGGTTTTATTAATTTGTCATGATGAGACTGGATATTGAGGTGATATTGCATGTGTACATGTTATTGCGATGGGGATGGGTGTTGTCGATTCTTCCTTCTCATGTAAGGGCACGTGATGGGACGGGTGAGTAGGTCTTTCTTTTCTATCGGAACAGCTAGAGGCTACGCGATGGGAATTTTGGTCAAAGTGTGATATAAATTCATGCATTGTGCGCCTATTTCAGGTCACTTAAAACGATTGCGCGCCAGTTTTTGGGTGTGCAATCTCAGGCATGAGGGGTCGTTTACGCGTGTGTAAGTGTGCATGTGATTGTATTATACGCAATAATTGTCATGCGTGATCGAGGTGTCATTAGGTCAGTGTACGGGTGACCTTTTGGGTCACGCGGCGACAGTGTATCATTTGATAAATTTGCACGGCTCATGGAGTGTGTGCGATCGGGGCGTCGCACGGTTGGGGCAGGTGATGGCTTATTTGCACGCTTTGGTTTGGGCGCGCGTTTTGAATTATGCGCATCGTGTGTGACACGTGATTTGGTTAAGCGCTTGTGCTCTGGCACGTGATTGAGTCTGTACTCTATATAAGCAAGGGATCTTTCATTTGTTTTTCATTCTCTAGTTTAGTCTCGAGTTTTGACATTTTTCTGGATATCTTGTGTTCTGAAATTCGTGTTTTAGCGATATTGGGCGATCTAATCGTCTGATTGGGATGTCGTTTCTTCCTATATTCATTATTTCGCATGATCTCCATCCCGATGTGATGCTTGTGGATGACATTATTCTGGGAGTGGGCGATATTAGGAATGAGGGTGCTAGTCTTCACATCGGTCCTTTTTAAGGAGCAACGAAGGCAGCGTTGAGGAGGAGGCGGTGGAGGAGATGAGGATAGCGGAAGAGAAGGAGTAAAAAGTAGATGGATGTGTTTTCCAACCAATTGTCCTTGAAGCCTCCAATTGGATGCTCCGAGCGGAATCTGCTCCTTGCTTCGTCTCAGTTTTGAACTCAGTCTTCGTTTTGGGTTGTAGGTTAAAGTTTTAGGTTTTCGTTTTGGGTTGTATATTAAGGAGGTATGCCTCCGGTGACATTGTGTAAAAAAAAGTTTATTAAATGAAAAGTTATTTTATTTATTATGTTTGCCTTATTCCTTTAATTTTGTGATCGGTTAACTTTTATTATAATAATGAGGGGATGAGTCTTGTGTTTAGGATTAAGGTTTATTTGTTTTGTTCTTATGTTTGGATTTAGGATGACACTTGTTAGATAGGTGTAAATTTGGATTTTTTTTTTTTTTTTTAAATGTTCTAGATGAGTGTTAGATGTTTTAATCCTATTGGTTCATCTATTTTTGAGTGGATTGGTGTTTCTTAGGGGGTTAAGTGTTGTATGATCATTGGCTCATCTATGTTTGCCATAGATTTAATTAGATGGAGGATATTTGTGAGGATGACACTTGTTGTTTTGTGATTTAGGAGGTATATGTTATCAATAGAGGCTAAGGGGCTTGGTTTTGTTTTGAATTTTATTTCTAAACTTAGGATTTAAAAGTTTGGGGTTTCTAATGTCTTTACTTCCTTTTTATTTTGCATCCCGGGTATTAAATCCTAAGAGGTTTGTAACTATATATATTTTTTTCTTTATTGCTAAGAAAGGGAGATATTTTTCTCTTATTGTGTTTGTTTCATTTATGTTTGTTTATGTTTGTCATTGTATGTTACGTTAGAAGGGGAATGGGTAGTATTAGAGTATGGTGTTTATTTTTTCGAGTGTATCTCTGTTGTTTTGTTTCAGGTGTTCGTTTTGGTGTCCCATGGCGGAAAAGTAAGAATTATTATTTTTTTTTTAAATGCCTCAATTTGGGGTGTCCAAGGTGGAAAAGCAAGAACCGAATTGAAAAAAATGCCCCAATTTGAGGTATTCAAAGTGGGGAAGCAGGATCTAGATTGAAAAAAATAAAAAAAAAAATAAATAAATAAAAAGCTCCAGTTTGGGGTATCAGTCTTGTGACCTGAGTATCGCTACCAAGGTACTAGCGCTCTTAAAAAAATGTCCCAGTGTCAAGTGGCGGTGGGACTTCATCAGCCTCTTAGATATCCTGGAGTGTGTTAGTAATGATCCCATATCGGGAAATAGTTTAACTATTTCGGCTACATATCGGGCTTGATTGTATAAGTGTTGAACGATCATCATGTATCGTAGCTTTCAACAAGATTGAGGTGTATGATAGATAATGAGTGATTGCATCACTTATCATTCGAAATTTTCAGTTTTATTTTGAAGGAGATTTTGAAAATCATTTGACTCATTATCCGAAAAGAAAATTAAAGGTGAAGAAGAGGTAAGGTTTATTGATTTGAGGGTAGCTTCTTATTCAACCAAATTTTGAAATAGTAGTCAACTACTTTCTGCTCGGGTGGATAATGCGGTGCTATAATTGACCTCTCCGTCATGGTCCAGCACCATCAAAGTCTCAAATTCTATGGTTAGCAGGAGTTTTGTCCTCCTCCCACTACCGTACAATGAAATCTAGTAGTATAAAGATGTCAGGGATGCCCTCGCAGTTTGCTTATGCTTCCCTAATAAGATTATCAGGAATGCCCTCACAATTTGCTTATGCTTCCCTGAATTCATTGACTGTTCATTCATCGTATTGCTCTCGCTCGATTATGCTTCTTTTCGGTATATTTTTTGTCTCGCTTTTTTTTGAAGCGTCTATGTATACTTTTTTTTTAAACATCCTACTGACGCAAGAATTATGAGATTTGATGGAACCTTACATTTTCATTTTTTTTTGCTCTAACATCGACTCCAATAGCTGAAGAGGGTGTATGAGAATTCAGAGTTTTCTATATTTCAGAAAGAGAGTTTCATGATCCACTAGTCCTTTCGATCAATTCGCTCGAGTAGGAAGATGGTCAATGAGTCAATGATACCCAAAATAATTTTAAAAATAATGACCTACTACTGGCGAATGCCGTGTGATGACTGCGAGGATGATAGGTATATAAGTATATTTGTTTAGGCTACAAACATGATGGTCATTGAGTTATGATTCTAAGGGTCAAAAAATTCTTCCCCTGTGGCTGTTTCCTGCGTATGTTGCCGAGATAATATAAGGACTACCCTTGTGGGTTTTGATTCCTCCAGGTGAGGCGGTTGTATAGGCACTTTTCTTAGCAATAGCTCCTCAATTTTGAGTTTTCGATCGAGTATGAGTCCGAAGGGTTTGGGGCATAAAAGAGTATTTTTGTTTTCGAGTATTTACGTTTTAGGTATTTATACTTTTTATTTATTTTTATACTTTTCTATATTTTTTTAGTTTTTTCGTATTATTTTTTGGCTATTACTATTGTGTTACCATACAGCATCAGTTCCTTAGGCAGAGGACTGACTCAGGAAGTCCGCTTGGTGGAACATGTTGGATGGTCAAAGTGACCATTTGATTAGGTAATATTGTTTTGGGGTCTTTGATCCCTTTCGATCTGATCGACGAGGGATGAGAGTGAGGTTATATTTACGTTTGTGTTTTGGATGGCATAGGGTATATCAAAATAAGTGTGGTGTCGTTTGATTTCTTCCTTCAATAGGTCTTTTTTGTGTTCGGGGTCTCCTTATCGGGAGGGACCTTCTTTTATTTTTCGGCAGAGTGAGGCATCTCATAGAGATGTAGCATAGAGTTGTTAAAGAGTTCTTCGGGGTCATTTGTGGGTGGTTGAAAAGTTATTTGCGACTGAAGTTGGAGTGGAAACCATTGAGAAGGACGGTAGTATTGTAAAGGTAGTGATAAGATAAGGCAGAGGTAGAGTAGGAGGAGGAGACGCGAGGGCGTAGTCGAAGGTTGACCTTTCTTACATGTGGGGCGGTCCAATTTTGTTTGATTCGCACTTTGGGTTTATCGTGAGGTTGTTTTAAAGTGTTATTTATAATTTTTGAAGGAGGTTGAGTATCAGAAGTTTGACATAGTAGTTTTGTCGCCGATTGGAGTTCGGTGAAGGTTTTGATTGTGAGGTCCACGAAGATTTGGATCTGATGGTCAGAAGCGATTTTAGTTGTTCTGTTGATTTCATGTTTTGATGGGATTTGAGGTATGTTGATTTGGATGGTGATTGGCATCGTAAGATTTGAGTTTGGTTTGATTTCGAAAGTGGGAGCGATGATCGACTCCTTGATAGGTTTTGTGGTAGGCTCAAAGGTGAGTGGGGTTGGTGTTGTAGGAATAGGTTCGGTTTTAGTACCGGGTTCGTGTTCAATAATAGGCTCGAGTTCAATGATGGGTTCAAGTTGAATGATGGGCTTGGATTTATTGATAGTTTGAGGTTTCGTGATAGGTTTGTGTTCGGTGATTGGTTTAGGTTAGACAGTAGGTTCAGGTTTGAGGATCGATTTAGATTCGCTGATAGTTGGACGCTTGATGTCAGGTTTGTATTCTGTGATCAGTTTAGGTTTGACGATAGGTTCAAGTTCGACAATGGGTTCAGATTTGATGGCGGGTTCGCCTTTGATGGAGAGTTAGAGCTTGTGGATCGGTTCAGGGTCGATGATAGGTTCAAGTCTAGATTCGACGATTAGTTTAAGTTCAATGATCGGTTTGGTTTTGTGTCCAATGACAAGTTCGAGTTTGATTATGGGTTCAGGTTCTATGATAGGTTCACATTCACGGATAGGTTTAGATTCAATAATAGGTTTAGTTTTAATAGTAGGTTTAGGTTTGACGATAAGTTTAGGTTTAGGTTTGCCGATAAGTTTAGGTTTTATAATAGGATTGAGTTTGGGGTTCAGTTTGGTGGCAGGTGAGGTGATAGTGAGTTTAGGTCTCAAAGCGGGCATAGAAGTTAATTCAAGAGTCGATGCTAAGGTTAGTAGGGTGATGTGTTTGTTGTCAAGTTCGAGTTTTAAAACAGATGTAGGGATTAGTTCAAGGGCTTGTTTTGAGATAGGTGGGGCAATGTGTTTGACAATGATTTCGGTTTTAGGGGTTAGTTTTGGAGTTGATTTGGAAGCGAGAGGGCTAGTGATTTTGGGGGTACATTAGATTACGGGTTTGGATTCAAAGTGTAGTTTTGTGATTGGTTTAAGTATAAATGGCGTCGTATAATATCGATTGATTGGTTCCAAAGCTACTCCTAGAGTCAGCACGTGAGTTTGTTCGAGGGTAGTTTGCGTCATTGGTATAGGCGTCTGCTCAGAGAATGTGGGGGTTGATTTGTTTGTTGGTAGGTTATTGGATTTAAGGGTAGGTTGAGTTGGTTTGGAGACAAGTGCATTGAGCTTGGCGATGAGTTTGGTGATGGGTTGAGTCAGTTTAGGGGTGGATTCGGTGATAGTTTGAATTTTAGTGATATTGGTGGCCAGTTCAGGGAGAAAGGTAACTTCGCGTTTATAGGTGCGTGGGATAAGGTTGGTTGGTTGTAAGTGAATAGTATGGTCTTGCTCTTAGGGAGGTTCAATTCTTCGGATCAGGCTAGCTGGGTGGAATGGAGAGGGGGTGAATGAGTGTACAGTCTTGTATGCGAGTTGAGTTTGATTGAATAATGGGTTATAATAGGTGATGTTAGTTTGCGTGTCATTGGGGCACTTGTTTTGGTCATAGTACGGGTTCATGTATAGTGGTTGGTCTTGGTTAGGGTATAGAGGTTGGTTATAGTCAGGGTACAAGTTTGTGTAGAGGTCTTGAGCTTGGTCATATAGGTGGTATGGTTGAGGGTTAGTTTGGTTTTGTTCTTGGTTCGCATTGATTTGTTCGGAGTCTATGGCTTCGTTTAGGAGGATCCATTGGAAGTTAAGGTAGGAAGACTGAGGTCTCTATTCTTCATTCGATGTTTTATGCGTGAGGTGCATTGATAAAGGCTAGCGAGGTCGTGATAGTCACTTAGGATGAGAATGCTCCGAAGAGGCTCTCGGGTATTGCTAATCACGATTTCTATCGCATCGCTTTCTTTTATTTGATTCTCTGTTCGAGTGACAAGTCTTCTCCAACGGTTGGTGAATGTCAAGGAGTCTTCAACGTCCTCTTGTCTTATGTGTATCAAGTCAGCGAGACTGATTTCTTCATGAATCAGGTGCTGATATTGATCTAGGAATCTGTCGGCTAAGTCTTCGAATGTCTCGATTTCGGCTAAAGGTATGGCCGCAAATTAGTCAAGGCCTTCTCCTTCTAGTGATCTCGGAAAGTAATGGATCAGGAGCCAATGAATAGTGCGGATTGGTCGACAATCATTGCAGAATAGAGCCAAGTGGTGGTTTGGATTTCCCGTACCATTATATTTTTAAAATTTTGGAGGTTTAAAACCAGTGGGTACAGTGAAGTCGATGTCTCGACAAAATTTGTCAAATCCAAGATGGTGACTAGAGTGTTCTTTGTTAGCCATGTAGTCATCTAGAAATTGGTGGAGGTTGTTTATGTTTATGGCGGTGTCTTTTCTAGGTGTCTTGGGAGAGGATTGTCCTCGGCAATTATTATTGTAGAAGGTATGAGAGGTATATGTGTTATGTGTTAGGGGAGTCGGAGCATGTGGAGGAGTCGACGTCCTTTCCTCTTGTTTGTTCCTCAGAGTAACTTATCTTTCGAACCTGAGCCATGCATCAACTTCTTTTCCTCCTTTTGTGAGTACACTGGGAGTGTGGTCTATAACTTGACTATCGGGGTAGCTTCACTCGGTACCACTTTCTTCAGTCCTATCACTGTGATTTGTATTTCGTAGAGCGAAAGGGGTATTTTTCGCTCTCATTAACCATGTTTACCCGAGCACGACGCTGGGCTATCCATGGAGACGGCCTAACGTTATACTCGGGGTCGCTATGGGAGCCCACATGGGTGGATCGTTGTCATTAAACTTCAATTTTCTTATGTCGTCCATTTTAAAATAGTTTTTTTGTTTTTTTTTTTGAAAAAGTTTATCCACGTGCAAGTGTGTGTACAAAAGTGATAAAGCGAAACAAAATAAAAATCAAAATAAAAAGCGAAAAATATGAAACCAAATTAAATAAAGCAAGGAATATAGAAAATCAAATTAATTAAACCAGGGCAACCTTAGCGAAAAAGAGTCTCATCGCGATCGCTAGTTTGTTGGTATGTGCTTTTTTCTGGGTTCCTCTCGGTCCCCATAATAAGTGGCCCAATTCTATCCCAAGCGGACTTTGGCAATGGCGATGATGGAGTAATAAATCAGGAAATATTAAATGCTGAAATTAATGGGGCAAATTCTAAATGAAGAATACCTGAGAAGATGCGATCGCTTGCTATAGATATTTATCGACGCTGCAACATGTCACTGATCATGCTTTAAGGGGAGCGGGGGCTTGTAGGTTGAACTCCTTTACTGAATCGTCCGCTAGTGAACATTAGCAGCTGTGGGTTGCCTTTAGTGTAACTAGTTTGGTTTTCCTATTCCTAGGGTCGGGCCTGCGAAGAGAAATATCGAAGATTCGAAGCTTGAATCTCGAAATCATGACTAGGTTGCTCTATGTGCTCGTTCTCGGAGTTATCTGGTTTCGAAATACCAAAAAAGTATGTTCTCTCTTGAAAATTGCTAGCCTCCTCCAGGGCGAATTAGAAAAAAATCATTTATAGGTTTTTCTCCAATTAAACGCCTAGTTTCAAGCATTTAATCGAATTGCTCTCCGGTCTCCCGGTGCATAATCGCTTTGAGTCAGTCACCGACTTAATGAGCGATCGGCTGACTTGCTCAGCGAGTTTCCTAGTCCTAACAGCATTAGTACTAATTGCACGTCGATTGTGGGGTGCTCAATCCAATTAAGCATTTCTTTCAAAGTGTTTAATCAAGGAAACTTAGGGATCAAGGACGGTGAGGCTAGGCCGGGCGTAGGCTAATTGCGCGTCGGTGATGTGGCGTTCAATCCGATCGCGCGTCTCATGATAGATGCATGATCGAGTCTCGAGTTGGTCTGGGGAAAGGAAGTCTGGTCTGAGAAGGGACTGATTGCGTGCTTGTGAATTGGCGTGCAATCGAATTGAGCACTTTGTTTTAGGTGCTTAATTCGGGGTTGTCCAGGTCCGGGTTGGGTTTGAAATGCTAGGCTATTATTTCAGCCTGTATTTTGACTATATACTATTGTTTTAGTATATAGTCTCCCTACGTCGGGATCTGAGCCACAGAGCTATTGTTTCAGCCTCTGTTCAGCCATGTACTATTGTTTCAGTGCATGGTTCCCACGTCAAGGGTATGGGGTCTGAGCCACAGAACAATTGTTTTAGCCTGTGTCCAGCCATATACTATTGTTTTAGCATATGGTCCCATATCAGGGTTACGGGGTCTGAAATGCAAGACTATTATTTCAGTTTGCATTCTAACTATATACTATTATTTCAGTATATACTCTCCCTACGTTGGGATCTGAGCCACAGATCTATTGTTTCAGCCTATGTTCAGCCATGTACTATTGTTTCAGTGCAGGGTTCCCATGTCGAGGGTATGAGACCTGAGCCACAAAACTATTGTTTCAGCCTGTGTCCAGCCATATACTATTGTTTCAGCATATGGTCTCATATCAGGGTTATGAGGTCAAAGCTTGATCGAACAAATTTATATATTCCGAGAGGGCAAAATTGGGGTGTCTACAGAGATCTCCTTCACCCCCTCATCCCTCGGCCCTAATCACTAGCATCGCCCCGCCGAATCCACCTCATCCAAAATTCACTCAGATACGAGTCCATTCCTTTAGGGCCAGGAGACCACTCCTCCGTAGTCACCCACCAGAACCTCCAACCCCTCCAAATGCTGAACCAATGCCATTACCGCTCCCTTTGTCTGAATCTAAACCCGAGTATGGAGATCACGTTCTTCAAATTGTAATCCAAATTGCTGCATGGGTAGAAAGTATCACCCGAAAGACTCTAAGCCAAGACAACGAAATAACCACCGAGGGTTCGCTGAATTTAGAAGAAAGTGAGCCAGAAGAACATTCTGACCCGTGTGAGAAGCTGGTCTCCGCTTTCCTAGAAGAGGAAGATTACACACAGTACCTCCCACCTTGGAGCGGCACCATTTAGGTACATGTTCCAACCTCGAATTTCACCCATTTTACAAATACATCTACGTCAAGCTGCGTCGGGTTCGATCAACAACCAACTTGCCCAATTCTCAAATCAGGAACCAATTACCCACCTCAGCCTTTCCCTCGAAATAAGGATTTCACGAACACACAACCACCAGAGGGGAATGTGAGAGAAAGAGAAGTTAACTTGCCTTTCCCACCTCACATCATCCCTTCACCAATTCCTGCACCTAAACCATTCCAAGCACCCACACCTAAGGCCCATCGGCTAGGCAAAGAAACTACGCTCGAGTCAGGGCAAGAATACGACCTTCTGTGACATCTCCAGAAGATCCCGACCCAGATATCCATACTAGAACTAATCAAGAAATCGCCTGACCATCACCGGTTGTTGATAAGGACACTTGAAGACATGCAAGTGGATGAGGATACGACCCTAGATGAGCTTCATCAAATCACCTCGGTCATGGCGCAACCTCCGGTGCTCACTTTTATAGATGCAGACATCCCTAAAGAGTCACTCCGCAGGAGTGTGGCTCCCATATATCTTACGATCATAATTAGAGGATTCTCCGTTCCACACGTACTAGTTGGCACCGGAGCAGCACTTAACATATGCCCTCTCACCACGGTAAAAACGCTCGAATACACGGAGCAAGATGTCAGGCCCTCCGCACTGTCACTCATAGCTATGATGGATCGCGTCGCTTTGTCAAAGAAACTATCAAGCTATAGGTTTGCCTCAAACTTATAACGAAAGACGTTACCTTCCATGTTTCTGATTCCGCTAGTACGTACAATCTCATTTTAGGAAAAAAATTGTTGGAGTCAATGAAGGCCGTTGCATCCACATACCATCAATGCGTCAAATTTCCATACGAGGACTTGATCGTCCGTATATACGCTGATGCACCCCTCCAGGAGATAGATACTGATTACGCAGTGAGCATACCAACCGCTCATGATTATGTGTTGAACACGGGCCATATTCAAAAGGCTCGAATTCCTGATGAGACAACCGTTGTGGAAGTCCATCCCCCTACCCCTCCTAGTTTTCTCCCAATGCGTCGATAAAAATTAATGAGAAGAGAGGTTGGCCCAGACCTCGCCAAACTCTATGGATTTAACGCTACCACGACAAAAGGGTGGGACCTTATGTACCAACTTGGATATGTTCCCCACACCAAACTCGGTAAAAATAAGCAAGCTCATGTAGGACCCGTTGTCCTAACGCAAACACATAAGCACATAGGGTTAGGTTACCAATCGGACAACCCACAAGCCGACTTGTCCCCTACCTCTCCAAAATGGTCTCTATATGACCACTTCACCTATGGGACCACTGAGAAAGCAGATGCGCCAAAGCATATGGAAGTGTCCTTCACTAGATCTCCAGAAATGGAAATTGAGCGAATGAATAAAGTGTTCAATGATTTAACCAATTTAAACGACGATATTGATAAACCTCTTGAAGGAATCAAGCCCATGTTTGACACTAAGGAATTTACAGAAGTGAGGAGAGAAGAACCTCCAGAACTCGACCCACGAGTAGAAGATTGGGAATCTGCTGACGACAAAGATTTTCACATAGCAGCCTTGCAAGATAGTGAAAAGCACTTACACTTAACATGGAAAAAAGATGACACTCCACAAGAAAATACTAACTCGTATAGCATCCGCCTCAGCCTTGGCCTTGAGGGATGGGAATTCCCTTGGGACTCTCCTTGTATCACTTACCCATACCAACCCCGCTGTAGGGCATAGAGTGCTTCGCTAGTTGGACCCGACACCGTGACCACCGACACAAGTAATGACCTACCAGCTCAATTACTGCCACAAGAAGAAAATCCCAACGGTCATCCGGTTGACATAGGGGGAAACACTCGCATCACCCTCATAGAATCTAAAGAGGAACTTGAACTAAACACTTCTACATCCCTAAATTCATCGCAAATCCAAATATTTTTAAAATCTCTAAAGGAAGAGTGGCAACCTCCCCGAAGTGATGACGAGGACTACTGGATAGACCTCTCGGCACTCGAGTTAGCGGAGCGAGAAAATCTAGGACTTCAAGCACTATCAGATCAAGAAGATGAATTCAATACCATCTTCAACTCTAACCTAGAAGGATGGGAATGCCCTTAGGGATCCCCCTACATTCTTCACCATTATCAACCTCGCTGCCGAGCATGCGCGCTCATCCTAACATATTATGAAGATCAAGGAAAAGAACTTACTACCCTCGAGGATCCTTTGGGAGAACCCCCTCGGTGGAAAGAACAACATTATTACAACCCAGAGGATGATAGTTTAATTGACTATGATCTTTGAAGCTTCTTCGAAGAAGAGGCAATCAATGTGGCAGAAGAAGTCCAAGCATTAGTGCCGCTGTCACCAGCGTTACTCATTCAAAATATCTCATCAGATGAGGACTCCAAAAAAATGTCAAATTCACAATAAGTCCGCATTTCTCTAAGAATCGCTCGAACGGCTCTAGCAGCCGTCTCGCTCCATCAACTAGAGGAAGCAATTCTCTCAGCACCCTTTGAGGCGACCTATCCTGTACCATATTTATTATCAAAAATCAAAAAAATAGAAAAAATAGAAAATCTTAAAAATTCAGAAATACAAAATCTAAAAAAATCAGAAAACCCTAGAAAAGAAAGGAAACCCTTCGTCCCGAACCAAATTTGTGGCCAAGAAGGAGGTTTTTTCCCATTCCCCGCATGAGGACGTAAAGCATCCCGGCTAAACAACAAGCCAGTGATCATATCGGACGAGATACTTCGTGACTTTGAGAGAAGAATCAGTAGTCTTGACCTTCACCTTACCAAAGATCTCTCAGTCATAGATTGTGCCGATGAAGGGTTACCTTTCGCAAGCTCAGATCCCTAGTGTAGAAATTTTGCAGTATACAAACTTACTGAGGATGAAAAAAGAACACCAGTTGCCGAGGAGGCACTGGACTTCCAACGGGTTATCAAGCATTTTGATGAGCAAACCCAAGTTGCCGCAGAACCCACAGAAGAACTTAACTTTGGCACTGAAGAGAAACCCAAGAAGCTACTGATTAGCGCAATGCTCAACTCTAAGGAAACTCTGTAGGATGCACCCACAAACCGCCCTCCAAGGTAAAGAGGAAGTTGACAAGTTACACAAAGCCTAATATATCTGTGTCATTATTTACCCTAAGTGGATCGCCAACATGGTACCTATCGCCAAGAAAGATGGCAGAGTACGGGTTTGTATCGAAACCTCAACCAGGCATGCGCAAAAGATGACTTCCCACTTCCACACATTGACACTCTAGTCGGCAACACCGTTGGACATGAGATGCTATCATTTATGGAGGGTTTCTCTAGATATAATCAAATCAAATTAGCAGAGTCCGACCAAGAGAAAACTTCCTTCACCACAGAATGGGGAACATACTGTTACGTCGTTATGCCTTTTAGGCTCAAGAACGTAGGAGCCACGTATCAATGCACCATGATGGTTATCTTTCACGATATGATGCATAAGTGTATCGAAGTCTATGTTGATGACATATTAGTGAAGTCTCAAACACGAGTAGGACATGTTGAAGCGCTCTGACTGGTGTTACAAAGAGCTAAGAAATATCAGCTAAAAATGAACCCAAAGAAATGTGTCTTCGGGGTCACTTCTAAAAAATTACTCGGTTTCATACTCAGCAAGCAAGGGATCGAGGTTTACCCTACAAAAGTTAGAGCCATCCTCGAGATGTCACCTCCTAGTAATATCAAAGAGTTACGAGGCCTGATAGGAAGATTGCAATTCATCAGAAGATGTATCTCCCAGCATTCGGACAGATGAGATCCTTTCTACAGACTACTTAAAGGAGGAACTGAGTACAAATGGTATGATCAGTGTCAGCAAGCCTTAACCAACATCAAGAAGTACCTCCTTAACCCGCCAATACTATCGCCACCAGTCCCTGAAAGACCCCTAATTCTATACCTCTCAGCGAACGACAAATCAATGAGAGTAATTCTGGGATAATATGAAGAAGACGGCAAGAGAGAGAAGGCTATCTACTACCTCAGTAGGACGATGGTCGAATACGAACAAAAATAAACTTCAATGGAGAAGACTTGCCTCACATTGGTGTGGGTCTCTACCAAATTACAAATGGACCCTCTGAAGTACGTATTCAAAAAGCCCGCAATATCAGGAAAGATCGCTTGTTGGCATATGCTCCTGTAAGAATTCGATATCACTTACGTCACGTAAAAATCGATCAAAGGATAAGCAGTCCTTGATTACCTCGTAGATCTCCCACTGCCAAGTGATGAGCTCGTGCATGTGGATTTCCTCGATGAGGACCTACTCACGATTCATAAAGAAGAGCCCAATAAGACCTCATGGATCCTTTATTTTGATGGCGCTCTAAATCACAAAGGAAAAGGCATCGGG
Source organism: Chloranthus sessilifolius (assembly GCA_021018995.1). Classification (NCBI taxonomy): domain Eukaryota; kingdom Viridiplantae; phylum Streptophyta; class Magnoliopsida; order Chloranthales; family Chloranthaceae; genus Chloranthus; species Chloranthus sessilifolius. The sequence goes on from CM037593.1 coordinate 89,242,772, forward strand.
ATAGTCCTCCTAAGCCCAGAAGGAATTGTCATATCTAAGGCTTTTCAACTAGACTTCCCTGTCACTAACAATGTCGTAGAATATGAAGCTTTTATAGCTGGACTACGAGTAGCACTACAATTAGGTGTTAAACAGTTAAAAACCATCGGTGATTCAAAACTAGCAATTTCACAAGTCATAGGAGAATGGAAAACTAAGGAAAGGAGACTAATGGCATACCTAGAAATCGCTCAATATTTAGTAAAGAAGTTTGAAAGAATCTCTTTCACGCACATCCTTAGATCAGAAAATGAGCTCGCAGATTTCCTAGCCACGCTAGCCCTAGTCATCCAAATAACCATCGGGCAAAATACCAAGACCTTCTTCATCAAAAAGCTGACAGTACCCGCCCATGAAGTAGCATGGACCTTTAAGAGAGAATTACTTGTTCTCTCCACAAGTACAAGACCGAAAGAAGCAATCACCCCAGAAAAGCACGTCAAGACAGAAATCGAAGTCGCTATGTTTAGATTTGAAAAATCACTGACCGACGATGAACAACCATGGTATTTCGACATCTGAAACTTCTTGAAACATCAACACGTCCCTTCATATGCCACAAAGATTGAATAGAAGACTATAAGGAACCGATGCGCCCGATTCTGCAGACTCGGCAAAACATTATACAAAGAGGCCTTCACTAAAGGAGTACTACTATGATGTATCACGACTGCAAAAGGATAATACATCATCCGAGAAGCACACGTCAGTGCCTACGGTGCCCACTCCGATAGATAAAGGCTCGTCGATCAAGTTACACGATAAGGCTACTTTCAGCCGACAATAATCAGATATTGCCACCTCTACATTCAATCCTGCAAGCAATGCCAAGAACACGCCGCACTTATCAAAGCTCCAATAGTTTCATTGAATACTATGACCTCGCCATGACCATTTTCGATGTGGGCCTTCGATGTCATTTGCCCTTTCACAGACACCGTTGGGAACACTCACAAGCACTCGTTCATACTTACAGCGATCGAATACTACACCAAATGGGCAGAAGCAGAATCCTATGTTAGAAGCTCCATCAGTTGCTTCAACACTCGTAAAATTTATCGTTCAAAATATCATCACAAGGTTTGGAGTACCCAGGATGTTTGTCACTGACAACGGATCACAGTTCATCGCGGAGAAGACGAAGAAGTTATGTAAGAAGCACGGCAGCAATCTACGCTACTCATCATCATTCTACCCTCAAGGCAATGGATAGGCATAAGCTACAAATAAAATGTTGATTTGAATCCTAAAATACATAGTAGAAATGAGCAATGGTGGCGACTGGCCTGAACGACTACCAAAATCGCTCTGGGCCTATAGGGCCTCTATTTGTATAGCCACTGGCCAAACTCCCTACCTCCTTACCTACGGGATGGAGGCAGTCCTACAATATGAGATACAAGTATCATCCTTACGAATTCAACTCAATGATGAGATATCCTTAGATGAGAGGAGAATTGCCCTACTCACACAGCTAGAGCAACTCGATAAAACACATCTAAGGACAGCTGATCACGCTCAAGTATATCAGAAGAGAGTGGCCAGGGCTTACGATAAGAAAGTCCTTGAACGAACCTTTAATATTGGGGAATTAGTCTTGAAGAAAATTATGCCTTCCAAGCATGCCCATCCGAAAGGAAAACTGAAACCGAACTGGGAAGGCCCATATGTCATAACAGCCGCATACCCTCGAAATGCTTACAAACTAACGAACCGAGACGAGGAAGAACTCCTTAGCCCTTGGAACGCCATGTACCTTAGAAAATATTACCCTTAGCCCTGTGATCATCACATCCCTGAGCTGATTGGTCATACGCCTTTAATTCTCATAATATCCTTAAGACCTCGGATTTATCACCCACCTTTTCTCACTCGAACAATCTGATTAAAGGAGTAGTGGCCTATCTAACCTCTTTCAAAAGCATAAGTAACACCCGATCCTCATTTCCCTTCCTTGCCATTGGAGGAGACGTTAGAGCAAAAAAAAATAAAGATGTTAGGTTCAATCAAAACTTATTATTCTTACGCTAGCAGGATGCTTTCAAGAATACATACATCGAAAATTTTGAGTGAGAGCATTACTACGAATGAACAAGTCAATGAGCTCAGGGAAGCATAAGCAGACCGTGAGGACATCCCTGATAACTCTACTAGAAGTGTATAAGTAAGCAGTGAGGACATCCCTGATGTCCCCATACTACTAGATGTTGTCGTAAGGTTGCAGGAGGAGGATAAACTCCTGCTCACATTACAAGTCAATGAGCTCAGGGAAGCATAAGCAGTCCATGAGGACATCCCAGGTAACTCTACTAGAACTATATAAGCATGCTGTGAGGGCATCCCTGATGTCCCCATACTACTAGATGTTATCGTAAGGTGGCGGGAGGAGGATAAACTCCTGCTAACCATAGAATGTGAGATTTTGATGGTACCAAAACATGACGAAGAGCTCCATCATGGCATCCCATATCTCCTCTGAGAAAAAAATATTGTTATTTATCCCTTTAGGGAAGCATTAGATACAAACAATTCCCCTCATCACTGAGCCTTACTCGCCTCTTCTATTTTTACTTTAGACGATAAATCAGAAGCCTTACAGGATGTTCCTAGAAATGAATTTGAAAACTGATGAATGATGACTGATGCATTCACCTACTATACCTACCATACTTCTCCCTAATAACCATGGGATAGGATGACGACCACCCTAGGATAGTCCCCCATATACAACTGACCTAATCAAAGAGACCTCCCCGGTTCGATGACTGTACCGATCAACATTTTTTCAAAACTAACTCACTAAATAGCCATGACTGCTTATAGACCCAAAGTGCTCATCTCGAAACCCAGAAAAGCTCCATTGCATCTTGACGTTGGGGCATTTTTTTTTATTAGAAGAAGAATCATATTAGAAGCGCCGGCTTGTCCACAAAGAAGATGAGGAACGACGAAGTTACCATCCGAAAAGTGCTACCGAAGATACCATACTGCCAATCCTACCACGCTCCTACACTGGGGCATTTTTATTTTTATTGTTTTATTATTATTTCTATCTTAGCTATTTGCTTCCCCTGTTGCATTATTGTCATTTCAAAAAAAGAATAAAAAAAAAAGAGCACATATCCATCTTTTGCCACCCAACTCCAGTCTGAGACACTTACCCCCCTTGACAACTAGAAAGGGGGAGAACAAAAACTACTCACAGCATTACTCTCACATGTATTGATACGAATCAACCTTCAACCATTACCGGGCCAGCTCAGGAAGCATCCAAGTCCCAATGATGGTCGATGGCGCTACAGCAACTAAAAAGCAAAAGTAGACGCAAGAGGTAACTAAAAGAATAGGAGCCAATCACGTACATCTAAACCAAAAATCTCTCTATATATGTCAAAATCTTTTCATTTCTTTTTACACTTATCACCGGAGGCATCCCCCCTATATATACAACACACACATGCCATGGATCTAAAAATACACGCATGCACCCCTACTCCTTACGCTGCCGCTGGGATGGCCGATCATCGCTGTCCCCAGTAGCATCAACTCGGAGGTCCGCAGACTGGTCCTCTGAAAACATAATCCCAAAACCTGGAGACCTCAAAACCTTTAGACTACAAGGCCCCGCCACAGAACTCCGCTCACTCGCCTAACTAACAGATTGCCTCGATAACGAATGAGGTGGATACCTCACAAGAACCTCACGAACAACAAAATCCTCACGAGCATCACCCCTGACACGATCATGGGACGTGTGACGAGACTGGCCGGCCGAGGAACTCGTAGCCCTTCACTTTGACCCACCAAGCTGACGAGCTAACCTATATATCCCCCGCTCACTCCTCACCAAATGATACTGTAGCTGATCTAGGGTCACCTGCGACTCTGCCCGCATCGTCCGACGCGCTACCTCCAATGCCTCAGCCTGAGTCCTCTGCTCAGCCATCATCTCGACAAACAAGTCATCGTGACTCTACGTCTCCCCAAGGATCTGTCTCACCTCGGGAGTGGAGCGTGCTCGCATCACCTCTAGACGCGCCTCCTCAAGCTGACAGACCTGCATAACAACACCAAGTCAAAGGAAAACTAATATATACATGAACAAAATAAGAAACTTTGAAAAGGAATAGATTATACCAGATCCAGTCTCTCCTCTAGGAGTCGCCCAACCATCTAAGCAGTCACTGAATGAGCAGAAGGCATGGAAGGAACAACGAACGTAGGCAGCTACAATAAGAACAAACAAATACATCAGAAAAATACTATAATGACAAATAAATCACGAACACAATAACTAAGACATACCTAAGTAGGGATAGGAGCAGACTTCTGAGGGGGAGCCTCGGGAGCAAAGTCTGGAACAGGTTGCACAAAGAATCAAACAAACCAACACAAGACATGCCAAAACAAAATAAAGATGAAATAACCTAAATAGAATTATGCCACATCAAAAAAAAAAAAAAAAGCTATACCTGACTCTCCGGGCATAGAGAGGCAACAGTCGCCTCCCTCGCCTTAAGATCCTCGACAAACTCAATGGTGAAATACCGCATGATATTAGTAAGCTACTAACAAAGTGAATGCCAATGGTCACCCCTACAGTGACCAGCCACCGCCCTAATCACGCGCCCTGTACCATGTGTTTAACTCGGCTAAATGACTGGGAGCTGGTGCTTAACAACATTCTGATGCTCTGAGCGTGCGTCCACCCTCTGGCGCGCAATTAATTTATGCTCTCGGAGTGAAGCACGCAATTCCCCAAAAACACAAAGAAAAAAAATGCTCAGGACTGTTAGGTTGATTTTTAAGATGTTTGCTGCCAACTTTATTTGAAAACAGTGATAAGAATGTGTTAGTAAAAATAAATCAAAGGTGGATTGAAAAAAATAAAAAATCGCAAGTCTAAAAATACACACAGACCTGCAAGATACAGGACCTGTTGTAGCAAGTTTTTATAAGTAAGAGTTTGTCCTACAGAGAGTATTGATCTGAAACCTCAAGGGTCGTATAATAGTCTCCAGATCCGGCAGTCCTAAAGGAAGGGTGTTTAAGTGTCACTAAGCTATACTAAAAACTAAGAAAAATAGGAACAAACTATAGCTAAAGAAAGGGATAAAGGAGGATGATGTGTGTTAAAATAGAGATAAAAGGATGAGAAGTAAGCAGGCTAAGTTATAGTTAAAATAGTGATGTAACTCAGATTTAGACTGTCTCTGCAGTGTTCCTTGCTGAGACGTTATTAAAAGCCTCAACAAGATATGAATATCCGGTTTAACCCATGCCATTTGGGGCGCTCTTAGGGCTATACTTTGTCCACTCAAATGGTCATAGGGTATCCGATAGAGTCTGTCAAATCCCATTGGTTAAAATAGACATCTGTAATCTAATCCAGAGGAGTGAACTGATCATTTCCCCAACTACTGGACCAGATCAAGCCATGAATACTATTGCAGCTCTATGTAATACCAGTGCTACAAGCTCCCTAGATCTGTGCACAGACCTGGCTGACATCCATAGGTATTCCAACCCATAAGATCCTAAGTGCTTTGCCAAGGCCAACGGCTCACTGTGCCCACAAAAAGGACCATGCAACAAGTTGAATAAGGCTCTAAACTCAGTTAGTCATTGCTACAAAAGGCCTGTAATGACTCAGCCTCAAGTTGCAATTACTACAGAGCAATTAGATCTAACATCTGATAGCGGTTAGGTAAAATAGAGGGGAGCCAGTTCCTGTACAAACCTCCTCACAAGGCTCTAGAAGCTCATGCGCAGGGGAAAAGAATCCTTCTCAAACATGTGGCTAGACACCACCTTAGGGCTATACCCTGTGCACTCTAATGGTCACAGGGTATCCCATTGGTCTGTTCATACCATAGAGGTCTGAAAAAGAACATGTAAATCACTACAACCACCATGGTCCATAGGCCTCCGGGCTCCCTAGATCTCTCTATAGATCCAGCATTGCTTTCCATGGGGCTATCAAACCAAGGGAAATCAGATGGTAAATAATAGATCTACTAAAAACTGAATGGGCTCATCCCAAATACATGGATCCTATAGACATCTAAGGAAACCATAAGAACTTTATATTCAATTAGTCATTAAAATAGCAATCCATTAATAAAAGCAAAATTTACAATGAACTACCTCCAGGCTACAGCCTATACACAACTGCTCATCAAAAATCTCAATGTATACAAAACCTATTACAAAACTAAAATAAACTAAACCTAGCTGCTTACAAAAGGATTAGCCAGCAAATGCTGGGCTAAGAGAGAAGAAAAATAAGAAAAGGAAAACTAAACCCTAACCCTAGATGAAACAGGCTATTCCTGGATTTAAAACCCTAAGTGAACCAGGCTAATCCTAGCTCGAAACCCTAAACCTAGGTGATGGCAGGCTAACCCTGGATAGTTTACAAATACAGATAACAGTCCTTTATATAAGCAACCCTCGAAACCCTAATATGCATTAGCCAATCAGATTTGAGAAGGTTTAGAGTTGATTTCGTGGCCCATATGTGGCCCTTGGATTCTTTGGGAGGTGTGGAACATTGGGATGTGTGCCCTAGAAGGTGTGAAATATCCAAAATATCCTTGGGTGATGAAATAGGCTGCTAGAATTCGTGCCTCGCGTAGATGACAGCTTCAGGTATGCATCTCGATGAGTTCTCGCTTAGTTGAAGCTTTAGAAGTTTGATCTCGCTGAGCTGAAATGCTTCAGAAGTTAAATCTCGCTGAGTTCTCGCGGAGTTGAAGCTTCAGAAATTAAATCTCGCTGAGTTGCAATACAGCAAGAGCTTCAATCTCAGTGAATTGCAATACATTAGGAACTTAAATCTCGCAGAGCTGAAATACAACATATTTCAGCAACTTAAATCTCACTAGGCTGAAATACAGCATTTTTTTAGCACTGCACCTATTCGACAGAATGCCTCAACACCAAAACAACTCAAATGCCTATATTTTTCAGCTCTACACCATTCTACTTTGAGTCCGCAGCCCAAGGGGGTTTAGTTGATGTACTTGAGAGGTGCCCCACAACTGCTCGAGTGCGCACAACAGCTATTCGACAAAATGCTTTCAGCCTATACGCTGCTACAATGTGCTAAATATGCAAGTTTACAGCTCATGTTCTTCAATGCAATTGCTTTGTGGATTGAATGTAGGTTGCGATGCTGCTGCTATCATGTGTCTGAAATATATATAACAGCCCAATTGGATGGTGTAGCAGCACATAAAGTTTATTTTGAAAGTGCTCAAGTGCTGTTGGCTTCAAGTATAGGCTACTTCCATGGCAGCAATGCTGCTCCAGCTATGTAGCTTTAAATCCTCATCATTGCAGCTTTGGACATCAGTTAGTGCAGCAGCAAGAGTGCGCCCAACATTGGTGTGCAGCTTTATTGGATAGTGCCATAGCTAAGGAGCTCAAGAGGATGAAGGCTTTGGCTGCTCCAAAGGATTAGAGTGCTGCTGCTAGGCTCAAAACAGCTAGGAGCTCGCCAGGTTAAAATGGAGCTTGGACAGCTCACTAGGCTCATTGGGTGCAACTTGCTTAGTTCACTTTACAGCAGCTTCAAGTCGCGCAGTTCACATGCTCCTCGCTGGGCTTAAAACATTAGCTCGCTAGGATGGAATTCAGCAGCATTCAAGCTACTCGCTAGGGTCCAATGCAGCAAAAGGTCAGGTTCTAATGTGAACCTCAAGAGATGATAAATTGCAGCTTCAAATTACAGCATCTCGTGCAGTTCAAAGCATATGCAGGAGAAGTTTTCAACTATTGTGTCCCACATACACACTGCTACATTGCAGCAGTTCTCCTTAATTCCTTGCAGTAACTCTTCTCTCTACTTGGGCTCCACCTCATACCCTCAACCGGCCTTCTAGGGCCCCGAAGCATGACAAAAATTGTCCCGATGGTGTGAACCACCATGGTGCATTCCCAATAAATTCTTCAGCTCCACAACCTAGCATAAAAATCCTCCTTTTTGGCTTGAAATATGATGGATTGCATCATTAAGCTATAAATTCCTATTATCTACAACACACAACTAAAAACACATTATTAATATGCTCAAAGGTCCATCAAAGGCTAGGTTAAGGGCTGAAAAGTGATACTTTTCAGGGCTTAACAAGGACAGCACGTTCACAGGCCTAAATTGGGTGATCTCCGACACTAATTATTAGCCTAAACCACGCCCTTGTTAAGCCCGATCCAAAACATTCCAGACTAAAAGAAATATGCACCCCGATAACTAAAAGAAAATGCTCCAGACTAAGACCAAACTAAACTAAAAAAATTCCCCGACACCGTTTACACACTCCAACCAAAGCTAAACAAAAAAAAACTTGCCCCAACTAAGGCGAAACTAAACAAGAAAAATATCCCCATCGTTCATACACTCCAACTAAATCCAAACTAAGTCAAAACAAAAAAATGCTCCTAACATGCCCCGATCCAAAATAAATAAATTAAATAAGTAAGCCTCGCACTCAAAACAAATCAAATAAGCTACAAAATAAATTAAACCTTAATTTACAAAAAAAACTAAAATCATAATCTCTTCATAAATAAATAAAATAATTACAAAATACACCGAGGGCATACCCTCTGAATATACAGCTTAAAATAAGAAATTTAAAATCTGCGCATTCAGGCAATGCCAGAATCCAGATTTATTTGGGAAAAAAGAAATCTTGGAGAAGCCCGAAGAAGGAACACACCCTGAATGAATTCTAGCCGTAATAACCGTTCCCCACCCTAAGCCGGCAGAAAATAAAGAATGGCTCACGGAAAGCCACCCAGGACCTGCGGGATCCACCCTTGGAAGCTCACCTTGGAAACCATAACAAGGGAGAGCAACTAATACGGAATTCACAAAGCCTACTGAGGAAAAATAGGCATTGGTCATGAGAATTCTGACCCTGCCTATCCTTGGGTCTCCTTTCTACCACCTTTTTCTCCTCCACCTCTTTCTTTAGCATGGCAGAAATTCGACTGCTATCTTGCATTTTCAATCCCGTCCATTCTCAATAATCCACTCAATAAACACAACTCTTTGGGTCCAACACCTGGGATACAAAAAAGAAAGAAAGAAAAGACATTAATGAACAACAAAATGCCCAAAACAAAAAATGCCCCAAAACTTTTAATCCCAAACTTGGAATAAAATTCAAAACAACAAGAACCCAAAGCTTTTATCTCACACATTTTTAAACTATACCTCCTGAATTACCAAATGACAAGTGTCACACTTTTAAACCTTTCCAATCTAATTAAATCTAAACCAAACACATACACCGCTGAAAGACTATAATCCATGACAAATCCAGATGAACCAATAATCACAGAACATTTATCCCTTCAAGGAAACACAAATCTCAAAGCAAAGTAAACAAACTGATAAGATTTAAACACTTAGCACCCATCCAAAACTTTTGAAAACTCACACCTTTTAACAAGTGTCACCTCAAGTCAAACAAAAGACTAAAAAAAAATACCTTAAATTTCACTCTAAAAAATGAAATCCTAAATTGTTCGGGACCCCACCAAGAAAAATGCCCCAACCAAACCCATCAGAACCAAGTAAACCCTCTAAACAAAGCCCACAAAACAAACTGAACTCCAAGCTAAACTAAATCCTAAAATAAGTCAAATAAATTAGATAAATCTAACTAATTCGCTAATAAGTTTAAATGAATAAACAAGCACGACAAAACAAGAAAAATGCCTCTTTATTTATAACTCAAAAGTTTTACAAGTATCACCGGAGGCGTACCTCCTAAATTTATAATCCAAAATGAAAACCTAAAACTTTAACCTACAACCCAAAACGAAGACAGGGTTTAAAATTAAGATGAAGCGAGGAGCAGATTCCACTCGGAGCGTCCAATTGGAGGCTTCAGGGAGAAATGGTTGGGAAACACATCCCTCCACTTTTTACTCCTTCTCTTCTGCTATCTTCACCTCCTCCACCGCCGCCTCCTCAATGCTGCCTTCACTGCTCCCTAAAAAGGACTGATGTGAAGACTAGCAACCTCATTCCCAATACAGCCCACTCCTAGAATAACGCTATCCACGAGCATCACCTCAGGATGGAGATCACGTAAAATAATGAATATAGGAAGAAACGACATCCCAATCAGACGGTTAGATCACCCAATATCACTAAAATATGAATTTCAGAATACAAGATATCCAGAAAAAGATCAAAACTCAAAACTAAAATAGAGAAGGAAAAACAAATGAAAGCTCTCTCACTTATATAGAGTACGAACTAAATCACGCACCAGAGCACAGGCGTTTAACCAAATCATGCGCTAGGCACACTGCGCACAATCCAAAATGCGTGCCCTAACAAAAGCGCGCAAATAAGCCATCGCCCGCGCCAATCGTGCGATGCTTTGATCGCGGACACTTCATGAACCGTGCAAATTTATCAAATGACACACTGCCACCGCGCAACCTAAAAGGTCACTCGTACACTGACCTGGTGACGCCTCGATCACGCGCTATGGTTATAGCGCATAATACAATCACACACACACACCCACATGCACATAAACGACCCCTCAAGCCTGAGATCGTACCTCCAAAATCAGGCACACAATCATATTAAGTGACCTAAAATAGGGGCTCAATGCCCCTACTTTGCATAACACTTTGATCAAAATTCACCCGTCCTATCGCGTACCCTTGCATGAGAAGGAAGCATCGATAGTACCCATCCCTCTCGCGATAACATGTACACATGCTATAACACCTCAATATCTAGTCCCATCATAATAAATTAACCATACCCTCATGTCCCATCGCGAGAAGCCGAAAGAAAATCTCCCAAGAACGCGAGCACGCCACCGCTCACTATGCTCAGTCGACATCCCATCGCAAACATCACTACCTGAAAATAAAAAAAGCTTAGACAACACATGCCACGCCGTATAATGAAAAGAGGGAAAGCTTGAGTGTGTCCCATCACTAAGGCAAAGGGCTCTCTCTCTCCGAAATTGACCCCCACGTCCCACCAGGACTCACCCATCATGCAGCCAAAGAAAGGGAGAATCCCCAAGTCCCATCGCGACATCATTTCTCCCAAGACATCACATCACAATCACCAAGCCCTGCCACGGCAGACCTGAAGAGAAGAAATTTTCAAAGTTCCATCGTGACACTATGGCGCCACCAGACCATACAGGCTACGCACAATCCAGGTAAGTATTACCCCCAGGTAAGTACTACCCACTTTTAGCTTTACTCAATATTCCTTGTAAATATATAGTTAGCTATGATTAAATCAAATATTTTCAAAACCCGTCTCTCTCGACTCAAGAATCACTGTAGTCCTCCCATAAGAGAAAATCATCAGTGCTCGCCGAGAAGGTTAGATGGAGTATCCGGTATGCCAAGTGTCGTCTTGACAATCACAATAACGATCGGGTCCATAAATCTCGTACCGGTGGATCAGCTTAGCGACGTCTCGAAAATCCAAAAAAAAACTGATTAAGCACCCCATCACCTGTGCACAATAAATTATACTTAAACCTTACCTTTAACTCCTAAGACCCCTGAACTCGTAATCAAGCACATATCCCACTGCGCAGAATTGGATCAAGCACACACTCCACTGGGCAAAATCGTTTGTTCAGACACATTAGCACTAGAATTCCTAACTGAGAGGCCGACTCCAGATGAATCAAGGACACGTGCCACTGTGCAAAATTCAATTAAGCACGCCTCACAAAACCCCCACCTCAATTATCAGTCCAAACCGGCCATTCCCCTGGGAAACTGAACATTGAGTATATTTAATCTAAGAACTTACAAACACCTATTGGAAAAGGAATGCCTAATGCGCATTGGTGTGAGCAATGACGCGTCCGGTCTGACATTACTTACAAAAGCCTTCAATATTACATGATACTTCATTTTAATATTATCAGTCCCTGGACCTTATTTTGGACATTTGATTGACGCCCTGATATCTCTATTGCGTAAAATCCCTCTGTTAGCCCGCGCCATGCGGCGGGATGCGCCATGCACCCACAGACCCAGAATGTGCCCTTCGACAGCTACCATTTGCCCTTCAAATGCTCTATTTTAGCTTGCGCTATTAGATAAGAAAGCCAAACATGTCATTTCAGCATCCCCAGTTCACATTTGTGATTTTCCAAGAGAAACGAGAAGACACCTCGAATGAGGGGTGTCTACTTCTTCGACGAGTCCTTACTTCACAAGAGCACGTCGAAGAGGGGCATCTATAGACACCCCCATTTTTCCCTCTCAGAATATACAAATTTATTCGGTCAACCTTTGACCTCATGGCCCTGATATGGGACCATATGCTGAAATAATAGCGTATGGCTGGACATAAGCTGAAACAATAGTTCTGTGGCTCAAGCCCCATACCCCCGACGTGGGAACCATGCACTGAAATAATAGTACATGGCTAAAAACAGGCTGAAATAATAGCTCTGTCGCTTAGATCCCAACATAGGGAGACTATATATTGAAACAATAATATATGGTCAGAATGCAGACTAAAATAATAGTCTTATATTTTAGACCACGTAACCCTAATATGGGACCATATGTTGAAATAATAGTATATGACTGAACACAGGCTGAAATAATAGTTCTGTAGCTCAGGCCCCATACCCCCGACGTGGGAACCATGCACTGAAATAATAGTACATGGCTGAACATAGGCTGAAACAAAAGCTCTGTGGCTCAGGCCCCAACGTAGGGAGACTATATACTGAAACAATAGTATATAGTCAAATGCAAGCTGAAATAATAGCCTGGCATTTCAAGCCCGACCCGGACAACCCCAAATTAAGCACCTTAAACCAAGCGCTCAATTAGATTGCATGCCAAATCTCAAGTGCGCGATCAGTCTTGTCTCAGACCAGACTTCCTTTCCCCATACCAACTCAAGACTCGATCACGCGTCTATCATGAGGCACGCGATCGGATTGAGCGCCCCATCACCGATGCGTAATTGGCCTACGCCCGGCATAGCCTCACCGTTCTTGATCCCTAAGTTTCCTCGATTAAACACTTCGAGAGTCGCGCTTAATTAAATTACACACCCCAAAATAGGCGTGTAATTAGTTCTAATGCTATTAGGGCTAAGAAACTCGCTGAGCAAGTTAACCGGTCGCTCACTGAATCGGTGACTGACTCAAAGCTATTAAGCACCGGGATATCAGCACGTAATTTTATTAAACGCCTGAAATAGGGCGTTTAATTAAAGAAAAATCTATAAAAGCTTTTTTTAATTTGACCCAAAAAAAAGGGGGAGGTGAGTGAGAGAGAACGGACTTTTTTTGAAATTCCAAAATCAGAGAACTCTGAGAATGAGCACATAGAGCAACCTAACCATGATTTTAAAATTCAAGCACAGAATCTTTGAGGTTTCTCTCCGCAGCCCCGGTCCTAGGTAAAAATCTTAGTTTTAGACTTAGGATATTTCTCTTAGTTTTAATTATAAGTTTTAATTTTTAGTCCGAGACCGTAGCACCCTTTTTGAGACCACAAAATTTTTATATCTGGTTCTAGTTCTCTGAATTTAGAACCAGTCCTTAATCCGACGGTCTTTTTGAGACCGCAAAATTTTTATATCTGGTTCTAGTTCTCCGAATTTAGAACCAGTCCTTAATCCGACAGTCTAATTTACCGACCCTAGACTTTAATTCCGTTTTAAAATCTCAATATTCAGTCCTATCATTAATTTCTGGTTCTAGTCCTTGGATTCTAGAACCAGTCTTTAATCATACGGTCTGATTTTCTAATTTCTAACCCGAATTCAATCCTAGAAATTTAAATTTAAATTTAAATTTCTTAGTTTAATATTTCTAAAAGTTTTAAATATTAATTTTAGTTTTTATAATTCAAGTTTCTCAATTTCATTCATAATTATTACTCTGAAATCGACTCTGAAAAATCTAAAAAATATTATTTTCTAGTCCTAAATCCAATTTATCTTTAATCTCAGCCATCCGATTTGCCCAAGGGAGATTACGGAGGGTACTCGGGAACGAGACCAATCCTCCTTAGCGTAGAAGGGCCAAAATATTTTTTTTTTCATTATTTAGTTGCTTTAATTAGGGTTATAATATCAGTTCCATAATTTCTTCTTAGAATTTTAGTATAGTCAATTTACATGCTTTATTTTAATTGAATCCTTAGAATAATTGCTTCGATTAGAACTCCAATAAAATTAGTTCCTTTATTTTAATTAGTAATTCTAGTATAGTTAATTCCTTACTTTATTAGACCCCAGTATCAGTAATCAGTCCTTTTATTTCAATTAGAATCTTAGTATAATTAATTCATTGCTTTGATCATAATTCTAGTCAAATCAGTCCTTTATTTTAATTAGAATTTAGTATGATAAATTCATTGCTTTAGTTAGATTTCAAGTACAGTTAATTCATTGCTCTAATCAGAATTTTAAATCATATTAGTTTGTTTCCCTCAATTAGAGTTTTCTGTTTTATTCATATAAAATTAATTCATTGCTTAAATTAGAGTTTTAGTAAAACTAGTTCTCTATTTCAATTAGAATTCTGGTATAACTAGGATACATGCTTTACTTAGAATTTCAGTATAAGTAGAACGCTCGATTTAATTAAAGTTTCATTAAAATTAATACACCTGCATTCCTAGTACAATTAGGAGATCGATGTTAATTTGACTTTTAGTAGTATTAGGACACTATATTAATTAGAATTCTAGTAGTGCTAGGAAACTAAAATTAATTAGACTCTTGATAGAATTAGAATACTAAATTAAATAAACCATAATGAATTTCCACATAACTAAACTCACAAGAGAATTGGGAAGTCTAAACTAATTAGAACTACAATAATAATAGGGGAAAGGAATAAAAATTAAACTATCTAAATTATATGAAAAGACATAGCTGCTGAAGTTCGCAGGCAGACGATTCAGTAAAGAAGTAACCCACACCAGCTCTAAAGTGTGACCATTTATGTGTTACAGCGTCGTTAAATATCTGTAGCTAGTGATCACAACAAACTAGGAACCTTCCTAGAAAACCCTTTATTTCTAACTTTTCAAATGCCACATCGCTAGAGTCCACTTGGACAGAATTGGAGCCACTAATTCAACGGAGACCGAGAGGAACCTAAAAAAATGTGCACCAACATCGAGGTCATAAAGTCTCTAAATCTGGGCCTCGCGAGGTCACTTTGCAAAGCTGAATCTAGGCCTTAACGCGTGAGGCAGTCTTGCATCCATCGCATAGCTAGAGTAGCAAGGCCTCGCATGGGTTAAAATATGTGAATTTTGTTCTTCGCACAGTTCCATATTGCTGCCAAGCTAGAGCCTCACGAGGCTCACTATCAGGCTTTAGCAGGCACTTCTGCTCGCGAAGCTCTCGTGCGGTACAGAGTAGATGACTTACGATTTTCGCGCAGCTTGATGTCACGGAGAAGAGAGCCTTGCGAGGCTCATATGTAGGTATTCTTCAAATGTTTTAGCCCGCGAAGCTCTCGCGAGGCAATAAAGGTTGTTTTTTAGCCTGACAAGAAAGCTTAGCATTGACTCGCGAGTGTGAAATTGAGGCCTTTAAGCCTCGCGACAAGTCAAAACTCATTCTCTGCCAGTGCTTTCACATTAAACTGTTCATTCTAACTGATATTCACCTCATTTCCTCCATGTTCATCCATTTCATCATTATAATTGTATGCCCATTATCAACATTTGTACATCAAAAATGCAAAATTCTAAAGATAGTCTTTCAAATCAAATTCGTGACATTTATTATGAGAGCACCTCAACCATAGCAGCAACAGACATGCACATCAAATTTCGATGACAAATATTCACATGTACTCAAAACAGAACAA
Organism: Chloranthus sessilifolius; assembly: GCA_021018995.1. NCBI lineage: Eukaryota > Viridiplantae > Streptophyta > Magnoliopsida > Chloranthales > Chloranthaceae > Chloranthus > Chloranthus sessilifolius. The sequence goes on from CM037593.1 coordinate 89,258,683, forward strand.
AACAAAATAGAATAAAACAAACAAGTAAATCATCATCACACTAAAAGCAGTAATTGACAGATTTCTAAGCAACACAAAATAAGACAATTTTCAACACATATGGTACACATTTTATAAAGTTGTGAATCACTGAGCAGTGGGAGGTTAATGTAGGTGAATGGTCTGAGGAGGCTCCACTAAATGTTCTACACAAATTTTTATCCTTTGACCATTCACTTTCATGATCTTCCTAGACATAGGATCCAAGATCTCCACAGCACTAGATGGGGAGGCATGAATGATAGTGTAAGGTCCATCCCATCTGGATTTTAACTTCCCTGGAAAAAATTTTAGTTTGGAGTTGAAAAGCCAAACCTTAATACCAACATTGAAGTCCTTTCTCGTTAGCTTCTTGTCAAAGAATGCCTTTGATTTCTCCTTGTATATTCTAACATTTTAATAGGCTTCCAGCCTCAGCTCATCAAGCTCTGCCAGTTACAATTTCCTTTGACATCTCTCACAGGCTTTGCAATTCAGTTGAATGTTGCACTAGACCCACAGAAGACCTTATTTTTGTGTTGTCTTCTGCTATGAGAACTTGGGCCTCCTTCTCAATCATACTCCAAATATTTTCTAGGTCAACAGCAACATTATCCCAATCCAGGAGATTGGATAATTCTTCTTCCACAAGGCCATCTAGTACATCCATTACACAGCAATCCTCAATGTCCATCTGAGGCTGTCTTGTAGCATTATACACATTTAATTGAGACTTCATGTTCCCAAAGGCCACCTCCATCACCCCTGACCTGCATTGTATGTAAGCATTTACAGTGGCCAATAATCGTTTGCCAAGGATGACAGGAATTGGGGCTTTACTTTTGCAAGGGTCCATGTCCAAAATAAGAAAATCAGCAGGATAGTAGAACTTGTCCACCCCCACCAAAACATCGTCCACCACACCCACAGGTCTCCTCTCAAATCTATCAGCCAGTTGGAGCACAACTGATGTAGATTTCAGCTCCCCCAAACCTAGCTCCTCATACACAGAATATGGGAGCAGGTTCACACTGGCCCCTAAGTCCAAGAGGGCTTTACCAATGGTATGGTTTCCAATTATGCAAGGGATAGTAGGTACCCCTGGGTCCTATAATTTCTCAGGTGTGGCAATGGACAGAACTAACTCAACATGCTCAATAGCAAAAACCTTTTTGGACAACTGCACCCTTACTTTTCTTTTCTATGTGCAGAGGTCCTTCAAAAATTTAGCATAGGCAGGGACCTATTTTATAGCATCGAGCAAGGGAAATTGATCTTGACCTGCTTAAAGGTCTCCATCATTTCCTCTATCTGAGCATTCTCCTTATCAAAAGAAGATGGGCCAGCTAATGCATGAGGAAATGGCAGCTGTGGGACTGTTGGTGTCACTGCTGCATGCCTAACAACATCATGGTCAAATTTTTATTTTTTTCTTTTTCCTTTATTTATTGTTTGCTGCTGGGGCTCAACATCAGCCCCATTATTTTTCCCTTACTGATCCACAGCAGGAGATGACTTCTTTGGTTCTTCACCACTCACATTGCTTTCATTTTCACTCTCCATGACCTCCTCAGTTGCCCTGCCCACGAAATTATCGACCACCCTGCCACTCCTCAGGATAGTGATTGCATTAGCCTCCTCATGGATAGAGGATGCCTCTCCAATCATGAACTGCCCTTTTAGATTGGCCAAGGGTTGACTAGGTAATTTTCCCTCCTCTCTCCTATTCAAAATATTACAGATTTGACCTAGCTGGTCTTCTATTTTTTTAATGCTTTACCCATGAGAGTTCACAGAGTGGACCAAATTATGCATAGATGCCAGCATTTGCTCTTCAAAGGAAGAGGATCTAGGCTATTGTGGGGGCAAGACATACTGATTGGGCAGTGGGGCAGGTAACTAAAAATTCTATCTTGGTGGATAACCTATGTTAAATTGGTGCTGAGGTCTGTATGGAGCTGCCAACTGCTGCTGCTGGGATTGAGGGTATGTATCTTGTCTCCACCTCAAATTTGGATGGTTTCTCCATGTGTACCCAGCAGGTTGCTCCCCATATGCTTGGGCAGCATTAGCATGCTCCGTAACTAAATCGCAGAATTGGTTGGCTAATGGACAATCTTGAGTAAATGTGTGGGAGATTGGCATATCAAACATGCCTCTTCCACTTGTATAATCATCCGAGGCTGCATCACATTCATCAATTTGTCAAACTTTAAACTCAGATTGTCCACCTTCCTTTTCAAATCATTTTGTACCTTAACTTCATACATTCCACCTCTAGGGGTGGACTCTTTCACCAATTTAGCAGGGGTCTGACTGTCATTGCCAGACAGTGACTCTTACTGCATGGAATTTTCCCCTATGATGTCAAATAATTCCCAAGCCTCATCAGCTGTCTTGTGGAGGTAACTACCACCACATGAGGCATCCACCATATTCCTACTTTTGGGATTAATTCCTTGGTAAAAGACTTGCACCAGTTGCCACTGTGAAATTTGATGGTGGGGGCATTATTTTAACATCTCTTAAAATCTCTCCCAAGCCTCATAAAAATCCTCAGTTGCAGACTGAGTAAATGACAAAATGTTTGTCCTCATCTGGCTAGTTATATTCATGGGAAAGAATTTAGCAAGAAATTGACTTTGGGGGTCACTCCATGTCTGGATGCTATTGGCTGGGAGCTTGGAGAGCCAGGTGTTGGCTTTGCCCTTTAGGGAAAAAGGAAAAAACCTCAGTTTTGTGGCTTCAGGTCCCAAGCCAGCAATATTGAAAGTGGTGCAAAGTGCCAAAAATTTGTCAATGTGCTTGTAAGGAACTTCCTTACTGAGCCCATGGAAAGATGGAAACATGCTAATGGTAGACTTGATTTCATAGTTTCCCTCAACTGAAGGGAATTGTATGTAAAAGGGAGATGTGTAATCCCCAGGTGCATTGTATTCCTTCAGGGTTCTTTGCCTCTTAGCCATGACAGCTGGCTCAGTTTCAACAGTAGGGCCTTGTGTGGTGTTTCTTGGTCTAAGGACCCTTTCAACCTCAAGATTTGGAGGTTCCAACTCAGGGTTAAGGGACCTTCTTCCAAGCATACCCACACAAATTCAGTAGGTAAGGAAAATGCTCATAGCATACAAAAAATTTTCCAACCAAATTAACAACTAAACAGATATACAACTAAACTAATGACAGGGAATCCAACATTAAGGGACTGAGTTTTAAGGTAAAATAAGTGCAAACAGAGCTACCTAAACTCCAACTGCAGCTCTAGCTTTCCCTGCTGCTGTTGTCCAATTATACAAAATTCCACAAAAATCAGTAGTACTTTTTATTCTATTTAAGGCACAACTACAAAGAATTTTTTAGACTAAATTACAATACAACTCAAGTCTACTAAAAATTTTAATATCCCCGGTAGCGGCGCCAAAAACTTGTTGGATGGCTTCTACTACTTCTTTTTATTATAAAAATGATAAAGATAAAAATAAAGGAAGCAAAACAAAACAAAATGGGGAATAAACACAACACAAAACCAAATCACAGTCCTATAAGAATCCAGGGCCTGTTGTAGCAAGTTTTAAGTAAGTAAGCGTTTGTCCCACAGAGATAATGATCTAGAACCCAAAATGGGCTATAATAGTAGGCCTCGAGATCTAGCTACAGATCTGACAATCCTAAAGAAAGAGAGTTGGGTGTCACAACTATACTAAATTAACACTAAAAGAAGAGAAATAAAGTGCAGTCCTATCCTAAAGAAAGGGGTATGAAGAAGGTGGTGATGGTGTGTAATAAAATAAACATAAAAGGATGGGAAGTAAGCAGTTTAGGCTAAAGTTAATTCAGTTATATAACTCAGATTTAGGGTTGTCTCGGTAGCATATCCTTGCTGATGTGCTATCAAAAACCTCAGCAAGGAAGAAGAATCCAACTTAACCCATGCCATTTAGACTGCTCTTAAGGCTATACTCTGTCCACTTAAAGGGTCACAGACTATCGAATAGAGTTTGTCAAATCTCATTGATTAAATCATAAAACTAACCTAATCCAAAGGAGTGGACTGATCTTAAGGCCATAATCTGTCCACTTAAATGGTCACAGACTATCCAATAGATTTCCTCCAACCAATGAATTAAATCAGGCCATAAATACCATTGCAGACACTATGTTTACAAGGCTACAAGCTCCCTAGATCTATTATAGATCTAGCATGCATTCATAAGGGCAAACAGACTTGGAAAACTAGGTGAAAACCACAAGATATCTCAGGCTGAATGAGGATTTAGATTCAGCTGGTCATTGTTACAAAAGGCCTGCAATGACTTAGCTCACAAGTCTGCAATCACTACAAAGAAATCAGATCTAACATCTGATATTGGTCAAGTAAAATAGAGGGGAGCCCATTCCTGCAACAACCTCTCACAAGGCTACAAGCTTAAGTGCAGAGGAGAAGAGTCCTTCTCAGATCTGTGACTAGGACCTGCCCTAGGGCTATAGTCTATCCACTCAAATGGTCATAGGCTATCCACAGAGGCTGCCTTACCCACAAATGATGAGATAGAACATGTAAACTGTTGTTGCCACCATGGTCCCAGGGCTACAAGCTCAAACTTCCATGGGCCTTTCAATCAGCTCAAATCCTAAATGTATTCTATAGCCTAAACAAAACTACGGGCAAATAAGAAAATAACAGATTGAATGAACATTTAAAGTATAAATTCTATTGATCAAAATTACCTATAATGCAATTTCTCAAGGCAGCAACCTTGTGCACAACGGCTCTTCACAAAATCCCAAAGATTACAAGACCCATTACAAACTAAATAAAACTAAACCTAACTACTTACAAAAAGATTTAGCCAGTAAGTACTGGGCTAAGAGAGAAGAAAAATGAGAAAAAGAGGTGATAAAACCCTAACCCTAGCATGCTCGAGCTCACCATAAATAGAGGCTGAAGGAGAGATATTATTCTAAGTTACAAGTATAGCTTATATACTCAGTCCTAATGCCTTAGCCAGAGTAAACCCTAATTTTTCTAGTAGATGTGGTACTGTTACAACCCTTGAATGCCTTGGGATGTGTGCCTTGAGATCAGGGCCTCGAGATGTGTGCCCTAGACTTGAGAAAATTCTCAAATGGTCCTTGAGTTAAGACTGAGAAGTGGAGAGCCCGAGCTTCATGATGCTAGCTTCTGCACATTAATTCTCCCACATGGCTTGCAGAGTACTCGCGAGATAAAATTTGGCTTTAAATGCTGCTTTCTCACACAGAAGGATTTAAGCTTGTCGCGCAGTTGCTTTTTTGCTCTTTAGTTTCTTCGCACAGCTTGCAGAGTTCTCGCAAGATAAGAATTAGCTTGGAAGGTTTGTTCACTCGTGCAGGTGGACTTCTCATTATCGCGCGGCTGCTCTGGCTTTGAATGCACTCGCACAGTAGGGCTTTAGAATTTCTTGTCACGAGGTACTCACGCAGATGCCTTTACATCTCACTCAGTTTCTTGTCAAGTGGGTAGCACATCTCGCTCGGTACAGGGTTAAACTTCTAGGCGCACGAGAGCTATGTGAGAGAACTTCTGGAGCTCTCTCTCCTCCATAGCAATGCGAGAATGTCGCGAGTTAGCTATTATTTTTTATGAAGATTGGCCTCGCGAGATTGTAGCATGGTTGATATAAGCCTTGATCCTCACGAGAACTTCACGAGCTGGATTTCTAAAGACTTAGTGCGTGAGAGCCTCGCGAGTTCTTTAAGTGGTGATTGCAGCTGAATTGCATGACTGTTGCATGAGTTCTCTTGTGTTGCATGTATTAGTTGCGTGAGGAAGCTTTGCAATGAATTGAACAGCACAAGGCAGCACCTCAACTGTGCGAGATAAGTCATCTGTCCCTCTGCTGCTATGCACATGCTTCTGTTGCACCTTCCTCCACTCTCGTCTATACTTCTTTCATCTGTTAGACTTCCTTGGTCCATCATGACATGCAAAATAGTCACCATAGTGTGTACCACCATGGTGTTCCATCAATCTTTGGCTCAGCTGTCATCCTTGGCTTGAATTCTCTCTTCTTGGCACCAAAGGCATGGACTTTGTGTTAAGCTGCACAAGTTATTACTACTCTACAAAACAAGCTAAACAAGAGTTATTAGTCAGCTTTAAGGTCCAGCAAAGGCTAGGTTAAGAGGTGGAAAGTGGTACTTTTTAGTGAATAACAGTGACGTTAGTGTTTTCGCGGATGCATCTGTGGAGGGCAGCACTAAGGGGTCGTCGTTGGTCTTCGAATCTTCAAACCACATGAGGCCTCTTCTAGGACATGCATGAGGGGTAGGTATATACTACTGCATGTATGTTTTGTGTCATTTTGTTTTGGTTTTTTAGGATCTAAGGTTTCACTAGCGGGTTGGCCTGTTTATTTGGTTAGGTGATTTGGAGGCCATACACGGTCGAGGAGGATGCCAGTGTGCTAGTGATTCAGTCTGGCCAGCCCTTCTTTGACGTGGACATATGGGTCCATTGTTTTGAGAAGGTGGAGAGGATCCACCTATCTCGGGTGGTGCGGTAGCTAGGGCTCACTCAGAGAGTCCCTCCGGAGATTCGCCATAGGGTGGCGAAGAGGATGATCGACCCCCCTGGGCGAAACTTTATGGAGCGGATGGCACTTCAGATGATAAATTTTAGAGCTAGGGGGACCAGGGTGATAAGAGCGCATGATGAGGCAGAGGTCCGAGAGTATAGGAGATGGTTTAGTGCATTGGGTGGTGGGCGCTTCTTCACACGTCCCTTCCATGGGAGTGGTTCTTTCGCGATCGACGGGCTGAAGTCGGCGCCAATGTTGAGGGAGAGACTGGTCATGTTGGAGCAGGGCCATCTCACCGCGAGTGTGCAGGGGGCATTACATGCCCTCTATAGGGTGATGGAGCAGATGGGGTGTGTTCCTTGTCCTGATGAGGAGATGTTACACTCCTTAGCCTTCTCGGCTGCTCAAGCTAGGGGAGCAAAGGATGATTTGGGGGCTCAGCTAGCAAAGACTCGACGACTCTTGGTGAGTTAATTTATTAGTTTTTATGTATTATGTTGACTTGGTCTTTCAATCATTCTGACATAGTTGTGGTGTTTCATTTTATTTTGGACAGTCTGAGAGGGAGGCCGAGATCACCAGTCATGTGACGATGATCGAGTTGTTACGCGGCTAGCTTCAGGCCAGCCGAGAGGTAGAGGCCACTTTGCGATCTGAGATTGATCAATTGGTAAGTGTCTATATGAACTTGGTTTTGTTAATTGTCATGAGCTCACCATCTGATGTGTTTATTGTTATTCGTAGAGAGCCGAGCTTACTGCTGGAGGTCCCATTCTGGCATTCGATCCATCTTCAGTTGCTTCCTTGAGTTGGGAGGATCCAGCGATGGCTCATCTTCGGGCTAAGCTGGAGCATTGGGTAAGTTTGCTCAATCTTTCAAGTCGTTTGTGTAATTGTATTAGTTTGTCAGATATTATTATTTCACTTTCTTAATAGTTTACTAACATCGCGTGGTATTTCAGCGTCAGGTTGCTGAGGACCTTCAGACGAGGGAGGTGACTGCTGCCTCTCTACGCCCAAAGAGTCAGGTATAATTTCTAGTTCAGTGTAATTATGTTTAGGTTATTTCATTCAATTTGTTCTGACATACTTTGGGTTGGTTATTTTGGTTCTTGTGCAGGCGGTTTCGGACACTGCTCCCGAGGCTCCCCCTCAAGGGTCTATTCCTATTCCTTCTCAAGTATGTTTTAGTTATTATGTTTGTAGTTTATTTGTCATTATAGTGTTATCTGATGTATTTGTTTGTTCTCATTGCAGCAGCCTACGTTTGTTGTCCCTTTCGTGCCTCCTGCTGATCTAGTGATCACGACAACGGTTGAGCGACTTCTAGAGGAGAGGCTGGATCTGGTATGGCTCTTTCTTTTTTCAAAGTTTCTTTTTTTTATATTCATATATATATATATATTGGTTTTCTTTGACTTGGTATGGTTATGTAGGTTCGTCAGCTTGACGAGGCACGTCTAGAGGTGGAGTTGCAATGACCTATTCATTGAAATGATGGTTGTTCAGAAGACTCAGGCTGAGGCACTGGAGGTGGCACGTCGGACGATGTAGGCAGAGATGCAGGTGTCCCTAGATCAGCTGCAGTATCATCTGACGAGGAGTGAGCGAGGGGTGCGTAGGCTGGCTAGTCAGCTTGATGGATCGAAGTTGAGGGCTACGGGTTCCTCGGCTGGGCAATCTCGTCACACGTCACATGGTTTGTCAGGAGTGATGCTCGTGAGGATTCTGTCATTCGTGAGATTCTCGGTAGGTATCCTCCTCATTTTCGATCGAGGTGATCTGTTAGCCAGGCGAGTGAGGGGGGTTCTGTGGCAGGGCCTCATCATCTAGAGGTTTTGAGGACTCCGGGTGTTGGGATTGTATTTTTGGAGGACCAGTCTACGGACCTCCGAGCTGATTATACTGGGGACAGTGGTGCTCATCCATCCCAGCGGCAGCGTAGGGAGTAAGGGTGTGTGTGTGTTTATTTTGTCCATTGTGTGTGCGTTGTATATATAGGGGCGATGCCCCCGGTGACATGTGTAAAAGGAAAAGAAAACTTTGATATATATATATATATATGGAGAGATTTTTTTTTAGTCTAGATGTATCAGATTGGCTCATTTTCTTTTAGTTACCTCTTGCGCCTATTTTAGAGTCGTTAACCGTCATCGGGAGTTGGATCTTTCCTGAGCTGGCCTGGTGATGGTTGGAGGTTGCTTTGTAACTGCACATATAAAGGTAACGCTATCAGTAATTTTTATTCTCTCCCTTGCCAGTTGTCAAGGGGGTCAGTGTCTCAGACCGAGGTCTGGTAATAAAGGTGGATATGTGCTCTTTTTTTTCTTTTTTTTTTTTGAAAGTAATGCAACAGGGAAAGCAAATAGCTACGATAGAAATAATAAAAATAATAAAATAAAATTGCCCTAGTGTAGGAGCATGGTAGTGTTGGCAGTACAGTATCTTCGATAGCATTCTCCGGATGGTAACTTTGTCATTTCCCATCTTCTTTATGGATGAGTCGGTGTTTCTAATGTGATTCTCCTTTCGACCAAAAAAATTCCCCAGTGTGTAGATGCAATGGAGCTCTTCTGGGCTTTGGATGAGCACTTCGGGTCTAAAAGCAATCATGGGTATTTAGTGAGTTAGTTTTGAAGAAACGTTCATCAGTATTGTCGTCGAACCGGGAGAGGTCTCTTTTATTAAGTTAGTTGTATATAGGGGTCTATCTTAGGGTGTTGGTCATCCTATCTCATGGTTATTAGGGAGAAGTATGGTAGGTATAGTAGGTGATTGCATCAGTCATCATTCATGGGTTTTTAGTTTCATTCCTAGGAGTATCCTATAAGGCTTCTGATTTATCGTCCGAAATAAAAATAGAAGAGGGGGGTAAGGCTCAGTGATATGGGCCAAAAGGGATGAGTAACAATCTTTTTCTCAGAGGGATACGGGGCGCCATGATCGAGCTCTTCGTCATGTTTCGGTACCATCAAAATCTCACATTCTATGGTTAGCAGGAGTTTATCCTCCTCCCAAATTTTTTGAGATATGTATTTTTGAAAGCATCCTGCTAGCGCAAGAATAACGAGTTTTGATTGAACCTAGAATCTTCATTTTTTCTGCTCTAACATCTTCTCTAATGGAAGGGGAAGGGGAATGAGGATCGGGTGTTACTTATGTTTTTGAAAGAAATTAGGTAGGTCACTAGTCCTTCGATCAATTTGTTCGAATGAGAAAGTGGGCGATAAATTGGAGGTCTTAAGGATGGTCTGAGGATTGATGACGTATGACAAATAAATGGGTCGTGATGACTACGGGGATGATAAGTATAAGTATTTAACCACAGGATGTGATGATCACAGGGCTAAGGATAGTGTTTTCTAAGGTACATGGCGTTCCAAGGGCTAGGGAGTTCTTCCCCGTCTTGGTTCACCAATTTTTATACATTCCTAGGGTCTGCAGCTCTTATAACGTAAGGGTCTTCCCAGTTCGGTTTCAATTTTCCTTTTGGATGGGCGTGTTTGGAAGGCATATTTTTTTTAAGACTAATTCTCCAATATTAAAGGTTTGTTCGAGGACTTTCTTGTCGTAGGCTCTGGCCACTCTCCTCTGATATACCTGAGCGTGATCAACTGCCCTTAGACGTGTTTCATCGAGTTGCTCTAACTGCGTGAGTAGGGCAATTCTTCTCTCGTCTAAGGATAGCTCATCATCGAGTTGAATCCGTAAGGATGGTACTTGTATCTCATATTGTAGGACTGCCTCCATCCCGTAGGTGAGGAGGTAAGGAGTTTGGCTAGTGGCTATACGAATAGAGGTCCTATAGGCCCAGGGTGCTTTTGATAGTCGTTCAGGCCAGTCGGCTCCATTGCTGGTTTCTACTGTGCATTTTAAAATTCAAATCAGCATTTTATTCATAGCTTCTGCTTGTCTATTTCCTTGAGGGTAGAATGGTGATGAGTGGGTAGATTGATGTCGAACTTCTTGCATAATTTCTTTGTCTTCTTGCGATGAACTATGGTCCGTTGTCAGTGATAAACATTCTGGGTACTCCAAACCTAGTAATGATATTCCAAACGATAAACCTTACGAGTGTTGAAGCAGTGATCCTGACATAGGATTTCGCTTCTACCCATTTGGTGTAGTATTCGGTTGTAGTAAGTATGAACACGTGCTTGTGAGTGTTTTCAATTGTGTCTGTGAAAGGTTCAATAAATTCAAAGGCCCACATCAAAAACAGCCATGAAGAGGTCATAGTGTTTAATGCAACTGATGGACCTTTGATAAGTTCGGCGTGTTCTTGGCATTGCTTGCAGAATTGGACGTGGAGGTGGCAATCTCTGATCATTGTCAGCCAAAAGTAACCTTGTCATGTAATTTGGTCGATGAGCCTCTGTCTACCAGCGTGGGCACCGCAGGTGCTGGCGTGTGCTTCTCGGATGATGTATTGTCCTTCGGAGGTCGTGACTCATCGTAGCAGTACTCCTTTGGTCAAGGCTTCTTTGTATAATGTTTCTCCGAGTATGCATAATCGAGTGCATCAGTTCTTTATAGTCTTTCGTTCGATCTTCATGGCATATGGGGGGACGTGTTGATGCTTTAAGAAGTTTTAGATGTCGAAATACCATGGCTGTCCATCATCGGTTAGTGATTTTTCAAATCTGAACATAGCCACTTCGATTTTTGCCTTGACGTGATTTTTCAAAGTGATTGCTTCATTTGGTCATGCACTTGTGGGGAGGATTGATAATTCTCTCTTAACGGTCCATGCTAACTCGTGGGCGGGTACTATTAATTTTTTAATGAAGAAGGTCTTGGTGCTTTGTCCGATGGGTATTTGGATGATCGAGGCTATTGTGGCTAGGGAGTCTGTGAGCTCATTTTCTAATCTAAGGATGTGCATGAAAGAGATTCTTTCAAATTTATTTACTAAATATTGAGCGATTTCTAGGCATGCCATTAGTCTCCTTTCCTTTGTTTTCCTCTCCTATGACTTGTGAGATTACTAGCTTGGAATCATCGATGGTTTTTAACTGTTTAACGCCTAATTATACTGCTACTCGTAGTCCAACTATGAAGGCTTCGTATTCTGCGACATTGTTAGTAACAGGAAAGTCTAGTTGAAAAGACTTAGGTATGACAACTCTTTCTGGGCTTAGGAGAACTATCTCGATGCCTTTTCCTTTGTGATTTAGAGCACCATTGAAATGGTCCAAGAGGTCTTATCGGGCTCTTCGTTATGAATCGTGAGTAAGTCTTCGTCAAAGAAATCCACGTGTATGGGTTCATCACTTGGGAGTGGGAGATCTGTGAGGTAATCGGCGATTGCTTGTCCTTTGATCGACTTCTACGTGACGTAAGTGAAATCGAATTCTTGCAATAGGATATGCCAATGAGCGATCTTTCCTAATGTTGTCGGCTTTTCAAATGCATACTTCAGAGGGTCCATTCTGACTAGTACTAGTATCTTAGGTGCTCCGAAGTAGTGCCATAATTTGGTTGAGGCCTACACTAGTGTGAGGCAGGTCTTCTCCATTGAAGTGTATTTCCGTTCGTACTCGACCATCGTCCTACTAAGATAGTAGATAGCCCTCTCTCTCTTGCCATCTTCTTCATATTGTCTCAGAATTACTCCCATTGCTTTATCGTTCGCTGAGAGGTATAGAATTAGGAGTCTTTCGGGAACTAGTGGCGATAGTATTGGCGGGTTAAGGAGGTACTTCTTGATATTATCGAAGGCTTGCAGTTACTGGTCATCCCATTTGTACTCAGTTCCTCCTTTATGTAGTCTATAGAAAGGATCGCATATGTCTGAATGTTGGGAGATAAATCTCCTGATGAATTACAATCTTCCTATCAAGCCTCGTAATTCTTTGATATTAATAGGAGGTGGCATGTCAAAAATGGCTCAAACTTTTGTGAGATTGACTTCGATTCCTTGCTTGCTGATTATGAAACTGAATAATTTTTTAAAGGTGACTCCAAAGACACATTTCTTTGGGTTCATTTTTAGCTGATATTTCTTAGCTCTTTGTAGCACCAGTCGAAGTGCATCAACATGTCCTGCCCATGTTTGGGACTTCACTAGTGTGTCATTGGCATGGACTTCTAAACACTTATGCATCATGTCATGAAAATTAGGCATCATGGTGCTTTGATACGTGGCTCCTGCATTTTTAAGCCCAAAAGGCATGACGACCTAGCAGTAAGTTCCCCATGGTGTAGTAATAGAAGTCTTCTCTTGGTCAGACTCTACTAATTTGATCTGATTATACCCAGAGAAACCATCCATAAAGGATAACATCTCATGTCCAACGGTGTTGGCGACTAGAGTGTCAATGCGCGAAAGTGGAAAGTCATCTTTTGGACATGCCTGGTTGAGGTTTCGAAAGTCAATGCAAACTCGTACTCTGCCTTCTTTCTTGGTACAGGTACTATGTTGACGACCCACTTGGGATAGAGGACAACTCGGATGAATTTGGCTTTGTGCAATTTATCCACTTCCTCTTTAACTTGAAGGGATATTTGTGGGTGCATCCTACGGACTTTCTGCTTAACGGGCTTCGCATCGGGTTCTAAGACAAGGCGATGTTCTACTAAACTTGGGCCTAAACCAGGCATATCTTCATAGGACCATGCAAAGGAGTTGAGGTGCTCTTGTAAGACTTGTGCAATTTGTTGATATTCCTTGGAGTTGAGGGTGGCACTAATTAGTAGCTTCTTGGGTTTCTCTTCAGTGCTAAAGTTGATTTCTTCTGTAGGTTCCGTAACAGCTTGAGTTTGCTCGTCGAAACACTTGATAACGAGTTAGAAGTCTGGCACCTTTTCAGCGATTCGTGTTCCTTCTTCATCCTCGGTAAGCTCATATACTGCGAAGTTACTACACTGGGGCTTTGATTTTATGAAAGGTAACCATTCATCTGTACTATTTATGACTGAGAGATCTTTAGTAAGGTGAAGGTCAAGGCTATTGACCCTTCTCTCAAAGTCGTGAAGTATCTCGTCTGGTATGATCACTGGCTTGTTGTTTAGCCTGGATGCCTTACGTCCTCGTATGGGAGATGGGATAGAAGAAAAGTCTCCTTGTTGGTCACAAACTTGATTCGGGATGATGGGGTTCCCTTTCTTTTCTGAGGTTTTTTTATTTTTTTTGGATTTTGTATTTATGGACTTTTAAGGTTTTCTGCCTTTTATATATTTTTTAATTTTTGATAATAGATATGGTACAGGGTCGGTCGCCTCAAGAGGTGCTAGGAGAGTTGCTTCCTCTAGCTGAGGGAGCGAGACGGCTGCTGGAGTCGTTCAGACGATTCTTCAAGAAATGTGGACTAATTCTGAACTTAGCATTTTTTTTTTGAGTCCTCATCTGATGAGGTCTTTTGAATAAGTGATGCCGATGACAGTAGTATTGACGTTCGGATTCCCTCTATCATATTGATTGCCTGTTCTTCGAAGAAGCTATGGAGATCGTAATCGATCGAACTATCATCCTCTGAGTTATAATGTGGTTGTTCTTCTTGTCGAGAGTGACCTCCTAAGGGATCCCCAGGGGTAGTGAGCTCTTTCCCTTAAGCTTCATAGTATGTTAGGATAAGCACGCATGCTCGACAGCGAGGTTGATAATGGTAAGAAATGCAGGGAGATCCCCAAGGACATTCCCATCCTTCTGAGTTAGAGACAAGGTCGGTATCGAACTCATCTTCTTGATCTGACAGTGATTGAAGTCCTAGGTTAGCTTGCTCTGCTAACTCGAATGCGGGGAGGTCTATCTAGTAGCCCTCTTCATCACTCGGGGGAGGCTGCCACTCTTCCTCGCGAGATTTCCAAAATATTTTGAGTTGTGGCGCGTTTTGGGATGGAGGAGTGTCTAGTTCAAGCTCCTCTTCAAAGCCAATGAGGGCGATGTGGGTGTTTCCCCCTAGGTCAGCCAAATGACTGTTGAGATTCTCTTCTTCTTGTGCTAGTGGCCGAGTTGGTGGGTCATTACATGCTTCTATTATCACGAGGTTAGAGTGATTCGATTCTACTATTGCAGAATGTCAGATCCAACTAGCGAAGCATTCTAATATGCTGGTGCATGCCCTGCAATAGGGTTGGTATGGGTGACCGATATAAGGGGAGTCCCACGGGCATTCTCATCCCCCAAGGCCAAGGCCGAGGTGGATGCTATGTGAGTTAAGATTTTCTTGTAGGGTGCCATCCTCTCCCCACGTTGAGTGTAAGTGCTCTTCGTCATCTTACAAGGCTGCTATGTGAAAATCTCCATCGTCAATGGAGTCCCAATCCTCTAATCGTGGCTTGAGTTTTGGAGGTTCTTCCTTTCTCTCTTCTGTAAGCTCCTTAGTGTCAAACAAAGGTTTGACTCCCTCGAGCGGTTTATCAATATGGTCATTTAGATTCGTTAAATCATTGAATGCCTTACCATTCATTCAATCTCCGCTTCTTAGGATTTAGCGTAGGACACTTCCTTCTACTTTGGTATATCTGCTTTCTCAGTGGTCCCATAAATGAAGTAGTCATATAGAGATCATTTTGGTGAGGTAGGGAACAAGTAGGCTTGTGGGCCGTCTGATTGATAACCTAACCTTATGTGTTTGCGTATTTTTGTTAGGACGATAGGTCCTACAAGGCCTTGCTTATTTTTATCGAGTCCTGTGTGGGGGACGTATCCGAGTTGGTACATGAGGTCCACACCTTTTATCGCGGTTGGCTTGATGTCGTAAAGTTTGGCGAGGTCTAGGCCAACCTCTCTTCTCATCAATTTTTGTTGACGCATTGGAGGAGAACTAGGAGGGGTAGGGGGACGAACTTCCACAATGGTTGTCTTATCGGGGATTCAGGTCTTCAAAATGTGACCCGTGTTTAATACGAAATCATGGACTGTCAGAATAGTTGCTGCATAATCAGTGTCCATCTTCTAGAGGGGTGCATCGGCGTATATACGAACGATGGAGTCCTCGTACAGAAATTTGCCACCTTGGTGGTATGTGGATGCGATGGCTTTCATTGACTCTAACCATTTTCTTCCTAAGATAAGATTGTACGTACTAGCAGAATTAGAAACATGGAAGGTGACATCCTTTATTACAGGTCCGAGGCGAACCTAGAGTTTGATAGTTCTTTTGATAAAACCATGCAAGCCATCATAAGCTATAAGTGATAGTGCCGAGGGCCTAACATTCTGCTCCGTGTATTCGAGTGTCTTCAACATTGTGAGAGGGCAGATATTGAGTCCTGCTCCTGTATCGACCAATGCGTGGGGTACGGAAAACCCTCTAATTATGACTGTAAGGTATATGGGAGATGCACTTTGGCGGAGTGACTCTTTAGGTATGTATGCATCTGTGAAAGTGAGCCTCGGAGGTTGCACTATGACCGAGGCGATTTGATGTAACTCATTCAATGTTGTGTCCTCATCCGCGTGCGTGTCTTTAAGTGTTCTTATCAGTAGTTGGTGATGGTCAGGCAATTTCTTGATGAGTTCTAGTATAGATATCTGGGCCGAGATTTGGCTCGAGTATAATTTCTTTGCCTAGCCGATGAGTCTTGGGCGTAGGTAGTTGGAGTGGTTGAGGTGCAGGGATAATATGAGGTGGGGGCGACAAGTTAACTTCTCTTTCTCTCACGCTCCCCTCTAGTGGTTGTACATTCGTGAAATCCTTATTTTGAGGAAAAGCCCGAGGTGGGTAATTGGTTCCTGATTTAAGAATCGGGCAAAGTCGGTTGTTGATCAAACCCGGCGTGGCTCGACGTCGATGTATTTGTGAAGTGAGTAAAATTCAAGGTTGGAGCGCATACCTGCATGGTGCCGCTCCAAGGTGGGAGGTACTGCGTGTAATCCTCCTCTTCTAGGAAAGCAGAGACCAGTGTCTCGCACAGGTCAAAATGTTCTTCTTATTCATTTTCTCCTACGTTCGGCAAACACTCTATTGTTATCTCATTTTCATGGTTTGGGGTCTTTCGGGTGACACTGTCTACCCATGCGACAATTTGAGTTGTCCTTTGAAGAACATGATCTCCATACTTGGGCTCTAAATCAGACAAGGGGAGTAGCAATGGTGTTGGTTTAGGATTTAGATGAGTTAGAGGTTCTGGCGGGTGATTGTGGAGGAATGGTCTCCGGGCTCTAAAGGAGTGGACTCATATCTGAGTGAATTTTGGGTATGTAGGTGGGCTCGGCGGGGCGATTCGAGTGATGAAGGCCGAGGGGTGTAGGGGTGAAGAAGCTCTCATAGGGGTAGCAAAAGTGTTGGAGGGTTGGATGCGAGTGATTAAGGTAGAGGGCTAGAAGGAAGATTGACTGGGGAGATCCACAGTAGTGACTTGGGCCAGTGTTCCTTGGTTGTGGTTGGGCTTGGGATTATTAATGATTTCTAAATTTTGTTGGGGTTGACTATCGTTGCATTTCGATCATTCATGTCATAGATCACATCCTGGAGGACCCAGTAGTCTTCTAAGTTGTGTCTCGCGTAGCGATGGAACACGCAGTACTTGTTATAATCTAGATTTATCGGCCATGGGCAGGGTCTTTCTTACGAGAATCAGAGGAGATTCTGAGTGTTAAGGAGACAGAAGATGTTGGGAATTGTGTTAGGTAAAGGGGGATAGTGCTCCCACCTCAGCTAATAAGGGCCTCTAGCTGGGTTTAAATTTTGTGGTGGAGGTATGTTATTATAGTTTGGCATGTGGGTCGATCGATTCTGCATTGCATTCTGATTCTAGTAAGTGTTAGGATATTGGTTTCTATTCTGGTATTGGCCTTGATTCTGGTTATGGCCTTGGTTTTGGTTTGCATATCTTGGTTGATTGGTGCCTTGGTTTTGGTTGGTGTACTGTTGTTGATTTTGATTTTGCCCGAAGTTTTGCAATTGGAAATTTCCGTTCCCTGAGTTTTATCCTTGGTTGAAAATGGTGTTGACCTATTCGGTTCTTGAGGCTTTCTTATTATTTTTTAACTTCGATTCACTGGAAGAGCCTACTTTTGACGTAATTACGGATAGGGCGAGGTCTCCACCTTTAATATGTCGTGCTAATTGGGATGCTCAGGAGTGGAGTGCAGTGAAGTCGGGGCAATCACTTATGACAAGTTCACTCTTTAACGGTTCTCTAGTATTATCGATGATAATGTCAACCTAGTCTTTCTCTTTCATTGAAGTGCCGGTCCTAGCAGCGAGTTTCCTCCATCTGGTGATGAAGTCGGTGAATTCTTCATCAGGTCCTTGCTTGGCTGCCATCAGATCGCTGAGACTCTCTATCTCCTGGATGAGATGCTTATATTGGTCCAGGAACTAATCGACTAAATCGTCAAACGTTTCTATCTTATAAAGCGAGAGTCTCGCAAACCAATCTAGAGCTTCTACTTCTAATAAGCATTGGAAATAATGAATGAGGAGTCCCTAATTATCATGTATGGGTCGACAATTGTTGCAAAAGAGGGCCAAGTGATGGTTCGAATTTTTGGTGTTGTTATATTTGATAAATTTTGGCGGTTTGAATCGTTCGCTTACAAACGTCAGTGTAGACACCCTCATTTCGCCCTCTCGGAGTACATGAATTCGGTTGGTCATCCCTTGACCTTTTTAACCCTCGACGTGGGACCATGCAACAGTACATGGCTGAAACAATAGCTCTGTGGCTCAGATCCCAACGTAGGGAGGCTATATACTAAGCAATAGTATATAGTCAGGAATGCAGACTGAAACAATAGTCCTGCATTCCATTCTTGAGACCATACTCGGACAACTCTGAATTAAATGCCTAAAAACCCGTGTGTAATTCGATCACACGCAGAACCACAAGCGCGCGATCAGTCCCCCTTTCAGACCAAACTTCCTTTCATAGACTGTTTCGAGACTCGATTACGTGCCTGGAAATAGATGCGCAATCGGATTGAGTGCTACACCACCCACGTGCAATTGGCCTACGCCTGACCTAGACTCATTATCCTTGACCCCTACATTTCCTCGATTAAGCGCTTTAGGTATCACATTTAATCGAATTACGCACATCCCAATATGCACGTAATTAATCCTAATTTCGTTAGGACTAAGAAACTCGCTGAGTAAGTCAGCCGGTCGTTCACTAAGTCGGTGACCGACTCAAAGTGATTAAGCGCAAGAAAACTAGTGCGCAATTCAATTAAACTCCCTTAAACATGCGCGTAATTGAAGAAAAATCTATAAAAGCTCTTTTTCTCGAAGAGAGAAAGACAGGCTGCAAAATTTAGAGAGGAGAGAGCATAAATTCCAAAACTAGAGAGTTCTGAGAACGAAACCCTAGAGCAAATTAGTCATGATTTTGAGATTCAAACTTCAAGATTTCTCTCCGTAGCCTCGACTCTAATTTTTAGACCGTAGCATCCCCTTCAAACAGAACACGAAGGAGAGGCTGGCAATTTTAAGAGAGAGAACGAAATTTTTTAGGACTTCAAAACTAGAGAACTCCGAGGACAAGCCCATAGAGAAAATTAGTCATGATTTCGAGATTCAAATCCCCAGATCCTCGATGATTCCTCTCCGCAGCCCCGACTCTAGGTAAGAATTTAATTTTGCTTTAGACTTAGGATTCTCCCTTAGTTTGATTGATCAATTCTACTTCTAATTTTTAGACCATAGCACCCTCTTCGGACCGAAATTCTCTTTATCCAGTTCTAGCTCTCTGTTTCTAGAATCGGTCCTTAATCCTACGTTCTGATCTACCGACCTTACGCTCTGATTCAACTCTAAAATCAAAATTTACAGTCCTATGATTAATTTTTGGTTCTGACTCTCAAAGTTCAGAAATAGTCCTTAATCATACGGCCTGATTTTCTGATTTCGGACCCGAATTCAGCCCTAAATTTTAATTTATAATTCAATTTTATATTTTCATACCACCAAAAATCCAAAAAAATATAAATTTCAGTTCATAACTTTAGTTTCTCAATCTAATTTTTTATTATAATTTTGAATTCAATTCTAAAAATACTTTTTTTTATTATTCGAATATCAATCTATCTTTTATCTCAGCCATCTGATTTGCCCAAGGGAGCTTACGGAGGGTATTCGATCGAGGCCAATCCTCCTTAGCATAGCGGGCCAAACCCCCCTTTTTTTAGATTGTTTAGGATTAATTAGTTAATTATAGTTAGTTTTTCTGCTTCAGTACAATTGACTAATTGCATCGAGTAGGCCTCTATATCATTATTTGGTTTGATTCAATTTAGTCTTCTAGTTTAGTTAACTTATTATCTCAACCAGAATTTAGGAAAGTTAATTTGCTTATTATTAGTTAGATTTTTATCGTAATTAATCCATCAATTATGATTTTAAAAAGAAAAAAGTTAATTTTGTTGCCTCGATTATTTATATTTTAGTAAATTGATTTATTGTTTTAATTAGAGTCGTAGTAAAAATTAGTCTTTGTTTTCTTCAATTAGAATTCTAGTAGGATTATCTTAATTGCTTTAGTTGTAATTGCAATATAATTAGCATACTTGCTTCATATAGAATTGCAATATAATTGGACTCTTTTATTTAATTGGAATATTATTGAAACTGATGCACATGCACTCTTAGTACCAGTAGGAGACTGGAATTGATTGGACTCTTAGTAGTACCAGGACTTTGACATTAATTGAACTCTTAATGATACCGAGAAACCGAAAATGATTGAACTCCTGATAGCATCAGGACACTAAATAACCCATCATAATCATAACTAACAATAAAAAAAAGAAGAATCTAAATTGACCAGAACCGTAACAAGGGAAATTTAAAGGAAAGCTTAAGCTATCTAACTAAAAGAAGATGTTGCTGCTGACGTTCGTAGGCAGAAGATTCAGTATAGAAGTAACCCGCACCCGCTTAAACGTGTGATCATTGACGTGTTGTAGCGTCGATAAATATCTGCAGCTAGCGATCGCAAATCGACTAGGAATTTTCCTAGGAAATTCCTCCTATTACCATTTACCTCCATCTTATCACATATATCGCATCACTAGAGTCCATTAGGACAAAATTGGAAACCACTTATTCAATGGGAACCGAGAGGAACCCAGAAAAAGCACGCACCAACAGTCAGCAGTTATGACTCTTATAGTTTAGATAGTTTAGTTTTCCTTTTGCTTTCCCTGTTATTGTTGTAATTTTAATTGGTTTGAGTTTCCTAATTCTACTATGAGTATAACTGTATGAGGTTATTATAGTAACCTAGTCTAATACTCTAATCCTATTAGGAGTTTAATTAGTTTTAGGTGTTGTAGTCCTGTTAGAAGTCTAACTAATTTGGTTTCCTAATCTTACTAGAAGTCTAATTAATACTAGTCTCCTAATTATACTAGGAATGCAAATATGTTAATTCTAATGAAACTCTAATTAGAGCAGGCATGTTCATTATACTGAAATTCTAATTGAAGGCAAATATAGTAATTCTACTGTAACTCTAATTAAAGCAAGTATACTAATCTTACTGAAATTCTAATTAAGCAAACATAATAATCTTGCTGGAATTCTAATCAAAATAGAAGACTGATTTTACTAAAACTCTAATTAAAGCAAAAGAACTAATTTGATTAAGATTTCGATTAAAGCAAATAAATTATTTTTTCCAAAATTCTAATTAAAGCAATGAGTTAACTATATCAAAAATCCAATTAAATTAATGAATTAATTATACTAAAATTCTGATCAAAGCAATAAATTAATTATACTAAGATTCTAGGAAAATTATGGAACTAGTTTTCTAATTCTAATTAAAGTAATAAAATAATCCTAAAAAAAGGGTTTTGGGCCCGATATGCTAAGAAGGATTGGCCTCGTTCCTGAGTACCCTCCGTAAGCTCCCTTAGGCGAATCAAGTGGCAGAGATTAAAGATAAATTGGATTTTAGATTGTAATATTATTTTTTGGATTTTTAGAGTCGATTTTGGGATTATAATTATGAATTAAATTAAGAAGCTAGAGTTTTAGAAAACTAAATTAAGAATTGGAATTTTAGAAATATTAAACTAAGAAATTAAAACTAGAAATTTAAAATTTAAGGACCGAATTCAGGTTCGAAATCAGAAAATCAGACCGTATGATTAAGGATTGGTTCTAAAAACTAAGAACTAGAACCACAGATTAATGATAGGACTGGAGATTAAGATTTTAGAGAAAAATTAAGGTTTAGGATCGATAAATTAGGCCGTTAGATTAAGGACTGGTTCCAGAACCTAAGAACTAGAACCCGAGACTAAAAATTACGGTCTAAAAGGGGTGCTATGGTCTAAAACTGAAATTTCAATATTAATAATTAAGCAAACCTAAGTCTAAGAATTAAAATTAAACTAAGGGTCGATGCTAAAGGTTGGATATTTACCTAGGGCTAGGGCTGCGGAGAGAAATCTAAAAATTTTGGAGCTCGAATCTCGAAATCATGACTAGGTTCCTCTATGTGTTCGTTCTCGGAGTTCTCTGGTTTCGAAATCCCAAAAAATTCTATTCTCTCTCGTGTTGTTCCAGCCTCCTTTGGCCGGATTAAAAAAATGTCTTTTATAGAGATTTCTCTAATTAAACGCCTTGCTTCAGGTGTTTAACTGAATTGCGTGTCGATTTTCCGGTGCTTAATCGCTTTGAGTCAGTCACCAACTCAGTGAGCGATCGGCTGACCTGCTGAGCGAGTTTCCTAGTTTTAACAATGTTAGGACTAATTGCGTGCTTGATGTGGAGTGCGCAATCCGATTAGTGTCTCTTTCAAAGTGCTTGATCGTAGAATCTTGGAGGTAAAGTACGCTAAGACTAGGTCGGGCGTAGGCCAATTGCGCGTCGGTGGTCTGGGAAAGAGAGTCTGGTCTGAAAGGGGGACTGATTGCACATTTGTGGTTTTGCATACAATCAAATTGCACGCGTGGTTTTAGGTGCATAATTCGGGGCTGTCTGGGTCCGGGTCGGGTCTGAAGTGCAAGACTATTATTTCAGCCTATATTCTGACTATATACTATTATTTCAGTATATAGCCTCCCTACGTTGGGATCTAAGCCACAGAGCTATTGTTTCGGCCTGTGTTCAGCCATGTACTATTGTTTTAGTGCATGGTTCTCACGTTAGGGTCATGGGGGCCTGAGCCATAGAGCTATTATTTCAGCATGTGTCCAGCCATATACTATTGTTTCAGTATATAGTCCCACATTAGGGTAAAAGGATCTGAACTATAGTGTTATTGTTTCAGCTTGTGTTCAGCCATATACTATTGTTTCAGTATATGGTCCCTATGTCGAGATGTGAAGCTTCCAGAGAAGGTAAGTCCTTTCTGAAAAGTCACGAGTAAGGTCAAAGGTTGACCGAATAGATTTGTATGTAAAGAGGGCAAAATGGGAGTGTCTACAATCACGTGATCGTGTCAGGGATGATGCTCAAGAGGATTTTATCATTCGTGAGATTCTTGCGAGGTATCCTCATTCTCGATCGAGGCAGTCTGTTAGTCAGGCGAGTGAGGGGGGTTCTATAGTGGGGCCGCGTTGTCTGGTGGTTCCGCAGACTCTAGGTGCCGAGATTGTATTTTTAGAGGATTAGTCTACGAACCTCCAGGCTGATGATACTAGGGACAGCGGTGATTGGCCCTCCCAGCGGCAGCGTAGGGGGTAGGGGTGTGTGTGTATTTTTTTTTGTCCATTGTGTGTGCACATTATATATACAGGGGGATGCCCCCGGTGACAGATGTAAAAAAAAATAAAATTTTAATATATATATATGGAGATTTTTATTTTAGATGTACCTGATTGGCTCCTTTTCTTTTGATTACCTCTTGCATTTGCCTTTTGCTTCTTTTTTTTTTAGCGCCGTCAGCCGTCATCGGGACTTGGATGCTTCCTGAGCTCGCCGGGTGGTTGTTGAAGGTTGCTTTATATCTACACATATAAAGATAACGCTATTAATAATTTTTGTTCTCCCCCTTGCTAGTTGTCAAGGGGGGTGTGTGTCTAAGACCGGGGCATGGTAATAAAGGTGGATATGTGCTTTCTCCCTATTTTTTATTTTATTTTTTTTGTTTCTCTTTTTTCTCTCTTTTTTTCTCTTTTTTCTGCTTTTTTTTTCTTCTTTTTCTTGAAATAAAAATAATGCAACAAGGAAACCAAATAGCTAAGATAGAAATAATACAAACAATAAATAAAAATGCCCCAGTGTAGGAGCGTGGTAGGATTGGTAGTTTAGTATCTTTGGTAGCATTCTTCGGATGGTAACTTCGTTATTCTTTATCTTCTTCGTCGACGAGTTGGTGCTTCTAATATGATTCTCCTTTTGATTAAAAAAATGTCCCAGTGTGAAGATGCAATGGAGCTTTTCTGGGTTTGAGATGAGCACTCTGGGTCTATAAGCAGTTAGGGGTATTTAGTGAGTTAGTTTTGAAGAACAGTTCATCAGTACTATCATCGAACTAGGGGAGGTCATTTTGATTAGGTCAGTTGTATACAGGGGTCTATCGTAGGGTGGTGGTCATCCTATCTCGTGGTTATTAGGGAGAAGTACGGTAGATATAGTAAGTGATTGCATCAGTCATCATTCATCACTTTTCGGCTTCATTCCTAGAAGTATCCTGTAAGACTTCTGATTTATCGTCCGAAAATAAAATAAAAAGTAGAAGAGAGGTGTAAGGATCAGTGATGTGGAGAATAATTTGTATCTAATGCTTTCCAAAAGGTATGAGTAATAATCTTTTTCTCAGAGGGATAGGGGGTGCCATCATTGAGCTCTTCGTCATGTTTCGGTACCATCAAAATCTCTCTCTATGGTTAGCAGGAGTTTAACCTCCTCTCGCCACCTTACGACAATATCTAGTAGTATGGGACATCAGGGGTGCCCTTGCAGCTTGCTTATACACTTTTAGTAAAGTTACCAGAGATGTCATCACGGCCTGCTTATGCTTCTCTAAGCTCATTGACTTGTTCATTCGTCGTAATGCTCTCACTCGATTTTTTTTTATGTATATTTGAAAGCATCCTGCTAGCATAAGAATAATGATTTTTGATTGAACCTGACATCTTCATTTTTTTGCTCTAACGTCTCCTCTAATGGCAGGGAAGGGGAAATGAGAATCGGGAGTTACTTATTCTTTTGAAAGATGTTAGGTATGTCACTAGTCCTTCAATCAGAATGCTCGAATAAGAAAGTGGGCGATAAATTGGAGGCCTTAAGGATATTCTGAGAATTGACGATGTATGACCAATGAATGGGTCATGACAACTATGGGGGAGATAAAAATATAAGTATTTATCCACAGGATGTGATGATCACAGGGCTAAGGTTAGTATTTTCTAAGGTACATGGCATTCCAAGGGCTAGGGAGTTCTGCCCCATCTTGGTTCGCCAGTTTATATGCATTTCCAGGGTATGCGGCTGTTATAACATAAGGGCCTTCCTAGTTCGATTTCAGTTTTTCTTTCGGATGGGCATGCTTAGAAGTCGTGATTTTGTTTAAGACTAATTATCTGATATTAAAGGTCCGTTCGAGGACTTTCTTACCGTAAGCCCTGGCTACTCTCCTCTGATATACCTGAGCGTGATCAGTTGCCCTTAGACATGTTTCTTCGAGCTGCTCTAGTTGCGTGAGTAGGGCAATTCTCCTCTCGTATAAGGATAGCTCATCATCGAGTTGAATCTGTAAGGATGGTACTTGTATCTCATATGGTAAGACTTCTTCCATCCCATAGGTAAGGAGGTAGAGAGTTTGGCCAGTGGCCGTAAGAATAGAGGCCCTGTAGGCCCAGAGTGCATCTGGTAGTCGTTCAAGCCAGTCGGCTCCATTGCTTGTTTCTACTATACATTTCAAAATTTGAATCAGTATTTTATTTGTAGCTTTTGTTTGTCTATTTCCTTGAGGGTAAAACGGTGATGAGTGGCGTAGATCAATGCCGAACTACTTGCATAATTTTTTCGTCTTCTGTACGATGAACTGTGGTCTATTGTTGTACTTGTTGCGAAATCTCAGTGTGCTTGTTTTATTTATTGGTGGTAAAAACAATTTAAAATCAAAGAAAGAGTAAAACAGGGGATGGAATCAGCACAACTGAGAAATCCTAGACCTGCAAGATACAGGGTCCATTTGTAGCAAGTTTTGATAAGTAAGAGTTTGTCCCACGGGGAAAGGTGATCTACAGCTCCAAAGGAGCCATCTCTAGTAGTCCCTCCAGATCTGACTACAGATCTGGTTGTCTTAAAAGGAGGAGAGTTTAAGGTCACTTATTCTAAGTATTCTACGATAGCCTAATGAGTTAACTACAGAAAGGGTTGAGAAGATGGATGGATTGTAGAAAATAAATATAAAAGGGTGAGAAGTAGGTTATTGAGTCTAGATCGGAGGAGTTTTGTAACTCAGATTCAGATTTGATGTTATGGAAATCCTGTCCAATGGCTACATTATCACCAAAGAGGAGAAAGAATTCAACTCATTCCTGTGCCATGATCCAATCCCTTAAGGTTATAACCTGTCCACTTAAATGGTCACAGACTATCCCATAGGGGAACCACAGTCTAGAGAGGGGTCAAAACAAATTAATCATTGTAGGCACTACTTCATCCAGGCTACAAGCTCAGGGAATCCATAGGGAACCTCAACCTCTAAAGCCCTATGTGTGGGGCTAAGGCTGTATAGGACCATGATAGCCCAGACACATAGAACCAGTAAGATTAGTACCTGTAGATCTAATAGTGTCCATTGCTTGAGTGGGGCTGCAATGGTCCAGTCACAAGCCTACAATCTCCATAACCAGATCAGATCTAACATCTGATGGCGGGTCTATACAAATATATGGGGAGTCTGCCTCTGCACAATCTCCTACCAGGCTTAACAGCTCAGGCTCGGGGAAGAAGGATCCATCTTGGATCGACGGATTGGATTCACCCTAAGGCTATAGCCTGTCCACTTGAATGGTCACAAACTATCCTAGAGGCTATCCTCCTCATGGAGCCCAAGACAAAACAAGTTAATTGTTGCTACCACCATGGTTACAAGGCTACCATCTCAGGCTCCCATGAGAATTTCAGATCTAGTGGGTCCTGTGGTGGGGCTAAGGCTGTATAGGACCGTGATAGCCCAAATACACAGGTCACTTGGATCTGAGTGGATACTTAGAATCAGCCCTCCATTGCTTTGAAACACAAAAAAGCAATGACCTTGGACAACTCACAAATACACAAATCCCATAAGAGTACAAATCCTATTACAAAAACTCCTTTAACCTAACCTCAATAGACATACAAAGGCATGGCCAGCAAGTGCTGAGCCATGGAGAGAAGAAAAAGAAGAAAAAGAAAACTACTTACAGTTACAGGAAGAACAAGAACGGAAAAGAAAAATTACAAAATCTGAGATAGGAGTTCCTCTTCTAAATTCTAACTCCAAGTCTCCTTCTCGATCCCCTAAACCTAAACCAGGCTTAGGTTTATATAGCAGTGGTGTGGCGGCGCATTAGGGTTAGGAAACCCTAATTTTAATGATGCCATGTGGCCGAATAATGATCCTTGGATGCCTCAGGGCACGTGCACGGAGATTTGAGCATGGGAGTGCATGCCTAATCCTTGGAAATCCCCAGAAAGTCCTCTGCAGAATGACGAAAGTTGGAGTTCAGAGCTTCGCCAGGTTGCAGTCGATTCTCAGACTTGTCGCGTGGTTGAGTTTAACATTAAAGCTTCAGACGTCGCATAGTTTCAACTTCTTGATGATTTGAGCAATCGCGAGGTAGATAGTTAAGCTCTCGCTGGATTGGGCTTCGCGTAGTTGGATTGATACTTGTGAATAGTGTGAGAACTACGCGAGCATTTTGTTTCACTTCGCGAGGCTAATTCAGGCTTTCGCGAGACTGCTTTGTTTCTGAACAGCGCGAGAACTGTGCGAGAAGTTCACTTCTTAATGGAACTTCGTGAGGATTCTCGCGAGGCATTGAGGCTTTTCTGAACTGTGCGATGGGTTCTCTTGATATTTGCATCCCGTAGCTCTTCTTGCGGCAATTTGTCTGGCGGGATCTGAGCTCTCTCTCCTCATTGCTCGAGCAAACGCGAGGTGAGAGGGTCTTCTTGAACTGGAGGCTGTGACCTTTAACTTCTAAACTTTGCGAGAGCTGCGTGACTCAAGGCTTCTGAAGCTCTTCTGTCACTCTACTGCGCGAGAACTTGTTTGTGAAGTCTTGGGACTTCGCGAGGACTACACAAAGTGGATTTTTCTGAATCCTCTGGAGCTTTGTCAGCTGCGCGAGGCTCTTCTATGGTCTGGATTCATGGTTCATTCTTCTGAGGAACTTCTGGTGCCAAAACAGGCTACTTAGCAGGATTCATGGCCTTATTGCCCTGCTATTTTATTACCTACAGAAAACACTTAACAAACATTTATTAGATGGCTAAGGGTCTAATCAAAGGCTAAGTTAAGGGGTGAAAAGTGGTACTTTTCAAGTCTTAACACACCCCCAAACCTAATCTTTGCTAGTCCCTTAGCAAAGCTACACTAAATCAACTATAGAATTTAAATGCCACTTTCGTAGGGAGCACGGATACATTTAGCATATGTACCAAGCCTGTTAAACCCCTAGGTGATCCCTAGTGGAGGAGTGAAGTCTCCTGAGGGTTTTCAGTGAAGACACCCACAAACTTCTCAATGAAGCGGTTAACAAAAGTGCCATTTATCAGATGAGCAGTTAAGGAACAGAGTTAGTTCACCTTTGAATCATTAAAAATATAAGAAATTCAAACACATTGGCTGCATAGAAATTTAAACAGTATAAGCTTCTCATGAAAGCACGGCATTTCCAATCAGTTTACACCAAAGACACTACACATGTGTGTCAACATTGAGCTCATCACTGGATCAAAAATTAGGTTGTATATCATGCTTAATGCATTTAATATCAGACCCAAAACTCTCTAGGGCATACTCTCATAAAGAACTGTTGAGGGTTTCATTTTCTCTCAAGCTCAAGAGCAGTTACATCCCCCAAATGGGTCTGTAAGCATGAGCATAGGCATAGCTCTGAAGTTCTGACATCATTGGCAGATCCTCACCATAGATTGAACTCTCTGTCTCCACATGATAGCTCACTCAACTTTGGATCACAAGGGCTTTAACTGGGCTGTAATGTGGCTTATGGAGTGGGGTTAAAAAGAATGGAAGGTTGAAAAGGGGTTCAAAATTGAGAAATCAGTAGGTGAAGGAGGTGATTCATGACTTCGCCTTCTTTAATTCAGCTCCTTTCATTTTCTTTGAGGTTTTCAGATTTGAAGTGATCAGTTTCTCTTCTTGATTTCGATTTTTCCAATGAAAGTTCCCTCTTGACTCCTCTCTTACTCCTCTTCATTATTATTTTTGTTTCATTTTGATACATTTTTCTTCTTTTTATTTTGTTTTTGCTTTTCTGAAATGCCACCATTTTCTCAGTTACCATACTGCCAGACTTTGAGGTACTTCTTCTTTCTTCACCTAATGTTGACCATAGCTAGTCCATCTTCAACTCTTGTTCCTTTACCTTCTGAATTCTCAGAGTGAGGGTAAGGTTAAATCAGATACTTAGGTTCAGGTACAAGTACTCAGGTGTATTTTTGAAGAAATTTAGGATTTAAGGCTCAAAGGGGGTATGGACAAGGGCAATTGCTTAAGGTTGGTTTATTTAGGCTCAAACTATCCAAGAGAAGGCCTTGATCCTTTCCTAGGTCTCATGAGTGCTGTCAGTTGTTTCAACTTGGAGTTGCCTAACTTCTAGTGAGCACAATGACTCAGCCAGTTCTTAGAGCTAAAAAAATTGCCTTAGTCACTCCTGAAAGAAAAATTTTGTATAGTACACCCAAATCTCACTGGTTGTCGTCTTTCTTTGAATTCTTAAGTATGTCCTTACCTTTTTGTCTCTCTAGTGATTCACTAAGTGTTGATACAAGTTAGTGTCCTTGGTGATCTCATCATGGAGATGTGAAATTTTAAAAGTTTATATTGTCTAAAGTCTGGAAAAATTTTAAATTTCATTATTTTTCTAATTCTCCAGTGAACATGGTTCCATTTCCATATTACTCACATTATTATGCTGCACTTTGGTTAACTATTCCATTGGCAGGATCTGCCTGCCACACCCCCAAACCTAAGAGGAGTAGTGTCCTCACTGGATCAAAGGTGTGGGTGCAGCAGATTTATTAAGGGCATAATAAAAGGAAACAACAAGAAAGAAAATAACCAAGAACAGAGAACTGTACAGAGTAACAGAAAAAGAAAATATCATTAAGACTAAAAAAAAAAAAAGAAAATTACAAAAAGAAAGAAGAAAGGAGAGAGGGATCAAGGAAGGGGGGGGTGAGAAGGTGGTGGAGGGGGTTGAGTGGAGGGGGCAGGGGATGGTTCTATCTTTTGCTTTTTCTTCTGTGGCTGGAGCTTTTCCTCCTCCTCCTTAGCCAGGATCTGCTGGACCTCCTCGTATTCATCCCAGAGGGGTTGTAGGGGGTCCGGCTCTTTAGGTGGGGGCGCTTCCAACCACATCGGGTAAAACTTGTTAGGCAGCGCATTAGGCTTGTCATCTGTCATTGTTAGGACTAGGGAAAGACCGCTAGGGTGAGAGGCGAAAGGATGAGATGAATATGAAAGGGGCTCCTTGTGTATTTAAAGATGAGGATGGTGGAAGATGAAATGGCAGAATAACATCCAAGTTGCCGCAATTAATTTAGAGTGAGTTGGGAAGTGACAAGTCCCAGCAATCAGCGTGGAAAATGACAAATGCATTTGACTCGCGCAGCTAGGCAAGGGGGTCGCGAGATAGGAACGAAATCTCATGATGATGAATGTTGTGGCTTGTAGTGTGCGAGAGTTTCCCAAATCTCAAATTGGAATGCGCGAGGCTTAGTACCAAACAGGGAGCGATGCATGCAGTTCAGCATTCAATTCAAAACTCAGCAAATCGTAGAAGAAGTAATCATACCAACCCCACCAAAACTCTATCAGACCCCACAGACTCAGACCCCATCGAGACACTACAGTTTCCTAAAAACTATGGAAGAAACTAAAGCAGTATAGTACAACATGGACACAGCTGTGGGTCATGTAGATGAAGGGGTCCCTTGAAAATGAATAGTGTTTATAGGATCGGCAGGTTTTTCGAGACAAGGCTTAAGCCTCTGACCATTCACTTTCAAGGTCCGCCCAGATTTGGGATCCTTGACTTCTACAGCACCAGATGGGGAAACATTTATAACAATATAGGAACCTTCCCATCGGGATTTTAGTTTGCCAGGAAAGAATTTTAGTCTGGAGTTAAATAACCAGACCTTGCCACCAGGGATGAAGCTCTTTCTCAGTAAGCCCTTATCAAAGAAAGCTTTGGATCGTTCCTTGTAGATCTTGGCATTGACGTAAGCATCCATCCTTAGCTCATCCAATTCAGACAGCTGCAGGGACCTGTGATGACCAGCAGAAGTTAGGTTCATATTTAAGTTTTTAATGGCCCAATAGGCCTTGTGTTCTAATTCTACTGGGAGATGGCAAACCTTGCCATAGACCAGTCTGAATGGGGACATTCCAATGGGAGTCTTATAGGCAGTCCGATAAGCCCACAGTGCATCATTGAGCTTATCAGCCCAATCTCTCCTATCAGTCCACACTGTTTTCTCAAGGATGTGCTTGATCTCCCTATTGGAAATTTCAACTTGCCCACTAGTCTGTGGGTGGTAGGGAGTAGCAATCCTATGGGTCACAGAATATTTCTTGAGCAAGCTCTCGAAATTCTTGTTGCAGAAATGGCTACCCCCATCACTGATAATAGCTCTAGGGGTTCCAAATCTTGAAAAAATGTTTTGCTTTACAAATTTGAGGACCACCTGGTTATCATTGGTTCTTGTGGCAATGGCTTCTACCCATTTGGAAACATAGCCCACTGCCACTAAGATGAAATGGTAACCATTAGAAGGAGGAAAAGGGCCTATGAATTCTATACCCCATACATCAAACAATTCTACGACAAGGATGGGTTGTAAAGGCATGGAATTTCTTTTGGACAACCCGCCTAATTTTTTACATCTCTCACATGCCTTGCAGTGTGTATATGCATCTTTGAATAAAGAAGGCCAATAAAACCCACACTGCAGGACCTTGTCAGTTGTTTTTCTTCCACTAAAGTGGCCTCCACAGGCATTTTCATGGCACATGGCCAGAATACTGGGGACATCACTTTCGGGAACACATCTTCGGATGATTTGGTCTGCACAGTACTTGTATAGGCAAGGTTCCTCCCAGAAAAAATATTTGACCTGTGAGAAAGATAGGTCTTTGTCCATTTTGATCCAGTGGGCAGGAATCTTTCCTATAACAAGATAGTTCACAATGTGTGCAAACCAGGGGACCAAGGATTGGATGGCAAATAATTGCTCATCCGGGAAGGCATCATTTGGAGGACCATCAAGACATTTCTCCAACACAATTCTGGACAAGTGGTCAACCACCACATTCTCCACAGCCTTTTTGTCCTTGATTTCGATGTCAAACTCTTGCAGCAGGAGTATCCATCTAATCAGCCTGGGCTTAGCATCTTTTTTGGACAATAGGTACTTCAATGCTGAGTGGTCAGTGAAGATTATAGTTTTAGATCCCAGCAGGTAGGATCTAAACTTGTCGATAGCATACACCACTGACAGAAGCTCTTTCTCAGTTGTGGTATAATTCAGCTGAGCTTCAGCAAGTGACTTGTTGACATAGGCAATGACCACAGGCAGCTTATCCTTTCTTTGGCCCAAGACAACACCTATTGCCAAATCTTATGCATCACACATTAATTCAAATGACAGGATATAGTCTGGTGTCTGGAGTACAAGGGCAGAGGTAAGGCAGATTTTTAAAGTCTCAAAAGCTTTTAGACATTCAGCCGTGAAATCGAAAGGCACATCCTGGCAGAGCAGGTGGCACAATGGCTTAGATATTTTGCTGAAATCCTTAATAAACCTCCTGTAGAATCCTGCATGCCCAAGGAATCAGTCACAGTAGATGTTGGCTTTACCTCCAAGGCCCTAGGACTAATTTTCACAAGGAATCAGTCCACTGTCCTTCTCTGCTGCTGTCTAGATCTGCAAGAACGATTAAAGAAAATTACATCAGCAGTATCGATTATTCACAGCTACAAAGAATACTAAAAATACAAAAATCCTAGGGGCTACTATTAGATCACTTTCCCTGGCAACGGCGCCAAAAACTTGTTGCGAAATCTCAGTGTGCTTGTTTTATTTGTTGGTGGTAAAAATAATTTAAAATCAAAGAAAGAGTAAAATAGGGGATGGAATCAGCACAACTGAGAAATCCTAGACCTACAAGATACAGGGTCCATTTGTATTGAGTGGATTATTGAGAATGGACCAGATTTGGAATGAAAGGTAGCAGTAGAATTGCTACCATACTAAGGAAAGAGGTGGAGGAGAAAAGGGTGGTAGAAAGGAGACCCAAGGATAAGGCAGGGTCAGAATTCTTGTGATCGATGCCTATTTTTCCTTGGTAGGCTCTGGGGATTCCGTGTTAGGTGCTCTCCCTTGTTATGCTTTCCAAGGTGAGCTTCTAAGGGTGGATCCTACAGGTCCTAGGTGACTTTCCGCGAGCCATTCTTTCTTTTCTGCTGGCCCGAGGTGGGGAAAGATTATTACAGCTAGAATTCATTCAGGGTGTGTTCCTTCTCCAAGCTTCTCCGAGATTTCTTGTTTCTCAAATAAATCCGGATTCGGGCATTGCCTGAACGGGCTATTTTTTCTTTGTTAGTTTCTTGTTTCAAGTTGTATATTCAGAGGGTATGCCCTCAGTGTATTTTATAATTATTTTATTTATTTATGAAGAGATTATGATTTTAATTTCTTTTATAAATTCAAGTTTAGTTTATTTTGTAGCTTATTTGAGTTGTTTTGAGTGTGAGGTTTACTTATTTAATTTATTTATTTTGGATCGGGGCATGTTAGTGTTGGTGCGCGCTTTTTCTGGATTCCTCTCGGTTCCTGTTGAATAAGTGGCTTCCAATTCTATCCTGATAGACTCTAGCGATGCGAAATATGTGATAAGAGGGAGGTAAATGATAATAGGAGGAATTTCCTAGGAAGATTCCAAGTTGATTTGTGATCGCCAGCTGTAGATATTTATCGACGCTGCAACACGTCAATGATCACGCATTTAAGCGGGTGTGGGTTACTTCTATACTGAATCGTCCCCCTGCGAACGTCAGCAGCAGTATCCTTTTTTAGTTAGATAGCTTCAGCTTTCCTTTTAGTTTTCCTTGTTGCGATTCTGGTCGATTTAGATTCTTCTTTTTTTTATTGTTAGTTATGATTATGATAGGTTATTTAGTGTCCTGATGTTATCAGGAGTCCAATCATTTTCGGTTTCTCGGTATTATTAGGAGTCCAAGTAATGTCAAAGTCCTGGTACTACTAAGAGTCCAATCAATTCCAGTCTCCTACTGGTACTAGGAGTGCATGTGCATCAGTTCCAATCATATTTCAATTAAATAAAAGAGTCCAATTATATTGCAATTCTATATGAAGCAAGTATGCTAATTATATTGCAATTACAACTAAAGCAATTAAGATAATCCTACTAGAATTCTAATTGAAGAAAACAAAGACTAATTTTTACTACGACTCTAATTGAAACAATAAATCAATTTACTAAAATATAAATAAACGAGGCAACAAAATTAACTTTTTTCTTTTTAGAATCATAATCGATGGATTAATTATGATAAAAATCTAATTAATAATAAGCAAATTAACTTTCCTAAATTCCGGTTGAGATGGTAAGTTAACTAAACTGGAAGACTGAATTGAATCAAAGCAAATAATGATATAGAGGCCTACTTGATGCAATTAGTCAATTGTACTGAAGCAGAAAAACTAACTATAATTAACTAATTAATCCTAAACAATCTAAAAAAAGGGGGGTTTAGCCCGCTATGCTAAGGATTGGCCTCGTTCCCGAGTACCCTCCATAAGCTCCCTTGGGCAAATCGGATGGCTGAGATAAAAGATAGATTGATATTCGAGTAATAAAAAAATGTATTTTTAGAATTGAATTCAAAATTATAATAAGAAATTAGATTGAGAAACTAAAGTTATGAACTGAAATTTATATTTTTTTGGATTTTTGGTGGTATGAAAATATAAAATTGAATTATAAATTAAAATTTAGGACTAAATTCAAGTTCGAAATCAGAAAATCAGGTCGTATGATTAAGGACTGGTTCTGAACTCTGAGAGTTAGAACCAAAAATTAATGATAGGACTGTAAATTTTGATTTTAGAGTTGAATCAGAGCCTAAGGTCGGTAGATCGGACCGTAGGATTAAGGACTGGCTCTAGAAACAGAGAACTAGAACAGGATAAAGAGAATTTTGGTCCGAAGAGGGTGCTACGGTCTAAAAATTAAAAGTAGAATTGATCAATCAAACTAAGGGGGAATCCTAAGTCTAGAGCAAAATTAAATTCTTACCTAGAGTCGGGGCTGCGGAGAGGAATCATCGAGGATCCAGGGATTTGAATCTCGAAATCATGACTAATTTTCTCCATGGGCTTGTCCTCGGAGTTCTCTGGTTTTGAAGTCCCAAAAAATTTCGTTCTCTCTCTCAAAATTGCCAGCCTCTCCTTCGTGTTCTATTCGAAGGGGATGCTACGATCTAAAAATTAGAGTCGGGGCTGTGGAGAGAAATCTCAAAGTTCGAATCTCAAAATCATGACTAATTTGCTCTAGGGATTCGTTCTCGAAACTCTCTGGTTTTGGAATTTACGGTCTCTCCTCTCTAAATTTTGCAGTGTCTCTCGCTCTCTCTTCGAGAAAAAAAGCTTTTATAGGTTTTCCTTCAATTACGTACCTGTTTAAGGGCATTTAATTAAATTGCGTGCCAATTTTTTGGTGCTTAATCGCTTTGAGTCGGTCACCAACTCAGTGAGCGACCGACTGACTTACTCAACGAGTTTCCTAGTCCTAACAAAATTAGGGTTAATTACTCACGTGTTGGGACGTGCATAATCTGATTAAGTGTGTTACGTGAAGCACTTAATCGAGGAAACGTAGGGGTCAAGGATAATGAGACTAGGTCGGGCGTAGGCCAATTGCGTGTGGGTGATGTAGCACTCAATCCGATTGCACGTTTGTTTCCAGGCGCGTAATCGAGTCTCGAAACGGTCTGTGAAAGAAAGATTGGTCTGAAAGGGGGACTGATCGCGTGCTTGTGGTTCTGCACATGATCGAATTATGCATGAGTTTTTAGGCACTTAATTCAGGGTTGTTCGGGTATGGTCTCAAGAATGGAATGCAAGACTATTGTTTCAGTCTGCATTCCTGACTATATACTATTGCTTAGTATATAGCCTCCCTACATTGGGATCTGAGCCACAGAGCTATTGTTTCAGCCTGTGTTCAGCCATGTACTATTGCATGGTCCCACGTCGAGGGTTAAAAAGGTCAAGGGCTGACCAAATGAATTCGTGTACTCCAAGAGGGAGAAATGGGGGTGTCTACAGATGCCCTTCTTCGGCGCGCTCTTGCGAAATAAGAACGCGTCGAAGAAGTAGACACCCCTCTTTCGAGGTGCCTTCCCATTTCTTAGGAATTCACAAATGTGAATTGGTGATACTGACATGACAAGCTTGGCTTTCTTATCTATTAGCACAAGTTTTAATGGAGCATTTGAAGGGCAAATGGTAGCTGTCAAAGGGCACATTCCAGATCTATGGGTGCATGGTGCATCCCGTCGCATGGCGCTAGCTAACAGATGGATTTTATGCAATCGAGGTATCGGGGCATCAATCAGATGTCCATTGGGTGCAGAGACCGGTAATATAAAAAGAGATGAAATAGTATGTAATGTCGAGAGTTTTTACAAGTCATGTCAGACCGGGCGCGTCATTGCTCACACCAATGTGCGTCAGGCGTTCTATTTCTAATAGGCATTTGTAAGTTCTTAGATTGAGTATACTCATTGTTTGGCTTCTCAGGGGAATGGTTGATTTGGGCTGATAATTGAGATAAATTTTGTGAAGTGTGCTCAGTTGAATTCTGTGCAGTGGCATATGCGCTTGGTTCATCTGGAGTTTTTTTTTTTTTATGCATCTGAACAAGTGATTCTGTGCAGTGGTGTATGTGCTCGATCCAATTCTCTGTGGTGGGGTACGTGCTTAATTGCGAGTTCAGAGGTTTTGGGAATTAAAGGTCAAGGCTAAGTGTAGTAGGTTGTGGTATTTAATGAAAGGTGAGTCGGGTCTATGTATTTTGTTCATTTTGTTCTTTTTCTTTTTTTTTTTTTTTTTTTAATTTTTTTCTTTGTAAGTAAGAGAAGAAAGATTTTTGAAATAAAAGATTTTAAAATGAGTAAGGGGTTTTGAAATTTTAGAGATTTTAACTTAAGATCAATTCAGTGGTAAAATGGCGGAAAACGTGGCTACCGAGATGTCGCTGAGCAGATCCACCGGTACGGGATTTGTGGTCCCGACCATTTATGTGGTTGTCAAGACAACACTTGGCATGCCGAATACTCCATCTAACCTTCTCGACGAGTACTGATGATTGTCTCTTATGGCAGGACTACAGTAATTCGCGAGTTGAGAGGGACGGGTTTTGAAAACATGTTGACTTAATCATAGATAATTATAATTTAGAAGAAATATCAAGTAATTGAAAAGGAGGGGGTAGTACTTACCTGGGAGTGGTACTTACCTAAATTGTGCAGTGAGACCTTAGGAATATTGTAGCGGTGGTACTTTAGCAGTATTGTAGCGTCGCGACGAAACTCGATGGCTATCGTTGTAATGCAATGTTTCGGGTGTAATGTCGCAGTGGGGTACCCCGGTGATTTCTTTTCTCTCCTGCCTGTTGCTTAAGCGGTGGTTGGCGGTTGTCGGCGTGATGTTGCGATGGGGCTTTGGTGATTATAGCGATACCGCGATGGGGCTTGAGAGGTATTACTGGGATGTTCACGTTGTAGCTTGGCAATAGTGAAATGCGATGGGTCATGGGAGAAGTCCCTTTCTTCTTTTAGTGTGACCAGTGTTGTTTGAAAAACTTTTCTTTGGGTAGTGGTGTCCACGATGGGGAGATTTGCTTTTAGCTTTTCGTGATGGGCCATGAGGGCATGGCTAATTTTGTGATGGGACTAAACGTCAGGGTGGTATCATAGGTGTGTGTTTTTGTTATCGCGGGATGTGCTCGAGTGGCTGCACGATGGGGCAAAGGGGTTTTGATTAAGATGGAATGAACGACATGGTCAGGGGGTGTGACAGTATCACGTGGGGCATATATGTTTTGCCTGTAATAGGGCCAGAGGCGTGGTTAACATACCTTTTTTTGGTTATGCGATGGGACAACAGCGAGTGATAGTCCTTTCTCACTCTGAATAGCCTATGAAGCTATGTGATGGGGCAAAGGGGACTCTCGCTCGAAAGGAGGTAAATTTTGAGCAAAATCAGGAATTACGCGCCTGATATTAGCCGCTTAAACTGATTACACGCTCAATTTCAGGCGTGCGATTCAAGGTCTAAATGAAGTGTTTACGTGTGTGTAAGTTAACGTGTGATCTGCATTGCACGCTATGATTCTTGCGCGTGATAGGTGACCTTTCATATTGAGCATCAAAGATTGGTTGTTCGATTGGATTGTGCGGTCTGTAGCTAGCGCGGGATTAGAAGGTCGTGTCGTCTGCGCAGGCGTCGCTCTAATTGCACGGAGAATTTGGGCGTGTGTTCCAGATTGAGCGCAACATATGTAGCGCGTGATTAAATTAAGCGCAATTTTCCATGCGCGTGATTAGGGCTGTGTTCTATATAAGCGGGGGAGCCTCATTTACTTTTCATTTTTGGGTTTAATCTTGAGTTTTGACTTTTTTGAGTGTTCTAGCGTTCTGAAAGTCGTGTTTTGGTGATATTGAGCGATCTAACCGTCTGATTGGGATGACATTTCTTCCTATATTAGTTATTTCGCATGATCTTCATCCTAGTGTGATGCTTGACGAGAGTATTGTTCTGAGAATGGGCGGTATTGGGAATGAGGGCGCTGGTCTTCACACCGTTCCCTTTTAGGGAGCAATGAAGGCAGCGTTGATGGGGCGGCGACGGAGGAGGTGAAGATGGCGGGGAGAAGAGGTGTTGTAAATGGAGGGATGCACTCCCTAACCCATTTTTCGTCTCTTCTGCTGGTGGCTCATTTAAGTTCTCCAAATCTTGTGGCAACATCTCTGAAGCCTCCAATTGGATGTTCTGTTCCTCATTTTGGCTCATTGTAGTTTTAGTTTTCGCTTTGAGTTGTATGTTAGGTTTTATGTTTTCGTTTTGGGTTGTAATTCAGGAGGTATGCCTCCGGTAAAATTTGTAAAACTTTACATTATAAATAAAAGGGGCATTTTTTTTTATTATTATTTTATTTTCACTGTCCAGCTGGTTGGCTTGAATTTAATTGATGAATTAATTGGACTTATCTACTTTATCGTAGTTTTAAGATTTGATTTAGCTTATAGTTTTAGAGTTCGTTATGAGAATGATCTGGAGTTTATTCATTCATCCTATTAAGTCCTACTTAGTAGGTTCAGTTGATTTTATCAATCTTGTTGGAACATATTTTTTTTATCTTAAACAAGTTAGATTTCATCTTGTTTGAGTTTTTTTTTTGTTTGTTTGAGGTTTTGATCTTATTTATTGTAGTTTGTTTTGTTTGAAGTGTTTTATTTCGTTCAAGGTGTAATGTGAGACGATACTTGTTAGAATGTGTGAGTTTTTCATGGGTTCTAGATAGTGGTTGGGTGTTTTAATCCTATCGGTCTATCTAGACTTGGGGAGTTTATGCTTTTAGAGGGGCAAGTGTTGCGCGATTATTGGTTGTCCCGGTTGTCATGGATTGTGGTCTTTTTAAAGGGGTATGTGTATGGTTTAGGATCCAATAGATTGGTAGGGGGGTTCAAATGTGTGGCACTAGTCAATTGGTGATTCAAAGAACATAGTTTATAGTTTATAAAGGTGTGAGTTTAAGGATTTGGGTTTATTGTTTATTTTGGACTTTCATTTTAAGTTCATAGCTTAAAAAGTTTTGGGGGATATCTTGTGTATATATGTTTGAACATTTTTTTATTTATTAATGTCTTTTATTCTTCTCTGTTTCATATCCCGGGTATTGGACGTGAAGAACTGTGTTTATTAAGTGAATGATAAGAATGGACGGGATTGGGAATGCGGGGTGATGCTAGGTATTAAGTGGTGAAAAATGCCACTTTGCACCCTTTAACCTGACCTTTCATGGACCTATGAGCACGCTAATAAGCCTCTTTTGAGTGCATTTTGTAGATAGCAGGGAAAGTTGGTAATAATGTAGCAAACCACTTAAGAATGCCCATAAAGCAGTCATCTCTCATCACCATGCAGACCCAGCAACAGAACAAGGAGAAAGAAGTGAAGATAGGTCCAAAACATCCTATCGAGAGGATGCCGGAAGACTTCGATAGGAGCTGAGGATTAAACGGAAAGAATTCGTGCAATTGGAGAAGGGTTTGATAGGATCCGAAGGCAGAAGGATGAAGTCACATGGATTGAGGAGTTCGATAGGATTTTAGAACCTATCGAGCAAAGAAAGGAAAGAAGAAACTATCCTGTTGAAAACTTGCCTGAAGTGTCAAAGGAACCTATCGAACGGATCTGAGAACCTAGCGAAAGGACTAAAATGCTCGATTCCAACCTGTCGACGGCTCCCTGAACCTATCGAAATGAAGATGTTGAAATTGAACCTATCGAAGGATGCTTAAGGCTTTCTATAGGAATGAGAGCCAACCTATCGGGATGACGGCACACAGAGCTGAACCTGTCGAAAAGGACCATTGGACCTATCAAACTACTCAGCCAACCTATCGAATACTCCAGATATTGGGTTGAGAACCTTGAAGCTTCAAAGAGAGAACTCATCCTATCGGTACCTATCGAAGAGATCAGGGAACCTATCGAAAGGAACTATAAGCTTACTTTTAACCTGTCGGAAGCTTCTCAACCTATCGAAATCGTGTGCTGAACTTCTCAGAAACTATGTTATGCACACGCTGAGACTTGGTGACCTGTCACATGCAAATCGAGGCACTTTGGTGACTAGCACAATGTTTTAAAAGATGCCCTAGAAACTACCGACCCACGTGCTTTAACAAAACTCTAACAAACTCTGATAACTTTCTAGAAGGGATTTTTGGCTGGAAAAATAGAGTAGAAAGGTATATATTGAGACCCCCAATTACCATTGGGGGGGATCGAATTTCTGAACAATTTCCTGGAGATCAAAGCATGCAGCGAGATTCCATTTCCCTCCTTTAGTCCAACCATGGTTGGCTAAATCCCTAGGAGCAGCAAGGGGTGAGTTAGATCTGTAATTGGGTAAGGTTGAGAGTGTTGCTGGGGTTAATTGCCACACAAACTACAAATCTAAGAGCATTCCATTGTAAGAGTGACCTTGTTTGCAATGTAAATGTTATTTTCAATGTTTTAATTAGATCTAAAGCTCTTTTGATGCCTTTTGGTGCTTGATCAGATTTGTGTAGAGGAGTTGCTTGATCAGCTCACCCACTTAACTGGTAGACCTCTTGGATGTCATCTGAATTCCCTGGATCTGATATCCTTGTAATTTCCTGCGTCTGTGACCTAGAAATTGTAGCATCTGTAGTGGTTTTAATTGTTCTAATTGAGGCTTTGGCTTTGTAGGAGATCTCTAGGATGGTCTGTGACCATTAAAGTGGATAGATCATAACCTTAAGGTGAATCTGAGCTCAGGCCCTAATTGGATTCATCTGCTGTAATCCATGGATTTGATAAAGCCTATAGGATGGTCTGTGACCATTAAAGTGGACAGATCATAGCCTTAAGGCCAGGTGGATCCTGCGATTTGAAGTGGAATTTATACCCTGCAGCTGTGCTTGCGGACAGTGCCTGTGGCCAACTGAGGGACTTGTGTGCTTTTGAACCCCTGTAATATGTTTAGCTCAACCTGATTACAGTGAAGACAACCTCCAAGCTGTTCTTCTACATTTTCTTAGTTTTTAAACCTTCCATCTGCAAGATCGGAGGCTCCAGATTCGATCCAAAACAATCTATATTTTATTTGTAGTTTAGTTTAAGTTACAACTCATTTCAAAACTCTCCCCTGTCTTTTAACTAAAGTAGAGATAGCTAGGGTGGCAGATCTCTTACAGATCTGGAGATTTATCATATTTCTAACCAGCCTCCTTGTGGACATTCCCTTACTTACCATTCTTTTAAAGCTTACTACAAAGGACCCTGTATCTTGCAGGTCTAGGATATTTTAGATGTGCTGAATTCATCTCTGTTTTCTCCTGATTTTTACATCATAAATCAGCACGCTGGAGTATCACAACGAGTTTTTGGCACCATTGCCGGGGAGGCAGTTTAGAAACTGATAGATCTAAGTTTTGATCATAGATTTGTAGTTTTTGTTTGATTTTACTAACTGCATTTGTGAGTTTTGCTATTTTTTAGTATTTTTTGTGTCCATTTCACCAGATCTGAGTACAGAGTGAGAGGAGAGCTGTGTTGAAGGCTGCTCTATAGTTTGCATCCCTTCTCCCCTATTTATTTTTAGATCTGCTAATTTTTAGTTCCTATTTGTTGTGTGACGATTTACTCTACAGTCAGTTGTGGGTGTTGTATGTTTGGTAGGAGAACTCTTCAACCTGAGATTATTCCACTAAATCCAGAAGTTGAAAGACTTATCAGAACCAGACCAACTACATCCACAGCTGTTGAATTTGAATCTGTTGAAATGGGTGAGCAGCAGCAGCCTCGAACTCTCAAGGAATTCAATGCACTAGGGGTCTACAATTCTCCCTTCTACATTTAGTTCCCTGCTGCTCAAGGAAACTTTGAAATCAAATCATCCGTCATTCAAATGTTGCCCTCATTTCATGGCCTGACCAAGGAGGACCCTTATAAGCATATAGATGAATTCTTAGGACTGTGCACCACCTTCAACATCACAAGTTTGGGGGAGGAGGCAACTAGGATGAGGCTCTTTTCTTTTTCATTAAAGGACAGAGCCAGGACCTGGTTATCTCTGCTTCCACCTAATAGTATACAGTCCTGGAGTGATCTCCAATGTCAGTTTTTGGCCAAATTCTTTCCTATGTCAAAGACTAGTCAGTTGAGGAAGGGTATCATCTCTTTTACCCAAGATCCAACTGAAGACTTTCATCAATCCTGGGATAGATTTAAAGAACTCCTCAAGAAATGCCCCCACCATCAAATCCCTGAATGGCAACTGGTTCAAAGCTTTTACCAGGGAATTGATTCAAAGAGCAGGGACATGATAGATGCCTCTTGTGGAGGTACTTATCTTCATAAAACTGCTGA
This sequence comes from Chloranthus sessilifolius, assembly GCA_021018995.1. Classification (NCBI taxonomy): domain Eukaryota; kingdom Viridiplantae; phylum Streptophyta; class Magnoliopsida; order Chloranthales; family Chloranthaceae; genus Chloranthus; species Chloranthus sessilifolius. The sequence continues at coordinate 89,301,557 of CM037593.1, forward strand.
GGAGGCATGGGAGCTCTTTGATATCATCAGTGAAAACTCTATGCAAAGGGAAACCATAGCAAGGGATCTAGACCCTTCCAAATTGATGAAAGAGAACACCTCAAGAGGAATGATATATGATGTGAGTGTGCCAAGTGAGTTGAAAAGGAAAGTGGACAGCTTAACTCTGAAGTCTGATAGGTTGATGGGAGCAATGCAGTCACCTGTGGCTACTAGAGTGGAGTAGGCATGTGCTATATGCCAGTCCCCTGCTCACTCCCTAGATGAATGCCCATCAGCTGTCCAATTTCCTAATTTCGTAACAGAACATGTGGTTGCAACTCAAGCCTATGGGCTGCCTGCTACTGAGTATCAATGGAGAAACCACCCCAATCTGAGGTGGAGACAAGATGGATACCCTAGCCAACAGCAGCAGCAGCGCCAGCAGCCCATGCCCTACAGAAATGCTCAGCCCTATCGAGAAGGTTATGCCCCAAGACCTCAATATCAGAAAACCATGGCCCAACCTGTAGCTCCTCCAGTGCAGTAAGCTACACCTACTCCAGCTGTGAGAGCACCATCTTTTGAGGAACAAGTTCTATCTTCATTACAGAACTTGAACCCCTTAACCATAACTATGCACTCTCACAACCAGAGCATCAAAAACATAGAGGACCAGCTTGGTCAACTGTCTGATGCTCTGCCTAGGAGAGAAGGAGGAAGGTTACCTAGCCAACCACAAGATAATCCACGAAGACAGTTTGTAGTGGGTGAAGTTTCCTCCACTTATGAGGAAGCCAAATCTGTGACAACTTTGAGGAGTGGTAGGCTAGTGGACAATCAGGTGGGCTGTGAGCCTGTGAGAAGTTTGAATGAAGAAAATGGAATGAGTTTCCCAAGAACACAACAAAGGCCACCAGTGGTGGACCTGCAAGAACAACCCAGTGTCAATAAAGAGGATGATATGGATCCTCAAGGAAAAGAAAGAAGCCTCATTGGCTAAGGCTGCAAGTGAGGGAACACCCCCACACTTGCCATTTCCCAAGGCACTGCAAGGACCCTCCCCTTTTGACAAAGGGCATGGCAAAATTAAGGAAATGATGGAGACTTTCAAATAAGTAAAGATTAATCTGCCTTTACTGGATGCCATCAAACAAGTCCCAGCCTACGCCAAATTTCTGAATGAGTTATGCACCTATAAAAGACAGTCAAGGACATACTTGTCCAAGAAAGTCTTTTCAGCAGAGAAGGTAAAACACATTTTGTCCATTGCAACCCCCACCAAACTCCAAGACCCTGGACTGCCCACTATCCCCTGCATCATTGGGGATCATAAAATTGAGAAGGCCCTATTGGACTTAGGAGCCAGTGTGAACTTGCTGCCCTATGCAGTTTATGAAAAATTGAGCCTGGGAGACTTGAAGCCCGCACCTGTGGTTCTGCAACTGGCTGATAGGTCTGAAAGGAAGCTTGTGGGAGTCATTGAGGATGTCCTGGTAGGAGTTGACAAGTTTTTTTACCCTGCGGACTTTGTGGTGCTAGATATGGAGCCAAGTAAAGGTATTTCATCCATCCCTATGATTTTGGGCAGGCCCTTCTTGGCCACTGCAAATGCTTGCATTCAGTGCAGATCTAGAATCATGGAGGTCTCCTTTGGCAACATGAAAGTAAAACTACATGTGTACAGTACCAGCTCTCAACCGCCTTTTGATGAAACCTATTTTTCCATTGCAGGGGTAGAGGAGGCTCTGCATGAGAATCCTCAACAGCTGCTACAGAACAATGATTGGCCTATAGAGACAAAATTGCAACCAGGGGTTGAACAATTGATGAGGAATGAATCTAAGAAGGATGAAAAGTTCAAGGAACATGGGGAGACCGTTAACCTTCCAGATCCTCCAGATTAGCACTTGCAGTTGAGTATGTATCATATGTATCATATTTTGCATCTGTTTTAGATTTTCTTTTACTTTACATCTTTAGTAGAATTCTTTTACAATAAATATGCCATGCTCTCTAGTGGGTCGCCTTTTCAAATTTGCCAGCTGCTCTAAGAAAAGGGGATCTCATCCACATAGGAATCCAATCATAGGGCCGCACAGCAACAGAGCCTGATAAGTGCTGAAGCTAAGGGTGCCCAGAAAGGCAGCTTTATCTGGGTTTTGGAGCCTTCGATAGGCCTAATCTACATTTTGTTAGGTTTCATGGTGATTTTGACAGGATATCTAATAGTTTCAATAGGAACTGGATGTTTCGACAAGTAAAACCAACTGCTCGACAGGTTTAATAAGGGCAAACAAAGATTTCGATAGGTGCTGAGTACATATCGGGCACCTATCGAAAAGATGTTGTCTTTGCCGTTTAAACCTATCGATAGGATGATCTCACCTATTGAAATCCTTAAAAATCATCCCTTTTGAAAGCTTTGATGTCTAAGCTTTCAATAGGACGCATCAACCTATCAAAACCATTCCATTCATCCTATTGAAATCGCATTTTCACCTATATATACCTGTCGATAGGTCATTTGTGCTTCACTCCTTACCCCCTGAAAAAAACCTAGCTCTCTTCCTCATTTTTCGCCTCCCTCTTTCTCTACTAAATCCTCACAAAATCTTCTGTTGTTTAGTGTGCCATCTTATCAATACATTCAGCTTGCGTAGAGGAGCATTTTGCCACTGATTTTAGAGAAATTAGAGTGGTGCATCGCTAGCTTTGTGAAACCCTAGGTACCTGGAGGTGAGTTGCCTTCCTACCATCACTCTGTTGTCTTTCTAAGTTTTCCCATTCCAACTTGGTGAGAAAGTACTCCCTGAGATTACAATGGATGAGCCTGAGGAAACGCTAGCTAGCATACGCCAGAAATCAACTGCATCCACCCCTAAATCCTCCAAGAAAGCGCTACTTGCTACCTAACCACCTGTAAAGAAGAAGCTCGCTGAGGGGACACCTAAAAAGAGTCCTAAAGCTAAGAAAGCCAAAGGTGTTGAAATTCAGGAACCTGTGGTAGAAACACCCTTAGAGAGAGCTACCCCTGACAGGCCCATTGTGGTAGAGCTTCCGGCTATACTAACCACCCCCAATGAATTTGTTGATAAGTTAAACCTTGTCCCTAAAACCGAATTTGATCTGGCATATTTTGCCAACATTGGAGAGTGCTAAGAAACACTGAGTTATTTGAAGAAAGAAGGCTTATTGCCCCTACTGTCGCCATTGAAGGAATTAGTGTATCCCAGGCTGGTGAAGTTATGGCACCAAAATCTGAAGAAGAAGGTGGCACAGGGGACTAATGACGTATTAGAAATTTCGATTGATGATTGGCAACTAACTATCGATCATAGAGACATAGGAATGGCTTTGGGGGTCCCATACCAATTTGACTCCAACCGCGCTGAGGGAGCACCTGTTGGAGCTGCATTTAAGGATATGGCCAAGCAGTTAACCAATGGGATTGTGGGTTCTGGAGAATCACTAATGAGAAGAGACCTCCATCCTAGTCTCAGATTCATGGATACCATCTTAAGGAAAAACGTCTATGTTACAGGACATTTGCAGGAGAGAAGGCCCCCATTAGTGGATGCTTTATTTTATTGTTCCAAGGGGCAGTTCGTGAATGCACCTAAGCTGGTCTTTGAAACTATGGTGGACGTAAATGACAAGGTGTTCAAAAGACAGGCTTTTGCCAAGGGAGGAGGCTTACCTTTCAATAGGCTCATCACCTGTCTGCTCAAAGTTGGAAAGTATAAGATCAAGGAGGCTGAGCCAGCAGAGAAAATGGTTCATAAGGTTTTTGGAAAGAGGGCATGGTCTACAAGTTTAACTCTGATTCAAAAGACCAAGCCAGTTGAGGCAAAGAAGGAGGTGCCCACTACCTCAGCAGCAGATCATGCTGCTGACATTCCCCCATCCACCATTCCTCCTACATCACCCACTTTTTCATCCACCTTACCTACACCATCACCTACACCTGGGATCCTGAAACTCCCCACCTTCTCCGAGCCTATCCCCACCATGTCTTCCCCACCCTCCCTCCAACCCCTTCCTGATTTTCCCCATCCACCACTTCCTACACATATACAGGGTTTGGATCAGTTCACTTCTACTGGTTTCTCTGCCCTCATTTCTTCAATTGTGAAGGATGTTACTCATGAGTACACCCCACTTCCTGACTCCCCCCACACCACTCCTCCTCATTTTACCCATGCCCCATCCTCTCCTTTCCATCCCATTCATTCACCCATAACCTATACTTCCTCCCTGCCTGATACTTTCACCCAAATCCTCTCCCTCTTTCAATCCATTGAGGCCCAAGTAGCCACTAACTCTGACCACCAGGCCCTCATGAGCTCATGTCTCCAATCAATTCAATCCACCCTCACTCCCCTCACTTTAGTCTCCCAACCTTTTCCCACTTCTCCTCCCCCCCTGATCCCTCCCTTTTAAATTTCTCTCCTCCCTTTTCACCTATGCCCTCCCCCATCCCTACTGATATCCTTTTTATGGAGTTAGCCGCTCCATCTTTACCCCTCCTTTCCCCCCAGCACCTGTTATACCTTCATCCCCACCTGCCCCTGTTTCTGCAGTTGCTGAGATACCCACCACCCATTTCCCCTGTTCCGCCCCACCTATTTTTCAAGATGCTTCCACCCAAACTGATCCATGGGAGGATCTGGTTCTTTCCACCCCCTCCTCTTCATCCACTCCACCCTTATCTTTGTCTCTTGTCCTTCGCCAATCCATGTACATTCCTCCCTACCTCACCCTCCTCTATGTAATGAGGGACAACCCTTACATCCACAGGGATGTCTTGAGAGGTATGGCTGCACTTTGGGCTTCCCTTGAGGCCCCTTATGAGGAGAGGATTGCCAACATCAAATTAGAGCACCGAATCCAGCTCCGCGATATCTCTCAAGGATGGTCTGAAATCCTGGTTCGATATGAGTCAGCAAAACAACTGGCAACGACTGAGAGTCTCATTGCCAAATATGAGAAGAAGAATTCTGAGCTCCTAAAGAAAAAGTTAGCCAATGCTCAAGAGATCATCAAGGCCACCAAGGAGCTCTCAGATGCTAACCTCCTCTATGCTGCCAAGAAGATTGATATTTTGGAGAAAAAGGTTGCTTCCTTGTTGTCTCAACCCTTTGAGCCTACCCCTCTTGCTATAACACCTCCTGATGCACCTCCCCCCCTCCCCCATGCCCCCCCTACAACTATTCCTTCCGCGACCCCACCTATGGATGTTGCCCCTCCAGCCACTGCCCCTCCTCCATCACCTCCTACCTCGCAACCCCCTCCCACCCCACCTGTGGAGGCTCCACCTCCCCCTCCTGCTGAAGTGCCTCCACCGGACAAACCTATCCCTCCCAAATGGAAGAGGACTTACTCCAAAAGAACCACCGCCACCAAGAGATCTGCTTCTTCAACTGCCGCTATCAAAAAAGGGAAACAACCTGCTGCCCCATCCAAGGAAGCTGAGCCCCCCAGATCCTCCCCTCATTCTGACCCCCATGGGACCCTACTCACTAGGGATGAAAGATGAAAGATTGCTGCTCCTCTAGGACTGGACCCCATGGCCCTTTTCCCTTCCGATTTGGATTCTGATCCTGCACCTGCGGTTGATCCTAAAGGCAAAAAGCTTGCTGCCCAGTCTGAGGAGGCACGCGCTAAATAACCTAAGCAATCCAAATCCAAGGGCAAAGCCCCTGCATCTAAACGGTAGCTGGCACCAAGCTGTATATGAATGTGGCCATGTGTTGTTTCAGTTTCTTTTATATTTGTCTCTTGTATATAGTTGACATTTTTGTTGTGCTATTCTATAGATATCTTCTTACCCTGTCTCCCTCTTGATTGCATTTTCTCAAAACTGTGGGGACACTATTTAGTTTAGGTTTGGGGGTATGGTAGGTGTGCCAATGAAATAAGTTAATGCTTTGTGCAGCTATGTTGAAAAAGTTTCTGACAATAAAGTGATTTCCCACCTGATTTTTTTTGGAAAAGAGGAAATTAAAAACTTTTAAAAACTGAAATGAGCTTTAGTCTTAACTTTTTCATGAAGCAAATGTCAAGAATTTTCAAAAAAATTGATGATTAGTGAACCTGAAATGAGAGAAAATTGTGAGGATACCCCCAGAAATTTTGATGGAAGACCATACCCAGTGAGATTTGGGCCTGAAAATTTTTAAGTTCTTTTGAAGAGTGTCTGGGCAATTTCTTCTGCTCTAAGGACTGATGGGATCTAATTCTAATCACTAGAAGTTAGGCAATTCCAAGTTGAAACAGCTTGACAATATTCATGACATTGAAGACATGAAGTAAGGCCATCCCTTGGACAGTTTGAGCCTAAAATGCCCCACCTTTGAACTGCCCTTGATACACACCATTTGAGCTTTGAAATCACAATTTTTTCCTCGATAGAAACCAGAAATTCAAACCCAAAACTCTTTAACCTGATGCAGCCCAACCTCACTATGAGATTTTAGAAGGTAAAGGTAAAGGAATGGAAGAAGGTAGAGATGGTTTGAGAAGTGGGTACAAAAAAAAAAAAAAAAATAAAGGTCGAGAAAGAGAAGTCATTTCATTGAAAGATTGAAAAGAGGATTAGAAACTGATCACTTCAAATCTGAAAATTCAAGAAGTAGATGGAATTATGTTGAAATGAAGGAGGTATTGTCTAGACACCTTCTTACCTTTACTGATTTCTCAATTTTGAATCCTATTTTACCCTGTTATTTCTTTTACAAATTTCACCCATAAGCCACATTACAACCCAATAAAAAGACCCTACTGATCTGAAATGGATTGAGCTGTCATGTGGAGATGAGAACTTTCTTAATCTATGGTGAAAAGAGTTAGAAATTTTCAGGAATTAAAGCAATGCCTATGCTCACCTTGCGAGTCCTATTTAAGTGAATCGCTCTTAATTTGTGTGAAATGATGTACCCTTCGATTTTTGTTATGAGTGAATAGCCCCGATATGATTTGGGTCTAAAATCAGAGATTTGGGGTGGTATCGGAACAAAATTCTTGAATTAAAGGCGAGCTCTGCATCAAACTTTTAAGCCCAATGCCTTGACATGAACTGATTGAGGACGAAGGGATTATAGCAGACTTTCAGGTTTTGAATTGGTGATTTTTCTACCTGAAAATCCTCTGGAATTGAATGGACATGGTGTGAAATTTATTTTATTTCACTTAAACTCTGTTTTAACAGGTTGCATGAGTATTAACTAAGTTGTATTGGAGAAGTTTGTGGGTACCTTCACTAAAAACCCTCAGGAGATTTCACTCCTCCACTTGGGATCACCTAGGGGTTTAAAAGGCTTGGTGCATGTGCTAAATGCATCTGTGCTCCCTACGAAAGTTGCATTTTATTTTTCTTTGAATTCTCCTTTGCTCAGGGACTAGCAAAGCTTAGGTTTGGGGGTGTGTTAAGTGGTGAAAAACACCACTTTGCACCCTTTAACCTGACCTTTCATGGACCTATGAGCACGCTAATAAGCCTCTGTTGAGTGCATTTTGTAGATAGCAAGGAAAGCTGGTAATAATGCAGCAAACCACTTAAGAATGCCAACAAAGAAGTCATCTCTCAGCACCATGCCGACCCAGCAACAGAACAAGGAGAAAGAAGTGAAGATAGATCCAAAACATCCTATCGAGAGGATGCCGAAAAACTTCGATAGGAGTTGAGGATTAAAAGGAAAGAATTCATGCAGTTGGAGAAGGGTTCGATAGGATCCAAAGGCAGAAGAAGGATGAAGTCGCATGGATTGAGGAGTTCGATAGGATTTCAGAACCTATCGAGCAAAGAAAGGAAAGAAGAAACTATCCTGTCGAAAACTTGCCTGAAGTGTCAAAGGAACTTGTCGAACGGATTTGAGAACCTAGCGAAAGGACTAAAATGCTTGATTCCAACCTGTCGAAGGCTCCCTCAACCTATCAAAATGAAGATGTTGAAATGGAACCTATCGAAGGATGCTTCAGCCTTTTGATAGGAATGAGAGCCAACCTATCGGGATGACGACACATAGAGCTGAACCTATCGAAAAGGACCACTAGACCTATCGAACTACTCAGCCAACCTATCGAATACTCCAGATATTGGGCTGAGGACCCGAAAGCTTCAAAGAGAGAACTCATCCTATCGGTACCTATCGAAGAGATCAGGGAACCTATCAATAGAAACTACAAGCTTACTTTTAACCTGTCGAAAGCTTCTCCAACCTATCAAAATCGTGTGCTGAACTTCTCAGAAACTATGCTATGCACACACTGAGACTTGGTGACCTGTCGCTCGCAAACCGAGGCACTTTGGTGACCGGTGTGATGTTCTAGAAGATTCCCTAGAAAGCCCTAACCGACCCACGTGCTTTAACAGAACTCTAAAAAACTCTGACAACCTTCTAGAAGGGATTTTTGGTAGGAAAAATAGAGGAGAAACCTATATATTGAGACCCCCAATTACCATTGGGGGGATCAAATTTTTGAATAATTTCTCGGAGATCAGAGCTTGCACCGAGATTCCATTTCCCTCCTTTGGTCCAACCATGGTTGGCTAAATCCCTAAGAGCAGCAAGGGGTGAGGTAGATCTGTAATTGGGTAAGGTTAAGAGTACTGCTGGGGTTAATTGCTGCACAGACTACAGATCTGAGAGCATTCCATTGTAAGAGTGACCTTGTTTCCAATGTAAATGTTGTTTTCAATGTTTTAATTAGATCTAAAGCTCTTTTGATGCCTTTTGGTACTCGATCAAATTTGTGTAGAGGAGTTGCTTGATCAGCTCACCCACTTAATTGGTAGACCTCTTGGATGTCATCTGAATTTCCTGGATCTGATATCCCTGTAATTTCCTGCGTCTATGACCTAGAAATTGCAGCATCGGTAGTGTTTTTAATTCTTCTAATTGAGGCTCTGGCCTTGTAGGAGATCTCTAGGATGGTCTGTGACCATTAAAGTGGACAGATCATAACCTTAAGGTGAATCTGAGCTCAGGCCCTAATTGGATTCATCTGCTGTAATCCATAGATTCGATAAAGCCTATAGGATGGTCTGTGACCATTAAAGTGGACAGATCATAGCCTTAATGTCAGGTGGATCCTGCGATTTGAAGTGGAATTTATACCCTGCGGCTGTGCTTGTGGACAGTGCCTGTGGCCAGCTGAGGGACTTGTGTGCTTTTGAACCCCTGTAATATGCTTAGCTCAACCTGATTGCAGTGAAGACAACCTCCAAGCTGTTCTCCATTTTCTGAGTTTTTAAACCTTCCATCTGCAAGATCTAAGGCTCCAGATTCGATCCAAAACAATCTGCATTTTATTTGTAGTTTAGTTTAAGTGGCAACTCATTTCAAAACTCTCCCCTATCTATTAACTAAAGTAGAGATAGCTAGGGTGCCAGATCTCTTACAGATCTAGAGATTTATCATATTTCTAACCAGCCTCCTTGTGGACATTCCCTTACTTACCATTCTTTTAAAGCTTGCTACAAAGGACCTTGTATCTTGCAGGTCTCGGATATTTTAGATGTGCTGAATCTATCTCTGTTTTCTCCTAATTTTTACATCATAAATCAGCACACTGAAATATCACAACACTAGGGTTGGTGCTATCAATCCAACTCGAAGTGCCACCCCATCGGGGGAAGCGATGGAAGAGAAAAAGGTGGTAGAAAGGAAACCCAAGGATAAGGCAAGGTTAGAGTTCTCATGACCGATGCTTATTTTTCCTCGGTAGGCTCTGCGGATTCAGTGTTAGTCGCTTCTCATTTTTTAATGTGTCCAAGGGGAGCTTCCAACAATGGATCCCGCAGATCGTGGGTGGCTTTCCGTGAGCCACTCTTCCTTTCCCATCGGTTCGGGGCAAGGGGAAGAGGTCATCACGGTTAGAATTCATTCAGGGTGCTTTCCTTCTCCGAACTTCTCCGAGATTTCTAGTTTCCTGAATAAATCCGGATTCGGGCATTGTCTAAACATGTTGATTTTAGCATTCTTATTTTAAATTGTATATTTAGAGGGTATGCCTTCGGTGTATGTTATAATTGTTTTATTGACTTATAAAGTGATTGTGTTCTCTATATCTTTTGTCTTGTTTTAGTTCGACTCACCCGGTATTGTGTTTGACTCATGTAACGTTTATTTGTTTGGGTTTAGTTTAATTTAGATTCATTAGATCTAGGGAGCGCCAGAGGTAGTTACCCCCCTCTTTTTTGTTTTTTGCTTTAGCTTAAGGGATATAGAGGTGATGGGGGGCATTTTTTTGTTGTATATATTTTTGTTAAAATGTATGGAAGATGGGGGCTCCCTTTCTTTTTTAGTGTAGTTGATGAATGTGAAGGAGAGGGCATTTTTTTTTGTTCAGTCTTAGTTTTAGGGCACTCTCTTTTTTTTTGGGGCGCGTGTTTCTTTAAGTTAGAAGTATTTTGGGTGGTTTTACCAAGGGTGTAATTCGGGTCGATAGGAAACGTTAGGAAGATCCTAATTTCGGGTTTGGGTTTGATGTCCTGTGTGTGAAAATTTTGTTTCTAGGCAAATTATGCGCTGATCTCCGGGCACTTAAACTAATTACGCGACAAAATTTGAGCGCGCATTTCAGAAGGGCGAAGAGTTATTACGCGCTAGTTCAGACGCATTTAATTCATTTAAGCGTTTCAACTTATGCACAAGATAAATACGACCATTGGCATTCCCGCGCCAATGTGTGAGCGCTTGAGGTAATTACGCATCCTCAATAACGCGCGTGATCAACTAGGCAGATAGATGTGAGCGAGCGATGAACCATTTACGCGCTCGTCAACGAGCGTTTGATCCGAATTAAGCGTTGTATGAGTGGCGCGAGATTCGATTGAGCGCTTTATGGCAAGCGCGCAATTCGGGCAACTTCTATAAATAGTTCAAAACTTTTCATTTTCATCGCGCGATCCATTTTAGTCTTCGATTCTCTTGTTTCCTGGTTTCTATCTTCTCATTTTTCGTGTTTTTGTGATATCTTATGATACGGTCGTCCGTTTTGGGTGCCGTCTCTTCCATTTTCTTCAATTTTTTGAGCTCTTCGTATCAGACGGAGGGTGAGGGTGTTGGTAGGTTGGAGCTTACTATTTCTGAGTTAGAGGGGAAGTGGATGAGCGATGGAGGTGAGAGTTCGGGGGCACAGGCTAGAGCTGTCGACATAGAGGAGGATATCAGGGAGATGGTCGCAGAGGGGGTACCGGAGGGTGACCAGATGGTGGTCAGGGAGGAGGTACCCGAGGCTGAGCCAGCGGTAGTCGAGGAGGAGGGCGAGAGAGTTGAGGGTGAGCATGTTGAGGAGCAGCCAGGCACTGAGCCTCGAGAGCGCAAGCACTATCCACTGGAGGATTTCTTTGCCAGAGGCCGGGTAGGTTCCCGTAAGCAAGAGTTCTTCCATTTTCCTTGGCATTTAGGTTATGAAATAGGCTCGTGAGGATCTATAAACCTTTCTAATTTACGTCGAACCTGCATTGATTATGAGTCATGCTTACCTGTGTATTATGACGACATCTAGAGATAGGTCATGTTCTATTCAGTTGTTCTTATCATGTTTAGTGTGTTCGTTGTAAGTTGTTATTATGTGGTTTGGGCATATTTCATTTGCTTTGAACTCTAAATTTTTTTATCTTTCATCGTAGGTATGTGTTAGTCTTACTGTCATTGCTCGTGTTTCGTTCAATAGGAGCCCCCGCAGCTGGCTATCAGCACGGCATGGACCGAGTCTCATACTTGGTACTGTGCCCTGTCGGAGTTTCAGCGACAGCGGTTGGTGTCTTTTGGGTTTGGGATGATTCTAGAGTTGGAGCCTTTTCAGGTCAATCGGGGCTTGATTGCAGTGATTATAGAGAGGTAGAGCGAGAGGCATCAGGCGCTTCTCCTTCCAGTCGGTATGATGCTGCCGACCCCTGAGGACTGGGTCCACATTACTAGTCTTCATTTTAAGGGTGAACCAATCACGGGGTGGATGACAAGGAGTTATTTAGAGGTGTGTGAGGAGATCCTGGGCGTTCCTTATAGGTCGAATTGATCGGGGCCAGGTGTTGTTCGGGTCACTTGGTTCTTTGATACGTTCGCGAGTGGGTTCACCCCTCCGAGGCATCATTCAGAGGCAACAGCCCTTTACAAGGCACATTGTGCGAGAGTGATGGGCCGAGAGCCCGTGACCGAGCCAGGGTTGGTTACAGATAGGGTGCTCCGAGCATTCTTGATGCACTTCTTGAGCGCGGTACTGTTCTCTTCTTTGACTCGGGGATGAGTCACCGGGTTATTTTTGATGATTTTGGAGGATTTAGACCGAGTCCTGACCTATGCTTGGGGTGCGACCGCGTTGGCGCATCTCTATGAGCAGTTTTACCGTCGGGGATAGGGGATAACGTCGATCGGGGGTTTCCTCCCATTTCTCCAGGTGAGTTTTGGTTAAATTGGTATCATGGTGACTTTTTATTTTTAACCTTTGGCCATAGTGACAATTTTAACATTTTTCTTATGTGTGGTCATTGTTGTTATGTTTTCGTTTTCAGTTCTGGGCATACGATCATTTCGCTTTTCTACGCCTGGGGGTTCCATCGAAGATTTCATTCACGTTGTCAGGGATGCGCGTGTGGAGGGAGGCATTGAGGGGTCGTCGTTGGTTGGCTGACCTTCAGATGCACGAGGCCTCTTCGAGGATATGCATGCGAGGCAGGTATGCATATGACATTATGTCTTCTCTTCACTTCATCTATTTTTTTGGGTGGCCTTTAGGCTTTGTTCATGGGTTGATTTGTTCATTTGGATAGGTGATCTGGAGGCCCTACAATGATGCAGAGGACGTGGGGTGAGGCGGTGATTGAGTCTGGCCGACCCTTCTCCAATGAGGACATAAGGGTCCATTGTTTTGAGCAAGAGGAGAGGATCCATACCTCTCGGGTGGTATGGTAGCTGGGACTCGATCAAGGAGTCCCTCCGGAGACTAGTCACAGGGTGGCTAAGAGGATGAGCGGCCCTCCAGGCTGGAATTTTGTGGAGCGGATGGCACTCCAGATAGCTGATTTCAGAGCCGGGGGTGCTAAGGTCACGGGGGCGCGTGATGAGGCAGATGTGCAAGAGTATAGGAAGTGGTTCAGCGCGTTGGGTGGTGGGCATCTCTTCACGCATCCTTTTCATGGCAGTGGTTCTTTTGTCATCGGTGAGCCAGAGTCAGCGTCAGCATTGAGGGAGAGATTGGTTGCATTGGAGGAGGGCCATCTCACGGCGAGCGTGTGGGGAGCATTGGACACCCTTCATAGGGCGATGGAGCAGATGGGGCATGCTCCTCATCCTGAGGAGGAGATGTTGTGCTCTTTGACTGAGTCAGTTGCCAGGGCCAGGGCGGTAGAGGATGAGTTAGGAGTTCGACTAGCAGAGGCTCGTCAACTCCTGGTGAGTTAATTTATTAGTTTTAATTCGTCCATGTGTTATATTGGCTTATTCTGATGATGTTTTTAATATGGTGGTCTTATTTTATGGTGGCTAGTCTAAGGTTGCCCATCAGGCAGCGATGATCGAGCTGTTGCGCGGCCAACAACAGGCTAGCCTAGTGGTGGAGGCTAGTCTACGTTCGGAGATCGACCAATTGGTGAGTATCTTGAATTGGACATATTAACTGTTGATTGTTTGGGAATCCTTGTTAATGTTGGCACGTTCGTGGTGTTTTCAGATGGCAGAGCTTTTCGCCATAGAGGCTTCGGCTCGGGCGTTTGACCCTTCTTTAGTGGCCTCCTCCAGTCGGGAGGATCCACCGATAGCTCGTCTGCAGTCTTAGTTAGAGCATTGGGTAAGTTCCATCACTCTTCAGTCTACTTGTGTTACTGTGCTAGTTCGTCAGGCATTATCATTATGTTGACTTAATGGTTTACTAACGTGCGTCGGTGCTTCGGTGTCAGGTTGCTGAGGACTTGCAGGTGAGGGGGGCGACCGTCGCCTCTCTACATTCTGAGAGTCAGGTGTGGTTTAGTATAATTTAGTTTGGGTTGTTCATTTCTATTTACTCTAATGTGTTTTGCATTGGCTTGTTACTCGTTGTTTTTTCTTTGTTCAGGCAGTTCCGGACTCCGCTCTCGAGGCTCCTCCCCATGGGTCCGTTCCTATGCCTACCCAGGTATGTTTTAGTCATTAGGTTCGTAGCTTATTTGTGATCGTAATATTTATCTGATGTATTTGTTTATTTTTGTTACAGCCGCCTACGTTTGTCGTCCCTCGGGTGCCATCATCGATCCTGTGACTGCGGAGATAGTCGAGCGACTTCTGAGAGAGAGGCTAGATCTGGTATATATATTTTATTTCTGAGTTTTGTTATCGTTCGTATATGCATATGTTTGCTTCCTTTGATTTAGTAGAGTTATACAAGTTTGTCAGCTCGAGGAGGCATGGCTAGAGGCACCGCAGGCGTGCGCCACTCTGGAGGCGAGACGGGTCCTCGAAGAGGTGGAGAGTCGTGAGGATCTGGTGGTCGAGATGATGGCCATGCAGCGGACTCATACAGAGGTGCTAGAGGCAGTGTGTCGGACGACACGGGCAGAGATGCAGGTGTTTTTGGATTAGTTACAATATTGCCTGACGAGGGGTGAGTAGGGGTCACGCAGGTCAGCTTTTCATCATGAGGGGTCAAAGTCGAGGGCTACGAGTTCTTCAACTGGGTAGTCTCGTCATACCTCTCACAGTCGTGATAGGAGCGATAGTCGTGAGGATTATGTCGTTTAGGGGAGTCATGCGAGGCTTCCTCCTCATTCTCAGTCGAGGCAGTCGGTCAGCCAGGCTAGTGAGGGGGGTTCAGTAGCGGGTTCTCGCTGTTTAGAGGTTTCGAGGACTCCGGGTGCTGTGATTGTGTTTTCAGATGATCCGTCTACGGACCTTCGGGCTGATGATACCGACGATAGCAGCGCTCGTCCTCCTCAGCGGCAGCGTAGGGATTAGGGGTGTGTGTGTGTTTATTTTTTTTATATTCGTTGTATGTGCGTTGTATATAGGGGGTGTCCCTAGTGAAAATGTGAAGAGAAAAAAAAGAAAGGACAATTTTTGGTATACGTCTATGTATATATATAGGGATTTCTGGGTCAGATGTACCTGATTAGCTTCTCCTTCTCTGATTACCTTTTGGTGTCTCTTTGCTTTTGGTGCCGTCAGCCGTCACTGGGACTTGGATGCTTTCTGAGCAGGCCTGATGATGGTTGAAGGTTGCTTTGCATCTGCACATGTAAAGGTAATGCTATCAGTAGTTTTGTTCGCCCCCTTGCCAGTTGTCAAGGGGGTGAATATATCAGACCGGGGTCTAGTAATAAAAGGTGGATATAAGCTTTTCTTTCTTCTCTCTTTCTTTTTTTCGACTTTCTCTCTTTTTTTTCTTTTTTTTTTTCTTTTTTTCTTCTTTTTTTATTTCTCTTTTTTTTATTTGAAATAATAAATAGTGCAAGAGGGAATGCAAATGACAGTAAAAATAATGACAATAAAAAATAAAAAAAAATTTTAAATGCCCCAACATAGAAGCGTGGTAGAATTTACAGTACAATGTTTCTGATAGCGCTCTCTGGGCGGTATCTTCGTCATTCTTCATCTTTTTTGTGGTCGGGTTAGCGATTCTGATATAATTTTCCTTCTTCCTCTAAAAAAATGCCCTAGCGTGTGGATGCAATGGAGCTTTTCTGGGCCTTTGATGAACACCTTGGGTCTATAAACAGTCATGGGTATTGGGTGAATTAGTCTTAAAGAAAAGTGCGTCGGTACTATCTCCAAACCGGGGGGAGATCCTTTGATTAATAGCATTAGGGTATTGATCATCCTATTCCGTGGTTATTCGGGAAAGGGTATGGTAAGTATAGTGGGTGATTACATCAATCGTCATTCAGTGGTTTTCAGTTTCATTCCCAGGGATATCCTGTGGAGTCTCAGATCCAAAATAAAACTAGAAGGGGGAAGTAAGGCTTAGTGATATGGGGAATAGTTCGTAACTAACACTTTTTCAAAAGGGGTAAGTAACAATCTTCTCCTCTGAGGGGCATGGAATGCCGTGATCGAGCTCTTCGTCATGTTTCGGTACCATCAAAATCTCACATTCTAGGCTAGCAGGGGTTTATCCTCCTCCCGCTACCTTACGATGACATCTAGTAGTATGAGAATATCAGGGATGCCCTCGCAGCTTACTTATACACTTCTAGTAAAGTTACCAGAGATGTCCTCACGGCCTGATTATGCTTCCTTGAGTTCATTGACTTGTTCATTTGTCGTAATGCTCTCGCTCGATATATATATATATATATATTTTTTGTATATTTCTTTTGAAAGCATCCTGCTGGTGTAATAATGAGTTTTGATTGAACCTAACATCTTCATTTTTTTTTTCTCTAACGTTTCCTCCAATGGCGGGGATGGGGAATGAGAATCGGGTGTTTCTTATGCTTTTGAAAAAAAGTTTTAGGTAGGTCACTAGTCCTTCAATCAAATCGCCCGAGTGTAAATGGTGGACAATAAGTCAGAGATTTTGAGGATATATTGAGGGTTGAGGATGTACAGCCAATGAATGGGTCGTGATGACTACAGGGATGATAAGTATAAGTATTTTAACCATGGGATGTGATGATCATATGACTAAGGATAGTATTTTCTAAGGTACATGGCATTGCAAGGGCTAGGGAGCTCTTCCCTGTCTTGGTTCGCTAATTTGTACATGTTTCCAGGGTATGCAGCTATTATAACGTAAGGGCCTTCCTAGTTTGGTTTCAATTTCCCTTTTGGATGAGCTTGTTTGGAAAGCATAATTTTCTTTAAGACTAGCTCGCCAATGTTAAAGGTTCATTCAAGGACTTTCTTATCATTGGCCCTAGCCATTCTCCTCTGATATATGTTAAGACCTGAAAAGTACCACTTTTCACCTCTTAACTTAATCTCTGTTAGACCCTGAATCATTTAATAAATGTGTTTTAAGTCTATCCTATAGGTAATAAGCAGAAGCTGCAATTAAGCCCCTAACCATGCCAAGAAGCCTATTGTTGCCCCAGAAGTTCCTCAGAAGAAAGAAGGTTGAACCCAGACAGAGAATTGGCTGCAGCATAGACACAGCAAAGTAGAAAGATATCAAGAAGAATGCCTCACGCAGATGTCGTAGGGTTTAATTGAACGAGGAAGAATGCTTCACGCAGCTGTCGCAGGCTTCTCAAGGCAGAACACCAACTGGTCGTGCAGTCTTCGCGCCATTCTCACGATGTTTGATGATAGAAGGAATTGAAAAGCAAAGTTCGTGCAGCTCTCGCGAAGCTCAGTCATAAGTGCTCGCGAAGCACTTGCACAGTCTCGCGTAGCTCAAGAAATGAGTCTTCAATCTTTGCGTGATTCACTGAATAAAGAGAGCTCTAGGCATTCCTGTGCGCAGCTATCGCGCAGTTGCCGTAGGATATAAACTTTCAAGGAACTGCTCATGTCAGAAACCTGTGCACATTGTTTCTTCGTAAGGATCACCACAGGATTCACCAAGTAACGAACTGCGCGTGCAATTCTCACGCCATTCAAATGGAAAGAGCAATCCCGCAACGACCAGAGCATCCCTGTAATGACCAAAGTACCAATCTCGCGACGGAAAGAGCTTCAAGTCAAATCAACCCCGCGACGCCAATTCTATCACACGATAAGATCTGGAAAGCCTTTCTACCTAGCGAGGCTAGGGTTCTTAGCTTCTCCCCACTTCTGCAGGGGCAATCTGGGAACTTCCAGCAATTTGGGCATGCACTCCAATGCTCTAATCTTCGTGCACACGGCCCGAGGCATCTAAAGAACAGAAATGGGCCACATTAGTATTGATAAATTAGGGTTTTCCTCACCCTAATTCTTAGAGAGTTGACTGTTAATAAGCCTAATCCTAGCTTAGGTTTAGGGACTAGACTTCTATACTCCTTGAAACCGACTGTAGAATTACAGTGGGCTAAGGTTAGGGTTTAGGAGTTTTCTTTTTCCTTTTTCCTTCTCTCCATAGTCTAGCACTTGTTGGCTATGCCTTTGTATGATCATTTGGTATAGTTTTAATAGAGTTTTGTAATAGGATCTATTGCATGTATCGGATTGGTGTTTTGTGAGTTGTTCTGTGCAAGGCTGCTGCCTTGAGATCCTCCATTGCTAAGTTATATTGTAAGCAATGGAGGATTGTCTTTATGGTTTAACTTAGATCCAAGTGACCTGTGTGTCCAGGATAGGCACATTGCAGGCCTAGCCCCACCACAGGACCCACTAAATCTGAATCCCCATGGGAGCTTGAGCTGGTAGCCTTGTGAACATGGTGGCGGCAGCAATGTTCTTATTCTGTCTTAGACCTCTGTGAGGAGAATAACCTCTGTGGATAGTCTGTGACCATTCAAGTGGACAGATTATAGCCCTTGGGTGAGGCCAATCCACAGATCTAAGACAGATTCTTCTTCTCTGCACTTATGCTTGTAGCCTTGTGAAAGATTGTACAGAGACAGACTCTCCTATATTTGTATAGACCCACCATCAGATGACAGATTTGATCTAGCTATAGAGATTGTAGGCTTGTGACTGGATCACTGCTGTCTTTCTAAAGCATTGAACAGCCAAGCTTAAAAGCTAGTACTCAAACTCTTACTGGTTCTGTGTGTCCAGGCTAGTGCACGTTGTAGGCCTAGCCCCACACACAGAACTTTAGAGGTTGAGGTTCCTATGGATTCTTGAGCTGGTAGCCTGGATGAAGTAGTGCCTACAATGATAAACTTGTTTTGACCCATCTTTGGATTGTGGTTCCCCTAGTGGATAGTCTGTGACCATTTAAGTGGACAGGTTATAGCCATAAGGGATTGGATCATGGCATAGGGGTGAGTTGAATCCTTTCTCCTCTTTGGTGATAATGTAGCCATTGGACAGGATTTCTGTAGCAGCAGATCTGAGTCTGAGTTATAAGACCCATCAGATTTGTACCTAATAGCATACTTCTCACCCTTTTATATTTATTTACTCACATTCCATCCTCTTTCTTAACCTTTTCTGTAGTTTACACATTAAGTTGCCTTAGGATTTAGACTATAGTGACCTTAAATCTCCTTCCATTTAGGATTGCCGGATCTGGAGAGCCTACTAAAGATATCTCACTTAGAGCTTTAGATCAACTTTCCCTGTGGGACAAACTCTTACTTATCAAAACTTGCTACAACAGGCCCTGTATCTTGCAGGACTGTGTATTTTTAGGTTTGCTGCTCTTCAATCCACCTTTGATTTATTTTTACTAACCCCATTCTTATCACCATCTCCAATAAAGGCAGTAGCAAGCACTTAAAAATATCCTAACAATATGCCTGAGCGTGATGCCTTTAGGCGTGTTTCATCGAGTGGCTCTAACTGAGTAAGTAAAGCAATTCTCCTCTAGTCAAAGGATAGCTGTTAAGTGGTGAAAAATGCCACTTTTCACCCTTTAACCTGACCATTGATAGACCTGTGAGCACACTAATAAGCCTTTATCAAGTGCATTTTATAGACAACAATAAAAGAGGACACTAATATAAAAAACCACTCAAGAATGCCTAAAAAGGGGCTATCTCTCAGCACAAGACAAACCCAGCAGCAGCACACTAGAGGGTAGCACATCACTGAACCCTTGGAGTGCGTGGATACAGTAGGGCAAGGCGAAGGAAGTGAAAACAGGCTGAAAACATCGTATGATTGGTCACTTGAAGACTTCGATAGGAGCTGAAAGCAAAGAAAGGAAGAATTCGTGCAGTTGAAGAGGTTTCTATAGGATCTGAAGGCAGAAGAAGGATGGATTCATGTGGATTGAGGAGTTCGATAGGATCCAAGAACCTATCGAGCAGCTGAAAGGAAGGAAGAAACCATCCTATCGAAAACCTGCCTGAGGCGTAAAGGGAACCTATCGAATGGTTTCCTGAACCTATCGAGATGAAGACGCTGGAACAGAACTTATCGAAGGGTACTTGAGCTTTTCGATAGGAGTGAGAGCAACCCTATCGAAATGATGGCATGCAGAGCGGAACCTGTCGAAATGGTTCTCCAACCTGTCGAAGAGCCCCTCCAACCTGTCGAATGTTCCAGGCCAAGGGTTGAGAATGCTGAAACTCTAAGAGAAGGCTCACCCTATCAGAACCTATCAAAGAGATCTGAGAATCTAGCGAAAGGACCAAAAAGTTCTATTTGAACCTGTCAAAAGCTTCCTGAACCTGTCAAAATCGTGCGCAGAACTTCTCATAAATTCAGCCTCGCACACGCTGTGACTTGGTGACCTACTGCACGCAACCTGAGGCACTTAGTGACCGGCACGATGATTCCAGAAGATGCCCTAGGAAGCCCTAATCGACCCACATGCTCTAACAGAACTCTAACAAACTTTGAGGACCTTCTAGAAGGGATTTTTGGAGGGAAAAACAGAGGAGAAAGCTATATATAGAGACCCCCAATTGCCATTGTGGGGGAGATCAAAATCTGAGCCAAATTTTGGAGATTAGAGCTTACAGATAAATTCTATTTTCCCTCCTTTAGCCCAACCATGGTTGGCTAATTCCCTTGGAGTAGCAAAGAGAGAGGTTAGATCTGTAATTGGGTAAGGTTAAGAGTGCTATTGTAGGTTTTCAGCTGCACAGACTATAGATCTGAGAGTATTTCCATTGTAGAGTGATTTCAATTGTAATATAAATGGTGTTTTTAATGCTTTAATTAGATCTAAAGTTCCTTTGGTTCCATTTGGTGATCGATCAGATTTGTGTAGAGGAGTCTGTAGATCAGCTCACCCATTTAACTGGTAGGCCTCTTGGATACCACCCGATCTCCCTGGATCTGATACTCCTGTGATTCCTTCAGTCTGTGACCTAAGAATTGTAGCATCTGTAGTGGTTTTAATTATTCTAATTGATGCTTTAGCTTTGGAGGAGATCCCTAGGATGGTCTGTGACCATTAAAGTGGAAAGATCATAACCATAAAATTAATCCAAGCTCAGGCTCCAATTGGATTCATTTGCTGCAAATCCATGGATTTGATAAAGTCTATAGGATGGTCTATGACCATTAAAGTGGACAGATGTTGTTATATTTTTTTAGTGCTTGCTACTGACTTTATTGAAGACAGTGATAAGAATGGGGTAAATGAAGAATGAGTGAAAGGTAGAGAGATGATTACGGAGCAGCAAGCCTAAAATATGCACAGTCCTGCAAGATACAAGGCCTGTTGTAGCAAGTTTTAATAAGTAAGAGTTTCTCCCATAGGGAAGTTGATCTTAAGCTCCAAGGGAGCCATCCTTAGTAGGCCCTCCAGATCTAGCTACAGATCTGGCAATCCTAGATGGAAGGGGATTTATGGTCACTATAGTCTAAATCCTAAGGTATCCTAATGTCTAAACTATAGAAAGGGTTAAGAAAGAAGATGGAGTGAGAAAATAACCTGTCAAATGGCTATTAGGTACAGATCTGATGGGTCTTACAACTCAGACTCAGATCTGTGGCTATAGAAATCCTGTCCAATGGCTACATTATCACCAAAGAGGAGAAAGAATCCAACTCATCCTTGTACCATGATCCAATCCCTTAAGGCTATAACCTGTCCACTTAAATGGTCACAGACTATCCAATGGGGAACCACAATGCAGAGATGGGTCAGAATAAGCTTATCATTATAGGCACTACTTCATCCAGGCTACAAGCTCAAGAATCCATAGGAACCTCATCCTCTAAAGTTCTGTGTGTGGGGCTAGGCCTACAAAGTGCACGAGCCTGGACACACAGAACCAGCAAGAGTTTGAGTACTAGCTTTTAAGCATGGCTGTTCACTGCTTTAGAAAGTCTGCAGTAATCCAGTCACAAGCCTACAATCTCTACAGCCAAATCATCTCTGCAATCTGATGGTGGATCTATACAAATATTGGGGAGTCTGTCTCTGCACAATCTCTCACAAGGCTACAAGCACAAGTGCAGAGAAGATGAATCTGCCTTAGGTCTATGGATTGGATTCATCCTAGGGCTATAACCTGTCCACTTGAATGGTCACAGACTATCCACAGAGGCTATCCTCCTCACAAAGGTCTAAGTCAAAACAAAAGCATTGCTGCCGCCACCATGTTTACAAGGCTACCAGCTCAAGCTCCCATGGGGATTCAGATTTAGTAGATCCAGTGTGGGGGAAGGCCTGCAATGTGCCTAACCTGGACACACAGGTCACTTATATCTAAATAAAACATTAAAAACAATCCTCCATTACTTACGATGCAACTTAGCAATGGAGGATCTCAAGGCAGCAGCCTTGTACAGAATGACTCAAAACAAGAACATCATCCTATACATGCTATAAATCCTATTACAAAAACTCCATTAAAATTTATACCAGATAATCATACAAAAGGTATAGCCAACAAATGCTGGACTATGGAGAGAAAGAAAAAAGAAAAAAAAAACTCCTAAACCCTAACCTTAGCCTACTGTACTTCTACAGTTGGGTTTTGGAAGAAGCACAGAAGTTGAGAAAAAAGAGAGTCCTTTCCAAGATGATCCTCAAACCTAAGCTAGGCTTAGGCTTATATAGCAGTCGGTTCTCTCTCAATTAGGGTTAGGAAAACCCTAATTTCTCAATGTGATTGCAGCCCATTCTTGTCCCTTGGATGCCTCGAGGTGTGTGCACAGAGATTGGAGCATTGGAGTGCGTGCCCTAATTGTTGGAGATGCCCAGATTGCCCTTGCATAAGTGGGGAGAAGTTTAGAACCCGATCCTCGCTGGATAGAAAGGATTTGTAGATCTTGTCGCGTGGTAGATTTGACGTCGCGAGGTTGGTTTGAGTTGGAGTTCATGCAGTCGCGGGATTGACATTCTGGTCATCGCGGGGTACTGATGGCTGTCGCGAGATTGCTCACCTTGAAGCTCTTGCAGTCGCAGGGTTGGTGCTTTAATCATCGCGAGAATGCTTTGGGCGTCGCAGGGTTGATATCTTGCATTTGAATGGCACGAGAACTGGCATGAGAATGGTACGCGCAATTCATTCCTTGTGAATCCTGCAGCGATCCTCGCAAAGAGAATAATAGTCATAGGTTTCTGGATCGCGCAAGCAGTTCCTTGAAAGTGTGTGCCTCGCGACTACTACGCGACAACTGCCCGCGGGAGTGCCTGGAGCTCTCTCTCTTTAGTGAATCGTGTGATGATTTAAGACTCCTTTCTTGAGCTGCGTGAAACTGCGCGAGCACTTAAGACTGAGCCTC
Organism: Chloranthus sessilifolius; assembly: GCA_021018995.1. Classification (NCBI taxonomy): domain Eukaryota; kingdom Viridiplantae; phylum Streptophyta; class Magnoliopsida; order Chloranthales; family Chloranthaceae; genus Chloranthus; species Chloranthus sessilifolius. The sequence goes on from CM037593.1 coordinate 89,324,734, forward strand.
GCGAGGACCTCGCGAAGTCTGCTTTTCAATTCTTTCTGGCACCAAATCGCGCGAAGACTGTGCGACTAGTTTTATGCCGTCTTCAGAAGCCCGCGACGACTACGCGAAGGCACCATCTCTGGTTCAATTAAACCCTGCGACATCTATGCGAGGCATTCTTCTTGGTCTGTTTCTGATTTGTTGTGCCTGTGCTGCAGCCAACTCTCTGTTTGGGCTCATCCTTCGTTCTACTGAGGTAGTTCTGGGGCAATAGTGAGCTTCTTGGCATGGTTAGGGGTTTATTGGCAGCTGCTACTTATTACCTACAGAACATGCTTAAAATACTTTTATTAAATGATTAAGGGTCTAACAAAGATTAAGTTAAGGGGTGAAAAGTGGCACTTTTCAGGTCTTAACACACCCCCAAACCTAATCTTTGCTAGTCTCTTAGCAAAGCTGTAATTAAATGCCACTTTCATATGTATCACGGATACATTTAGCATATGTACCAAGCCTTTTAAACCCCTAGGTGATCCCTAGTGGAGGAGTGAAGTCTCCTGAGGGTTTTCAGTGAAGATACCCACAAACTTCACCATTAAAATCAGTTAAGTATAGTGCAGATAATGACAACATAGATTCAAATGTTTAAAGTTTCATTCCACACCCATTTAGCACTTAGAGGAAACTGCGACAATGTTTATAGGCCATTTAGAACATAAAAGTTAAAATGTGTTTGCCTGACCACCATTAGAATTTTAATGTATAAAAATCAGTACCCAGCTTGCCTTTAATTCGAAATTCAGGTTGGATACAATCCCAATGGGATTAAAATTCAGACCCAATTCTCACTTGGGCTATCTCTCAACATTAATAACCTGAGGGTGTTCTCATTCTCAACAGCTCAAGAGCAGTTGCAGACCCCAAATGGGCTTGCAAGCATGAGCATAGGCCAAGCTCTTAATTTCTGACATCTTCAAGGATTTTCACCATAGATTGGACAACTCTTCATCTCCACATGATAGCTCATTTGACTTTGGATCCATAAGGTCTTTTAAAATGGGTTGTAATGTGGCTTATGGCTGAGGGGTGTACAGAATAAAAGGGGTAAAAAGGGAATCCAAATTGAGAAATCAGCAAGATAAGGAGTGGTTCATGACTTCAAAACCTTCATTCCAGTAAAAACTTCATCTTCCTCTTCTATTTCAGAGACAAAGTGGCCAGCTTCTCCTCTTCTTTTCACTTTTCAGATGATGATGTTCTCTAGACTTCTCTTTCTTTTTCTCTTTTTATTTTCTTTATTCATTCTGTTGATGAAATGCCACACAACTGCCGTTAATACACAGTTGTTCACAAGTTGCTTTTCTTCACCTTCCACAGAATATTGGACCATTCTTAGTATCTTTACCTCCTTCTCCTTTACCTTCTGAATTCTCAGAGTGAGGGTAAGGTTGACTCAGGTAATGAGGTTAAGGTGCAAGTTTTCTGGTATTTGTGAAAGAAAAAATATGATTTTAAGGCTCAACTAGTGTATGCAAAAGGGCAGATTTTAAAAGGTTTGATTTTTAGGCTCAAACTATTCAAATGAGGGCCTTGGATCATTTCCTTAGTCTCATGAGTGCTGTCAATTAGTTTTGATTTGGAGTTGCACAACTTCTAGTGAAGAAGTCCTGATTCAATCAGTCCTTAGAGCAGAAATAATGCCAAAAAACACTCTTCAAAAGAAAATTCTAGGCCCAAATCTCACTAGGTATGGTCATCACATTTAACCCATGAGGTGTATTTTCATCTGTTTCTCTCTTCTTAGGTTCACTGAGTAGTAACTAACAAAAATTTCTAATATTAGCTTCATGGTGGTGTCAAGATCAACCTTTTTCTGTTTCCAAAAGTCTGCAAAAAATATTTTAATTTTTACATGTTTCCTCATTGTATCAAGTTAAGTGGAAATTAGCTTTATTCATCTTAGTTATATCACCATTACTGCACTAAAATTAACTATTTTATTTATAGACTACCACACCCCCAAATCATTTGGAGCAGTGTCCTCACTGGTTCAGAGGTGATAAAAAGCAATAGAATCCAAGCAGACAGACAGAAATAAACACAGAAGAAGATAGGGAAACTGAAAGAAAATAATGCTAAGAACAGTATAGAACGAAAAGCAACTTTCATTAAAATAAAAAGAAAATATGACAAAAAGATGGAAAAGGAAAAAAAAACAAAATGGGGGGGGGGGATCAATGTGTAGCCTGAGGAGGGTTTGAGGAAGATGGAGGGGGAGATGCAGGTGGTGCCATTTTTTTCTTCTTCTTTTCTCTCTTCTCTCTTTTTCTCTTTTGCTTTTCCTCCTTGGCGAGGATCCGCTGGACCTCGTCAAATTCATCCTAGAGAAATTGCGAGGGGTCTGGCTCCTTTGGCGGTGGGGGATCCTCCCAGATGGGGTAGAATTTGATTGGGAACCCGAAGGGGTTGTCATCCGCCATTTGTGTGAGTAGGGGTGGACTTCTAGGGTTAGAACAGGAGGGATGAGATGAAAAGGGACTGATGGCCGATTTAAAAGAGGGGGATGAGGGAACATGAATCGACGGAATTGAAATTGTGCTCCTTTTCAAACTTGGCAATAAATGAGCGGTGTGTGGGGAAGGAAGAAACACACAACTGGCTCTTGGAAAAGAGAATGAGCATTAATTGAATAGCTAAAGATAGGCATGGAATTTAAAGGGGTCAGTGTATCGCGCGGGGATCCTCACGAAGAACAATCAGTGAGGAGTAGTGTTCATTTCTCGCGCAGCTGAGTTGGGGATCTCCCCGAGATAGCCTGTCATGGCTCATCAATTTGAAAAGGAAGCCATTGAAATCCCTGAGGCAAGTATGTGCACAGATTTATATAGCCACCATCTACATCTATCCGCCACACGGATTACGATTTCAAACAAACATAGGCTCTCTAAACTCATCACCTATGAATGGCAAAAAAGAACAAAATGAAAACTAGTAAACAAATAGAAAGAAGCACACAGAACAGAGCAATAGACAAAAACTAAAAATTCTATTAAAGTGGAAGAAAATATTTACAAATGTAATTACAAGAAGAAAAACCTAATCTACTGTGCGACCGTGGATCCTCTCGAACCCGACGCGGCGATGCGCTAGCCTTTTAATGAAAATGTAGAGTCGGCGACCCGGAGCTTTTGGTGACCCGGGAAACCTTCAAATCGATATTTTGAGCACCAAAGTGCTAAATATGACTCTGATTTACCAGTCTTTGCCAAAGGATCTAGGGTAGGGGCTTCGGTTATCGATCGGGAAGGGTTTAGGCACCCGATCAACCCGCACGTGACGGTCTCTATCTATGGCCAAAATTAAAGAAAAAAAGGGCGGGGTTTCCCCTTGCCTGAAGGCATTATGGTCCTATCAAGCTTTGACCCAAACCAAAATTTCGGCGGCGTAACGGCTTGAATCCTTGGACGGAGGAGACACCAAGAAGGTAGAGGAAGAGAGGGGTGAGCTAGAGCTCACGGGCCCTTGTTGCACCGTGGAAGATCTTCACTTTGGCGTGCTTCCGATGGCTTAAATGGTGTGAAAATGGGTTCTAATGCTAGGATTCAATAAAATAGGGGGGTGTAGAGTGAAGCTAGAGGCTAGGTTTTAGCTAAAAGGAGTGATCTAATGGTGGAAATGGACTGAAATAGGTGAAGTATGCATGCTGGAATTCTGGAAAAATATTAGCATTTTCTCTCGCTAGGGTTCTCTCTTAAGCACTCTCTAATCCTTCAACAAAAATTCAACCAAAACTTCAACCCTTTGGGAAGAGGGGGGGCCTCTCTATTTATAGAGAAGGGATGGGTTAGGGGCTTACTTAAGAGCTAATTGGTTTAGCAATTAGGTAATCCCCCATCTAAGGTTTTTTGGGTTTTCAAGGTCCTAGGGTTTTGGGAAACTGGTTTCAATGGCGGATGATGGGGTGAGACCATGGGTGACTTAAGGGTTGCCAATAAGCTCAAAGGGGGTGCAACCAATCTCAAGACACCCACCTCAACCAGGGGGATGGTCAAAGGGTCAAACTAGATTCGATGACAATTATATTGAGCTAATAAGTCAAGCGATATATTATATACGCCCAGTTTAGGAATAGTAATTTTCACCAAAATCAGGGGAGTTTTGGGAAGATGAAGCCCGTGGTGAGTCCCACCTATACTGGGCGTATATATTATATATGCCCGGCCAAATTTCCCCCAAAAAAGGCAGGCGTATATACTATATACGCCTGACCAATCTGGGGCCAAATTGGCTGGGCGTATGCAATATATACGCCTGCCTAAAATCCATGATTTTATGTGAAACTTAAAACAGCCATAACTTTTCAACCGTAGCTCCAAATTGGGTGATCTTTGGCTTGTTAGATAGCTGGAGAAGTGCTATTTACAATGGTATATGGCTCATTTATGGTAATGGTCTGTGTGAAATTTTGTGGCTCTCATCCCATCAACTGCTCAAAAGGGTTTAAGTTGGGTCTGGGAAGATATTCTAGGGTTTAGAGGTGATCTCTAAGGGTTGGGGAATGGTTCTAATAGGTTTAGGGTGATTCCTAAAGGTTTGGGTAGATCCCTAAAGGTTCAGGGTGATTCCTAAGGGTTTTAGGATGCCATCGAAAGCACAAGGGTACATCTCTCTCGAAGTACAGACTGATCGGGCCTTGGGCCAAATTTGGGTGTCTACAGATGCCCCTCTTTGGTATTCGATCACTAATGATCGGATGCCAAAGACAAGAAACATCCGAAGAGGTCCAAGGCACGTTTGATGGGTTCGCCTGGTTCAACTCAATTCTCAAACATTCATGGTGATGATGAGTGTACGTAAGCCCTCTCATTTCGGGATATCGTCTGTACCTCAGAACTAACAGTCCCCAAGCGCATTGCGACATTACTGAGCATAACTGCGATGATCACAAAAAGTGTAAGCCCGCTAGCCGAGATATCGTCCACTTCCTGAGGGAAATTATAGATTTGTGATGTTGAGTATTAACCTGAACTAGACAGCTCCATGAAACGGGATGATTGATCTATTCTTCAGAATTGATGCGAAGCACACGAAGCGAAGGCCTCCAAACTGTGTCCAATCCTATGGGATATTGACAGCTCCATTGGGTTGGCCACAGGTGCCCTTACCTATGTAAGGCTCGGAGTTTTTGGGCGAACCCATCAACCTCGAGGTTGCTTTAGCATGATTTACCCGAGTGGAGCGAATATTGATGTCGCAACACTTCTTGGAAATGCATGCTCATTTTTTGAGTAATTTTTTTATGTCATTTTCTAAATTTTCTTTTGTTTCGAGGCCTCTAAGCAGAGCTCGATGACCTCTGACAACTTTATTTTTGCACAACTCTTTAAGTGGATCAAATGTCAATTGATACGCTTTAAGAATGCGTGCGCTCTGCCAGGGATAGGTGCACCTGGGGGATGTGCTCGTTCCAGTGGTGAGGTGCCCCTGATTCACATGAACCGGAATGCCTTAACTTGAGACAAAGCTAAAAAGATCGGGGTAGAACCAAACATCCCTCGAAAGAGATGGCCAATTTCTAGCCTCCATCCCTAATAAAGTCACATCCTACTAACTATGCACAGACAGACACCCATCAGGGGCGATAAGCAGCAAATAGGCGCGAACAGAAGCCTCGACCCTAAGGTACAATTTACGAGGACAACGACCATCCTGCGGATACCCAGACGCAAGTGCGTACATTCAACAGGGACACCGTGCCTATACAGGTTTTAAGCCTGTGTAAAAGGAAATAAAAAGGGAAAAGAGCCCTTTGGTCTGTATGTTCGCACATAGTTTGGTTGGTTGTAATTTCATTTTTGACGGGTCAGTTTCAACTGACAATAGACTTTTCGAATGGTCTGAAGTCGGGGGCACTCCTGGCCAACAGAGATCCGAAGGTGGATGACCAGAGTGAATGCCGGAAGGTGGGGTCAACCCACTCAGGGTTTTTACTAAGTAGCAACAAGTTGTTATTTCTTCTCCTTTTCTTTCATCTTTTTTTTTTCTTTTCTTTTTCTCTTTTCTCTTCCTTTTTTCTTTCATGTTAGATGGAGACCCTGGGCATGCTCAAACTGCCTTTATTTTTGCACGTATCCTTAGGCGAATCAACTTGCCATGTTGATATACCTTAGGGACGTGTGCATTCCGGTGATGGGTTCTTGGTTTGCCTGTCGGATTAGGCCTTGACTCTTGCTGGGGGACTCTGTAGGGAATAGTGACCGGAGATGGACAAAATTACCTGCCTGTCAGGTCAAGTACAAAATGTCCCTGCCTAAAACGGGATTCGAGAGCTTTCGGGTGAACCCGATCATTTCGAATTGATTTAACACGGCTCTCGGAGTGGGGCAAACAGGCATTGCGACGCTCTTTTGAGAACCAGCGTTGTATTTTTTTTATTTTTCTTTCTCTTTTTTTGATTTTGTGGGCGCATTAGGTGGGCGCCTATGCATTTGGATCCGTTTGTTGTAGCACGGTCCCTTTGGGCCAATCGAAGGAAACTCGAACGGTCATTTGGGGATGCGTGCACCTTTGGTTGCTGATACGTGGGCTTAACCGATGGTTCGAGCCTTGATATGGGGCATACACAGGGCCAGAGCCGAGATTGCGAAGGTGAGAGCTGCTACGGCTGAGAGTGAGGTTCTTCGATTGACTGGGCTTTTGGTGAATCTCATGATCTGGTGGCCTTAGAGAGGCAGCGGGAGAGTCTTCATGGTAGGTGGTTATCTGATTGAAATGCCCATGAGGACTCTCTCCTTATAGAGATCAGTGCTTTGAAGTGTGCTCCTTGCCCTTGACCTGTTCCTGCACATATCATAGATCATATACACGGGGGGAGGAATGCCCCCTAACAGAGATCTCTTTTTGGGTTATTTTTTTCTTCTCTCTTTTTTTTTTGTCATATATATACAGATATATACATTTTGGTTTTTTTTTTTTTTTGTAAAGAAAGCAGCAAAATAGAAAGTGTCATGTCGTTATCTTTTTGGGACGTGACACTCTGCAGGCAACACTGTAAGGAATGAAATCTATACATACATATATTTTTCGTGTTTTTATTTATTTTTTTTTTTAGTTTCGCAATATAAGACTTTTTATAGAGATTTTCTCTTTCACAAAGTGGGGGTTTTTTATGGGAAAGGGAAATCTATTTTCTTTTTTAAAATTTTCTCCTCCACAGTGTGGGGGATTTTTATGGGAAAGGGAAATCTATTTTCTTTTTTGAAATTTTCTCCTCCATAGTGTGAGGCTTTTTATGGGAAAGGGAAATCTATTATCTTTTTTGGAATTTTCTCCTCCACAGTGTGAGGCTTTTTATGGGAAAGGAAAATCTATTATCTTTTTTTGAATTTTCTCCTCCACAGTGTGAGGCTTTTTATGGGAAAGGAAAATCTATTTTCTTTTTGGAATTTTCTCCTCCACAGTGTGAGGCTTTTTATGGGAAAGGGAAATCTATTTTCTTTTTGGAATTTTTCTCTTTTTTTTTTTTTTTGTTGGACCTTTTGTGATGCCGGTAACCACAGGGCCAAACCAGCGGGTCCCTCTTTTGAGCATGGTTGAACCCTGTTCGTGAGATGCAGGTTTTTTCCTTTTAAACATGGGAAGGTCAGCTTCCCAGGGGTTGGTTTAGCCTTCTATCTTTTCCTTTGGTCATGCGTCAGACGCCGCGGTAGAGACGACATACTTGATTGGGATCTAATCCAATTTTCACATGAGTGGCCCAGTAAAGAGGAGAAGAGGCTCAAGGGATCCCAACAAAAGCAGGCAGGCCAGGACAGATCTTCTCCTAATCTCTCTTTTCTTGACATTTTTGTTCATAGCGCCCAAGACGGGTTTTCGCCATGCCTGTCATCCCTGTTTTTACCCGTAGCGCCCTTTCGGGTTTTCACCACATCCATGGGTTCGCTCTCTTACCCCAGGTGCCCTTTCAGGTTTTCACCTGGTCCGTGTGAGTTTGTTGTTTTTACCCGTGGTGCCCTTTTGGGTTTTCACCACGTCCGTCTTGCTCTGAACTCAAATTAATTTTCTTCTTTTTTTTTTTCTTTTTTTTTTCTTCTTTTTTTTTTTTCTTCTTTTTTTTTTTTCTTTCTCTCTTTTTTTTAGAACCAGAAGGCCACAACATGGACGTCAATTCCGTCATAGGCGGCTGAATGAAGTTCTGTGTGGTTTGTTAACTCAGCTTGTTTTGATGCAGTAGATGTTATGACCGCTTATGGACCTTAAAGAGGGCTTTCTTCTGGGTTGTAATGTGGCCGGGGTTCAAATAGGTTGGGTTTTTCTGGGAATTTGGATCTAAGCTTTGAGTGAATTTTAGATTGGGTGACTCCTCTTTCTTTCCAAAGGCTTCTTATGCCCCAGTCATTTCTTTTTTCTTGGTCCCCCTCTTTCTCTTTTTGAGGGGTTTTGCTTTTTTCTTCTTTTTCTCTTTTTTTTTTTCTTTTTTTTTTGGTTTGGATTTTTCCCCTTTTTTCTTTCTTGGTATTTTGGGTGGGGTATATGAAAGAAATGGTTGTTGGCCCGAAGTGTGTAGCAAAAAAAAGGTGAAGGTTTTTAGGGAATATTTCTTTTGGGCTACTTGACTTTGAAATGATGGCCTCTTTCACGGGGCCCTTAAGCGGTCATGCATCTACCTTTATCAAAACTTACCTTGTCCCAAGACCTATGAGTAGAACTTACGGAGGTATCCAGCGTTGATGGGCTCAGGAAAGTGGTCTCCGTCGATGGTGGCGAGGCGAACGGTGTATCCCGGTAGAACCTGTCGGACGACGTAGGGTCCTTCCCAATTTGGCCTAAACTTCCCTCTCGGATCGGCGTGGAGAGACGGAAAAATTTTCTTCAGTACAGTGTCTCCTACCTTCAGATCTCGGCCGCGGACGCGCTTATTGTAAGCACGTGCAATTCTCCTCTGATAGACCTGAGTGTGGCATAAGGCTAGGAGTCTTTTCTCGTCAATTAGGTCTAGCTGTTCAAAACGAGCTCTTTCCCTCTCAGCTTCAGGTAGATTGGATTCTAAAAGGATACGGAGTGACGGTACCTCGACCTCAACGGGTAGCACGGCCTCGGTTCCATACACAAGGGAGAATGGTGTTGCCCCTGTTGCGGTGCGGATAGACGTTCTATAGGCCCACAGTGCGAAGGGTAACTGCTCACTCCAATCTCTGTAAGTAACTACCATCTTCTCCAGGTTGCGGATCAGAGTTTTGTTGGCTGCCTCTACTGCTCCATTCGTCTAAGGCCTGTATGGGGATGAACGATGATGCTTGATCTTGAACCGCTCACACAAGGCCCGAATGTGCCTATTAGAGAAATTAGTGCCATTATCAGTGATGATGTCTTTGGGTATGCCGAATCTGCAAATGATGTTGTTCTTGATGAACTTCTCAACATGACTAGCCTTAATGCTCGTATAGGAGGCCGCCTCTACCCATTTTGTAAAGTATTCCACAGCGACGAGGATGAATTGATGTCCATTGGAAGCCTTAGGATTGATCTTGCCGATGACGTCGAGACCCTAGGTGGCGAACGGTCAAGGAGTGGTCATGCTGTGTAAGTCAATGGCCGGAGCGTGTATTAAGCTGGAGTGCTCTTGGCATTTGTAGCACTTCTGTACGTGCTTGCAGCAATCAGTCTCCAAAGTGGTCCAAAAGTATCCTTGCCTTAGAATTTTCTTAGCAAGCATGTGACCGCTGACGTGGGCTCCACAGACCCCTTCATGAATCTCCTTCATGATCTCAACCGCTTCTTTCTGGGTTAGGCATCGGAGCAGAATATTGTCGTGAGACCGTCTATACAATAGATCGCCGCAGATGACGTAGTTTGTTGCCAATCGCTGGATGGTGCGTTTGTCTACCTTTGATGTTCCTTCAGGGACAGTTCGGGTCTTGAGGAAATTCTTGATGTCTGAGAACCAGGGTGGTTCATCCTCTATCTCCGTAGGTCCTTCGATCAGTGTGACGAAAGTCGATTCTGCTCTCTCCGCTCTATCATGATCGGCTTCATCACCACTCCATATGGAATCTCGACCATAGAGGCCAGGGTAGCCAGGGCGTCAGCAAACCAATTTCTTGCTCGTGGCACATAAGAGAAGGTGACTTCCTCAAAGCAAGTTATCAGATCCTCCAGATGTTCATGGTATGGGATCAGTTTCTCATCCTTGGTCTTCCAATCCCTGTTGGTTTGGCATATAATTAACTGTGAATCTCCAAAGACCCTAAGGTGAGTTATATTTAGATCAAGAGCCACCAGAAACTTGTCAGTGCCTCATACTCGGCCATATTGTTGGTGCAGGGGAAGTTCAATTTGATTGAGATGGGTATATGGGATCCTTTTGGCGAGATAAGAATGGCGCCAACTCCTTGGCCCTCAACATGCGATGCCCCATCGAAGTGCATTACCTAGGGCTCCTCCGTTTCCTCTGTATCTTCGTTGGTCATGAACAAAATGTCTTCATCAGGGAATTCGGTCCTTAGAGGCTCATAGTTCGGCAGAGGGTTCTCAGCAAGATGATCGGTGAGTGCTTACCCTTAATCGACTTCTGGGTGACATAAGTAATGTAAAACTTGAATAGGAGACCGGTGAGGCGAGTTTCTCAATAGGTACTTCAACGGATCCATCCGTGCTAGAAGTAGAACGGCCTGGGATAACAGGTAGTGTCGAAGTCTCTGAGTAGCCCAAATGAGCGCCAGGCATGCTTTCTCTAGATGAGAATAGCGCGTCTCGTAATCAGTGAATTTCTTACTTAGGTAATAGATGGCCTGCTCTCTTCTTCCCATCTCATCATGCTATCCTAACACACAGCCCATGGAAAACTCAGTCGTGGACAAGTACATTATCAGGGGTCTATCAGGTACGGGCGGAACCAATGTCGGAGGTTTCAGGAGATAACCTTTAATCTTGTCGAATGCAGCCTGGCAGTCATCATTCCACTCAACTGGTGAGTCCTTTCTCAGCAGCTTGAAGATTAGTGCGCATATCGGAGTTAACTGTGCGATGAATCGGCTGATGTACTGGATCCTGCCTAAAAAGCCTCTGACTTCCTTCTCTGTAGATGGTGGCGGCATCTCAGTGATAGCCTTGATCTTGGTCAGATCGACCTCGATCCCTCTCCTACTGACAATAAAGCCCAATAGCTTTCCGAACATAGCGCTAAATGTGCATTTCTGGGGATTCAACCGCAATCTGTATTTTCTCAACCTCTCGAATAGCTACTGAAGGTTTATCAAGTGGTCCTCCCTTTCTAGCAATTTGGCAATCATGTCATCGACGTATACTTCAATCTCTCGGTGCATCATGTCGTGGAACAGGGCCGTCATTGCTCTTTGATAGGTTGCCCCAGCATTCTTCAGCCCGAATGGCATTACTTTGTAGCAAAAGGTTCCCCAGGGGGTAATGAACACCATCTTCTTGTGATCAACCTTTGCCATCTTTATCTGATTGATCCCTGAGAATCCATCCATAAATGAGAGCATTCCATGCTTTGCAGTGTTATCAACCAAGATATCGATGTGTGGCAGTGGGAAATCGTCCTTAGGGCTCGCCCTATTGAGATTTCGAAAGTCGATACACATTCAAACCTTTCCATCCTTCTTTGGTATGGGGACGATATTGGCTAGCCACTGTGGGTACTTGGATACCATGAGGAAACCTGCGTCATACTATTTAATGACCTCATCCTTCACCTTCAACATCCATTCGGGTCGGAGTTGTCTCATCTTCTGTTTCACCGGCTTAACATCGGGGTAGAGTGGCAACTCATGCTCAACTAGATCGATATCCAAACCAGGCATGTCCTCATACGACCATGTGAAGACGTCTTGGTATGACCGAAGAAAGTCTATCATACCTTCCCTCTCTGCATGGGACAGTGACATTTCGATTTTGGTGATTCTGGGGGCCTCTGTGGTGCCCAAATTGACATCCTCTATCTCCTCGACGATCGGGGTAGGGCCATGCTCAAAATTGGAAAATTGTTTGAGGAGCTCATTGGGGAGCTCGTCGGTTTGGCCTTCCTCGTCCAGGCTCGTGACTCCTACCTCTTCTTGTATTTCTACAGGGAAGGGGTTGGCTTCACATGGGACGGGTATCACGACATTGATTTTAATTTTATTGGGAATTTTAAAGGACAATATTTTTGGAATTGGTATTTTTTCTATTTTTATGATCTTTTGTATTTTTTCGGAGGTCAGCCCCTGGCGAGGTGGATCTCTATATATACAAGGTAGAGTGGTCTAGAGGCTAACCTCACTTTTTACAGGTTGTTTTTTTTGGAGAGTCGGTGCCATTTTCATGGCATTTGGCGGCTCTCAAGAGTTGGGGCAAGGATGCCCAGTTACTCACTTGCGAGGCTTGGCCTTTACCTCTTTGATCGGGAGCGGCATCGGTAGGCTCTTGCATTTCTTCCCTCAACATATTTACAGAGGGGTCCTCCGGGACCTTGTCCTCAACGGTTAGGAGGGGCCCAGAGTGGTTGGTGCTGGAGTGAGGGGTGGATCGGGGAACTTCTTCCTCAAACAAGGAAAGGGCAGCTAAGTCCATTTCGAAGTCTGGGGGGATGATGTCGAGATTAGTGGGGTGGATTGAAGTAGGCTTATGTGGGGTTACCCTTGTCTCCCCATTCAGATCAATTTTTACTACCCCGGCGCTCACAAAGGTTTCACGGATGTGGGGGCGAGCGTGAGGTTCCTCTTCCAAGATGATTCCTCTGGCCTTGGTGGCTACTGCGACTCTCATCTTTTCCTTGGCTTCTCTGACTTCCTCTTCTCTGGGCCTGTAGCCTAAGCCGAATTTAGTTTGTTGCCCCTTGGCCTTGATGGGGTCTCTTCTTCCTTGAAGGCGTGGGCCCAGTCCTTTCCCTTTTTGATGGCCCCATCTGTGGAGCATGAACACAGTTGCGTCCATTCCTCCTCCAATTTTATCTGGGGTCTTTTCAGTTGGTTCGAGGGTAACACTTGAGAAGTCATACTCAAATCGATGGAGATCGGCGTCCTCAGTTGTGTGCGGTATGTTCAGCACTTTCGAATTCTCAATGTGCAGAGCGCTCTTTCCCATTTCCTCTCTGCTCTCACCTATGATGGTGACAATTTTTCCTTCTGAGATGAATCAGAGCTTTTGGTGCAGGGTAGATGGTATTGCCCCGAGCTTATGTATCCACGGCCGGCCCAACAGCAGATTGAAGGTAGACTTGATGTCCATTACTTGGAAGGGGGTGGTGAAGGTTTGCGGTCCGAGGATCAGGTCAAGGTCTACTTCTCCTATGATTTCCCTTCTAGTGTTATCGAATCCCCGTGCGCTTGATATGGATGGCCGGAAGGTGTCGGGGTTCACCCCAATTTAGATTGTCGTCCTTAGAGGGCATACGTTTAGCGCCGACCCATTGTCGATCAGGACCACTGGTACCACAAAATTCCCTACTTCCACTGTTATATTCAGGGGTTTAGAATGGTCATTCCCCTCGATCAGTAGGTCTGCATCGGTGAAAGAGATGGCGTTTGGGGCCAACACTTGCCCTATTATTTCCCCTACTTCATCTGGAGTTACATGGGTGGAGACATGCGCGTCCTTGAGCGCTCCCATTAGGGCTTGAAAGTGGAGTGGAGACGTGATTAACAAATCCCACACAGTAATATGTGCGGGTGTTCTCTTGAGTTGTGTCTCCAGTATATGCTCCCTGGCCATTTTTTCAAAGGGATTTCCTGTGGCCTGGTCTTTCTTCTTTTCCTCTCCTCTGACTGCCCCTGATGCTTTTGGTTGGGCAGAGATCCGGCCCGATCGGGTAATGAATTCAATAGCCTCTTCTTGGTTGCACCCAGCATTCATGTCCGTCTATTCATAGCTCAATGGTACTTGATGCGGGTCATAAGCAGGTTTTGGGATGAGAAATGGAATGCGAGAGGATTCCAGGGAGGATTAGGCCAGATATCGGTTTCTGGTCCCACTGTGTTAACTCCAATGGGGGTGGAATGGTAGTGGGGGGAATTGACAGAATTGGAGTTATGGGCACGGAGGGGGCTTGTACTGGTGTTACCTAGGCATGGTAGGACCAGTGGTGATTGGGTGATGAGGGGATTGGGTGAGGGGTTGCTTGTCCGGGTGGTGGTGGAGTTGGGTTAGGGCCAAAATAGCGAAAGGATGGCGGAGTGTGACCGGGATGGAGGGATGGGAGACTTTTGAGGTGTGGTGGGGCGAGGTGATAGGGATATGAAGGGTTTGTATATGGGGAGGTATGATGGGATGGTGATGGGTTTGTGGATGAAGTGGGGTAAATTGAGACGATGGAGTTGTGCATTGAGCGGGATGGTTTGGATATATGGCGGTAGTGGGTGGAATGGGGGTATAAAGGGTTTGTGGCACGGTGGGGTGATGAGGGGTTAGTAGATGAAATGGGATAGAATGGGGATGATGGAGTTGTGCATGGAGTGGGGCAATTCGGGGGCGATGGAGGGGTGTATGGGGTAAATTGGGTGGTGGGATTTGAAGGCATGTATGGAATGGGGTAACTTGAGGATGGCAGAGTAATGTATTGGGTGGAGGGACTTGAGGGTGTGTATGGGGTAGGATAATATGGGGATGGCGGAATTGCGTAAGGAACAGGATGATTTATGTGTGACGGAGAGGTGTATGGGGTAAATTGGGTGTGGGGTGGATATGCGTATGCTTGCGGCGGGGCTGTGCCCATTTGGATTTGATAGGCGGGAGTGGAGGTGGAAAAATACTACCCTAAATCTAAGGGCTCCTCTTGGCAAGCTGGTGTGGGAAAATAATCGACAAGATACAGTGGCTCGATCACCCCAACAAATAGTTCATCTTCGTTCGGCCTGGGGAGTGAAAATTCCTCCTGATTGCTAATATAATTTGAAGGGTCAAACTCTTCTTCTTCCTCTATCCAATGTATTTTAGGCCTGGGGCCTCCTGGGTGCGGTGGTAGAGGGGCTTGAAGGATATTCTGGTTCTGCCCTTGGGGAAGTGGCGGGGGTATGATCTTTCCTGCCTCTATCAGATCTTGGACAGCATGCTTTAACGGGAAGCATCGGCCCGTAGGGTGACCCGGTCCCTGGTGGAAATTGTAATGCAGATTCGAATCATAATTCCTTGGTATTGGGTGGGGTAGCGAGCGAGGTTGGAGTAAATTGACCAGGCCTTTCTGTAGTAATACCGGCAGTAAGACACTCAAGGATTGCCCCAACAGGGTGAATACTCGTTCAAAACGTGCTTTCATCTATTCCAGGGTAAACGGGGCTCTTGGTCCATTGCTTGGCCTTGGTACTTGCTCGAAATGGGTCGGGGGTGGTTGTGTAACCTAGAGTTGTATCGGGGGGGTGTTGGTATTAGCCCGGGGGTAAACAATGTTCTGTACCTCTGTCCCTGGTCTTCTTTCAATTCTTGGTTTGGCGGCTTTTCGAACCCCGGTGGCCCCGTTGGCCACATTCCTTCCTAACCTGTCCTCTCTAATGGCGTCTTCGCAATGATTGGCGTTTCGGACCAGATCAGTAACTTGACTGCTGCTGATATACTAAAAAATCTGTGATGACTGGGAGGGCTCCCTTGGTTATCAATTCGATATGCTCATCATCGGGAATCTGATGAGTTACCTGAGCGGCTAAGGCCCTCCACCTCCCTAAGTAAGCACTGAATGTTTCATCATGTCTTTGCTTTAATCGGGCTAAATCTGACTTTCTTGGTTCTATGTCCATGTTATAGACATATTGTTCTTGAAATAATCATGTCAGGTCTTTCAAATTTTTTATCATACACAGTTCCAGGGATGTGAACCATCTCAGTGTTGGGCCCGTTAAACTCTTCTGGAACACTTTGATGAGGAGTCATTCATCTCCGCCATCTTGCTTTCACATATCCCATGATAAGATTTCAAGTGGGCGATGGGGTTGTCGATTGCCATTATACTTATCAAATGATGGCATCTTGAATTTCGTAAGGGGGGACGCCGAGAATGCATATAAGTCTGAAAAGTCAGTTGAGTGTAGTTCCATTCCTCCCATCTTCATCAGCTGCTTCTGTATTCTGTCTATCTGTTCTTTCAGCTGCTCTGGTTCCTTTGGCAGGGGGACGTCAGAGAACAGACATAAGTCTGAAAAGTCCATTGAGTGTAGTTCCATTCCTCCCATCTTCATCACCGCTTCAGATTCTGCTCATCTGTTCTTTCACCGCCTGTTCCTTTGAAGCTGACCGCTCCCTTATTTGGTTCGACCCTAGGTGTGATGATGGTGGGCCCAGGAGGGTTAAAACTGGCAGCTCCTCCACTGTTGTGAATCTCATCCTCCTTGTACTGTTGGTCATGGTATTGGTGAGGGGCGAGCTCTGCTATTTGGATTTGGGGGGTGATGGGTTGGATGACCTGGTGGGGCCATATGGTTTGTAGGGGATGAGAAGGGATAAATGGGTGAGCGTTTTGTGGGTAAGTGATGTCTTTGAGGTGTACGCTTGGGGTGATGGGGGTGTGATTGAGGTGGTGGGATGTTGTGGTTTGAGGAATGGGATGGATTGGATTTCCCGTTGGAGGTGGGATGGGGGCGTAAGGGGTATAGGTGAATGAAGGGTATTGGTGGGGGGGTATGGGGTTAGTGAATGGGCCTTGATGAGCGTGGGCGGATGGGCCTTGGGTTTGAGGAATTTGGGTTTGATAGTTTTGGAAGGCTTGGACTGACGGGCCTTAGGCCTGGGTGTGGGGCTTAATATGACTCTGGGGCAATGGGCCTTGTTGAGTTTGGGCTACTGGGCCATGAGGGGGTTGGGTTTGTGTCCATGGGCCCTGGGTTTGAGTTTGGTAGGTTTGGGTCCGTGGGCCCTAGGGGGCTTGGACTTGGGTCTGGGTCTGGTGGGCTTGGGCTTGGGCCCATGGGTTTTGAGGGTTTTGGGCTTGAGACTGGGTCTGATGGGCTTGGGCCCATGGGTTTTGAGGGTCTTGGGTCTGGGCCTGGGTTTGGTGGGTTTGGGCTTGAGCCCATGGGTTTGGAGGTGTTTGGGATGGGGCCTGGGCTTGATAAGCTTGGGCTTGGGCCCATGGGTTTTGAGGGTTTTGGGCCTGGGCCTGATGGGCTTGGGCCCACGGGTTCTGAGGGATCTGGGCCTGGGCCCATGGCTCTAGAGGTGTTTGGGCTGGGGCCTATGGATTTGTGTGGGTTTGGGTCTGGAATTGAGGTGGGGGATTTTTGGAGGTATGGACAATGGGTGGTTGGGCATGGTTAGGAGGGAATGGGGTATGGAGGTTTTGGAAATTTGGATGCGGGGTTGAGCAGAAGCAATTCAGTGGCATACATCGTTCTCATGTCCTCCATCAAGGGCATGGATTCCGTCGTGAGTTGGGGGGGAGATGGATCACTTAAGGAGGGAGGTGGTTGGGAGAAATTGGGCATGACCCGGGTAAATGGGGGGCTATGTTGGGATGTGGATGGGCCATGTGGTGGGAATGGTATGTGAGATGGGGTGGATGGGATGTAGGATGTTGGGGGCATGGGTGATGAGAGGGATGGAACGTGGGAAGTAGGCGGGGGATGGGACTCCCTAGGGGGTCTTTGGAAGTATGGGGATGCGGTAAGGGTGTTTCGATGGGAAATGGGGATGTAAGGTTCGGTTGGGAAATGAGGGGTTTCAGTAGGGGATGAAAAAGGGGTATGTTGGGAGAATGTAAGGGAAGGGGATGAGGTGGAGGTGAACATGGGCGCCCCAAATGGGCCCGTGATATCGAACCTGGTTTTGGTGAAGGTGTCAGAGATCGGGTCTTCTCCTATACGGGAATGGGAAGGGGATGACGGTGGGGATCTATCGTCTCTTGGCATGATTAGCTGACTAGTGTTGTATTGATGTCGCGGATAAGGGCCGAATACCTTCCTGGTTCTTCTCCTACGGGCCGGGTTTGAGGTCGCCGTAGTGACGGTCACACCAAGGTATATTTTTGATTGTTTTTCTTTGTGTGGTTTTTTTGGGTTTTGGAAAATGATGATGATTTTATTATTTTTATTTTTTTTGTTTTTGAAAAGTGAATTTTTTGTTGTTATTTTTTATTTTTGATTTTGATTGATTTTTTTTTTTTTTGAAGGTGGATTTCTTTAAGGATGAGGATTTTCTTTCTCTCTTTTTTTTTTTTCAAATTGCAACTAACTCCCGTCTACTTAGATGAATGATGACCTGGTGCTCAGGGTCAACTCCCGTTTCGGGCGATATATGTACCTTCAGTAGGTCCCATGGCGGGTTCCGACACACTTCGGAAGAAGCGAAAGGGAACCCTTTCGTTCTATTGAAGGCGAGGGAATCCACGCAAATGACCCGATCCCCCGGAGCAAATCAATAAGAAGTCGCCTTCTTTTTACTGGGCGGGGGCATATTGGGTGTTAGAGAATGTGGGAGGCTACCGCGGACACTAATACCACTAATCGGAGAATTGGGGTGGTGGATTGGGCGTCAGGTCGGGTTGCTGCAGCCCAGTATATACTGGGCGTATATATTATGCACGCCCGACCAAAAAGTATACAGATTTGGCTGGGCGTATATATTATATATCCCTAGCTTAAATCTGGGGATTTTGGCTGGGCGTATATATTATATATGCCTGTGTAAATCTGGGGCTTTTTTGCTGGGCGTTTATATTATATACGCCAGGCAAAAGGTTCTGTCAATTATATTTTGATAAAGGGATGAAGCCCAAATGTGGGTCTTTGAACGGTTTCGGGAGAATGCTCCGGGGCTGTATGTTATCGGGTCCCTCCTTTCCGTTTCCTAGGGATACACGGCTGAATTCTCAGTTTTCTACGCTCTCACCAATGCGAGTTTTACGGTTTGATCGGAATTGGCAACCCAACTGATATACCTCCGGCGCAAGCGCCTTCTCGAATCTTGGAAGGTGGTTCTCAGATCATCACCACTAGAATCGCCGCCATCGAACCGTAAATTGTATCTGCATCAAACCCTCAAAACTATCCAAAAACGCAAAAATAAATTCAATTATGTCCCCATACTATTGGTTCACTTTTAATTACAAATTTTTATAGGGGAGTGAAATTAAGTCCAAAATCGGGTCGGGGATAACAAACCCGTGCCGCCTCAACGGGCCGGCGTTCAAAGGTGAAATATGATGACCGAAATAAAGTGCGTAAGTAGGCCCGCCAAACGGCTAAGGCTTGTAAATGACCGAAATTTAAATGACGTGAAAATAAATGCGAGCAGCCCCGCCAAACGGCTAAGGCGGCTTAAATGACTAGAATCGTAAAAGCTAAAATTTAAGGCACAAGTAGGCCCGCCAAATGGCTAAGGCACTTAAAGGATTGAATCGTAGGGGTGAGTACATTAGTAAAAACAACAAAAAATAACGAAAAATAGCAGCAAATTAGAACAAAAAACAGCCATGGTTAGTAAAATAACAAAATAAAAGGAAAGGCCAACAAGAGGGGAAGCGTTAGGGTGAAATCCCCAGCAGAGTCGCCATCTGTGCGACCGTGGATCCTTTCGATCCCATCGCGGCGATGCGCTCACCTTTTAATGAAAATGTAGAGTCGCCACCCAGAGCTTTTGGTGACCCGGGAAACCTTCAAATCGATATTTTGAGCACCGAAGTACTAAATATGACTCTGATTTACCGGTCTTTGCCAAAGGCTCTAGGGTAGGGGCTTCAGTTATCGATCGGGAAGGGTTTAGGCACCCGATCAACCCGCACGTGGCAGTCTCTATCTATGGCCAAAATTAAAGAAAAAAAGGGCAGAGTTTCCCGTTGCCCGAAGGCAATATGGTCCTATCAAGCTTTGAGCCAAACCGAAATTTCGGCGGCGTAACGGCTTGAATCCTTGGACGGAGGAGACACCAAGAAGGTAGAGGAAGAGAGGGGTGAGCCGGAGCTCATGGGCCCTTGTTGCACCGTGGGAGATCTTCACTTTGGCGTGCTTTCGATGGCTTAAATGGTGTGAAAATGGGTTCTAATGCTAGGATTCAATCAAATAGGGGGGTGTAGAGTGAAGCTAGAGGCTAGGTTTTAGCTAAAAGGAGTGATCTAATGGTGGAAATTGACTGAAATAGGTGAAGTATGCATGCTGGAATTCTGGAAAAATATTAGCATTTTCTCTCACTAGGGTTCTCTCTTAAGCACTCTCTAATCTTTCAACAAAAATTCAACCAAAACTTCAACGCTTTGGGAAGAGGGGGGGCCTCTCTATTTATAGAGAAGGGATGGGTTAGGGGCTTACTTAAGAGCTAATTGGTTTAGCAATTAGGTAAACCCCCATCTAAGGTTTTTTGGGTTTTCAAGGTCCTAGGGTTTTGGGAAACTAGTTTCAATGGCGAATGATGGGGTGAGATCATGGGTGACTTAAGGGTTGCCAATAAGCTCGAAGGGGGTGCAACCAATCTCAAGACACCCACCTCAACCAGGGGGATGGTCAAAGGGTCAAACTAGATGGAGGAAATTCGAGCTACTGATGACAGTTACTGTAGCTAAGTTGGGCGTATATATTATATACGCCCAGTTTAGGAACACTAATTTTCACCAAAATCGGGGGAGTTTTGGGAAGATGAAGCCCGTGGTGGGTCCCACCTATACTGGGCATATATATTATATACGCCCGACCAAATTTCCCCCAAAAAAGGCAGGCGTACATACTATATACGCCTGACCAATCTGGGGCCAAATTGGCTGGGTGTATGTAATATATACGCACCTAAAATCCATGATTTTATGTGAAACATAAAACAGCCATAACTTTTGAACCATAGCTCCAAATTGGGTGATCGTTGGCTTGTTGAAAAGCTGGAGAAGTCCTCTTTCCAATGGTATATGACTCATCCATGATAATGGTCTGTGTGAAATTTTGTGGCTCTCATCCCATCAACTGCTCAGAAGGGTTCAAGTTAGGTATGGGAAGGGATTCTAGGGTTTAGAGGTGATCTCTAAGGGTTGGGGAATGGTTCTAACAGGTTTAGGGTAATTCCTAAAGGTTTGGGTAGATCCCTAAGGGTTCAGGGTGATTCCTAAGGGTTCTGGGGTGCCATCGTAAGCACAGGGGTACATCTCTCTCGAAGTACAGATTGATCGGGCCTTGGGCCGAATTTGGGTGTCTACATCTATAATCTAAAAACTAGGGTCTAATCTGATTCTGAATCTGTAAGGAAATCCCAGCCCATCTTTTTAGCCTGTGCCTGAAGGGCAGCTCTGTCCTATTTCTTCTTTTCTTCCCTTGCTTTTTTGACTTCGGCTGGTGTTTTCTTGGCAGTTGGAGCTTTAGGTGCCCTCACCCTTACTTTTGGTGGCTTGGGAGCTTTTGGTTCCTTGGGTTCTTGGGGGGCTTTTCCTTTGCGCTTAGCAGGAGGGGTGGTAGGGGATTTTCCTTTGCCTTTGCCTTTTGCTTCTGCTTCTGCAGTGGGGACCACTGGGATTTCTCTTTTCTAGTGGACTCAGGTTGGGTAGGGGATTGTGCCTCTTCAGACTGGGCAGCAGGCTCTTTGCCAATTTTTAAAGGGACATCTTTGGGAGCAGACCTCTTAGCAGTGACTTTCCTCTACTGAGGATAAGTTTGCTCTTGTGGAGGTGCAGTAGAGGCCTTGGAAGGTGGAGGCTGCTCTATAGGAGGTGGGGGAGGAGGGGCAACTGGGGCCTTGCCTTTTTCTTGATGGGTCTTTGGTTGGGCCTCCTCAGATTGGGGAGCAGCAGATGGAGGAGCTTCGGGCTGTGTGGTGGGCATTTGAACAGAGATTGGGGTCGGCTGGTAAGGTTCATTTCGGGCAGCAGCCAATGCAGATTCCAATGCGGCGATCTAGATTTGATGTTTGAGGATGTCAGTCTCATGGATCTCCTTTTGGATTTTACAGATCTCCTGGGAATTGTGTAGCCTCTTTTCCAACAATCTGGCTCGAGCCTTCTCAGCAGCAGCATTTGATTTATCAAACTCCCAATTCAGCTCATGATAAGTAGTTGTAGCCTTTATCTTCTGATATTCCTCTAGGATATTTTGCCACCCCAAGGAGATGCCCAGTATTTGTTTTCTGTGGGCCTCTGTCATCTCATCAATCTTCTCCAGCAGGGGGGTCTTAATTGATTGGCGTAGCTTGGCCATGCCCCTCAGGACATCCTTCCTCAGGTAAGCATTATCCCGCATGTGATGTAGGATGGTGAGGTAAGGAGGGCAGTAAAAATGATGTTTTGGGGTGATGGGAAGATAGGAGGTGGAAGGAGCAAAGTGTGCTTAGTTCTGGGGCGGAGGAGATGGGGTAACAGTGGGTAGGTCTATTTGAGGGGGAAGGGGTATAAGTTCTGGGTCAGTCTATGTCTTTTTGTCAGTGAACGTTGGAGGTGGTAGGATAAGAGTTGGAATGGAAGGTATAGGTGGAAATGAAAATGGGGTAGGCTCAGTAGGAGTAGGGGGTGGAGGTGGGGGAAAAATGGGAATGGTTAAAGGTAGGAAAGGAAATGGGGGGTAGAAGTTACTGTTGGTTGTGGGAGGGTGTGAAAATTAGGAGGGAAGTCTGTTTGGGTTTCTTTGTCAGTGGATAGGACCAGGGGAGTTGAAGTGGATGGTGGAGGGATGGGTGGAGTGGTGAAGTTGTGTAGGGTGGATTGGATGGAGGTGAGTTCAGCCTGCATCTGGTCCTATTTTTGGGTATTGGTGGATAATTGGGCTTGTATGCCTTGGATAAGGGGTACGATGAGGGTTAGTGTGTCAAAGCTAGGAGGTTGGGTTTGGGAAGAAGAGGGTACTGGTTGGAAAGGGGAGGAAGGAGCATGATGGAAAGTAGAGGGAGGGGAAGAGTGGGGTTCTGGGGAGTGGTGCTGTGAGGTAGTTGGGGAGTCTGGCAGAGGGGTATAGTAGGTAGGCATTGTTTCAAGGAAGGTAGAGATGAAGGCTTGGAAGCCTATGGATGTGTTAAGGGTTAAGTCAATGTCTGGGAGAGGGGATGTAGTAGATATGGCTGCGGTGGTAGTTTCTTCAAGGTGGGGTGGGTCAATGGGGATAGAAGGTATTGAGGGTGGTGTCTAGGAGATGGTTGGGATGGTCTCAGTTATTTTTTATTTTTTAGAGATGAGTGGGGGGCTGGCAGGCTGCGATGGAAATGAGGGGGGAATTGTGGTTGTGTACTGAGGTAAGGTAGGGGATGGTGAGTCCTCCCATGGACCAAACACAGGGGAAGGGGGAGTGGACATGGAGAATGGAAATAGAGGGGGGTGAGAGATGGATGCAAGAGGAGTAGTGTATGTAGGAATAAAAGGTGGAGGGGGAAGTGGGTGCTGCTACAGTGATGGAAGCGATAATCTCTGGAGGCACCTCCTTTGTAGGTAGACCACTGATCACTATACATTTTACTTGGCGGGACACGAGCCTGACTTTCTTCTTTTTCTGGCCCCCCATCAAGCTCCTGCTGATTCCCCATTGCCTCTTAGCAAAGGTAGTAGGGGTAAGGGTGGTGGTCTGCTCAATCCTTCCTATCTTGTAGCCCCCCTTGATCAGTAGCAAGGTGATGATTCTTGCATAGGGTAGGGTGTGAGGCTTCTTGTTTGACCCTAACTTATCCACTGTGTCTTTCATAGCCTCAAAAATTAGCCAGGCTGCATGGAAGCCATGGCCCATATGGTAGGAGTAGACAGCATCCACAATGGGGGTTCTCCTCTCTTACTGATGTCCTGAGCAATATATGTTCTTCCGCAGGACTTGGTCAATGAACAGCAGTTCAGGTTCTAGTTCCCTCCTTGTGATTGAGTCCCCTGTGGCTTTTAATCCTCTAGTTAGGGCCCGTGCAATTGTGTCAATCGATGCACGCAGAGGGGGGCCATATCCACAGCTAGGATTGAATGCTACTGGGATGCCCAACACTTCAGCAATCATCTTAGGGCCCACTAACATATCAAAGTCGTCAATCATCACCAGCAAGCACCCTTGTCCATCATTGTCCTTCTTGACCTTGATGTGCTGATAAAATAGCTGCATTAGCCTGGGGTAGGCTAGTGCTAGAATTCCTCTCATCAATGGCATCAGGCCCGCTTTGCTTATAAATTGTACTGTAGGGGCAAAGAGAGGTTCTTTCTCAAAAAATGGTACATCAAAGGCTATTTCAGGCTCCAATGGAATTGACTCCATGAGCTCAGAAGGGGTAGAGAACTTAGTGGTTGGTACTGTCGCCTCGGCAACCACTTCCTTTCCTTTTTTGGGAGACTTTGAAGTCTTGGCCTTTTTAGGGGTGGTCTCTGCAGGGTCCTCGTCCTTCCCTTTTCTCTTCTGTGCAGTTTTTGGAGCCATGTCTAACTCTGTCCTATAGTGTGAGAAATGGAGGCTGAAATCTAGGGTTTGGTTTGCTTTGACGCACAGGGCACCTCAAGATTTCTGAGCAGAGGGCAATGGATGGGGGTGGTATCAAGAACAACTTCGTAGATTTATGCGTTGAATGATGAGTTGTAGGAGTGATGCTAGAGGGGAGAGGGGAGAGCTCCAGAAGCTAGGGTTTCACAGAGAGAAAAAGGATGAAAATAATGAAAAAGGGACAAAGCGCGGGGTTGAAATACTTATCGCGAAGCTCGACGCGCTTTGGAACATCTGGTCGCGGGTTTGGAAATGAACCTAGAGAAGGTGTAGAGTAAATCTGGATTGCACGACAATCTCTCAAGTTGTCCTTGGAGCGCGCGACAAAGTGAGATTAATTAATGTGAATTGCGCAAGCGGCTCCTAGGTCTCTTTTGGATTGTGTAAAAAGCTCTGAGGTTCATTTCGAATCTCGCAACAGGCTTAGAATCTCGCGACATAAAATGAAGTATGTCTATTGAATTGCTCGAGAGTCTCCCAATTTACCTTGTGAACCTCTCGACAACCTGATAATCTCGTGATAACTACTAAATAGCTCGATGTGGACCGCACGAGAGGTTGTCAGGTACACATGAATCTCGCGATAGTCATTGAATGTTTCTATGTGAACTGCGCGACATGCCCTCAGGCTTCCTTCTTAACCTCGCGATAGCTTTTGAATCTCGCGATAGTCTCCTAGACTGTCATTTTGGACCCAGCGATAGTTAGGTATAAAATAGAGAGCATGTGCTCTCTATTCTGCCCCATTGCCTATTTGCTTATGGTTGGATCCTGGGCATGACTCTCTCCTATGGTTACCTCTAGACATATGTAAACTCAATCATCTAATCAAAAACAGCCTCCCACATTAGGCAGCAATAGAAGCTATCAATTGAAAAGCAGTAAGAATGAAACCATGCATCAAAAGTTTAAAATAGATTGGTCCAGATTCAAATAAGACCATGAACAAATCCTAAAGAATAGAAACAAAAGAAAGCTAGATAAATCAACCAAAAACAACATACATATGATACAGTAATGACACACCTGTAGATCAATTTGAAGAAGGATCTCCTTGAAAATGAATGGTGTCCATGAGTTCGGCTAGTTTTTCTAAACAAGCCTTAAGCCTCTGACCATTCACTTTCAAGGTTCTCCCAGACTTGGGATCCTTAATTTCCATAGCACAAGATGGGGAAACATGCATTACAAGGTAAGGGTCCCATCTGGATTTCAATTTGCCTGGAAAAAATTTAAGTTTGGAGTTAAACAACCAAACCTTATTACCAGGATTGAAACTCTTTCTCAACAGCCCTTTGTCAAAGAAATTTTTAGACCTTTCCTTATAGATCTTGGCATTAGCATACGCATCCATCCTTAGTTCTTCCAATTCCGACAGCTGCAGCAACCTATGGAGACCAACAGAAGTTAGATCTAGATTGAAATGTTTGATGGCCCAATAGGCCCTGTGTTCTAACTCCACTGGGAGATGACAGGCCTTGCCATAGACCAATCTGAATGGGGACATACCAATGGGAGTCTTATAAGCCCACAGTGCATCATTAAGCTTGTCAGGCCAATCCTTCCTATCAGTCCTCACAGTCTTCTCAAGGATATGCTTGATCTCCCTATTTGAAATTTCAACTTGCCCACTGGTTTGTGGGTGGTAGGGAGTAGCAATCCTATGGGTGACAGAATATTTCTTGAGCAAGCTCTAAAATTTACATTACGAAATGGCTCCCCCCATCACTGATAATGGCTCTAGGGGTACCAAATCTGGAGAAGATATTCTGCTTTATGAACTTGAGGACAACCTGATTATCATTAGTTCTAGTGGCAATGGCTTCTACCCATTTGGAAACATAGTCCACTACCACTAAGATGAAATGAAAACCATTTGAAGGAGGAAAGGGGCCCATAAAATCAATACCCCATACATCAAACAGTTCTACAACAAGGATGGGCCGTAAAGGCATTGAATTTCGTTTGGACAGCCCTCCTAATTTCTGACATCTTTCACAGGCCTTACAGTGTGTATGGGCATCTCTGAAAAGAGAAGGCCAATAGAACCCACACTGCAACACTTTGTCAGCTGTTTTTCTCCCACTAAAGTGACTGCCACAGGCATTTTCATGGCACATGGTCAGAATACTGGAGACATCACTTTCGGGGACACATTTCTGAATGATTTGGTCTGCACAATACTTGTACAAGCAAGGTTCCTCCCAGAAAAAGAATTTGACCTGTGAGAAAAATAGGTCTTTATCCATTTTTGTCCAATGGGAAGGGATCTTGCCTATAACTAGATAATTGACAATATGTGCATACCAGGGAACTAAAGACTGGATGGCGAACAGTTGCTCATCCTGGAAGACATCATTTGTAGCAAGGTCGTCAACACCTTTTTCGAACATAATTCTGGACAAGTGGTCAGCCACCATATTTTCTACACCCTTCTTGTCCTTGATTTCGATGTCAAACTCCTGCAATAGGACTATCCATCTAATCAATCTGGGCTTTGCATCCTTCTTGGATAGTAGGTACTTTAATGTTGAGTGGTCAGTGAAGATGACAGTTTGAGACCCGAGTAGGTAAGGTCTAAACTTGTCCACAGTAAAAACCACTGCCAGAAGCTCTTTCTCAGTGGTTGTGTAGTTCAGTTGAGCTTCAACAAATGATTTACTGAGATATGCAATGACCACAGGCAGCTTATCTTTTCTCTGGCCCAGGACAGCACCTATTTCCAAGTCAGATGCATCACACATCAACTCAAAGTATAGTCGAGTGTATGCAGAGGCGGTAGGTGAGGCAGACTTTTAAAGTTTCAAAAGCCTTCAGACATTCAGCAGAGAAGTCAAAGGGCACATCCTGACAGAGCAGGTGGCACAATGGTTTAGCAATTTTACTGAAGTCTTTGATAAACCTCTTGTAGAATCCAACATGCCCAAGGAAGGATCTGATTTGCTTGACTGTTCTTGGAGGGGGAAAATTTGCAATGAGGTCAACTTTGGCTTTGTCTACCTCAATTCCATCTTTAGAGACCACATGGCCCAACATGATTCCTTGTGTTACCATGAAGTGGCTCTTTTCCCAAATTAAGACCAAATTGGTCTCTTCACATCTTTGTAAGACTTGATGGAGGTGTTGTAGGTGGCTGGGGCATTACACAGTCCAAAAGGCATCCTTCTGTAAGTAAAGGTGCCAAAAGGACAAGTAAAAGTAGTTTTCTCTTGATCCAAAGGGTGCACAGGGATCTGGTTGTACCCTTAGTACCCATCAAGAAAATAGTAAAAAGCTTTCCCAGCCAACTTATCCAAAATTTGATCAATAAAGGGGAGAGGGAAGTGGTCTTTTCTGGTCTTGGAGTTGAGTTTTTTATAATCGGTGCAAACTCTCCAGCTAGTGGTCTCCCTGGCTAGTCTCAACTCTCCAGAGTCGGTTGTGATCACTGTTATGCCAGATTTCTTAGGTACCACCTGGATTGGTGTCACCCATTCAGAATCAGAGATGGGGTAAATTACCCCAGCATCCAGCAACTTAATGATTTCTTTCAGAACCACTTCTTGCATATGAGGATTTAATTTCCTCCGCATTTCCCTAGAGGGTGTTGAGCCCTCCTCTAGATGAATCCTATGCATACAAATTGATGCATCAATTCCTCCTAGATCAGCAATGGTCCAGCCAATTGCTTTCTTGTGTTTCCTCAAAACTGTTAGCAATTCCTCCTCTTGCTCACTGGTAAGAGAAGAGGAGATAATCACAGGAAGTTTCTTATCATTCTCGAGGAAAGCATACTTCAATGTCTCTGGAAGCTTCTTGAGTTCCAGATCAGGAGCTTGTTGGATAGATGGCAGGATTGGTGTATTGTTGGTTGGAGGAAGGGGTAGCAATGTAGGTTTCCAATTGGGATGCTACATTGAGCCCACAGAAGACCTCACTAAGGATACGTCTTCTAGCATTAAAGCTAGGCTTCCTTCCTTCACCATATTTCAAACTTCAGTTAAATCAGTGACAATGTTACTCCACTCCAGCAGAGTGTGTTGACAAGTGAAAAATACCATTTTTCACCCCTGAACTTGAGTCTTGATAGACCTTTGAGAGAACTAAATAAGTGCTCTAAGTGCTTATGTTGCAGCTAACAATAAAGACAGGCTTAACCATAAAAGCAGCTTAAAAGTGCCAATAAGATGACAATCCATGTCAATCCAAAGGAAGAAAGTGAAGAAACAACCTCATCACCGTTGGAAAATCTAATAGGAAGAGGCAAAGACACAGAAGAGAAGTATGGAACAAGTCGAGAAAATGCACTACGAGTCCTTTTCACAAAGAACACATGCTTTTCAAAGAATCTAAAACTCGCGAAAAGGAATAAAACTCAGGCTAGCATTCAAGAGCATCTGAACTCTTTGAAGAGAAGATTGAACTTTGCGAAAAGGAGAAAACACAATTCGAAGAGAAGATTGAACATTGCGAAAAGAGCTTCAGGAGTCACAACACTTTGTGAAAAGGCCCCTAAGCTGTGCGAAGAGGCATTCTGGAGATTCGCAGCTTTAACCAGGGCAATTCAGTAATCTATTGCACGCGTTCCAATGCATTTTTAAACCCTAGGGACATTCCAGAGGGTTCCAAGCATGAAGCGAAGGAATATTCCACCCCACGTGAGCACCTAGAGAGGGAATAACTTGGCAGGAACTTCTAGAAACTCTAACAAACTTTCAAAATGCATAACAGAATTGATGCCTTTTTCACCTGATTGGCCGAACCAGATCGAGGAATTCTGATTGGCCAAAACAGATCTGGATCCCCGTGCTCGACTACCATTGGTCAATACAGATCTGAGAACCTCTGATTGGTTGATACACATCTGAGCTGAACCTGGGGAAAGCTATAAATAGACGAAGCATTTGCCCAATTGGGGCATCCAGATTTTGAGTTTCATTTCTAATCCCCCATTTCCAAACCGACATTTGCGCATCCTTGTAATAGCCTACTTTGTACTTGCATTTGAGAGTCGTGAGACATCTCATTGTAACTCAAAGGAGAGTTTACAAATCCGAGAGTTTAAGCCATGCCTCGTAAATTGTAAAGATGAATTTTAAAAGGTTGTAAACTATGCATTCTCCATTGGACTCATGTCAAGGGTTCCTCCGATCTCCTCGACATTAGACTCCTTTAGATTCATTGTTTTGCATGCAATCTCCCTTGATTCATTAATCCTGTGAGAATTAGTGTTTATAACCTAGTCTCTTACAACATTTGTAGTGATGTTTCTTGTTCTGAATTGAGGATTTGGATTAAAGACTATTGGATTGTTTGTGGCCATTAAAGTGGACAGACCATAGCCATAAGTGTAAGCCTAGTCCTTGAATTAGATTTATCTCTCTTACATCTGTGCTTGTAGCCAGATGAAGATTGGATCACCTCTGTTGAGTCAGCAGCTTATTCTCATTAGATTTCAAAGACCAAATCAGATTTAGATATTACTTCTCCATCTTTGTTTCAATCATTCCCCCAACTCGGATCTGGATCATTTAGTTTAAATTTTCCTTTGTTTTTAGTTAGTTAAACGTGACAAATTCAAACCTCTCATCTTATCAGTTTTCTAGATAGGATAAGAAGCCAAATCTGGTAGCTCAGATCTGGAGGTTTATCTTACATTTTAGACAAATTCTCTGTGGACGATCTTTCACTCACTTACTTTTAAAACTTTCTACAATTGGCCCTGATCTTGCAGCTAATTCTCTTCTAATTGTCCGATATTTCTTTATTTTTTATATATAGTCTAGACCCACGTAATTTAGCGTACTATAAATGCATTTCCAAAACACACATAAATCAAGCACACTAAGAAGCAACAACAAGTTTTTGGCGCCGTTGCCGGGGAATTTGTTCTAAAATTGGTAGACCTAAGTTTTTACTTTTATTTTTTATATCATTACTAAACTATTCTATTGTTTATACCTGTGCAGTTATTCATATCCAATTTTTGAAGAAGGGAAACTACTTAAAAAGAAATTCTGAAGGTTTGCTATGAATAATCAGATTTTTTTTATTTTTTTATTCTGAGTTGTATGTTTGGTAGGACTCTCAGTCCTGAGATTGTCCCACTGAATTTAGAAGTTGAAAGGCTGCTACGAACCAAACAAACAACACAGAATTCTGCTACTATGGGTGAAGAACCTCGACTTTTGAGGGATTACTTTGCACCTGGTGCTTATAATTCTCCCTTTTGCCTTCAATTTCCTACTGTTGAAGGAAATTATGAGATCAAGTCATCAACTATCCAAATGCTTCCTTCCTTCCATGGGTTGAGTAAGGAAGACCCATACAAACATGTGGATGAATTCTTGGCTCTTTGCACCACATTCAACATAGCTGGACTTGGTCCGTATAACCAAGCTTAGGCTCTTCCTTTTCATTAAAGGATAAAGCTAGAGCATGGTTATCCATGTTAGCACCAAACAGTATCACTTCTTGGAATGATTTGCAGTGTCAATTTTTAGCCAAATATTTCCCAATGTCTAAAACAAGCCAATTGAGACAAAGTATCATTTCATTCTCCCAAAACTCAACTGAAACTTTCCATGAAGCATGGGAAAGATTTAAGAAACTTTTAAGGCAATGTCCTCATCATCAAATTCCTAGATGGCAACTAGTTCAAAGATTCTATCAAGGAATTGATCAAGAAGGCAAAAATATGGTGGATGCCTCCTGTGGAGGCACTTACTTGCAAAAAATAGTTGAAGAGGTTTGGGAGTTATTTGAAGTGATTGGTGAAAACTCAACTCAGCAGGAATCTCTGTCAAGAGAAATTGAAAATCCTGCTAGGTTGAACAATCAGCAACCCACCAAAGGGAAGATCTATGAGGTGAATGAGTTAGAAAGAAAGATGGACAATCTAACCACAAAGTTTGATAGATTGATGGACTCACTTAAAAATCCAAATGTTTCAAGAGTAGAGGAGGCATGTCTGATATGCCAGTCCCCTACTCATTCAATTGACCAATGTCCTAGCATCACAGGTTCCCAGATTTAATGGTGGAACAAGCTCATGTCGCTCAATCATTTGGACAGATGCAAATCAAATGAATATCCATGGAGAGCACACCCCAATTTGAGGTGGAACAAAGGGAATTACCAATCCCAACAACAGAACAACCAAAGAATCAAATGCCTTTCAAAAGCGCATAGCCTTATCGAGAATTTTATGTCAAACCAAACCTTCAAAGCCCATTCCACAACAACTGCAAACGTGATGCCTGATTCAAACCCTCCGTGTCCCTTTCTTTGAAGATCAAGTCCTAAATTCACTCAGAATTTAGGATCTTTAACTCGACTGTGAACTTTCACAAACAGAGCATAAAGAAGATTGAAGAAACATTGGGACAGCTTTTCAAATACCTTGGCAAAAAGAGAGGAAGGAAAGTTACCACCAACCTTTGAACAATCCCAAAGGATGCTTCATGGTTGGAGAAGCTTCTAATTCACATGAAGAAGTAAAACCACCACTTTGAGAAGTGGAAAAATGATAGATAACAAAGTGGGTCAAGAAGAAAGAAATGAGGAAGAGGATAAAGATATGCAAGAAGAGCAAAGATAGTGATAGCAAGAAGGTTGATGTACCTCGTAAAACCAAAAATGAAAAATGTAAAATTAAAAAATTTCTAAAATACTTCTAAAGTCAGTAGATGAAAGATTAGTTCCTCATTTACCATTTCCTCATGCAATGAAATCAGATCCCTTTTGATAAAGGGAACACAAAATAGATGACATGATGGAGACTTTCAAGCAAGTCAAGATAAATTTACCTTTGCTTGAGGCAATCAAACAAATTCCAGCATTTGCAAAATTTTTGAAAGATGTTTGCACTCACAAAAGACAGTCTAAGATACAGTTTTCCAAGAAGGTCTTTGCTGTGGAAAGAATTAATCAGGTGTTATCCATTGCTACACCTCCTAAACTTCAAGATCCTAGAATCCCCACAATCCCTTGCATTATTGGGGAACACACCATTGAAAAGGCTTTATTAGATCTGGGTGCTAGTGTCAACCTACTTCCATATTCTGTATATGAGAAACTAGGTTTGGGAGAATTAAAACCCACTCATGTGGTGTTACAACTAGCGCATGATCTCAAAAGAAGCCAAGAGGGATGATTGAAGATGTATTGGTGGGAGTAGATAAATTCTTCTATCCTGCTGATTTTCTAGTTTTGGATATGGAACCAGCCAAAAGAAAAACTTCCATCCCTGTCATTTTGGGAAAATCATTCCGCTACAAATGCTTGCATCCAATGCAGGTCTGGTATTATGGAAATCCCATTTGGAAACATGAGGGTAAAATTAAATGTTTATAATGCAACCACACAGCCTCAATTCAGCTCAGAAGAATGTGTCCATGTTGAGCTAGTGGATGATCTTGAGGAAGGGACTTTACAACAATTTCTAGGGTGAAGATTGCACCACAGATGTTAAAGATGCTTGGGGATATCCGAGAAAGAAGCAAGTTGTATCTCAAATTTTGAGGAAATAAATGTTGTGCAAGGAACTCTTAATCAATCGAAGTTTCTCTTCTTGGAAACCTGCTACTCTCCCTTCCACAAACGCGTCTAAGGTACCTTTTGTTACCTTCTTTTCTCAAATTACGATTTAGAACTAAAGCTGCCGAGAAAATTTGAAGTATGTGTTCTTAGGTAATCATAAATCATTGTCACATTATTTCTTCCTCTCTCACAAAGGAGTAAGAGGAAGAGCTTGATAGTCTTGAAAGAACATAAAGGGCAATTGGTGGACTATTGATTTAGGAGGAATCACCATTGCTTGCATGCACAAAATCCACTTGGAAGAAGATGCAAAGCCTTCTAGGGAAATGCAAAGGAGGTTGAACCCTCATATGCAAGAAGTGGTCATGAAAGAGGTTGTTGTTGTTGGATGCAGGGTCATTTACCCCATTTCAGATTCACTTGGGTGGCACCTACGTGTGGTACCTAAGAAATCTGGAATCATCAAGTAACCTCACTCACGGTGAGCTTATGTCAACCAGACAAACAACTGGATGGAGAGTCTGTATTGATTACAGAAAATTAAATGCAATGACCAGAAAAGACCATTTCCCCCTCCCATTCATTGATAAGATCTTAGATAAGCTAGCAGGAAAAGCTTATTACTATTTTCTTGATGGTTACTCTGGTTACAACCAGATTCTTGTGTACCCACAAGATCAGGAAAATACCACATTCACTTGCCCTTTTGGCACTTTTGCCTATAGGAGAATGCCTTTTGGTCTTTGTAATGCTCTTGCTACCTTCCAAAGATGCATGTATGCCATTTTTTCTGATATGATTGACCAATTTATGGAGATTTTTATGGATGATTTTTCAATCTATGGAGATAGTTTTTCCCAGTGTTTACACCATCTCAAATTGGTACTACAAAGATGTGAAGAAACCAATTTGGTTTTGAGCTGGGAAAAGAGCCATTTCATGGTCACCCAGGGCATTTTCCTTGGCCATGTTGTTTCCCACAAGGGCATTGAGGTGGACAAAGCAAAAATTGAGTTAATTGCACATTTACCACCTCCCAAAACTGTTAAACAAATCAGAAGTTTCCTAGGACATGCTGGATTTTACAGAAGGTTCATCAAAGACTTCAGTAAAATAATTAAACTTCTTTGTCATTTGCTGTGTCAAGATGTCCCTTTTCTTTTCAATAATGAATGCATGAAGGCTTTTGTATTCCTAAAAAACTGTTTGATTTCAGCTCCAATATTGCAGTCTCCAGATTATTCATTACCTTTTGAACTGATGTGTGATGCATCAGATTATGCTTTGGGAGCTGTCCTTGGACAGAGAAAAGAAAAGCTGCCTCATGTCATAGCTTATGCCAGTAGATCAATGATTGATGCACAGCTCAATTACACAACAACTGAGAAGGAGCTATTGGCAATTATTTTTGCTTTAGAAAAATTCAGGTCTTATGTCTTGGGTTCACAAATAGTGGTTTTTACTGACCACTCTGCTTTGAAATACCTTCTGTCTAAGAAGGACACCAAACCAAGATTAATCAGGTGGATTCTCCTATTACAGGAATTTGATTTACAGATCAAAGATAAAAAGGGGGTGGAGAATGTGGTCGATCACCTCCTAGAATTTTAATCACGATATTGATAGGCTGCCTATCAATGAATCTTTCCCTGATGAGCAACTTTTTGCCATTAGTGTACACACTCCTTGGTTTGCAAACATAGTCAACTTTTTGGCTACTGGAAGAATTTCTCAACATTGGAATAGAATGGATAAAGATCTTTTCTTCTCAAAGGTTAACCACTTCATCTGGGAGGATCCTTATCTGTGTAAGAGTTGTGCAGATCAAATAATAAGGAAATGTGTCCCTGACCAAGAGTTTCATAGAATACTTTCTATGTGTCATGAACAGGCCTGTGGAGGTCATTTTAGTGGGAACAAAACTGCTGCAAAAGTTTTGCAGTGTGGATTTTATTGGCCTACACTTTTCAAGGATGCCCTGCAGCATTGTAAGGCTTGCCAAAACTGTCAAAAATTGGGCAGCATTTCCAAGAGAAACTCAATGCCTTTACAACCTATTTTGGTAGTTGAGTTGTTTGATGTGTGGGGGATAGACTTCATGGGTCCTTTTCCTCTTTCCAATGGGAATAATTTCATTTTAGTAGCTGTGGATTATGTATCCAAATGGATTGAAGCCACAGCTACTAAAACAAATGATCACAAAGTGGTTCTGAAATTTCTTAAGGATCACATTTTTTCCAGGTTTGGTTTTCCCAGAGCTATTATAAGTGATGGGGGAAGCCATTTTTGTAATAGACATTTTGAAACTTTGTTGAAGAAATACTCTGTGACTCATAGAGTAGCCACTCCATATCATCCACAAACCAGTGGACAAGTAGAGATTTCCAATAGAGAAATCAAATATATTTTGGAAAAGACTGTGAAGAAGGACAGAAAGGATTGGTCCTTTAAGCTGAATGATGCATTGTGGGCATATAGGACAGCCTATAAAACCCCAATTGGTATGTCCCCATTTAGGTTGGTCTATGGCAAAGCATGCCATTTACCAGTAGAGTTAGAATATAAAGCTTTTTGGGCCATTAAAACATTGAACATGGATCTAACTACTGCTGGTAATCACAGGAAATTGCAACTTGCTGAGTTAGAAGAACTGCGAATGGATGCATACACAAATTCAAGATTGTATAAAGAGAAAGTCAAAACTTTTCATGATAAAAATTTATTGAGAAAGGAGTTCACAGCTGGTTCTAAGGTATGGTTATTTAACTCAAAGCTCAAGTTTTTCCCAGGAAAACTGAGATCCAGATGGGAAGGGCCATACACTGTCATTCAGGCAACCCCTTCGGGAGCTGTTGACATCCTGGATCCAAGTAATGGACGAATCATAAAGGTAAATGGTCAGAGGCTCAAACCATGCATTGAAAATACCTGTGAGCCTGTCGCCCATCTATCATCACGAATCTCCAAAATCTGATGGT
Organism: Chloranthus sessilifolius; assembly: GCA_021018995.1. Classification (NCBI taxonomy): domain Eukaryota; kingdom Viridiplantae; phylum Streptophyta; class Magnoliopsida; order Chloranthales; family Chloranthaceae; genus Chloranthus; species Chloranthus sessilifolius. The sequence continues at coordinate 89,360,531 of CM037593.1, forward strand.
AGAAAGCATACATTATGTTTGTATATCATAGTTTTTGCTTATTTTCTCGTTTACGCTTTTATCTCTTTTCGCATAGTTTAAACATGCTCAAATCAAAGTAATAATTCTCTTTTCGCAAAGTCCAATTTAAATTTCGAATAGACTCTGGATCTGTGAGGAACTGCTCGAAAGCAAGAATTTGCTTTTCGAATAGTTGGTGCTGAAGCCATTTTCTTTTCGAAAAGATAGTTCTGAAGCTAATTCCTTTGTAAAATAATGTTTCTGAAGCTGTTAACTTGTTGAATGGTACTGATGCCATTCACAATTGTAAAAAGGTCTCTTTTGGAACTTTTCGAAAACTTAAAGGCACTTTGCGATATTAACTTTGAGTATATTTAAACCCTTTTGACGGTGGGGTTTCATTTCAAACTCTCTCTGCAGAGCGACTCTTTCCACTGAAACCCTACTTCGTTCTTTCCTTGCACGATTTAAGAAGCTTACTACACTTTTGTCTCTGTTGTTCGATCATTTGCGTTTGCAGAGAAGGATTTCAGTTTTTAATCTGGGGGATTTCTGCAAGCAAACAACTCATTCAAACATAAACCCTAGATCTCGGTATTTCTCTGCCCATTCTCTCTGGTTAGCATTTAGTAATGTGATTCTGTGTCTGCATCTATTTTGGGCATTTTTATACATCAATCTAGAATGGGAAAAGCAGAGAAATCATTGGCTGCTATGTTCTCCAAATCCTCTGCTAAGAAAGTGAGCAAATTGACCCCCCAAAAGCAAAAGGAAAAGCCAAAACTTTAGCTAAACGGAAACTATCTATGGATAAAGCAGATAGGGTGGAGAAAGGAAAGAAAATTAGACATGAGGAACCCATCCCTGCTGCTACTAGCCCTGAGCCTGAGCTTCCTCCTCTGCCCATTCATTTGGTCTTACCTAACCCCTTCATTGAAGCTCAGAAACTAATACCTGAGCTGATGGTGGACGAAACTTTTTTAGTCACCAAACCAGATTGCTTACCATCCTTAAGATACAATAGAGAGGCTTCACTAAGCAATATCCTTACCCCCTTGCCAGAGAAAATTTACCCAAGAATGGTGAAGTTATGGTACCAAAACCTAATCATGGTGACTGAAAGAGATGCTGATGTCCCTACCCTAGTCATTTTCATTGATAATTGTGATCTTACTGTGACATTTGAAGACATAGGGAATGCTTTAGAGATATCATTCCAATTTGATCCCTCTGGTCCTTTGGCTGCTCCAGAAACAGGCTCCTTTAGAGAGATGGCTGCACATTTAACCCAGGGTATTGTGGGCACTGGGCAGTCCATCATGAGAAGAGACCTTGCCCCCCAATTTCTATTAATGGATTCCATTTTAAGGGGAAGCTTCTATGTCACTGGGCACAACCAAGAGAGGAGAACACCAATTTTAGAGGCCCTCTTTCATTTCTCCAAGGGGCAGTTTTTCAATGCCCCTATGCTAATTTTCAAAGCCATGGCTGACATTAGTGCCAAGTTGAAAAAGGAGTGTTAGCTGGGCCTACCATTTGGCGATTGATCACAGCCTCCTCCGAGCCAAATTTGACATTGATAGTGAGGAGCCATTTGAAGTCATTACCCTCACAATTTTGGGAAAAAGGCTTGGACTACAAGCCGTGCTATGCTAAGAAGGATGAACCTGCGCACTGTGAGTGAACCTATCCCTGCAGCTGTGAGTGAGCCAGAACCCATCCCTACAGATGAGCCTACAACTGAACCCATCCTTGCAACTAAAAGAGAGACTACACATGAGCCTGCCCCTTCAATTTTGCTAGATCCAATTTTGTCAGAATCAACTTTGCCAGATCCAGTTTTGCCAACTCCTGTTACGGCTCTTTCATTTGCACCACTTCTTGAACCAACTCTGTCCTGTGGTGACCAGCTCCTTAGTCGCACCCATTGTTGATAAAGTCCCTTCCTTTGATAACCAGCTCTTGGTGCACCTACTACTGGAGGGCGTTGGCCTTGCACCCTACTCCCTACTCCATGACATTTCACCTATCCGGTGTCCCATCTCCCACACCTCCATCATTCCAATTGTGGATTCCCTCTACACCAACCACTCCAACCATTCTCACACCACCAATTTCACCCTCCAATGCCCAAGTTTTAGAAGTTAATCAGATTTTATTGCCCCATCTCCCGCACTCTCCGCTCCAAAGCCCTCACCTTCCCCTCCTCATTCACCCCACACACACCGAGGTCTCCCATACACCAACCTCGAGCCCTTCACTACCAGAGGCCTACTCTTCCTTAATGGGTTCTATTTTGAATCCATGGAAACTCACCCCTATACCGCCTCCTCATCACTTCACCCACTTCCCTACCTCTCCTTTACGTACCCATTGCACCTCCACCTCCACATCGCTTGTCCCACCCATGCCATGCCCACCTCTCCCACACCGCATCCATTTCCCAAATTCTTACCTACCTCCAATCCATCCAAGCCCAATCAAATCAACACAGACAACACAGAACCAATGAACTGCTCCAAACCTTAGCTTCCACATCTCAAACAACCACCATTACCCTTGTACCTATTGTTGATTCCCAGGCCACCAAAACTGACCCAGAGATATTATTGGTTGATCTGGCCACCCCCACCACTACTGCCCATGCAACGCAAACTGAACCTGAAGTCCCCTTGGTTGCATCCCCTCCACCACTCCCCATTTTCTCTGAGCAAGCCACTCCGACAGACCCTGTTGTCAACCTTCTAAACACTTCTTCCCCCCCTCCCACAGCTGGGACACCTTTGGTCCCCTACCATTCCATTCCCCTCCCCTGATACGCCACCCTCATCAAAGCCATGGAAGATAATCCCTATATCCACAGAGATGTTCAAAAGGGGCTAGCTGATTTACAAGCTTACATCCGTACCCCTTATGAAAACCATATTCGGAAGTTGGAGATCTTTATGAAATTTGAAAGAGAGAAAATGAAGGACCTGCTGGGTCAAACATTTTAGCTGGTGAGGATTGAGCAACACAAGGTGTCCATGTTGCAAGCCCAACTTGACCAAGAAAAATTGAAGACCACTCGCCTTAGCAAATACCTTGGCCTCACCAAAAAGATCAAATCTGAGGAGTATACTGAGCTACAAAACACCATTCCGGAGAAAGCTCAATTAAGTTCGGACTCCAACACTGACTCTAGCTCTGATTCTGACAATGCTTCCAGTTAGGAGCCACTTGAACCAACCTATGATACAGATTTTGACCCCAGTTATTAGCTCTCATTGTACTTTTTGTGTTATAAAGTTGTAATAGAAAATTCTGTTTTGTGTATACTACTGTGCATTTCTATCTGTCTTCTTGCCATCATTACTTTTGTTGTTTCTCTTTCTTGCATATATTTTTCCTCTGTTTTGGGCCAGTGTGGACCCTGCTACCCTTTGGTTTGGGGGTGTAACAGAAATAGCAATAATCAATAAAGGAGTTAACATTAGTACAGTTTTGGATCAGCAATTTTTTTTATATATTTTTCACACCTGTTGTTTTGAAATATATTAAGAAGTTAAAAAAAAACTCTTTAAAATTAATTTCCTGTGTAATTCTAAAAGACTTTCATGAAGTAAATGTCAGGAAATTTCCAAAAGAAAATTGATGTTTTAGTAAACCTAAAATGAAGGAAAATAGTGAAGATATACCTCAAGAAGTTGATATAAAACCACACCCAGTGAGGTTTGGGCCTGAAATGTATTCTTTGGAGGTATGCTTTGGCAATCTTTTCTGCTTTTGGGACTATGTGAATCTGCTTACTTACACTAGAAGTTACACGTATCCAAATCGAAATAATTTGATAGCACTCATGACATTAAAGACATGATGTAAGGCCTCCCTTTGGACAGTTTGAACCTTACAAAGCCCCACCTTTTGAAACTGCCCTTCATACACACCATTTGAGCTAAATAAATCTATGATTCCTTTGAAATCTCCCCCAATAAACCTCATCAACCTCATTTAGCTTAACCCTACCCCGAGAAGGCGGAAGATAAAGGGAAGGAAGCTGAGGAAGGAGAATTGAGTAACAATTTAATAGCAAAAGAAGGGTAAAAGTTGAAGGCAATGATGAAACAGCAAAGGGAATGTGGCATGCAGTCAGTGCTAATTCGAAAAAGAAAAGAAAAATATTTGAGCAAAACAAAAGAAAGAAGGCATTTTCATTGGAAGTTTGAAAAAGAAAGAGAAAAAGATGGCCACTTTGGCTCTGGAAATTCAAAAGAAGAAGATGAAACTATGCTGAAGAAGAGTAGGTTTGTATATAACCTCCTGACCTTGACTGACTTCTCAAATATGAGCACCATTCCAACCCTTTTGAGAAATTTCACCCATAAGCCACAATAAAACCCAAGTAAAAGTCCTTACTGATCAATGATGGATTGAGCTATCACATGGAGATAAGAATCTGTGTAATCTATGGTGAAAGGAGCGGAATTTATAACTAAAAGCAATGCCTATGCTCACCTTACTCCTATTTGAGGACTGTAACTGCTCTTGAGCTATGTAAAATAGTACAACCCTCTCATTTGCTTATTGAGTGAAAATCCTGGTGAGAATTGGGTTTAAAATCACCTGATTAGGGCAACATCGAAGCTAGATTCCTAAATCAAAGGCTAGTACATTGCTCGTTAATTTTCCTTGTAAATGGCCTCTCGACATAAATCGAATCGAGTAGTAACAAGAAATTCGCAGAATTTTAGTTTTAAATCGATATCTTTCTTGAAAACCCTTCTTACAAAATAACGATGCAGTGTGAATAATCAATTGAGGAAAGTGTAATATGCTGATGATCTTAACTAACTTATTGAAGAAGTTTGTGGGTACCTTCATCTTTGAAAATCCTCAGAGACTTCACTCCTCCAGTAGAGATCACCTAGGGGTGTAAAAGGCTTGTTGCATATGCTAAATGGACCTGAGCTCCGTACAATAGTGGATCTTTACTTTGTTCTTTTATTTTTCTTTGCTCGGGGACTAGCAAAGCTTAGGTTTGTGTGTTGACAAGTGAAAATACCATTTTCACCCCTAACTTGAGTCTTGATAGACCTTTGAGAGAACTAAATAAGTGTTTTAAGTGCTTATGTTGCGCCTAACAATAAAGACAGCTTAACCATAAAAGCACTTAAAAGTGCCAATAAGATGACAATCCATGTCAATCCAAAGGAAGAAAGTGAAGAAACAACCTCATCACCGTTGAAAGGTCTAATAGAAGAAGCAAAGACACGGAAGAAGTATGGAACAAGTCGAGCAGAAAATGCACTCTGAGTCCTTTTCAAGAACAGCTTTTAGCAAAGAACACGAAACTTCTGCGAAAAGGAATAAAACTCGGTAGCATTCGAAGAGCATCTGAACTGTTCGAAGAGAGGATTAAACTTTGCGAAAAGAAGAAAACACAATTCGAACAGAACTAGAACATTGCGAAAAGAGCTTCAGGAGTCACAAAACTTTGCGAAAAGGCCCCTAAGCTGTGCGACGAGGCATTCTAGAGATTCGTAGCTTTAACCAGGGCAATTCAGTAATCTATTGCACGCATCCCAATGCATTTTTAAACCCTAGGGACATTCCAGAGGGTTCCAAGCATGAAGCGAAGGAATATTCCACCCCACGTGAGCACCTAGAGAGGGAATAACTTGGCGGGAACTTCTAGAAACTCTAACAAACTTTTAAAATGCATAACAGAATTGATGCCTTTTTCACCTGATTGGCTGAACCAGATCGAGGAATTCTGATTGGCGAACATCCTGGATCCTCGCTTTCGACTACCATTGGTCAATACATTCCGAGAACTTCGATTGGTTGATACACATCCGAAATTTGGACTGGGAAAGCTATAAATACGAAGGATTTGCCTAATTGGGGCATCCATTTTGAGTTTCATTCTAATCCCCATTTCCCGGCCGCATACTTATGCAATCCTTGTAATAGCCTACTTTGTACTTGCATTTGAGAGCTATGAGATACTGCTATAACTCAAAGGAGAGTTTGCATCAAAGACTGCAAATCCGAGAGCTGTTAAGTTGTGCTCTGTAAATTGTAAAGATGAATTTTAAAAGGTTGCTGTAAACTATGCATTCTCCATTAGACTCATGTCAAGGGTTCCCTCTGATCTCCTCAGTACATTAGACTCCTTTAGATTCATTATTTTGCATGCAATCTCCCTTGATTCATTAATCCTGTGAGAATTAGTGTTTGTAACCTAGTCTCTTACAGCATTTGTAGTGATGTTTCTTGTTCTGAATTGAGGATTTAGATTAAAGACTATTGGATGGTTTGTGGCCATTAAAGTGGACAGACCATAGCCATAAGTGTAAGCCTAATCCTTGAATTAGATTTATCTCTCTTACATCTGTGCTTGTAGCCAGATGAAGATTGGATCACCTCTGTTGAGCTGCAGTTATTCTCATTAGATTTCAAAGACCAAATCAGATTTAGATATTACTTCTCCATCTTTGTTTCAATCATTCCCCCAACTCGGATCTGGATCATTTAGTTTAAATTTTCCTTTGTTTTTAGTTAGTTAAATGTGGCAAATTCAAACCTCTCATCTTATCAGTTTTCTAGATAGGATAAGAAGCCAGATCTGGTAGCTCAGATCTGGAGGTTTATCTTACATTTTAGACAAATTCTCTGTGGACGATCTTTCACTCACTTACTTTTAAAACTTGCTACAATTGGCCCTGATCTTGCAGGCTAATTCTCTTCTAACTGTGCTGATATTTCTTTATTTTTTATATATAGTCTAGAGCCACTGTAATTTAGCAGCTATAAATTTGTTTTCAAAACACACATAAATCAAGCACACTAAGAAGCAACAATAGAGTGGGCAGTTCTTCTTCAACAATTTCTTCTAGTACATCCACTGCAAAGCATTCCTCATTGTCTAGCTGAGGGTGCTTTGCACTGTTGTACACATTAAGCTCAACTTTCATATGTCTGAAAGTGACCTCCATGATCCCAAACCTGCATTGAATGCATGCATTGGCAGTGGCCAAGAATGGTCTGCCCAGAATAACAGGTATCAGGGATGTACTCTTGCTGCAACCCATGTCCAAAACAAGGAAGTCTGTAGAATAGAACTTGTCTACCCCCACTAGGACATCCTCAACCACTCCCATGGGTTTCCTCTCGGACCTATCAGCCATCAAAAGAACAATGGGGGTGGGCTTGAGCTCCCCTAAACCTAGCTGCTGATACACACTATATGGCAGCAGGTTAACACTGGCTCTAAGGTCCAAAAGGGCTCTCCCAATAGTGTGGTCTCCAATAATACAGGGAATAGTAGGTATCCCTGGGTCTTGCAACTTCTCAGGCATTGTCATGGTTAATACAAAATTAACTGCATCAGTCACAAAGACCTTTTTGGACAAATGGCCTTTGGCCTTTCTTTTCTGAGTACAAAGGTCTTTCAGAAACATTGCATAGGCTGGGACCTGTCGGATTGCATCAAGCAGGGGTAAATTTATCTTAACCTGCTTAAAGGTCTCCATCATTTTCTCGATCTGTGCCTGACCCTTATCAAAAGGGGCAGGGCCACTCAAAGCTTGAGGAAATGGCAGCTGAGGTACTGCTGGTTCCTCAGCTGCAAGCCTATGGTTGAACTTTTGTTTTTTTCTTTTATCTATTTTTATCTCCTGCTAAGGCTCAACTACAACCTCTTTATTTTTCCCTTGTTGAAGGGTAGCAGGCAATTCTTGACTTTGTGCCCTAACAAAATCTTTATAACTTTCACTTGACATTTCCTTGGGGTAGACCTCTCCTTGTTCCTTTCCCACCTGGTTGTCTACAATCCTACCAGACCTTAAGGCAGTTATGGCATTGGCCCCCTCAAAATTGGAGGAGCCTTCTCCGATGGAATACTGGCCCTTAGGGTTGGCAATTGGTTAGCTTGGCAACCTGCCCGACTCTCTTTTAGCCAGAGCATTGGCTATTTAGCCAAGCTGCTCTTCTATTTTCTTAATACTTTGACTGTGAGAAGTCACAGTCTGATTCAAGGGTTCAAGGCTTTGCAATTGGGCTAAAACCTGGTCCTCGAAAGAAGCACTTCGGGGCTGAGGTGGTGGAACTACCAATTGATTTTGTTGCTGAGGCGGCTACGGTTGGAAATTCGACCTTGGGGCATAACCCTAGTTAAACTGCTGCTGTGACCTTTGAGGTAAGGCCAACATCTGTTGTGGCTGCATATAATTGTCTTGCCTCCACCTCAAATTTGGGTGATCTCTCCATTGGTAACCAGCATTTTGGTGCTGGTATCCATATGGTTGTTTATTGTAGCCACCAGATTGTTGCTGCCCAATCTTTTGGGTAGCAGTAGCCTGTTCCCTTACAAACTCAAGGTATTACCCCGCAGATGGACACTCTTCTACTGTGTGTTGTGGAGATTGGCATATCAGACATACCTCCATCACTTGTGCAGCCATTCTAGGCTGCACCACAGTTAGAAGTTTATCAAATCTTTCAGTAAGATTGGTCATCTGCAATCTCAAGTCATCATTTCCCCTGACTTCATACATTTTTCCTTTAGAAGTCTCCGCAAGCCCCAGTTTAAGAGGAGGCTCTTGAACAGTTCTAGATGAGGACATCTTCTGAAAAGCATTTTCACTTATGACCTCGAATAAGTCCCATGCCTCATCAGCTATTTTATGCATGTACGTTCCACCACAAGAGGCATCTACCATGTCTCTGCTCTTCTCATCAATCCCGTTGTAGAAGCTCTGGACAAGCTGCCAGTCAGGGATCTTGTGGTGGGGACATTGTTTGAGCATCTCTTTAAATCTATCCCAGCATTGGTTAAAATCTTCAGTTGGGGACTAGGCAAAAGAAAGTATGCCTTTCCTCAACTGGCTGGTCTTGGTCTCTGGGAAAAATTTAGACAGAAATCATGTTTGGAGGTCTTTTCAAGAAGTGATGTTGTTATTTGGGAGAGTAGATAACCAGGTCATGGCCCTATCCTTTAGGGAGAAAGGAAAGAGCCTTAACCTAGTGGCTTCTGGTCCTAAACCAGCAATGGAGAATGTCGTGCACAGGGCCAAGAACTGGTCAATGTGCTTGTAAGGGTCTTCCTTGCTAAGCCCATGGAAAGAGGGAAGTATTTGGATGATGGAAGTTTTGATTTCGTAGTTTCCTTGAACATCAGGGAATTGGATGCTGAATGGAGAATTGTAATCATCCGGAGCATTCAATTCCTTCAATGTTCTAGGTTGTTCTTCACCCATAACTGCTATCTCAATTTCAATAGCGGGCTCAACTGTGGTGTGTCTATGTGACAGCCCGGATTTCGGCACCCCGAAACCCGTGCCATCAGCACGATCATCTTGACCGTGCCCCTCAACTATGCACGGAACACTGGTATATCAAGCATAAAATAAATAAGAACAACTTGCGGAATTTAAATCTACATAAAAACACTTCTCAAAAGACAGTTCTACCCTCATGCCTCTGCATGAAGGGAGAACCGATCCAAACCATCGATGATAACCATCATCATGGATGGTTCGCCCAAAAGAATACTCTGATATCCATATACACAAGGTTTAATCAAAAACCAGGCTTGACATACCAAGCCGTACAATCTCCAACTAAAACTCCTCAAAGTCGCACAGCAGAGTCCTCTAGAAGAAGTCCTCTGGAGGTGGCTCTAACTCCCGCCGCCCATGTCTGACTCCGGGATCGGCGTCTCCACGTTGCTAATAGTGGACTGCGGGGTGAGCTACATCCTAGCTCAATAGGGAACAAACACTGTTGAACATATAAATTATAACTCACATATATTCTATGATATGTCATGCATGATGTATCTATGTTGTTGATGAAACAGTTTTAAAAGCATTTCGTTTCTTGTTGATTTCTTATATTTTCATTTACTCATGAAAATGTCGAAAAGGCCTAAAGCAAAACTTAAACTTTCAACTTAAGTAATCCCCGAGCAATATAGCATCGAGCCCCGATGAGATACCCTTCATCGTCATCTATATAGATAGTTTTAATGTATTCCCTGGAATACCATATAGTACCCAAGCCCCTTTCCTCGGGATTGGTGGCGGGTTTCACTTGTCTCAACCAACACCCACAGGGTGTACTTACTATGTACGGATAAGCCTCCGTGACCCTCACGGTTTACCGTACCGATCGGTCACGGATATCCCGCCGTCGTCGTGGATATCAAACCTCAAATAACAAAAATATCGGTGCCTTACATATAGTTATTCACCGTGTAAGTGTGCTATCTTATATCAGTTAGGCCCTATCAAGCATGATTCAATCCTTGGATACATCCCTGGGATGTATCCATTTACTTGCATCACACCTGATGCTCTTTTCTCTTTACCTCTTCATCCACAGGGATGGCTCATTAGTTACTCTTATGAATATCACACACACACTTTTCACATTACTTTAAGCTGTAATAATATTTGTATGGTAATTTATATCACTACATACATGCTCTTGTAAAATAAGGTACATGTTCAAGGTGTTCCCTACCTCAAGTCTTCACTTGATCAATGCATCAAGGTCCCACGTGACTCCTTGTGCACTAGTCCACACGTATCACCTATGGTACCATATCACAGGTGAAACACATCACAAAGGATGCAATAAAGAAGGTATAAGATCCCCCAAGAATCTTAAAGTGAAAGCAAAAGTCAACATAGTTTACTACAGTCGATTAATCGAATTCCAAAATCGATTAATCGAATCTGATTCGATTAATCGATTTCCAAAATCGATTAATCGAAAGTCAATATCGATTAATCAAAGCAATTTCGATTAATCGAAATTCTCCTTTTCGCAAAGTCCATTCTCAGTTCGAACAGTCGAGTTTTCATTCGATTAATCGAATCCAATTTCGATTAATCGAAATTCTTCTTCGCAAGCAAATTCCTTTGTTGAGCGATGAAGTTTTCATTCGATTAATCGAATCCAATTTCGATTAATCGAAATCCTTCTTTTCGCAAAGTAGACCCTCAGTTCGAACAGTTGAGTTTCACAAGTTGATTAATCGATTCCAAATCGATTAATCGAAAACCAAAATCGATTAATCGAAATCCCATTTCGATTAGTCGATTTTTCCTCAAGTCATTTCCTTTAACCCCTGGGGTCCACTGGAGGTTCTTAGTCGATAAATCGATTCCCAAATCGATCAATCGAAATCCAAAGTCGATTAATCGAAATTCAATTCGATTAATCGAAATCGGGGTCCTCCGACCCTTCAACTTCCTGGCCAATTTCGATTAATCGAAACCCAATTTCGATTAATCGAAATTGTCAGATTCAGCCCCTTTCGAGCCTTCCCAATCTTTTTCCATACTTTTTCTTCTATTTTTCTAAGCCATTCTCCTATGATTTAACCCACATTTTACTGCAACTTAACCCCTATAATCTATGCATCTTATTTACAAAAATTTTACCTTGAATAGCTCTCAAGTTGATTTCAAATCTAGGGTTGGAAGGCTAGGGTTCCAGCTTTGGTTTCTAACGGATTCCTTGCGTCAAATCCGGCCTCTTTAATGCTTGAATCCTTCTTCCAATCACCCACAATAACTCCTCTCTCTTTCTCTCTCTTCTTTACTTCTCTCAACCACCAAAACATGAAAGTTAGGGTTTTCAACCCTTTTTATCTTATCTCTTTTCTCGGCGTGGAGCACATACACACTCATCGATTGTATGCCACTCTACACACTCCTCTATCTCTCCACTCTTCTACACTGGTTCACACATCACATTCGCTCATCTCACCATAAGTTTATCAATGAACTATCTCATGGTCAAACCTAAGACCAATCGGGCACGGATCCCGAGGTCCTCGTTTGACGTGCTTTTTCGGGTTATTACATCCTCCCCACCTTGGGAATTTTCGTCCTCGAAAATCACCCAAAGGTGTGGTGGTCTGATCTCAACCCCCCCCCCCACACTCTGAGGTGAGGTGGATTATTCGACTTAGGCAGCGTTGAGGCAGAATTTAAATGAAACTTGCAATTACACGATACAACAATGTAGACAACCAAACTTTTCATAAATACTTTTCATTTACGTCCAAAAATTTCATTTGTATTAATAATTGAAACTGTTACAAAGCGCCACATAAGTTGGCGTACAAAACTATACATGTATACAATCAAAATGATAAACAAAAAAAATCAGGCTGTCTCCCCTCCAGTCTGGTTGAGTACTGGAGCAGGCTCCTCGGTCGGCGGTGGTGGCGATGGTGGTATCTGGGTAGTCGGAGGTGGCTGCGGCGCGTCGGTAGGTGGAACGGCGGTGGATGTAGAGGCACCCGCGTCATGTAATTGCGTCCTAAAGACCGGGCCCTGATGAAAGGCTGTGGTGCCGGCGGTCCATTCTTCTTCGCGGGCCAGCATATCCATGTAGGTGTGGGGGTAGATGAGCGGAGGTGTGAAACATGAGGAAATCAATTCTCCTGTTCATCCTCTCGTTATTCGCTTCCATTTCGCCAACACGTCCTCTATGGTAGGACGGATGGATGGCAGCCTGATAGGATGAGGTAGGAGTCGCGGGCGGAGTGGGCGGGTGGTGTGTGGGTGTTGCGGCTGTCAGGAGTAGCCCTCCCCACAGACTGACTCGGGTGCGGCGAGGGGCGGGTGTGGGTCTGCTGCGGTGGTGGGGGTGGTGGCGGTCTGCTTCTTTGCTGCTTCTTGGATTCTTTGGCGGGACCGGCTGGTAGGGTAAGACTTTGTGAACGTCTTCACGCGATCCGTAGCCCTCACCTCGTGAGGTGAGATGGTGTAGGATGTCTCGTTGGAGTAGCACTCCAACATGCTCGAGATGAGCCGAGCATAGGGCATCCTTTCCTTGGGCCTCATGTTGCCCTTCATCAATTTGCCCTTGATGTACCTCATCCCTTCTAGGATGACCTTGGTAGCATCAAACCATCGGCCCTGAAGAAGTGCATGTTGCACTTTGTCCACACGCTCCGTGTCGTGGCGCATCGGGTAAAGGTTGCATTTTATTATGGAGTCGGGCATCCACATGTAGGGTGGAAGATCAACCCTCTTGATGGAAGTGCCGACCCCTTCTTGCCATTTGTCATGAGGTCATGACTTCCTCAAATCGGGGTCTTCCACAAAAGGGTGGGAATAAGGGTGGTCTCAGGGTGAACTCGGAGGTAGCACTCGAGCACCTCGTGAATGTGACGCCGAGTGATCGAGTAGAGACGACCCTCGATCTTGGTGATGATGCAGTCGTCGGTAGGGCCATTGGTTAGCCCTTGGTAGAATAATCTCACCAATCTAGGGTAGTAGGAACCCCGGATTGGTTTGAGAAGATTGCCGAGACCGGCATTGTTTATATAGTTTTGAGCCCATTGGGTCTCGCCCGGTACGTCGGGATCGGTGAAAAGGGTAGGGTCGATGGTATATTCGACCTCAAAGGTCTTGGCAGCCCACCACTCGTTTGGTTGCTCCACGTTGGTGGGTGGTGGTGGCATGGGGGTGGATTCGCGGGAAGACTCGCGCGTAGGCGCGCTCGTCGAACCGGAGGTGGTCTCCGACTCCGACGGTGATGGAGTCCTCACCGGCGATGGGGTAGGTGGTGGTGGTGCGGCGTTCTTACGCCGTACCGGAAGTTTAGAAGTTGCCTTCTTCGAAGACAAGCGAGTCTTGGGCGGCATTTCAAAAAAAATAGTTCAATCTAGGGTTTATCTACTTCAAATGAAAGGAAAAGTTTGATTCTAGGGTTTACCGTGGTTTTCAAAGGCGAATACGGTAGATTGTGGGCGCGAATCGACGGAAAAATCGAACCCTAGACCGGTCGGATAGTTGGAGAAGAAGAAGGAAGTCGAAACGCCCAAAGTCCGGAAGCTCAAATGATTTCGAATGGGGAATGAAATCCCCAAACTTATATATATAGGCCTCGGCTCGATTAATCGAAATTCAGAATCGATTAATCGAGATTCAAAACTAGGTCAAACCGCGTAAAATCGATTAATCGATTTCCCAAATCGATTAATCGAAAGCCAAATTCGATTAATCGAAACCATTTCGATTAATCGAAATCGCATCCGCTTTAAAATTTCAAACTTTGAGCTCACTGGCGCGAGCCAGTCGATTAATCGAAATCCATTTCGATTAATCGAAATCGTGCTGAAACTTCTCAAATTTTTCAGAATCCCTTAATTAATTCGATTAATCGAAATCCACTTCGATTAATCGAAATCCAAAATCGATTAATCGAATCTCATTCGATTAATCGAAATCTCAAATCGATTAATCGAAATCATTTCGATTAATCGAAATGTTTCCAAATTTCCTCCAATTTCTGCCAACATTTCTAGAATATTCGATTAATCGAAATCTCAAAATCGATTAATCGATCCTAAATCGATTAATCGAAATCATAAATCGACTGATCGAAAATTCCTCCTTTGTCTATCTTAACTCAATTTCAAATTTCCAATCCTTTGGCGAAACAAAATCGATTAATCGAAATTCCAAATCGATTAATCGATTTGAAATTGATGTCGGTTTTGCCCAATTTCTCCAGATTTTCTATCTCTTTCTTTCTTTTACTATTTTTGACAATTTATGACAGCTTGGATTCAAAATTTCCATTGAATTTCAAGCATAGTGGAGATTTCACAAATATGTTTGTGATTTACATTGAATTTTTCACGTCGTTGGAAACAAGGCTGGATATTGTTCCTTCACATCGACCTCTCGTTCCCAAGTAGCCTCTTCTTTTGGATGATTGTTCCACCGAACAAGCACTAAGGGAATCACTTTAGTGCGCAGTACTTGCTCTTTTCGATCCAGAATCTCCACTGGTTCCTCTATCATGCTCATGTCCTCACACATCTCTATAGGTTGCTTTCCTAACACATGAGACGGATCATTCACGTACTTTCTGAGCATCGATATGTGGAAAATATTATGTACTCGATCAAATAGCGGTGGTAAACCAATGTGATATGCAACTTCACCTACTCGTCCCAAAATTTCAAATGGTCCAACATAACGTGGACTTAACTTCCCTCTCTTGCCAAATCGCATTACACCTTTCATAGGTGATACCTTCACAAACACATGCTCGCCCACTTTGTAGTCAACACTAGTCCGCTTCATATCGGCGTAACTTTTCTGTCTACTCTGTGCTGTCTTCAACCTTTCTCTGATAATTCGGACAACGGTGGCGTTGTCTTCAAGCAGTTTTGGTCCTAATACAAACTTCTCACCTGTTTCCTCCCAATTCAGAGGTGACTTGCATCGTCGTCCATACAGAGCTTCATACGGTGCCATGCCAATGCTCGTTTGAAAACTGTTGTTATATGCGAACTCGAGCATCGGTAGATACTCATCCCAGTATCCTTGCATATCCAGCATGCATGCTCTGAGCATGTCTTCTATTACTTGGTTCACTCGCTCTGTCTGCCCATCAGTTTGAGGATGGAAAGCTGAACTAAAGTCTAGTCGTGTTCCCATTCCTTCTTGAAATTTCTTCCAAAACTTGGACGTATATAGTGGATCACGATCTGAAACGATGCTGCTTGGAATCCCGTGTAATCTTACAATCTCCTTCATGTATAAATCTGCCAGTCTTCCTGCAGTATATGTGGTATTGTACGGCAAAAAGTGCGCTGATTTGGTCAATCGGTCTACGACGACCCAAATGGCATTGTGTCTCTCTTAGGGTAATCCAACAATGAAATCCATTGAGATCGATTCCACTTCCATTCGGTATTGGTAAAGGTTGCAATAGTCCCGCAGGATGTCTATGATCAACCTTCACTTGCTGACAAGTCAAACATCGTGACACATACTCGGCCACGTCTTGTTTCAGTCCTCTCCACCAGTAATTCTTTTTCAAATCTTGGTACATTTTGGTGCTACCTGGGTGGATAGCATAATTTGACTTATGGGCTTCATCAAGAATTGTTCGTCTTAGATCGGCATTGTTCGGAATGCAGAGACGGCCTTTAAACAACAAAGAACCATCTTCTTTTTCTGAGAAGTCCGACCTAATGCCTTCACTCACGTCTTGATGAATCTTTGTTAACGCTGGATCTTTCATCTGTAGATCGTGGATATGCTCAAATATCACTGGCTTTACTGATATGTTAGCCAAAAAGGATCCAGTGTCCTTTGACTCAATGTTCGCATCATAGGTTGCCAAGTCTTCCAATAATTTCCATCGGTGCATACCCAAAATCAAAGAAGCTAACTGAGCTGAACCTTTTCGACTCAATGCATCGGCTACTACATTCGCCTTGCCTGGATGGTATTGTATAGAGCAATCATAGTCCTTGAGGAATTCCATCCATCTGCGCTGTCTCATGTTGAGCTCTTTCTGTGTAAACAGATATCGGAGGCTCTTATGATCGGTGAAAATTTCGAAGGTTTCACCATACAAGTAATGTCTCTAAATCTTTAGCGCAAAATGACCGGCTAGTTCTAAGTCATGAGTCGGGTAATTTTCTCGTGTTCTTTCAACTGTCTTGATCCGTAGCTATCACCTTCTTGTGTTGGTTGAGCACACAACCAAGGCCATTGTATGTGCGTCATTTGTACACGGCGTATCCTCCATGCTGAAGGAATCGCTAACACCGAGCCGAAGTGAGTCTCGTTTGAGTTCTTGGAAACTCTTCTCACATGCCTCCTCCACTCAAACCTTGAATCTTTTCGTGTCGCTTTGTGAGAGGTCCCGATATCTTTGAAAACCCCTCAACGAAGCGTCGATAATAGCACTGCTAAGCCCGAGAAAACTTGGACGTCGGTCCTTTGTTTTGGTTGCTCCCATTTAACTCGCTTCTATCTTTCTTTGGATCTACCGTGACACCGTGCTTCGAGACGACATGTCCCAAAAAGCTAACTTCTTCCAACCAAAACTCACACTTGCTGAGCTTGGCGTACAATTGGTGTTCACGTAGCGTCTGTAGAGCAATCCTCAAATGTTCTTCGTGTTCTATCTTGGATTTGGAATATATCAATATATCATCAACAAATACTACGACGCAGGAGTCCAAGTGTGGTTTAAACACTCGGTTCATCAGATCCATAAACGACGCTGGAGCATTCGTTAATCCAAACGGCATCACAAGGAATTCATAGTGTCCATACCGTGTTCGGAAAGCTGTCTTCTGTATGTCCTCAGCTTTAATTCGCAACTGATGATACCCAGATCTCAGGTCGATCTTAGAAAAATACCTTGCTCCTTGCAGTTGGTCGAATAGATCGTCTATTCTAGGCAAAGGGTAGCGGTTCTTCACAGTGAGTTTGTTCAATTGCCGATAGTCAATGCATAGCCGCATTGACCCATCTTTCTTCTTGACAAACAAGACCGGTGCTCCCCATGGAGACACGCTCGGTCTAACAAACCCCTTGTCCATAAGCTCTTGTAGTTGTTCCTTCAATTCCTTTAACTCAGCGGGAGCCATTCTATAACGTGCTTTCGAAATAGGCTCCGTTCCTGGTGCTAAGTCAATGGCGAATTCTACTTCTCTTTCTGGAGGTAATCTAGGCAATTCTTCTGGAAACACGTCAGCGAAGTCTCGCACAACTGCTATCTCAGAAATGACGTTCTTTTCTTCCTTGTCCTCCTTTAAGAAAGCTAAGTATCCCTTTGCACCTTCGATCATTTTCTGCCCTTCTTGCTTTGAGATCGATTAGTCTTGATAGCGACCTCACTCCTTGAAACCGAAATGATCTTCTTGTGTTGGGTCTGAAAATAACTACCTTGTTCTTGCAATCGACGGTTGCACAATGCTGCGCCAACCAGTCCATGCCAAGGATCACATCAAACCCTTGCATGTCTAACAGTATCAGCTTTGCTTCTAGTTCATGCACCTCCAAATCTTGAACTGCTACGATGATGGATTTGCAAGCTAACTCCGTGTCTACTAACTCTCCAGTCGGAATAGACACAGATAGGATGAAATCCAACGTCTCTAGGACAATCTTCATCTTCTTAGCGAAACGTGGACGAATGAGTGGGTAGACCCGGGGTCTATCAACACTCGAGCGTCATATCCACCGAAGCATCCTTTTTCATATATATTTAGAGTACCTATAGTATACATACACACATACAATAATTTACACATCAATTTACACCCTCAATTTATATACAGCTTTTTGTATACAAGAAAATAATCTATTCAATTCCTAATGTATGCTCCTTCTCTATCTAAAGTTTTAATGAAATGAAAATTTTTCTTTAATTTTAAAAGGAATCTCACCTTGGATGACGTCATGCACGTTCCACCTTCTGACGGTGTGCATAAAGCTCTCCCTGGATGATCGGTTTCCTTGCTTGAATTGGTCGTGGTGCTGCAACTGAAACCGTCTTTCTCTTATCTGGCTCGGGGCAATCCTTGATCAAGTGGCCCACCTTGCCACATCGAAACAGCCCCTAGTTCCCAATCTGATCCATCGTTCTATGAGGCTTGCCACACTTTGCAAGTCTCCGAGGTCTTGAGAAACAAAGACGAGAACCACAGTGTGATAGTGGCGCCGATGAACATGGCGGTGGCTCTCATAGCGAATAGGTCTCCCCGACGCAAGTAATGGAAACCTCTGTTGGTGTTGTTGTTGTTGTTGGTCTTAAAACCCCCTTGAACTGTGGTCTCGATTCGGCCCATGAACCTCGGCTTTTTGTTCACGGTTTATAGTGCCCGTTCTTCCTTGTTCATTTCCTCCTCTCTGCTGCTCTCTGTCTATATACATATTGTTCTCCTCTTCTACAACCAATGCTTTGCTCATGACCTCTTCATAGGTCCTCGGCTTGAAATGGAGCTACGCCTCCCTAACCTCGTGCTTCAAACCTTCTTGAAACCTCTTGGACTTCATCACTTGAGCGTCATAAGAGCAAAACGGCAAGTCGTAGAAACTCTACCCCGTATTCTCTCACTGTCATTCTCCCTTGTACTAACTGCAAAAATTGTATCTCAAGTTGATTCCTCACCACTTCCGGAAAATATTGTTTGTTGAACTCCTCAACAAACTCCTCCCAAGTCCATGGCAACTCTGGGGTCTCCTGAGCCCGAGTCCGTATTACGGACTTCCACCAAGGCCCAGCCTCCCCATCCAACATGTAAGCTGCCCATCTCACACTCTCATCTTCCGTGCAAGTTAGCACGCTAAAGACTTTCTCCATTTCCATCAGCCAATTCTCAGCGGCCATCGTGTCTGCCTGCCCAGAAAATGTAGGAGGTCTCATCCTTCTAAACTCTGTAAAAGATGAGGGCACAGGCAACGCAGGTCCTACAGGTGGTGTAGGTGGCTGCTGTTCTCTAGACGCATGAGCTGCAAAGGATGCGGCTTGTTGTGCCATGGCAGCTGCCATAGTCTCCATAGTGTGCATCATCCTTTGTCGCTCTTCTCTATCTTCTTGTCTTTCTCTCAATCTTTCTTGCTCTCTCAGATCTTGATCCTGATGATCTCGATCCTCTTCCTCATGCTGTCTGCTACTACTGCCCCCTGGGGCCTCGTTACCTCCTAAAGGCACTCTGTTTGTAGGAGAGATGTAACCATCTCCACTACGTAAACTCCTTTGATGGTCTCCCCTTGGTCGGCCTCTCCCTCTAGCTGACATTGCGGCTGCATTTGAAACTAAAGTTTCGTTAGCAGAAGCCCCTATGTTCTGACGAAAGAACCCTTGTCAGAATTGCTAAAAGAAAATAGCTTTGATACCAACTGTGACAGCCCAGATTTTGGCACCCCGAAACCCGTACCATCAGCACGATCATCTTGACCGTGCCCCTCAACTATGCACGGAACATAAAATAAATAAGAACAACTTGCGGAATTTAAATCTACATAAAAACACTTCTCAAAAGACAGTTCTACCTCATGCCTCTGCATGAAGGGGGAACCGATCCGAACCATCGATGATAACCATCATCATGGATGGTTCGCCCAAAAGAATACTCTGATATCCATATACACAAGGTTTAATCAAAAACCAGGCTTGACATACCAAGCCGTACAATCTCCAACTAAAACTCCTCAAAGTCGCACAGCAGAGTCCTCTAGAAGAAGTCCTCTGGAGGGGGCTCTAACTCCTACGGCCGCTTGGTCTGTTCATGGGATCGGCGTCTCCTGAAGCCGGCGATTGCTAATAGTGGACACTGACGTATAGTCTATAGGGTGAGCTACATCCTAGCTCAATAGGGAACAAACACTGTTGAACATATAAATTATAACTCACATATATTCTATGATATGTCATGCATGATGTATCTATGCAGTTGTTGATGAAACAGTTAAAAAGCATTTCGTTTTACTGTTGATTTCTTATATTTTCATTTACTCATGAAAAATGCTGAATAGGCCTAAAGCAAAACTTAAACTTTCAACTTAAGTAATCCCCGAGCAATATAGCATCGAGCCCCGATGAGATACCCTTCATCGTCATCTATATAGACAGTTTTAATGTATTCCACAGGAATACCATATAGTACCAAGCCCCTTTCCCACAGGGATTGGTGGCGGTTTCACTTGTCTCAACCAACACCCACAGGGTGTACTTACTATGTCTGGATAAGCCTCCTTTGGCCTACGGTTTCGCCGCCGTATCGGTCACGGATATCCTGCCGTGTCAGTCGTGGATATCCCGCCACGTCGGTGGGGTAACCTATCAAACCTCAAATAACAAAAATATCGGTGCCTTACATATAGTTATTCACCGTGTAAGTGTGCTATCTTATATCAGTTAGGCCCTATCAAGCATGATTCAATCCTTGGATACATCCCTGGGATGTATCCATTTACTACATCACACACGATGCTCTTTCTCTTTACCTCTTCATCCCGGATGGCTCATTAGTTACTCTTATGAATATCACACACACACACTTTTCACAATTCTTTAAGCAGTAAAAATATTTGAATGGAAATTTATATCACTACATACATGCTCTTGTAAAATAAGGTACATGTTCAAGGTGTTCCCTACCTCAAGTCTTCACTTGATCAATGCATCAAGGTCCCACGTGACTCCTTGTGCACTAGTCCACACGTATCACCTATGGTACCATATCACAGGTGAAACACATCACAAAGGATGCAATAAAGAAGGTATAAGATCCCCCAAGAATCTTAAAGTCAAACCAAAAGTCAACATAGTTTACTACAGTCGATTAATCGAATTCCAAAATCGATTAATCGAAAGTCAATATCGATTAATCGAAGCAATTTCGATTAATCGAAATTCTCCTTCATAAAGTCCATTCTCGATTCGACGATTGAGTTTTCATTCGATTAATCGAATCCAATTTCGATTAATCAAAATTCTTCTTTTCGAAAGCAAATTCCTTTGTCGAGCAATGAGTTTTCATTCGATTAATCGAATCCAATTTCGATTAATCAAATCCTTCTTTGCAAAGTAGACCCTCAGTTCGAACAGTTGGGTTTCACAAGTTGATTAATCGATTCCAAATCGATTAATCAAAAACCAAAATCGATTAATCGAAATCCCATTTCGATTAGTCGATTTTTCCTCAAGTCATTTCCTTTAACCCACAGGGTCCCTTTGGAGGTTCTCGATCGATTACTCGATTCCCAAATTGATTAATGGGAATCCAAAGTCGATTAATCGAAATTCAATTCGATTAATCGAAAACGGGGTCCTCTGACTCTTCAACTTCCTGGCCAATTTCGATTAATCGAAACCCAATTTCGAATAATCGAAGTGTCGGTCGATTCTTCATTTGTTCTTCCCAATCTTTTTCCATACTTTTTCTTCTATTTTTCTAAGCCATTCTCCTATGATTTAACCCACATTTTACTGCAACTTAACCCCTATAATCTATGCATCTTATTTACAAAAATTTTACCTTGAATAGCTCTCAAGTTGATTTCAAATCTAGGGTTGGAAGGCTAGGGTTCCAGCTTTGGTTTCTAACGGATTCCTTGCGTCAAATCCGGCCTCTTTAATGCTTGAATCCTTCTTCCAATCACCCACAATAACTCCTCTCTTACTCCTCTCTCTTTCTCTCTCTTCTTTACTTCTCTCAACCACCAAAACATGAAAGTTAGGGTTTTCAACCCTTTTTATCTTATCTCTTTTCTCAGTGTGGAGCACATACACACTCATCAGTGTATGCCACTCTACACACTCCTCTATCTCTCCACTCTTCTACACTGGTTCACACATCACATTCGCTCATCTCACCATAAGTTTATCAATGAACTATCTCATGGTCAAACCTAAGACCAATCGGGCACGGATCCCGAGGTCCTCGTTTGACGTGCTTTTTCGGGTTATTACAGTCTATGCCTTCTGGATCTTCTACCCCTTTCTATCTCAGGGTTAGCAGGCTCTAATGTAGGACTAAGGGATCTCCTTCCTAACATGCACACACACCAACAGCATGGAAGACTATTTGCAGGCACATTGGACATAATAAAAATTACAATTATCCTAATCAACTGCTGTAGAATCTTCAAAGGAGAAATAGACTGAGTTTTGAGGGTTAGAGAAGTGCAAACAGAGGTAGCTAGACTCCCAGTGCAATTCTACTCTCCTTCTCTGCTACGATCCAAATCTGTAAGAAAATTTCCAAATGTAATTCAGCAGTATCAATTATTCACAAGTACAGCTACCAAAGAATAAAGAATAAAAAATCTAGAGTCTACTAAAAGATCAATCTTCCCCGGCAACGGTGCCAAAAACTAGTTGGTATATTTTTTTAGTGCTTGCTACTGACTTTATTGAAGACAGTGATAAGAATGGGGTAAATGAAGAATGAGTGAAAGGTAGAGTGATGATTACGGAGCAGCAAGCCTAAAATATGCACAGTCCTATAAGATACAGGGCCTGTTGTAGCAAGTTTTAATAAGTAAGAGTTTGTCCCACAGGAAAGTTGATCTTAAGCTCCAAGAGAGCCATCCTTAGTAGGCCCTCCAGATCTGGCGATCCTAGATGGAAGGGGATTTATGGTCACTATAGTCTAAATCCTAAGGTATCCTAATGTCTAAACTATAGAAAGGGTTAAGAAAGAAGATGGAGTGAGAAAATAAATATAAAAGGCTGAGAAGTATGTTATTAGGTACAGATCTGAGGGGTCTTGCAACTCAGACTCAGATCTATGGCTATAGAAATCCTGTCCAATGGCTACATTATCACCAAAGAGGAGAAAGAATCCAACTCATCCCTGTACCATGATCCAATCCCTTAAGGCTATAACCTGTCAACTTAAATGGTCACAGACTATCCTATAGGGGAACCACAATGCAGAGATGGGTCAGAACAAGCTTATCATTGTAGGCACTACTTCATCCAGGCTACAAGCTCAAGAATCCATAGGAACCTCATCCTCTCAAGTTCTGTATGTGGGGCTAGGCCTACAAAGTGCACGAGCCTGGACACACAGAACCAACAAGAGTTTGAGTACTAGCTTTTAAGCATGGCTGTTCACTACTTTAGAAAGTTTGCAGTGATCCAGTCACAAGCCTACAATTTCTACAGCCAAATCAGCTCTGCAATCTGATTGTGGATCTATACAAATATAGGGGAGTCTGTCTCTGCATAATCTCTCACAGGGCTACAAGCACAAGTGCAGAGAAGAAGAATCTTCCTTTGGTCTGTGGATTGACTTCACCCTAGGGCTATAACCTGTCCACTTGAATGGTCACAGACTATCCACAGAAGCTATCCTCCTTACAAAGGTCTAAGTCAGAATAAAAGCATTACTGCCGCCACCATGTTCACAAGGCTACTAGCTCAAGCTCCCATGGGGATTCAGATTTAGTGGATCCTGTGGTAGGGGAAGGCCTCCAATGTGCCTAACCTGGATACACAGGTCACTTAGATCTAAATAAAACATTAAAAACAATCCTCCATTGCTTACGATACAACTTAGCAATGGAGGATCTCAAGGCAGTAGCCTTGTACAGAATGACTCAAAACAAGAACATCATCCCATACATGCTATAAATCCTATTACAAAATCTCCATTAAAATTTATACCAGATAATCATACAAAAGGCATAGCCAGCAAATGTTGGACTATGGAGAGAAAGAAAAAGGAAAAAGAAAACTCCTAAACCCTAACCTTAGCCTACTGTACTTCTACAGTTGGTTTTAGGAAGAAGCACAGATGTTGAGAAAAAAGAGAGTCCTTTCCAAGATGATCCTCAAACCTAAGCTAGGCTTAGGCTTATATAGCAGTCGGTTCTCTCTCAATTAGGGTTAGGAAAACTCTAATTTCTCAATGTGATTGAGGCCCATTCCTGTCGCTTGGATGTCTCGAGGCCCGTACACAGAGATTAGAGCATTGGAGTGCATGCCCTAATTGTTGGAGATGCCCAGATTGCCCTTATAGAAGTGGGGAGAAGTTTAGAACTCAATCCTCGCTAGATAGAAAGGATTTGTAGATCTTACCGCATGATAGATTTGGCGTCGCGGGGTTGGTTTGACTTGGAGTTCATGCTGTCACGGGATTGACATTCTAGTCATCGCGGGATACTGATGGCTGTCGCGAGATTGCTCACCTTGAAGCTCTTACAGTCGCGGGGTTGGTGCTTTAATCATTGCGGGAATGCTTTAGGCATCGCAGGGTTGATATCTTGCATTTGAATGGTGCGAGAACTAGCGCGAGAATGGCACGTGCAATTCGTTCCTTATGAATCCTGCGGTGATCCTCACGAAGAGAATAATAGTCATAGGTTTCTGGATCGCACGAGCAGTTCCTTGAAAGTATGTACCCCGCGACTACTGTGCGACAACTGCGCGCGGGTGTGCCTGGAGCTCTCTCTCTTTAGTGAATCGCGCAACGATTGAAGACTCCTTACTGAGCTGCGCGAGCACTTAAGACTGAGCCTCGCGAGGACCTCACGAAGTCTGCTTTTCAATTCTTTCTAGCTCCAAATCGTGTGAGAATGGTGCGAAGACTGCGCACTAGTTTTGTGCCGTCTTCAAAAGCTCGCGACGACTGCGTGAAGGCACCATCTCTGGTTCAATTGAACCCTGCGACATCTATGCGAGGCATTCTTCTTGGACTGTTTCTGATTTGTTGTGCCTATGCTGCAGCCAACTCTCTATCTGGGTTCATCCTTCATTCTGCTGAGGTAGTTCTGGGGCAACAGTGCGCTTCTTGGCATGGTTAGGGGTTTATTGGCAGCTGCTGCTTGTTACCTACAGAACATGCTTAAAACACTTTTATTAAATGATTAAGGGTCTAACAGAGATTAAGTTAAGGGATGAAAAGTGGCACTTTTTAGGTCTTAACAATAGATCATAGCCTTAAGATCAGGTGGATCCTATAATTTGGAGTGGAGCTTTCTACCCTGCAGCTGTGCTTATAGCCAGTTGAGGGAATTGTGTGCTCTGAACCTCTGTATCATGATTAATTGAATTTGATTTCAGTGAAGACCAATCTCCAAGCTACTCTTCTCCATTTTTTGCTTTTTACTCTTTCCCCCTGCAAGATCTAAGTTTCCAAACTCGATCCAAGTTAGTCTATATTTAATTTTAGCTTAGCTTAAGTGACAATCCATTTTAAACCTCTCTCCTGTCTTTTAGCTAACTTAGCAATAGTTAGGGTGCCAGATCTCATACAGATCTGGAGATTTATCATATTTTTAAACCAACCTCCCTGTGGACATTCCCTTACTCACCATCTTATAAATAAACTTGCTACAACAAACCCTGATTACTTACTGGTCTGTGTGAGTGTGTTCTGCCTAGTTTTATTGGTGATTTTAGACCCTCATTTGAGGGAAGGCAAATATACCCAACAATAGCTTATCATCGAATTGGATGCATAAGGATGGTCCTTGTATCTCATATTGTAGGATTGCCTCCATCCCATAGGTGAGGAGGTAGGGAGTTTGGGCAATGGTCGTACGAATAGAGGTCCTATAGGCCCAGAGTGCTTCCGGTAATCGTTCAAGTCAGTCGCCTCCATTGCTTGTTTCCACAGTTCATTTCAAGATTTGAATCAACGTCTTATTCGTAGCTTCTACTTGTCCATTGCCTTGAGGGTAGAATGGTAATGAGTGGCACAAATCGATGTCGTATTTCTTGCATAACTTATTCATCTTTTCTGTGTGAACTGTGGTCCGTTGTCAGTGATGAATATTCTAGGTACTCCAAACCGGTTAATGATATTTCAAACTATAAACCTCGCAAGTGTTAAAGCGGTGATTCTTACATAAGACTCGGCTTCTACCCATTTGGTGTAGCATTCGGTTGCTATAAGTATGAATGCATGCTTGTGAGTATTCCCAATGGTGTTTGTAAACGGTCCGATGATGTCGATGGCCCACATCGAAAATGGCGCGCAACTGATGGAGCTTTTATAAGTGCGACATGCTCTTGACATTATTTGTAGGATTGAACATAGAGGTGACAATCTCTTACCATCGTCGGCCAGAAGTAGCCTTGTCATATAAATTGATTATCAAGTCTTTATCTATCGGAGTAGGTGCCGCAGGCGCTGGCGTGTGCTTCTCGGATTATGTATTGTCCTTCAGTGATCATGATGCATCGTAGCAGTACTCCTTTGGTGAAGGCTTCTTTGTATAATGTTTCGTCGAGTATACAGAATTGAGCGCACCAATTTCTTATAGTCTTTCGTTCAATCTTCGTGGCATATGGGGGAACGTGTTGATGCTTCAAGAAATTCTAGATGTCAAAATACCATGGTTGTCCATCGTCGGTTGGTGATTTCTCAAATCTGAACATAGCGACTTCGGTTTCTAGTTTAGCATAATTTTTTGGAGTGATTATTCCTTTTGATTCGGTGCTGGCAGGGAGAATTGGTAGGTCTCTTGTGGTAGTCCATGCTACTTCGTGGGTGGGTGCTGTTAATCTTTCAATGAAGAAAGTCTTGGTATTTCGGCCGATAGGTATTTCAATGACAAAGGCTAATGTGGCTAAGAAATCTGCTAGCTCGTTTTCTAATCTAGGAATGTATGTGAAAGAGATCTTTTCAAATTTCTTCACCAAAATATTGAGCAGTTTCTAGGTATGTCATCAATCTCTTTTCCTTAGTTTTCCATTCTCCTATAACTTGCTAGATTACCAGTTTGGAATCGCCGATGGTCTTCAACTGTCTAATTGTAATGTTGTCCGTAATTCAGCTATAAAAGCTTCGTATTCTGCAACATTATTGGTAATGGGAAAGTCTAGTTGAAAAGCTTTAGGTATCACCACTCCTTTCGGACTTAGAAGGACTATCCTGATGCCTTTCCCTTTGTGATTTAGAGCACCGTCGAAATAGAGGGCCCATGAGGTTTTATCAGGCCCTTTGTTATGGATTGTGAGTAAGTCTTCATCGGGGAAGTCCAAGTGTATGGGTTCATCATTCGGGAGTGGAAGATCTGTGGGGTAATCTGCGAGGGCTTGTCCCTTGATCGACTTTTGGGTAATGTAAGTGATATCAAACTCTTGTAATAGTATATGCCAGCGGGCGATCTTCCCTGATGTGGTGGGCTTTTCGAACATGTACTTCAAAGGGTCCATTCGGGCTAGCACTAGTATCTTATGTGCTCTGAAGTAATGTCGTAATTTTGTTGAAGCCCATACTAATGTGAGACGCGTCTTCTCCATAGGGATGTACTTCCATTCGTATTTGATCATTGTTCTACTAAGGTAGTAAACGGTCTTCTCTCTCTTGCCGTCTTCTTCATATTGTCCTAAAATTACTCCCATCGCTTTATCATTTGCCGAAAGGTATAGAATCAGGGGTCTTCCAGGAACTGGTGGCGATAGTATTGGCGGGCTAAGGAAGTATTTTTTGATGTTCTTGAAAGCTCCTGGCATTGGTCATACCATCTGTACTCGGTCCCTCCTTTAAGTAGTTTGTAGAAAGGATCGCATCTGTCTGAATACTGAGAGATAAATCTCCTGATGAATTATAGTCTTCCTATCAAACCTCGTAATTCTTTGATATTACTGGAAGGTAGCATCTTTAAAATGGCTCTCACTTTCACAGGGTCGACTTCAATCCCTCGGTTCCTAACTATAAAACCAAGTAATTTTTCGGAGGTACTCCGAAAACACATTTCTTAGGGTTCATTTTCAGTTGATATTTCTTAGCTCTCTATAGCACTAGTCGGAGGGCTTCAGCATGTCCTACTCGCATTTGAGATTTCACTAATATGTCATCGACATAGACCTCTACACATTTATGCATCATGTCATGAAAAATAGCCATCATGGCAGGTTGATATGTGGCTCCTACATTCTTGAGTCCAAAAGGCATGATGACATAGCAGTAAGTTCCCCATGGTATGGTGAAGGAAGTCTTCTCTTGGTCAGACTCTGCTAACTTAATCTGATTATATCCAGAGAAACCGTCCATGAAGGATAGCATCTCATGTCTAGCGGTGTTATCAATAAGAGTGTCATATGCGGGAGTGGGAAGTCATCTTTTGGGCATGCCTAATTGAGGTTTTGAAAGTCAATGCAAACACGTACCCTACCGTCTTTCTTGGAGACAGGTACTATGTTGGCAACCCACTTGGGGTAGAGGACAACTCGGATGAATTTAGCTTTGTATAGCTTGTCAACTTCCTCTTTGACTTAAAGGGCAGTCTGGGGGTGCATCTTGCAGAGTTTCTGCTTAACAAGTTTCGTAGCGAGTTCTAAGATAAGACGATGTTCTACTAGACTTGGGTCTAAATCGGGCATGTCCTCGTAGGATCATGTAAAAGAGTCGAGGTGTTCCTGCAGGAGTTGAAAAATCTGCTGATGTTCTTTAGGGTTAAGCGTTGCACTAATCAACAATTTCTTGGGTTTCTCGTCAGTGCCGAAATCGATTTCCTTCGTGGGTTCGGCGGCAGCCTGGGTCTATTCGTCGAAATGTTTAATAACCCGTCAAAAGTCCTGAGTCTCATTAGTGACTGATGTTCCTCCTTCATCCTCAATGAGCTCATATACTGCGAAATTACTAAGCTGGGGATTCAATTTTGCGAAAGACAACTCTTCATCAGTATAATTTATGATTGAAAGATCTTTGGTAAAGTGAAGGTCAAGGCCATTGATCCTTCTCTCGAAGTCGTGGAGTATCTCTTTCGGTATGATGATTGGCTTATTACTTCGCCGAGAGGCTTTGCGTCCTTGCGCGTGAGACGGGTCAGAGAAGGGAAGCCCCCTCGTTGACTGCAAACTTGAGTTGGGATGAAGAGTTCCCTTTCTTTTCCAAAGTTTTTTGATTTTTTGGGTTTTATATTTCTAGCTTTTTAGGATTTTCTATATTTTCTATTTTTTTTATTTTTGATAATAAATATGGTACAGGGTCGGTGGCCTCACAAGGCACCGGGAGAGTTGCTTCCTCTAGTTGAGGGAGCGAGACGGCTGCTGAAGCCGTCCGAGCGATCCTTCGGGGGATGTGGACTTGTTGCAAATTTGGTGTTTTTTTTTTTTGAAGTCCTCATCCAATGGGTCCTTCTGAATAAGTAATGCGGGTGACGAGGGTATCACATTTCAGATTTCCTCTACTAGGTTGATTGTCTCTTCCCCAAAGAAGCTTGAGAGATCATAATCGATTGAACCATCATCTCAAAGTTATTATATGATTGTTCTTACCGCGAGGGGGAATCTCCTAAAGGATCCCCAGGGGGAGGGAGCTCTTTCTCTTGATCTTCATAATAAGTCAGGATGAGCGCACATGCTCGGCAACGGGGCTGGCAATGGAAAGAAATGCAGGGAGATTCCCAAGGACATTCCCATCCTTTCAGGTTAGAATTAATGATAATATCTAATTCGCTCTCTTGATCTGATAAGGCGTGAAGTCCTAGGTTGGCTTGCTTTGCTAATTTGAGTGCAAGGAGGTCTATCCAGTAGTCATCGTCATCACTTGGTGGAGGTCGCCACTCTTCCTCGAGCGATTGCCAAAATATTTAGAGTTGTGGTGCATCTGGGGATGAAGGAGCATCTAATTGAAACTCCTATTCGGACTCTAGAAGCGGGACATGGGTGTCTCCTCTTGAGTTGAACAACTGACCATCGGGCTCTCCCTCTTCTGGTGCCAATAGCGAGGTTGGTGAATTACTGGTTGTGTTTATGGTTGTAGGGTCGGATCCGTCCACTTCAGTCGTTATGGAATGTGTGATCCCACTAGAAAACTGCTCTAGTATGTGAGTGCATGCTTCGCACCGGGGTTGATATGGGTGAAAGATACAAGGTGAGTCCCACAGGCATTCCCATCCTCCAAGGCCAAGGCAAAGGTGGATGCTCTACAAATTAATATTTTCTTGCAAGGTGTCATCCCCTTCCCATAGTGAGCATGAGTGTTCTTCGTCATCTCGTAAGGCTGCTATGTAAAAATCTTCGTCATCTGTAAATTCCCAATCCTGTAATTGTGGTTCAATTCCCGGAGGGCCTTCTTCCTTCCTTCTATGGGCTTTTCAGTATCAAATAAAGGTTTGACTCCTTCGAGCGGTTTATCGATGTCGTCGTTCAGGTTCGTCAATTCATTGAATGCTTTGGATATTAGTTCAATTTTCGTTTCCTAGGGTTTGGTGAAGGACAGTTCCTTTCGCCTTGGCACGTCTGCTTTCTCAGTAGTTCCATAGACAAAGTGGTCATAAATGAACCATTTCGATGAGGTAGGGAATAAATTGGCTGGTTGCCCATCCGATTGATAATCTAATCCTATGTATTTACGTATTTTGGTTGGGAATACAGGTCTCACACGACCTTACTTATTCTTACCAAGTCCGGTGTGGGGGACATATCCAAGTTGGTACATAAGATCCCACCCTTTCATCGCGGTTGGGTTAATGTCGTATAATTAAGTGAGGTCTGGGCCAACTTCCCTCCTCATTGGCTCTTGTTGTCGCTTTGGTTGAAAACCAGGAAGGGCAGGTGGGTAGACTTCTGCAATAGCTACTTTATCAGGAATTTGAGTCTTTCGGATGTGGCCCGTGTTTAGTATGGATTCATGGGTTGTCGGAATGCTCGCCACATAATCGGTATCCATCTCCTGAAGGGGTGCGTAGACATATATACGGACGATGGAGTCCTTGTACAAAAATTTAATGCATTGATGGTATGTGGGCGTGACAGCCTTCATCGATTCTAACCATTTTCTACCTAAAATGAGATTATATGTACTAGCGGAGTCAGAAACATGGAACGTAACGTCTTTTGTCACGGGTCCAAGGTGGACCTAAAGTTTAATAGTTCCTTTTACGAAACGATGTGAGTCGTCGTAGGCTATGAGCGACAAACAAGGCTAAGGGCATGACATCTTGTTCTGTGTATTTAAGTGTTTTCAATGTGGTGAGAGGGAAAATATTGAGTCCCGTGCCCGTATCGACTAGTGCATGGGGTACAGAAAATCCTCTAATTATGAATGTAAGATATATGGGGGCAGCACTCTCGCAAAGTGACTCCTTAGGCATGTCTGCATCCGTGAATGTGAGGGCGGGAGGTTGTGCCATGACAGAGATAATTTAATGAAGCTCATCCAGGGTCGTGTCTTCTTCCACTTGAGCGTCCTTATTAATAGTCAGTGATGATTAGGCGACTTCTTGATGAGTTCTAGTATAGATATCTAGGCTAGAATCTTTTGTAGATGTCGTAATAGATCATATTCTCGCCCTGGCTCGAGTGCTATTTCTTTGCCCGGCCGATGGACCCTAGGTGCAGGTGGTTGAGGTGGTTGCGGTACAAGAATTGGTGGTGGGATGACGTGATGTGGGGGTGGCAAGTCGATTTCCCTTTCTCTCGTGTTCCCCTCGAGTAGTTGTGCATGCGTGAAATCTTTATTCCGTGGGAAAGGAGGAGGTGGATAGTTGGTTCCTGACTTGAGAATGGGATATGTCAGTTGCTGGTCAAACCTAGCATGACTCGACGTCGGTGCATTTGTGAAGTGAGTGAAGTTGGGGGGTTGGAGCG
The DNA here is from genome assembly GCA_021018995.1 of Chloranthus sessilifolius. Classification (NCBI taxonomy): domain Eukaryota; kingdom Viridiplantae; phylum Streptophyta; class Magnoliopsida; order Chloranthales; family Chloranthaceae; genus Chloranthus; species Chloranthus sessilifolius. The sequence goes on from CM037593.1 coordinate 89,392,355, forward strand.
CGTGTCTGTATGGCACTACTCTAAGGTAGGAGGTATTGCGTGTGATCCTCTTCCTCTAAGAAAGTAGACACCAGCGTCTCACACGGGTTTAGGTATTCTTTTCGCTCACTTTGCTCTTCATCTGACAAATACTCAGTTCTGGCTTCACTCTCTCGGCTGGGAGTCATGTGGGTGACACTGCCTACCCGTGCGATAGTTGGAACGACAGTTTGAAGAACATGGCATCCATACTCAAGTCCAGAGTCGGGTGAAGGGAGTGGTAACACTACTGGTTCAAGATTTGGCGGAGTCAAAGGTTCTAGTGGGGAATGACGGAGGAATGGCCTCCTAGCCCTAAAGGAATGGACCCGTATTTGAGTAAACTTTGGATATGGAGGCGGGCTCAGTGGCGCGATCTGTGTGATCAAGGCAGAGGGGTGTAAGGAGGAAGGAGTTCTTATAGGGGCAGTAACAATGTCAGAGGGTAGGATACGAGTGATTAATGCTGACGATCGGAAATAAGGTTGCCTGGGGAGATCTACGATAGTGACCTGGGTCGGCACCCCTTGGTTGTGGTTGGGCATGGGGTTATTTATGATCCCTAAATTTTATTGGGGTTGATTGTTATTAGGGTTAGGGTTCCTAAAAGCCTCCCAATCAATTTGATTCTGGTCATTCATGTCATAAATTACGTCCCTGAGAACCCAGCAGTCCTCTAGGTTGTGTCCCGCGTACCGATGGAAGGAACAGTATTTACCATAGTCTAGATTTGCAGGCCATGGCCTAGGCTTTTCTTGCTAGAATCATAAGAGATTCTGGGCTCTAAGGAGGCAGAAGATGTTAAGAATTGTATTGGGTAAAGGGGGGTAGTGTTCCTGCTTCGGCTGGTAAGGTCCCCTAGTTGGGTTAAAGTTTTGAGGTGGGGTTATGCTGTTATAATTCGACGCGTGGGCCGGTCAGTTCTGTGTTGCGTTTTGGGCCTGATAAGTGTTAGGGTATTGGTTTCTATTTTGATATTGGCCTTAATTTAGGTTTTGGCCCTAGTTCTAGTTTGCGTACCATTATTGATTAGCGCCCTGATTTTGACCAACGTATCGTTGTTGGGTTTGATTCTGCCCGAAGTTGCACGGTGGGAAGTTCTCGTTATTTAAATTTTATCCTTGGTTGACAACCATATTAACTTGTTCGGTTCCTGAGGCTTTCATATTATTTTTTTATTTCGACTCATTGGAAGAGCCCACCTTTGATGTGACTATGGATAATGCGAGATCTCTGCCCTTGAAGTGTCGCGCTAGTCGGGATGCCTGAGAGTGAAGTGTAGTGAAGTCGGGGCAATCGCTGATGACTAGTGCGCTCCTTAGTGGTTTCTTAGTATTGTCAATGATGATGTCAATTGAATATTTCTCTTTCATTGAAGGACCAGTTTTAGCAGCAAGCTTTCGCCATCTAGCGACGAAGTCAGTGAATTCTTCATCTGGTCCTTGCTTGGCCACCATCAGATTGCTGAGGCTAACCGTCTCTTGAATCAAGTGTTTGTATTGGTCTAGGAATCGACCGACTAGATCATTAAAAGTCTCTATCTTATAAAGTGGGAGCTCCGCGAACCAGTCTAGAGCTCCCCTTCTAATGGACGTTGAAAGTAGTGAATGAGAAGTCCTTGATTATCGCGTATGGGTCAGCAATCATTACAAAGGAGAGCCAAGTGATGGTTCGGATTTCCGGTGCCATTGTACATAGTAAATTTTGGCAGTTAAAATCCCATGGGTAGGTCAAATTCAATGTCTCGACAGAATTTATCGAATTCGAACGAGCAGCCTGGGCATTCCCTCTTAGCCATGTATTCATCGAGCATTTTGGGGAGGTCTTCAATCTTTATAGTGTTGTCTTTGGGAGTGACGCGTGAAATACCCTTGTCTAGCAAACTATCGTTAAAGAACGTGTGAGTATGTTGCCTCAATGGCGTAGCGCGGGCTGACACCGTGCTTGGAGTAGAAGGTGGTCTCTCTTGTCATTCTTGTTCTCCTGAGAATTGTCATGACCTAATAGTGTCATACGCCGCGGCTAATCCTTTGAGTAATTCCTTAGAGTCGTCATCTCCTCTTTGTATCCTTTGAATGCTAAGTTCTACAATTTATTGAGTAGTAAGGTTTTGCCCGATGCGGCTCTCTCTTCCGTTACGACTACTATCGGCGTGTGTAGTAGAGAAGGGATTCTCTTGTTCTCCGGCAATATTAACCTCTGGCTATCGTGGGCTAAAATCATGAAGCGGCTCTTCATATGAGGGGTTGTCATGCTAGGCCCACAATGGTGGGTCTCCTAAACTTACTCTTCGTATACCAGACATCCCGAGTCTTTGGCGAAGACTCATATAAAAAGAACTTAAATGACACGACAGGAACGAAAAATAGGGAAGTAAAATAAAGCTAACTATCTAAAAAAAGAGAGGGTTTGCAAAAGTATCCTATCGCGATCGCCAATCTATTGGTGTGCACTTTTTTTGGGTTCCTCTTTGTTCTCGTTGAATAAGTGGCTTCCAATTATGTCCTGATGGACTCTAGCAATGCTATATATGTGATAAGATGGAGGTAAATGGTAATAGGAGGAATTTCCTAGGAAGATTCCTAGTCGATTTGCGATCATCAACTGTAGATATTTATCGACGCTACAACACGTCAATGATCACGCGTTTAAGCAGGTGTGGGTTACGTCTATACTGAATTGTCCGTCTACGAACGTCAGCAGCAGTATCTTCTTTTAGTTAGATAGCTTCATCTTTCCTTTTAGTTTCCCTTGTTGTGGTTTTGGTCGATTTAGATTCTTCTTTTTTCTATTGTTAGTTATGATTATGATGGGTTATTTAGTGTCCTGATGCTATCAGGAGTCCAATCATTTTCGGTTTCTTGGTATCATTAGGAGTTCAATTAATGTCAAAGTCCTGGTACTACTAAGAGTCCAATCAATTCTAATCTCCTACTGGTACTAGGAGTGCATGTGCATCAGTTCCAATAATATTCCAATTAAATAAAAGAGTCCAATTATATTGCAATTCTATATGAAGCAAGTCTGCTAATTATATTGCAATTACAACTAAAGCAATTAAGATAATCCTACTAGAATTCTAATTGAAGAAAATAAAGACTAATTTTTACTACGACTCTAATTGAAACAATAAATCAATTTACTAAAATATAAATAATCGAGGCAATAAAATTAACTTTTTTCTTTTTAGAATCATAATCGATGGATTAATTATGATAAAAATCTAACTAATAATAAGCAAATTAACTTTCCTAAATTCTGGTTGAGATAATAAGTTAACTAAACTAGAAGACTGAATTGAATCAAAGCAAATAATAATATAAAGGCCTACTTGATGCAATTAGTCAATTGTACTGAAGCAGAAAAACTAACTATAATTAACTAACTAATCCTAAACAATCTAAAAAAAGGGGGGTTTGGCCCGCTATGCCAAGGAGGATTGGCCTCGTTCCCAAGTATCCTCTGTATGCTCCCTTGGGCAAATCGGATGGCTGAGATAAAAGATAGATTGATATTTGAGTAATAAAAAAAAATAGTTTTAGAATTGAATTCAAAATTATAATAAGAAATTAGATTGAGAAACTAAAGTTATGAATTGAAATTTATAATTTTTTGGATTGTTTGTGGTACGAAAATATAAAATTGAATTATAAATGAAAATTTAGGACTGAATTCGGGTCCGAAATCAGAAAATCAGACCGTATGATTAGGGACTGGTTCTGAAACTCTGAGAATCAGAATCAGAAATTAATGATAGGACTGTAAATTTTGATTTTGGAGTTGAATCAAAGCCTAAGGTTGGTAGATCGGACCGTAGAATTAAGGGCTGGTTCTAGAAATTGAGAGCTAGAACCGGATAAAGAGAATTTCGGTCCGAAGAGGGTGCTACGGTCTAAAAATTAGAAGTAGAATTGATCAATCAAACTAAGGGGGAAGCCTAAGTCTAAAGAAAAATTAAATTCTTACCTAGAGTCGGGGCTGCGGAGAGGAATCATCGAGGATTTGGGGGTTTGAATATCGAAATCATGACTAATTTTCTCTATGGGCTTGTCCTCAAAGTTTTCTGGTTTCGAAGTTCCAAAAAATTTCATTCTCTCTCTCAAAATTGTCAGCCTCTCCTTCATGTTCTATTCAAAGGGGATGCTACGGTCTAAAAATTAGAGTCGGGGCTGCGGAGAGAAATCTCGAAGTTCGAATCTCAAAATGACTAATTTGCTCTAGGGATTCGTTCTCGGAACTCTCTGATTTTGGAATTTACGGTCTCTCCTCTCTAAATTTTGCAGCCTCTCTCTCTCTCTTCGAGAAAAAGAGCTTTTATAGATTGTCCTTCAATTACGCGCCTATTTAAGGGCGTTTAATTGAATTGTGCGCCAGTTTTCTGGTGCTTAATCGCTTTGAGTCAGTCACCGGCTCAGTGAGCGACCGGCTGACTTACTCAACGATTTTCCTAGTCCTAACGAAATTAGAGTTAATTATGCCGGTGTTGGAACGTGCATAATCCGATTAAGCATGTTACCTGAAGTGCTTAATCGAGGAAACGTAGGGGTCAAAGATAATGATACTAGGTCGGGCGTAGGCCAATTGCGCGCAGGTGGTGTAGCGCTCAATCCGATCGTGCGTCTGTTTCCAGGCGCATAATCGAGTCTCGAAATGATCTGTGAAAGGAAGTTTGGTCTGAAAGGGGGATTGATCGCGTGCTTGTGGTTCTACGCGTGATCGAATTACGTGTAGGTTTTCAGGCGCTTAATTCAGGGTTCTCCGGGTATGGTTTCAAGAATGGAATGCAAAACTATTGTTTCAGTCTGCATTCCTGACTATATACTATTGCTTAGTATATAGCCTCCCTACATTGGGATCTGAGCCACAGAGCTATTATTTCAACCTGTGTTCAACCATGTACTGTTGCATGGTCCCACGTCGAGGGTTAAAAAGGTCAAGGGCTGACCAAACGAATTTGTGTACTCCGAGAGGGCGAAATGGGGGTGTCTACAGTTAGGAACATTTTCTTTGTTTTGACTTAGTTTGGTCTTAGTTGGGGTGTATGAACGATGGAGATATTTTTCTTGTTTAGTTTTGCCTTAGTTGGGGCAAGTTTTTTTCTTTTTTTAGTTTTGGTTGGAGTGTGTAAAGGGTGTCGGGGCATTTTTTTAGTTTAGTTCGGTCTTAGTCTGGAGCATTTTCTTTTAGTTATTGGGGTACATATTTCTTTAAGTCTGGAATGTTTTGGATAGGGTTTAACAAGGGCATGGTTTAGGCTAATAATTAGTATCAAAGATCACCCAATTTAGGCCTGTGAAGGTGTTGTCCTGGGCATTTTTTTTCTTTGTATTTCTGAGGAATTGCACGCTTCACTCTGAGCGCATAAATTAATTACGCGCCAGAGGGTGGACACGCGTTCAGAGCGTCAGAACATCGTTAAGCACCAGTTTTCGATCATTTGGCCGAGTTAAACACATGGCACCGGGCGCGTGATTAGGGTGGTGGCTGGTCACTATAGGGGTGACCATTGGCATTCACTTTCTTAGTAGCTTACTAATATCATGTAGTATTTCAGCGTCGGGTTTGTCGAGGATATTCAGGCGAGGGAGGCGGCTGCTGCCTCTCTACGCCTGGAGAGTCAAGTTTAGCTTTTTTTTTTGATGTGGCATAATTCAGTTTAGGTTATTTCATCTTTATTTTATTCGGGCATGTCTTGTGTTGGTTTGTTGGATTCTTTGTGCAAGCTGTTCCAAACTCTGCTCCCGAGGCTCCCCCTCAGGAATCTGCTCCTATCCCTACTCAGGTATATTTTAGTTATTTTGTTCATGAAATATTTGTCATTATGGTATATTTTGGATGTATTTGTTTGTTCTTGTTGCAGCCTCGTTAAATCGTTCATTACATGCCTCCTATTTGAGACGGTTGGCGACTCTTTCCTTTTCAAAGTTTTTTATTTTGTTTATGTATATATTAGATTTCCTTTGACTTGGTGTGGTTATGCAGGTCTGTCAACTTGAGGAGGCGCATCTAGAGGTGGCGCGAGCGCGCGCCACTCCAGAGGCGAGACTGATCCTTGGGGAGACACAGAGTTGCAACGACTTATTTGTCGAGATGATGGTTGTGCAGAGGACTCAGGCTAAGGTATTGGAGGCAGCGCGTCGAACGATGCAGGCAGAGTCGCAGGTGACCCTAGATCAGCTGCAGTATCATTTGGCAAGGAGTGAGCGGGGGATACTTAGGTTGGCTTGTTATCTTGGTGGGTCAGACTCGAGGGCTACGGGTTCCTCAGCCGGGCAGTCTCGTCACACGTCTCATGATCGTGTCAAGGGTGATACTCGTGAGGATTTTGTTATTCATGAGGTTCTTATGAGGTATCCTCCTCATTCGCGATCGAGGCGATCTGTTAGTCAAGCGAGTGAGGGGGGTTTTGTGGCGGGGCCTCGTCGTCTAGAGGTTTCAAGGACTGCAGGTGCTGGGATTATGTTTTCAGAGGACCAGTCTGTGGACCTCCGAGTTGATGATATCGGGGAGAGCGGTGATCGGCCATCCCAGCGACAGCGTAGGGAGTAGGGGTGCATGCGTGTATTTTTATATCCATGGCATGTGTGTGTGTTATATATATAGGGGAGATTCCCCCGGTGATAACTGTAAAAAGAAATGAAAAGATTTTGACATATATAGAGATATTTTTTGTTTAGATGTACCCGATTGGCTCCTATTATTTTAGTTACCTCTTGCGTCTGCTTTTGCTTTTTAGTTGCTTTAATGCCATCGACCATCATTGGGACTTGGATGCTTCCTAAGCTGGTCCGATGATGGTTGAAGGTTGCTTTGTATCTGCACATGTGAGAGTAATGTTGTTAGTAGTTTTTATTCTCCCCCTTGCTATTTATCAAGGGGGTAAGTGTCTCAGACCGGAGTCTGATAGCAAAAGATGGAGATGTGCTCTCTTTTTGTTCTTCCTCTTTTTTTGAAATGACAACAATGCAACAGGGAAAGAAAATAGCTAAGATAGAAATAATAACAAAATAATAAAAATAAAAATGCCCCAATGTAGGAGCGTGGTAGGATTGGCAGTATGGTATCTTCGATAGCACTTTTTGGATGGTAACTTCGTCTTTCCTCATCTTCTTTGTGGACAAGTCAGCGCTTCTTATATGAATCTCCTTCTAATCCAAAAAAATGTCCCCGCGTCAAGATGCAATGGAGCTTTTCTGGGTTTCGAGATTAGCACTTTGGGTCTATAAGCAGTCATGGGTATTTGGTGAGTTAGTTTTGAAGAAAAGTTGATCGGTACTGTCATCGAACCGGGGAGGTCTCTTTGATCGTGTAAGTTGTATACGGGGGTCTATCCTAGGGTGGTGGTCATCCTATCCTGTGGTTATTAGGGAGAAGTATGGTAGGTATAGTAGGTGATTGCATCAGTCATCATTCATCAGTTTTCAATTTCATTTCTAGGAACATCCTGTAAGGCTTATGATTTATCATCAGAAGTAAAAATAGAAGAGGTGAGTAACGCTCAGTGACGTGGGGAATAGTTTGTATCTAATGCTTCCCAAAAGGGATAAGTAACAACCTTTTTTCTCTGAGGGGATACGAGATGCCATGATCGAGCTCTTCGTCATGTTTCGCTGCCACCAAAATATCACATTCTATGGTTAGCAGAAGTTCGTCCTCCTCCCGCCACCTTACGACGAAATCTAGTAGTATGGGGACATCAGGGATGCCCTCACAGCTTGCTTATACACTTTTAGTAACGTTACCAGGGATGTCCTCACAGTCTGCTTATGCTTCCCTAAGCTCATTGACTTGTTCATTCGTCGTAATGCTCTCACTCAAAATTTTTGATGTATGTATTCTTAAAAGCATCCTGCTAGCGTAAGAATAATGAGTTTTGATTGAACCTAACATCTTTTTTTTTTTTGCTCTAACATCTCCTCCAATGGCGGGGGAAGGGAAAATGAGAATTGAGTGTTACTTATGTTTTTAATAGAGGTTAGATAGGCCACTAGTCCTTTAATCAAATTGCTCAAGTGAGAAAAGGTGGGCGATAAATCGGAGGTTTTAAGGATATTCTGAGAATTGAAGGTGTACGACCAATGAATGGGTCGTGATGACTACGAGGGTGCTAAGTATAAGTATTTAACCATGGGATGTAACGATTACAGGGCTAAGGGTAATATTTTCTAAGGTACATGGCGTTCCAAGGGCTAGGGAGTTCTTTCCCATTTCGGTTCGCCAGTTTGTAGGCATTTCCATGGTATGCGGCTATTATGACATATGGGCCTTCCCAGTTCAATTTTAGTTTTCCTTTCGGATGGGCGCGCTTGGGAGGCATGATTTTCTTTAAGACTAATTCCCTAATATTAAAGGTTCGTTCAAGGACTTTCTTATCGTAAGCCCTGGTCACTCTCCTCTGATATACCTGAGCGTGATCAGCTACACTTAGACGTGTTTCATCAAGCTGCTCTAGCCATGTGAGTAGGGAAATTCTCCTCTTGTCTAAGGATAGCTCATCATCGAATTGAATTTGTAAGGATGGTACTTGTATCTCATATGGTAGGACTGCCTTCATCCCGTAGGTAGGGAGGTAGGGAGTTTGGCTAGTGGTCGTACTAATAGAGGTCCTACAGGCCCAGAGTGCTTCTAGTAGTCGTTCAGGCCAGTCAACTCCATTGCTCATTTCTACTCTGCATTTTAGGATTTGAATCAGTGTTTTGTTCATAGCTTCAGCCTGTCCATTGCCTTGAGGGTAGAACGGTGATGAGTGGCATAGATCGATGTCGTACTTCTTGCATAACTTCTTCATCTTCTCCGCGATGAACTGTGGTTCGTTATCAGTGACATATATCCTGGGTACTCCAAACTTGGTGATGATATTTTGAATGATAAACTTTATGAATGTTGAAGTGGTGATTCTGACATAGGATTCAGCTTCTGCCCATTTGGTGTAGTATTCGGTCGCTGTAAGTATCAACGTGTGTTTGTGGGGAGAACGGGTAATTCTCTCTTGACGGTCTATGCTACCTCATGGGCGAGTACTGTCAGCTTTTCGATGAAGAAGGTCTTAGTATTTTGCTCAATGGGTATTTGGATGACCAAGGCTAGCGTGACTAAGGAATCAGCGAGCTTGTTTTCTAATCTAGGGATGTACATGAAAGAGATTCTTTTAGACTTCTTTACTAAATATTGAGCGGTTTCTAAGTATGCCATTAGCCTCATTTCCTTAGTTTTCCATTCTCCTATGACTTGTGAAATTACTAGTTTAGAATCACTGATGGTTTTTAACTGTTTAACACCTAATTGTAGTGTTGCTCGTAGTCCAGCTATAAAAGCTTCGTATTTTGCGACATTGTTAGTGACAGGAAAATCTAGTTGAAAAGTCTTAGGTCTTAGGTATGATAACTCCTTCTGGGCTTAGAAGGACTATCCTAATGCCTTTTCCTTTATGATTTAGAGCATCGTCAAAATGAAGGATCCATGAGGTTTTATCGGGCTCTTCGTTATGAATCGTGAGTAGGTCCTCATCGGGGAAATCTGCATGCACGGGCTAATCACTCGACAGTGGGAGATCTGCGAGGTAATCGGCAACTACTTGCCCTTTGATTGATTTCTGCGTGATGTAAGTGATATCGAATTCTTGCAAGAGTAAATGCCAGCGAGCGATCTTTCCTGATGTTGCGAGCTTTTTGAATATGTACTTCAGAGGATCCATTCAAGCTAGTACTAGTATTTTATGTACTCCGAAGTAGTGTTATAATTTGGTAGAGGCCCACACCAATGTGCGGCAAGTCTTCTCCATGGAAGTGTATTTTCGTTCGTATTCGACCATCATCCTACTGAGATAGTAGATAGCCTTCTCTCTCTTGCCTTCTTCTTTATATTATCCCAGAATTACTCCCATTTCTTTGTCATTCACTAAGAGGTATAGAATTAGGGGTCTTTTGAGGACTGGTGGCGATAGTATTGGTGGGTTAAGAAGGTACTTCTTGATCTTGTTGAAGGCTTGCTGACACTGATCATATCATTTATACTCAGTTCCTCCTTTAAATAGTCTGTAGAAAGGATCACATCTCTCCGAATGCTGGGAGATAAATCTTCTGATGAATTGCAATCTTCCTATTAGGCCTCATAACTCTTTGATATTACTGGGAGGCGACATCTCGAGGATGGCTCTGACTTTTGTAGGGTCAACCTCGATCCCTCGCTTGCTGAATATGAAATCGAGTAATTTTTCAGAAGTGACCCCCAAAGACACATTTCTTTGAGTTCATTTTTAGCTGATATTTCTTAGCTCTTTGTAACACCAGTCGAAGCACTTCAACATGTCCTACTCATATTTGGGACTTAACTAATATGTCATCGACGTAGACTTCTACACACTTATGCATCATGTCATGAAAGATAGCCATCATAGCGAGTTGATACGTGGCTCCTGCGTTTTTGAGCCCAAAAGGCATAACGACGTAACAGTATGTTCCCCATGGTGTGGTGAAGGAAGTCTTCTCTTGGTCGAACTCTGCTAATTTGATATGATTATATTCAGAGAAATTGTCCATAAAGGATAGCATTTCATGTCCAGCGGTGTTGTCGACTAGAGTGTCAATTTGTGCAAGTGGGAAGTCATCTTTTGGGCATGCCTGGTTGTGGTTTCGGAAGTCGATGCAAACCCGTACTCTGTCGTCTTTCTTGGAAACAAGTACTATATTGACGACCCACTTAGGGTAAAGAACGACTCGGATAAATTTGGCTTTGTGTAATTTGTCGACTTCCTCTTTAACTTGGAGAGCGGTTTGTGGGTGCATCCTGCAGAGTTTCTGCTTAACAAGCTTTGCATTGGGTTCTAAGACGAGGCGATGTTCTACTAAACTTGGGTCTAAACCGGGCATGTCCTCGTAGGATCATGTGAAAGAATTGAGGTGTTCTTGCAGGACTTGTGCAATTTGTTGGCGTTCCTTGGAGTTGAGTGTTGGGCTAATCAGTAGCTTCTTGGGTTTCTCTTCAGTGCCAAAATTAAGTTCTTTTGTGGACTTCGCGGCAGCTTGGGTTTGCTTATCGAAATGCTTGATAACCCATCAAAAGTCCAGTGACTCCTTGACAACTGGTGTTCTTTCTTCATCCTCGATAAGTTCGTATACTACGAAATTGCTACACTAGGGATCTGAGTTTGCGAAAGGTAACCCTTCATCGGCATAATCTATGACTGAGAGATCCTTTGTAAGGTGAAGGTCAAGACTACTGATTCTTCTCTCAAAGTCATGAAGTATCTTGTTCGGTATGATCATCGGCTTGTTATTTAGCCGGGATGCTTTACATCTTCGTGCGGGAAATGGGATAGAAACGTTAGGAGAAAAGTCTCCTTGTTGGCCACAAATTTGGTTCGGGACGAAGAGTTCCCTTTCTTTTCTGGGATTTTTTATTTTTTTAGATTTTGTATTTCTAAATTTTTAGGGTTTTCTGTTTTTCTATTTTTTTTAATTTTGCTAATAAATATGATACATAGTCAGTCGCCTCAAGGGGCACCGGGAAAATTGCTTCCTCTAGTTGAGGGAGCAAGACGACTGCTAGAGTCGTTCGGGCGATTCTTCAGGAAATGCGAACTTGTTGTGAATTTGGCATTTTTTTTTTGGAGTCCTCATCAAATGTGATCTTTTGAATGAGTGATGCTGGTGATAGTGGCACTAACGCTTGGACTTCTTCTGCCACATTGATCGCCTCTTCTTCGAAGAAGCTCTGAAGATCTTGTCAATTGAACTATCATCCTCTGGGTTGTAATAATGTTATTCTTCCCACTGAGGGGGATGTTATTCACTGAAAAATACCACTTTTCACCTCTTAACCTACCCTTTGTTGGGCCTTGAAGCTCACTAATAATCGTGTGTTAAGTATGTTTTGTAGTTAGCAATAAAATGTGCAGCTTAATACAAAATCCATCCTTATTGGCCCAAAGAAGAGAAAGAATACATGCAGAGATGACAGAGAAGCCAAAGCCTAATGGAACACCCTGGTAGTGCTCACCATGGTGACTCATTTGTTGGTCATCATTGACCAAAAGTCTAGCAGATGGATGAAGTTAGCTGAGAATGGTGGAAACTGCAACAGCAGCAAGTGCAATGCATCAGAGCATAAAAAGACAGATCTCACAGAGTTGAGAAGCTCCCTCGCAAAGCTAAGGATGCAGTGGAAGATGCCCTTGCACAGGTAGGATGCACAGTCAAGAGGAGAGCTGTAAAGACCTTGCAAAGATCTTGCGGATTAAAACCCTCAGAATTTGTGATCACGAAGCTCTCACGGAGATCAAGCCTTAAAGTAGCGACGCGAAGAACAAAGCGAGCCCATATGTATACTGAGCAAAATGTCACCTCGCGGAGTTCTTGCGTGGCCTTAAAAGAGAGAGACGCCCAGAATTCTCCTCGCGCAAATCTCATGCACTCTGAAGCCTTACCACTTACTATGCGAGCGCGGGAGGATACCTGCGCGAGTACTCAGCGAGAGAGAGATCTTCTGAAGCTCCACTATGCAAGAAGTCTAGGCACTCCAGATCATCTCTACAACAGCATTGCAGCGTAAAGGAACTGTGTGATTAACTGAAGATTCACTGCATGAGTGAACACTTCCCACCAGCCAAAAGCTACTCCTCGAAGGCTCTGCAATTGTGCGAATGAATGAATGCATATGTCAGCCCTGCGAAGCACGGGCTCCCCACTTTTCAGTTTTAACTCAAGGACCTTTTAGGAATTTCCCAAGGCTAGGGCACACTTCTCGAGGCATGAATCTTGAGGCGCACATCTCAAAGCATTCAAGGATCGTGACAGTGTCATGTCTGCTAAAAAAATTAGGGTTAATCTCTTCAGAGCCAAGGCCATATGGACAGGGTATATAAGTTGTACTTAGAGTTTAGTTTTAAGAATCAATCCTTCTCTTCATCCTCTGTCGGCTGAGAGCTCCAGCAGGCTAAGGTTAGGATTTGATCACCTCTTTTTCCTATTTTTCTTCTCTCTTAGCCCAGCACTTGCTGGTTAATCCCCCTGTAAGCAGCTAGGTTTAGTTTATTTCAGTTTTGTAATAGGTTTTGTATACATTGGGATTTTGGATGAGTAGTTATGTACAGGCTGCAGCTTGGAGACAGTTCATTGTAAATTTTGCTTTTATCAATGGATTACTGTTTTAATGACTAATTAAATCTAAAGATCTTATAGTTTCTTTAGATGTCTATAGGATCATGAATTTGGGATGAGCCCATTCAATTTCCAATATATCTATTATTTACCATATGATTTTCCTTGGTTTAATAGCCTCATGGAAAGCAATGCTGAATCTGTAGTGAGATCTGGGGAGCTCGGAGGCCTGTGGACTATGGTGGTTGCAGTAGTTTATATGTTCTTTTTCAGACCTCTGTGGTATGGATAGACCAATGGGATACCTTGTGACCATTTGAGTGGACAGAGTATAGCCCTAAGGTGGTGTCCAGCCACTTGTTTAAGAAGGATTCTTCTCTCCTGCACATGAGCTTCTAAAGCCTTGTGAGGAGGTTTGTACAGGAACTGGCTCCCCTCTGTTTTACCGAACCGATATCAGATGTTAGATCTGAGTTCTCTGTAGTAATTGCAGCTTGAGGCTGAGTCATTGCAGGCCTTTTGTTGCAATGATCAGCTGAATCTAATGCCTTATTCAACCTATTGCATGGTCCTTTTTGTGGGCACAGTAAGCCTTTGGCCTTGGCAAAGCACTTCGGATCTTATGGGTTGGAATACCTATGGATGTCAGTCAGATTTGTGCACAGATCTGGGGAGCTTGTAGCACTAGCATTACATAGTGCTGTAATAGTATCCATGGCCTAATCTGATCCAGTGGTTGGGAAAATGATCAGTCCACTCCTCTGGATTAGATTAGCAACTTCTGGCTTGATCAATGGGATTTGACAGACTCTATAAGATAGGTTATGGCCATTTGAGTAGACAACCTACAGCCTTAAGAGCGCCCCAAATGGCATGGGTTAAGTTGGATATTTCTACCTTGTTGAGGCTTTTGATAGCGTCTCAGCAAGGAACACTGCAAAGACGAACTGAATCTGAGTTACATTACTATTTTAATTCTAACTTAGCCTGCTTACTTCTCATAATTTTTATATTTTATTTTGGCATACACCATCATCATCTTCTCATTATCCCTTTCTTTAGGATAGGGCTACATTTTATTCTCTTTTGTTAGGGTTAATTTAGTGTAGTCATGACACCCAACTCCCTTTCTTTAGGATTGCCAGATTTGTAGCCAGAATTGGAGGCCTACTACTATAGCCCATTTTGGGTTCTAGATCAATTTCTCTGTGGGATAAACTCTTACTTATCAAAACTTACTACAATAGGCCTTGTATCTTGTAGGTCTAGGATGTTTAGGAATGTTGTTTTCACCATATCTTTATCCTCTATTTCACTTCGATGTTAATTTTCTTCCAACACCAAATAAATCAACAGCAAAGCATCAATAACCTAAAATAAAACCTCAATAGATCCTAACAACAAGTTTTTGGCGCCGCTGTCGAGGACCTTGATCTTTTTAGTAGATCTGAGTTGTACTATAATTTAGATTGTCAAATTCTATGTAGTTGTGCCTAATTTAGAATAAAGTACTACTGATATTTGTTTGGAATTTTACAGAAATTGACAGCAGAAGAAGGGAAAAGCTAAAGTCACATCTGGAGTGTAGCTAGCTCTGTTTGCACTTCCTTTCCCTTAAATCTCAGTCCATTTATGTTTAATTCCCTGATTTTTGTTTGGTGTAAATTTGTGTAATTGTTAATTTTTGTTTAAAATTCTTTGTTTATGCTTATAAGCATTTTCTGTACTTGTTGTGGGTGTGAGTATATGCATGGTCGAAGGTCCATAAACCCCAAGTTAGAACCTCCAAGTCCAGAGGTTGAAAGGATCCTTAGACCTTGGCACACCGCAAAAGGCCCTGCTGTTGAGATTGAACCAGCTGTCATGGCTGAGAGGCAGAGAACACTAAAATAGTACAATGTACCTGGGGAGTACACCTCTCCCTTCTGCATTCAGTTTCCCTCTGTTGAGGGGAATTATGAAATTAAGTCCTCCACCATTAATATGATGCCTTCATTTCATGGGCTTAGTAAAGAAGATCCCTACAAGCATATCAACCAATTTTTAGCACTTTGCACTACCTTCAATATTGCTGGCTTGAGGCCTGAGGCCACTAAACTGAGGCTTTTTTCTTTTTCACTAAAAGACAAAGCGACGCGCATTAACTATCGCTCCCGATAGCGACATCTGATCATGGAGTGACCTTCAAGCCAAATTCATTCCCATGAACAAAACCAGCGAGATGAGGACAAATATTTTGTCATTTACTCAATCCTCAACTGAAGATTTTTATGAAGCTTGGGAAAGATTCCAGGAAATGTTAAATTAATGCCCCCACCACCAAATTCTAATGTGGCAGCATGTCCAAGTATTTTATCAAGGAATTAATCCCAAGAGCAAGGATATGGTGGATGCTTCCTGTGGTGGTAGCTACCTCCATAAGACAGCTAAGGAAGCTTAGGAGCTGTTTGACATAATAGGGGAAAATTCCATATAACAGGAGTCTCTGTCACGCAATGACAGTAAAATTCCAGCTAAGATGGTGAAAGAGGCCACCCCTAGAGGTGGAATATATGAAGTGAAGGTGCAAGGTGATTTGGAGAGGAAGGTGGACAACCTGAGCTTAAAGTTTGAAAATTTGATGAATGTGATGCAGCCCCGGATGGCTGCATAGGTGGAGGAGGCATGTCTGATATGCCAATCTCCCACACATTCTATTAATGATTATCCATCTGCCAACTAGTTTCTGAATTTTGTTATGGAGCATGCTAATGCTGCTCAAACTTTTGGGTAGCAGCCTGCTGGGTATTCTTGGAGGAACCACCCAAATCTGAGCTGGAGACAAGACTCATATCCTCAACCCCAGCAGTAGCAAATGGTAGCTCCTTACGGACCCCAGCACCAGTTTAATCAAGGTTACCCACCAAGGCAAAATTTTCTGTTACCTGCCCCATAGTCTAACCAATTGGTCCTGCCCCCACAATAGCCTAGATCCTCTTCATTTGAAGAGCAGATTCTGGCTTCAATGTAAAATTTGGGGAACTTGGTGCATACTGTCAACTCTCATGGACAGAGCATCAAGAAGATTGAGGACCAGCTGGACCAGATTTATAATGCTCTGAATAAGAGGGAGGAAGGAAAATTGTCGAGTCAGCCCTTAACAAATCTGAAAGGTCAGTATATGATTGGTGATGCATCCTCTGCTCAGGAGGAAGCTAGTGCTCAGTGATCCAAATCTTGGAAATAAGTGTATCATATGTATGACAATTTTGTTTTGATTTGTGTTCTTTAAAATTCTGTCCGTTGTGTTTTTTGAGTTTGTTGAATTGCTTATGTTGCTTTGTCTGTGTTTGCATTTGGTGATTGAATATATGTGCATATGTGTCATCTGAATTTGTTGTGTTTGTTGACAAATGGCTGAGGTGCCCTTATCATAATTTGCATGAAGTTGAGCTGAAAACTTATTTTTAGGATTCTACAATGTTGATGAACTATTGATTGAAATTGGGTATATATTTTTCATGCTTGAAATGAAGTACCTCTCTGAGGGTTGGTGCTCATGCACAGTGGTTGGGTGCACAACAGTAGGGATGCACCAACCAATGTGTTGCACTGAGCTAAAGGAGTAAAGGTTGTGAAGAAATGTTGTCTCACAGATCTAGAAGGCGTAAATGTGTTGTGCGAGCCATCTCTTGGCTTGCTTACGTGCTAAAACACCTGAGCAATGGCTGTAAAAGTACATCACGAAGTTACTTTCAGCTTCGCGAGCCCAATGTGGTGTTCTGCGCGACTGATGTGCGAGGTAAGAACTCTAAAAGGTAATAGTTGTCGCACACTAAAGCCACTATTTTAGCTCTGCGAATTCCAGTGTGAGACAATTTATCTTCAGCGCGAGAGAACGTCTCGCAAAATTAAATGCCAACTGCGTAAAAATTCTACTCCGCGAGCTCCCGTTGCCAACTCCGCGAACTGCGGGATTTGCTCTATAAACTCAGCGAAGCCCCTCATTTTCTTCATTTCATTTGTCTCCCTAGTTTCCCCGCACCAAGACTAAAATCCCCTTTCTCTTCTTTCTTCTCTACTTTTTAAACCACACCACCTTAAGCATTTTCCTCTCACCATTTTGTTCCCCAGCTACTCCCGGTCACTCTGAACAAGGTTTGGGGGGATTTGAGCCACTGTGCACAATTTTAGGTGGAACCCTAGCTCTCAACTAGTACGATCTCCATTTCTTTCTTTGTCCTATGTTTGATTTATTTAAGAGAGAAGAAGGGAAAATTTTGGAGCTTCTGTGCTTACTCAGTGTGATTGGCATTTTCTCAGAGTTGTGAGCCCCAATTTTGATAATCTGAGCACCTATGGCCACAGGTTTTATAATTTTTAGATACCCTCGCTGCGATGCTGAACCCGTCGGCCAATGGCAGTCCAGTGGCCACTAGAAAATCCGCAAGGATTGTAGAGGCCTCCACATTGGAGACCTCTGAGGTGCCCTCACCTGTTGTTGAGCCTACCATTCCAAAAGAAAGAAGAAATCTACCCCAAAGAAGGGGCCCGAGAGCACCCACCGTCTAAGAGCCCTGAAATATCAAAGTAGAAACAAGAAAAGGGCAAAGCTGTGGCCCCTGAGGTTTAGGAGGAAGCGACTACTGAATGCCTCAGGGTCCCTTCTGACTTTGTGCAACCAATCCAGCTGGAGGCTGAAACCATTTTTGATAAAGTCTATTTTGAGGAGCTACCAGAGACTTTTACCTCCATTGAATATCTAACAAAAGCATCTCTGCTGCCACTGTTGAGGCCCTCAATGCAGCTGGTTTTCCCAAGATTAGTAAGATTATTTTATTAGAATATGAAGTTAAAAATTGGTGATGATGGGAACCCAGCTCTACTAGTATTAATTGATGATTTTGAGATGTTGTTCAACCAGGAAGACATTGTAAAAATACTAGAGATACCAGCCAGGTATAACCCTGAGTGGGGCTTGGGTCCTCCTTTGACTGCCACCATTACTAAGATAGCCAGGGAGTTAACTGGAGGGATCACTGGCTTAGGTGACTCAATCAGAAAGAGGGATCTACACCCTAACCTTAGGCTCATGGATGCTGTGTTGAGGAAAAATGTGTATTGCTCTGGGCATGAGAAGGAGAGGAGGTACCCCATAGCTGATGCACAAAGTCCATTACTTGGATGGAGCCACATTAATTTTTGAGGGGATTAAAGATTTATGCGAGAAGGTGAAAATAATGAAGAAACCTCATGCCCTTCCTACTGCAAATTGATTACTGCATTGCTGAAGTGGTGGAAGTACCCCTTTAAAAGGGAGTAGGAGACTGTGGCACTGAACCCTAAATAGAGTGGAAAGAAATAGTAGGGAATTAGTGGCACCATGACGGAGAAGAAGAAAAAGAAGAGGGAGGAGTTATTAAGAGAAGCAGCCCCCTTACCTAACCCTATATCACCAATCACCATAGCCACTGACACCCTACCTATTTCTTCACCCTTACCTATTTTCCCAGCTCACCCTAGCCCACCTGTCAAGACCCCATTCCAAAAGAGAAAGAAAACTACCAAAACCCCTACTGCACCCCATCCCACCTATATCTCCCAAACAATTCCAATCCCTAAACCACAACCATTCCAGACCCCATACCCACATCCTATGAACCTAAAACCCATACCTTCGAAGCCCCACATTATTCCATTGAGACTTCCCCACCTTTTATACCTATCACTGGTGAGCCTGTAGACCAATCCATTCCCTTATCCCATGACCGTGAGCCATTTTCAGGAGAGGAATTTTTCACTATCCTAGGAGACATCAACCTAGAGTATACACCTCTCCCAGACTCACCTCACCCTTCACACTTCACCCCTCCATAGCAAACCCCACCACAGGCCACTTCCTTCACTCATAGACCCAAATCTCCCTTCTAGCCAGTTTCACCTATCCAACCCACACCCAATACTATACCTGACCTCTTACCCTAATTTCTACACCTCTTACTCTCCCTACAGTCCCAAATGCTGGCTAACACCCAAACCCAAGCCTCCATTGAGACATCCATTCAATCCCTAACGTCCACTCTCCAAAACCAAGCCTACCTAGAAACTTGCCTCCAAGCCATCCAATCAACTTTGGCTACCTTACCCCAACCCTTATCCTTAGCAGCCACCACACCCCTTCCTACTTACACTGAAGCCTCCACATTAACTGACTCAGATATTCCCCCTATTATCGCCACCTCCGATGTTGCAACAGATGTGGATGACTTAATACCCACTTCACCCAAGTCAATCCAAACATAACCTAACCTAGATCCCCAACATGAGCTTCCATCCGCAATTTCACAGCCCACCCCTTTTTCATTCCTGACTGGCCATTCTTCCAATGAGGAACAACCTTTGATTCCTACCTTTTCTTTTCCCATACCCCCATACTCCACCCTCCTTCATGCAATGAAATCCAATCCTTACCTCAAAAAGGATGTCATTCGTGGGATGGCTTCTATCAGAACATCAATTAGGATACCCTATGAAGAAAGAATCCATCACATAAAATTGGATAACGAGATGCAGCTCAAGAACATAGCAAAGGGCTGGAGACAAATGTTGCGTTTATATAAAGCCCAAGAGAGTATGGTAGCCCAAGAGAAGCTCAATGCTGACCAAGAGAAAATGGCTGCTACAATAGAAAAACTGAGAGCTGGTGGATTAGAGAAGAGGTTGACTGCTTCAAAGGAGATCAGGGAGCTCCTTATATCCCGAGCTGAATTGGCGGAACAAAAAGCTGAAATCCTGGAAAGGCAATTAGCTCTAGAAACTGGGAGAATACCTCCACCTGCTGTTGGGGAGTCCGAGAAAGGGAAAGGAGTCAAAATTAAAGATGAACTAGCATATATTTAGCCAAAGACTCAGATGGCTAATAATTTTTGCACATGTATTTAGTTAAGTAGTGTGTCATTTTTTGTAGTTTACTTCCACCTACTTGGTACATACTTTAGCTATTATAATAACATTTCTCTTTGTTTTGTTTTATTTAGTTTCCAATCTGTCTTTCTTTATTTATGTGTGTTTGTTTATGTGTGTGTGTTTTTGTGTTGTTTGTTATGTGTTTTTTCTCTCTTGTATTTTCTGTTCTTTTAATTTCTACCTCTTAAGCCTACTGGACATACACATCCACCTTTGAATCAGTGATGACACTGCTCCTCATAGGTTTGGGGGTGAGCTAGGCTCTGCCAATGAAGCAGTTAACCTAAGTGCAACAGAATCATGTGAATAAGATAGAAATGGAGCCATGTTCGCTTAAGAATCATACAAAATTGAGAAATTTAAAATTCTACAGACCTTTAGGCATTAAAAGCTTTCAAAGTTTAACATTTCCATGACGTGAACACTATGAAAACTCACTTGTATCAGCACTTAGTGAACCATTAAAGAGAGAAAAAGATGAGGACATGTCTAAGAGCTCAATGGACGACCATAACTAGTGAGATTTGGGCCTACAAAAATATTTTCCTTTCTTTGAGGAGTGACTGAGGCAATTCTTCCAGCCCTCAGGACTGGCTGAGTCAGTACCCTCACTAGAAGTTAGGCACCTCCAAGTTGAAACAATTGACAGCACTCATGACACTTAGGAAAGGATCAAGGCCTTCTCTTGGATAGTTTGAGCTTAAACAAACCAAACCTTAATCAACTGCCCTTGTGCACACACTTTTTTAGCCTTAATTTCCAATTTTCTTCAAAATACACCTGAGTACTTGTACCTGAACCAATGGACCTGATTCAAACCTACCCTCACTCTGAGAAATCAGAAGGTAAAGGAGAAGGAGCTGAAGATGGATAAAATAAGGTCAACATTGGGTGAATGAAGAAGAGAGACCTGAAAGCTTAGCAGTGTAGCAGCTGAGGAGAGAGGTGGCAAGTCAGGAAAACAAAACTAAAAAAAAAACAAACAATAATGAAGAGGAATAAGAGAAGAGTCAAAGAGGAAAAGTTTATTGAAAAATCAAAAATAAGAGGAGAAGCTGGCCACTTCAAGTCTGAATAATTTTAAAGACAATGAAAGGTGCTGAACTAAAGAAGGTGAAATCATGAATCACCTCCTTCACCTACTGATTCTCAATTTTGAATCCCTTTTCAACCTCCCATTCTTTATAAACTATCCCATAAGCCACATTACAACCCAGTCAAAAGTCCTTGTGACCCAAAGTTGAATGAGCTGTCATGCAGAGATAAAGAGTTGTCCAATCTATGGTGAGGATGGCCAATGATGCCAGAACTTAGGTGCTTTGCCTATGCTCATGCTTACAGATCCATTTGGGAGCCTATAACTGCTCTTGAGGTTGAGAGAAAATGAAAACCCTCAAAGTTCCTTGTGAGAGTATGCCCTGGTGAGCATTGGGTCTGATGTTGAATGTGATGGGCATGACCTATAACCTAATTTTTGAATTAATGATGAGCTCAATACTGACCTTCATGTGATGTTCCCCCTTGTGTGAGCTAATTGGAAATGATGTACATATATGTAGAAGCTGTGATGATTAAATGTCTGTGCATATCATATGTTCAAATTCCTCATATTTTGGTTGAATCAAAGGTGAACTGATGCTCTGTTTCTTGACAGCTGACTTGGTAATTTTGCACTTTTGTTAACTATTTTATTGAGAAGTTTGTGGGTATCTTCACTGAAAACCCTCAGGAGACTTCACTCCTCCACTAGGAATCACCTAGGGGTTTAAAAGGCTTGGTGCATATGCTAAATGTATCTGTGCTCCCTACGAAAGTGGCATTTAAATCTTAGAGTAGTTGTTTTAAATTTTCCTTTGCTCAGGGACTAGCAAAGATTAGGTTTGGGGGTGTGTTATTTACTGAAAAGCACCACTTTTCACCTCTTAACCGAGCCTTTGCTGGGCCTTGAAGCTCACTAATAATCGTGTGTTAAGTATGTTTTGTAGTTAGTAATAAAATGTGCAGCTTAATACAAAATCCATCCTTATTGGCCCAAAGAAGATAAACAATACATGCAAAGATGATAGCGAAGCCAAAGCCTAATGAAACACCCTGGTAGTGCTCACCATGGTGACTCATTTGTTGGTCATCATTGACCAAAAGTCTAGCAGATGGATGAAGTCAGCTGAGAATGGTGGAAACTGCAATAGCAGCAAGTGCAATACATCAGAGCATAAAAAGACAAATCTCGCAGAGTTGAAAAGCTCCCTCGCGAAGCTAAGGATGTAGTGGAAGATGCCGTCGTGCAGGTAGGACGCATAGTCAAGAGGAGAGCTATAAAGACATCGCGAAGATCTCGCGAATTAAAACCCTCAGAATTTCTGGTCGTGAAGCTCTCGCGGAGATCAAGCCTTAAAGTAGCCACGCGAAGAACAAAGCGAGCCCATATGTATACTAAGCAAAATGTCACCTCGCAGAGTTCTTGCGTGGCCCTGGAAGAGAGAGATGCCCAGAATTCTCCTCGCACAGATCTCGCGCACTCTGAAGCCTTACCACTTACTACACGAGCGCTGGAGGATACCTGCACGAGTACTCAGCGAGAGAGAGAGCTTCTGAAGCTCCACTGCGTAAGAAGTCTAGGCACTCCAGATCATCTCCGTGACAGTATTGCAGTGCAAAGGAATAACTGAAGATTCATTGCACGAGTGAACACTTCCCACCAGTCAAAAGCTACTCTGTAAAGGATCTACAACTGCGTGAATGAATGAATGCATATGCCAGCCTCGTGAAGCACGGGCTCCCCACTTTTTAGTTTTAACTCAAGGACCTTTTAGGAATTTCCCAAGGCTAGGGCACACTTCTCGAGGCATGGATCTTGAGGCACACATCTCAAAGCATTTAAGGGTCGTGACAGTGCCACATCTGCTAAAAAAATTAGGGTTAATCTCTTCAAATCCAAGGTCGTATGGACAGGGTATATAAGTTGTACTTAGAATTTAGTTTTAGGAATCAATCCTTCTCTTCATCCTCTGTCGACTGAGAGCTCCAGCAAGCTAGGGTTAGGGTTTTATCACCTCTTTTCCCATTTTTCTTCTCTCTTAGCCTAGCACTTGCTGGTTAATCCCCCTATAAGCAGCTAGGTTTAGTTTATTTGAGTTTTGTAATAGGTTTTGTATACATTGGGATTTTGATGAGTAATTATGTACAGGTTGCAGCCTGGAGACAGTTTATTGTAAGTTTTACTTTTATCAATGGATTGCTATTTTAATGACTAATTAAATCTAAAGATCTTATGGTTTCTTTAAATGTCTATAAGATCCATGTATTTAGGACGAGCCCATTCAGTTTCCAGTAGATCTATTGTTTACCATTTGATTTCCCTTAGTTTAATAGCTCCATGGAAAGCAATGTTGAATCTGTAGTGAGATTTGGGGAGCTCGGAGGCCTGTGGACCATGGTGGTTACAACAGTTTACATGTTCTTTTTCAGACCTCTATGGAATGGAAAAACCAATGGGATACCCTATGACCATTTGAGTGGATAGAGTATAGCCCTAAGGTGGTGTCCAGCCCCATGTTTGAGAAGGATTCTTCTCCCCTGCACATGAGCTTCTAGAGCCTTGTGAGGAGGTTTGTATAGGAACTCGCTCCCCTTTGTTTTACCTAACCGATATCAGATGTTAGATCTGAGTTCTTTGTAGTAATTGCAGCTTGAGGATAAGTCATTGCAGGTCTTTTATAGCAATGACCAGCTGAATCTAGAGCCTTATTCAACCTGTTGCATGGTCCTTTTTGTGGGCGCAGTGAGCCGTTGGCCTTGGCAAAGTACTTAGGATCTTATGGGTATCTATGGATGTCAGCTAGATCTGTGCACAGATCTGGGGAGCTTGTAGCACTGGCATTACATAGTGCTGCAATAGTATTCATGGCCTGATCTGATCCAGTGGTTGGGGAAATGATCAGTCCACTCCTCTGGATTAGATTAGCAACTTCTAGCTTGATCAATGAGATTTGGCAGACTCTATAGGATAGGATGTGGTCATTTGAGTGGACAGCCTATAGCCTTAAGAGAGCCCCAAATGGCATGAGTTAAGTTGGATATTTCTACCTTGTTGAGGCTTTTGATAGCGTCTCAGCAAGGAACACTACAAAGACAGACTGGATCTGAGTTACATTACTATTTTAATTCCAACTTAGCCTGCTTACTTCTCATCATTTTTATATTTTATTTTGGCACACACCATCTCCATCTTCTCTTTAAACCTCTCTTTAGGATAGGGGTACATTTTATTTCTCTTTTGTTAGGGTTAATTTAGTGTAGTCGTGACACCCAACTCTCCCTTTCTTTAGGATTGCCAGATTTGTAGCCAGATTTGGAGGCCTACTATTATAGCCCATTTTGGGTTCTAGATCAATTTCTTTATGGGATAAATTCTTACTTATCAAAACTTTCTATAATAGGCCCTGTATCTTGTAGGTCTAGGATGTTTAGGAATGTTGTTTTCACCATATCTTTATCCTTTGTTTCACTTCGATGTTAATTTTCTTCCAACAAATAAATCAACAGCAAAGCATTAATAACCTAAAATAAAACCTAAACAAAGCCTAACAGTAGTGGATCTCCCAAAGGATCCTCAGGGATAGCGAGTTCTTTTCCTTGATCTTCATAATATGTTAGGATGATTGCGCATGCTCGACAGCGAGGTTGATAATGGTGAAGAATGCAGGGGGGTCCCAAGGACATTCCCATCCTTCTAGGTTAGAGTCGAAGATGGTATCAAATTTATCTTCTTTATCTGACAGTGCTTGAAGTCCTAGATTGGCTTGCTCCGCTAACTTGAGTGTCGGGAGGTCTATCCAGTAGTCCTCATCATCACTCGAGGGAGGTTGCCACTCTTCCTCTGGAGATTTCTTAAATATTTGGAGTTGCGGTGAATCTGGGGATGTAGAAGTGTCTAGTTCAAGTTCCTCTTTAAATTATGTGAGGGTGATGTGGGTATTTCCCCCTAGGTCAACCAGATGACCGTTGGAATTTTTTGCTTCTTGTGTCGGTAGCTGAGCTGGTAGGTCATTGCTTGTGTCGGTGGTCACGAGGTTGGAGTGATTGGATTCTTCAATTATAAAGTATCGGGTCCATCTAGCGAAGTGCTCTAATATGCTGGCTCATGCCCTACAGCGGGGTTGGTATGGGTAATCGATACAAGGGGAATCCCAAGGGCATTCCCATCCCTCAAGGCCAAGGCGAATGCTATACGAGTTAGTATTTTCTTGTGGAGTATCATCTTTTTCCCATGTTAAGCATAAGTGCTCTTCACTATCTTACTAGGCTGCTATGTGAAAATCTTTGTCGTCAGTGGATTTCCAATCTTCTACTCGTGAGTTGAGTTCTTGAGGTTCTTCTCTCCTCACTTCTATAAATTCCTTAGTGTTAAACATGGGCTTGACTCCTCCGAGCGGTTTATTAATATCGTTGTTTAAATTGGTTAAATCATTGAACACTTTAGTCATTCGCTCAATTTCCACTTCTTGGGATCTAGTGAAGGACACTTCCTTATGCTTGGGTGCATCTGCTTTCTCAGTGGTCCCATAGGCAAAGTGGTCATATAGAGACCATTTTGGTGAGGTAGGGGACAAGTCGGCTTGCGGGCTGTCCGATTGGTAACCTAACCCTATGTGCTTACGTATTTGCGTTGGGACAACGGGTCCTACAGGACCTTGCTTATTTTTACTGAGTCTGGTGTGGGGAACATATCCAAGTTGGTACATAAGGTCCCACCCTTTTGTCGCGATAGGGTTAATGGCATAGAGTTTGGCGAGGTATGGTGTTAAGCAGTGAAAAATACCATTTTTCAGCTCCTAACCTGACCTTTATTGGACCCTTGAGCTGACTAATAATGTGTTTTGAGTATATTTTATAGTTAAGCAATAAATTACAAGCTTAATACAGACTTCCACTTAAAAGAGCCAAAGAAGCAATTTATTGCTCAACATGTGACCTTACAGCCCAAAGGCCAGCCAATCAAGCAATCCACAGAGCCTTGGAAGTTCATGAGATTATCTTAAGCTCAACTGGGAATGCTTGAGGATGAGTACAGTGCAAGGAATGAGGATTGAATCCTACCAAGAGGCTGCTGAGTGTTGAACAAATGAAGAACAGCACACTAGAGATGTTTGCCAACTGTGGAAGCACAAAGCAGAGCTGTCGAGGAGTTTTGAGAGCAAGGAATGAAGCAGCCGAGAGGTTAAATTTAGTTGCTGAGAGGATTTTAGTGGCTATCGAGAGGTTGGAAGTACAGTTATGGATCCTGTCAAAAGGAACCGTGAGATAAAAAAGATGTCGAGAGCTCCCCCACACCTGTCAAGAGGTTCTGACTGTGGAATAATGAAGAGATCGAGAGGTTCAGCAGAACCTGTCGAGCAGTCCAAGACAACCTGTCAAGAACTCAATGGTGAATTGTATAACAAGTCGATAGGTTGATTATAACCTGTCGACAGGATGAATGTAAAACTAGACAGTAGGATTAATTTAGTTTCCAATCTTATCGAGAGCTACTCCCAGTCTTGTCGAGATGCTGCCAAACCTATCAAAAGCTACACTAATCCTGTCGACTAGCTACTTCAATCCTATCGAGAAGTCTGCAAAGCTGTTGAAAGCCAATGCAACCTGTCAATGTGAAGATCAAGCAGACAGAGAACCTGTCAAGTGGTTCCCTGAACCTCTCGACACTCAAACTAGCAACTTCTCAGCTTTCTTTCCTCAACAACTACCAATTCTGGAATTTTGTGCATGAGTTCCAAAGCACATCAGTGACCCCTAAGGGTACTTTTGGCATTCAATTGTGCATGATTAGAAACTCTAACGACTTCATGTGTATTTTCCAGTTGAGAACCAATGGGAGAAGAGCTTCTAGAAGAGAAATCAGCCACATCAGCATAACAGAATTATTCTCTTGCGCTCTGATTCGTTGAAACAAATCTAAGGACAAAGGAGGAGAGTATAAAAGCTTAAAGAAAATACATAACAACCATCCAGAATTCGAGAGAACCAGAGCCTAATTCCAGATCCATCTTCTCCAAACTCCCTCTCTCTTCCTTCTTCTCCCATTCTCTCTTTAGCCAATCATGGTTGGCTAAACTCTTTTCAGTAGTTAAGGTGAGATCTAGAGCTGTAAATTGAGAGTTTCAAAGGCTTGTAAAGGATTGTATGTTACACAGATTGCAGATCTTAGCACAATAGGATTGTAAGTTTTATGATTGCAAAGTAATTATGGATTTTAAAGGTGATTATGATCTACATTTCACTTTTTCATATTTGATTTCACTGGGTTAGATATTCTTGTGGATGCTAGCCAGAAATGGGGAGCTAGTAGCCTGGCATTCGCAGCATCTGTAAAAGCTTTCCTGTTCTAATCAAGATCCTTAGAGTGGAACAATCTTTGGGATGGTCTGTAACCATTAAAGTGAACAAATCATAGCCTTAAGATTGCTTCAATTCTCTAGTTGAGATTGAATTCTTATACCTTGCATCTGTCAGAAATGGAGAGCATGTAGCCAGATGGAGGATTGTAGCAAATCTATCCTATGCACTGCCTTTGATTCCTTTGATTTTCAGTAAAAGACCAAAACCCCTAGCTGTTGTTCTCCATCCTTTGATTTTAACCTTTTTCTCTATTTGTCCCTCCTCTCTGTGTTTGATCAGATCTGGATCACTTGAACTTTACTTTTATAATTTATAGTAAAACTATTATTCCAATATGTAGTCTCCCTATGTTGGGATCTGAGCCACAGAGCTATTATTTCAGCCTGTGTTCAGCCATGGACTATTATTTCAGCACATGGTCCCACGTTGGGGGTATGGGGCCTGAGCCACAGAACTGTTACTTCAGTTTGTGTTTAGCCATATACTATTATTTCAGTATATGGTCCCATATAAGGGCAATGAGGTCAAAGGTTGACCTAATAGATCTGTATACTCCGAGAGGCCAAAATGGAGGTGTCTATAATATCGTCCCTGTACCGAAAAAAGATGGAAAGGTTCACATGTGCATCAACTTCAAAAACCTGAACAAGGTGAGCCTAAAGGATGACTTCCCGTTGCTACACATTGACATCTTGATCAATAACACTGATCAAAATGGTCAAGGCACTGAGAGAAGATCCCGTTCATCACCCCGTGGGGGACTTTCTTCTATCGAGTCATGTCGTTCGGCTTGAAGACTGTTGGGGCAACGTACCAAAGGGCGATGACAGTATTGTTCCATGACATGATGCACCGAGAATTTGAGGTATACATTGACGACATGATCGCTAAGTCACCAAAAAGGAGTGACCATCTGGTCAACCTCCAAAAGTTGTTTGAGAGGCTAAGAAAGTATAGACTTTGTCTGAACCCTCATAAATGCGCGTTCGGCGCCATGTCAGGAAAACTACTAGGCTTCATCGTCAGTAAAAGAGGCATCGAGGTTGACCCGATCAAAGTAAAAGCTATCGTCGAAATGCCACCTCCATCTATAGAGAAAGAGGTCAGAGGCTTCTTGGGCAGGATACAGTACATCAGTCAGTTCATCTCACAGCTTACTCCTATCTGCTTGCCGATCTTCAAGCTACTAAGAAAGGATTCATCCGTTGAATGGAACGATGATTGTCAAGCGACATTTGATAAGATCAAGGGATACCTTCTCAACCCACCAATTTTGGTACCACCAGTACCTGGAAGACAGCTCATAATGTACCTCTCAATGACAAAAGTCTCGATGGGATGTGTCTTAGGGCGGCATGATGAAAAAGGAAGAAGAGAGCAGGCCATCTACTATCTGAGCAAGAAATTTATTGATTACGAGATGCACTATTCTCACCTGGAGAAAGCATGCCTAGCTCTCGTATGGGCCACACAGAGGCTTCGTCGCTACTTGTTATCTCAAGCTGTTCTCCTCCTAGCACGGATGGATTTGTTGAAGTACCTTTTTGAAAAATTGGCCCTCACTGATAATTGCTTCTGTCTGAATTTAACATCACATATGTCACCCAAAAGTCATTCAAGGGGCAAGCACTCACCGATCATCTTATCGAGAACCCCCTTACCTAATTACAAGCCGCTGAGAACTGAATTTCCTTATGAGGACATCTTATTCATGACAGAAGATGACACAGAATAAATAGAGGAGTCCTGGGTAATGCACTTCGATGGGGCAACCAATGTCGAAGGTCAAGGAGTTGGTGCTATCCCATCTCGCCAAAAGGGTCACATGTACCAGTTTCCATCGAGCTCAATTTCCCCTGCCCTAATAACATGGTCGAATATGAAACCTGCGTAGCAGGCCTATAAGCAGCTCTGGACCTTAACGTAACTCATCTCAGGGTCTTTGGTGATTCACAACTGATCATTTTCCAAACTAAAGGAGACTGGAAGACAAAGGATGAGAAATTAATCTCGTACCATGAGCACCTCGAAGATATGATTGCATGCTTTGACGATATCACGTTCTCCTATGTCCTGCAAGCAAGAAATCACTTTGTCGATGCACTGGCAACCTTGGCATCAATGGTAGAGATTCCATATGGCGTAGAAATGAAGCCGATCATGATTAAGCAGAGAAACGAGCCGGCCTTCTACCTTCAGATTGAGAAACGTGAACAGTTAGATGGCGAGCCTCCATGGTTCTCAGATATCAAGAATTTCCTCGAAACTTGAGCTTTCCCTGAGGGTATGTCCAAGACGGACAGGCGGACCATCCAATGTTTAGCGGTGAACTACATCATCTGTGGCGAGTGCCTCTACAAACGGTCGTACAACAATATCTTGCTCTGATGCTTATCTGAGAGCAAGGCAGTGAACATGAAAGAGATCCACAAAGGAGTATGCGGGATGATCATTCACATAATTTATCATTTTAGCACCCTTAACTTAGTGATACTAGGACTTAGTTTATTACAATAAGTTGCTGATGTGCAAATATTTAACATAAACAGTAAAAGAGAGCTTAAATGATTCTTTATTAAAATAAACTCAAAAAGTAGTAAGAAAGATGATTAAGTGATAAAGACAATTAGCTACCTATTGAAAGGAAGAAAATCATGATTAACGATTTTACACTATTGCTGGAGAAGTAAAGAAAGAAAGAAATGAGAAATCATAATTTTACGATTCTTTAGAAAAGACGATTCTTCAGAAATGACAAAAGAGTAAAAGACGATATAAAAGGAAAAGTGATTGTTCAGTCTGAAAGCAAAAGAATAGAAAATCGTGATTTACGATTTTTCAGAAAGAAAAGAATGAATAATCATTATCTACGATTAAAAAGGCTTTCTTACTTATTAATGTTGTTGTTGACGTGCATAGTACACCGCCATAAAGAGAATTAGAAGAATTCTATAATTAGAAGTCTTACTAATCACGAATCTGAGAAGATTAATGAAGATATATTTTCGAAGGATTCTGCTACTGTTAGATAAAGAACATTTTAGAAGCATATCAGCCGATCAAACTAAAGAAAGAAGGAAAAATAAAAATTAGAATTAGAGTTGTATTAGGATAGTTTTTATTTCTTTTATTAGAATTAGAAGTTTTGTAAACCGACTCGGATCTATAAATAAGAGAGCCTGGTATAGGAATAATCATCGAAGAAGAATTCAACATCAATCGACGACTGAGGTTAGATTTTCTTCTTATCAAAGTAGTGTAAACATAGTTAGAGTAGTTTAGATATCAGAAGTTTCTCAAGAGCAATTGATGACCGCAATTGAGTGTTGAAAATTAGTGTAGATATCTCTAATTTCTCAGAAGGAATTGACGACCCCGGCTGAGGAGTGAAAGATATATTTTACTTTGCTTTCTAGTTTAGATTTATTTTTATACAAAATTTACAGCTTTGTAAAGATCTTCAAGTTTTAATTTGAATTGACAACTCAGGTTAGAATTTATAGATTAGTGTAACAGTATTTTATTTTTCATTCTTCAATTTTCTAGAGTTTGATTGATGCCCAAATTTTTGGTTCATTGTTGATTAGATTAAGTCTATATTGATAGGCTTTTAGTATTGATTGACGCCCAATGCTAGAAGAATTGATATATAGTGTAATGGTATTGTTTAAATTCGTAAATTGCTGATAGCTGGAGATTGGGATTGACGACCTCAATCTGAAGGAGGATTTAGATTTATTTTATGCACTTAGATTAATAAAAATTCTTTTATTCATATTTCTCCAGTAGATTAGATCTTTAAAGATAAATAAAAGTTTTTAAGATAAGAATTTAAGTAAAGAAATATAGATTAGAGGTAAAAAGAGATAAATAAACTTCCTCGTGGAAATGATCTTATGCTAGTACTATGATTTCCATTATGCGCTTGCAATAGGTTAAGACTTTAATTAAATACATACACATAAGAAGACAAGTAAAGTTTTTGGTGTCGCTGCCGGGGAAGCAAAATTTATCTTTTATTTCTAATGTTATCTCCTATTTTGATTCTTTTAGAAACTGATATTTATCTTTCTCTTTTTATATTTCTTTATATTTTTATTTTTATTTGATCACTTCTTATTCTTTTACAGGTTTATTCAGAGTATCAAATCAAATTTTCAACATTTCTGAGGGCCTCAGGAATTAGAAACTCTGTAGACACCCAAATTTGGCCCAAGGCCCGATCAAGAGAGGTGCACTTCCTAGCTTTTGATGGCATATATGAAACCCTTAGGAGTCTTCCCAAACCCTTAGGAACCATTCCAAACCCTTAGGAATCAACCCTAACCTTCCTAAACCCCATTAGAACCCCTTCCCAGACAAGTGTCAAACCCTCCCGAGCAGTGGTTGGAAAGAGGAGTGTCAAAATTTACACAGACCTCTTCTAGAGTTGAATTATATATCATTCGAAAGAGGACCTCCCCAGCTTTCCAACAAGCCAAAAATTGCCTTAATCGGGGTGATATAACAAACGATATGGCGATTTGAAAATCGCACAGTTTTGTAGGATTTTGGCTTGGCGCAACTATTAGGCTTAAGTGGGTCCCCTGCGGGCTTGCAACCTCCCAAAACCATTGTGAATCACTGTATTACTGTACATATGCTTGGTGCAACTAATAGTTGCACCAGGCATATGAACAGTGACCTCTGATTTTTGCTCTGAAAATTGAGATTGGGGTTTGACTTGTTGACCATCTTGATCTTTGGGGGGTGTTTTGCTAGTTATGTTGCATCCTTTTAATGCCTATTTGCAACCCTTAAGTGATTTGAAACACTAACCTATCATCCACCATTAAAACCATTCCCACACATCTCCAAGCTCTCAAAATCCTAGGAAACCTTAGATTAGAGATTACCTAATTGCTAACCCTAATTAGCATCTAAGTAGCCTCCTAACCTATCCTTTTCCTATAAATAGAGCCCCCCTCTCCTTAGATTAAAGGTTGAGAAAATTACCTAAGAGAGAAAGAGCTTAAAGTGAGAAGATCTTTCTCCCTTTGGTGCACCATTCCCACACAAAAACCAAAATTCTAAAACCTCCTTTGAGTGATATTTTTCACCTTAGATCCCCTAGTTTAGGTACATGCTACCCATTTATTGTCCCTCTCTACCTCTTAGCTAGCAAGCCTTAGAGGTTAGAACTCCATTTCATACCATTCAAGCCTTCAAAAGCTCATCAAAGCAAGTCAATGCAAGGCTCTCCAACGGTGCAACAAGGGCCCGAGGGCTCCGGCTCTCCCCTTTCTTCTCCTATCTCTTTTAGTTCTTCCATCCTCACGTTTGTGCCGTTATGCCGCCGACTTTTTGGTAGGGATGGAGGGGCACAAATAAGATTTTAGGGACCTTTGGGCAAGAAGAAGACCTTTATATTATTTTCATTTTATTTTTATTTTGGCCATAAGTAGAGACCGCATTAAGCGGGTTGATCGGGTACCTAACACCTTCCCAATCGATAACCGAAGCCCCTACCCAAGAACCTTTAGTGTGGACCGGATTCAGAGTCATATTTATGGCACTTCGGTGCTTATAAAAATGATATAGGTATCTCGGGACACCAAAAGCTCCGGGTAGTGACTCTATATTTTTTGTTAGCGAGCGCATCGCCGCGACGGGATTGTCAAAAATCTCATGGTTACACAGATGGCGACTCTGCTGGGGATAGCTTTTAGAGCTTCTCCTTGAAATTTGGCCATTTCTTTTTGTTTTACTAACTATTTTTACTATTTTTTTATTGTTTTTGTTATTTTCCCACCCCTACTTTTCCGTCATTTACATGCCTTAGCCGATCGGCGGGCTTACTTGCACATTTTCTTTATTTTTCCTTATCTTTCCGTCATTTTAGGTGCGTTAGCCGATTGGCGAGCCTACTTGAGTGTTGTCTTTTAATTCCTTTAATTTTCTATCATTTAAAGTGTCTTAGCTGATTGGCGGACCTACTTGTGCAAACATATTCCGCCAGTGGACGCCGGCCCGTAGTGGCGGCACGGGGTCATCACCCCCGGTCTTTGGACTAAAGAAAACTTCTATGAAAAAAAATGTTTTGAAAAAAAAGATCTAAAATTGAATCAAGAATAGGGAGCTTAATTAACTTGTTTTTACGGGGTAGATTTTTAAAGGGTTGGGTTTAGGCACACATACAACCACCTGGGTCTTAGTATGGCGGCAGCCCCTAGTGGTGATGATCCAAAAAAGTCTCAGCCCACCTAGTATCTGAGAAGGCGCTTGCGCCGGAGGTATATCAGGTGGGTTCCCATTCCAAAGCTTAAAACCCTTGGGAAGCGCGCTAGCGAGTTATACTAGATTCAAACCTTTAAGCATCGATGAGGCCAAAATCGATCATATAAATAGCTAGTTCCCGAAAGCCCAGCTTCTACAAAAACTAAAAAACAGACCCATTTCAAGCTGCTGTTCCCTGCTGTCAAAAGTTCTGGAGCTTCACTTTTGCCTGGCGCAAGTATTAGTTGAGCCAGTACAAAAATCACAAAATTATAACTGGCGCAACTAATAGTTGCGCCAGCTTTAAATCAGCCCACTTTTACCTTGGCGCAACTAATAGTTGTGCCAGTCTAAAAAGAGGCTTTTCTAACTTTGCGAATGTATTAGTTGCACCAAGCCTGCCTGGATAGCAACAGCCCAAAATCTGAGGCTTTCTCACCTCCCGAATGCCCTAAGTAGTGTGCTCAGTACCTTTGTTTGGGTCCCGCCATCTCCGACACCCAATATGCCCCCACCGGTCAAAAGAAGGTGACTTCTTTTTGGCTCATTCTGGGGGATCGGGTTGTTCGTCTCGATTTTCACGCCTTCAATAGATCAAAGGTCTTCCTTTGATTCTTCCGAAGCGCATCGAAATTGTCGCCGCAGGTCTCAAGTTAGGATACGAAAACCACCTGAGAAGGGAATTCCAAGGCCTCGGAACCTTTATTTTACAAAAAAATTTCCAAAAATTAAATTAAAAATCAAATCAGAAACCTAAAAATAGAGTTTTTGTGGTGCCGGCACAACGGCATCACCCTACCCTCCATCATCTCGTAGGGGAAGAAGGAGAAAGGTTTTTGGGCCTTATCCAAGGCACCCATACCCAACCCGTTCCCAAAGGATGCCGTGGGTAATGGACCCGGCTTACACCGATCCCGACTCATCCTTGCCGCATTCTCCAACCCACTCCCATTCGGGAGAAGTTTTTTCCACCATCCCCCTCATCCAATCACCTTTTACCGTTACCGGCCTGTTTGGCGCCCCCATTTTCCCAACCACCACTTCCCAAAATATCCAAAATCAACCCCCTCCTTCCCCATCTTTTTCCCAAGCCACTTTTCCCCCCATATCCATGCCAAACCAACCACCCATTCCACCCACATCCCCTCAAAACCCAACATATGACAAACCCAACCCCATTTTTCCAATCCACATTCATGCCCCATTTTTCACCTTCCCCATATAGGCCCAATCCGCCCTCACTCACCTATGTCACCTCTACCCTATCCAACCCCCCACAACTCCCCCCATTTACCCGGGTCATGCCCATTTTTATCGAGGCCATGCCCAGTTTTTCTCAAACATCCACACCCCACCAATCATCATCCCTAAACATCCCTAATCCTTCCACATCCTTTACCCCACCTCAACTCTCCAATCCACCCCATATCCCATCACATACAATGGTCATGCCCGATTATATCAGAGCCATGCCCAATTTTCCTTCCACATCCATCCCATCCATACCCAATCATCCCTTAAATTCACCATCCACATCCGATCCTCCTTCCATGACCATGATGGAGGAGATGTTTCAAGCCTACTCCTTTTGGAAGGCCTCCCAAAATGTCTCCTCTCCTCCACACCCCATATCCATGAACCCATCCCATACCCTTGCCAATCTCCATGCCTCACTCCCCCATGACCCCCATCAACCCCTCATAATTCACACCATCCAAACCTCCATTCCCCACTTGTCTCAAGGCCCCATGGCCCAAACCGCCATTCCCCACATGCCTCATGGCCCCATGGCCCAGACCTCCACTCCCCACTTATCTCAAGGCCCCATGGCCCAAACCCCCATTCCCTGCATGCCTCATGGCCCCATGGCCCAAACCTCCACTCCCCACTTGTTTCAAGGGCCCATGGCTCAGACCCATCAAGGCCCAATGGGTCAGACCCATCCAGGGCCCATGACCCAGACCAACCAAGGGCCCATGGCCCAAACCCTCCAAAGCCCAATGGGTTATACCCATCAAAGCCTAATGGGCCAAGACCCTCCAAATCCCTGATCCTTTACCCAAACCCAACAAGGCCCAAACCTTGAGGCACCACACCCATACCTTCCACAATACCCCCAACATTCCACCCACCCCCAACATTCACACCCAGGTCAAACCCATGCCAGACACCAAACCCAATTTTCTCATGGCCCCATACCCCAAGACCATCTCCAAACTTTCCCCCATGCCCAATGGCCTCATCAGGCCCCACCCCTAAACCAAACTACCACTCACCCCATCACCCCACAACACTTCCCTTACATTCAAGGGGCTCACCCAACCCACATCCAGTCCAATCCCATCCAGCCCATACATCAACATGAAAATCTCACCCTCGTTGTACTCTATGTAGACCAGCAGTATGAGGAGGACTAGATCAGAAACAGTGGGGCCTATGTCGGGGTAGTGACCAATGCCAATCCTCCACCTATGATTACCCCACCCCAATAGCACGGAGCGAGTCCCGGCCGACCACTAAAAATGTGGCCCCCATGTCCAAAGAATCAGAACAGTTAAGGGAGCAGTTAGACAAGATCCAGAAATAGTTGTTGAAGATAAGTGGTGTTGAAATCCACGCCACTGATTTTATGAATTTGTGTCTGATTGCCGAGGTCCCCCTGCCCCCCAAATTTAAAATGCCAGTATTCGATAAGTACAATGGCACGGGCAACCCGATTGCACACCTGAAGTCCTATTATGGTGATATGTGCCAGTACAGGGGGGGCGAGAGACTGCTAATAAAAATCTTTCAGAAAAGTTTAACCGCCCTAGCTCTGAGATGGTTTATGTCTCTTGAACCATCCATGATAAAGACATGGAAGGACTTGACGCATTTGTTCTAAGAACAATATGTCTACAATACTGATATTGAACTGCGCAAGTCTGATTTAGCCTGATTGAAATAGAATCCCAACGAGACCTTCAGCGACTACTGGGGGAGTTGGAGAGCACTGGCAGCTCAAGTCAGAAATAGAATACTAGACGATGAGCATATAGAGATGATTTCAAAGAACACTCTGCCAATAATTTTCGATTTTCTTGTCTACCAACAGCAGCCCAGTTTTGCTAATTTGGTAAGGAACACCAACCGCTGTGAGGATGCCATCAGGGAAGGATGACTCAGCAAGAATGCTTCAGGGGGACCTAGCGGGGTTAGAAGGTTTTTCGAACAGAGAAATGATAAGAGGGCAGGGGCAGAGGTACAGAATGTTGCAAATATCCAACCCAATAACAATGTGGCCCTCTTCCAATTTAAAGCAGCACAACCAACTCTCGTCAAGACAGGGCCAGTATAGAGAGCCGGGAATGGGCAGGGAATGAAAATGACCCCAGAGAGGAGAGCCCATTATAATCGAGTATTTACGCCCTTAGGGCAATCCTTGAGTGTACTTTTGCCATTATTAATTGAAAAGGGTCTAATAACTGTTCTCCAACCATGACCTCCTCCCAATCCGATTCCATATAATTTTGACCCCAATACTCATTGCAATTTCCATCAGGGTCCGGGTCACCCAACTGAACACTGCTTCCCATTGAAGCATGCGATTCAAGACTTAATCGATACTGGGAAAATCATTCCCCTTGCACCCACCCAAGCAAACCAGCATACGAATATCCACCAGGTGCCTTTGCCACCACACCCTACTGGAACAGCAGGTCCCAGACCCACCATAGGGATGGTAGAGGAAATTGAGGAAGAGTATGAATTTTACCCCTCTGATTACATCAGTAATAGAGAAAATTTTGTGATCCCAAGGCAGCGAGACTGAGAAGAAAGAACTATTGGGGTGATTGAACCCCTGAATCTGGCGGATTACTTTCCCACTCCTACACCACAAGCCAAACCCCTAGATCTTAGGGCCTATTTTCCACCATCCACTCTCATAAATTACATACAAATAAATGTGTATCAACCATACTACACCACCCCCTAAAATAACCCAATAAGCCATCAGGCCCCCAATCCTCCACCTGCACCCGTCGTTATTAATGGCCTACGCCCACCCCGTTACCCCCGGTGCAACCACCGTTAAGCTTCACCACCCCTACCTGGCCCAATTTTTCCACCCACCCATCCATCACTAAGGTCAGCCAGGTCTTACCTACCCTCCCAGAGCCATCGATACATGCACTTCAAGTGTCGGCGCCATACCATTCCAGCTCTCAGGACCAACCTATGATCCACATCAAGTCCCGCTGAGCTATGAGCAAACTAATGCTAACGCCGGTAGCAGCAGCATGGAGGGGGTAGTTGACTCTATCACCAGATCGGGAAGAATCTTGAAACAGCCTGAGGCAGCAACAGCAACAACAGTAGCAACCACAAAAACAACGGTAATAGCAGCAGCACCAGCATAGCCAGAGGGAAAAAAGGACAATGCAATCCACCCATTTGAGAAAATGAGCCGGGAGCACATTCTCGAGACTCAGTTAAGAAGGATGCCAGCCCATATCACCGTCTAGGATCTTTTGATGGCGCCCCCACTCCATTTCCAAGCTCTAATGGGAGCGTTAAAGAATGCACATGTGTCCCAACAGGTGAGCCCAAACAAGGTCAGGTAAATAATCGGACAGGTGATGACACCCAATGCCATTTCATTTTCGGATGTAAATCTACCTGAGGAGGGAAATAGTCATGCTAAATCCCTCAATATAACTATCAAATCTGGGAACATGATAATTCCCTTGGTTCTAATTGATAATGGGTCGGCTATGAATGTGTGCCCGTTGCAGACTGCCACCAAAATCGGTGTGGACCCCTGTATGATGATGCCGACAAGAATAAGTGCTCGGGGTTTTGATAACACAAGAAGAGAAATAATGGGAGAGGTCGACCTTGAGTTAGTAATCGAGCCCATGACCTTTTCCATACCTTTCCAAGTGATGGATATCAAATCTTCATGGACGCCCCTGGTTGCATAAGGTTGGGGCGATACGTTCTACCCTCCATCAAAAGTTAAAATTCATATTCGGGCAGAAGGTGATCACCATCATTGGTGAAGGGCACAATGAGAAAGATAAGGCCACCCATAGCATTGAAAATCCTAAGGTAGTTGATGTGCCACATACTGATGAAGACGCTGACCTCCACAATTTCGAATATGAGGTGTCAGCAGTAGGCCCGGAACCCCCGAGAAACATCACGTCAACAATCGACGACGGAATGGAAGCAGCGGTGGCCATGCTCCAAAACTGGGGCTATTAGAAAGGCAGAAGGCTCGGGCTTAGACTGTAGGGCAGAAGAGAACCAGTTGTTGCCAAGAGGCAGAAAGTCTGATTCGGGTTAGGTTACAAGCCCACAGAGGAAGAGGTCCGAGAGGCTAAAGAGAAAGCCAAGGTCACTGTAGCTGCAAGAGCTCGAGGAATCAACATAGAAGGGAAATGTCGCCCTAGGCCGCACATCAGGGAATCCTTTGTCAGCGCTGGAGTCATAAAGATCGTTCGAAATGGGGTAACCCATTTGACCCCACACTAACCCATAGCCCATGTCCATCCTAGCAATCCCTACATTACCCTTCCTAGCCTGGAGATAAATTTGGTCGCATTATCCCTCTTTGAGGAATGACGGCTAGTACCTGAACAAACTCCCCTTGTGGTAAATCACCATAAAATGGTGTTGACGTTTGAGGACATCATCTCAGACGAAATGAGGATCAACATGATGGAAGCTGACTCCAAAGAGCCATATCCGTCAACACCCTCCATCCAAACAGGTAAAGGAGCGGCCTCTTAGGTATTCAAGTGGGCATCCTTGCCCCAAACCCTGGAAGCATAGAGTGGCCTAACATTTGGCACCCATTTCTAAAAAAAAAAATAACCTATAAAAAGTGAGATAAGTTCTTGGCAGGCAATACCTTGTATATACACAAACTCGCGCTGCCAAGGGTCCGTCTCAGAACAAAATAAAAATATCAAAAATATTGAAAAAATACAAAATCTCAAAAACATTAAAAAAATCTAAAGTCCAAAAATATTATCATTTAAAATTCCAAATAAAATCCCATAAAAAGATGCCTTAATCGAAATACCCATCCCACATAAAATCGACTCCTTTTCTATAGAAATACAAGAAGCGGTACGTGTTACAAGTTTGGACGAGGATATCCCCTTGGAGGAGCTCCCCAATGAGCTCCTCGATCGGTTTGCCGAATTGGAGCATGGCCCTACCCCCATTATCGAGGAAACCGAGGACGTTAATCTAGGGACTGAGGAGATTCCTCGAATACCAAGATTGAAACGTCACTATCTCCCGAAGAAAGAAAAAGCATGATCGATTTCCTTCGATCATATCAAGACATTTTTGCCTGATAGTATGAGGACATGCCTGGTCTAGACACCGATTTGGTCGAACATGAGCTGCATCTCTACCTTGATATGAAGACGGTTAAATAGAAGCTAGGACTTCTCCAACCCCGAGTGGATGTTGAAAGTCAATGATGAGGTCATCAAGTAGTATGATATAGGGTTTCTCATGGTATCCAAGTACCCACAGTGGCTAGCCAATATCATGCCTGTACCAAAGAAAGATGGAAAGGTCCGCATGTGCATCGACTTTCGCAATTTGAACAAGGCGAGCCCGAAGGACGATTTCCCACTACCACACATCGACATCTTGGTTGATAACACTGCTAAGCACTGGATGCTTTCTTTTATGGACAAATTCTTAAGATATAATCAGATAAAGATGGTAGAGGCAGATCGAGAGAAGATTGCGTTCATTACCCCGTGGGGAACCTTTTCCTATCGAGTCATGCCATTCAAGTTGAAGAATGCTGGTGCGACGTATCAGAGAGCTATTACCGCACTATTTCATGATATGATGCACCGAGAAATTAAAGAAT
This sequence comes from Chloranthus sessilifolius, assembly GCA_021018995.1. Taxonomy (NCBI): domain Eukaryota; kingdom Viridiplantae; phylum Streptophyta; class Magnoliopsida; order Chloranthales; family Chloranthaceae; genus Chloranthus; species Chloranthus sessilifolius. The sequence continues at coordinate 89,432,951 of CM037593.1, forward strand.
ATGTCGATGATATGATAGCCAAGTCACCGGAGTGAGGCGATCACTTGGTAAACCTCCAAAAACTGTTTGAGAAGCTGAGAAAGTATAAGTTACGTTTGAATCCATAGAAGTGTGCTTTTGGCGCTATGTCCAAAAAATTGTTAGGATTCATCATCAGCAGGAGAGGGATCAAGGTTGACCTTGTCAAAGTCAAAGCTATCATGGAAATGCCACCGCCGTCTACTAAGAAAAAGGTTAGAGGGTTCTTGGGTAGAATACAATATATCAGTCGATTCATTACGCAACTAATTCCAATCTGCACAACGATCTTCAAGCTACTTCGGAAGAACTCGCCCGTTGAATGGAATGACGATTGTTAGGAAGCGTTCGATAAAATCAAAAGCTACCTCCTTAACCCACCTATGTTGGTACCACCTAAGCCGGGGAGACCACTCTTGATGTATCACTTCACAACGAAAGTTTCGATGGGATGTGTCTTAGGACAGCATGACGAGACGGGATGAAGAGAGCAGGCCATTTACTATCTGAGCAAGAAGTTTACTGATTGTGAGACATGCTATTCTCATCTGGAGAAAGAATGTCTGGCACTCATTTGGGCTACTCAGAGCCTCCGCCATTACTTACTATCTCAGGCCGTTCTACTTTTGGCCCGAATGGACCCGTTGAAATACTTGTTCGAGAAGTCGGCTCTCACTGGACGAACTGCACGATGGCAGCTTTTATTGTCTGAGTTTGACATCAAGTACGTCACTCAAAAGTCGATAAAGGGGCAGGCACTCGTCGATCATCTTGCCGACAATTCATTACCGGCTATGACGGAATCGACATCTATGTCGTGGCTTTTTTTAAAAATAAAGAAAAAAATAAATAAATAAATAAATAAATAAAATAAATACAAGCTCAAAGCAAGATGGACGTGGTGAAAACCCAAAAGGGGAGTTTGTGTGGACCAGGTGAAAACCCGAAAGGGCGCTTGGGGTAAGAGAGCTAAACCCATGGACGTGGTGAAAACCCGAAAGGGCGCCATGAGTAAAAAGAGGGTAAAAATGGGGACGACGAACCCACCTTGGGTGTTGTGAGTAAAAAAGGATTAAAGAATTAAAAAGAAAAGAAAGGTTTGGACTGATTGATAGGATTGATGCGTGAGGAGCCCTCTTGGTTACCCTCTCTGATATCCTTTTCCGACTGGGCCGCTCATGTTAGTTCAAGACGAGTCCCGACCAGAATTGTCTTTGTGAAATTGCTTTGTCAAACATATGACTCAAGGTAAGGAAAAAGGTTTGACTCAATCTGAAGGGATTGACGTTCCAGTCTTATTAAAGCTGTTAAAACTCACCCAAGATCTGGCTACTTAAAGGGTGTTCGACCATGCTCAAAAGAGGACCCGAGATCTCACCTGGTGATTAAGGCACCACGTTAAAAAAAAAAAAAAAAAAGCAAAAAAAAAAAGAAAGAGAACAAAAAAATCAAGAAAAATCTAAATATAAAAAAAATTGTATATGTTTCTACTCTTTTTCATATGTACGACATTGTACCTCCATTTCAAAAAATGAAGAAAAATAACAAAAAATCTCTAAAAAAGAAAATTTCAAAAATTTTTACTCTTTCTCATATACATAGTTACAGCATCGTACTTCCATCTCAAAAATGAAGAAAAATAACAAAAAAATTTTGAAAAAGAAAAATCCAAAAAATTTTACTCTTTCTCATGTACATAGTTACAACATTATACTTCCATGTCAAAAATAAACAAAAAGAACAAAAAAAAATCTTTGAAAATAAAAATCTAAAAATATATATAAACCTTAAAAATGAAAAAATATAGGTAAATGTTCGTTTCCCCTTCTGTTAATTAGGATGCATTTGTTACTTATATAAACAAAAAAGGGACTGACATTTTCTCAAGAATATGCAGGAACATCACACGATTCAAAGCCTCGAAGCGGGCAACTTCTCAGAGATGGACAAATCAGATGAAGCATCTCACCACTGACGTCAGGTCTATTCAAAAAAAAAAGAGAGAAAATCATTTTGAAAAAGAAAGAATAAATCTGTGTTTCCCCATAAAGCTACGCACATGCGTGTTCCAAAGTGGTAAAATGTCGATATTTTATCAGCAACACCACTGTGCTATAGTAGTGTCCTAAGTCTAAGGTACGCCTTGGATTCTAGATCCTACTTCAAGGTAGGAGCAATGGTGTCAGTCTCGGTCAAACAGTCAATGTTTCGATCGAGTCGACTCTACTGCTAAATCTTTGCGATGAGCGCTCTGTTTTAGATTCATATGAACTTAAGTGTCTTAAGCTTCAAATTCTCCATTGGAAAAGGTTAATCGTTGGTTGAGACGAACCTGTTGAGAATGAGATTGCGTATCAATCAAACTATGTACAACCATGCATCCAAAAGGGTTCATTTTCCCTTTATTTTCTACATGCTTAAAACCTGTATTGGCAGCAGTATCCCTATAAAGTGTATGCTATGCATCTGAGTATCCGTATGATGGTCGTTTGTTCCCATAAATTATACTCGGGCAGGTCCGGGTCGGGGCTTCCATTGCCTTTGTTGCTTATCACCCCTAATGGGTGCATGATTATGCATAGTTAAATGATGTTTACGATCATTGTTGGTAGAGACCAGGATTAGATGTCCCTTTAGGGAGATACCCAATGTTTGGTTGGACCTAATCAAGGTAGTTGAAGCTGGGTGCTCTAGGTCATATTAATCCAAGGCACATTTTCAAAAATGGCACGTACTCCCAAAAAGCGTTGCAACCTCTATTCGCTCCGCTCGGGTAGTCATGCTAAATAAACTTCGGGATCGTTGGGTTCACCCAGAGATTTTAAACCTTGCTTTACACAAGGGCACCCGTGAACAGTCAAATGGGGAAATCAAATGCCTCATAGGATTGGATGCAAACTGTGGACCCTTGCGAATGTTTACTTCGCGCCTATCTTTGAATGTGGGACAATCACCCCTCTTACGTGCAAAGCTGTTGTATTCAGAATGAATCTTAAACATCAAATACCTTCAAATCATCTCGAGAAGTGAATGTTTGGCCTGGCATACAGGGCTTTCACAACTCATTCCACCTCGGTTATGCCCAGTAATGTCGCTAAGCGCTTGAGGACCGATCACCTTGAGAAACGAATGTTTAGCCAGGCATCCATGGCTTTCGTTTTCTCACCATGTTACTCATCTAATGTTTGAATTTCATTCTGAATACAGTGGATCAGTTAGTAATGCCTTGGGCCTCTTCGGATGTCTCTTGTCTTTGGCATTCGATCATTAGTGATCGGATACCAAAGAGGGGCATCTGTAGACATACAAATTTGGTCCAAGGCTCGATCGAAATATATTTCGAGAGAGGTGCACTTTCGAGCTTTTGATGGCATGTATGAAACCCTTAGGAGCCTTCCTGGACCCTTAGGAACCTTTCCAAACCCTTAGAAATCAACCCTAACCTTCCCAAACCCATTAGAACCCCTTCCCAGACCAGTGTCGAACCCTCCCGAGCAGTGGTTGGAAAGATGAGTCCCAAAATTTACACATACCTCTTCTAGATCTAAATTATATATCATTCGAAAGACAACTTCCCCAGCTTTCCAACAAGCCAAACATTATCTCAATCGGAGTTATATAACAAAAGATATGGCGATTTGAAAATCGCACAGTTTTGCAAGATTTTGGCTTAGGGCAACTAATAGTTGCAACCTCCCAATATCATTGTGAATTACTGTATTACTGTACATATGCTTGGTGAAGCTATTAGTTATGCCAGGCATATGAACAGTGACCTCTGGTTTTTGCTCCGAAAATCGAGATTGGGATTTGACTTGTTAACCATCTTGATCTTTGGGGGGTGTTTTGCTAGTTCTGTTGCACCCATTTAATGCCTATTTGTAACCCTTAAGTGATTTGAAACACTAACCTATCATCCACCATTAAAATCATTCCTACACATCTTCAAGCTCTCAAAATCCTAGGAAACCTTAGATTAGAGATTACCTAATTGTTAACCCTAATTAGCGTCTAAGTAGCCTCCTAACCTACCCTTTTCCTATAAATAGAGACCCCCTCCCCTTGGATTAAAGGTTGAGAAAATTACCTAAGAGAGAAAGAGCTTAAAGTGAGAAGATCTTTCTCCCTTTGGTGCACCATTCTCACATAAAAATCAGAATTCCAAAACCTCCTTTGAGTGATATTTTCCACCTTAGATCCCCTAGTTTAGGTGCATGCTACCCATTTACCATCCCTCTCTACCTCTTAGCTAGCAAGCCTTAGAGGTTAGAACTTCATTTCATACCATTCAAGCCATCAAAAGCTCATCAAAGCAAGCCAACGTAAGGTTCTCCAACGGTGCAGCAAGGGCCCGAGGGCTCCGGCTCTCCCCTTTCTTCTCCTATCTCTTTTAGTTCTTCTTTCATCCTCATGTTTGTGCCGTTACACCGCCGACTTTTCGGTAGGGACAGTGGGGCACAAATAAGATTTTAGGGCCCTTTGGGCAAGAAGAAGGCTTTTGTGTTATTTTCATTTTATTTTTATTTTGGCCATAAGTAGAGACCGCATTAAGCGGGTTGATCGGGTGCCTAACACCTTCTCGATCGATAACCGAAGCCCCTACCCAAGAACCTTTGATGTGGACCGGATTCAGAGTCATATTTGTGGCACTTCGGTGCTTATAAAAATGATATAGGTATCTCGGGACACCAAAAGCTCCGGGTGGCGACTATATTTTTTGTTAGCAAGCGCATCGCCGTGACGGGATCGTCAAAAATCCCACAGTTGCACAAACTCAGATTTGTTTCTCCCCCTGCTTGCTAAAATAAAATTTAGAAAATATTAAAAATAAAAGTAACTGTTCTAACTGAAGTATCTTTGTCATTCATAATGACAAACAACGGTCAGGACATGACTAGAACCATGGGGAATTATTATGCATTAACACCTCTTACACTCCCCTCATGTATCCAAATACCCCATATCACAGGTAAGAAGACTTTCGAAATTACGCCCAATTTATTTCAAATACTTCCTATCTTTCACGGGCTAATAGATGAAGATCCTTCCTTACATCTGAATAAGTTTCATAAAGGTGTAACAATATCCAAATCAAGAATTTGCCAGAAACATCTATGCATTTGAGACTGTTTTCATATTCTCTGAGAGACAAGGCAAAGCAGTGGATACACACTTTACACCGAAATTCAGTAGCTGATTGGGAGGAATTGAAACACAAATTCCTTCTGACGTATTACCCAGCATACATAGCTACTCAAATATGGTACTTGATCTTAACATTCTGACCATTCCCAAAAGAAACTTTTCTAGAGAGTTGGAATTGCCTCAAAGACCTACTGGACAAGAGTCCTTACCGTAGAGTGACACGTTGGCAAACAGTTCTAACTTTCTATGAATGTTTAGATGAACAGACCCGGCATATGGTTGACGTTGCTTGTGGGGGAATATTCCGAAAATTAACTACAGAGGAAGCTTGGGAACTCTTTGAGACCCTTAGCGAGGAACCAGTACAACACCACGTATCGGATGAGGATGACTCAGAGCCTTTGACAAATATGCTTCCTAAGAAAGGGAGATTTTATAAATTAGAGTCAATGATGAAAGGTTTTTCATAATTACAATTTTGGAAAGCAAAAATTCAATCTCTAGTGGGTGTCAAATCGCACCAAACACCTCAACATGGAAAAGCTTATGGTCATATCCTCGGCCCAACTCAAATAGCCCCACAACATCTTACTGTACCTTTTTGCCCCACAAAAGCCCAAAACCACCCTGTCACTAAGGAAACTCTGTCGCAAATAGCAGGAAGCTGGCTGCAACATAGCTGTATTCAAACGGATTTACTCCATAATTTCCTAGAGTCTATCACACTATTCGAAGATCAAGTTGACCGACTAACTGTTTGGGCTAACACAGGAGGGAGTAACTATTATTCCTTACAACTAGTTGGCACTCTAGGAGGAAATACTTTTATGGGAGGGACATCAACTCCCATTGATAATCATTGCATTACTCCTGAAACATCGTTGAGCTACTGACTCATCCATAGAAATTTTGTGTAAATTAATAGTAGTAAATTAAGTATAAATGTAACATCATGAGCACAAGCAATCGTACTAAGTACGATTTCTTGAACACAGCTCTCACCAGTGTATAGTCGTAGTGATTATGATTGCTGAGAAATGCCTACACAATTATGACAGGTGCGGTCTCCAACAAAAATGGTGCCGCTACAATTCACGCTGCACAGACACATCCCTTACCATTAATGGGTATATCAACCAGTTGCACTTCTCAATGCCAGCCATAACTTTCATTAATAATGCCTATTCACATTCCAAATTCTTTATAAATACAACCTTATACATCCAGTACCCTTATTCCTTCCATTCACATCCTTCCTTCGTTATCACCATATTAACTATGGTGAATCCTCGAAATAGGTCTGAATTCCTCGAAGCTATTTCACACCTCATACAACAGAACGAGGATGAGATCATGGCCATATTGGAAGAGAGGGGCAGGATAATCAGTGATATCATCGCTCTCGTCAGCTCCTTCTCCATCTAGACTCAGATGGACGACATCGCAACGCCACCACTCGCTTCACCCCATCCACCACCTCCTAAATTTTCTTAATTTTTTTCTTTCTATTGGATGCACCTACCTCTGGGTTGCGTCTCTATCTTTTTGTTACGAGTGACAACATTTTGAAGAAGCCGAAGACTGATCTTTATTGAAGACTTTTTCTTTCAGACGTTGCTGTCGGTGTCTTAGTTAAGTGTGTGTCTAGATTTTTCCTAGGTTTATTTCTTGTAATTACTAATCAATTCAAGTTATTAGTTTTAGTTCTTCATTTTTTTGTTCTCTGTATTTAGTAATCTATAAATTTTATTTTTTTTATTTTTTTTACTAACCTACTAATAGTGCGTGTTACTAACCCCACTAACATTTTTGTTATTAATACCACAAGAATAATCGTAGCTATTTTCTCTCTAAGTTTGGGAAAAATACATATCTGATGACAGAATTTTTTCGGTATATTATCCGACTATCAATAATTAGTAAGGTATTTTTTTTGTCCCTTATTTTGAACAATGAGGACATTGTCCTATTTAAGTTTGGGGGGGATACACTAACTTTTAACTTTTAGGAAAAAAAATTTATATATAGTTTTATTTTTATAATCAGTTAATCATTATATATGATTTATGTTGAAAAATATGAAAATATGAAAATTCGAAATTCTTAACAATCCATCATAGTAGTAGTTCAAAATATTAAAATAAAAATAGTTACAATTTGAAGAAAAGCATCTTTAGAACACTATATTAGATGAATATTTGAAACTATATGATTGATCTGAACTGCAAATATTTTATATTATAGTTTTAAAATTATATAACTAGTGAGCTATAGAGCCTATTTCCTCTTTTATTCTGAGAATAAGTGACTATTTTTATTCATGATATAAAATTTTTTGAACTTCACTACTATTGTTGTCAAAATGAAATCTCATATTATTGAAAATAAAATCAAAATATTCTGAAAATATGATTATTTGTTTGTTTAGAACTATCTAGTGAATATATCAAAGCAATAAGACATCCATGTTAGTAAATCGTGAAAATGACCAAAGGCTATTTTTGTTAAACCAGAGCCAAAAAGTCAAAATCCCAGAACATTTTATCTTTTGAACCCATATTAGAAGCTTAAATGAAAAATTTCTTTGTACCATGATTATATAAACCTTTAACCATATGTACTACCCAAAGCTTTCTACTTTTAACCCTTATAATTTCTGAGAGTTTAGACTGCTAAGAAGGGGAGAAGAGGGAGTGAAAGGAGTATGCAAAAACAAATAAAGGATCTACCGAAAAAGAGTACAACTGAGAAGAAATACAATTGTACAAAAATATGGGAAAAGAAAATAGAAAATCGTGAAAGACGAGTTTAGAAAAAAAGGAATAGAAAAATAATATATATATATAGAAAAGGAAAATGAGATTTGCAATAGAAAAAAAATGGGAAGAAGTTATCCGAAATTGGGATACTTATTGATACTAATATGAAAAGAAAATAAAAAAGAAGATAGAAAAGGAAGAGCTAAATTCTCAAAAAAAAATTGAATCCTCTTTACCTTTTTTCTTTGAAACCTTCTAAACCCAAAGCCCCATTACAAGCTGAAGGAAAGACCTTTGTGATTTACGATTTGCAAGAATATGAGTCTAGTAGAGATATATAAATTAGATATTATGAATAAATAAAGAAGTTATATAAACAAAATTGATTATCCTTTCTGTGAGATTTATTAGTTTATTGTCCCATAAAATTCATATATATATATATATATATATATATTATTGTGCGAACCCAAATTTTTTATTATTTTGAGGGTATACCAAAAAGGTGAGAATTGAAATGAAAATATTTTCTAAAAATTGCAGTTTAGAAAAATTTATGATGAATAAACTTTTCACTGATATGGATACACTCTATGCTATAATAAATTGAAATTATTAAATTCTGATCAGAGGATAATTACGATGATGAAAATTTAGGGATAATACGATTTGAAATTTTTGAAAATAATGAATATATAATGAATGATTGAGTATTTAGTATTAGTTTATATTTTAAAATTTTTAGTTTTAAAAATAAATAAATAAATTTTGAAAAATCTAAAAATATTTCGAAGTTTGTAGGTAACTTTTTCTGAAAACCTTCAGGAGACTACAACTCCTCCACTAGGGATCACCTAGGGGTTTAAAGGCTTGTTGCATCTGCTAAATGCGTGACATTTAAATTCTAGTTTAGGATATTTTATTTTTCCTTGTTTGCTAGGGACTAGTAAAACTTAAGTTTGGGGGTGTGATCATTTACATTACCATTTTATCACCCTTAACTTAGTGATGCTAGGACTTAGTTTGTTACTAATAAGTTACTGATGTGCAGATATTTAAGATAAATAATAAAAGAGAGCTTGGATGATAATCTTTGTTAAAATGATTTCAAAAAGCAGTAAAAAAGATGATTAAGTGATAAAGACAATTAGCTACCGATTGAAAGGAAGAAAATCGTGATTAACGATTTTGCGCTATAGCTGTTGAAGTAAAGAAAGAAAGAAATGAGAAATCATAATTTTATAATTCTTTAGAAAAGACGATTCTTCAGAAGCGACAAAAGAGGAAAAGACGATATAAAAGAAAAAGCGATTTTTCAGTATGAAAGCGAAAAAATAGAAAATCGTGATTTACGATTTTCCAGAAAGAAAAGAATGAATAATCGTTATCTACGATTATAGAGGATTTCTTATTTATTAATGTTGATGCTGATCACGTGCATAGTACACCGCCATAAACAAAATTAGAAGAATTCTACAATTAGAAGTCTTACTAATCACGGATCTGAGAAGATTAATGAAGATATATTTTCGAAGGATTCTGCTACTATTAGATAAAGAATATTTTAGAAGCATATCAGTCGATCAAACTAAAGAAAGAAGAAAAGATAAAATTAGAATTAGAGTTAGAAGTTTATAAACCGACTCCTTATTATCTATAAATAAGATGGACTAGTATAAGAATAATCATCGAAGAAGAATTCAACATCAATTGACGACTGGGGTTGGATTTTCTTCTAATCAAAGTAGTGTAACATAGTTAGAGTAGTTTAAATATCAAAAGTTTCTCAAGAGAAATTAACGACTGCAATTGAGTGTTGAAGATTAGTGTAGATATCTCTAATTTCTCAGAAGGAATTAACGACTCCAACTGAGGGGTGAAGGATATATTTTACTTTGCTTTCTAGTTTAAATTTATTTTTATATAAAATTTATAGCTTTGTAAAGATCTTCAAGTTTTAATTTGAATTGACGACTCAGGTTAGAATTTGCAGATTAGTGTAACGGTATTTTATTTTTCATTCTTCAATTTTTTAGAGTTTGATTGACGCCCAAATTTCTTGTTGATTGTTGATTAGATTAAGTCTATATTGATAGGATTTTAATATTTATTAACGCCCAATGCTAGAAGAATTGATATATGGTGTAACGGCATTGTTTAAATTCGTAAATATCCGATAGCTGAAGATTGGGATTGATGACCTCAATCTGAAGGAGGATTTAGATTTATTTTATGCACTTAGGTTAATAAAAATTATTTTATTCAAATTTCTCCAATAGATTAGATCTTTAAAGTAAATAGAAGTTTTTAAGATAAGAATTTAAGTAAAGAAATATAGATTAGAGGTAAAAAGAGATAAGTAAACTTCCTCGTGGGAACGATCCTATGCTAGTACTATGATTTTCATTATGCACTTGCAATAGGTTAAGACTTTAATTAAATATATACACATAAGGAGACAGGTCATGGGGTCTACGTCAATGGGCACATGCTCGCCAAGAAGATCCTACGGCAAGGGTATTTTTGGATTACAATGGAAACTGACTGTTGTAAGCACGTTTAGAAGTGCTACAAATGCTAAGAACACTCCAGTCTGATACATGCTCTTGCTATAGATCTACATAGCATGACCACTCCTTAGCCATTTGCCACATGGGGCCTCGACGTCGTCGGAAAGGTCAACCCAAAGGCATCTAATGGGCCTCAGTTCATCCTTGTCACCATCAAGTACTTTACCAAATTGGTAGAGACAGCATCTTACGCAAGCATCACTGCCAATCACGTCAAGAAATTCATCAAGAATAACATCATATGTCGATTCGATGTACCGAAGGACATCATTACAGACAATGGTACCAATTTTATGAACAAACGCATAAAAGCCTTCTGCGACTAGTATAAGATCAAACATCATCGCTCATCACCGTATAGGCCACAAACCAATAGAGCTGTAGAAGCGGCTAATAAGACAATCGTCTGAATCCTTGAGAAGATGGTTGTCATAAACTAGGACTGGAGCAAGATGCTACCTTTCGCATTATAGGTTTACCGAATGTCAATCCGCACCGTTATAGGGGTAACACCATTTTCTCTTGTGTATGAAACCGAGGCTATACTACTGGTTGAAGTTGAAGTACCCTCACTCCGCATCCTCATCAAGTCTGGTCTATCAGAAGTCGAAAGAGAGAGATCTCACTTTAAGCAATTAAACCTACTAGATGAGAAGAGGCTCTTAACCTTGTGTCACACCCAGGTCTACCAAGGGCGAATCGCACGCTCTTACAACATATGTGTTCGCGTTCGAGATTTGAAGGTGGGTGACACCGTACTCAAGAAAATCTTTCCTTCTCTCCACGCCAATCCGAGAGGGAAATTCAAGCCCAACTAGGAAGGGCCCTACGTCATTAGAGAAGTGTTGCCTGGATACGCGCTTCATCTCGCCACCATGGATGGAGATCACTTTCCTGAGCTCATCAACGCTGGATACGTCTGACGATTCTATTCCTAAGTCTCCTGCGGCAAGATAAGTGTTGATGAAATGGATACGTCCGATAATTCTATTCCTAAGTCTCCCGCGGTAAGGTAAGTGTTGATAAAATGGATACGTGACTGCTTAAGGACCACTTAAAAGAGGCCATCATTTCAAAGCCAAGTAGTCAAAAAGCGTCTATGAATATCCATACCCTTTGCTATACCTATTGAGCCATTGGCCTTTCTTTCATTAATCTCTCCCAGAAAAAGGAAAATCTGTATATATATAAAAAAATTTATAATAATAAAAAAAGAGTTACCATCAAATCCCAAAAAAATCGGAAAAGCAAAACCTCAAAAAAAAAAGAGATTGTCTGAAAGAAAAGGAACAAAACAAATATATATATATATAGAAAAGAAAAGAGATAGAAATATCGTGGGGCATGTACAGTAAAAATCTCCCAAGGAAGAAATGTATTACGAAAATTGAAATCCAATCAAGGAAACCTTTTTGAACCCAGAATATCTTCATGATCCCTAACCTAACCCATGGCCATGATACATCCCTGAGGAAAGCCCTCTTTAAGGTTCACAAGCAGTCACACTATCCGCTGAGTCAGCACAAGCCAAGCTGAGAGACAACAAGAATTTCATCCAGTCCGCTATGACGGAATCAACATCCGTGTCCGTGATCTTTGAAATAGATGAGAAGAAAAGAAAAAATAAAAAGAAAATATATAAGCTCAAAGAAAAATGGACGTGGTAAAAACCCGTAAGGGAGCCACAGGTAAAAACAGCGAGTTTGTGTGGACTAGGTGAAAACCTGAAAGGTCGCCTGGGATAAAAATGCATACCCAAGGACATAGTGAAAACCTGAAAGGGCGCTACGGGTAAAAAAGAGGGAAACAACGGGCATGGCGAAAACCCATCTCGTGCGTTTTGAGAAAAAAAGGTTGTAAAGGAAAAAGAGAGCCATCGGTTACTCCCTTATCTGGTCACCAACTATGCCGCTCATGTTAGTTCAAATCGAGTTTTAATCAAGTAAATCTTAGACTGCACCGTCAAACGCATGACCCAAGGTACGGATAAAAGGTCGATTCAATCCAAAGGATGGACATTCCGACTTTGGTAAAAGTTTTAAACCTCACTCTAATCCGACCACATGGAAGGGTTCGACCATGATCAAAATGGGACCCGTCACTTTTCCGTCACGCTTAAGGCATCAAAGAAAATCTTTAAAAAAAAAAAAGATAATAGATTTCCCTTTCCATTTTCATTCCTAGACTTTGCTTGCAAGAAAATCTTAAAAAAGATAATATATTTCCCTTTTCCAGTTTCATCTCTATCATGGGTCAAAAAATCGTCTGATACCGATACGTATCAGTTTTGGACCTAGGCGGTACGATACATTGCCTATGTATCGTACCCCCTAAAAAATAGGATAATTATCGTCCGATACGGGCAACGCATCGCCCGTATCGGACGATACGGACGATACTTTGAAATTATCGGGCGATAATCTCAAATTATCGTCTGATAATTTGATTTTTTTTTTTTTTTTTTTTTAAATGTATCAAAACAATACATTCAATGTATCGCCGATATATGCATTAACGACAGATCGATACGACGATTTAATCGGTGATCACATTATTGAATTTTTATATTTTTTGAAAAAAAATATTTGTATTGAACCAATACATTCAATGTATCGCCAATACATTGAATGTATCGGACGATTACGTATCAAAATTACGATATTTTAACCCTTGATCTCTATACTTTTCTTGCACCACATCCCACAAGAATAATCGGTGTGACGCTTTTTCTCCCTTTACAAAAAGAAGCAAAAAAAATATATGAAAACGAAATCCAAAAAAATATATAAATCTTGAAAAATATGAAAAATATGTAGGCAAGAGTTTACTTCTTCTGTTAATTAAAATGCATATTGTTACTTACATAAATAAAAAAGGGACTGACATTTTCTCAATAATGTGCAGGAACATCAAATGATCTAAAGCCTCGAAGCAGGCAACCTCTCGGTGATGGACAGATCAAATGAAGCATCTCACCACCAACATCCGGTCTATTCAAAAAATGGGAAAAAGAAGAAGATAATTATTTTGGAAAATAAAAGAAAAAAATCACTTTTTGTGACACAGCTACGCACATGCGTGCTCGAATGCGGTAAAATGTCAATATTTTATCGGCAACGCAGCTGTGATAAATTAATATCCCAAGTCTAAGGTTCGCCTTAGATCTTTGGATCCTACTTTAAAGTAGGAGCAAACGGGTCAATCTCAATCAAATGGTCACTGTTTCGTTCAGATTGATCCCACTGCTAAAACTTTTCTTTGTTCGCTCTATTCATTTTGAGTTTAAGTGTCTTAGCTTCAAATTCTTCATAAGCTATTTCAGAGGAGTAGACCCTTGGTCTATATTACCCAGATGTGCGCCCTATAGGGTTTGAGATCCGGGCACCTCTGTTATTGAAAAGGTCTATGGTTGGCTGAAACCAACCAGTCAAAAATGAAGTTACATATCAATCAACTATATGCAAACATGCATACAGAAGGGTTCATTCTCTTTCACAGGCTTAAAACCTGCATTGGCACGGTCCCTTAGATAGGCACCATGCGTCTGGATACCCATTGGATGGTTGTTTGTTCTAGTAAATTATACCTGGACGGGTTCTGGGTCGACACTTCTATTCGCCTTTATTGCTTATCGCCCCTAATGGGTGCATGTTTATGCATAGTTAAATAATTTATAAGATCATTATTGGGACCAAGATTGGGTGTCTCCTTCGGTAGATACTCAATTTTGGCCCGATCCTTTTAGTTTTATTTTGAAGTTGAGCGCTCTAGGTCATATTGATCTAGAGCACATTATCAAAAATGTGGCAGACACTCCCAAAAAGCGTTGTGACATCAATATTCGTTCCACTCGGGTAGTTGTGCTAAATTATCTTCGAGATCGATGGGTTTGCCCAAAGATCTTGAACCCTACCTCACGTAGGGGCACTCATGGCCGATCAAATGGGGCAATCAATGCCTCATGGGATTAGACACAAACTGTGAACCTTCGCGTCAGTGCTTTACGCCAATCTCTAAGTATGGATCGATCACCCTCCCACTCGCGGGGCAGTCCTGTTCGAAATGAATATCAAGCATCGTGCATTTTCAATTTCACCACCTCAATTATGCCCAATAATGTCGTCAAGCATTTGGGGATCAATGGTTTCGAGGAACGGAAGTTTTCCCTGACGTTGGGGCCTCTGCTACTCTCCTTTTGAGTGACGCACATTTTCCCAATTTATCGGGCTTACGTCATTCTTCTTTTTTCCTTTTGATGTTTGAGGTTCACTTTGAATACAGCGGACCCATTAGTGTTTGCCTTAGGCTTCTTCGGATATCTCTTTCTTTGGTATACGATCGGTACTGATCGGATATCAAAGAGGGACATCTGTAGACACCCAAAATTGGCCCAAGGCACGATCAACTCATCTGTCGAGAAAGGCATATCCTCCGAGCTTCCGATGGAATTCCCCAAACCTTTAGGAACCATTCTCCAAACCCTTAGGAACCATTCCCAAACCCTTAAAAATCATCCCCAAACTTTTAGAACCCTTCCCAGACCCTTAGGAATCAACCCTAACCCATAAAACCCTTCCCGGACCCAGTATCAAACCCTCTTGGGCAGTGGTTGGAAAGAGGAATGCCAAAATTTACAAGGACCTCTACTGGGTCTAAGACCTATACCTTTGGAAGGAGGATGTTGTCAGCTTTCCAACAAGCTAAGAATCGCCTCAATCTGATCTCTGGATCAAAAGTTATGACCATTCGAAAAGTGTGCATATGGGCTGAAATTGTGCCGAGCGTATACGCTAGGCTAATTTTGGCAGATTTTGTGGGCCCCACAGCGGGCTCTGAACTTCTAGGTTCCCAAAATACTATTCCTATACCTAGCGTATGTAATACATATGCTAGGCTTAGGAACAGTAAATTTTGGAATATGCCCAGATTCGAATTTTTAAGGTTTGACTTGTTGACCACCCCATCCATTGGGGATAGCTTTCAAAGGATTGTTGCACCCTCACTAGCCTTCTTTTTCACCCTTTTGCCATTTAGCACCCCACCCTATCATCTACCATTGAAACCCAATTCCCACCTATCTAAGCTTCTAAAACCATAGGAAACTTTAGATTGGAGATTACCTAATTGTTAATCTCATTAGCTCTTAAGTACCCCCTTAACCACCCCTTTCTCTATAAATAGAGAGCCCCCTCCCCCCCACCTTGCTAATGGCTTGCAAATTTTTTGAAAGAGAGAGAAAGCTTTAGATATTTCCCTCCTTACCTTTTAGCATTTTAGCATCTAAAATTCCATAATTGAGTTTCATTCTTCATAACCCATTTTTCATTATAAAAATTTTCATTATAGCTAGATCTAGGTTCTATCCTTCCTCTCCTACTCTCTAGCTACCAAGCCTTTAAGGTTCAAAACCCATTCTCAACCCTTTGTGCCATCGGAAGATCACCGGAAGTGCACCAATGAGAAGGTCCATAGTTGGGCTACAAGGGCCCGAGAGCTCCGGCTCTCCCCTCTACTCCTCAACCTTCTTAGCTTTCCCTCTATGACATGTACTTAATGTGTTAACTATTTTGAATGAGCTGTGGAAAACACTTTTAGTCAATCATTAGACAAATGAAAAGATTTGATTCTACGAGTCAATCATTTCAAAATATAAACATGATAACGAGTATACATAAAACATTATTCTCGAATCACTTTTCGGGTTTTATGTCAAGTGAAAACAAAATCAAGCCGTCTGATGGTAAGACGATGATCTCAAGATCCATTTTGATAAAATATTGGGACGTGATACTATTTTAATCATCTTATCCAAATTAGTCAACAACTTAAGCGCATAAACTCAGTATTGAGAAGAAAGACTTGGATTGAAAATAAAAGAGCACAAAAGAGAGAGAAAGAGACGTGGTTAGGCAATTGACCTTAGACGGTTTAAGACACACAACAAATCTTTAGTGAACGATAAGTGTGCTTTAGTAGGTAATAAATAAGATTTATTAAGAAAATTTTATATAATTCCACATCGGCACCTTTAACTTACCAACTCCCTTATATAAATACGAGTTGGCGTGAAATACAATCTCATCATCTTATCAAAAGCAATCAAAAGTTTTAAAGGGTTCTGAGACGTGGGCAAACACCATACAATCAATTGTGTTCATATAAAAAAATGGTTACAAATGTTTAGCCCCATATGGATTGCAACCTGTCAAATTTTTAGGTAAATTGGAGAAGCTAGTGGTCTCGGATGCCATCCACGATTTGGTAACACGTTTAACTTATAATACTTACAAAGAAAATAATAATTGATATCAAACAACCATATGACAGGTAAGTAATGTATTGAAGTTACAAGTTGGTTGAATCAAGCAACCATTTGAAAGTCCACTTTGTTGACCATATAGTTGTATTACCAATACATTGGTAATAACCTTAAAGCTCACTCCTGTCGTGCCATATTACGCATAATGTTCATACTATGCCTAAATAGATGCCAACATCGTTGAATTGCTTCCAATCGTACAAATGCGTAAACAAATGTTAACATCGTCGAATTGCTTCCAACCATACAAAGGACTCCTATTATCCTCTCTCTCTCTCTCCTGAATTTGAACCCTAGTTTTCTGCAACTTTAATCAAGGCATCTATGTTCTACAACCCATACTTCTCTGTTTTCGAGATTCCACTCTAATCCCCGTAGCCTTTTTACTCTTTTAGAGCTTCATTTTTTCATCTTTGAATCTGTGATTGATCGATGGCGGTGCCCGGCCAACTCAATCACGATGAATAGCCTTCGTGGGGATCGCAAAGCGTCGATTGTTTCGAGAAGTTAGAGCAGATTGGGGAAGGAATGTTCGGGTAAGTAATAAGGAATCAAACCCTAGCTAATTTATATGTGTATGCTATTTATTGATGTGTTAAATATGTTATTGTTGGATTCATATAATTTTGTTCAGTTCATAAGCTACTTATTTATGTTCATTCCAATCTTACCTGACTCACTAGTTCCCTCCGTTTGAATTTGGGTTCATAATTAGCGGTTTGCTAGGGTAGCGTTAGTTTTAAATGAAAAATATAAAGTATTTTAATTAATTTTTAATTTAAATACGAATTACATGAAAATATTATATTTATAATATATGAAAAATATGAGACCCCTATCAATTAGGAGGGCCAACCCACATGAAAAGTTATGTTGAGAAATGAAGAGAGCTCATCATAGTTGTTACTGCCATTGATCACCATTTCCAATGGTTTGTAATGGTTGGTTAAATAAATAAGTTATAAATTCATATCAATGTATTTTTTTTAATGGCATAACGCTTGATCTTTCATCTTTGTGCCTCTATGATTCTAAACCAAACCCAATGCTATAAGCCCATACAGATCATGGTGTATGAGAGTACTGGCATGGCTACCAAGATAACACATCAAAGTATTTTTTTAGTTACAACTGCCTTTTAAAACCTTCTTGGATTGGAACAATGTAAAAGTAATCTTATGTTTTTTTTTTATTATAAGAATCTTATGTTTATTAGTTGTTTGTGGTGATGGCAATTAGCTTCTTGCTTGCACTTAGTTATATATTGAAATTCGCGTTGAAAAGAAAGAGTAAGGTTGAAAATAAAGGAACATGTAAGAGATAATCGAGAGAGAAAGAGACCTAGTTGGGCAATTGGTAGACGGTTTGAGAGAGAATTTTGGAAAATGAACACGAGAAAGTAGAGAAAGGGATTGGGATTACGGTACCTTTATTTGCAACCTAAGCTTTTTTCCTTCTTAACCCGAATGACATGTACTTAATGTGTTAACTGTTTTGAATGAGCTGTGTAAAACACTTTTAGTCAATCATTAGACAGGAGAAAAGATTTGATTCTACAAGTCAATCATTTCAAAATATAAACATGATCACGAGTGTACATAAAATATTTTTCTCGAATCACTTTTCGGGTTGTATGTCAATTGCAAACAAAATCAAACCGTCTGATGGCAAGACGATGATCTCAAGATCCGTTGTTATAAAATATTGGGACGTGATACTATTTTAATCATCTTATCTGAATCAGTCAATGACTTAAGCGCATAAAATCAGTATTGAGAAGAAAGACTTGGATTGAAAATAAAAGAGCACAGAAGAGAGAAAAAGATACGTGGTTAGGCAATTGGCCTTAGACGGTTTAAGACACAGAACAAATCTTTAGTGAACGATAAGTGTGCTTTAGTAGGTAATAAATAAAATTTATTAAGAAAAATTTAGATAATTCCACATCGGCACCTTTAAGTGACCGACTCCCTTATATATATACAAGTTGGGGTGAAACACAATCTCATCATCTTATCTGAAGCAATCAAAGGTTTTAATGGGTTCTGAGACATGGGCGCAAACAGAGATACCCAAATGGCCATAGATATCAAATCCAAACAACAAAACTATGTGATCACCTATTCACACAGAAAAGAAAAATGTTACAATTGTTTAGCCCACTTTGGGCTGTGATCTCTCAAAATTTTATGCATATCGGACATTTGCACAGGCCTTGATTGCAGTCACAAATTTGATGGTTCACTAGTAGTGACAAACAAGTATAAAGCCAATGTTGGTCAAACCCCATACAATCAATTGTGTTCATATAAAAAAACGGTTACAAATGTTTAGCCCCATATGGATTGCAACCTGTCAAATTTTTAGGTAAATTGGAGAAGTTAGTGGTCTCGGATGTCATCCACGATTTGGTAACATGTTTAACTTATAACACTTACAAGGAAAATAAAAATTGCTATCAAACAACCATATGACACGTAAGTAATGTATTGCAAGTACAAGTTGGTTGAATCAAGCAGCCATTTGAAAGTCCACTTTGTTGACCATATAGCTATATTACCAATACATTGGTAATAACCCTAAAGCTCACTCCCGTCATGCCATATTTTGCGTAATGTTCATACTACGCCTAAACAGATGCCAACATTGTCAAATTGCTTCCAATCATACGGAAGCATAAAAAGATGCCAACATCGTCGAATTATTTCCAACCATATGGAGGACTCCTGTTTTCCTTTCTCTCTCTTGAATTTTGGAAACCCTAGTTTTCTACAACTTTGTTCAAGACATCTACATTTTACAGCCCATACTTCTTTATTTTTTAGTTTCCTCTCTAATGCCCGTAGCCTTTTTACTCTTTTGGGGCTTCATTTTTTCATCTTTGAATCTGTGATTGATCGATGACAGTGCCTGGGCAACTCAATCTCGATGAATTGCCTTCGTGGGGATCGCAGAACGTCGATTGTTGTGAGAAGTTAGAGCAGATTGGGGAAGGAACGCATGGGTAAGTAATAAGAAATCAAACCCTAGCTAATTTATACTTGTATGTGTGCAGCCGTGGATTTTTATCAAACCCGTCACGATGATGCGCTCTTTATGAATATTTAGAGTAGCCACCTGGAGCTTTTGGTATCCCAGGTGTGCAACCGTGGGAATCGATGCGATCCCGTCGCGACGATGCGCTCTCTAACGATAAAAATATAGAGTCGCCACCCAGAGCTTTCGGTGTCCCGGGATACCTAGTTCATTTTTATGAGCACCGAAGTGCTAAAAATATGACTCTGAATCCGGTCTACACCAAAGGCTCTTGGGTAGGGCTTCAGTTATCGATCGGGAAGGTGTTAGGCACCCGATCAACTCGCTTAACGCAGTCTCTACTAATGGCCAAAAATAAAATGATGTAAAAGACAAGGAAATGGTTCCCTCTTGCCCAAATGGGCCTCCAATCCTATTTGTGCCCCTCCGTTCCTATCGAAAATTTGGCGGCGTAACGGTACAAATGAAAGAGTAGGGAATGCCAAAAATAGATAGGAGAAGAAAGGGGAGAGTCGGAGCCCTCAAGCCCTTGTAGCACCGTAGGAGAGCCTTACGTGGCTTGCTTTGATGAGCTCTTGAAGGCTTTGTATAGTGGAAAGTGGGGTTCTAACCTCTAAGGCTTGCTAACTAAGAGGTAGAGAGGGAAGGTGAATGGGTAGCATATACCTAAACTAAGGGATCTAAGGTGAAAAATATCACTCAAAGGAGGTTTTAGAATTCTGAAATTTGTATGAGAAGTGTGCACCAAAGGGAGAAAGATCTTCTCACTTTAAGCTCTTTCTCTCTTAGGCCAAAATTCTCAACCCTTAAACCAAGGGAAGGGGGGCTCTATTTATAGGAAAGGAGTGGATTAGGAGGCTACTTAGATGCTAATTGGAGTTAGCAATTAGGTAATCTCAAATCTAAGGTTTCCTAAGATTTTGAGAGCTTGAAAAGGTGTGAAGGTGGTTCTAATGGTGGATGATGGGGTGAGGCTTTAAGCCACTGGAGGGTTGCAAATAGATAAGGAATGGGTGCAACAGAACTATCAAAATACACCCCAAAGGTTTAGGTGGTCAACAAGTCAAACCCTAAACACAAATTTTGAGGCAAAAACCCATTGTTACTATTCATATGCCCGGTGCAACTAATAGTTGCGCCAAGCAAATGCACAGTAAAATAGTGAGGAACAGTGCTGGAAGTTAGCTCGAGGGGTGGGGGCCACCTTTTAAACTTGGCGCAACTATTAGTCGCGTCAGGCTTAAAATTAAGGAGGATTGGTCTGGCGCAACTAATAGTTGCGCCAGGCAAAATTTATACCTAGCACAACTATTAGTTGCGCCAGGCCATTTCTGGGGAGAAATAGCCTGGCGCGACTAATAGTCGCGCCAAATCCTTAGGGGGGCACCTCAAAATTACCTTCCTGCCCTCTAGGTTCGGATTGCCACATCTTCTGATATATACATCCGATTGGGGCGATTCTTGGACCGTTGGAAAGCTGACGACCTCTACTCTTCAATGGTATAAGAGTTGGTCACTGTAGAGGGTCATAGCCAGTTCTAGTGCACCCCTCCTCCTTATTGCCTAGGAAGGTTAGGTTAGGGTTTAAAAAGGGTTCTAAGGGTCGGGGTTGGTTTGTAAAGGTTCTGGGAGATCTAGGGTGATTCCTAAGGGTTTAGGATGATTCCTAAGGATTTCATACATGCCATCAAAAGCTCAAAAATGTGCCTCTCTCGAAATATGTTTCGATCATGCCTTGGGCCAAATTTAGGTGTCTACAGATGCCCCTCTTTGGTATCCGATCACTAATGATCGAATGGCAAAGAAAAGAGACATCCGAAGAGGCCTAAGGCATCATTGGCGGGTCCGCTGTATTCAAAATGAACTTTAAACATCGGATGAGTAACACGGTGAGAAAATGAAATCCCTGGAGTGCCAGGCTAATCATTCGTTTCTCGAGGTAATCAGTTCCCAAGCGCTTAGCGACATTAGTGGGCATAACCGAGGTGGAATGAGTTGCGAAAGCCTAATAGCTGGAAAAACATTCGCCTCTCAAGATGTTTTGAAGGTGATTGATGTTCGAGTTCATTCTGAATGCAACAGCTTCGTAAGTAAGAGGGGTGATCGACCCACATTCGAAGAGAGGCACGAAGCAAACATTCGCAAGGCTCCACAGTTTACGTCCAATCCTACAAGGCATTTGACGACCTCATTGGATTATTCGCAGGTGCCCCTGCTGAAAGCAGGGTTTGAGATCTTTAGGCGAACCCATCGATCCCAAAGTTTATTTAGCATGACCACCTGAACGAAGTGAATAGATGTCACAATGCTTTTTTGGGGGTGCATGCCATTTTTCAAAATGCGCCTTAGATCCACATGACCCAGAGCATCTAGCTTCGAATACCACTAAACAGATCCAACCAGTTACCGGGTGCTAACCCAAAAGGGACATCCAACCCTGGTTTCTGCCAGCAATGATCATTAGCATCAATTAATTATGCATAAATATGCACCCATTAGGGGCAATAAGCAACAACAAAGGCGATGGAAGCCCCGACCCGGACCCGCCCGGGTATAATTTACGAGGACAAACGACCATCATACGGATACCCAGACGCATGGCGTACACTTTATAGGGATACCGTTACCCATACAGGTTTTAAGCCTGCGGAAAATAAAAAGGGAAAAGAACCCTTCTGAATGCATGGTTGCACATAGTTTGATTGACACATAATCTCATTCTCGACAGGTTGGTTTCAACCAATGATTGACCTTTTTTTAACGGAGAATCTGAAGCTTAAGGCACTTAAGTTCACATGAGTCCAAGCACTTGTCGCAAAGATTTAGCAGTGGAGTTGACTCGATCGAAACATTGGCTGTTTAACCGGGACTGACACCGTTGCTCCTACCATAAAGCAGGATCCAAAGATCCAAGGTGAACCTCAGACTCAGGAATTTAATGTGGCACAGCTGCATTGCTGATAAAATATTGACGTTTTACCGCTTTATGCTTGTGCACTGTGAGGGTGTTTAAATCTGTTTTTTATTTTTCTATCATTTTATGCGATTTTTTTGAATTTTTCAACTGTTATTTTGTGGGATTTTTTTGAATTTTTTGAAGCTGTTATCTTATGTGAATTTTTTTGGAATTTTAGAGTTATTATTTTATGTGGATTTTTTGGAATTTTGGAGTGAATTTTTTTGGAATTTTGGAGTGAATTTTTTTGGAAGTTTGGAGTGAAATTTTTTTGGAATTTTGGAGTTATTATTTTATGTGAATTTTTTGGAATTTTGGAGTGAATTTTTATGTGGATTTGTCTCGTGAATATTTCTGGCTTCTCTGTGGGGATTATTATTATTTTATTTTTTTTGGATTTTCCTTGTGTGTAGGACCGGGGTGCTTGTTGACCTCGGCCCATCCTTATTTTAGCACAGCTTCCTTGGCAAATCGAAGGATGACTGAAAAGCCGCCTTGGGAGCGCGTGCATCTGTTGGGAGTGACCGAGCAAACAAATAAAAGGAAGTGGGGGACCGGTCTTCCCATCTGGCCCGTACCAGGCTTAGGACCCGGCCAGAGTGCCTGGCGCAACTAATGGGGCCAAAAATAGCCTGGCGCAACTATTAGTTGCGCCAAGCTAAAGGGAGGCAAACATTTACCTGGCGCAACTATTAGTTGCGCCAGGTTTGGCTGGGTATTTAGAACAGCCCGAACTCGGGCAGTGGGGTCTCATTTCGAATTCTTCCCCCTCTCTTCCTCTTTGAAACCGAAAACCGCTCCCCCTCCCTTTAGGGTTTCTTTACGTTGCCTTTAGCATGCCCATTGCCGTTGTTTTGCTTGCGGATCGATCGCGGGCCTACGCTAGACAAAAAAAACCCCTTTTTCTTGATTTTTCTTTCTTTTTGTTATGCAAATATGATCATAATCTTGTATTTCTAGATGAAGAATAGTTTTTTTTGTTGTAGGCATATTGGTTGATGATGTGTGAATGATTTTTTTTTTTATGAATAATGCCTTCTTCCTCTTTTCTTTTTTGATTTTGCGTAATATATATATATATATATATATATATATATATATATATGCAAATAATAATTTTTTGTTTTTATTTGTGCCTACAAAGGGTTTTATTTCTGTAATGTTTTGTTTTTTATCCCAAAGCAAGGATTTTATACATCCTTTTTGACAACTAGTTTAGAAAAAGGGAATTTCTAATGATTTTTGGTTTCTATATATTGAAAACTAATTAAGGAGAAGGTGTTTTTTTTTTTTTTATTTCTCTTAACATTAAAAAGGATTTTGCTTTTTTTTTGTTTGTTTTTTTTTTGAAAAGTATCTAAGGTATTGATTTATATATATGTAATATTTTTTGTTTTAGTTTTTTTGTAAAAGAAAAGGATTCTTTTGTTGTTTTGTGTTTCCTGATTTTAGAGGCATAAGGAAAGGATTTTTTGTTTTTATGATTTTAGGAACATAAAATGAAGGACTTTTTTTTTTAGTTTTTCTAAACAGAAAGAAAGAGATTTTTTTTTGTTTCCTATTTTTAGAGGCATAAAGAAAGGATTTTTTGTTTTTGTTTTTTTTTTCTAAACAGTAGGAAAGACCCTTTTTTGTTTTTATGGTTTTCGAGGTATAAAGTGAAGGACTTCATTTTTATTTTATTTTCTAAACAGAAAGAAAGAGATTTTTTTGTTTCCTTAGACATAAAGGGAGGATTCCTTTTTCTAAGTGTAAAAGAAGGGCCTTTTCTTTTTTTTCTCTTTTTGGAGTGATAAAAGAACGATTTTATTTGCTTCTAACTTACTTTATTTTCAAAGATAGGAAAGGAAAATTTTATTTATTATCTTTTTCTAAAGAAAAGATTATTTTTTTTTTTGCATTTTCAGCCTAAAAAGGGATTTTTTTTGTTGTTGTTTTTTTTGGATGTGTATCTCTCATCATTTTTTTCTGAAAAAATATGTGAAAAGAAAGGGGGAAGGTGAGCATACTTACCTCCCTTTTAGCAGGATAGGATATCATGGCTTTTTATCATTGATCTGTTCTGACGTGATTGCTTTGTTGCCCCAGCATGTCGGGCGGTGATGAGCACGTTCCCGAGGAGGGCCATGAGGAGGGGCCCGAGATAGTGTACGGTCCGCGAGGAGAGCAGTTCCTCTGGGTGGAGCGGAGGGCGGGCCTATGGCTCAAGATGCAGGGTGAGGTTGCCCGGGTCGGCCTCCTCCATCAGCAGCACACTCATATCTCCAATTTCGGAATAGCGGGCAAGGTAAAAGATAGGTTCAGTTTCTTCCCTTTATGCAGTTTTTTCTTTACTTCTGCTATCTGATGTGTATATATATATATATTTTTTTTTTTTGGGGCGCAGGAGCTGCCCAACATTGTGTTCCGCGGGGGGTGGCTCGACTTCCACGAGTTCTACCTTTATGTCCCCCCTATGGTGAAAGTTTTGTTGGAGTAGGTGGGCTTCGGGGAGTTCTTGTCCTACCCTCCAATGAGGGCAGATGCCGCCTATCAGAAGGCCCTCATTGAGCGGTTCCGTCCCAAGACCATGACGTTCCACATGCCGTATGCCGAGCTGACGCTGACGCCCGTTGATTGGGCCATGATTACTGGCATTAGGATTGGCGGAGTCCCGATATCCGCCTTAGCGGTACCGAGCCGGGAGGACATCATTCAGTTGATTGGGGCCTATCCTCCTCGTGGGCAGACCCATGGCACAGAGGTCAAGATGTCCTGGCTGACCTCTCTCTTTTCTACTGATGAGTTGGTGGACCTGGGCCAGCCAGATCGGGTGCTTTACATCGCACCAGAGCAGGCGATCGTTCTAGCCCGCATCACCCTCCTACTCCTGCTCCTGCTGGGCAAGACCCTTTTTACAAATGCCAGTGGGGGACGGGTCAGCCTGGCCCTGTTGAGTGTGATGGATAATTGGGGCGATGTTCCCAGGCATGAGGAGGAGGCGAGATCGCTGGCTAATGTACAACTTATCTCGGGTCACGACCGGGGACTCGAAGTCTGCCGTGGGATTTTGGGCCGTTCTAGAGGTAATTCCTCACCCCTTCGCTTTTGTTATTGCTATCATCTACTCAATTTTCTTTTCTGACTAATCCATTTATATTACTGACCTGCTCTCGTGCCATGCCCCTTTTTCAGGTATGGGGATACCACTACTTTCACCCTGGGCTCCCACTCCTTTTCACGGAGGTGCTCACCTATCCCCTCCTCAGCAACTGGCATCAGGCCCGACGTCGTGGCGTGGGCCTAAAGCACCTCGAAATGGGCCTAAGGTCCCAGCTTGATTTGATGGTGCCTGAGCAGGTGATAACTTTTCAACCTTTGTTCACTTTCAGCTTGGGCATTTCTTTTGATTGAGGTGTTGCTTACTTGGTCCCTCTTGCTTTTTTATTTTGAGTAGATCCTCCCTGATCCGTACCTGACATCCCCCTTCTAGGACCGAGCAGTCGTGGGTGCCTCCCGCCTATTCAACAACCGCCACGTCATCTTCTTTTATGGAGTGTGGGCCAAATGCTACTATTTGGGGGAGAGGGTGGTGCATCAGTTCCAGGGCTACTATGCCATACCCATGGACCCACCGGCTGACGTTTAGAGTCCTGTTGGCAGTATCGAGGAGTTGACAGCGGCCTTTTTCAACAACGGGTTCCCCATTCACGCTCTCCATGTGCCTGGGGATTATCATGCTTGGTACGAGTGCCTCCCCTACCAGTTCATCTTGCCGCGTTTTGTCCCTAGCGCTAATTTCCTTGTGTTCGGGGGCCACTTGGTCAGGTAACTTCTTCTCAGCTTGGATTAATTTCTCTTTCGCTTTTACTTGGCCTGAGTCTTATCTGAATAGATACTTGTCTGGTTCACAGTTTGCTCCGGGATATGGTTCGAATGATGAAGGTGGGCCGAGTGCTGCTGACATGTCAGGGGTAGATCCCTCTGGTGCTGGTCCTTCTGGTGTAGGTCCCTCGGGCGAGGGTTCGTCAGGTGCTGGTCTGTCGAGTACCTCTTAGGCGAGTGTCCCTGGTGGGGGTCCATCTGTAGCTTACGAGACCTTTCGGCGTCTTGACGATGGCTTCCTTTCAGATCTCTGTGCCGACGTGGACAGACAGGCACGGCTCTCTGCCGAGGCGGCCCTCGTTCCTCCTCCTGAGGTGGTCCCTAGGGTGAGTTTTCAGATGAGCCGCTTCTCCTTTATTTTGGTTTCCTTCGATACATGCTTTCAGGGGTGTTCTAACAATTGAATATTGTATCGTAGGACTTCAACTCGGCTATGGAATATGCGGAGTACCATCGTCACCTGGCAGAGCTTCGGGAGGTGGAGACGGTGAGTACCTGGCTGCTCAACTCCTTTCTTTTTCTCATTTCTTTTTTTCATTATCATTGGCCCCTTGACTGATCTTGTCCTTGACTGTGCCTTACAGCATGCCCGGGCTAAGGAGTCGCGTTCCCTGCTCAATAGGATTTCACAGGCGTGGTCTAGAGTGGGGGACATGAGGACCTATCAGAGCTCCTCCCGCCGTCGCAAGAAATCCAAGGGAGCGAGCAAGGAATAGGCTATTAGTTTCCTTCAGCATTTTTTTTGGATTTTATTTTGGGATCTATTTTTTAAACAATTTGGAGAATGGTTGGTGTGGTACTTCTGAAAACAAATTTGATTTTTTATAATTATTTGGGAAATGGTCTTGCTTTGATTTTATGCTCTGCTTGCTTGGCATCAAATCTATTTCTCTGCAGGATGTGCCTGCTCCATGCCTTTTTAGAAAGTGGCCTTTTGGGTCGCATGCCTCAATGTAGGATCAATCTTCACGTAGGTCTGAGATGGCTGTAGGGGGGGCCTTTTGGGTCGCACGCCTCAATGTAGGATCAATCCTGCACATAATAAAACATTTCACAAGTCATTGATGGTCGGAAGTGCCAACACATATAAAATCAACAAAAAGGGCAAAAGTCCCCTCTTCAGTTCGGTCTTGAGATGGCTGTAGAGGGGGGTTTTAGTCTGGCGCAACTATTAGTTGCACCAGGCTAAAGTGCCAAAAAAATTTCACTGGCGCCAGGCCAAAATGGGGGTGTAATGCGCTGGCGCAACTATTAGTTGCACTAGGCCTAAATGGGGATAGCAATGTGCTGGTGCAACTATTAGTTGCGCCAGGTTTGGCCTACGGACAGTGGGGCCTTATACGCCCGAATTGACCTAGAAATGGTTTCTTTTTTGTTTGACTTAGCTCCTTTGACCGACATCTTAAGCTCTTATTTCTCCAAGGCGGGTCCATCTTCCTACATTGATTCTTATCTTCCCAAAAGATCCTTGTACGTTCATGGATCCGCCTCCTAACCCTCCCTTACGTGGAGGGTCCGGAGCCGATGTATCCTCTTTGTCGGGCTTGGGGCCCAAGTTCCTGGTGGCTTGGTTTGGGAGTCTGAACGAGAGTGAGCTCGCCGACTTGGGGCGCCTTGGGCTATCTCGCCTTCCTTCCTCTTCTTAGAGATTCCTCTTCGGTGGGAGCTCCTTCATGCCGCCATTTCATGTTGGGATGTGAACCTCCATGTAGTCCGTTTTGTGAAGCGGGAGCTGACCCCAACCCTTGAGGAGCTATCCAATCTGTCTGGCCTGAAGCTTCATAGGGACCTTGCAAGAGTTATGCCTAGGCCCGAGTATTCCAAATCCTTTCACCTTACTCTCGGTTTGAAGAAATCCGAGTATGAGAAAAGCCTCGTCGGGGAGCCCACAAGTTGTTCGTTGAAATTCCTCAAAGAACTTTTTAGCGATGAAAGCCTCCGAAGATTGCCGGTTAGGAGTGTCTTTAACGTGAAAGCTCTAGCACTTGGCCTCATCTCTGAAATCCTCTTCTACACCGGGGGAGAGAGCTTCACATTGGTAGTTTGTGATAGTTTGATGGAATTGGAGGCGGGCCGGTCCATGATTCATTTTGTGCTTGTCGAGCTGTACCGATGCCTTGATTATTTTGCCTTGAGCAAAGTGGAGGGCCTTTGGGGATGCCCCTTATTGCTCCAGGTCTGGCTGGGTGAGCATTTTGCTATTTTGGGGCCCGTGCCTCGCTTCTATGTTGCTCGAGGTGAAGTGGCCCACTGTTTTTTGGGTAGATGCCACTTACTCCCCCAGGGTGATACATCGGCTCTGAAACTTTTGTTGCTTGATGCTAAGCTGACATGGAGGCTTCCTTGGTTGGATCGGACCTTCCCAGTGATTCGTTCTAGAGACCATGAGGGTATCACCCTCCTAGGACTGACCGGCAGCACCTTCTACTTCCCATTCCGAGTGTTGCATCAGTTTGGCTGCCCTTAGCAGATACCTTGTGAGGCCAGACCCCCTTTATGTGATTTGATCTTTTCTACGGGATTCTCTGGAGACATAGATCGGATTGCTGCTCTTTGGGAGACGCGACAGTCGACCCTGATGTGTGATTTTGAGCAGGGAGACTCAGTTAGAACTTCTCCTGAGTATGAGGCCCGGTTGTTGGTGGCGGCCACTTCGATGGATTTGTCGAGAGCATTAACGGGGCCCTGGCCAAAGAAAGAAGCGGCACTCCGGATCCGTTTCGAGCTATTGGTGGATGAGAAGAGGGTCTTGCAAGATCTCTTGGCATGCGAGAGAGTTAGAGCAGACGCAGCGGAGAGCGAGGTTCTCCGTTTGAAGGAATCACTGAGCGTTGCTTTTGGAGCCGCCAACTCTTCTCGAAAGAGGTTCAAGAGCTTGCATGGTCATTGGTTGACTGAGAGGAATGTCCGAGAGGATGATCTTTATACTGAGATTAGTGCTTTGAAGCGTGAGTTAGGCCGTTGACTCCTTCCTGCACACAGAACTTTTTGCACAGATCATATACACAGAAAAAAGGGGTGTAGAAAACCCCTTTACAGATACACACACATTTTTAGTATACATATATTTTTTTTTTATTTTTTTTATTTTGTTTTTTTTTTCTATACTTGTAAAAAGGAAAACACGTCAGTCATCATACCGACTTTTTTTTTTAGATGTGGTGCAAGTGATACAAAAGGCAGTTATATACATCTATACAGACGTATTTTTTTTGTTTATGTATTATCTCCTCTTTCTTCTTTCTTCTTTTTTTTTTTGCCTTAATCATTGGGTGATATTTTGAGAAACCTTGGGTCCACCTTTGAGCATGGTTGACGCCCCTTTTTTTGGAGTCGGACCTGGATGAGTTTCGAAATTTGCCAAGGCCGGAATATTGATCCCTTTAGATTGAGTTAAACATTTCTCCTTGCCTTGGGTCATACGTTCGACGCTGCAGGTTTCACCAAGACAATTCTGGTCGGGACTTGATTTGAACTAGCATGAGCGTCCCCCAAAAAAAGCAAAGGGGGCGGGAGTAGTAACCAAGGGGGCTCTTCAATAATTTTTTCATCTCCCTTTTTTACCCATGGCGCCCTTTCGAGTTTTCACCACGTCCATGGGTTTAGCTCTCTTACCCCGAGCGCCCTTTAGGGTTTTCACTACGTCCATCTTGCTTTGAGCTTGAATTTTTATTTTATTTTTTATTCTTTTTATTTTTTCAAGAGCCACGACATAGACGTCGATTCCGTCATAGCCGGCTAGATGGAGTTCTGGTGTCGTCTCACGACTCGGCTCATGTTGACTTAACAGATATTATGACTGCTTGCGAACCTACAAAGAGGGATTCCTTCAGGGTGTAGCTTGGCCATGGGTTATGTTAGGATTTGAAGGAATGCTGGGTTAAAAGGATTTCCTTGATACGGCTTCAGTTTTCTCAACATACTTTCTTCCTTGGGGGTTTTACTATACATGCCCCGTGATTCTTCTACATTTTTTTTGTTCTTTTTGCTTTATTTCAGGCAATCTCTTTTTAAGGTTTTGCTTTTTCAATTTTTTTTGGATTTTGATAGTAACGCTACTTCATCTTTTCTCTCTTTTTTTTTTTGGTATATGTACATGTGTATATATATTTATTTTTTGGGGGGGAATGGGTTTATTGAAAGAAAGGCCCGGGCTCAAATGGGGTAGCAAAGGATATCATCATTTTTAGGGATGTTTTTGGGCTACTGCGCTTGGAATGATGGCCTCTTTTGGGTGGTTCTTAAGCAGTCACGTATCCATTTCACCAATACTTACCTTATCGCGATAGACTAAGACTAGAACCGTCTGACGTATCCAGCGTTGATGGGCTCAGGAAGATGATCTCCGTCCATGGTGGCGAGGCGGATGGCATATCCCGGCAACACTTCTCGGATGACGTATGGTCCTTCCCAATTTGGCTTAAACTTTCCTCTTGGATCTGCATGGAGGGATGGGAAGATCTTCTTCAGCACAGTGTCTCCTACCTTTAGATCTCGACCGCGGACATGTTTATTGTAAGTGCGTGTGATTTGCCCCTATTAAACTTGGGTATGGCATAAGGCTAGGAGTGTCTTTTCATCCAATAAGTTTAATTGATCAAAGTGTGATCTCTCTCTTTCTACTTCGGGTAAGCCTGATTCCATGAGGATTCGAAGTGAGGGTACTTCAACCTCTATCGGGAGGACGGCCTCAGTTCCATACACAAGGGAGAATGGTGTTGCCCCTGTAGCGGTACGAATCGACGTTCGATAGGCCTACAAAGCAAATGGCAACATTTTGCTCCAATCTCGATAAGTGACGACCATTTTTTCAAGTATGAGGACAACTGTCTTGTTCGCAGCTTCCACGGCTCCATTAGTTTGAGGCCGATAGGGGGATGAGCGATGGTGCTTGATCTTATATTGCTCGCAGAAGTCTCGGATGCGCTATTCACAAAGTTTGTGCCGTTGTCCATGATGATATCTTTGAGTACTCCAAATCGGCACACAATATTGTTCTTGAGAAACTTCTCAACGTGACTGGCCGTGATGTTGGCATATGACGCCGCTTCTACCCACTTGGTGAAATATTCAATGGCGACGAGGATGAACCGATGCCCGTTTGATGCTTTCGGATTAATCATTTCGACAACGTCAAGGCCCCAGGTAGCAAATGGCCAAGGAGTGGTCATGCAGTGAAGATCAATGGCCGAAGCATGTATCAGAATGGAGTGTTCTTGACACTTGTAGCATTTTTGAACATGTTTGCAGCAATCCGATTCCATAGTGGTCCAAAAGTATCCTTGCCGCAGAATTTTCTTGGCGAGCATGTGACCGCTGACGTGGGCTCCGCATACTCCCTCATGGATTTCTTTCATAATATTGACCGCTTCACTTTCAGTGAGGCACCTAAGTAAGATGTTATTGTATGATCGCTTGTACAGGCATTCCCCGCAAATGACTTAACTTGTCGCTAAATGTTGAATGGTTCGTCGGTCTATTTTGAATGTAACCTCTGGGAAGGTTAGCGTCTCGAGGAAATTCTTAATATCTGAGAACCAAGGTGGCTCATCATCAGGCTTTGCAGGTTCCTCAATCTGGAGGCAGAAGGCTGGCTCATTCCTCTGTTCGATCACGATCGGCTTCATTTTAGCACAATACGGGATTTCTATCATTGACTCTAGAGTGGCTAACGCGTCGGCAAAGTGATTCCTTATCCAGGGGACGTATGAAAAAGTCACATCTTGAAAGTAGGCTATCAGATCTTCGAGGTGTTCATGATAGGGGATTAGTTTCTCATCTTTCGTCTTCTAGTCACCATTCGTCTGGCATATGATTAACTGTGAATCGCTAAATACTCGAAGGTGAGTTACATTCAGATCAAGAGCTGCTTGCAGACTAGTGGCGTAAGCTTCGTACTCAGCCATATTGTTAGTGCAAGGAAAGTTGAGCTTGATAGAGACCGGTACATGGGATCCTTTCGGTAAAATCAGGATGGCACCAACTCCTTCGCCCTCGACATTTGTTGCCCCGTCAAAGTGCATTACCCATGATTCTTCTGCTTCTTCTGTATCATCTTCCGTCATGAACAAGATATCTTCATCTGGGAATTCGGTTTTCAACGGCTCATAATCAGGTAAAGGATTGTTGGCGAGATGATCAGCAAGCGCCTGCCCCTTGATCGACTTCTGAGTGACGAATGTGATGTCAAATTCAGATAATAAAAGTTGCCATCGTGCGATTCATCCAGTGAGAGCTGGCTTTTCAAATAGGTATTTCAACGGGTCCATTCGGGCTAAGAGCAGAATGGCCTGGGATAGTAAGTAATGGCGGAGCCTTTGAGTAGCCCATACAAGAGCTAGGCATGCTTTCTCCAGATGAGAGTAGTGCGTCTCGTAATCAATAAACTTCTTGCTCAGATAGTAAATGGTCTGCTCTCTTCTTCCCATTTCATCACGCTGCCCCAGGACACATCCCATGGAAACTTCAGTCGTTGAGAGATACATCAAGAGTGGTCTCCCTGGCTCAGGTGGTACCAAAACAGGTGGATTAAGGAGGTAGCTTTTGATTTTTTCGAACGCTGCCTGACAATTGTTGTTCCATGCAATGGGCAAATTCTTTCTTAGTAACTTGAAGATTGGCGTGCAGATTGGAGTTAGCTGTGCAATGAACCGACTGATATACTGTATTATGCCCAGAAACCCTCTAACCTCTTTCTCGGTAGACAGCGGTGGTATTTTAGTGATGGCTTTGACTTTGATTGGGTCGACCTCGATCCCCCTCCTGCAGACTATGAACCCTAGCAGTTTCCCTGACATAGCACCAAATGTGCACTTCTGTGGATTTACTCATAGCCGATACTTCCTAAGCCTTTCAAATAGCTTCTTAAGGTTTACCAGATGGTCACTTCACTCCGGTGACTTGGCTATCATGTCATCGACATACACTTCAATCTCTCGGTGCATCATGTCATGAAATAGTGCAGTCATAGCTCTCTGGTACGTTGCACCGGCATTCTTCAGCCCGAATGACATGACTTGATAGCAAAAGGTTCCCTAGGGGATAATGAACATTGTCTTCTCGTGATCAACCTCTGCCATTTTGATCTAATTGTATCCTGAGAATCCATCCATAAACGAAAGCATCCCGTGCTTAGCTGTGTTATCAACCAAGATGTCGATGGGTGGTAGTGGGAAGTCGTCCTTTGGGCTTGCTCTGTTCAAATTATGAAAATCGATGCACATGCGGACCTTTCCATCCTTCTTTGGCATAGGTACGATATTGGCTAGCCATTGCGGGTATTTAGATACCATGAGAAACCCTGCATCATACTGCTTGATGACCTCATCTTTGACTTTCAACATCCATTCGGGTCGGAGACATCTCAGCTTCTGCTTGGCTGGCTTCATATCAGGGTAGAGAGGCAACTCATGCTTGACCAAATCAGTATCCAGACCAGGCATGTCCTCGTATGACCAGGTAAAAATGTCTTGGTATGACTGAAGGAAGTTGATCATACTTTTTCTTTCCTCAGGATACAGTGACGTTTCGATTTTGGTTATCCTGGGAACCTCCTCAGTTCCTAGATTGACGTCTTCGGTCTCTTTGACAATGGGGGTAGGACCATGCTCAAAGATGGCAAATCGGTCAAGGAGCTCATCGGGGAGCTCCTCAAAGGGGACATCCTCGTCCAAACTCGTGATCCCTACCTCTTTTTGTATTTCTACAGGGAAGGGGTCGATTTCACGTGGGACGGGTATTTTGATTAAGGCATCCTTTTGTGGGACATTTTCTAGAATTTTAAATGACAGTATTTTTGGACTTTGGATTTTTTCAATGTTTTTGAGATTTTGGTTTACTTCTATGTTTTCGAGATTTTTGTTTTCTTCGGAGACGGGCCCTTGGCCAGGCGGGTTTGTGTATATACAAGGTATTGCCTGTCAAGGGCTTATCTCACTTTTTATAGGTTGCTTTTTTTTTTAGAAACAGGTGCCAAACTTTAGGCCACTTCCTGCTTTCAGAGTTTGGAGCAAAGATGCCCAGTTGCGTACCTGAGGGGCCGCTTTTTTACCTGTTGGGATGGAGGGTGCTGACTGATACGGCTCATTGGAGTCAACCTCCATCATGTTGATCCCCATTTCGTTTGAGATCATGTCCTCAAATGATAACTTGGTTTTGTGGTGATTCACCATAGGGGGGGTTTGTTCAGATACCGACCATTATTCCTCAAAAAGGGATAACGCGGCCAAGTCTATTTCCAAGCTGGGAAGGGAGATCTAGGGATTGGTGGGATGGACTGGGGCTATGGGTTTCTGTAGGGTCAAATGGGTTGCCCCATTTCGATTGATCTTTACAACCCCTGCACTGATAAAGGAATCCTTGATGTGCGGCCTAGGGCGAGGTTTCTCTTCTATATTGATTCCTCGAGCTTTTGCAGCCGCAGCGACCCTGACTTTCTCTTTGGCCTCTCGGACCTCTTCTTCTGTGGGCTTGTATCCTAGCCCGAATCTTACTTTCTGTCCCTTAGCCGCAACTGGCTCTCTTCTGCCTTGTAGTTTGGGTCCCAGACCCCTTCCTTTCTGATAGCCCCACTTTTGGAGCATCGCCACTGCTGCTACCATACCCTCTCCCGTTTTAGACATGATGCCCTCCATGGGTTCTGAGAGTATTGCCGACACCTCGTACTCGAAACTATGGAGGTCGACGTCCTCAGCGGTGTGTGGTATATCCAGCATATTGGGTTTTTCAATGCTATTGGCAGCCTTTTCCTTTTCACTGTGCCCCTCTCCAATGATCGTGATGATCTTATGCCCAGATGCAAATTTGAGTTTCTGGTGCAATGTGGAAGGTATGGCTCCGACTTCATGTAGCCACGGGCGCCCCAACAACAGATTAAATGAGGATTTGATATCCATGACTTGAAACAAGATGGAAAAGGTCATTGGCCCTATCAATAGCTCAAGATCAACTTCTCCCATTATTTCTCTCCTGGTATTGTCAAACCCTCTAGCGCTGGTTTTGGTGGACCTTAACATTCAAGGATCAACCCCGATCTTGGTGGCGGTTCTCAATGAGCATATCTTCAATGCAGACCCATTATCAATTAGTACCAAGGGGATAATCATATTTTCGGATTCAATGGTTATATTCAAAGATTTTGAGTGGCTACATCCTTCCTCAAGTAAATCGGCGTCAGAAAATGAAATGGCATTTGGACCATCACTTGACCAATTATCTGCCCGACTTCATCCGGGCTAACTTGGAGTAATACATGTGCATTTTTTAATGCCCCCATTAATGCTTGAAAATGGAGTGGAGACGTCATCAACAAATCTCATACAGTGATATGGGCAGGCATCCTTCTCAGCTGAGTCTCTAGTATATGTTCTCGACTCATTTTCTCGAAGGGGTTCACCGCGTTGTCTTTCTTTCCTTCGGGTTGGGCTGTGCTCTTTGCTTGGTGCTTGGTGCTTTGATATTCCTCCACCATGGTAACAAAATCTCGCCCTTCTCTCTGCTTCCGGCATTGGAATCTGTTTGTTCGTAGCTTAGCGGGACCTAATGAGGATCATATGCGGGTCCTGAGAGCTGGAGAGGTATGACTGTCGGTTCTTGAGGTACTTGTACTGTCGTCTCAGGAGGTGTGGGCAATACTTGATTCACCCCTGTGGCAGTGGGTTGGGTGGAAAGATTGGGCCAAATGGGGGTGGTGAAGTTTGAGGGTGGAGGTATTGAAGGGAAGGAGGTAAAAGTAGGCCCTTGATAGCTAGTGAGTGCTGGCGGCTGATGGACCGTCAGGTAATTGATCGGGGTGGTGGAACTTGTCGGTGGTTGAGTTGGGGTGATGGAGTGGGCGCAGGCCATTGATAACTGATGGGTGCGGGTGTCGAATTGGGGGCCTGTTGGCTCATTGGGTAATTGATGGGGGTTGTGGTGTACGGTGGTAGTTGGAATGGGGCGGGCGTGGGCCATTGATGGCTGGCGGGTGCGGGTGTAGGATTAGGGGCCTGTTGGCTCATTGGGAAATTGATGGGGGTTGTGGTGTATGATTGGTATGCATTGATATTCACGTAATTAACGGGTGTGGGTGCCGAAAAGTATGCCCTGAGATCCAATGGTTCAATTTGTAGAGTTGGATTGGGGAAATAATCTGATAAATTTAGGGGTTCAACTATCCCTATATTCCTTTCTTCAACGTTTCTTAACAGCAGTGCTACATAACTCTCCCGATCACTGATGTAATCGGATGGGTCGAATTCAAACTCCTCATCTTCTATCATTCCGATGGTGGGTCTGGGACCTGCTCCTCCGGTAGGATGTGGGGGTAGTGGTACTTGATGAATATTAGCATGCTGAGAAGGTACAGGGGAATGATTTTCCCGGCATCAATCAAATCTTGGATGGCGTGCTTCAATGGGAAGCAGCGATCAATAGGGTGACCCGGACCCTGATGAAAATTGCAGTGGGTATTTGGGTCATAGTTCTTTGGGATCGGGTGAGGAGGAGGTTGCGGTTGGCGGATAGCCACTAATCCCTTTTCTACTAACAGGGGCAAAAGTACACTTAAAGATTGCCCCAGAGGTGTAAAGACTCGGTCGTAGCGGGCTCTCCTCTGTTCCGGGGTTATTTGCATTCCTTGCCCATTCCCCGTTGTTTGCATCTGCTCAAACCTAACTGGTGCTGGTGGGGCCGCCTGAAGTATTCTTACTCAGCCGCCCTTCCCTGATGGCATCCTCGCAACGGTTGGCATTCCTCACCATATCAGTAAAACTAGACTGCTGTTGGTAGATAAGGAAATCAGAAATCACTGGCAGAGTGTTCTTTGAAATCATCTCTATCTGCTCATCATCCGATATTCTATTTTTGACTTGAGCTGCCAATGCTCTCCATCGCTCCAAGTAATCGCTGAAGGTCTCGTTCTGACTCTGCTTTAAACGGGCCAAATCAGACTTGCACGGTTCAATATCAGTAATATAGACATACCGTTCCTGAAATAAATGCGCTAAGTCTTTCCATGTCTTCATCATGGATGGCTCAAGAGATGTGAACCACCTCAGGGCCGGTCCGGTCAAACTTTTCTGAGAGACTTTTATTAGCAGTCTTTCATCCCCCCCGTACTGGCTCATGTCCCCACAATAGGACTTGAGGTGTGCGATCGGGTTGCCTATGCCATTGTACTTGTCGAATACAGGCATTTTAAACTTGGGGGGCAAGGGGACCTCAGCGAATAGGCATAGGTCTATAAAGTCCGTGGCGTGAATTTCAGCACCACCCATTTTCATCAATTGTTTTTGTATTTTGTCTAACTATTCTTTCAGCTGCTCTGACTCTTTCGATATAGGGGCCGCTTTCTCGGCCGTCAGTCGGACTTCACTTTGGGCTACTAGGGGGTGGGCAATTACTGGTGGAGGGTTGAGGCTGATTAATGCCCCAGCATAAGCCCCGCTGTTCCTAATCTCGTCCTCTTCATACTGCTGGTTGGCGTAATGTGCAGTGAAGGCGGGATTCTCCTGTTGTTGTTGCATGGGTTGGACTGGAATAACATGAGTGGGGGCTGGGTGAGCCCATTGGGGGTGAGGAAAGGTTTGTTGGGTGATGGGAATTTGGTTTTGAGGTGGGGCCAGATAGGGCCATTGGGTATGGGGGAAGGTTGGGAGATGGCCTTGGGGTGTGGGGCCATAAGGAGATTGGGTTTGAGGTATGGCATGGGTTTGACCCAGATGTGAAGGTTGGGTTAAGTGTTGGGGGTATTGTGGAAGGTATGAGTGTGGGGTTTGGGTTTAGGCCATGAACCCTTGATCATTTTGGGCCATAGGCCACTAATGGGTTTGGGCTATGGGCCCCTGGTAGGTTTGGGCCATGGGCCCTTGGTGAGTCTGGCCTAATGGGCCTTGATGGGTTTGGGCCATGGGCCCTTGGTGGGTATGGCCCAATGGGCCTTGTTGGATCTGGGCTATGGGCCCTTGGTGGGTCTGGGCCTAGTGGGCCATGGACCCCCTGGTGGGTCTAGCCCAGTGGGCCTTGGTGGGTCTGGGCCATGGGCCCTGGGTAGGCTTGGGTGGTGGGGTATTGGGTCATGGGGTCCTGGGACATGTGGAAAAATGGGGTTTGGGCCAATGGGCCTTGGGGTATGTGGGAGTTTGGAGATTAGGCCATGATGGGGTAAGTGGGTAATGGGGGTTTGGATGGTGTGGATTATGGGAGGTTGATGGGGGTCATGGGGGAGTGAAGCATGGAAGTTTGCCAAGGTGTGGGATGGATTCATGGATGTGGGGTGTGGAGGAGAGATATTTTGGGAGGCCCTCCATGAGGAGTATGCTTTGAACATCTCCTCCATCATGGCCATGGAAGGGAGGTGGGATGTGGATGGTGGATTTAATGGGTAGTGGGGTATAGATGGGGTGGAGGTGGTGGAAAAATTGGGCATGGCCCCGGTATAATTAGGCATGGCCACGGTAGGTGGGGGTGTATGGGGTGGATGAGGGGATGTATTGGGTATGTTTTGGGATAATGGGGGGCATGATGAGGAAGGATGAGGAAAATTGGGCATGGCCCCGGTAAAAATGGGCATGACCCGGATGGATGGAGGATCTTGTGGGGGGTTGGATAGGGTGGAAGTGGTTATGTGAATGTGGGTGGATTGGGTCTATAGGGGGGTGATCGGAATTGGGGCATGGATGTGGGTCGGGAAAATGGGTTGGCATGGGCATAGTTTGGGCAAAAGATGGGGAGGGGTTGGACTTTGGATATTTTGGGGGGTAGTGGTTGGGAATATGGGGGCGCCGAATGGGCCGGTAATGGTAAAAGGGGGTTGGGGGAGGGGGATGGTGAAAAAGACTTCTCCCGAATGGGAGTGGGTTGGAGAATGTGGCGGGGATGAATCGGGTTCGACGTAAATCGAGTCCACTACCCACGACATTCTTCGGGAGCGGGTCGGGTAAGGGTGCCTTGGATAAGGCCCAAAAATCCTCCTTCCCCTACGGGACGACGGAGGGCAAGATGATGCCGTTGTGCCGGCACCACAAACTAAATATTTTTTGGTTTTTGATTATATATATGTTTTTTTGAATTTTATGAAAACTTTTTTGAAAAACAAAGATTCTGAGGCCTTGGAATTCCCTTTTCGGGTGGCTCTCATACCTTAATTCAAGACCCGCGGCGATTCCTACGCACTTGAAAGAATCGAAGAGAACCTTGATCTATTGAACACAAAATCAGGGGCAAACAACCCGATCCCGAAATGAGCCAAAAAAAGTTGCCTTCTCTTGGCCGTGAGGCGTGTATTGGAGTGTCAGAGATGGCGGGGCCTAAACAAGGCACTAAGCACACGATCGGGGACTTGAGGTGGAAAGGGCCAAGGATTGAGGTGGTGTCTTCATAAGCAGACACTGGCGCAACTAATACATGCGCCCAGGTTGCAGGGGAGGAATTTTACACTGGCGCAACTATTAGTTGCGCCAAGGTAAAAATCTTGGAGTTTAAAGCTGGCGCAACTATTAGTTGCACCGGTTATAATTCAATTTTTTACCTTTGGCTAACTAATACATGCCAAAAAGCTGCCTCTCGATGATAGCAAAAACAACACCCGAAATGAGTCACTTTTTTGGTTTTTTGTGGAAGCTAGGCTTCCGGGGAATGAGCTATTTTTGGTGATCGATTCTCTCCTCACTGCACCTAAAGGATTGAGTCTGGTATAACTCGCTAGCGTCTCCCCAAGGTTTAAGCTTGAATGGGAACCCTCGATATACCTACTGATATACCTCCCAGCAAGCGCCTTCTCAGATACTAGGTGGGCTAGGACTTTTCTGGATCATCACCACTAGGGACTGCCGTCATACTAAGACCCGGGTGTTTGTATGTGTGCCTAAACCAACCCCTTTGAAAAATCTAACCCGCAAAATAAATTAATTAAGCTCCCTAACTTGGTTCAATTTTAATTTTTTTTCAAAACTTTTCTCTTTTTTTTTTAAA
This sequence comes from Chloranthus sessilifolius, assembly GCA_021018995.1. Classification (NCBI taxonomy): domain Eukaryota; kingdom Viridiplantae; phylum Streptophyta; class Magnoliopsida; order Chloranthales; family Chloranthaceae; genus Chloranthus; species Chloranthus sessilifolius. Next base: position 89,473,568 of record CM037593.1, read on the forward strand.
GTTTTCTTTAGTTCAAAGACCGGAGGTGATTATCCCGTGCCGCCACTACGGGCCGGCGTCCACTGTTAGGATATGGAAGTAAAAAGAAAATGACGGGGCCAGTCAAGCGACTAGGCGAGAAATATAAAGTGCTGAAAATTAAAGCCAAATTGTAAAGGGAAGTAAGAAAGGTGCCAGTCAAGTGACTAGGCGAAAATTGCTGAAATTTAAAGCGGAATCGTAGGGGTAAGTAAGAAAGGTGCCAGTCAAGTGACTAGGTGAAAATTGCTGAAATTTAAAACGGAAACGTAGGGGTGAATAAAAAAGGTGCCAGTCAAGTGACTAGGCAAAAATTGCTGAAATTTAAAGCCAAAACGTAGGGGTAAGTAAAATGACATAATCGAAGGGGGACGTAATTGAAGGGGTGAGTGAAAAAAACAGCAAAAATAAAATAAAAAAACAACAATAAAATGTTAGAAAAATATTTTAAAAGGTCTAGTTCAAGGGGAAGCTCTACTAGCTACTCCCCAGCAGAGTCGCCATCTGTGCAACCGTGGGAATCGATGCGATCCTGTCGCGACGATGCGCTCTCTAATGATAAAAATATAGAGTCGCCACCCGAAGCTTTCGGTGTCCCGGGATACCTAGTTCATTTTTATGAGCACCAAAGTGCTAAAAATATGACTCTGAATCCGGTCCACACCAAAGGCTCTTGGGTAGGGGCTTCGGTTATCGATCGGGAAGGTGTTAGGCACCCGATCAACCCGCTTAACGCAGTTTCTACTAATGGCCAAAAATAAAATGATGTAAATGACAAGGAAATGGTTCCCTCTTTCCCAAATAGGCCTCCAATCCTATTTGTGCCCCTCCATTCCTACCGAAAATTCGATGGCATAACAGCACAAATGAAAGAGTAGGGAATGCCAAAAAGAGATAGGAGAAGAAAGGGCAGAGCCGAAGCCCTCGGGCCCTTGTAGCACCGTAGGAGAGCCTTACGTGGCTTGCTTTGATGAGCTCTTGAAGGCTTTGTATGGTAGAAAGTGGGGTTCTAACCTCTAAGGCTTGCTAACTAAGAGGTAGAGAGGGAAGGTAAATGGGTAGCATATACCTAAACTAAGGGATCTAAGGTGAAAAATATCACTCAAAGGAGGTTTTAGAATTCTGAAATTTGTATGGGAAGTGTGCACCAAAGAGAGAAAGATCTTCTCACTTTAAGCTCTTTCTCTCTTAGGCCAAAATTCTCAACCCTTAAACCAAGGGGAGGGGGGCTCTATTTATAGGAAAGGAGTGAATTAGGAGGCTACTTAGATGCTAATTAGAGTTAGCAATTAGGTAATCTCAAATCTAAGGTTTCCTAGGATTTTGAGAGCTTGGAAAGGTGTGAAGGTGGTTCTAATGGTGGATGATGGGGTGAGGCTTTAAGCCACTTGGAGGGTTACAAATAGGTAAGGAATGGGTGCAACAGAACTATTAAAACACAACCCAAAGGTTGAGGTGGTCAACAAGTCAAACCCCAAACACAAATTTCGGGACAAAAACCCATTATTACTGTTCATATGTCCGACGCAACTAATAGTTACTTCAGGCAAATGTACAGTAAAATAGTGAGGAACAGTGCTGGAAGTTAGCTCGCGGGGTGGGGGCCACCTTTTAAACTTGGCGCAACTATTAGTCGCGCCAAGCTTAAAATTAGGGAGGATTAGCCTGGCGCAACTAATAGTTGCGCCAGACAAAATTTATACCTGGCGCAACTATTAGTTGCGTCAGGCCATTTCTGGGGAGAAATAGCCTGGCACGACTATTAGTCGCGCCAAATCATTAGGGGGCCACCTCGAAATTACCTTCTTGCCCTCCGGGTTCGGATTGTCACATCTTCTAATATATACCTCCAATTGGGGCAATTCTTAAACCGTTGGAAAGCTAACGACCTCTACTCTTCAATGGTATAAGAGTTGGTTGCTGTAGAGGGTCATAACCAATTCTAGTGTGCCCCTCCTCATTATTGCCTAGGAAGGTTAGGTTAGGGTTTAAAAAGGGTTCTAAGGGTCGAGGTTGGTTTCTAAAGGTTCGGGGTAGGTTCCTGGGGGATCTAGGGTGATTCCTAAGGGTTTAGGGTGATTCCTAAGGATTCCATACACGCCATCAAAAGCTCAGAAATGCGCCTCTCTCGAAATGTGTTTCGATCAGGCCTTGGGCCAAATTTGGGTGTCTACACCAGAAAACTTTGATCAATTTTATAACCATCGAAGTGCCACAAATATGACTCTGAATCCGGTCTATGCCAAAGGCTCTTGGGTAGGGGCTTCGATTGTCGATTGGGAAGGTGTTAGGCACCCAATCAACCCGCTTAACGTGGTCTCTACTTATGGCCAAAACAAAAATAATATAAATAAAATGAAAAAGCCTTCCTCTTGCCCAAAGGGTCTTAAAATCCTATTTGTGCCCCTCCGTTCCTACAAAACATTTGGTGGTATAACGGCACAAATGGGAGGATAGAGGGAGAATCGAGAAGGTAGAGGAATAGAGGGGAGAGCCGGAGCTCTCAGGCCCTTGTTGCACAGCTGTGGAGCCTTGCGTTGACTTGCTTCGGTGCGCTTTTGAAGGCTTGTAGGGTGAGAAATGAGGTTCTAGCTCCTAGGGCTTGATAGCTAAGAGGTAGAGGGAGAAGCTTAGGGGGTAGCACACACCTAGCCTAGAGCTTTTGGGTGAAATGCTAAGGTATAAAGAAAGTTTTAAAGTTCTGAAATTTGTATGGGAATGGTGCACTCAAGGAGAGAGAGAAGGGATTCCTTAATCTCTTAACTACAAATTTTTTCAAGCCTTTGTAATGGGAGGGGTGCCTCTCTATTTACAGGAAAAAGAGAGGTTAGGAGGGGGCTTAGAGGCTAATTTGGATTAGCAATTAGGTAATCTAGCCATCTAAGATTTCCTAGGATTTTTGGAGCCTTGAAAAGTGTGAGAAGATGCTCCAATGGTGGATGATAGGGTAGGGCTTTAAACCACTTACAGGGTTGCACATAGATAGTAAATGGGTGCAACAAAATTAGCAAAACACACCCTAAAAGTTAAGATGGTCAATAAGTCAAACCCCAATCTTGAAATTTGAGACAAAAAATCACAGTTACTGTTCATATGTCTGGCGCGACTAATAGTTGCGCCAAGCATATGTACAGTAATACCGTGATGCTACAATGGCCTGAAGGTTGGCTGCCCGTCGGGGGACCCACCTATATGTGGCACAACTATTAGTTGTGCCAAGTCATTTCTGAGCTTGGCACAAGTAATACTTGCGCCTAATCCCAAAGGGGGTCATAGCATATTTACCATTTTGCCTTTATGCTTCGGAAGGCGATGTCTTCTCGTACACAGCTCTAATTGGGGTGATTCTTGGCTCGTTGGAAAGCTGGGGGCTTCTACTTTTCAATGGTATGAGATTCAATCATAGTGGAAGGTCACAGCTAGTCCTGGTGCACCACTCTTCATCCATTACCCGGGAAAGCTAGGTTTAGGTCCGGAATGGGTTCTAAGGATCGGGGATTTCTAAGGGTTTGGGAAGGTTCCTAAAAGATTTAGGGTGATTCCTAAGGATTTGGAATGGCTCCTAAGGTTTCGAAAAGGTTCCTAAGGGTTCCATACATGTCATCAAAAGCTCGGAGGTGCGCCTCTCTCGAAATGTGTCTCGATCGGGCCTTGGTCCAAATTTGGGTGTCTACAATATGCTATTTATTGATGTGTTAAATATGTTGTTGTTGGATTCATGTAATTTTGTTTAGTTCATAAGCTACTTATTTTTGTTCATTCCAATCTTATATTTGTTCATTCCAATCTTACCTGATTCGCTAGTTCTCTCTGTTTGAATTTGGGTTCGTAATTAGTGGCTTGCTAGGGTAGAGTTAGTTTTAAATGAAAAATATATAATATTTTAATTAATTTTTAATTTAAATACGAATTACATGTAAATATTATATTTATAATATATGAAAAATATGAGAACCCTGTCATTTAGGAGGGCCAACCCACATGAAAAGTTATATTGAGAAATGAGGAGAGATCGTCAGAGTTGTTACTTCTATCAATCACCATTTCTGTGACAGCCCAGATTTCCTAATCAGGAAATCTAGACCGTCAGATTGCCACTAAGGCCGATCCCCAAATGGAACACTTGGCACATCCACTCTCAAAGTGGAAAACTAAGCAAACGCTTCTAACTAAGCAAATATTGTCATTAAAGACAATAAAAGAAATCTACTTCTACACATTAAGTTAACCCAAAATTACGGTTCTAATTCAATGCTAAACCTCATGTACAAAAGAATTGAAATGAACCGCTAGTGACGACCGACCGTCACCAAAACAATGGTTCACAAAACAATAATAATCTCTTAATTACACAAAATCTAAATTTTTAACCAAAATGGTTGGGCGTACCAAGCCTTACTTAAAAAATTTCAAAAAGACTATCTGACACAGAGCCTAAAGTAATAAAAGAAGTCCTCTAGAAGGGACTCAATCTCCTCCCCAGGAATATACTCCAGATCGCTCTCTAGATCCAATTCTTTCTCTAACTCCGCACTTGTTGGTGCGCGCTTTTTCTGGGTTTCTCTCGGTCCCCGTTAAATCAGTGGCTCCAATTCTGTCCTAGTGGACTCTAACGATGCAGTGTTTGAAAGATTAAAAATAAAGGGGTTTTCTAAGAAGGTTTCCTAGTTTGTTGCGATCGCCAGCTGCAGATATATATCGAAGCTGTAACACGTTATTGATCACACTTGAGAGCGGGTATGGGTTACTTCTATACTGAATCGTCCGCCTGCGAACGTCAGCAGCTATGTCTTTTTCTTATAATTTAGATAGTTTAATTTTCCTTTTATTTCCTGTTATTATTATAGTTCTGATCAGTTTAGACTTCCCTGAATCTATCGTGAGTTTGATTATGTGGAATTCTATTGTAGTTTATTTAATTTAATATTCTAGTTCTATCAGGAGTCTAATTAACTTATGTTGTTCCTATCCTTATTGAAAGTCTAATTAATTAAGTGTCCTAATCCCATTAGAAGTCTAACTAATTTTAGTTTCTTAATTGTATTAGGAGTGCACATGTAGTAGTTCTGGTGAAATTCTAATTAAATCAGTATGCTAGTTGTACTAAGATTCTAAGCACAGCAAGTATATTAGTTGGATTGGAAGTCTAATTAAATCAAGTATAACAGTCTTACCAGAATTCTAATTGAAATAGAGAACTGATTCTACTAAAACTCTAATTTAAGCGATGAATTAATCAAACTGAAATTCTAATTAAAGCCACTAAACTAATTTTGCTAAAATTCTAATTAAAGCAATGAATTAACTATACTAAATTCTAATTAAAATAAAGGAACTGATTTGACTAGAATTATGATCAGAGCAATAAATTAATTATACTAAGATTCCAATTAAAATAAAATGACTGATTAATGATATTGAGGTCTAATAAAGCGGGGAATTAACTATGCTATAATTATCTAATTGAAATAAAGGAACTAATTTTATTGAAGTTCTAATCAGAGCAATTATTCTAAGGATTTAATCACAATAAAGCATGTAAATTAACTATACTGAAAATCAAAGAAGAAATTATGGAACTAATATTCTAATTCTAATTAAAGCAAGAGATTAACCAATTAAAATCTGATTTAAAGAAATTAATCAATCACACTAAAATCTAATTAACTCAATTAATTAATCATGCTGAAATAAAATAAATCTACTAATTAATTATACTAAAAAGATAAGAAAAGCAATTAATTGATTCTAGAATTCTTAAAAAAAAGAGTTTAGGCTCGTTATGCTAAGGAGGATTGGCCTCGTTCCCGAGTACCCTTCGTAAGCTCCCTTGGGCAAATCGAGTGGCTGAGATTAAGGATAAATTGAACTTAGGATTATAAAATAGTATTTTTGAATTTTTCAGAGTATATTTCGGAATAATTATTATGAATTATGAATTAAATTGAGAAACTAAAATCATAGAAACTGAAATTAATATTTAGGATTTTTAGAAATATTAAACTACGGAATTAAAATTAAAAGTCTAAATTTCTAGGACTGAATTCGGGTCCGAGATCAGAAAATCAGACCGTATGATTAAGGACTGGTTCTAGAATCTAAGGATTAGAATCAGAAATTAATGATATGACTATAGATTAAGATTTTAGAACAGAATTAAAGCCTAGGGTCAGTAAATTAGACCGTCGAATTAAAGACTGGTTCTGAATTCGGAGAATCAGAACTAGATATAAAAATTTGCGATCTAAAAAGGGTGCTATAGTCTTGGCGTGAAATAGAGACTAGAAGTTGTGGTCATGAATAAAAAGATAAAATTCTTACCTAGGGTCGGGGCTACGGAGAGAAATCTCGAAGATTCGGCGCTTGAATTTCGAAATCATGATTAGGTTGCTCTATGTGTTCGTTCTCGGAGTTTTATGGTTTCGGAATCCCAAAAAAATCCGTTCTCTCTCAAAAATTGTCAGCCTCTTCGTGTCGTATTTGGTTAAAATTAAAAAAATGCATTTATAGGTTTTTCTTCAATTACGCGCCCTTATCCAGGCGTTTAATCGAATTGCGCACCGATTTACTAGCACTTAATCGCTTTGAGTCGGTCACCGACTTAGTGAGCGACCGACTGACTTGCTCAGTGAGTTTCCTAGTTCTAATAGTGTTAGAACTATTTGTACGCCCATTTTGGGGTGCGTAATCCAATTAAGCGCCACTCTCGAAGCGTTTAATCAAGGAAACTTAGGGGTCAAGGACAATGAGGCTAGGCTGGGCATAGACCAATTGCGCGCCATTGGTGTGGTGCTCAATCCGATCGCGCATCTCATTTCAGGCGCGTGATCGAGTCTCGAGATCGTCTAGAGAAAAAAAGTATGGTCTGAGAAGGGCCTGATTATGTGCTTGTGATTTGGCGTGCAATTGAATTGAGCGCGTGGTTGCACGCGCTTAATTCAGGGTTGTCCGGGTTCAGGTCGGGTTTGAAATGCTAGGCTATTGTTTCAGCCTGCATTTTGACTATATATTATTATTTCAGTATATAGTCTCCCTACGTTGGGATCTGAACCACAAAGCTATTATTTCAGCCTGTGTTCAGCCATATACTGTTGTTTCAGTGCATGGTTCCCACGTTAGGGGGTATGGGGCTTGAGCCACAGAACTATTATTTCAGCCTGTGTCCAGCCATATACTCTTGTTTCAACATATGGTCTCATATCAGGGTTATGAGGTCAAAGGTTGACCAAACAAATTTGTATATTCCGAGAGGGCAAAATGGGGGTGTCTACACCTGTGACATATAGTCGAAGGATGAGCTAACAGTCTAAGCTCAATAGGGGCAACATTAGAAGCATTTAATCTCATATTTCAAAGCACAAATTTCATAACAGACTTCATATGCACATTTCATAATTTACAAGAGTTTACCAGATGTTGATTCTTTAACACACACACTCATGGGGTACTTATTTGGAAGTTGATAGATAACTTAAAACATTAACTTAAATATTATTCCGAGCATATATAGCACCGAAAGCGACACATATACCAATGGGAATCCCCAACTATCGCCGTTCAATGAACCATTTTTGACAATTGCCCAAGTCCCTTGCGTATGAGGGTACTTGTGCCGAACGAAGTTTTACTGTTAGCCGGTAGGAATGTACGGATATCCCGCCGTACAGGAGCACAAGAGATTCGTTCCACATGAACCTTAAATCATAGTGAATTAATAACTTATAGTTTTTACACCGTGTAGAGTGATTAAATTATACTTATTTTCAAAAACTAGAATCCATACTAATCCTGAGCTCACACACAACACATTTATCACATCACATTCGAATCAAATTTTCAAAGTTTATTTCAAAGGACTTATAACACAAATAATTCGATACACAAAACTTATCATGGCTTATCTTATCACATCACACAACTTATGCAAACCACATTAGATTTAATGCTAATAAGTATCCCCTACCTTAACACAATTTGCACATAGTTCCACGCGAAGCGATCCTAGACTCCTCGCGGATGTCCACGACCTTAACCTACATCCCACATCATCCAAAAGCTCCTTAGAAATGTCTAAGGAAACCTAACAGTCGAAATCTCTGAAAAGCTCGAGAGGAAACAACCCAAAGACACATAAACTTTGTATCTCGCACGCGCGAGGTACAGGGTTGGGCTCGCGAGTCACATGGCACCCATCCTCTCTGGCGTGCGAGGCATAAAGGCTCACTGAAACCGCTTTTTTCTCAGTCGTTTTGGGCACGCGAGGGTCAAACCAACCCTTCTGAAGGGTGCTCGCGCAAGCGAGCTTTAAAGCTCGAGTGCACGAGAGCCAGAGGCTCACTGGAGCCTCATATCTTGGTTGGTCCTTGGGCACGCGAAGCTCTCAAAAGCCTTTCTGAAGGCTTCTCGCCCGAGCGAGCTTTGAAGCTCGGGCGCCCGAGAACCAGAGATTTCTCATATCTGAGTTTTTCTAACTCGATTTTCTTGTGATTATTCCGTCAATCCTTCCCACACCACACAAAATTCATATACATCTTACTCTACTATTTAAACACCTTTGAATTTAGGTTCTTACCTTTTAATCTAGCAAATTCCCCACATAATTTAAGCAAGCCGCACAAGTATTTGATGGAGTGGGTTTCGAATGAAACCGAAAGGAGTTGTAGTTCCTCCTCTCCTCCATGAATTCTCATACGATGCAGATCGATGGTTCGACTCTCCTTGAAGATGAATTGCTGAAATTTCCTGAAGGTTACAAGCTTCGGAGTACTCGGATTTGAGAAAATCCCCCCTTCCTCTTCAAACCCTTCTTCTCTCCCTCCTCTCTAAGTAAATAAGGGAAAACAAAAACAAATGTAAATGGCTTTTGCGCGTGTAGTCCCCCTCACTTATCTCAAAGTGTGTTTGCTTCCTTGTGAAGCACTCACACACAACATGTGTGTGATACCCCTATCCACTTAACTCTCTTAGTGTGAAGCACATACACAGATAGGTGTGTGTGTAGTTGGTTTGGATCCTACGCAAACCCCGAACACCTAACTCAATACACATTTGTTCTCACTTGTTCACTAGTCATTACACACACACAGATTAATCCCGAAAGTCCAAAATGGAACAGTGCACCACACCTATCTATGCACCTGTTTGACTTACACAATGTCCTAATTTGGGGATATTACATTCACCCCACCTTAAAAAAATTCCATCCTCAAAAATTGACCTAGTTTACCTGGTCACAACACAGTAACTAAATTACATGTCGAAACCGAAACACACATCAAAAGGAATAATATCCATAATGTTATAAGAAGACCACACAAGGGCAATATCCCTACCTGGTATAAATGCAGACATCCAGACCCACAATGAACATTGACATCACATGCAACGTGATTAGTCACAACCACCACACACACTCAGACAGGCACCTGTACGAAAACCAGACATCCACAAAGTGACAAGAACATAAATGGAGCACATATCCAACTAGACAAGTTGGCAAATTCAACACCACATTATATCTGCACTAGAATTTGAACGCAATGCAAGAAAGCAAGGCGCCAAGTCCACACTCTCATTCAACATTGCACGAAAAGACTCGTTACAAAACTAGTCGCACCTAGTAACAAGCAATTAAGGCAATTCACAAGGCGTTCATAACCCGTATGATAACACAGCTATAACAATAGCCATGATAGCCCAAATTAGCAAAAGCAAACTGAATTGGTCTACCTGCACAAAGCTAACAATCGAACCGCTAAAATCAACACATCTACCACATATCCATAACTAAAGTCGTGATCAGCGAAATTAGCCAATGTCAATTTTAACCGTGTACCTGCATAGAAATATAACCACATGACGCATAAATAATTTCACATCCACAAGTCGAATCCTTTCACATTCAAAACATTAAACTATATACATTCAATATGTAAACTCATTACGCGTGGCATCCATGCCACAACAGTTGGAGGAATGTCATAACTAAAGTAAACCATACATTGGAAACGCTAACCCAGACACCTTCAAAATGTAAACTACTCAAACATGGCATCCATACCACCAAAAGGTAACCATTCACATGTGGCATTCATGCCACCATAGTTCTAAGACTTAAACATCATTACATTACAAAATGAATATTATGGGCATTCCAAAAATTTGCTCCAAAATACGTCGCTAAACATGTGAGATCCTGCCATCAGTCTGCAGCATCACTGGGTCGCGCATCTTAGGACCTCCCGCTCCTGAACCAAAAGCCTCGGGGAAGAAGGCTCGGGCCGCCGCCATACACTGAAGGTAATCCGATCGGTACATGTGCCTCATCGTCTCACTCAGCATCGCCTCATGGTAATACTACTAGGGTATGATCCAGTCACACTTGTCATCCACACGCTGAAGCATAAGATCCATCAGGCTCATGCGCCATAATAACTCAGCCGTAACATTCTCACTACCATATGGAGGGACTGGTGGTGGCTGAATTGGGACCTACTGGGGTGGTACAGTGTGTGGCACCGCTTGCTCAGAGCCTGACCCGATTTGAGGGGGTTGTTGTCCGAGATGTTGTTGTTGTGCACGTCGCGCGATTTCACTCTCTCTCTTCCTCTTCACGCTTCCATATAAACTAGTTTAACTAAGGCGCATATCCGTAAGCCAGTAAATCTTATGATTATCTGTAAAGATGGTTTCATTAGGGTGAATCTAGAATCCATCAGTGCCCTCACACAGCTCAATCATTTGTGATATCATGCGAGCATAGGGCAGACGGTTTATAGGTGCTGGAATGGCCCCGGGTTTATTACGCGAAAGCACATGTTGTATCCCTTTCTGCCATTGTAGGTGCATCAAACTACCTTTCATGGTGTGCCGAAAAGATAGCTTGGAGGAAAGGGTCCCACCTTTCCTACTCGTGTCCCAAGGGAAAAGGATTTTTCCTAAAGATAATGTCTAGAGGCCATAGTCATTCGGGTAATTGGACTCGTAGTACGGATTTTCCCATACCAATTTGTCCATTTTTCATCTGGGAGATTATGTCTTGAAAGCTAACAATTTCACGGATTAGGGACTTGGAAGCCCCATCGTCCACGTACTTCCAAGGACAATCCATTGTTCTTGAAATGTCCTTTTTGTTAAAGATGAACTTCCATTCATTGATAGTGGTGATCAATTTGGTTTGAGTTTCGTCGGTTTCCAAAGTTTGGTAAAATAGCTTCACCAAACGTGGATAATAATGGCTATGGAATGGCGCCAAAATGAACTTCATCCCATTTGCTTGAAGATAATCAAAAGTCCATTTGGTTGCCCGTTCATTTTTGAAAACGTCGGCGTGTATGGTCCATTCCGATTCAAAAACTTTTGCTTCCCACCATTCGACGGGTTGGGTCATCAGGTCATGGGTAGGTTTTGGCCGTTTGGAAGGTGGTTTAACAGCCAACTTCTTCCTAACGCTCATTTTCTAGGGTTTAGTTCAAATCAAATGAAATGTAGCTTCTAAAAATGATAAATCTTACTTTAAGCACGACGAAATCCTATGAAATGGCTTGGGGTTGATCGATTTGAACCCAAAATCCAACAGCTCACTCGAAGAAGAAAAAACCCTAAAACCCCCCTTTGGATTTCATGAAAACTGGCGAGAAAAAGGGTAAAAACCCTTATATAGTTCGGAACTCGTGCGAGCGAGTCTAAAGGCTCAGGCACGAGAGAACAAGTCAGTCACTGGAAGTCGAATTCCCCTTGTTGTTATTATTTTTTTCTTTTCTTTTCTGAGTCGCTCGCGCGAGAGAGGTCTAACTCTCGAGCGCACGAGGCTCAGTCAGCCACAGAAGGTAAGTTATTTCCTGTATATTTTATTTCCTGAGATGCTCGCACGAGCAAGGTTTACACCTCGGGCGCGCGTAAACCAGACACACCTTGTGTTTCCTGGTTTTCTATTTTGGTTCTCTTCTTCCCAACTTCAAGTCATTTCTTGAACCTTACTTGGACACAATCCTTGACACTTTATTGACCCCTTATTAACGACATTGCAATTTTCTCATCTCGTCAATCGATCGAAATTTCACATATCAAATCCATCATTCATTGAAGATGAATTTCACATAATTGGAAATAGCATTACATAGTACAAAAAAAATTAAAATTTTTACATTGTTTAATCAAACAGTTGAGGGTACGCATCACATACGTTCCCATGTGGCTTCTTTCGGTGAATGGTTCTGTCATCTGACAAGTACTAATGGTATTCTGTTAGTGCATAGTACTTGTTCCTTTCGATCAAGAATTTGCACCGGTTCCTCTCTAACTGTTAGATCTTCTTGAATTTCAATTGGTTGGTAATTGAGAACGTGTGTTAGATCCTTCACATTTCTTCATAACATCGATATGTGAAACACATTATGCATACTTGAAAGTTGCGGGGGTAGAGCGACCCTATACGCAACCTCTCCAACATGTCCTAAAATCTCAAAGGGCCCCACATAGCGTGGACTCAACTTCCTATGCTTACCGAAATGCATAACGCCTTTAGTAGGTAAAATCTTTATGAAGTCGTTGTCTCCAACCTTAAACTCAACTCTTGTTATTTTTAGGTCAGCATAGCTCTTTTGTCAGCTCTGTGCGACCCTTAACCTCTCACGAATCAAGCTTACGGCATCGTTGATGCTTTCAATAATCTCTGGACCCAAAACAAACTTTTCCCATGTTTCTTCCCAATTGATTGGAGATCTACATCATCTCTCGTACAAAGCTTCATACGGTGCCATACCGATACTTGTTTGGTAGTTATTGTTGTATGCAAACTCGAGAATGGTAAGTGTTGATCCCATGATCCTTGAAAATCAAGAATATAAGCTTTGAGCATATCTTCTATGATCTGATTTACACGCTCGGTCTGACCATCCGTCTGTGGGTGGAATGAAGAACTAAAGTCTAATCTCGTACCCATCCCTTCTTGAAACTTCAATCCAAACTGTGCGGTATACAATGGATCACGATATGAGACAATGCTCACTGGGATACCATGCAATTGGACAATCTCTTTCATATACAGTTCTGCAAGCCTACTTTTCGTGTACGTCGTATTATATGGCAAGAAATTGGCTGACTTGGTTAGTCTATCAACGACTACCCAAATGGCGTTGTGCCGCTTCACTGTCCATGGTAATCCTAATATAAAATCCATGGAAACATACGCATTGTGCCGCTTCACCTTTACTTGCTGACATACTAAGCACTTTGAAACATACTCGGCTACGTCTCTCTTTAAACCTCTCCACCAATAACTTTTCTTCAGATCTTGATACATCTTGGTACCACTGGGATGTATAGCATACTTTGACTTATGGGCCTTATCTAAAATGGTTTGCCAGTGATCGGCATCAGTCGGTATACATAGACGACCCCAAAATAATAGCGATCCATCCTCTCTGATAGAGAAACATGATCTGATACCTTCTGTCACCCCCTGTCTGATTTTCAACAGCTCTGAATCTCTCATCTGCGACTCACAGATGTCATTGAAGATCATCGGTCGAATAGTGATGTTTGCTAGAAACGCCCCAGAAGCTTGTGCTTCGATCTTAATGTCATATAGTGAAATATCTTCCAACAAGTTCCATCTATGGATCCCTAAGATAAGGCTAGATAACTGAGCCGCACTCTTCCGACTCAAAGCATCCGCTACCACGTTCGCTTTACTCGGGTGATACTAAATGGAACAGTCATAATCCTTGATAACCTTAATCCATCTCTGTTGCCTCATATTTAATTCCTTCTGGGTAAATAGGTACTTGAGGCTCTTGTGGTCTATGAAGATTTCAAAGGTTTCTCCGTATAAGTAATGTCTCCATATTTTTAGTGCAAAGATCATCGCACCTAATTCAAGATCATGAGTGGGATAGTTCTTTTCATGGTCTTTTAGTTGTCTCAACTTGTAAGATATAACCTTCTGATTATGATTGAGTACACAACCTAAGCCGTTGTGCGAAGCATCACTATAAACACTAAATCCTCCACTCCCTGATGAAATAGCTAAAACTGGCGCGGAGGTAAGTCTCCTCTTTAGTTCTTGAAAACTATCTTCACATTCCTTGGTCCACTCAAACCTAACATCTTTCCTTGTGAGTCGTGTGAGTGGCCCTGAAATTTTGGAAAATCCTTCCACAAACCATCTGTAGTACCCGCCAAATCGAGGAAACTACGAATCTCAATCACAGTCTTCGATTTCTCCCAATCTACTACAGCTTCAATCTTCGTCGGGTCAACTGTAACATCTGCTTTTGAGACTACATGCCCCAAGAAACTCACTCGTTCTAACCAAAACTCACACTTGTTGAGCTTCGCATAAAGCTGGTGTTCATGTAGTGTCTGCAGTGCAACACATAAATGTTGCTCATGTTCTTCCCTTGACTTGGAGTAGATGAGAATATCATCTACAAACACGACCACACATTTATCAAGGTATTGCTTGAATACCCTGTTCATGAGATCCATAAAAGAAGTGGTGCATTGGTCAAAGCAAAATGCATCACTAGGAACTCGTAATGCCCATATCTGCTTCGGAATGCCGTCTTCTGAACATCTTTTGCTTTCACCTTCAATTGGTGATAACCAGATCTCAAATCAATCTTTGGAAAGAATTTTTCCCCTTGCAATTGGTCAAAAAGATCATCAATTTTAGGCAAAGGATATCAATTCTTAATGGTCAATTTGTTCAATTGACGGTAGTCGATGCACAATCTCATCAACTTGTCCTTCTTCTTAACAAATAAGACCGGTGCTCCCCAAGGAGACACACTAGGTCTTATGAATCTCTTGTCTAGCAGTTTCTATAGTTGTTCTTTCAATTCCTTCAACTCAGCTGGAGCCATTCTGTAAGGTGCTTTAGATACCGGCTCTGTTCTTGGTGCTAAGTTGATCGCAAACTCTACCTCTCGATCTGGTGGCAATCTCGGCAATTCATCCAGAAATACATCCGCAAACTCGCATACTACCGAGATCTCTGCTATGTCGTTCTTCACCTCCTTTTGATCTTATAGAAATGCCAGTTATCTACTACAACCATTCCACATCATCCGTTCAGCTAGTATCGCAGAGATGAAAGGCACTATGGTCTATCGCATACTAAAAAATCTGAATGATCTACCTCCTATGGGACGAAATGTGACTACCTTTCTTTGGCAATCGACATTTGCATTGTGAGTGGATAACCAATACATGCCAAGGATCACGTCGAATCGTCGCATATCCAACAAGATTAGATCGGCCACTGATTCATGGTCCTCACAATCTTGGATAGCAACAATTATTGACCAATACATTGTGTCGATGTTAATCGAAATCTCAGTTGGAACCAACACTGCCAAAACAAAGTCTAAGGGTTCAGGACTGACTTTCAACTTTGCTGTAAACTGTAGAGTCACAAATGAGTGTGTAGACCCTGGGTCTATCAAGACTCGTGCCTCATAATAGCAATAATCGCTTTCTTTATACATTTGTAGCGTACCTATATTTTTACATACACTAATTAATCAGACATATATAAAGAATTTAACACTCAATTCAGCAATGTGTAAAACTATTTAATTCTATGCACCTTCTTCATCTAAAATTCAAAAGAAATTAAATTATTGTCGATAGACAATCTTACCTTGGATTATATCGTTGTTTGTCCAAGCATCCTCTACGGTAACTACATAAGCATGACCTTACACTATAGGTCATGTAGACCTAATAGGCCTTTGTGAAGCTGCTGGTGCTTTTCCTTCCTTTCTCAACTGTGGACAATCCTTAATCATATGGCCCATTTTACCGCACTTGAAGCATCCTCTTATGCCCCGCCTACAATCTGTAGTCTTGTGGGACTTACCACAACGTGCACAGGTCTCCTGACATAGCCCTCGAAAATCCTTACGCAACTAACACTCCTGTGGTAGGACTAAATGGGTCAAAAAATCTAACTGGCATAGCCATAGATAGCCTAGAATAAGCAGGTTGATTAAATTGTCTCTGAGTTTGCCCTACAAATCTCGGCTTTTTATTCACCGACTCATAGTTATCAGACCTACCCTAGTTGGCTCTTCCTCTACTCTGTTGATCCCTTCTTTTATACATATCATCTATATCTTCTTCAGTAACTAATGCCTTACTCACCACTTCCCCATAAGTTTCTAACTCGAGTACGGAGATTTTGTCACATATATTCAGCCTTAAGCTACACTGAAAGTTCTTGGCCTTCATCAGATCTGAGGCCACATGTTCTAGAGAAAATCTTGAAAGTCTCATAAATTCGACTTCTTACTCTCTTACTGCCATCTTTCCTTGTTCCAAACTAATAAATTTTATCTCCATCTAATTCTTCACTTGGTTGGGAAAGTATTATTTATTGAACTTTTCAACAAACTCCTCCCAAGCCCACAAGGCTCATATTTTCTTGTGCCTTTGCTCTCGATTCTGTTTTCCACCATGGGTCTCCCTCTCCATCCAGCTTGAAAGCAGCCCATCGAACCTTCTCGTCCTCAATGCATGAAAGTACACTGAATATCTTTTCCATCTCGTTTAGCCACTTCTCAACTTTCATTGGATCGGCCTGTCCTGAGAAGTTTGGAGGACGCATCCTTCTGAATTCCATAAATGCAGAAGGTGTAGGCTATTGAGGAGGTTGAGGTGGCTGATTGTTGGCATTGTTAGCAGCCATCAACATAGTCTGTTGCGCCATAGCATTGGCCACATCTTCCATGGCCCGAGCCATTCGATCTGTTGTATCTCTACCCTACTCTCTTTCCCCAGGAGGATTTCTCTTGCTAACTGGAGTTCTATTCGTTCTAGTTGCCATATCTTCCACAAACTCTTCATCCAGCAAACTATCTGCAATTCAGTGTCAATCCCCTCACCACTCCTTGTGGTTCAAAATCGGTCACAAAATCGACCTCCTCTCGGTCGTCCTCGTCCTCTACCTCTAGGAGGCATACTGATATTGATCTGTCAATATGAAACATAAAAGTTTAATTAACAGAAGGTCTTTATACTCTGACAAAATCCTAAACACAATCTAAGTCTACGACTTGTCAAAAATTTCTAACGCCAAAAGCTCTGATACCAACTGTGATAGCCCGAATTTCCTAACTAGGAAATCCAGACCGTCGAATCGCCACTAAGGCCTATCCCTGAACGGAACACTTGGCACATCCACTCTCAAAGCGGAAAACTAAGCAAACGCTTCTAACTAAGCAAATATTGTAATTAAAGACAGCAAAAGAAATCTCCATTCTACACATTAAGTTAATCCAAAATAACGGTGTGCAGCCGTGGGATTTTTGACGATCCCATCGCGACGATGCGCATTCTCGAAAAAATTTAGAGTCGCCACCCAGAGCTTTTTGTGTCCCGAGAAACCTCAAATCAATATTAAAAGCACCAAAGTGAAAAAATATGACTCTGATTCACCGGTCTACGCCAAAGGCTCTTGGGTAGGGGCTTCGGTTATCGATCGAGAAGGTGTTAGGCACCCGATCAATCCGTTCTAGAGCGGTCTCTACTTATGGCCAAAAATAAAATAGAAATAAAAAGGAAAGAGTACTTCCCCTTGCCCTAAGGCACTTGGATCCTATTTGCACTCCTCCGTACTTGCCGAGATTTCGGTGGCATAACAACACAAATTAGAGGATAAGGGAAAGCTACGAAGGTAGAGGAGTAGAGGGGAGAGCCGGAGCTCTCGGGCCCTTGTAGCACCGCTATGGTCCTTCACGTGAGGGCGCTTCAGTGAGCTTCCGATAGCTTGGATGATTAAATGAAGGGTTCTAATTCTAAGACTTGGTAGCTAAGGGGTAGAGGAAGAAGGCTAGGGGGTAGTGTTCTCCTAAACTCAAGGGTTTTTGAGGAAGGATTGGTTTTTTAAGATGATTTAGAATTTTGGAATTTGTATGGATATTTGGTGCACACAAGGGAGGGATAGATCTCTTACTCTTTTCTTTCTCTTGAAAATTTTTCAAGCCCTTGTAAAGGGAGGGGTGCCTCTCTATTTATAGGAAAAAGGGGAGGTTAGGAAGATACTTAAGTGCTAATTAGGTTTAACAATTAGGTAATCTTCTAATCTAAGGTTTCCTAGGATTTCAAGAGCATGGAAATGTGGGCAATGGGCTTCAATGGTAGATGATAGGGTGAGGTTTCAAATGACTAGAGTGTTGCAAATAGGGCAATAGTGGGTGCAACAGTGTTATTCTCTGAAAAATATAATTTTTTACCTCCTAACTTGACCTTTGATGGACCTTTGAGCTGATTAATGTGTTTTAAGTGTTTTTTGTAGATAGCAAGAAAATAAGAGCTTAGTACAATAATCCATCCTTTTAGTGCCAAGAAAAAAGAATTTTATGCTAAGCTTTGGAGCTGATGGATTTATTGAGAAAGGGCCATGGTGGTGTACACCATTGGGACTACATTTAGCATGCTCTGGGTCTTTGAAGTCCTGCTGAGAGAGAGAGTGGTGAAACCCAAGCTTTATGGACTGCTGCTGTAATGAATTATACATTAAGAAAACCAGCAATGCAGCAATTTATATATTCAGTAGTGCAGCAGTTCAAATGGCATATGTGCAGCTGTTGCTAAAGCAAGCTTTGAAGCATAAGAGCAGCTGAACCAATATGTCAAAGCTTAGAGCCAAGCTACTACTGTTGCTGTCTCAACACACTTGAACAGCAGCTGAAACCATTAAAGATATGAGCACTTTAGTGTTGATGCACCAAGCTATAGAACTGTAATGCCAGCATGCATAGCTGCCTTGAAGAACTCGAATAGTTGGCCGAAGTGTCACTACTGCACTCAGCAGTTTTTAGTGCTGCAAACCAAAACCTTCAAGCAATAATATTGCTGGAAAATGAGCCACATTAGTAGCATAGTTGATGTATTTGAAGGACTCGAGAAGATGTCAAAGCTGGAATGTGGAGTGTAGTGCTGAAATGTGTTGAAAATGAACCACTCGAGTGGCTTAAAATGAAGAGAAACCAGCTGTCGAGTAGTGTAGCAGCTGGAGCAGCCACTCGAGGTGTTTAAATGTGTTTGAAAAGAACCCCATGAGTGGATTAAATCAGCAGAAGCAACCCCACGAGCTATTAATGCAGCTAGAATGAACCCCACGAGGTGTTTGCTTGCTGCCATCCAACTCCACGAGTGATTTAAATTGAGGGAAATGAACCTGTTGAATGGTTCATGTGGCTGTTTTGAAACTCCACAAAGTGTACATAACGCTGGAAGTGAACTCCACAAAGTGTACATGCTGGAAAATCAACTTCACGAATAGTTCAATGCTGAAAATGAACTTCACATGAGGTTCTGAGGCTGAAATTCAACCTGTTGAGCAGTTGAATGAACCTGTCGTGAGGTTCTGAGGCTGAAATTGAACCTGTCGAATAGTTGAATGAACCTGTCGAGTAGTACATGAACCTGTCAAGTTCTGCTGAAGCTTGAAACTAATCTTGTCAAACGGATGTTGAACCTTTCAAACAGATGCCTGAACCTGTCGAGAGTGAAGTTCTAAAGCTCCAACTACATGAGGCACGGGTTCTAGCCATCTATTTCACACTTCAGGGATATTTTGAGGATTCCAATGCTTTTAGGGCACACATCCCAATGTCCCACACATCTCTGGGCATCCAAGGGATAAAAATAAGCCACGACACCAGCTCTAAAAGTAGTTGTTCTTTTTCATTTTTGATTGGCTAAAGCTTGTAAATGTTCTATGGATTGTATAAATAGCTCATTGTTTGCTTTGTAAAATTATCCAGGGTTAGCCTGAGATCCCCTTATAGGTTTTTAGCTTTTTAGGGTTTAGTTTCCTTTTTTATTTTCCCTTTTCTTCTTCCTTAGCTCAGCAGCTATGCTGAGTTAGATCTATGTAGCAGCTAGGTTTAGTTAAAGCTGTAATTTAGTTTTGCAAGAGCATTGTGAGCAGCTTTGGGGATTTGTCTGCACAAACTTCTACCTTGAGGGCAGATCATTGTAAGTCTATTTTTTCAATGAAATACTATGTTTAATGCTTCATTAGATTTATATTCTCCTTTTTTTCATCAGTAGATTTGTATGGATTTGATGCGCCCATGGGTGCATGTGCTTGTAGCCATGCACACATGGTGGTAGCTGTGGTTTTATTATTCTAGTTTTGACCCTATGGCTGAACCACATCTCTGGGATGATCTGTGATCATTCAAGTGGACAGATCATAGCCTTAGGATGGATCCAGATCACAGAGCCGTTAGATTCTTTTTCCCGATTTTTATGCTTGTAGCGAAAGGAGGGACAACTGCAGATCCAACTCCTCTGTTTTGCAAAGCTATTTTCAGATAATAGATCTGAGATCTTATAGAGATTGCAAACTTGAGAGCTTGGTCATTGCAGGCCTCTTTGTAGCAGTGACCAGCTGATTCTAAAGCCCTAGATCATCTATGAGATCTAGTGGTTCTCACCAGATCTACATGAATTGTTTGATCCTATGGTTGCATGTGCTTGTAGCCTTGCAAACATAGTGTCTGCAATAGTTTTCATGTTCTAACTTTAGCATCTGTGATTGGATCACCTCCCTAGGATAATTTGTGACCATTTAAGTGGACAGATTATAGCCTTAAGAGTAGTCCAAATTACAGTGTTGAGTCAGTTTCTTTTACCTTGCACTTGTGATTGTAGCCAAGTGAAGGAATGTTGTAGATGTAGCATCTTGATCTAAGTTGCAATGAAGATTATCCCACAGCTGGGCAGATTTCTATTCCTTTATTTCATCTTCACGCGAGGGACTTCCGAGCGCAGGGTTAGGGCTTTTTGTTAATCTTCAAGCTTTTACATTCGATTCAAGCCAGATTCGAACCATCTGATCCGTCAAAAATGTTCTAAAAGGTGAAATCTTTACTATTCCTTTTTTTTTCAATTAGAAACTCTTCTTAAATCTAAATGGCATCCCAAAGCCCTAACACCCAACCTAGGAAATGGGTGGCGATTCGATCGCCATCATCACGCAATCAAGTGCCACAGACACCACAACCACACCCATCCACACCTCCTACCCCAATCCAATTAAATGAATGGTGGAGATTGAAAGTTTTTGAAAATGAATGGGAGATCCATCCCTCTTGTTTTGGGGATCTGACGTCCACCCAATGGACTTCGGATTTCCTTACAAACAACCATCTACGATCACTGTTAATCCCTTTTGGAGATCGATACTATCCGAGGCTCGTAAAGTTATTCTACCAAACACTCAAGACCAACGTGAGTGAGGACTCTATCCTCGTCATAATTGACGAGAAAGAACTTATTTTCGGCAGTGTCGATGTCTCCTCCGTTATGCAGTGCCCAGACACATACACTCCAAACCCCCTGTCTCTACCACCTTTTTCAAGGAACGTAGGTTTCCAGACCATTATCGCCGACATTACCGACGGCTCCACCGCATCAGGCCAATCAATCACCCGATCCCAATTACCGCCATACATGTGGTTTCTAGATATTATATTTCAGAAAAATCTACACCCGACCAATCATGACCAAGAGCTCTGCGAGACGATTCTGCAGGCTCTACACTCCGCTTTCCACAATAGGTGGTTTAGTGCTCCGATGGTGGTCATCAAGGGCATGGCGCATGCTCACAAAAGAAACCTAAGGGGTGCTATTCCTCCACCGATAAACCGATTACCCTATGCGCGTTTGATTTCCCGACTCCTCGATTCACGAAATGGGAAGGAGGGATTTCAAATCAAGACGAATGAACTTGTGCTCACCGACAACATCATTCCATTCCTCGCCCAAGACCTAAGTCGAAATCTAAAGAGCCTTCAAACTAGTGTCAATAAGAAGAGAGATCATCAGATTTCCCGACAAGCAACGCAGCAAGCACCGGCGGGACCGACTGCTCCCTCTACTTCATCTTCACAGCCCCTATCTAGCACCGACAGCGGTATTATGCGAGAGATCCTCCAGCAGGGGCGGGAGATCAGATTACATTAGCGGTTCCAGGAGGTGCTACTCATAGACCTCATGGGCCATGCGTACCCGCAGACATACAGGGAGCGCATCGGTGCTATGCGAGGTGCTATTTTTGGAGCATCTGGCTCGGGCCCTGCTACGAGGAGCACTACAGCGGGTGCCGCTACCTCCAGGGGAGTTGTCGATGATGAGGACGATGATGAGGAGTATGAGAAGAGTGATGACTAGGCCGTCATCTATCATTTAAAATTTTTGGGAATTGCAATGTAATATTTAGTATTATGAGGTGAAATTTTTTTTTTTGTTTAAAACAATCGTGACATGATTGTCACAAAATCTAGGGCGGACATAGTAGCGACTTGATATAGATGTGCATAAATTTTGATTAAATGAGTCCATTTGGTACAATGTGCAGGTTCTCATAAATTCATTTGGTACAATGTGCAGGTTCTCATAAATTGATTGTGTAGTTGATTGTGTAGTTGTATAAAAAAATCCTTGTGCAGGTTCTCATAAATTGGAATAGAATGAATGCCATTCTGCTTATAGCCGTTAAGAGAGTTCTAGAATAATTAGGCTAATTGATACGACTGCCTTCTTATTTTGTAAAGATTAAAAAAAAAAAAAAAAATTCTCCATGCAGGCATGATCTCGGGTCATTGGACCATATATTGAATTATCTAATTATGATTACTTGAGTGTGTTACTACGAAGGTCTGTTCGAAGTTTTTTTTAATAGTCGCATTTAACTCCTAGTGTGTCATCAATTTTCGAGGACGAAAATTTTATAAGGTGGAGTGAATGTCATAACCCAGATTTTTGGGAACCGTGCATCTCACATACCATGCACATGTACCACATATCTTGCACACGTAATTGTGATTCACAAGGAAACTAAAAACTACATATACACACTATGTATGTATATGTGAAACTTTCTAGCTTTCACTATATAAGTGAAAGTGGGGAGGAGAGTCTCTCCTACGTAACCTAAATTAGCATAGATAGACAGAAGGAAAAATAGAGAGAAAGAGGAGAGGTTCGTTAGTTTTTAAGCTATAGAGAACCTTGAAGATCTTCACGATTAGACGAAGCTTGGATCAAACTATAGGAGATCTATCGAGTAAGGTATGATTTAGATGTTTATGGATGTTTTAAATAGAGTTTAAACTAGTAGACGAATGATCCTTGACACTATTAAATCTCTCATGAAGAAGGTGATAGTTCTCAAACAGAAGGAGAGCATACATCTTTTCGTGGCTCGCTCGAGCGAGGACAGAGAGAATATTCTGAGCATATTCATGTTTTGAACTCCCTCGAGCGAGACCCACAGTGAAGGAGAAGCTTGCTTGAGCGAGGCATCGCTTAGAGCTTCAGATACCTTATATTATAACCGCTCGAGTGATGAATAGTGCTCGCTCGAGTGATGGTTTATAACCGCTCGAGCGAGGAATAATTACCGCTCGAGCGATGAATAATACTCGCTCGGGCGATGAATAATAATCGCTCGAGCGATGAATAATGACCGCTCGAGCAAGGATTTATAACCGCTCGAGCGAGGTCAAGTGCTCACTCGAGTGAGGCTAAATAATCACTCGCGCGAGGAATTATCCAGCTTTCTCATTTTTTTAGTGTAATTTATGAGAGATGTATTTCCAAGGGTTCTAGAGACCTTTTTGAGTAAATTCGTGTCACATACAATGTAGGTGTGACATGAGTTGTTACGCGTAAGCCTCTACGAGAAAGGAGCGCGTTGGATTGTACTTGAGGTAGGGAATATCTTGAAATATGTACTTTAATTCGTCAAAATCATGTATGTAGAGTATTTCAATCATATAGAGTAGCTCAAGAGAGCAGTCATATTAAATGTGTTTCCAACATGTGTGTGCGTGTGTGAATTTAAATGGAGGTCATGAAGTCCCCAGGGGACCTAGAATAGTAATAATGGGCTTCTGAATGATGCATTAAACCAGTAGCATCCCAGGGATGCAGATGAAACCAAATGGTGAAATAAAAGAAGAACGATAAGGCCTAATGTAATAAAATTAGCACAATCACGGTGAATAACCATGATTAGAATACCCCACCGACGTGGCGAGATACCCACGACTGACTCGACAGGATATCTGTGACCGGTACGGCGGCCAAACCGTATGTCCCAGCACATTCCAAGGATGTTGAATTGAGAATAGACCTCGCCGCCTAAGAGAAAGGGGCCTGGGTAGTATTGAATTGTAACATATAACAAGTGTCTATTTAGACGACGATGGTGGGTATTCCATCGGTGCTCGATGCTATATTGCTTGGGGACTACTTAAGTTAAGATTTAAGTGATTAGGCCGAATCCGTTACCACAATAGTAAGACGAGAATAAATAAAGTCATGCAAAGTAACAGTGTATCCATCATTTTATTTCCAATTGTTTCAATTGTCTTTCAGCAGTTCTATCAGATAAAATTATGCTTTTAAACTATTTTTAACATACATGTGAGAGCTTAGTCTATATGTTCACTGTGTTTTCCTATTGAGCTAGGATGTAGCTCACCCCCCTTAGACTATACGTTGCAAGTCCAGGACTAGCGGCAGCGGAGACTTCTGGAGACGTTGATCCAGGGGATTCGGATTACGTGCCCACAGAAGAGTCAGAGCCTCCTCCTGAGGAATTCTTCTAGGAGACCCATTGCGTACTTTGAGAGTGAGTTGAGAGTATTAGGTAGGGCTTGGTATGTCAAGCCTCTTTATTTGAATATAATTAAATACCTTTATTCTTTTGACAAACCGTCTGGGGCGAACAGTTATCACCAACGGTTTGGGTCAGTTCTTATGCCCATGAATTGGCATGGGACAAGAACTGTCTTTAGAGACTCTTTTTACTTTAAATGCATGAGTACTTATTTGGAGTAGATGCATGTGCCTTATTTGTAGTCTTTGGCTTGTATATACCAAGGCTCAGTACAGAATTACAGGGCACAGCCTCAAGGGTCGTGTTGACGGCACGGGTTTCGGGATGCCGAAATCTGGGCTGTCATAATTTTCACTTTATTTCACCTCATCATCATCATCCTTCTTTACCTCCTTTCTTTAGATTTAGTTTTATTTCTGTCTTTAGTTTTAGTTTAATTTTGTGGCACCTAAATACCTTCTCTTTACCTTGCTTTCTAGTGTAGGTTTAGAGTTGCCAGATCTGTAGCCAAATCTGGAGTTTACTATACACCTTTAGGTTTTTAGATCATCACTCTCCGTGGGATAAACTCTTACTTTCAAAACTTGCAACAACAGCCCTGTATCTTGCAGGACTGAGTTTAGAACTATTGTTTTTATGCTGATTTCATTCCATTCCACTTCTACTTTTCATTTGTTTTTACCACATTTTCTAACAAAAATAATAGCACAACAGTTTTAACCAACAAACAGTCCTAATGAAACTCATCCTAAACATTAAGATGGTCAACAAGTCAAACCCCAAAAGTAAAATTTGAGCAAAAACCATCAGTTACTGTAGCTAAACCATCAGTTACTGTAGCTAAGCCTAGCGCATGTATTACATGCGCCAAACATAACTATAGTGCCTAGAAGTCCAAAGCCTGAGGGGGGACCCACCTAATACTTGGCGTATGGAATACATGTGCCATGTATGCCCTAGCTAAGTGCACTATTGGGCATTGCTCGGATTGTCGTAACTTTTGATGTACAACTCGGATTGAGGTGTTTCTTGGCTTGTTGGAAAGCTAAGAACCTTTACTTTTCAATAGTATAAGATTCAATCTCAATAGAAGTCCCTGCCAATCCTGGTATATCTCTATCTAATCATTGCTCTGGAAGGTTAAATGCGGGTTCGAAGAGGTTTCTAAGGTTGGGTTGGTTCCTAAAGGTTTTTGGGAAGGTTCTAAAGGGTCCAAGGTGATTCCTAAGGGTAGAAGGAATGCTATCGAAAGCTCGGGAGGTGTGCCTTTCTCGAAGTGTGTTCCGATCGGGCCTTGGGCCAAATTTGGGTGTCTTCAGATGCCCCTCTTTGGTATCCGATCACTAATGATCGAATGTCAAAGATAAGAGACATCCAAAGAGGACCAAGGCATTACTGACTGGTTCGCTATATTCAAAATGAATCTCAAACATTACTGGTGAGTAAACAGAAGCCCTGTATGTAGGGAAAAACGTCCGTTCCTCAAGGCTATCGGTCCCCAAGCGCTTAGTGACATTACTGGGCATAACCGAGATAGAGCGAGTTATGAAAGCCCAATATGCTGGGAAAAATGTTTGCTTCTCGAGATGATTGAAGATGTTTAATGTTCGAGTTCTATTCTGAATATAACAGCTCCATAAGTAAGAGGGTGATCGACCCATACTCAAAGATAGGCACAAAGCAAATACGTGAAGGTTCACAGTTTGTATCCAATCATCCAAGGCATCGATTGCCCCATTTGACTGGTCACAAGTGCCCCTACGTGAAGCAGGGTTCGAGGTCTTTAGGTGAACCCAGCGGTCCCAAAGTCAATTTAGCATGACTTCCCGAGCGAAGCGAATGGATGTCATAACGCTTTTTAGAGTACGTGTCGCATTTTCAATTATATTTTTATTATATATATTTATTTAGTTTTTAATTATCTTATGTAGATTTTTTTTTTTATGTGGAATTTCTCTATCATTTTATGTGGAATTTTTTGGACTTTTTATGCAGAATTTTTCTTTGTTCTTTTATGTGATGATTTTTCTCTGTTATTTCATATGTGCTCGGGATGCTTATTGATCCCGAACCATTTATTTTAGCATAGCCTTTTGAGTAGATCAAATGGAGGTCAACCTACCGCCTGGGGGCGTATGAACCTGTAAAGCCAAAATGGGATCAGGCTAGGCATGTGCAATACACATGCCAAGCCAAATCCTGGCCAGCAATGGCTTGGTGCGTGTATTACACACGCCAGACCAAATATGGCCAAAAATAGTCTAGCGCGTGTAATGCATGCACCAGGCTAAAGGGTGGCTGAATTATGCTTGGCGCGTGTATTACATGCGCCAAGCCCAACCTGGGGAGGGGTTTTAACCACCCAAGCAAAAAGGGTATTTTTTCAAAATTTTCTTCTCCCCCTCTCTCTAATGTGAAACGAGACCTCTTCCTAGGGCTCGCTTGGATCGATTTCAAGCGTGCTTCATTGCCGGTGTTCGCTCGCGCCGATTAAATACCCGCTCCATTTTTTATTTGGCTTCTCTTGAAATCTTTTTGCAATGTGGCTATGATTCTTAATTTTTTAGATGGTAAGTGAATGATTCTTCTTGCAAGTGTGATTATCTATGATTAGTTTGATCTTATTCCATGTAAATGATGCCCTATTTTTTTTCTTTTTTCTTTTTATGAGTTTTTCTTGAGTTATTTTATGATGAGGGCATTTTCTTTTTTTCTTTTTCCTTGGGTCTAGGTTTGGGCATATATAGAAAAATTCTTTTCTTCTCTTTTTTTTTTTTGTTTATAAAAAAATTTCCTTCTCTTTCTTTGTTTTTGTTTTTTGTTGTTTTTTTTTATCTCTCTCTCTTTTTTTTCTCTTTTTTTTTCTTCTTTTTTGTTTGAGATATGAGCGACTCTTTTTTTTATAAATGTGGGCAGCCCTCTCTTGTAAATGTGGGTGACTTTTTGAAAACGTGGGTGGCCCCCTTTTTTGTAAATCTGGGTGACTTTTGAAAATGTGGGTGGCCCTTTCTCTCTCTTTCTCGATGTATTCCTTTAACAATAATGATGATTCGGATTGACGAAAAAGGAAAAGGCCAACTTACCTCCCTTTTTGCTTGTTTAGCAAATGATTTCTTGCTACTAACATGTCTTGATTCTATTTCTTATATCCGTATCAGCATGTAGAGCGAGGAGGAGCACGTGCAGGAGGAGGGGCAGGAGCAAGAAGAGGGGCTGGAAGTAGTTTACGGTCCTCGAGGGGAGCAATTTTTCGTAGTGGAATGCTCCTCTTATCCTTGGTATGAAATGCAGGGTGAGGCCGCCCGTACCGGATTCCTTCATCAATAATATGTTCACATCTCAAACTTTGGTATTGCTAGCAAGGTAAAGAGACAAGCTTTATTGTTTTTCCTTATGCGATTTTGCTATACCTTCAGGATCTGACACCTCTTTATTTTGATGCAGGACTTGTCATCTATCGTGTTCTGAGGAGGTTGGTTGGACCTCCAATATTTTTATCCCTACCTCCCTCCGATTGTGAAGTTCCTTCTTGCACAGGCCGGTTTTGGGGACTTCCTCTCGTGCCCTGCCATGTAAGCCGACGTGGCCTATCTGAGGGCCTTAATTGAGCGCTTTCGTCCCGAGACTATGACATTCCACATGGCCATGGCGGAGATGACTCTTACCCCCGTCGATTAGTCGATGATTACGGGGATTCGGATGGGGGAGATACCAGTGACCAACCTTTGTGTGCCCGATCAGGATGAGGTGGTTCAATTAATTAGGGACTATCCCACCTCCACAAATCTGCACGGTTTCGAGGTTAAAATGTCATGGCTGGTTGATCAGTTTGATCTGACCGAGTTGGTAGATCTGGGGCAGCCAGATGCGGACATCTTTATCGAGCCTGAGCGCGCTGTGATGTTGGATCGCATCTCACTCCTCTTCCTGTTGAGCAAGACTCTTTTTTCAAATGCCAGCGGCGGGTGGGTCTCATTGTCCTTACTTAGCATTATGGGAAATTGGGACGATGTGCACCGTTATGACTGGAGCAAGGCTGGATATGCCGTGTTGATGTCCAGTATAGCTCGGGTCTCCATCGGGGATGCAAAGTTTGTTGTCAAATTTTGGCTTGCCCTGGAGGCAACCCCTGATTTATTGGCTAGTCATTCCCTACTTTTGACACATCTTTTATGTATATCGCTCCTTTCAGGTTTGGGGATATCTACACTTCCAGCCGGGTCGCCCCCTCCTTCATTCTGAGGTATATACCTATCCGCTCATGAGCAACTGGAAGAAGAACCACCGCAGGGATGTCAGCATGAAGCATTTAGAGATGGGCCTGAGGTCCCAGTTTGACTTGCTGATCCTAAAGCAGGTATGGCTATTTCTCTCTCTCCCTTTTCAAAGTTTCTTCTTTTATTGTACTATCTGTTTGGCTGATGGGACACTTTTCTGTCTGGGCAGGTTGTTTACGACCCTTACATTGGTTCTCCCTTTTGGGATTGAGCTATTTTGTGTCTGTCTTGGTTTTTCATTGACCACTGCGTCATTTTTTTTTATGGGGCTTGGGCGAGTGCCTACTACCTGAGAGAGTGAGTGGTTTATCTATACCAAGACCACCCTGCCATGCCACTGGCTCCTCCTACGAATGTTATAATGTCTGTGGGTACAATTGAGGAGCTCTCCACCAGATTTTTTCATCATGGGGTCCCCATCAATGACCTCCTCATGCCCGGAGGTTACCAGCTGTGGTACGAGTCCTTACCCTATCGGTCCCTTCTCCCACATTTTATACCTAGTGCAAATTTCTTGGCCTTTGGCGGTTCACGATCTCAGGTAGTTCTCCTCTTTCTTTCAGATTAGTCTCCCCTGGTTTCGATTTAATTTTTGTCTCTACTGATCGAAACCTTACTTCCTTTCACAGTTCGAACAGGGAGGTGACTTAGATGATGATGATGGGTGGCGGCAGGTACCGCTGAGGCTGCGGGAGCTAGTCCTTCCGACCCCTCTGGCACGGGTGCTTCTGGTAGTTCACCTGTTGAGGTCCAGGGGTCCTTTAGGCGCCTTGATGATGCCTTTCTTTCGGGATTATGTGCAGCCGTAGAGGAGCAGGCCCACATATCTGCTGAAGCGATCCGGGCCCCCCTCCTGAACTGGTTCCTGAGGTAAGTCTTTCCTTTTCTACATGATTGTCTTTTTTTTTAGAGATATACATGTGTCTGTGCCTGCGACTCTTACAGCTGATGTCTCTCTCTTTTGTGTGTAGAACTATGAATCGGTGGTGAATCAGGTAGAGTATTACCGCAACATTGTCGGCCTTCGAGAAGTGGAAGTGGTGAGTGTCATACTCACTGGTTCTTATCATTGCTTTGCCATCTTTATCTTTCGTTAGGTCCTGATTGATGACTTTGGGTGTAACTTGCAGCGTGCTCGTGAAAAGGAGTTGTGTTCCTTGCTTAGCCGACTTTCTTAGGTGTGGGCTCGAGTGACGGATGTCCAGACATATCAGAGTTCTTCGCGCCGGCATAAGAAGTCCAAGGGTGTTGCCAAAAATTAGGCTCTGCTTTAGAATTTTGAGACTTTTGGGACATATATTTGTTGAAAATATGTAATGGATGATGTGGAGCCATTTATTTTGTTTGGATGGTTTTTTTCAGTTTCTTAAAATGAATGTTGGTGTCTTTCCTTTTGATTGCATGCTCTATCTCTCCTTTGCTTGTTGTAGTGTATCAGATTGCTTGCAGGATGGGTTTGATTTTGACAAAAAGGATGGCCTCCGAGGCCACATACTTTGTTAACACTTGGCCACTATTTCCATGCCTATGTGAATCTTTTCTACACAAAGATTTATACAAGTTAGATGTGACCAAAACAAAATTTTCCTCTCTATATATGACCTATTGTGTGCCTTTCAGATAAAAGGCATGAAATGCAGGCAAGTTGTCCAAGGGGTCAGCGAAAACTCCCTCCCCAATCCTCATTTTTTTGCTTGTGGGGGGCATAAGTGGCCTGGCGCATGTATTACATGCGCCAGGCCAAATCTAGGGAAAATTTCTCTGGCGCATGTATTACATGCGCCAAGTGCTTCCTAAGGAAAGTGGGGCCTTTTAAGCCTGAGAATGTACTATTTTCCCTCTCTTTTGACTTAGGCTTGGTACTTTTTGCTGTTGTTTTTCCTTTGTGCTTTTCCAAGGGTGGGTCCATCGTCCTACATCGAATTTATATCTTCAAAAATTCTTTGTATGACAATAGACCAGCTTTCTGACCCCACCTCTCTTGGGGTGTCCGGGACCACTATACTCCCCTCTTTAGGCTTGAGGCCTAGTTTTTTAAAGAAGTAGCTTGAGAGTTTGAATGAAAGGAAGCTCATGGATTTGAATCAGCTTGGGTTGACCCGCCTCTCGTCCTTTCTTGAAGTTCCTCCGCTGTGGGACCTTCTTCATGCGGCAACCTCTTTTTGGGAAGTGGACACCCATGTCTTCCGATTCGGGAATCGTGAGTTGACTCCTACACTTGAGGAGCTCTCCAACCTATCGGGCTTGAAGCTTAACAAAGGTCTCGCCAAAGTAGTGCCAAAACTGGGCTATGCTAAAGTCTTCCATGCAACTTTGGGCTTGAAAAAGGCTGATTATGAAAAAAGTCTCATTGGTGGGCCCACCAGGTGTTCGATGAAATTCCTGGGAGAACTTTTTGGTGACAAGAGCCTGCGAAAATTTTCGGTTAGAAATGTTTGTAATGTGAAGGCTTTTGCTCTCTGTCTTATCTCTAAGGTGCTCTTAGACACTGGGGGAGAAAGTTTCTCGCTTGCACTCTGCGATGTTCTGGCAAAACTAGAGGAAGGCCACTCGGTGATGCATTTGATCTTGGTGGAGCTTTATCGCTGCCTCAACGCTCTTGCCTTGGGCAAGGTGACATGCCTTAGGGGATGCTCGCTTCTATTTCAGGTTTAGCAAGAGGAGCACCTTGCCATTTTGGGACCCGTGCCTCATTTTTACGTTGTTCGCGGTGAGGTGGCCCGGTGCTTTTTTGGCAGATGTCACATGCTTCCACAGGGGGATTTCCAAGGATTGAAGCTTTGGCTAACTGAAGCTGAGCTAGTATGGAGGCTTCCTTGGTTAGACCAGACTTTCCTGGTGGTCCGCTCCAGAGATCATGAGGGTATCACTCTACTTGGTTTGATTGTCAGTACTTATTATTTCCCATTTCGGGTGCTGCGCCAGTTTGGTTGTTCTTAGTGGGTGCCCTGTGTGACCAAACCTCCACTATGCGACTTGATCTTCTCTCGGGGATCCTCTGGGGACATGGATAGGATAGCTGCTCTCTGGGAGACATGTTAGTCGATGCTCATGTGTGATCTGGAGGGGAATTCAGTTCTATCCTCTCTAGAGTACGAAGCTTGGCTGCTATCCCAGAAATCTTTTACTGGTCACCCAGATCAGGTAGAGAGTAGTGAGTTAGGGGGACCTTGGTCGAAGAAGGAGTCGACGCTTCGGGCCCGTATTGAGCTGTTGATGGATGAGAAGCAAGTTCTACATGAGTATTCAGAGAAACAAAAGGTCAGAGCAGAAGTGGCAAAAGCTAGAGTCGATGCATCCGAGTGTGAGGTCTTTCGTCTGGAAGGAGCCTTGAGTGACGCCCTTGGTGCTACTGATGCTTCCCGGAAGCGGTATCAGAGTTTCCATGGTCACTAGATGACCGAGCAGGATGTTTGGGAGGATGATTTACGTGCTGAGATCCGTACCCTGAAGCATGAGCTGGGTCGTTGATTCTATCCTGCACATTCCTTTTGCATAGATCAAAACCATAGAAAGGGGCATAAGAAACCCCTATTCAGATACATCTTTTTGGTATATATATTCTTTATGTTTTTGTTATTTTCTGCTTTTGTAAAAAGAAAAACAAAGAAGTTAGACATCACACAAATTATTTTTTTAGATGTGGTGTAAGCAAAATGCAAGTTTGTGAATGGAAAGGGGAAATCTATTATCTTACAAAAAAAAGCGTTATTTCTCCTTTCTTTAATTGATGAGTTTTTTAGATGGGAAGTGCGCAGCATGGGCATACAAATGGGAAAGGGAAATCTATTATATTTGATAAAAGTGGCCTTTTTGCCCCGTGGTGGTGCACACAGTATGGGCTTGAACATGGGAAAGGAAAATCTATTATCTTTTCCAAAAGTGGACTTTTTGCCCTTGTTTCCCCCCCCCCTTTTTGTTTTAGTCTGATGTCTTAATCACAGGGTGAGATGACGGGTCCCCTCTTTTGAGCATGGTCGAACCCCCTTGCGTGGTTGGATCTGGATGAGGCTCAGCAGTTTTACCAAGGTCAGAACATCTATCCCCTTGGATCGAATCAAACTTTCTCCTTACCCTGGGTCATATGTTTGACGGTGCAGTTTTTGAAGACATACTTGGCCGAAACCTGATTTGAGCTAACATGAGCGGCCCAGTCGGGAAATAGGATAGCACGGGTAGGTGGCCAAGGGATTCTTTCTTATTTTTCTTTTTTTGACCTTTTTTCCAAGGTGGGGGTTTTCGTCATGCCCGTTATCGCCCTATTTTTACCCATAGCGCCCTTGCGGGTTTTTACTACGTCCATAGGTTTTGCATTCTTACCCTCGACACCCTTTCAGGTTTTCACCTGGTCTGTATAAACTCGCTCTTTTTACCTGTAGCGTCCTTTCGGATTTTCACCACGTCCATCTTACTTTAAGCTTGTATATTTTTTATTTATTTTTATTTTCAAAGGCCACATTATGGACATCGACTTCGTCATAGCCTGCTGGATGGAGTTCATGTTGTCCCATGGCTTGGCTCGTGCTGACTTAACGGATATTATGATCACTTGTGGACCTAAAAGAGGGCATTTTCTCAGGATGTACCATGGCTGTGGGTAAGGTTAGGATTTTGAAGGTATTCTGGGTTTAAAAAGGTTGTTGTAGTACACTTCATCCTTGGGGATTTTTACTGTACATACCCCATGATTTTTCTATCTCTTTTCTTTTCTATGTTTGCTCTTTTTGTTTTTCTGATTTTTTTTAATTTTTGATGGTAATTCTCTTTTCTCTTTTTTTGTTGTGTTGTGTGTTTTTTTTTGCTGGTGTATGTACACACATTTTCTTCTTTCTTCTTTCTGAGAGAGGGTTATGAAAAGAAAGGCTAATGGCTCAACAGGGGTAGCAAAGGGTATGGGTGTTCAGGGATACTTTGTGACTACTTGGCTTTTGAAATGATGGCCTCTTTTATTGGGTCTTTAAGCAATCACGTATCCGTTTTATCAATACTTACCTTGCCGTGGAGACTTTGAGTAGAACCGTTGAACGTACCCAGCGTTGATGGGCTCAGGAAAGTGATCTTCGTCCATGGTGGCGAGGCGGATTGCGTATCACGGGAGTACTTCTCGAATGACATAAGGTCCCTTCCAGTTGGGCTTGAATTTCCCTCTCAGATCGGCATGGAGAGATGGGAAGATCTTCTTTAGCACCGTGTCTCCTACCTTCAGATCTCGACCACAGACACGTTTGTTGTATGCGCGTGCGATTCTCCCCTGGTAGACTTGGGTATGAAACAAGGCCAGGAGCCTTTTCTCATCCAGCAGGTTCAGCTGCTTAAAGTGGGACCTTTCTCTCTCGGCCTCAGATAAGCCTGATTCCATGAGAATACAGAGTGAGGGTACTTCAACTTTTACTGACAAGACGGCCTCAGTTCCATACACAAGAGAGAATGGTGTTGCCCCTGTAGCGGTATGAATCAACATTCAGTAGGCCCATAATGTAAACGGCAATATCTCGCTCCAATCTCAATAGGTGATGACCATTTTCTCAAGGATGCGAATGACTGTCTTGTTAGCAGCCTCTACGGTTCCATTGGTTTACAGTCGATAAGGCGATGAGCGATGGTGCTTGATCTTGTACTGCTCGCAGAAGGCCTTGATGTGCTTCTTCGCAAAGTTAGTGCCATTATCCGTGATGATATCCTTGGGTACATGATCAATCACATCATTTACCATTTTATCACCCTTAACTTAGTGATGCTAGGCCATAGTTTGCTACTAATAAGTTGTTGATATGCAGATATTAAAGAAAAGCAGTAAAATAGAGTCAAAGTATTAATATTCATCAAAAGTAACTCAAAAAGTAGTAAAAATGACAATAGATTAAAAGATGAAAGCTCTACCTATTGAAAAGAATGAAAAACCGTTATTTACGATTTTCCAGAGTGAGACTATGAAAGCCAAAGAATCGTAATTTATGATTCTACAGAAGAAGCCGCTCAAGGAAGAAAAGTAATTATGATTTTCCAGAGAATCGCCAGCCAAGTCTATCAAATTCATAAGAGTGAGCAGTATGAAGATGTATAAAATCATCATTTGCGAGTTTACAGAAAAAGATAAAAAAAACTGAAGAATCGTCTTTTACGATTTTCCCTCTATGAACCCTATGAAAGCAAAAAGTTGTAATTTACGATTTTCCACTAAAGAAGAAAGAACAGAGAATCGTTATTAGCAATTTTACAGAAGGCTTAGCTCACTGCTACTGATCACGTGCATAGTATACCGCCATGAACCAGAATTAGAAGATCTCTTGAATTAGAAGTCTTGTGAATCAAGGATCCGAGGAAATTGATGAAGAAGAGTTTGAAGGACTCTGTTGCTGAAGTATAAAGAAAGTTTTAGAAGTAATCAACTGCTGAAGCAAAGGAAAGATAAAACTAGAAGTAGAGTTATATTAGAAATCTTTTAGTTTAGTAGTTTCTTTTATTAGAATTAGAAATTTTATAAACTAACACCTTATTATCTATAAATAAGAGAGCCTGGTATAGGAATAATCATCGAAGAAATTCAGCATCAATTGATGCCTGAGATTGGATTTTCTTCCGATCAGTAGTGTAAAATATTTAGAGTAGATTTGATATCAGAGGTCTCTCAAGAGAAATTGACGATTGTTATTGGGTTCTGAAGATTAGTGTAGATATCTGTAGTTTCTCAAAAGGAATTGATGACTCCAGCTGAGGGGTGAAGGATATATTTTAGTTTAAATTTTTATTTTTTTTTATTTACTGCTTTGTAAACATCTCCAAGTTTTGATTTGAATTGATGACTCAGGTTAGAATTTACAGATTAGTGTAACGGTTTTTATTTTCATTCTTCAATTTTCTAGAGTTTGATTGATGCCGAAATTTCTGGTTGATTGTTGGTTAGATTAAATCTATATTGATAGGACTTTAGTGTTGATTGACGCCCAATGCTAGAAGAATTGATATATTGTGTAACGGTACTATTTAATTTCATAAATATCCAATAGCAGAGGATTGTGATTGACGACCATAATCTGCAGTTTGAGGATTAGGATTTATTTTATGCACTTTAGATTAGAAAATTCTTTATTCATATTTCTCTAGCAGATTAGGAATCTTTTAAAGATAAATATAAGTATTCAGAAAAGTAGATTAATAAAATAATAACTATCTTCGTGGGAACGATCCTATACTAGTTCTACAATTTCTATTATGCACTTGCAATAGGTTAAGACTTAAATAGATACACATATAAGTAGCAATCAGTACACCGAATCGGCAGACAATATTATTGTTGATGAATTTCTTGAAATAATTGGTCGTGATGTTGGCGTAGGATGCTGCCTTTGCCCATTTGGTGAAGTATTCAATGGCAACCAAAATCAATTGATGTCCATTGGAAGCCTTCGGATTAACCTTTTCGACGACTTCGAGGCCCTAGGTGGCAAATGGCCATGGAGTGGTTATGTTGTGTAGATCTATGACCGAAGCATGTATTAGACTGGAGTGTTCTTGGCACTTGTAGAACTTTTAAACGTGCTTACAACAGTCAATTTCCATAGTGGTCCAGAAGTATCCTTGTCATAGGATCTTCTTTGCAAGCATGTGCCCACTGACTTGAGCCCCGCATACTCCCTCGTGGATCTCCCTCATGATATTGGCCGCCTTGCTCTCAGTAAGGCATCTGAGCAGGATGTTATTATATGATTACTTATAGAGACACTCACCCCAGATGACGTAGTTTGCTACCAAACGTTGGATGGTTCGCCTGTCCATTCTAGACGTATCCTCAGGGAAAGTTCGAGTTTCGAGAAAATTCTTGATGTCTGAGAACCATGGTGGCTCATCATCTAACTTTGTGGGTTCCTCAATCTGGAGGTAAAAAGCTAGCTCATTTCTCTGTTCAATCATGATGGATTTTATCACGACACCATATAGAATCTCTACCATTGATGCCAAAGTTGCTAACGCGTCGGCAAAGCGATTCCTTATTCACGGGACATAGGAGAAACTGACATCCTTGAAGCATGCTATCAGGTCCTCGAGGTGTTCATGGTAAGGGATCAGTTTCTCGTCCTTCGTCTTCCAGTCGTTGTTTGTTTAGTAAATGATTAACTGTGAGTCACCAAACACTCTGAGGTGAGTTACTTTTAGGTCCAGTGCCGCATGCAGTCCTGCTGCACAGGCTTCATACTCGGCCATGTTATTAGTGCAAGGAAAGTTGATCTTGATGGAGACTGGTACGTGTGATCCTTTCGGCGAAATTAGTATAGCACCAACTCCTTAGCCTTCGGCATTTGCCGCCCCATCAAAGTGCATTACCCAGTATTCTTCTGTCTCCGCTATATCATCCTCTGTCATAAACAAGATGTCCTCATCTGGGAATTTGGTCCTTAAAGGCTCATAATCGG
Organism: Chloranthus sessilifolius; assembly: GCA_021018995.1. Lineage (NCBI taxonomy): Eukaryota > Viridiplantae > Streptophyta > Magnoliopsida > Chloranthales > Chloranthaceae > Chloranthus > Chloranthus sessilifolius. The sequence goes on from CM037593.1 coordinate 89,510,920, forward strand.
GTAAGGGGTTCTCGGTAAGATAATCAGTGAGTACTTTTCCCTTGATTGACTTTTGAGTGACGTACGTGATGTCAAACTCGGATAATAGGAGCTGTCAGCGTGCAGTCTGTCCAATGAGAGCTGGCTTTTTGAATAGGAATTTTAACAGATCCATGCGTGCTAGGAGTAGAACGGCCTGCGATAATAAGTAATGGCGGAGCCTCTGTGTGGCCCATATGAGAGCCAAGCATGCTTTCTCTAGATGAGAATAGCGTGTCTCGTAGTCAGTAAATTTCTTGTTGAGATAGTAGATGGTCTGCTCTCTTCTTCTTGTTTCTTCATGCTACCCTAGGACATATCACATCGAAACTTTCATCATGGAGAGATATATTAAGAGTTGTCTCCCCGGCTCAGGTGGTACTAAAATTGGCGGGTTGAGAAGGTAGCCCTTGATTTTATCAAATGCTGCTTAACAATCATCATTCCATTCAACAGGCAAATATTTCCTTAGTAGCTTGAAGATCAGCGTGCAGATAGGAGGGAGTTGTGTAATGAATCGACTAATGTATTGTATCCTACCCAAGAACCCTCTGACCCCTTTCTCAGTAGATGGTGGTGGAATTTCTGTGATGGCTTTTACCTTGACCGGGTATAACCTCGATACCTCTCCTCCTGACGATGAATCCTAGCAAGTTTCCTGACATGGAGCCGAATACGCATTTGTGAGGATTTAAACGCAACATGTATTTTCTCAACCTCTTAAACAACTTTTGGAGGTTTATCAGATGGTCACTTCGCTCTGGTGACTTGGCGATCATGTCGTCGACATACACTTCAATTTCTCGGTGCATCATGTCATGAAACAGTGCAGTCATGGCCCTTTGATACGTTACCCCGGCGTTCTTCAACCCGAATGGCATGACTCGGTAGCAGAAAGTTCCTCACAGAGTGATAAACATTGTCTTCTCTCTATCTACCTCTGCCATCCTGATCTGATTATATCCTGAGAATTTGTCCATGAACGAAAGCATCTCGTGCTTAGCAATGTTATCGACAAGATGTCGATGTGTGGCAACGGGAAGTCGTCCTTCGGGCTTGCTCTGTTCAAGTTTCTCAAATCAATGCACATGAAGACTTTTTCATCCTTCTTTGGTACTGGGACGATGTTGGCTAGTCACTGAGGGTACTTGGAGACCATGAGAAATCTCGCGTCGTATTGTTTGATGACATCATCCTTTACTTTCAGCATCCACTTGGGTTAAATTCATCTTAACTTCTGCTTGACCGGTTTGATATCAGGGTAAAGCAACAACTCGTGTTTGACCAAATCAGTGTCCAAACCAGGCATGTCCTTGTATGACCATGCAAAGACGTCTTGGTATGATCGAAGGAAATCGATCATGCTTTTTCTTTCTTTGAGAGATAGCGATATTTCGATCTTAGTGATTCTGGGAATCTCATCAGTCCCTAGATTGACGTCTTCTGTTTCTTCAACAGTGGGGGTAGGATCGTGCTCAAAGTTGGTAAACTATTCTAGGAGTTCATTGGGAAGCTCCTCAGTAGGGATCTCCTCGTCCAGACTCGTGACTCCTATTTCTTCTTGTATTTCTACATGAAAGGGGTCGATTTCATGTGGGACGGGTTTTTTGATAAAGGCATCATTTTTTTTATTTTATTAGGAATTTTAAAAGACAATATTTTTGGATTTTATATTTTTTCTATGTTTTTAGGATTTTTATTTTCTTCAGAAATGGGTTGGCAAAGCGAGTCCGTATATATACATGATATTGCCTGCCAAGGGCTTATCTCAATTTTTATAGGTTTTTTTTTTTTGAAAAACTAGTACCGAATTTTAGGCTACCTGTCACTTCCAGAGTTTGGGGCATAAATGCCCAATTTCGTACCTATTTTGCTGCTCCTTTACCTTTTTGGATGGAGGAGGTTGGTTGATGTAGTTCTTCAGAGTCAGCCTCCATCATGTTAATCACGGGTTCGCCTGGATCCCTGCCCTCAAACATCAGCAGAGTCCTGTGGTGGTTTACCATAAGGGGAGATTTTGTAGGTATGGAGCATTATTCCTCAAATAGGGACAGAGCTGCTAGATCTATTTCCAGGTTAGGTGGGATAATTTGGGGATTGGAGGGGTGGACAGGGGTTGTTGGTTTATGTGGGGTTAACTGTGTTGCCCCATTATGGTCAATCTTCACAATCCCCGCACTCACAAAAGTATCTCGGATGTGAGGCCTGGAGCGGGGCTCGTCTTCTAAGTGTATCCCCTTGGCTTTAGCTGCAGCTATGGCTCGGGCCTTCTCCTTGGCTTCTCGGACTTCTTCTGTGGCTTGTAACCTAGCCCAAATCTAACTTGTTGCCCTCCTTTTGCCTTGACTGGTTCTTTCCTGCCTTGTAATCGGGGTCCGCTTCCCTTTCCTTTCTGGTAACCCCATTTCTAGAGCATGGCCACAGTTCTGACCATCCCACATCTGGCCTTTAAATTGATGTCTTCAGGGTCCTCTGGGACTACTGTTGATACCTCATATTCAAAACTGTGGAGGTCGATATCCTCAGTTGTGTGTGGTACATCCAGTACTTTGGGGTTCTCAATGTTGTGGGTGGCTTTTTCCTTTTCATCATGCCCCTCACCTATAATAGTGATAATCGTCTGCCCAGACACAAACTTGAGCTTCTAATGCAACGTCGATGGTATTGCCCCGACTTCATGTAACCACGGGCACCCTAATAACAAGTTGAAGGATGACTTGATGTCTATTACTTGAAATGGTATGGAAAAGGTCATTGGCCCGATCACTAGCTCAAGATCAACTTCTCCCATTATTTCTCTTCTTATATTATCAAAACCTCTGGCTCTGGTTCTTGTCGACCTCAACATGTACAGATCTACCCCTATTTTGGTAGCGGTTCTCAAAGGGCATACATTTAGAGCATACCCATTATCAATTAGTACCAATGGGATTATCATGTTTTCAGATTCTTCAGTGATATTGAGGGATTTAGAATGAATATTTCTCTCCTCTGGTAAATCTGCATTCGAAAAAGAGATGCCATTGGGAGCAATCACCAGCCTGATTATCTGCCCAACCTCATCCGGGCTCACTTAAAGAGACACATGTGCATTTTCTAACACTCCAATCATAGCTTGGAAATGGAGTGGGGATGTCATTAGTAGGTCCTAGACCATGATATCGGCCGGCATTCTTCTGAGCTGGATTTCTAATATGTGCTCCCGACTCATCATTTCAAACGAGTTTACCGCAGTAGTATCCTTCTTCCCTTCTGGTTAGGCTGGCGCTGGTACTGGTGCGTCTGACTGCTTGGATATCTTCCTAGACCTATGACAAAGTCAACTGCCCCCTCTTTGCTGCTGCTGGCATTGACGTATGTCTGTTCATAACTAAGCGGGACTTGATGTGGATCATAAGTTAGTCTCGGGATCTAGAACGGAGTGACTGCCAGTATTTAATGTGCTTGTACTGATGGCTTGGAAAGGTAGGCGACACCTGGCTAACCTCTGAAAAGGTGGAGAAAGTGGACCAAATGGGGGTGGCAAGGAATGTGGATGACTGTATTGGGGGTGATGTGACGGGGGTGGACCATTGATAACTAATGGGTGATGGAGGGGGATGGGGTACATAATCATCCATTGGGTAATTGGTGGGGGATGTAGCGTATGGTTGATAAGAGTTAATTTGGACGTAGTTGACGGGAGTTAGTGCAGGGAAATATGCCCTAAGATCTAAGGGTTCTATTTGTGGTATGGGATTGGATAAGTAATCTGCTAGATTTAGCGGTTCAATTACCCCAATACCTCTATCTTCCCAATCTCTCTGCAGTGGTGCCATAAAATATTCCCGATCGCAGATGTAATCCACCAGGTCAAACTCCAAATCTTCATCATCCTCTTCTACCATACCGATAATGGGTCTTAGATCTGCTCCTCCGGGAGGGTGTGGGGGCAGCAGTACCTAGTGTATGTTGGCATGCTGGGTGGCTTGGGGACGTTCTGGGTGTAGACACTCCCATTTTGCCCTCTTGGAATATACAAATTTGATCAGTCAACCTTTGACCTCATAACCCTGATATGGGAATCATGCACTGAAATAATAGTGCATGGCTGAACACAGGCTGAAACAATAGCTCTGTGGCTCAGATCTCGACGTAGGGAGACTATATGTTGAAACAATAGTATATAGTCGGAATGCAGACTGAAACAATAGTCTTGCATCTTAAGCCCCGTTGCCCTAATATGAGACCATATGATGAAACAATAGTATATGGCTGAACATAGGCTGAAATAATAGCACTGTGACTCAGGCCCCATACCCCCTAACATGGGAACCATGCACTGAAACAATAGTACATGGCTGAACACGTGCTAAAATAATAGCTCTATGTCTCAGATCCCAACGTAGGGAGACTATGTACTGAAACAATAGTATATAGTCGAAATGCAGGCTGAAATAATAGCCTAACATTTCAAGCCCAACTCGGACCCGGACAACCCTGAATTAAGCACCCAATACCACGCGCTCAATTCGATTGCACGCCATATCATAAGCGAGTACCAACAGACTGGCGATCGCGATGGGACACTTTTACAAACTTTTTTTCTAGGTAGTTAGTTTTCATCTTATCTCTCTATTTTTCTTTCCATCATGTCATTTAGATTCCCTTTTATATACATATGAGTCTTCGTCAAAGACTCGAGATGCCTGGTATATGAAGAGTGAGTTTAGGAGACCCACCATTGTAGGGTTATCATAACAACCCCACGTATGAAGAAGAACCATTTCACAATTCCAGCCCTCGACAACCTGAGATTAATATGATCGGTGAGCAAGAAAATCCCTTTTTCACCCCACACACCAAAAATAATTATAATGGGAGAGATGGTAACATCGGACAAAACCATACTACTCAACAGATTGTAGAACTCAGTAGTTAAAGAATACAAAGAGGAGATGACGACTCCGAAGAATTACTTCGAGGGTTGGCCGCCGCATACGAAACCATTAAGTCATCTCTTCTTTGTATTCTTTAACTACAAAGAGAGGCCACCTCCTATCCCAAGCACGGTGTCAGCCTGCGCCACACCATTGAGATAACCTGCCCACACGTTCTTCAATGACAACTCTTTAGACAAGGTTTGCTCACAGGTCGCTCCAAAAGACAGCATCATTAAAGTCTAAGATCTCCCTAAAATGTTCAATGAGTACATGGCCAAGAGAGAGCGCCCCGGTCACTTATTCGAATTCGATAAATTTTGCCGGGACATCGAGTTTAATTTACCAATAGGATTTAAGCCGCCGAAATTTACTAAATATAATGGCACGGGAAATCCGAATCATCACTTGGCCCTCTTTTATAATGGTTATCGACCCTGATAATCAAGGACTTGTCATTCACTATTTCCAATGCTCATTGGAAGGAGAAGCTTTAGATTGATTTGCGGGACTCTCCCTTTATAAGATAGAAACCTTCGATGAATTAGTCGGTCAATTCTTCGACCAATACAAACACTTAATCCAAGAGATAGTCAGTCTCAGTGATTTAATGGCAGCCAAGCAAGGGCCTGATGAAGAATTTACCAACTTCGTCGCTAAATGGAGGAAACTCGCTGCTAGGACCGATACCTTAATGAAAGAGAAGAACTCAGTGGACATTATCATCGATAATACTAGAGAACCGTTAAAGAATGCACTTGTTATAAGTGATTGCCCTGACTTCACTACACTCCACTCCCAGGCATCTCAACTAACGTGACACATTAAAGGCGGAGACCTTGCTCTATCCATAGTCACGTCGAAAGTAGGCTCCTCCAGTGAATCAAAATTGAAAAATAATAAGAAAGCCTTAGGAACCGAACAGGTCAATACCGTTGTTAATCAAGGATAAAACTCTGGGAACAAAAATTTTCACCCACGAAACTTCGGGCAAAATCAAAATCAGCAGCGATACATGAACCAAAACCAAGATACTAATCAACAAAGATATGCAAACCAAAATCAAAGACAGAACCATAATCAGGGCCAATATCAGAATAGAAATTAATATCCCAACACCTACCAGAATCAGAACACTACGCAGAATCGATCGGCCCACGCGCCGAATTACAATAGTGTACCCCCACCACAGAACTTTAACCTAGCCAGAGGCCCCTACTAGCCGAGGCAGGAACACAATCCCCCTTTACCGGATACAATTCCCAACATCTTCTGTCTCCTTAACGCTCAGAATCTCCTCTAATTTCTGTAGGAAAGGTCCAGCCCATGGCCGACAAATCTAGACTATAGTAAATATTGTACCTTCCATCGATACACAGGACACAACTTAGAAGACTGTTGGGTCCTCAAGGACGTAATCTATGACATGAATGACTGAAGTCAGATCGATTGGGAAGCGCTTAGGAATCCTAACCCTAATAATAACCAACCCCAGCAAAGTTTAGGGATCGTTAATAACCCCATGCCCAACCACAGCCAAGCAACACCAGCTCAGGTCACCATCGTGGACCTCTTCGATCGATCCTCCTTCCGACCTTCCACCTTAATCACTCGCATTCAACCCTCTGCTACTTCTGCCACACCAGCGAGAGCTCCTTCACCTCGGCATCCTTCAACCCTGATCACTCGTATCACCTTGCCGAATCCACCTCCTTATCCAAAATTCACTCAGATACGAGTCCATTCCTTTAGGGCCAGGAGACCAGTCCTCCATAATCACCCACCAGAGCATTCAACCCCTCCAAATCTTGAACCAATGCCATTACCCCTTCCTTCATCCGATTCTGAATCCGAGTATAGAGATCACGTTCTTCAAACTGCGGCCCAAATTACTACATGGGTAGAAAGTGTCACCCGAAAGACTCCAAACCTAGAAGACGGAACAAAGGTTGAGTGTTCGCTAAATGTAGAAGAAAGTTAACAAGAGGAACACCCCAACTCATATGTGACACAGGTCTCTGCCTTCCCAGAAGAAGAGGAACCTTCCACCCCTCCAAATCCTGAACCTACGCCATTACTGCTCCCTCTGTCTGATTCTGAACCCGAGTATGGAGATCACATTCTCCAAACTGCAGCTCAAATCGCTGCATGGGTAGAAAGTGTCACATGAAAAACTCCAAGCTAAGAAAATGAAATAACAATCGAGTGGTCACTGAATCTAAAAGAAAGCGAACCGAAAGAATATCCTGACCCATGCGAGACACTAGTCTCTAATTTCCTAGAAGAGGAAGATTACACACAGTATCTCCCACCTTGAAGCAGTACCATTCAGGTATGTGTTCCAACCTTGAATTTCACCCATTTTACAAATACATCTGCATCAAGCCGTGCCAGGTTCGGTCAACAACCGACTTATCCGATTCTCAAATCAGGAACCAATTACCCACCTCCGCCTTTCCCTCGAAATAAGGATTTCACGAACGCACAATCACCAGAGGGGAATGTGAGAGAAAGAGAAGTTAACTTGCCTCCCCCACCTCACATCATCCCTCCACCAATTCCTACACCTCAACCATTCCAACCACCCGCACCTAAGGCCCATCGACCAGACAAAGAAATTGCGCTCGAGCTAGGGTAAGAATATGACCTTCTGCGGCATCTCCAGAAGATCTCAGCCCAGATATCCATATTATAACTCATCAAGAAATTGCTTGACCATCACCGGTTGTTGATAAGGACACTTGAGGACACACAAGTGGATGAGCATACGACCCTAGATGAGCTTCATCAAATCACCTCGCTCATGGCGTAACCTCCGGTGCTCACTTTTACAAACGCAGACATGCCTAAAGAGTCACTCTGCGAGAGTGCGGCCCCATATATCTTACAGTCATAATTAGAGGATTCTCCATACCACATGCACTAGTTAACATGGGAGCAAAACTTAACATCTACCCTCTCACCATGTTAAAAATTCTCGAATACACGAAGCAAGATGTCAGGCCCTCCGTACTGTCACTTATAGCTTATGATGGGTCGCATCGCTTTGTCAAAGGAACTATCAAGCTACAGGTTTGCCTCGGTCCTATGATGAAAGACATTACTTTCCATGTTTCTGATTCCGCTAGTACGTACAATCTCATTTTAGGAAGAAAATGGTTGGAGTCAATGAAGGCCGTCGCATCCACATATCATCAATGCGTCAAATTTTCATACAAGGACTCCATCATCCATATATACGCTGATGCACCCCTCCAGGAAATGGATACTGATTATGCGGCAAGTATACCAACCACTCACGATTATGTGTTGAACACGGGTCATATTCAAAAGACTCGAATCCCTTATGAGATAGCCACTGCAGAAGTCCGTCCCCCTACCCCTCCCAGTTCTCCCCCAATGCGTCGATAAAAATTAATAAGAAGAGAGGTTGGCCCAGACCTTGCCAAACTCTATGCTATTAACCCTACCGTGACAAGAGGGTGGGACCTTATGTACCAACTTGGATACGTTCCCCACACCGGACTCGGTAAAAATAAGCAATGTCGTGTAGAACCCGTTGTCCCAACGTAAATACTTAAGCACATAGGGTTAGATTATCAATCGGGCGGCCCGCAAGCCGACCTGTCCCCTACCTCACCAAAATGGTCTCTATATGACCACTTCGCCTACGAGACCACTGAGAAAGAAGATGTGCCAAAGCATAAGGAAGTGTCCTTCACTAGATCCCAAGAAGTGGAAATTGAGCAAATGACTAAAGCGTTTAATAATTTAACCAATTTAAATGATGATATTGATAAACCGCTCGAAGGGGTCAAGCCCATGTTTAACACTGAGAGATTTACAAAAGTGAGGAGAGAGGAACCTCCAAAACTCGACTCATGAGTAGAAGATTGGGAAGCCACTGACGACGAAGATTTCCACATAGCAACCTTACATGATAGCAAAGAGCACTTACGATTAATCTGGGAAAGAGATGACACTCCACAAGAAGATACTAACTCATATAGCTTCCGCCTCGGCCTTGGCCTTGAGGGATGGGAATGCCCTTGGGACTCCCCTTGTATCGCTTACCCATACCAACCCTGCTGTAGGGCATGCACCGACATATTAGAGCGTTTCGCTAGTTGGACCCGACACTCTACAGTAGAAGAATCGAATCACTCCAATCTCGCGGCCACCGACACAAGTAATGACCTACCAGCTCAGATAGCAGCACAAGAAGCAGAAAATCCCAACAGTCATCCGGTTGACCTATGGGGGAACACTCGCACCGCCCTCATAAGATCTAAAGAGGAACTTGAACTAGACACTTCTACATCCCCAGATTCACTGCAACTCCAAATATTTTGGAAATCTCTAGAGGAAGAGTGGCAACCTCCCCTGAGTGATGACAAGGACTACTGGATAGACCACTCGGCACTTGAGTTAGTGGAGCGAGCCAATCTTGGACTTCAAGCACTATCAGATCAAGGACATGAATTTGATTCCGTCTTCAACTCTAACCTAAAAGGATGGGAATGTCCTTGGGGATCCCCCTACATTCTTCACCATTATCAGCCTCGCTGTCGAGCATGCGCGCTCATCCTAAAATATTATGAAGATCAAGGAAAAAAACAAGCTACCCCTAAGGATCCTTTGGCAGATCCCCCTCGATGGGAAGAACAATATTATTACAACCCAGAGGATGATAGTTCAATTAACTACGATCTTCAGAGCTTCTTCGAAGAAGAGGCGATCAATGTGGTAGAAGAAATCCAGGCGTCAGCACCGTTGTCCCCCGCGTCACTCATTCAAAGGATCTCATTAGATGAGGACTCCAAAAAAAAAAGCGTCAAATTTATAATAAGTTTGCATTTCTCGAAGAATCGCCCGAACGGCTCCAGCACCCGTCTTGCCCTTCAACTAGAGGAAGCAATTCTCTCGGCACCCCTTGAGGCGACCGACCCTGTACCATATTTATTTTCAAAAACAAAAAAAAATAGAAAAAAAATTAGAAAACCCTAAAAATTCATAAATACAAAATCCAAAAAAATTAGAAAACCCCAGAAAAGAAAGGGAACTCTTCGTCCCGAACCAAATTTGTGGCCAACAATGAGACTTTTTCCCTAGGGTTTCTATCCCATTCCCCACACAAGGACGTAAAGCATCCCGGCTAAACAACAAACCAGTGATCATACCAGACAAGATACTTCGTGACTTTGGGAGAAGAATTAGTAGTCTTGACCTTCACCTTTCGCAAACTCAGATCCCCAGTGTAGCAATTTTGCGGTATACAAACTTACCGAGGACGAAGAAGGAACACCAGTTGCTGAGGAGGTACTGGACTTCCAACGGGTTATCAAGCATTACGATGAGCAAACCCAAGCTGTCGCGGAACCCATGGAAGAACTTAACTTTGGCACTGAAGAGAAACCAGAAGCTACTGATTAGTGCAACATTCAATTCCAAGAACGCCAACAAATTGCACAAGTCCTGCAAGAACACCTCGATTCCTTCGCATGGTCCTACGAGGACATGCCAGGTTTAAACCCAAGTTTAGTAGAACATCGCCTTGTCTTAGAACCCGATGCAAAGCCTGTTAAGCAAAAGCTCTGCAGGATGCACCCACAAACCACCCTCCAAGTTAAGGAGGAAGTCAACAAGTTACACAGCCAAATTTATCCGAGTCATTTTTTACCCTAAGTGGGTCGCCAACATAGTACCTGTAGCCAAGAAAGATGATAGAGTACAAGTTTACATCAACTTTCGAAACCTCAACCCGGCATGCCCAAAAGATGACTTTTCACTTCCACACATTGACACTCTAGTCGACAACATCGCTGGACATGAGATGTTATCCTTTATGAATGGTTTCTCTGGATATAATCAGATTAAATTAGCAGAGTCTGACCAAGAGAAGACTTCCTTCACCACACCATGGGGGACATATTGTTACGTCGTTATGCCTTTTGGGCTCAAGAATGCAGAAGCCAAGTATTAACACGCCATGATGGCTATCTTACACGACCTGATGCATAAGTGTGTAGAAGTCTACATCGATGACATATTAGTGAAGTCCCAAACACGAGTAGGACATGTTGAAGCGCTCTGACTCATGCTACAAAGAGCCAAGAAATATCAACTAAAAAATGAACCCAAGGAAATATATCTTCAGGGTCACTTCCGGAAAATTACTTGATTTCATAGTTAGCAAGCGAGGGATCGAAGTTAACCCTGTAAAAGTCAGAGCCATCCTCGAGATGCTGCCTCCCAGTAATATCAAAGATCTACGAGGCCTGATAGGAAGATTGCAATTCATCAGAAGATTTATCTCCCAGCATTCGGACAGATACAATCCTTTCTTCAAACTATTTAAAGGAGGAACTAAGTATAAATGGGATGATCAGCGAGCCTTCGACAATATCAAGAAATACCTCCTTAACCCGCCAATACTATTGCCACCTGTCCCCGAAAGACCCCTAATTCTATACCGCTCAATGAACGATAAAGCAATGGGAGTAATTCTGAGACAATATGAAGAAGACGGCAAGAAAGAGAAGGCTATCTACTACCTCAATAGGACGATGGTCGAATACAAATGAAAATACACTTCAATGGAGAAGACTTGCCTCACATTGGTGTGGATCTCTACCAAATTACGACACTACTTTGGAGCACATAAAATACTAGTACTAGCCCGAATGGACCCTCTGAAGTATGTATTCGAAAAGCCCGCAACATTAGGAAAGATCGCTCGCTGGCATATGCTCCTGAAAGAATTCGATATCACTTACGTCATGCAGAAATCGATCAAAGGGCAAGCAATCGCCGATTACCTCACAGATCTCCCACTACAGAACAATGAACCTATACATGTGGATTTCCCCGATGAGGACCTGCCCACAATTCATCACATAAAGCCCCATAAGACCTCATGGATCCTTTATTTTGATGGCGCTCTAAATTACAAAGGAAAAGGCATCGGGATAGTCCTCCTAAGCCCAGAAGGAGTTGTCATACCTAAGGCTTTTCAACTAGATTTCCCTGTCACTAATAATGTCGCAGAATACGAAGTCATTATAGCTAGACTACGAGCAGCACTACAATTAGGTGTTAAACAATTAAAAATCATCGGTGATTCCAAACTAGTAATTTCACAAGTCATAGGAGAATGGAAAACTAAGGAAATGAGACTAATGGCATATCTAGAAACCGCTTAATATTTAGTAAAGAAATTTGAAAGAATCTCTTTCACGCACATCCCTAGATTTAAAAATGAGCTCGCAAATTCCTTAGCCACGCTAGCCTCAGTCATTCAAATACCCATCGGACAATATACCAAGACCTTCTTTATCGAAAAGTTGACAGTACCTGCCCACGAGATAACATGGACTATCAAGAGAGAATTACCCGTCCTCCCCACAAGTACAGGACCGAAAGAAGCGATCACCCCAGAAAATTACGTCAAGTCAAAAACTGAAGTCGCTATGTTCAGATTTGAAAAATTACCGACCGACGATGGACAACCATGGTATTTTGACATCTGAAACTTTTTAAAACATCAACACGTCCCTCCATACACCACGAAGATCAAACAGAAGACTATAAGGAACCAATGCGCCCGATTCTGGATACTCGGTGAAACATTATACAAAGAGGCCTTCACTAAAGGAGTACTACTACGATGCATCACGACCGCCGAAGGACAATACATCATCCGAGAAGCACATGCTACTGCCTGCAGCGCCCACTCCGATAGACAAAGACTCGCCGATCAGGTTACACGACAAGGCTACTTCTGGCCGACAATGATCAGAGATTGTCACCTCTACGTCCAATCTTGTAAGCAATGCCAAGAACACGCCGCACTCATCAAAGCTCCATCAGTTGCATTGAACACTATGACCTCGTCGTGGTCGTTTTCGATGTGGGCCTTCGATGTCATTAGACCTTTCACAGACACCATTGAGAACACTCATAAGCACGCGTTCATTCTTACAGCGACCAAATACTACACCAAATGGGCAAAAGCTGAATCCTATGTCAGAATCACTGTCAGGGCTTATGATAAGAAAGTCCTTGAACGAACCTTTAATATTGGAGAATTAGTCTTGAAGAAAATCATGCCTTTAAAGTACGCCCATCCGAAAGGAAAATTGAAATCAAACTGGGAAGGCCCTTATGTCATAACAGCCGCATACCCTGAAAATGCCTACAAACTAGCGAACCAAGACAGGGAAGAACTCCCTAGCCCTTGAAACATCATGTACCTTAGAAAATATTACCCTTAGCCCTGTGATCGTCACATCTCGTGGTTACGTACTTATACTTATCACCCCCATAGTCGTCACGACCCATTCATTGGTCGTACGCCTTCAATTCTCAGAATATCCTTAAGACCTCTGATTTATCGCCCACCTTTTCTCACTCAGGCAATCTGATTAAAGGACTAGTGACCTATCTAATCTCTTTCAAAAGCATAAGTAATACCCGATCCTCATTTCCCTTCCCCCGCCATTGGAAGAGATGTTAGATAAAAAAAAATGATAATGTTAGGTTCAATCGAAACACATTATTCTTATGCTAGGAGGATGCTTTCGAAGCATATATCTATATACCAAAAATCGAGTGAGAGCATTACGACGAATGAACGAATCAATGAGCTCAGGGAAGCATAAGCAGGTCGTGAGGACATCTCTGGTAATGTTACTAAAAGTGTATAAGCAAGCTGCGAGGGCATCCCTGATGTCCCCATACTACTAGATGTCGTCGTAAGGTGGTGGGAGGAGGACAAACTCCTGCTAACCATAGAATGTGATATTTTGATTGTGCCGAAACATGACGAAGAGCTCGATCATGGCATCCCATATCCCCTTTGAGAAAAAGATTACTACTCATCCCTTTTGGGAAGGATTAAATACAAACTATTCCCTGCATCACTGAGCCTTACTCCCCTCTTCTATTTTTATTTCGGACGATAAATCAGGAGCCTTGTAGGATATTCCTAGAAATGAAACTGAAAACTGATGAATGATGACTGATGCAATCACCTACTATACCTACCATACTTTTCCCTAATAACCACAGGATAGGATGACCACCACCCTATACTAGACCCCCGTATATAACTGACCTAATCAAAGAGACCTCTCCGGTTCGATGACAGTACCGATCAACTTTTCTTCAAAACTAACTCACCAAATACCCATGACTGCTTAGAGACCCAAAGTGCTCATCTCGAAACCCAGAAATGCTCCATTGCATCTTAACGCTGGGGCATTTTTTTTTAGATTAGAAGAAGAATCATATCAGAAGCGTCGGCTTGTCCACAAAGAAGATAAGGAATGATCAAGTTACCATTCGGAAAGTGCTACCAAAGATACCATACTGCCAATCATACCGCGCTCCTACACTTGGGCATTTTTATTTTTATTTTTATTGTCATTATTTCTATCTTAGCTATTTGCTTTCTCTGTTGCATTATTTTTATTTCAAAATAAAAGAAAAAAAAAGGAGCACATATCAAGACTCCGGTCTGAGACACTTACCCCCCTTGACAATTGGTAAGGGGAGAAAAAAAACTACTGACAGTATTACGCTCACATGTGCAGATACGAAATAGCCTTCAACCGTCATTAGGCTAGCTCAGCAAGCGTCCAAGTCCTAATAACGGTCGATGGTGCTAAAGCAACTAAGAAGCAAAAGTAGACGCAAGAGGTAACTAAAAGAACACAAGCCAATCAGGTACATCTAAACTAAAAATCTCTATATATGTTAAAATCTTTTCATTTCTTTTTATACTTATCACTATGTGTTGAGAACTGAAAAATACCTTTTTTCACCCCTTAACTTGAGTCTTGATAGACCTTTGAGAGAACTAAATAAGTGTTTTAAGTGCTTGTGTTGCAGCTAACAATAAAGACAGGCTTAACCATAAAAGCAGCGTAAAAGTGCCAAAAAGATGACAATCCATGTCAATCCAAAGGAAGAAAGAGAAGAAACAACCTCACTAGCTGTTGGAAGGTCTGAATTGAAGAGGCAAAGACCTGGTCTCAACCCAGAGAAGAAGTATGGAGCAAATTCGAACAGAAAAATGCACTACAGAGTACTTTTCACAAAGAACCTGAACTTTTCGCAAAGAACCTGAACTATTCGCAAAGGACCTGAACTCTGCGAAAAGAACTAAAACTCCAGGCTTAGCTTTCGAAGAGCATCTGAACTCTTCAAAGATATGATCGACCTTTTCGAAAAGAAGAAAACTCAATTCGAACAGAACCAGAACATTGCGAAAAGAGCTTCAGGAGTTACAACACCTTGCGAAAAGCCCCCTAAGCTATGCGAAAAGGTATTCTGAAGATTCCCAACTTTTGCAAGGGCAATTCAGTAATCTATTTCACGCGTCCCAATGCATTTAAAAACCTAGGGACATTTCAGAGGATTCTAAACATGAAGTGAAGGCATATTCCACCCCACGTGAGCAACCAGAAATGAAATAACTTGGCGGGAACTTCTAGAAACTCTAACAGATTTTCAAAATGCATAACAGAATTGATGCCTTTTTCACCTGATTGGCTGAACCAGATCGAGGAATTCTGATTGGCCAGAACAAATCTGGATCCTCGTGCTCGACTACCATTGGTCAATACAGATCTGAGCACTTTTGATTGGTTGATACACATCTGAGTTGGACTTAGGGAAAACTATAAATAGAAGAACCATTTGCCCAATTTGGGCATCCAGATTTTGAGTTTCATTCCTAATCCCCCATTTCCAAATCAGATAGTTTGTCTCAAATCCCTGTAATAGCCTCACCTTGTACTTGCAATTAAGAGCTGTGAGATACTTCTATAGTTCAAAGGAGAGTTGTATTCAAGACTACTAATCTGAGAGTTGTTTAAGTTGTGCTCTGTAATTGTAATGGTGAATTTGAAAAGGTTGCTGTAAACCGTACATTATCCATTGGACTCATGTTAAGGGTTCCCTCTGATCTCCTTATTGCATTAGACTCCTTTAGATTCACTATTTTTCATGCAATTTCCCTTGATTCATTAATCCTGTGAGAGTTAGTGTTTGTAACCTAGTCTCTCACGGCATTTGTAGTGATGTTTCTTGTTCTAAATTAAGGATTTGGATTAAGGACTATTGGATAGTTTGTGGCCATTAAAGTGGACAGACCATAGCCATAAGCGTAAGCCTAATCCTTGAATTAGATTTATTTCTCTTACACCTGCGCTTGTAGCCAGATGAAGATTGGATCACCTCTCTGTTGAGCTGCAGTCATTCTCATCAGATTTCAAGGACCAAATCAAAGTTAGATATTACTTATCCATTTTTTATAAGTTTACCTCAAACGTTCCCCCAACTCGGATCTGGATCATTTAGTTTAACTTTTACTTTTAACTTTTTAGTTAATGTGACAAATTCAACCTCCCCATCTTATGTGCTTTCTAGATAGGGTAAGAGGCCAGATCTGGTAGCTCAGATCTGGAGGTTTATCTTGCATTTTAGACAAATTCTCTGTGGACTTCCACTCACTTACATTTAAAACTTGCTACAATTGGCCCTGATCTTGCAGGCTAATTCACTTCTACCTGTGCTGATATCTCTTTACTCTTTTTAATATTCTAGATTCATTATAATTTAGCAGTTGCAAACCTGTTTTCAAAACACACATAAATCAAGCACACTAGGAAGCAACAATAAGTTTTTGGCGCCGTTTCCGGGGAATTTGTTCTAAAATAGGTAGACCTAAGTTTTCACTTTAATTTTTATCAGTACTAAACTATGCTATTGTTTATACCTGTGCAGTTATTCATGTCCAATTTTTGAAGAAGGGAAACTACTTAAAAAGGAATTCTGAAGGTTTGCTGTGAATAATCAGATTTTTTGTTCTGAGTTGTATGTTTGGTAGGAGGACTCTCAGCCCTGAGATTGTCCCACTGAATTTAGAAGTTGAAAGGCTACAACGAACCAAACAAACAACACAGAATTCTGCTACTATGGGTGAAGAACCTTGACTTTTGAGGGATTACTTTGCACTTGGTGCTTATAATTCTCCCTTTTGCATTCAATTTCCTACTGTTGAAAGAAATTATGAGATCAAATCATCAACTATCCAAATGCTTCCTTCCTTTCATGGGTTGAGTAAGGAAGATTCATACAAACATGTGGATGAATTCTTGGCTCTTTGCACCACATTCAACATAGCTGAACTTGGTCCAGAAGCAACCAAGCTTAGGCTCTTTCCTTTTTCATTAAAGGATAAAGCTAGAGCATGGTTATCTATGTTAGCACCAAATAGTATCACTTCTTGGAATGATTTGCAGTGTCAATTTTTAGCCAAATATTTCCCAATGTCTAAAACAAGCCAATTGAGACAAAGTATCATTTCTTTCTCACAAAACTCAACTGAAACTTTCCATGAAGCATGGGAACGATTTAAGGAACTTTTAAGGCAATGTCCTCATCATCAAATTCCCAGATGGCAGCTGGTTCAAAGCTTCTATCAAGGAATTGATCAAAAAGGCAAAAATATGGTGGATGCCTCCTGTGGAGGCACTTACTTGCAAAAAATAGTTGAGGAGGTTTGGGACTTATTTGAAGTAATTGGTGAAAACTCAACTCAACAGGAATCTCTGTCAAGAGATATTGAAAATCCTGCTAGGTTGAACAATCAAAGAACCCACCAAAGGAAGATTTATGAGGTGAATGAGTTGGAAAGAAAGATGGACAATTTAACCACAAAGTTTGATAGATTGATGGACTCACTTAAAAATCCAAATGTTGCAAGAGTAGAGGAGGCATGTCTGATATGCCAGTCCCCTACTCATTCAATTGACCAATGTCCTGCTGCACCACAGTTTCCAGATTTAATGGTGGAACAAGCTCATGCTGCTCAATCATTTGGACAGATGCAGTCAAATGAATATCCATGGAGAGGACACCCCAATTTGAGGTGGAACCAAGGGAATTATCAATCCCAACAGCAGCAACAACCAAAGAACTAAATGCCCTTCAAAACTGCACAGCCTTATCAGCAAAATTTTTATGCCAAACCAAATTTTCAGCAGCCCATTCCACAACAAATTATGCAACAATACTTTGATTCAAACCCTTCGGTCCCTTCTTTTGAAGATCAAGTCCTAAATTCACTCAATTTAGAATCTTTAACTCGATCGTGAATTTTCACACAGAGCATAAAGAAGATTGAAGAAACATTGGGATGACTTTCAAATACTTTGGCAAAAGAGAGGAAGGAAAGTTACCAGCCCAACCTTTGAACAATCCCAAAGGACAGTTCATGGTTGGAGAAGCTTCTAATTCACATGAAGAAGTAAAAACTGTTACCACTTTGAGAAGTGGAAGAATCATAAATAACAAAGTGGGTACTGAAGAAGAAAAAAATAAGGAAAATGATAAAGATATGCAAAGAAGAGCAAGATAGTGATAGCAAAGTAAAATATGGACCTCAAAAATCAAAAAATGAAAACAAAAATCCAAAAAGTTTCAAAAATGGTTCCAAATCAGATGAAGGACTAGTTCCTCATTTACCATTTCCTCATGCAATGAAATCAGATCCCCTTCTGATAAAGGGAACACATAAATAGATGAAATGATGGAGACTTTCAAGCAAGTCAAGATAAATCTACCTTTGCTTGAGGCAATCAAACAAATTCCAGCATATGCAAAATTTTTGAAAGATGTTTGCACTCACAAAAGACAGTCTAGGATACAGTTGTCCAAGAAGGTCTTTGCTGTGGAAAGAGTTAATCAGGTGTTATCCATTGCCACACCTCCTAAACTTCAAGATCCTGGAATCCCCACAATCCCTTGCATTATTGGGGAACATACCATTGAAAAGGCTTTATTAGATCTGGGTGCTAGTGTCAACCTACTTCCATATTCTGTATATGAGAAACTAGGTTTGGGAGAATTAAAACCCACTCATGTGGTGTTACAACTAGCAGACATATCTGAAAGGAAGCCAGTTGGGATGATTGAAGATGTATTGGTGGGAGTAGATAAATTTTTCTATCCTGCTGATTTTCTAGTTTTGGACATGGAACCAACCAAAAGCAAAACTTCCATCCCTGTCATTTTGGGAATACCATTCCTGGCTACAGCAAATGCTTGCATTCAATGGAGGTCTGGTATTATGAAAGTCTCTTTTGGAAACATGAAGGTAAAATTAAATGTTTATCATGCAGTCACACAACCTCAATTCAGTTCTGAAGAATGTTTTCATGTTGATCTATTGGATGAACTGGTAGAAGGGACTTTACAGCTTCAGATGTGAAGATTTCACCACAAATGTTAAAGATGCTTGGGGAAATTCTGAAGAAGAAACAGTTTGTATCTCAAATTCTGAAGAAATAAATGTTGTGCAAGGAACTCATAATCAATCAGCAAGTTTCTCTTCTTGGAAACCTGCTACTCTCCCCCTTCCACAAACAGCTAAGGTACCTTTGTTACCTTCTTTTCTCAAACGATTTAGAACTAAAGCAACCGAAAATTTGAAATATGTGTTTTTAGAAAATCATAAATCATTCCCTGCAATTATTTCTTCCTCCCTCACAAAGGAGCAAGAAGAAGTGCTGTTGATAGTTTTGAAAGAACATAGAAGGGCAATTGGCTGGACTATTGCTGATTTGGGGGGAATCAGTCTAGCTGTTTGCATGCACAAAATCCATTTGGAAGAAGATGCAAAGACTTCTAGGGAAATGCAAAGGAGGCTGAACCCTCATATGCAAGAAGTGGTCATGAAAGAGGTTGTTAAGTTGTTGGATGCAGGGGTCATTTACCCCATTTCAGATTCAGCTTGGGTGGCACCTACACAGGTGGTACCTAAGAAATCTGGGATCACTGTTGTAACCTCAGATTTTGGTGAGCTTATGACAACCAGACAAACAACTGGGTGGAGAGTCTTTATTGATTACAGAAAATTAAATGCAATGACCAGAAAAGACCATTTCCCCCTCCCATTCATTGATCAGATTTTAGATAAGCTAGCAGGAAAAGCTTATTACTGTTTTCTTGATGGTTACTCTGGTTACAACCAGATTCCTGTGTACCCACAAGATCAGGAAAAGACCACATTCACTTGCCCTTTTGGCACTTTTGCCTATAGGAGAATGCCTTTTGGTCTTTGTAATGCTCCTGCTACCTTTCAAAGATGCATGTATTCTATTTTCTCTGATATGATTGACCAATTTATGGAGATTTTTATGGATGACTTTTCAATCTACGGAGACAGTTTTTCCCAATGTTTACATCATCTCAAATTGGTATTACAGAGATGTGAAGAAACCAATCTAGTTTTGAGCTAGGAAAAGAGCCATTTCATGGTCACCCAGGGCATTGTCCTTGGTCATGTTGTTTCCCACAAGGACATTGAGGTGGACAGAGCAAAAATTGATCTAATTGCACATTTATCACCTCCCAAAACTGTTAAACAAATCAGAAGTTTTCTGGGACATGCTAGATTTTAAAGAAGGTTCATTAAGGACTTCAGTAAAATAACCAAACCTCTTTGTCATTTGCTGTGCCAAGATGTTCCTTTTGTTTTCAATAATGAATGCATGAAGGCTTTTGAATTCTTGAAAAACTGTTTGATTTCAGCTCCAATATTGCAGTCTCCAGATTATTCACTACCTTTTGAACTGATGTGTGATGCATCAGATTATGCTTTGGGAGCTGTCCTTGGACAAAGAAAAGAAAAGCTGCCTCATATCATAGCTTATGTCAGTAGATCGATGATTGATGCACAGCTCAATTACACAACAACTGAGAAAGAGCTACTGGCAATTGTTTTTGCTTTAGAGAAATTTAGGTCATATGTCTTGGGTTCACAAATAGTGGTGTTCACCGACCACTCTGCCTTGAAATACCTTCTGTCTAAGAAGGATACCAAACCAAGATTAATCAGGTGGATTCTCCTATTACAGGAATTTGATTTACAGATCAAAGATAAAAAGGGGGTGGAGAATGTGGTGGTTGATCACCTGTCTAGAATTTTAATCTACGAGATTGATAGGTCTATCAATGAATCTTTCGGATGAGCAACTTTTGCCATTCTGTACACACTCCTTGGTTTGCAAACATAGTCAACTTTTGGCTCTGGAAGAATTCTCAACATTGGAATAAAATGGATAAAGATCTTTTCTTCTCAAAGGTTAAACATTTCATCTGGGAAGATCCTTATCTATTTAAGAGTTGTGCAGACCAAATAATAAGAAAATGTGTCCCTGACCAAGAATTTCATAGAATACTGTCTATGTGTCTTGAACAGGCCTATGGAGGTCATTTTAGTGGAAACAAAACTGCTGCAAAGATTTTGCAGTGTGGATTTTATTGGCCCACACTTTTCAAAGATGCCTCAAGACATTGTAAGTCTTGCGAATCGCTGTCGAAATTGGGCAAGATTTCCAAGAGAAACTCAATGCCTTTACCTATTTTGGTAGTTGAGTTGTTTGATGTTTGGGGATATACTTCATGGGTCCCTTTCTCCTTCCAATGGGTATAATTTCATTTTAGTAGTCAGGATTATGTATCCAAATGGATTGAAGCCACTAAAACAAACGATCACAAAGTGGTTCTTAAATTTCTTAAGGATCACATTTTTCCAGTTTGGTTTTCCCAGCCATTATCGGTGATGGGGAAGCCATTTTGTAATAAACATTTTGAAACTTTATTGAAAAATACTGTGACTCATAGAGTAGCCACTCCATATCATCCACAAACCGGACAAGTGGAGATTTCCAATAGAGAAATCAAACATATTTTGAAAAGACTGTGAAGAAGGATGAAAGGATTGGTCCTTGTTTAATGATGCATGGTCATACAGATGTACTTATAAAAGCCCAATTGGTATGTCCCCATTCGTTGGTCTATGGAAAAAGCATGCCATTTACCAAGAGAGCTAGAATATAAAGCTTTTTGGGCCATTAAAACATTAAACATGGATCTAACTATTGCGGGTAATCACAGGAAACTGCAGCTTGCTGAGTTGGAGGAGCTGAGAATGGATGCATACACAAATTCAAGATTTTACAAAGAGAAAGTCAAAACTTTCCATGATAAAAATTTATTGAGAAAAGAGTTCACAGCTGGCTCTAAGGTATGGTTATTTAACTCAAAACTCAAGTTTTTCCTGTGAAAGTCGAGATCCGATGGGAAGGGCCATACATCGTTATTCGCATACTCCTTCGGAGTCTTGACATCCTTGATCCAAGTAATGGAAGAATCCTTAAAGTAAATGGTCAGAGGCTCAAACCATGCATTGAAAATACCTGTTTGCCCATCCGCCATCATCACGAACCTCCAAAAATCTGATGGTAGATAACTGTACATTATGTTTTTATTTTATAGTTTTTGCTTAGTTTCTTTGTTTCTGTTTTTATTCATGATTTGTCTCTTTTTGCATGGTTTAAATATGCTCCAAGCTAATTCGCAAAGTAATAATTCTCTTTTCGCAAAGTTCAATTTACTTTTCGAAAATACTCTTGATTTGTAACGAACTGCTCGAAAGCAAGGATTTGCTTTTCGAATAGTTGGTTCTGAAGCTATGTTCTTTTCGAAAAGATATTTCTGAAGCTATTAACTTTTCGAATGGTACTGATGCCATTCGCAGTTGTCAAAAGGTCTATTTTGGAACTTTTCGAAAACTTAAAAAGAACTTTGTGAAATTAACTCTGAGTATATTTAAACCCTTTCGAAATAGGGGTTTCATATTCGAAAGCTTCCTGAAGAGCAACCTGTTCCACAGAAACCCTATTTCGTTCTTTCCTTGTGTGAATTGAGAAGCTTGCTACATTTTTTTTCACCTTTGTTCAATCATTTAAGTTTTTAGAGAAGGATTTTAGCTTCTAGTCTGGGGGATTTCTGCAAGCAAACAACTCATTCAATCAAAAACCCTAGATCTCGGTATTTCTCTGCACATTCTCTCTGTTTATCAGTTGGAAAATTTAATTTTGTGTCAACATCTGTTGTGGGCATTTTCATACATCAATTTAGAATGGGAAAAGCGGAGAAATCGTTGGCTGCCATATTCCCAAAATCCTCTGCTAAGAAAGTTAGCAAACCTACCCCAAAAGGAAAAGCCAAAACTTCAGCCAAAAGAAAACTATCTATGGATAAAGCGGATAGGGTGGAGAAAGGGAAGAAAGTTCGACATGAGGAACCCATCCCTGCTGCTGCTAGCCCTGAGCCTGAGCTTCCTCCTCTGCCTATACATTTGGTACTACCAAATTCATTCATTGAAGCTCAGAAGCTAATTCCTGAGTTGATTGTGGACGAAAAAAATTTTCGCCAACAAACCAGATTGCCTGTTATCTTTGAAATACATAAGAGATGCCTCACTAAGCAATATCCTTACCCCCTTACCAGAGAAAATTTACCCACGAATGGTGAAGTTATGGTACCAAAACCTAATCAAGGTCACTGAAAGAGATGCTGATATCCCTACCCTGGTTATCTTTATTGATGATTGCGATCTTACTGTCACATTTGAAGACATAGGGAATGCTTTGGGGATACCCTTCCAATTTGATCCTTCTGGTCCATTGGCTGCTCCAGAAACAGCCTCCTTTAGAGAAATGGCTGCACATTTAACCCAAGGAATTGTGGGCATTGGACAGTCCATCATGAGGAGAGACCTAGCCCCCCAATTTCTATTGATGGACTCCATTTTGAGGGGAAGTTTTTATGTTACCGAGCACAGCCAAGAGAGGAGAAAACCAATTCTAGAGGCTCTCTTTCATTTTTCTAAGGGGCAGTTTTTCAATGCTCCGATGTTAATTTTTAAAGCCATGGCTGATATTAGTGCCAAGTTGAAAAAGGAGCAGAAATTAGCTGGCCTCCCATTTGGTAGATTGATCACAGCCCTCCTCAGAGCCAAGTTTGACATTGATAATGAGGAGCCATTTGAAGTCATTGCTCCTCACAATTTTGGGAAAAAGGCTTGGACTACAAGCCAAGCCATGCTGAGAAGAATGAGAGAGGAAGGTGAACCTGCACCTGCACCTGAACCTGCCCCTGCAGTTCCCTTAGAACTAGTTTTGGCAGAACCTGTGGTGACCAGCTCTTTAGCTGCACCACTTCTCGAAGCAGCTCTGCCAGACCCTGTGGTGACCAGCTCTTTAGCTGCACCCATTGTTGAAGAGACTTTCCTTCCCATGGTGACCAGCTCTTCAGCTGCACCAATTTTTGAGGAAGTTGGCCTTTCACCCTCCTCCCCTATTCCAGCCCCTGCCACTTCACCTATCCCAGCTGTCCCATCTCCCATACCCTCCATTATTCCAATTATAGATTCCCCCTCTACACCAACCACTCCAACCATACTCACACCACCAATTTCTCCCACCAATGCCCATGTTTTAGCTGTAGATTTTATTGCCCCATCTCCCTGCACTCCTCTGCTCCAAAGCCCCTCAAATTCACCTGCTCATTCAGCCCACACACCTGAAGTATCCCATACACCTGAACCTGAGCCTTTCACTACAAAGGCATATTCTTCCTTAATGGGATCTATTTTTGAAACCATGGGGCTTGAACCTATCCCTATCCCTGATCCGCATCATTTCACTCACTTACCTACTTCTCCCTTTACAGTCATTGCACCCCCACCCTCCACTTCAGTTGTACCAGTCCCTGCTATGCCCACCTCTCCCCCACCTGCCTCTATTAACCAAATACTTGCCTACCTCCAATCCATCCAAGCCCAACTCCAAATCAACACAGAAAACCAGTCTGTGACCAATGACCTGCTCCAAACCTTAGCCTCCACATCCCACACAACCACCATTACCCCTTTACCTACTGTTGATTCCCATGCTACCCAAACTGAACCAGAGGTAGTATTGGTTGATCTGCCCACCCCCACCACTACTGCCCATGCAACCCAAACTGAACCTGAAGTCCCTCTGGTTGCATCCCCTTCACCACTCCCCACTTTCTCTGAGCAAGCCACTCAGACCAACCCTGAAGTCCTCCTTCTGGACACTTCTTCTCCCCCTCCCACAGCTGGGACACCTTTGGTCCCCTACCATTCCATTCCCCTTCCCAAATTTGCCACCCTCAGAAGAGCCATGGAAGAAAATCCTTATATCTGTCGAGATGTTCTAAAGGGGTTAGCTGATTTACAAGCCTACATTCGAACCCCTTATGAAAACCAGATTCGGAAGTTGGAGTTATTTATGAAATTTGAGAGAGAAAATGAAGGACTTGCTGGGTCAAACATTTCAAATGGTTCAAAGTGAGCAGCACAAGGTGACCATGTTGCAAGCACAACTTGACCAAGAAAAACTGAAGACCACTAGACTTGGCAAGTACATTGGCCTCACCAAAAAGATCAAATCAGAGGAATACACTGAGCTGCAAAACACAATCCAGGAGAAAGCTCAATCAAGTTCAGACTCCAATACTGATTCCAGTTCTGATTCTGACAGTGACTCCAGTTCTGAGCCAATTGAACCAACTTATGATACAGATTTTGACCCCAGTTATTAGATCACATTGTACTTCTCTGTGTTATGAGTTTGTAATATAAAATTCTATTTTTTCTTGTGTAACTCCTGTGCATTTCTGTCTGTCTTTTTGTCATTATGTTTTTTTTTTTTCTTTTTTTCTTGATTACTTCTTTTCTTTGCTTTGGACCAGTGCGGACCCTGCTCCCCTTAGGTTTGGGGGTGTGGCAGAAATGTCAATAATTGAGTTAACATCAATGCAGCTTATGATCAGTGGAATTTTTGAAAATGAAGTATACTCACACCTGCTGTTTTGAAAAATAAGGAAGTTAAAATTTTTTTTTTAATTGATTTCTAGTGTAATTCTAATACTTTCATGAAGTGAATGTCAGGAAATTTCTAAAAGAAAATTGATGTTTTAGTAAACCTAAAAAGAGAGAAAACAGTGATGATATACTTCAGGAATTTGATAAAAAACCATATCTAGTGAGATTTGGGGCTGCTGAAATGTATTCTTTGGAGGTATGAATTGGCAATTTTTTCTGCTCTAGGGACCGTTTGAACCTGCTTGTTTTTACTAGAAGTTATACATATCCAAATTGAAATAATTTGACAGCACTCGTGATATTAAAGACATGATGTAAGGCCTCCTTTTGGACAGTTTGAACCTTACAAAGCCCCACCTTGTGAAACTGCCCTTGATACACACCATTTGAGCTGTACAAATCCAAGATTCCTTTGAAACCTCATCCAATAAACCTCATCAACTTCATTTAGCCTAACCCTCACTCCGAGAACTCAGAAGATAAAGGGAAGGAAGCTGAAGAAAGGAGAGTTGGGTATCAGTTTGGTAAAAAGAAAAATAATTGAAGGCAATGATGTATCAGCAGAAGAAGTGTGACATTCCAGTCAATGTCATTTTGAAAAAAAAAAAAAAAAGGAGAAGTCATTTCATTGGAAGTTTGAAAAAGAAAGAGAAAAAGATGGCCACTTTGGCTCTGAAAATTCAAAGAAGAAGATGAAATTGTGCTGAAATAAAGATGGTGTCCATACCACCTCCTTACCTTGACTGACTTCCCAATTTTGAACTCCATTACACCCCATTATTCTTGATAAATTTTACCCATAAGCCACATTACAACCCAAGTTAAAGTCCTTACTGATCAATGATGGATTGAGCTGTCACATGGAGATAAGGATTTGTGTAATCTATGGTGAAAAGAGCAGTGAATACAGAACCAAAAGGCAATGCCTATGCTCATGCTTACAGTCCTATTTGTGGGTCAGAATCGCTCTTGAGCCGTGTGAAATAGTACAACCCTCTTACTTGCATGTTGAGTGAAAACCTGGTGAGAGTTGGGTTTGAAATCGACTTATTTGGAGTAACATCAAAGCTGGATTCTCAAATAGAAGGCAAGTTGTTCATTAATTTTTCTTGTAAATAACTCTTTGACACAAATTGAGTGAATGGTAAAAGGAATTATAGCAGAATTTTAGTTTTGAACTGATGTTTTCTTGAGAATTCGATATGTGTGTGAATAATCTGATTGGATGAAAGTCTGTTTTAACAGAACTGCATTGATCTTAACTAATTTATTGGAGAAGTTTGTGGGTACCTTCACTGAAAACCCTCAGGAGACTTCACTCCTCCACTAGGGATCACCTAGGGGTTTAAAAGGCTTGTTGCATATGCTAAATGCAACTGTGCTCCCTACAAAAGTGGCTTTTTACTTTATTTAATTTTGTCTTTGCTCAGGGACTAGCAAAGCTTAGGTTAGGGGGTGTGTTGAGAACTGAAAAATACCTTTTTTCACCCCTTAACTTGAGTCTTGATAGACCTTTGAGAGAACTAAATAAGTGTTTTAAGTGCTTGTGTTGCAGCTAATAATAAAGACAGGCTTAACCATAAAAGCAGCGTAAAAGTGCC
Source organism: Chloranthus sessilifolius (assembly GCA_021018995.1). NCBI lineage: Eukaryota > Viridiplantae > Streptophyta > Magnoliopsida > Chloranthales > Chloranthaceae > Chloranthus > Chloranthus sessilifolius. Next base: position 89,538,228 of record CM037593.1, read on the forward strand.
AAAAAGATGACAATCCATGTCAATCCAAAGGAAGAAAGAGAAGAAACAACCTCACTAGTTGTTGGAAGGTCTGAATTGAAGAAGCAAAGACCTGGTCTCAACCCAAAGAAGAAGTATGGAGCAAAAAATGCACTCTGAGTACTTTTCAGAAAGAACACGAACTTTTGCAAAGAACTGAACTATTCGCAAAGGACCCGAACTCGCGAAAAGAACTCAAACTCGTGCTTAGCTTTCAAGAGCATCCGAACTCTTCAAGAGATGATCGACCTTTTCAAAAGAAGAAAACTCAATTCAACAGAACCGTAACATTGTAAAAGAGCTTGGGAGTTACAACACCTTAAAAGCCCCTAAGCTATGTGAAAAGGTAGCAAGGGCAATTAAGTAACTGCTTCACGATCCCAATGCATTTAAAAGCCTAGGGACATTCCAGAGGATTCTAAACATGAAGCAAGGCATATTCCACCCCACGTGAGCACCCGTAATGAAATAACTTAAGGGAACTTCTAGAAACTCTAATGATTTTCAAAATGCATAACAGAATTGATGCCTTTTTCACCTGATTGGCTGAACCAGATCGAGGAATTCTGATTGGCCAGAACAGATCTGGATCCTCGTGCTCGACTACCATTGGTCAATACAGATCTGAGCACTTCTGATTGGTTGATACACATCTGAGCTGGACTTAGGGAAAACTATAAATAGATGAACCATTTGCCCAATTTGGGCATCCAGATTTTGAGTTTCATTCCTAATCCCCCATTTCCAAATCAGATAGTTTGTCTGAAATCCCTGTAATAGCCTCACCTTGTACTTGCAATTGAGAGCTGTGAGATACTTCTGTAGTTCAAAGGAGAGTTGTATTCAAGACTACAAATTTGAGAGTTGTTTAAGCTGTGCTCTGTAATTGTAATGGTGAATTTGAAAAGGTTGTCAGAACCGTGCATTCTCCATTGGACTCATGTTAAGGGTTCCCTCTGATCTCCTTATTGCATTAGACTCCTTTAGATTCACTGTTTTTCATGCAATTTTCCTTGATTCATTAATCCTGTGAGAGTTAGTGTTTGTAACCTAGTCTCTCATGGCATTTGTAGTGATGTTTCTTATTCTAAATTAAGGATTTGGATTAAGGACTATTGGATGGTTTGTGGCCATTAAAGTGGACAGACCATAGCCATAAGCGTAAGCCTAATCCTTGAATTAGATTTATTTCTCTTACACCTGCGCTTGTAGCCAGATGAAGATTAGATCACCTCTCTGTTGAGCTGCAGTCATTCTCATCAGATTTCAAGGACCAAATCAAAGTTAGATATTACTTCTCCATTTTTTATAAGTTTACCTCAAACGTTCCCCCAACTCAGATCTGGATCATTTAGTTTAACTTTTACTTTTAACTTTTTAGTTAATGTGACAAATTCAACCTCCCCATCTTATGTGCTTTCTAGATAGGGTAAGAGGCCAGATCTGGTAGCTCAGATCTGGAGGTTTATCTTGCATTTTAGACAAATTCTCTGTGAACGATCTTTCACTCACTTACATTTAAAACTTGCTACAATTGGCCCTGATCTTGCAGGCTAATTCACTTCTACCTGTGCTGATATCTCTTTACTCTTTTTAATATTCTAGATTCATTATAATTTAGCAGTTGCAAACCTGTTTTCAAAACACACATAAATCAAGCACACTAGGAAGAAACAACACTGGGGGCATCCCCCCTATGTATACAACACACACACGCTATGGATACCAGAACACACACACACACACCTACTCCCTACGCTGTCGCTAAGACGGTCGATCACCGCTGTCCCCAGTATCATCCGCTCGGAGGTCCGTAGACTGGTCCTCTAAAAATACAATCCCGGTACTCGGAGTCCTCAGAACATCTAAACGACGAGGCCCTACTACAGAACCCCCCTCACTCATCTGGCTAATAGACCACCTCGATCGAGAACAAGGAGGATACCCCACCAGAATATCATGAACGATCGAATCCCTACGAGCATCATCCTTGACATGATCATGTGACCTGTGTCAAGACTGCCCAGTCGAGGAACCCGTAGCCCTCGACTCCAAGCCATCAAGCTGACTAACCAACCTACGCACCCCTCTCTCACTCCTCGCTAGAAAATACTGCAATCGATCCAAGATCACCTACATCTCAGCCTGCGTCATCCAATGTGCCGCCTCTAACGCCTTAGTCTGAATCCTCTATGTGGGCATCATCTCAATAACCAGGTCCTCTAGACGCACCTCCTCAAGCTAACGAACCTGCATAACCACACCAAGTCAAAGGAAAACTAATATATACATGAACAAAATATGAATCTTTGAAAAGAAAAGAACCATACCAGATCAAGCCTCTCTCCCAAGAGTCGCTCAACTGCCTCACATCCTTTGGATCACAGGAAGCTATGTAGGAAGCAATGAACGAAAGTGCAGCAAGAACAAACAAATATATAAAAAAAAATGCTATAATGATAAATAAACTACGAGCACAATAACTAAAACATACCTGAGTAGGGATAGGAACAGACTCCTAAGGGGGAGCCTCGGGAGCGGAGTCCAGAACAGCCTGTACAAAGAACAAAATAAACCAACACAAGACATGTCAGAATAAAAATAAAGATGGAATAACCAAAACATAATTACACCACACCAGAAATTATACCTGACTCTCCGGACGTAGAGAGGCAGCAGTGGCCTCCCTCGTCTGAAGATCCTCGGCAACCCGACGCTGAAATACCACATAATGCTAGTAAACTATTAAGAAAGTAAAATAATGACACCCAACAAACTAAGGCGATGACACAAACAAGATAAAAGATTGAATAGAACTCACCCAAGGATCTAGCTTGGCCTGAAGCTGAGCCATCGCTAGAACCTCCTGACTGGAGGAAGCGACTGAAGACGGATCAAATGCCAGAACAGGACCTCTAGCAGCGAGCTCGGCTCTCTACGAATAACAATGAACACATCAGCTGGCAAGCTCACGATGCTAACAATTAACAAAACCATATTTGTAAAGGCACCTATGTTGGCAGATTTCTGAGTGTGTGCTTACTTTATTGGTTGGTGGTGAAAGTCATTTGAAAATCAAAGAAAGAGTAAAACAGGAGATGGAATCAGCACAACTAAGAAATCCTAGACCTACAAGATACAGGATCCATTGTAGCAAGTTTTGATAAGTAAGAGTTTGTCTCATAGGGAAAGGTGATCTACAGCTCCAAAGGAGCCATCTCTAGTAGTCCCTCCAGATCTGACTACAGATCTAGCAGTCCTAAAAGGAGGGGAGTTTAAGGTCACTTATTCTAAGTATTCTAATGTCTAAACTACAGAAAGGGTTGAGAGGATGGATGGAGTGTGGAAAATAAATATGAAAGGGTGAGAAGTATGTTATTGAGCCCAGATCAGAGGAGTTTTGTAACTCAGATTCAAATATGATGTTATAGAAATCCTGTCCAGTGGCTATATTATCACCACTGAGGAGAAAGGATCCAACCCATCACTCTGCCATGATTCCACCCTTAAGGCTATAACCTGTCCACTCAAATGGTCACAGATTATCCCATAGGGGAACCACTATCCAGGGATGGGTCAAAACATAACCAATAAATCATTGCAGGCACTATTTCATCCAGGTTACCAGCTCAAGAATCCATAAGGAACCTCAACCTCTAAAGCTCTATATGTGGGGCTAAGGCAGTATAGGACCATGATAGCCCAGACACATAAAACCAGCAAGAGATTGGGTACAACCTTCGATCTAGCTGTCCATTGCTTGAGTGAGGCTACAATGGTCCAGTCACCAGCCTACAATCTCTATAACCAGATCAAATCCAACATCTGATGGCGAATCTATACAAATATAGGGGAGTCTGCCTCTGTACAATCTCCCACCAGGCTTCTACAAGCTCAGGTGTAAAGAAGAAGGATCCATCTTGGATCGGTGGATTAGAATCACCCTAAGGCTATAATCTGTCCACTTAAATGGTCACAGACTATCCCAGAGGTTATCCTCCTCACGGAGCCCAAGACAAAATAAGAATATCGCTGCTACCACCATGATCACAAGGCTACTAGCTCAAGCTCCCATGGGGATTTCAGATCTAGTGGGTCCTGTGGTGGGGCTAAGGCTGTATAGGACCATGAAAGCCCAGACACACAGGTCACTTGGATCTGAGTGGCCCTTAGAATCAGTCCTCCATTGCTTTGAAACACAGCCAAAGCAATGGCGGATCACAAGACAGCAGCCTTGCACAGAGCATCTCACACACAAACACAAATTCCACAAAGTACAGATCCTATTACAGAACTTCCATTAATCTAGTTCAAAATACATACAAAGACATAGCCAGCAAGTGCTGGACTATGGAGAGAAGGAAAAAGAAAAAGAAAGCTACTTACAACTATAAAAAGAAAAACTAAACAATCTCATATCAGGTCTCCCAGAAATGAGATGGGTTCCTAGCTATTCCAGGATGTAGAAAGAAAAGAAAGTCTAAGCTCCCCAAACCTAAGCTAAGTGTGGGTATTTATAGCAGTGGTGTGGCGGCGCATTAGGGTTAGGAAATCCTAATTTTAACGATGCCACGTGGCCAAATAATGATCCTTCGATGCCTTGGGGCGCGTGCACAGAGATTTGAGCGTGGGAGTGCGTGCCCTAATCACTGGAAATTCCCAGAAAGTCCTCAGCTGAAGAGATGGAAGTTTGAGGTTCAGAGCTTCGCTAGGTAGCCATTATTTCCCAGACTTGTCGCATGGTTTCTTTTGTTCTTCGCTAGGATGATTTGAAATTGAAGCTTCTGCCTTCGCGAGGTTGGCTTGGTTTGCTCTTCAGGCAGTCGCGAGGTTGAGTGGACATCAGAGCCTCAGATGTCGCGGGGTTGATCATCAGAGCCTCTTCAGGCAGTCGCAAGGTTGATCTTCGTGAGGATAGATTTGAATAGCGCGAGAACTTCGCGAGAACTTATCCTCACTAGGCTTCGCGAGTTACCTCGCGAGGCTTTGATGAGTTCTGAACTGTGCAAGGTTCCATGTCTTAACTGATCTTCGCGAGGGTGGCTTTGCCTTCGCAAGGACGCTTTCTTCTTGAATGGCGTGAGAGCTGCGCGAGGAGTTCTCTTCTGATAATTGCATCCCATGATGGTGACCGCGCTGCCGAGAGTCTTCTGGCTCTCTTCTCATTCTCGAGAATCATGCAGTTGAGAGAAGTCTGCTTTGAACTGCATGAGACTGTGTGAGGTGTTCTATTCTTGAGCTTCGCGAGAGCTGCGCGAGTTTATGTTTCTGAGGCTCTTCAGTCAATCATCTGTGCAAGAAGTTATTGTAGAGTCTTGGGAAGCTCAGCTGGACTGCGCGAGGCTTATTTTCAGGTCTAGATTCAGACTTCATCCTTCTAAGGGACTTCTGGTGCCAAAATAAGCTTTTTAGCAGGATTCCTGGCCTTATTTCACTGCTGGGTACTACCTACATAAAACACTTAACAAGGACTTATTAGGTGGCTATGGGTCTAATCAAAGGTTAAGTTAAGGAGTGAAAAGTGGTACTTTTCAGGTCTTAACACACCCCCAAACCTAATCTTTGCTAGTCCCTTAGCAAAGCTACATTAAACCTAATATAAAAATTAAATGCCACTTTCGTAGGGAGCATGGATACATATAGCATATGTACCAAGCCTTTTAAACCCCTAGGTGATCCCTAGTGGAGGAGTGAAGTCTCCTGAGGATTTTCAGTGAAGAAACCCACAAACTTCTTCAATGAAACAGTTAACAAAAGTGCAATATCATCCAATGAGCAATCAAGGGGCAGACTTAGTTTACTCTTGCATCATTAAGCATAAAAGAAATTTAATTCATTGGTTGTACAGTAACTTAAACAGCATAAACCCTTCATGAATGCATAGCATTTCCAATTAGTTTACAATCACAGAAAACTGCACTAGTGTGTGCCAGCACTGAGCTTATCCTTAGGTCAAAAATTAGGTTAAGGTCATACATAATGCATTCAAGTTCAGACCCAAAAACTTTGTCGGGCATACTCTCATAAGGGTTTTGTTGAGGGGTTCATTCTCTCACAGGCTCAAGAGCAGTTACATCCCCCAAATGGGTCTGTAAGCATGAGCATAGGCAGATTTCTTAAGTGCTGACATCATTGGCAGTTCCTCACCATAGATTGGATAACTCTTTATCTTCACATGACAGCTCACTCAACTTTTGGATCGCAAGGGCTTTTAATCAGAATGTGGCTTATGGAGTGGGGTTGAAAGAATGGAGGGTTGAGAAGGGATTCAAAATTGAGAAATCAGTAGGTGACAGAGGTGATTCATGACTTCACCTTCTTGAATTCAGCTCCTTTCATCTTCTTTGAGATTCTCAGATTTGAAGTGATCAGTTTCTCTTCTTGATTTTGATTTTCCAATGAAAGTTCCTCTTGACTCCTCCCTTACTTCTCTTCATTGTTATTTTTGTTTCCTTCTTGTGGAATTTTCTGATTTTTATTTTTTTTTGTTTTTACTTTTCAGAAATGCCACCATGCTCCCAATTATCATACTACCAGATTTGAGGTATTTCTTTTCCATTCACCTACTATTGACCATAGCTAGTCCATCTTCAACTTTTTGTCCTTTACCTTCTGAATTCTCAGAGTGAGGGTAGGCTGAAGCAGGTTCATAGGTTCAGGTTCAAGTACTCAGGTGTATTTTGAAGAAATTTAGGATTTAAAGCTCAAAGGGGGTATGGACAAGGGCAGTTACTTAAGGGTTGATCTTATTAGGCTCAAACTGTCCAAGAGAAGGCCTTAATCCTTTCCTCAGGCCCATGAGTACTGTCAGTTGTTTCAACTTGGATTTACCTAACTTCTAGTGAGCACAGTGACTCAGTCAGTCTTTAGAACTAGAAGGGATTGCCTTGGTTACTCCTCAAAAGATGGAAAAAAAATTTTATATAGGCCCAATTCTCACTGGTTATGGTCTTCCTTTGAACTTTTAAGTATGTCCTCACCTTTTTCTCTCTCTGCTAATTCACTAAGTGCTGATACAAGTGAGTTTCCTTGGTGATATTATCATGGAAATGTGGAGTATTAGAAGTTTATAATGTCCAAGGTTTGCAAAAAATTTTAACTTCTTATTTTCATGATTCTTAAGTGAACAAAGGTCCATTTCCATATTGCTCAGATGAGTCTGCTGCACTTATGTTAGCTATTCTATTGGGAGGGTCTGCCTGGCACACCCCCAAACCTATGAGGAGCAGTGTCCTCACTGGTTCAAAGGTGTCTGTGCAGCAGAGTTATTACAGCATAAAAGACCAGAACAAGAAATAAAGTAACCAAGAATAGAAAACTATACAGCATATCAGAAAAGGAAGATTTCATTAAGATTAAAAGAAAATTACAAAAATGGAGGAGGAAAGGAGAGAGGGATCAGGGGTGAGGGGGTTGAGAAGGTGGGGGAGGGGGTGGAGTGGAGGGGGCAGGGGATGGCTCTGTCTTTTGCTTCTTCTGCGGATGAAGCTCTTCCTCCTCCTTGGCAAGGATTTGCAGAACCTCCTCGTATTCATCCCAGAGGGGTTGGAGGGGATCCGGCTCTTTAGGTGGTGGCGGGTCCAACCACATCGGGTAAAACTTGTTAGGCAGCGCATTTGGCTTGTCATCTGCCATGATTAGGATTAGGGAAGGACCGCTAGGGTGAGAGGAGATAGGATGCGATGAAGATGAACAGGGCCTCCCTGTGTATTTAAAGGCGAGGATGGTGGAAGATGAAATGGTTGAATAACATCCAAGTCGCCGCAATTAATTGAGAGTGAGTTGGGAAACGTCAAGTCCCAGCAGTCAGCGTGGGAAATGACAAATGCACTAGACTCGCGCAGCTGGGTAAGGGGATCATGAGATATCAGAATCGCGCGATTATGGGAGTTAGAGCTGGAAGTGCGTGAGAGATTCTGCAACATTGAAACTCGCAACAGTGAAAGAAATGGTCTATGCGAATTGCGTGAGTCTTCCCAAATCACATTTTGGAATGCGCGAGGGCCTAGTGCCAAACAGGGGCACTATAGTTAGTGCAGCCTACTCATCACAAATATTCACATAATATGCATTCAAATTCGAAAACCAGCAATTCACAGAAGAAGAAGAATAAATCATACCAATCCCACATAAATTCTGTCAAGCTCAACAATATCAAACTCCATATAACCCCTAAAATTTCCTAGAACTTAAGGTAGAAATAAAAGTAGTATAGTACAACATGGACACAACTACGGGTCAGGTAGATGTAGGGGTCCCATGAAAATGAATAGTGGTCATAGGATCAGCAGGTTGTTCAATGCAAGGCTTAAGCCGCTGGCCATTCACTTTGAAGGTCCTCCCAGATTTGGGATCCTTGACTTCCACAGCACCAGATGGGGAAACATTCAAGACAACATAGGGACCTTCCCATCTGAATTTTAATTTGCCAGGAAAGAATTTTAGTTTGGAGTTGAATAACCAAACCTTACCACCCAGTTCGAAGCTTTTTCTCAACAAGCCCTTGTCAAAGAAAGCTTTAGCCCGTTCCTTGTAGATCCTGGCATTGGTGTAAGCATCCATCCTCAACTCATCCAATTTTGACTGCTGTAATGACCTGTGATGACCAGCAGAAGTTAGGTCCATGTTCAAATTCTTAATGGCCCAATAGGCCCTGTGTTCTAACTCTAATGGGAGATGGCAGGCCTTGCCATAGACCAGTCTGAATGGGGACATTCCAATGGGAGTCTTATAGGCAGTCCTATAGGCCCACAGTGCATCATCCAGTTTCTCAGCCCAATCTTTCCTGTCAGTCCTAACCGTTTTCTCAAGGATGTGCTTGATCTCCCTATTGGAAATTTTAACTTTCCCACTTGTTTGTGGGTGGTAGGGAGTAGCAATCCTATGGGTCACAGAATATTTCTTGAGCAAGCTCTCGAAATTCCTGTTGCAGAAATGGCTACCCCCATCACTGATAATAGCTCTAGGGGTTCCAAATCTTGAGAAACTGTTGTGCTTTACAAATTTGAGGTCCACTTGGTTATCATTGGTTCTTGTGGCAATGGCTTCTACCCATTTGGAAATATAGTCCACTGCCACTAAGATGAAGTGGTAACCATTAGAGGGAGGAAAGGGGCCCATGAAGTCTATTCCCCATACATCAAATAGTTCTACAACAAGGATGGGTTGTAAAGGCATTTGAATTTCTTTTGGACAGCCCTCCTAATTTCTAACATCTCTCACATGCCTTGCAGTGTGTGTATGCATCCTTGAATAAGGATGGCCAGTAAAAACCACACTGCAGGACCTTGTCAACTATTTTTCTCCCACTAAAGTGGCCTCCATAGGCATTTTCATGGCACATGGCCAGAATACTGGAGATATCACTTTCGAGAACACATCTTCGGATGATCTGGTCGGAACAGTACTTGTATAGGCAAGGTTCCTCCCAGAAAAAATACTTGACCCTTGAGAAGAACAGGTCTTTATCCATTTTGGTCCAGTGGGGAGGAATCTTTCCTATAACTAGATAATTGACAATGTGTGCAAACCAAGGGACTAAGGATTGGATGGCAAATAATTGCTCATCAGGGAAGGCATCATTTGTAGGGCCATCCAGGCATTTCTCCAAGATAATTCTGGACAAGTGGTTAGCCACCACATTCTCCACACCCTTTTTGTCCTTGATTTCGATGTCAAACTCCTGTAGCAGGAGTATCCATCTAATCAGCCTAGGCTTAGCATCTCTCTTGGACAGTAGGTACTTCAATGCCAAATGGTCAGTGAAGATTACAGTTTTAGATCCTAGTAGGTAGGCTCTAAATTTATCAACAGCATAAACCACTGTTAGAAGCTCTTTCTCAGTTGTGTTATAGTTTAGCTGAGCTTTAGCAAGTGATTTGCTGATATAAGCAATGACCACAGGTAGTTTATCTTTTCTTTGGCCCAAAACAGCACCTATTTCCAACTCCGATGCATCACACATCAGCTCAAAAGGTAGGGTATAGTCTGGTGTTTGGAGCACAGGAGCAGAGGTGAGGCAGATTTTCAATGTTTCAAAAGCCTTAAGACAAAAGAAAAGTCAAGGGCACATCCTGGCAGAGCAGGTGGCACAATGGCTTAGCAATTTTGCTGAAGTCCTTGATGTACCTCCTATAAAATCCCGCATGCCCCAGGAAAGATCTGATTTGCTTGACTGTTTTTGGAGGGGGCAAATTGGCAATGAGGTCCACTTTGGCCTTGTCTACCTCAAGCCCTTCTTTAGAGACTACATGGCCCAACACAATGCCTTGTGTTACCATAAAGTGGCTCTTTTCCCAGCTTAAAACCAAATTGGTTTCCTCACATCTTTGCAAAACTAGGCTGAGGTGTTGTAGGCCAAAGCTGTCCCCATAGACAGAGAAATCATCCATAAAAATCTCCAAAAACTTATCAATCATATCAGAGAATATGGCATACATACACCTCTGGAAAGTGGCTGGCGCATTACAAAGTCCAAAAGGCATCCTTCTGTAAGCGAAGGTGCCAAAAGGACAGGTAAAGGTGGTTTTCTCTTGGTCTTGAGGATGCATAGGGATTTGGTTGTACCCTGAGTACCCATCAAGAAAACAGTAAAAAGTTTTTCCAGCCAATTTGTCTAAAATTTGATCAATGAAGGGGAGTGGGAAATGGTCCTTTCTGGTTTTAGAGTTGAGCTTCCTATAATCAATGCACACTCTCCAGCCAGTGGTTGCCCTGGCTGGCCTCAACTCTCCAGTTTCAGTCTTAATCACTGTTATGCCAGATTTCTTGGGCACCACCTGGATAGGTGCCACCCAATGAAAATCAGAGATGGGGTAAATCACCCTGCATCTAACAATTTAATGATTTCCTTAAGGACCACTTCCTACATGTGAGGATTTAACTTCCTTTGCATTTCCCTGGAGGGTAGTGCTCCCTCCTCAAGATGAATCCTATGCATGCAGATTGATGCATCTATTCCTCCCAGATCGGCAATGGTCCAACCAATTACCTTCTTGTGCTTCCTCAAAACTGTTAGTAATTCCTCTTCCTGCTCATTGGTAAGGGAGGAAGAGATAATCATAGGAAGCTCATCACCTTTCTCAAGGAAGCATATTTTAATGTTTCTGGAAGCTTCTTGAGTTCCAGATCAGGGGCTTGTTGGGCGGACGACAAAATTGGTGCATTGGAGGTTGGAGGAAGAGGTAGCAATGTAGGTTTCAATCGGAATGTCACCGAGCCCACAAAAACTTTGATATGGTCATGTCTTTGATCCCCACCTGGCCTCTTCCTCCACCATCTCCCAAATTTTAACTAAATTCCTGACAATGTTGCCCCACTCCAGCAGAGTGGGCAATTCCTCTTCCACAATTTCCTCTAGTACATCCACTGCAAAGCTCTCCTCATTGTCCATCTGAGGGTACTTTGCACTATTATACACATTCAGCTCAACTTTCATATGTCCAAAAGTTACCTCCATTACTCCAGACCTGCATTGGATGCAGGCATTGGGAGTGGCCAAGAAAGGCCTGCCCAATATAACAGGTATGGGATTTGGGCTATTGCTGCACCCCATGTCCAACACTAAGAAGTCGGCAGGGTAGAAAAACTTATTCACTCCCACCAAGACATCCTCAACCATTCCCAGAGGTTTCCTCTCAGATCTATCAGCCATCATTAGCACAATGGGGGTAGCTTTCAGCTCCCCCAAACCTAGTTGCAGATATACACTGTATGGCAGCAAAGTTAACCGCTCCAAGGTCTAAAAGGGCTTTTCCAATTGTATGGTCTCCAATTACGCAGGGAATAGTGGGTACCCCTGGATCTTACAACTTCTCAGGCATTGATATGTTAAATACGGAATTCACTGTATTAGTTGCAAAGACCTTTTTGGACACATGGCCTCTAGCCTTTCTCTTTTGGGTGCAGAGGTCTTTCAGGAACTTTGCATAGGTTGGGACTTGTTTAATTGCCTCAAGCAGGGGTAAATTGATTTTCACACTGAAAGGTTTCCATCATTTCCTCCATCCGGCATTCCTTTATCAAAGGGATAGGACCATCCAAAGCTGAGGAAATAGCAAATGAGGTTCTGGTTCCTCACCGCTACCCATGACTAAACTTCTGTTTCTTTCTTTTTTCATGTTTTTCTCCCTGCTGCGGCTCAACTACAGCCTCATTATTTTTCTCCTACTGCAAGGTGGCAGGCACTTCTTGGCTTTATGGTCCCACAACTTCTCTATCATGATCATTTGCATCATCTGTGGAAATTGCCTCTGCTAGTCTGTTACCCACCTGGTTGTCTACCAGCCTGCCAGACCTTAGGGCAGTGACAGCATTGGTGTCCTCAAACTTTGAGGAAGCTTCCTCAATTAAAAACTGACCCTTGGGGTTAGCAATTGGCTGGCAGGGTAATCTGCCTTCATCTCTCCTAGCCAAGGCTTTTGAAATTTGGCTCATCTGCTCTTCCATTTTCTGGAGGCTCTAACCATGAGAGTCCACAGTCTGAGCCAAGGAACCCAGGTTTTGCAGTGAGGTCAAGACCTAGTCCTCGAAAGAAGTATTTCTAGGTTGAGAAGGGGGTAAGACCAACTGATTTTGCTGCTGATGGTGCTGGAAGGTAGACCTAGGGGCATTCCCTTGATTGAACTGCTGCTGTGGCCTTTGTGGTAAGGCCAACATCTGCACGTCTTGCCTCCACCTCAGATTTGGGTGGTCTCTCCATTGGTAACCAGCATTTTGGTGCTGGTATCCATATGGCTGCCTATTGTAGCCCCCAAATTATTGTTGGCCATAAGATTGAGCAGCAACAGCATGTTCCAAAATCAATTCAGGAAATTGCCCTACAGATGGACATTCCTCCACTGTGTGCTGTGGGGACTGGCATATCAGACATGCCTCCGCCACATGAGCAGCCCTTCTGGGTTGCATCACAGTCAATAATTTATCAAACTTCATAGAGAGGTTTGCCATCTACAGCTGCAGGTCATTATTCCCAGACACCTCATAAACTTTTCCTTTTGATCCAGCAGCAGGCCCCACCTTTGACTCAGATTCCTGACTAGTGCTTGCCAGGGATGGCTTTTGAAAAGCATTCTCACTAATCACCTCAAACAATTCCCATGCCTCCTCAGCAGTCTTGTGCATGTAGGATCCAGCACAAGAGGCATCGACCATGTCTCTATTTTTCTCATCAATCCCATTGTAGAAGCTTTGTACAAGCTGCCACTCAGGGATCTTGTGGTGGGGGCATTGTTTGAGCATCTCTTTAAACCTATCCCAGGACTGGTTAAAATCCTCAGTTGGGGATTGAGCAAACGCAATAATCTCTTTCCTCAACTGGCTAGTTATGGTCTCAGGGAAGAACTTGGTTAGGAACTTGGTCTGCAGGTCTTTCCATGAAGCAATGCTATTGTTGGGAAGAGTGGTCAGCCAGGTACTAGCCCTATCCTTCAGAGAGAAGGGAAAGAGTCTAAGCCTAGTAGCCTTAGGTCCCAAACCAGTGATATTAAAAGTGGTGCACAAGGCCAAGAACTGGTCAATATGCTTGTAAGGGTCCTCTTTGCTAAGCCCATGGAAAGCTGGCAGCATCTGGATGATTGAAGTTTTTATTTCATAGTTCCCCTAAACATCAGGGAATTGAATGCTAAAAGGGGAGTTATAGTCATCTGGAGCATTCAACTCCTTGAGGGTTCTGAGTTGTTCTTCACCCATAATTACTGTCATAGATTCACTTAGGGGCTCTCCTGTGGTGTGCCTGTCTCTCCTAAGTCTCCTTCCCCTTTCTAACTCAGGGTTAAGAGGCTCTAAAGCAGGGCTGAGGGATCTCCTCCCTAGCATACAAGCACACCAACAGCAAGGAAAGCTTCTTGCAGGCACATTGCAAAAGAATAATTATACACTAATAAATTTATCTAACTAGTTTACAGCTATTCAAAGAATACATTTAAACTATCCTAGATACTGCTAGAAAAAATTTTAAGAAAGATAGACAGAGTTTTAAAAGTCAGAGAGTTTGTAAACAGAGGTAGCTAAGCTCCAATTGCAGTCCAACTATCCTTCACTGCTGCTGTCCAGATCTGCAAGAAAGATTCAAAATTATGTTAGCAGTATCAATTATTCACATGTGCAAAGAATACTAAGAATAAAAAAACTAAGGGTCTACTAATAGATCATCTTTCCCCGACAACGGTGCCAAAAACTTGTTGGCAGATTTCTAAGTGTGTGCTTACTTTATTGGTTGGTGGTGAAAGTCATTTGAAAATCAAAGAAAGAGTAAAACAGGAGATGGAGTCAGCACAACTAAGAAATCCTAGACCTGCAAGATACAGGGTCCATTGTAGCAAGTTTTGATAAGTAAGAGTTTATCCCACAGGGAAAGATGATCTACAGCTCTAAAGGAGCCATCTCTAGTAGTCCCTCCAGATCTGACTACAGATCTGGCAGTCCTAAAAGGAGGGGAGTTTAAGGTCACTTATTCTAAATATTCTAATGTCTAAACTACAGAAAGGGTTGAGAGGGAGGATGGAGTGTGGAAAATAAATATAAAAGGGTGAGAAGTATGTTATTGAGCCCAGATCAGAGGAGTTTTGTAACTCAGATTCAGATCTGATGTTATAGAAATCCTGTCCAGTGGTTACATTATCACCACTGAGGAGAAAGGATCCAACCCATCACTCTGCCATGATTCCACCCTTAAGGCTATAACCTGTCCACTCAAATGGTCACAGATTATCCCATAGGGGAACCACTATCCAGGGATGGGTCAATACATAACCAATAAATCATTGCAGGCACTATTTCATCAATGCTACCAACTCAAGAATTCATAGGGAACCTCAACCTCTAAAGCTCTATATGTGGGCCTAAGGTTGTATAGGACCATGATAGCCCAGACACATAGAACCAGCAAGAGATTGAGTACAACCTTCGATCTAGCTGTCCATTGCTTGAGTGAGGCTACAATGGTCCAGTCACTAGCCTACAATCTCTATAACCAGATCAGATCCAACATCTGATGGCGGATCTATACAAATATAGGGGAGTCTGCCTCTGTACAATCTCCCACCAGGCTTCTACAAGCTCAGGTGTAAAGAAGAAGGATCCATCTTGGATCGGTGGATTAGAATCACCCTAAGGCTATAATCTGTCCACTTAAATAGTCACAGACTATCTCAGAGGTTATCCTCCTCACGAAGCCCAAGACAAAACAAGAATATCGCTGCTACCACCATGGTCACAAGGCTACCAGCTAAAGCTCCCATGGGGATTTCAGATCTAGTGGGTCCTGTGGTGGGGCTAAGGCTGTATAGGACCATGATAGCCCAGACACATAGGTCACTTAGATCTGAGTGGCCCTTAGAATCAATCCTCCATTGCTTTAAAACACAGCCAAAGCAATGGCGGATCACAAGGCAGCAGCCTTGCACAGAGCATCTCACACACAAACATAAATCCCACAAAGTACAGATCCTATTACAGAACTTCCATTAATCTAGTTCAAAATACATACAATGACATAGCCAGCAAGTGCTGGACTATGGAGAGAAGGAAAAAGAAAAAGAAAGCTACTTACAACTATAAAAAGAAAAACGAAACGATCTCAGATCAGGTCTCCCAGAAATGAGATGGGTTCCTAGCTATTCCAGGATGTAGAAAGAAAAGAAAGTCTAAGCTCCCCAAACCTAAGCTAAGTGTGGGTATTTATAGCAGTGGTGTGGCAACGCATTAGGGTTAGGAAACCCTAATTTTAATGATGCCACGTGGCCGAATAGTGATCCTTCGATGCCTTGGGGTGCATGCACAGAGATTTGAGCGTGGGAGTGCATGCCCTAATCGCTGGAAATTCCCAGAAAGTCCTCAGCTGAAGAGATGGAAGTTTGAGGTTCAGAGCTTCGCTAGGTAGCCATTATTTCCCAGACTTGTCGCGTGGTAGCTTTTATTCTTTGCTAGGATGATTTGAAATTGAAGCTTTCGCCTTCGAGAGGTTGGCTTGGTTTGCTCTTCAGGCAGTCGCGAGGTTGAGTGGACATCAGAGCCTCAGATGTCACGGAATTGGAGCTTAAGCAGTCGCGAGGTTGATCTTCGTGAGGATAGATTTGAATAGCGCGAGAACTTTGCGAGCACTTATCCTCACTGGGCTTCGTGAGTTACCTCACGAGGCTTTGATGAGTTCTGAACTACGCGAGGTTCCATGTCTTAACTGATCTTTGCGAGGGTGGCTTTGCCTTCGCAAGGACGCTTTCTTCTTGAATGGCGCAAGAACTGCGCGAGGAGCTCTCTTCTGATAATTGCATCTCGCGGTGATTGTGCGATAGCTGCGCGAGGAGTCTTCTGAAGCTCTCTCTTCTCAACCGTTCTGAGTGAACTGCGTGCGGTTGAGAGAAGTCTGCTTTGAACTGCGCGAGACTGCGCGAGGTGTTCCATTCTTGAGCTTCGCGAGAGCTGTGCGAGTTTATGTTTCTGAGGCTCTTCAGTCAATCATCTGCGCAAGAAGTTGTTGTAGAGTCTTGGGAAGCTCAGCTGGACTACGCGAGGCTCATTTTCAGGTCTGGATTTAGACTTCATCCTTCTGAGGGACTTCTGGTGCCAAAACAGGCTTTTTAGCAGGATTCCTGGTCTTATTTCACTGCTGGGTACTACCTACATAAAACACTTAACAAAGACTTATTAGGTGGCTATGGGTCTAATCAAAGGTTAAGTTAAGGGGTGAAAAGTGGTACTTTTCAGGTCTTAACAACCTACCAATCGGTCGACCTCAAAACATAGACTGGTCGTTGCTGACTGCGATAGACATCCAGCAGGGCCGCCTAACGAGCAACCTCACCCTCCCTCTTAGACTGTCCAAAATAAAATAAAACGAGACACCACAACCATGTCAGAATGACCAAAAGATCGAGTCCACATAATAAAAAAAAATCGTAAATTAACTCACCAGGAACCGTCGAGTCTCTGCTAGCTGAGCCCCCAACTCATCCTCCGCCGCCCTAGCCTGAGCAACCGAGGAGGCTAAGGAGTGCAGCATCTCCTCATCCGGACGAGGATCACACCCCATCCACTCCATCGCCCTATGGAGGGCGTCTAATGCCCCCCGGTGAGATGGCCCTGCTCCAACGCAGCTAACATCTCCCTCAAAGCTAACACCGACTCCGGCCCACCAATCGCGAAAGAGCCACTCCCGTGGAAGGGACGTGTGAAGAGGCACCCGCCACCCAATGCACTAAACAATCGCACATACTCCTGGGCGTCCACCTCGTCATGCGCCCCTATAACCCTGATCCCCCCAGCTCTAAAATCTGTTATCTGAAGTGTCATCCGCTCCATAAAATTTTGGCCAGGAGGGCCGGTTATCCTCTTTGCCACTCTATGGCGAATCTCTGGAGGGACTCCCTGAGCAAGCCCTAGCTACCGTACCACCCGAGATGTGTGGATCCTCTCCACCTTCTCAAAACAATGGACCCATATGTCCACATCAAAGAAGGACCGGCTAGACTCAATCACTGGCGCGCCCGCATCCTCCTCATCCGCATACGGCCTCCAAATCACTTATAACCAAGCAAACAAGCCAACCCCACAACAAAGACTCAGATCCTAAAAGACCGAAATGAAACAAATATATATATATATATATACACATGACGATCTATACCTGCCCCGCGTGCATATCCTCAAAGAGACTGCGTGCGGTCTGAAGATCTGAAGACTAAACGACGACCCCTCAACGCCTCCCTCCACACGTGCATTCATGGAAATGTGAATGTCACCCCCAACGGAACCCCCGGACGAAGAAAAGTGAAATGATCATACGCCTAAAACTAAGAAAATAATAGCAACAACAATGACACACAAGAAGAAACACTAAATAGATGTTACCATTAAACGAAAAAAAGAAAAAAAAATAGACACTATGACACCGATTAACTAAAACTCACCTAGAGGAAGGGAAGGAAACCTTTGATCGACGTGACGCCCTATCCCAGACGGTAAAACTGCTCATAGAGGGGCACCAATGCGGCCGCACCCCACGCGTAGGAAGGGACTCGATCCAAGTCCCTAAGAACCATCAAAAATAACCCGGTGATGCATCCCTTAGTCGAAGAAGAAAAGAGCACCACACCAAGGAAGTGCATCAAAAATGCTCGAAGCACCCTATCCGCAGCCAACCCCGGCTCCGCCAAGGGCTCCCGGCCCGCCACTATCACACAACACGCCTCATAGGATGCACTCACCTCCTAATGGCACCTCAAGGGACGAAGCCACTCACAAACGTATCAAAGAACCAGGTGACTCGAACTATACCTGGCCCCTAGCCGCTTGACCTATACGGCACACCCAAATATCCTCACACACCTCCAAGTAATGTCCTACCATCCACCCTGTGATCGGCTCACCCTTGAAATGAAGATCGATAATGTGGACCCAGTCCTCGGGCGTCGGCAGCATCATACCAACTGGAAAGAGAAGCGCCTGATGCTCCTCCCTCCACCTCTCTAAGATTGCAGCGATCAGGCCACGATCGACCTAAAAGGGCTCTAGCTCTAGGATCAGTCTAAAATCAAAAGACACCAGCCGCGCCCACTAAAACTCCAGTAAGGCACAGTACCAAGTATGAGACTTGGCCCATGCCGAGCTGATAGCCAGCTACGGGGGCTCCTATTGAACAAAACACAAATAATAACAGTAAGACTAACACATACCTATGACGAAAGATGAACAAATTTAAAACTAAAAGCAAGTCAAATGTGCCCCAAACATAATAACAATCTACAAAAAACACAAAAAATAGTAATAAGAATGACTGAATAGAAACATGACATATCTCTAGATGTCGTCATGATGTATGAGTGAGCACACAATCAATCGTTAAGGCAGGTTCGACATAAATTAGAAAGGTTTCCAGATCCTAATAAGCCTATGTTATAACCTCAATGGCTAAGAAAATGAAAGAGCTTTTGCTCATGAATGCTTACTCGGCCTCGAGCAAAGAAATCATCTAGCGGGAAGTGTCTGCGATCTCCCTACCCCTCACCCTGGTGCTCCTCAGCTGCACCCTCAGCTCTCTCGCCCTCAAGCATCGCACCCTCAACCCTCTCACCCTCATCCTCAGCGCCCCCTGCTCATTCTCGAGCACCTCCTCCCTGACTCCCAACTGGTCAACCTCCAATACCTCCTCTCCAACTACCTCCCCAACATCCATCTCCCTGACAACCTCGGTCTGAGCCTCGAAAGTCTCACCTATCTCCGCCCCTAACATCCTCTCTAACTCAAAAATAGTCATATTATGTCCACCACCACCCTCAAACTTCATCCTAGAACGAAGAGCTCAAAAAACTGAAGAGAACGAAAGAAATGGCTCCTGAAACGAACGACCGAATAGCAAAATATCACGAAAACATGAAAACTAGAGCACAAGGAAGCAAGGAAAGAGAGAGTCGAAGACTAACATGGATCGCGTGACGAAAATGAAAAGTTTTGAACTATTTATAGGGAACAGATGAATCACGCGCTTGAATCCAAACGCACAAACTAATCACGCACCACTCTTACCACGCTTAATTCGGATCACACGACTGGTCTCAAGCGCGTAAACCAATCGTCGCCCGCTCAAACTAACCCGACCATCTGGTTGCGTGCAACCTACTCAGCGCGTAATCACTTCAAGTGTCCACGCAGTGGCACACGAATGTCAATGGTCAATCATACAGTGGCCAGCCACCGCCCTAATCACACGCTCGATATCGTGTGTTTAAATCGATCAAACGACCGGACACTAGCGTTTAATGACGCTCAGGCACTCTAAACGCACGTCCACTATCTGGCGCGCAATTAATTTCTGCGCTCGGATTAAAGCGTGTAATTCCCCATAAACACAAAAAAAATGCCCAGGACAGCATATTCACAGGCTAAATAAAATAAATGATCTCCAACACAATTTTTTAGCCTAAACCATGCCCTTGTTAAGCCCGATCCAAAACATTCCAAACCAAAAAAAAATATGCACCTCGATAACTAAAAAAAAATGCTCCAGACTAAGACCAAACTAAACTAAAAAAAAAAAATGCCCCGACACCATTTACACATGCTCCAACCAAAACAAAAAAAAAAAATTTGCCCCAACTAATACCAAACCAAAAAAAAAAAATGCCCCCCCCCCAACATCACCCATACACTCCAACTAATACCATAAACAGAAAAAAAAATGCCCCCCATTATCCATTCACTTGAACCTAAACTAAACTAAACCAAAAACTGCTCCCAAATCACACCAGATCAAAATAAATAAGATTAGACCAAGTTTAAATAAATGAGCAACACACTCAAAACAAATTGAAGCAAGCTACTAAATAAACCAAAATTTACTGAATAGAAATTACCACAAATGAAAAGAAAAAATATATGATCATTTCATAAATAAAATAATTAAAAAATACACCGATGGCATACCCTTTGAATATACAACTTAAAACAAGAAACGTAAAATTCACACATTCAGGCAATGCCCGAATCCGGATTTATTCGGGAAACTAGAAATCTCATAGAAACCCGGAGAAAGGTGCGCCCTGAACGAATTCTAGCCGTAATAACCTCTTCCCCTTGCCCCGAGCCGGCAGAAAAGAAAGAATGGCTCACGAAAAGCCACCCAGGACCTACAGGATCCACCCTTAGAAGCTTACCTTGGAAACCATAACAAGAAAGAGCAACGAATACGAGAGCTAGAGAGCCTACCAAGGAAAAATAGGCATCGGTCACGAGAATTCTGACCCTGCCTTATCCTTGGGTTTCCTTTCTACCACCTTTTCCTCCTCCATCTCTTCCCTTAGCATGGCAGCAATTCGACCGCTACCTTGCATTCCTAATTCCATCCATTCTCAAGAATCCATGCAATAAATATAACTTTTCGGGTCCAACACCCGAGATACAAAATAGAAAGGGAGAAAAGACATTAAAGAAAGGAAAAAAATGCCCAAAATCATAAGAAAATGCCCCAAAAATTTTTAATCCCAAACTTGAGATGAAAATTCAAAACAATAAGAACCCAAAACTTTTAGCTCACACATTTATCAACTATACCTTCCTGAATCACCAAATGACAAGTGTCACACCTTTAAACCTTTATAATCTAATAAAATCAAAACCAAACACATACTCCCTTTGGAAGACCGCAATCCATGACCAGCCCAGATGAACCAATAATTACACAACAGTTAACCCCCCAAGAAACACCAATCTCCCCAACTAGATAAACCAATAGGATTTAAACATTTAACATCCATCTAGAACCTTTGAAAACTCACACCTTTTAAGTCTCATGTTGAATCAAATGAAATACCAAAGCTCAAGTTAAATAAACCCTTAAACCAGACAAAACAAAAAAAACTCTAAAGTGAGACCCTGACTTGTTTAAGACCAAAAATGCTCCAAGCAAAACCAAGTAAACCCTCTGAACCAAGCTCAATAAAGTGAATTAACCTCGAGATAAGCCCTGAATAAATTTGGAATGAATCTTAAAACTCTAAGCTAAACCAAAACTAAGGCAAACAAATCAGATAAATCCAACTAATCCACTAATAAGCTCAAACAAAAAGAAATAAAAGAAATGCCCCTTTATTCATGACCAAAAATCTTTACAAGTATCACCGGAGGCATACCTCCTGACTTTATAACCCAAAACGAAAACCTACAACCCAAAATGAAGATCGGGTTCAAAACTAAGATGAGGCGAGGAGCAGATTCTGCTTGGAGCGTTCAACCAGAGACTTCAGGGAGCATTGGTTGGAAAACATATCCCTCCACTTTTTTCTCCTTCTCTTCTGCTATCTTCACCTCCTCCATCGTCGCCTCCTCAACGCTGCCGTCACTGCTCTCTAAAAAGGACCGATGTGAAGACTAGCGCCCTCATTCCTAATATCACCCATTCTCAAAATAACGTCGTCCACGAGCATCACCTTAGGACGAAGATCACGCGAAATAACGAATATAGGAAGAAACAACTTCCCAATCGGACGACTAGATCGCCCAATATCGCTAAAACATGAATTTCAGAATACAAGATATCCAGGAAAAGGTCAAAACTCGAGACTAAACTAGAGTATGAAAAACAAATGAAAGCTCTCTCGCTTATATAGAGTACGGACTTAATCACATGCCTAAACACGTGCGCTTAACCTGATCACACGCCATGCACGTGGCACACAATCAAAAATGCGCGCTATGATCCAAGCGCGTCCTGAAACCATCGATCTCACGCTCCGATCGCGCGGACTCTATGAACTGCACAAATTGATCAAACGACACACTGCCATCACGTAATCTGACCTGGTGACGCCTCGATCACGCGCTATGCTTATAGCGCATGATCTAATCGCACGCACACTCTCACACGCGTAAACAGCCCCTCAAACCCATGATCGATCACCCGAAAATAGGCGTGCAATCATATTGAGCGATATAAAATAGGCGCACAATACCTGACTTTGGATGAAATCTACACCCTCATACCTTTTTGTCCCATCGCGGTCAAGATTCTTTTATCACGTCATGGTCAAGATTCTTTTATCCCATGACGTAGCCTCACAGGTTGTTCTGACAGAAAAGAAAGACCTACTCACCCGTCCTATCGCGTACCCTTGCCCCATAGGGAGCATCGACCGTCCCCTAGTCCCATCGCGACAAGACATATATCCCTTACCGTAATACCCTCACAATCCCACCAGAGAAGGAAGGCCCCATCGCATAACCCCATCACGCATTCCCTATCACGATAACGTGTACACATGCGATATCACCTCAATATCTAGTCCCCTCATAATAAATTAACCATACCCTCATGTCCCATCGTGAGAAGCCGAAAGCAAATCTATCGAGAATGTGAGCACGCCATCGCTAACTACGCTTAGTCGACGTCACCATCTGAAAACACAAAAACAAAAGCTCAGAGAGTACGTGCCCCATCGCTAAGAACTGACCCAGCATAATGCCAAAGAAAGAGAAGAAACCTCCAAAGTCCCATCACGACAGCACCTCTCCAAGACATCACACCGGTGACTGCCAAGCCCTCCCACAGCGGCCACAAACAAAAAGAAAAGAAGAAATCTCCAAAGTCCCATCGCGGTACCGCCCCCAACAACCCATCAGTCCCATCGTAGACCGTACAAGCTACGTACGCAATTCAGGTTAAGTATCACCCACAAGTAAGTACTATCCACTCTTTTCAATTACTCGATATTCCTTATAAATATAGCTAGCTATGATTAAGTCAAATATTTTTAAAATCCGTCTCTCTTGACTCGCGAATCACTGTAGTCCTCCCATAAGAGACAATCATCAGTACTCGCCGAGAAGGTTAGACGAAGTATCCGGCATGCCAAGTGTCATCTTGACAACCACAATAATGGTTGGGTCCACAAATCCCGTACCGGTAGATCTGCTCAGTGATGTCTCGGAAGCCACGTTTTTCGTTGTTTTACCACAGAATTGATCTTAAGTTAAAATCCCTAAAATTTCAAAATTTTAAAACTCCTAAATTTTCAAAATCCCCTTACTTCAAAAAAAAAAACCATAAATAAAAAAAAATAACAAACAAGAAAAAGAGAGAAGAAAAGAAGAACAAAGCAACAAGATAAATAGACCTGACTCACCTTTCTTTAAATACCAAAAACAATGATTAAGCGCCCCATCACCCCCACACTATAAATTGTACTTAAACCTGACCTTTAACTCCTAAGACCCCTGAACTCACAATCAAGCGCATATCCCACTGCACAGAATTGGATCAAGCTCACACCCCACTACGCAGAACCATTTGTTCAGACACATTAGGACTAGAACAACCCAACTTACAAGCCGACCCCTGAACTCGCATTCAAGCGCATATCCCACTGTGCAGAATTGGATCAAGTGTACACTCCACTATGCAAAATCATTTGTTCAAATGCATTAGAACTAGAACTCCCAACTTAGAGGCCGACCCCAGATGAATTAAGCGCACGCGCCACTGCGCAGAATTCAATTAAGTACACCTCACAAGACCCCCACCTCAATTACCAGCCTAAATCGGCCATTTCCCTGAGAAAATTGAATATTGACTATATTTAATCAAAGAACTTACAAATGCCTATTGGAAAAAGAATGCCTGACACGCATTGGTGTGAGCAATGACGCGTCCGATCTGACATGACTTGCAAAAGCCTTCGATATTATATGATACTTTATTTTATTATTATCGGTCCCTGAAACTTGTTTTGGACATTTGATTGACGCCCCGATACCTCAATTGCATAAAATCCCTCTGTTAGCCCGCGCCATGCGGTGGGATGCGCCATGCACTCACAGACCCAGAATGTGCCCTTTGACAGCTACCATTTGCCCTTCAAATGTTCTATTTTTAGCTTGCGCTGATAGATAAGAAAGCTAAGCATGTCATGTCAGAATCCTCAATTCATATTTGTGATTTTTTCAAGAGAAACGAGAAGACACCTCGAAAGAGGGGTGTCTACTTCTTCGACGCGTTCTTACTTCGCAAGAGCGCGTCGAAGAGGGGCATCTGTAGACACCCCCATTTTGCCCTCTCAGAATATACAAATTTTTTTGGTCAACCTTTGACCTCATAACCCTGATATGGGAACCATGCACTGAAACAATAGTACATGGCTGAACACAGGCTGAAACAATAGCTCAGTGGCTCAGATCCCTACGTAGGGAGACTATATGCTGAAACAATAGTATATAGTCGGAATGCAAACTAAAACAATAGTCTTGCATCTCAGACCCTGTTGCCCTGATATGAGACCATATGCTGAAACAATAGTATATGGCTGAACACAGGCTGAAATAATAATACTGTGGCTCAGGCCCCATACCCCCTAACGTGAGAATCATGCACTGAAATAATAGTACATGGCTGAACACAGGCTAAAATAATAGCTCTATAGCTCAGATCCCAATGTAGGGAGACTATATATTAAAATAATAGTATATAGTCGAAATTCAAGCCCGACTCGGACCCGGACAACCCCGAATTAAGCGCCCAAAACCACACACTCAATTCGACTGCATGCCAGATCACAAGCGCACACCAACACCGGGGGATATTTTATCGAGTTTGATCAGATCTTGTATTTCATGCTTCAATGGGAAATAGCGATCAATTGGGTGACCCAGCCCTTGGTAGAAATTACAATGGGTGTTAGGGTCGTAGTTCCTTGGGATGGGGTTTGGTGGAGGTTGTGGTTGGAGTGTTGTGACCAACCCTTTTTCTATCAGTAAGGGTAACAGGATATTTAAGGATTGCCCCAAAGGTGTGAAAACTCGGTCAAAGCGGGCCTTTCTCTATTATAGGGTCATTTGTGCCCCCTGCCCATTCCCGGTTCTCTGCATTGGCTCGCTTCTGACTGAAGCTAGCTGTGCGATTTTAAATTGGAATGGGATTATACTGGTGTTAGGCTTGGTATTCGTGGCATTCTTCATATTTATTCTAGTTCTTCTATCATTCCTCTGCTTAGAGAATCTCTTGACCCCGTCGGCCCCCCGAATACATTCTTGCTCAAACGCCCTTTTCTAATAGCATCCTCACAACGATTGGCATTCCTCACTAAATCAGCAAAGTTGAACTACTGTTAGTAAACTAGGAAGTTGAGATTAATGGCAAGATATTTTTTAAGATCATCTTAATCTACTCATCATTAGGTATTCTGTTTCTTACTTGAGTTGTCAGTGCTCTCCAACACCCAAGGTAATCGTTGAAGGTCTCATTAGAGTTCTGCTTTAACTGGGCCAAATCTACTTGCGAGGTTCAATGCCTATGTTGTATACGTACTGCTCTTGGAATAAATGCGTCAGATCTTTCCATATTTTTATCATGGATGGTTCTAGGGATGTGAACCACCTCAAGGTCAGGCCCGTCAGACTTTTCTGAAAGACTTTTATAAGCAGACACTCATCCCCCCATATTGGCACATGTCCCCACAGTAGGACTTGAGGTGTGCAATGGGATTGCCTGTGCCGTTATATTTATTAAAGACCAGCATTTTAAATTTTAGGGGGCAAGGGGACTTCTGCAAATAAACACAAGTTCGAGAAGTTTGTGGCATGGATTTCGGCTTCACCCATCTTCAACAGCTACTTCTGGATTTTGTCCAGTTATTCTTTCAACTGCTCAGACTCTTTAGATAATGGGGCTATTTTTTCAACGGTCGGTCTCGATTCACTTTATACTACTAGGGGATTGGTGATTATGGGTGGAGGATTCATAGTGGCAAATGTCCGGCGTAAGTCTCACTATTTCTGGTCTCATCTTCCTCATATTATGGGTCTACATATGGTGCAGTAAGGGTGAGATTTTCTTGTTGGTGCTGGCTGGGCTAGATAGGTGTCGAGTGGTACCATTGGAGGTGAGGGAAGTTCTGTGGAGTGATAAGATGAGTGGAATCTAGATTTTGGGTTGGGCCCTGATCGGGCCCCTGTGTTTGAGGGAAAGCTTGGAGATGGCTTTGGAGAGCGGGGACATGGGTGAATTAGGGTTGATGGAGGATAGGTGTCAGGCTCCCGCCTTGGGTCGGGTAGGAGGTTTGTATGTGAGAGGGATATTGAGAGAATTGTGGAGGGTATGGGTATGTGGACCTAAGGTTTGGGTCTTGCTGGGCTTGGGTAAAGGGTAAGGAACTTGGAGGCGTTTGGGCCATAAGGCCTTGGGAAATTTAGCCCATTGGGCCCTGGTAGGTCTGGCCCATTAGGCCTTGGTGGGTCTAACCCATTGGGCCTTAATGGACTGATCATTCACATAATTTACCATTTTATCACCCTCAACTTAGTAATGCTAGGACTTAGTTTGTTACTAATAAGTTACTGATATCCAGATATTTGAGATAAATAGTAAAAGAGAGCTTGAATGATAATCTTTGTTAAAATGAACTCAAAAAATAGTAAGAAAGACGATTAAGTGATAAAGACAATTAGCTACCTATTGAAAGGAAAGAAATTGTAATTTACAATTGTGCGCTATTGAAGTTGAAGTAAAGAAAGAAAGGAATAAGAAATCATAATTTTACAATTCTTCAGAAAAGACAATTCTTCAGAAGCGATAAAAGAGTAAAAGACAATATAAAAGGAAAAGCGATTGTTTAGTATGAAAGTCAAAGAATAGAAAATCGTGATTTATAATTTTCCAGAGAGAAGAATGAATAATCGTTATCTACGATTATTGAGGCTTTCTTATTATTAATGTTGTTGCTGATCACGTGCATAGTATACCGCCATAAACAGAATTAGAAGAATTCTATAATTAGAAGTCTTACTAATCACGGATCTGAAAAGATTAATGAAGATATATTTTCGAAGGATTCTACTACTGTTAGATAAAGAACATTCTAGAAGCATATCAGCCGATCAAACTAAAGAAAGAAGGAAAGATAAAATTAGAATTAGACTTGTATTATGATAGTTTTTATTTTGTTAATTAGAATTAGAAGTTTTATAAATTGATTCCTTATGATCTATAAATAAAGAGAGCCTGATATAGGAATAATCATCAAAGAAATTCAGCATCAATTGACACCTGAGGTTGGGTTTTCTTTCGATCAGTAGTGTAACATAGTTAGAGTAGTTTAGATATCAGAAGTTTCTCAAGATCAATTAACGACTGCAATTGAGTGCTGAAGATTAGTGTAGATATCTCTAATTTCTCAGAAGGAATTGACAACTTCGGCTGAGGGGTGAAGAATATACTTTTACTTAGCTTTCTAGTTTAGATTTAATTTTATGTAAAATTTACAACTTTGTAAACATCTTCAAGTTTTAATTTGAATTGACGACTCAAGTTAGAATTTACAAATTAGTATAAGGGTATTTTATTTTTCATCTTCAATTTCCTAGAGTTTGATTGACGCCCAAATTTCTGGTTGATTGTTGATTAGATTAAATCTATATTGATAGGATTTTAGTATTGATAGACGCCCAATGCTAGGAAACTAGAGATATAGTGTAACGGTATTATTTAAATTCGTAAATATCTGATAGTTGAAGATTGGGATTGACAACCTCAATCTAAAGAAGGAGGATTTAGATTTATTTTATACACTTAGAATAATAAAAATTCTTTTATTCATATTTCTTCAGTAGATTAGATCTTTAAAAATAAATAAAAGTTTTCAAGATAAGAATTTAAGTAAAGAGATAGATTAGAGGTAAAAAGAGATAAATAACTTCTTCGTAGGAACGATCCTATGCTAGTACTATGATTTCCATTGTGCGCTTGCAATAAGTTAAGACTTTACTTTAATTAAATATATACACATAAGAAAACAAGTTATGAGACCAATGGGCCTTGGTGGGTCTGGCCCATTAGGCCTTTATGGGTCTGGCCCATTGGGCCTTGGTGAGTGTGGATGATGGGGGTTTAGGCCATTGGGCCTTGGTGGGTGTGGATGATAGGGTTTTAGGCCTTGGTGGGTGTAAGGTAATGAAGCATGGAGGCTTGGGAATGTGTATGATGGGTTGAAAGACGTGTGGTGAGAATGAGGGGGATGTTTTGGAAGGCTTTCCAACTAGTGTAAGCTCGGACCATCTCATCCATCATGGCCATTAGAGAGGGATCGGATGGAGGCGGTGTATCTGAGGGAATGTGGGGTATGGATGAAATGGATAAGTGGAAAATTTTGGGCATGGCCTCGATAAAATTGGGCATGACCTGGGTAGATAGGGGGTATGTGGCGGATTAGAGAAATTGGGTGTGATATGGGCAAAGGCGGGTGGATCGGGTATATGTTGGGAAGATGAAGGATGAAATATGGTGGTAAAGGTGGGAAATTGAGTCAAGTTTTGAATGGATGTGAGGGGAAAGTGTGATTGATTTAGCATGGACATGGGGGAGGAAATGGGCATGGTTTGGGGGAATGATGGGGTATGGGGTGTCAGATTTTGGGTGTTTTGAGAGGTGGTGGACGGGAAGATGGGGGCACCGAAGGGGTCGGTGACGGTAAATGGAGATTGGGTGAGGGGGATGGATAGGAAAACTTCTTCCACGTGGGAATGAGTTGGGGAATTTAGCAGGGATGAGTCGGCACCGGCGTATGCCAGATCCACAGCCCACGACACGGCTTGGTGGCGGGTGGGGTACGGGATCGGCGTATGCCGGCACCATAAAACTCCTCTTTTTTTCGGCTTTTGGTTTATTTAATTTTTTTGAAATTTGTAAATGGATTTTTATGATAAACAACTCTGGGCCCCTTGAATTCCCGTTTTGGGTGGTGTTTATACCCTAAATAAATCCTGCGGCGAGATCCCGATGTGCTTCAAAAGAATCGAAGGGGAACCCTTTGATCTATTGAAGGCACGAGAATCAACGCAAACAACCTCATCCCCCAGAGCAAGTCAATAAGAAATTACCCTCTTTTGACCGACGAAGGCATATTGGGTGTCGGACAATGCGGGACCTAATCAGTGGTGCTAAAACCACTAAGCAGGGAACTCGGGATGGTGAGATAGGCCTCAGATTCAAGCTGCACAACTCTACTTAGACTTGGCATGTGTATTACATGCGCCAAACCAAATCAAGTCAGATTAAGCTTGGAGCGTGTATTACATGCGCCAAAGTAAACCTGGGAAAAACTAAGCTTGGCGCGTGTATTATATGTGCCAAATCAAGCCTAGGGGAAAGTGGCTTGGCGTGTATTTTACATATGTCAGGCATAAATAGTGGGGTCAAATATTTTTTACATCAGAACAACAGCCCGAAATTGGTCTGTTTTTTTGGCTTTCTGAAAACAATGCTTCCAGGGACTGATTTCTTAGTTGCACCGGGTCTCTCCTCACCGAACCTAGGGATACAAGGCCGATTCAAGACTACTAACGCTCTCCCCCAAGGGTTTTAGGCTTCGTAAATGGAAGATTATCCACCCGATATACCTCCAGTGCAAGTGCTTTCTCAGATACTAGGTGGGGTGGGTCTATTCCGGATCATCACCACTAGGGGTTGCCGCCGTACTAAGAATTGGGTATTTGTATCTTTGATTAGAATTTCCAACCCTTGAGAATCTACCCCCGTAAAAATTCAATTAAGTTCCCCTCTTAGTTCAATTTTAATTTTAGATTTTAAGGAAATTTTCTTAAAGTCCAAAAATGGGTGGTGATGGTCTCGTGCCGCCTCTACGGGCCGGCGTCCACTGATAATATGTGATTGCAAAGAATTAATGCTCATGTAAGCCCGCCAAACGGCTAAGGCGTGTAAAAGTGCAAGTAAGCCAGCCAATCGGCTAAGGCATGTAAATGACGAAAAAGTAAAGGAATTATAAAGATGATGCACAAGTAGGCCCATCAATCGGCTATGGCACGTAAATGACGAAAAAGTAAATCCTAAACCCTAAACCTAAAAGTAAATGACGAAAAAGTAAACCCTAAACCCTAAAACCCTAAACCCTAAACCCTAGGGATAAGTAAAAACAAAACTGAATCGTAGGGGTGAGTAAAATAACCAAAAAAATAGTAAAACATTAGTAAAAATAAAGAAAAAGGCCAAATTTCAATGGGAAGCTCTACTAGTTACTCTCCAGCAGAGTCACCATCTATGCAACCGTGTCGTTGGATTTTTTGACGATCCCGTTGCGACGATATGCACTCTCAAAAAAATTTAGAGTCACCACCCGGAGCTTTTGGTGTCCCGAGAAACCTCAAATCAATATTAAAAGCACTGAAGTATAAAAATATGACTCTGATTCACCGGTCTACCCCAAAGGCTCTTTGGTAGGGGCTTTGGTTATCAATCGGGAAGGTGTTAGGCACTCGATCAATCGCTCTAGAGCAGTCTCTACTTATGGCCAAAAATAAAATATAAATAAAAAGGAAAGAGCACTTTCCCTTGCCCTAAGTTACTTAGATCCTATTTGAGCCCCTCCGCACTTGCTGAGATTTCGGCGGCATAACTTCACAAATTAGAGGATAAGAGAAAAGCTAAGAAGGTAGAGAAGTAGAGGGGAGAATCGGAGTTCTCGGGCCCTTATAGCACCGCTGTGGTCCTTCGCGTGAGGGCGCTTCGGTGAGCTTCCGATAGCTTGGATGGTTGAATGAAATATTCTAACTCTAAGGCTTGGTAGCTAAGGGGTAGAGGAAGAAGGCTAGGGGTAATGTTTTCCTAAACTCAAGGGTTTTTGGAGAAGGATTGGGTTTCTAAGATGATTTAGAATTCTGAAATTTGTATGGATATTTGTTGTACACAAGGGAGGGACAGATCTCTTACTCTTCTCTCTCTTGGAAATTTTTCAAGCCTTTATAAAGGGAGGGGTGCCTCTCTATTTATAGGAAAAATGGGAGGTTAGGAGGATACTTAGGTGCTAATTAGGTTTAGCAATTAGGTAATTTTCTAATCTAAGGTTTCCTAGGATTTCAAGAGCTTGGAAATGTGGGCAATGGGCTTCAATGGTAGATGATAGGATAAGGTTTCAAATGACTAGAAGGTTACAAATAGGGAAATAGTGAGTGCAACAGTCCTAATGAAATCCATCATAAACATTGAGATGGCCAATAAGTTAAATCCCAAAAGTAAAATTCGAGCAACAACCATTAGTTACTGTAGCTAAGCCTGGCGCATGTATTGCATGCGCCAAGCATAACTACAGTGCCTGGAAGTCCAGAGACTGAGGGGGGACCCACCTATACTTGGTGTATGTAATACATGCGCCAAGCCATTTCTGAGGAAGGAATGGCTTGGCGTATGTAATACATGCGCCATGTATGCCCTAGCTAAGTGCACTGTTGGGGCACTGCTAGGATCGCCGTAACTTTTGACGTACAACTCGGATTAAAGTGATTCTTGGCTTGTTGGAAAGATGAGAACCTCTACTTTTCAATGATATAAGATTCAGTCTCAGTAGAGGTCCCTGATAGCCCTGATATATCTCTCTCTGGGCATTGCTCGGGAAGGTTAAATGCTAGTTCGGAGAGGTTTCTAAGGGTTGGGGTTGGTTCCTAAAGGATTTTGGAAAGGTTCGAAAGCATCCAGGGAGATTCCTAAGGGTAGGAGGAATGCTATCGAAAGCTCGAGAGGTGTGCCTTTCTCGAAGTGTATTCCGATCAGGCCTTGGGTCAAATTTGGGTGTCTACAAATGGTTATTCCATGCTAAACCTCATGGACAAAAGAACCGAAATGAACCACTGGTGACGGCCGACCGTCACCAAACAATAGTTCACAAAACAATAATAATCTCTTAATTACACAAAGTCTAAATTTTAAATCAAAATGGCTGGATGTACTAAGCCTTACTTATAAAATTAGAAAAAGACTATCAGACACAGAGCCCAATGTACTAAAAGAAGTCCTCTTGAAGGGGCTCAATCTCCTCCCCAAGAATGTACTCTAGATCGCTCTTTGGATCCAATTCCTTCTCTAACTCGGCTCCTATGGCATATAGTCGAGGGATGAGCTAACTCTCTAAGCTCAATAGGGGCAACATTAGAAGCATTTTATCTAATATTTCAAAGCACAAATTTCATAAAGGACTTCATATGCACATGTCATAATTTACAAGAGTTTACCAGATGTTGATTCTTTAACACAGACACTCATGGGGTACTTGTTTGGAAGTTGATGGATAACTTAAATATTATTCTTAGTATATATAACATCGAAAGCCACACATATACCGATGAGAATCCCTAACCATCATCGTTCAATGAATCATTTTTTAGAATTGCCCAAGTCTCTTGCGTATGAGGGTACTTATGTCGAACGAAGTTTTACCGTTGGCCGGTAGGAATGTACGGATATCCCACCGTACCGGAGCACAAGAGATTCGTTCTACATGAACCTTAAATCGTAGTGAATTTCTAACTTATAGTTTTCACACCGTGTAGAGTGATTAACTTATACTTATTTTCAAAAATTAGAATCCATACTAATCCTGAGCTCACACACAGCACATTTATCACATTACATTCAAATCACATTTTGAAAGTTTATTTCGAAAGACTTATAACACAAATAATTCAATGAACAAAACTTATCATGGCTTATCTTAGCACATCATACAACTTATGCAAACCACATTAGATTCAATGCTAATAAGTATCCCCTACCTTAACACAATCTACACACAATTCCACGTGAAGCGGTCCTAGACTCCTCGCGGATGTCCACAACCTTAACATACATCCCACATCATCCAAAAGCTCCTTAGAAATGTCTAAGGAAACCTAACAGTTGAAGTCTTCGAAAAGCTCGCTAGAAAATAACCCAAAAACACAAACTTTGTATCTCCCGCGCGTGAGGTACAGGGTCAGGCGTGTGAGTCACATGGGACCCATACTCTTGGGCACGCGAGGCATAGAGGCTCACTAGAATCTCTTTTTTCTTAGTCATTTCGGGCGCGCGAGGGTCAAACCAACCCTTCTGAAGGGTGCTTGCGAGAGTCAGAGGCTCACTAGAGCCTCATACCTCGGTTGGTCCTCGGGCACGCGAAGTTCTCAAAAGCCTTTTTGAAGGATTCTCGCGCGAGCGAGCTTTGAAGCTTGAGCACGCGAGAACCAGATATTTCTCAAATCGAAGTTTTTCTAACTTGATTTTCTTACGATTATTCCGTCAATCCTTCCCACACATCACACAAAATTCATATACATCTTACTCTACTATTTTAACACCCTTGAATTTAGGTTCATACTTTTTAATCTAGCGAAATCTCTGCATAATTTAAGCGAGCCACACAAGTACTTGACGGAGTGGTTTCAAATGAAACCGAAAGGAGTTGTAGTTCCTCCTCTCCTCCACGGATTCTCACCCAATGCAGATCGATGGTTCGACTCTCCTTGAAGATGAATTGCCGAAATTTCCTCAAGGTTACAAGCTTCGGAGTACTCGGATTTGAGAAAATCCCCCTTCCTCTTCACACCCTTATTCTCTCCCTCTCTCTAAGTAAATAAGGGAAAACAACAACAAATGTAAACAACTTTTGCACATGTAGTCCCCCTCACTTATCTCAAAGTGTGTTTGCTTCCTTGTGAAGCACTCACATACAACATGTATGAAGCCCCTATCCACTTAACTCTCTTAGTGTGAAGCACATACACACATAGGTGTGTGTGTAGTTAGTTTGGTTCCTATGCAAACCCCACACACCTAACTCAATACGCATTTGTTCTCACTTGTTCACTAGTCATTACACACACACTTTAATCCCGAAAGTCCAAAATGGAACAATGCACCACACCTATCTGTGCACCCGTTTGACTTACATAGTGTCCTAATTTGGGGATATTACAATTTCCCATGGTTTGTAATAGTTGGTTAAATAAATAAGTTATAAATTGTCCATTGTTTGTAATAGTTGGTTAAATAAACAAGCTATAAATTCATATCAATGTGTTTTTTTTTAATGGCATAACGCTTGATCTTTCATCTTTGTGCCTCTAGGATTCAAAACCAGACCCAATGCTATAAGCCCATACAAATCATGGTGTATGAGAGTACTAGTATGGCTACCAAGATAACACATCAAAGTACTTTTTTAGTTACGACTGCCTTTTAAAACCTTTTTTGATTGGAACAATGTAAGAGTGTTAAAGTAATCTTATATATATATTTTTTTATAAGAATCTTATGTTTATTAGTTGTTTGTGTTGATGACAATGAGCTTCTTCCTTGCACTTAGTTATATATTGAAATTCGCATTGAAAAGAAAGAGTTAGGTTGAAAATAAAGGAACGTGTAAGAGACAATCGAGAGAAAAAGAGACCTGGTTGGGCACTTGGTCTTAGACAGTTTGAGAGAGAATTTTGGAAAACGAACACGAGAAAGTAGAGAAAGGGATTGGGATTACGGTACCTTTGTTTGCAACCTAAGATTTTTTCCTTCTTAACCCAAATGACATGTACTTAGTGTGTTAACTGTTTTGAATGAGCTGTGAAAAACACTTTTAGTCAATCATTAGACAGACGAAAAGATTTCATTCTACGAGTCAATCATTTCAAAATATAAACATGATCACGAGTGTACATAAAATATTGCTCTCAAATCACCTTTCGGGATGTATGTCAAGTGCAAACAAAATCAGATCGTCTAATGGCAAGAAGAAGATCTCAAGATCCATTGTTATAAAATATTGGGACGTGATACTATTTTAATCATCTAATCCGAATCAGTCAACAACTTAAGCGCATAAAATCAGTATTGGGAAGAAAGACTTGGATTGAAAATAAAAGAGCATAGAAGAGAGATCAAGAGACGTGGTTAGGCAATTGGCCTTAGACGATTTAAGGCACACAATAAATCTTTAGTGAACGATAAGTGTGCATTAGTAGGTAATAAATAAGATTTATTCAAAAAAATTTAGATAATTCCACATCGGCACCTTTAAGTGACCGACTCCCTTATAGAAATACGAGTTGGGGTGAAACACAATCTCATCATCTTATCTGAAGCAATGAAAGATTTTCAAGGGTTCTGAGACGTGGGCGCAAACAGAGATACCCAAATGGCCATAGATATCAAATCCAAACAACAAAACTATGTGATAACTTATTCGCACAAAAAAGAAAACTGTTACAATTGTTTAGCCCACTTTGGACTGCGATCTCTTAAAATTTTATGTAAATCAGATAATCGCACAGGCTCTGATTGTAGTCACAAATTAGATGGTTCACTAGTAGTGACAAAAAAATATAAATCCAATGTTGGTCAAACACCATATAATCACTACGTGAAAATGCAAAAAAAACAACTGTCAAAAATAGTCGTTTTCCAAAAAAAGATAGTTTTTGACCGTCGAGTGAGCCGTCCTAGAAAACGCAGTAGTATTTTTTAACGACATATTTTGACCGTCATTTTTGTCATCAAAATAGCGTCTGTCTTCGACTGTCGACCACAATCGACTGTTTTAAGCTGTTATTTTTTATGTCGTTTTATTGAAAAAGACATGACGTATTCCCCCCATAATCGACATATTATGACTGTTGTTTCTCTTTAGAATAATCACGTTCATGAAATAACCACGGTTTTGAGCAGTCGTATTTTTGTATTTATATATATTTTAAAATATTTAAATTTTAAAAAATAATATTTTTTTAACGTCATTTTTTAAATAATTTTCGTCTAAAATCTAATGAAATCTATAATCATCAAAATACATAAATTTCTAAATTCACCATAAGAAAATTCACATCTTCAAATAAATAAATTGATAATCATCATCCTTAATTACAACTTTCAACTTTCAATTTTGAAATAATCATAAAAAACATAAAACTTAAAATTCCCAAAAAAAACTATTAAGCATCCAAATCCATTAAATGTCTATAACCAAATAAATCTAATTTATATTATGCCTAACAATAATCATATAAATTGGATAAGTCCCTTTGGCCAGATAATTGTATCCCCAATTGTAATATCTGCTAATGTCCCTTCACTTGCATACAGCTCGGCGGCGATATCATAAATATCATCTACTATGATGCTAAATGAATCTGTTGATGTTGTCGTCTCTCTATTAATACGTCCCAGTGCAAGAAGTTTTTTCCTGAAGTTCTTTAATAAGCAGCGCGTGGATGATTGGTCCACTGGTGAATCAGGAAGAATTGATGAATGTCGTTGTACCTACAAAAATAATGATAACTGATTAGTATTAAAAAAATTATAATTTTCAAAAGGAATTTGGGCCTTCATGAGATTAAAATTTGTACCTGAGAAGAACCTGAATCTAACATGTGTTCCTTGAGAGAGAACTTGACTTGATAATGCATTGACTTTTTCCTCAAGGGTCTAGCGTGCCTTACGGTCCTCATCAGATTGTTGAATAAGTAAATCAAACTTCAATTCAATATTTTCACGTGCTCTCTTCTCCTGTTGAGCGTTCTCTCTACAAGGCGCTGATGCTTGAATAGCAGTCTTAAATACACCCCTACCCATGCCCTGTACACAACCTCTTCCATCACGGCCACAAACCTAAGCAACAAAATATTTTAGAACTATAAATTCCTTACAAGGAAAAGAAGAAATAAAAAAGGGAGGTGAGCATCATTTATTTTAGCAATAGGGTCAGTATCTAAATCGTTATCCCCTAGAAGAGGATTGTTCATAATGATTCTTCTAATATCATCCTGTAAAAAATAAATATTAATTAAATATTTCAATACTAAAATTTTGAAGCAAAATGAACTAAAATAATAGTCTTACTAGTTGATTGCTCATAGCGGGAAAAGGACAAGTCCCATATTTCTTGGTATGAGAGGCTATATATATTTGTGTCCTAGTGACTCTACCATCAGAACTCTATTTTTTCTATACAATAAAAATTTTATGTAAATATTAATATTTCAAATAATTATATATAAATAGAATATTGGATATATATTACCAATTCCTCTACCATGTTAGCTGCTCCTCGTCTACCAGTAGTGTGTGGATTTTTCATCTTTTCCCTGGAAGACTTTCCTTTTTCTCGACGTGCTTGCTCTTGTTCCGTCGAACACATATCAAAAAAAATTTCCCAGTCTTCTTTCTTCACACGATTTGGTATATCATTTTTCCGTTCCACATTTGTCTGATGTTTATCGTAGTGTATGCGCAGGTCATGTTTCCACTGTTTTAAAAAAGTATTAGCTTTCGATAAGACCATGCTTTTGTGACTTGTTGAAATATCATATTTAGCCTGTGATAATAAAAAAAAAAGAATAAAAAAATTATTAGTAAAATAATTAAATTTGATTTTAAATGATTTACTTCCACTCATAAAGACTTTACTCCATATAATAAAAAAAAGATTAAAAAAATTATTAGTAGAATAATTAAATTTGATTTTAAATGATTTACTTCCACTCACAAAGACTTTATTCCATATTTGCTCTTTCACGATAATTGGTACGTCACACCAAGTACTGTATGTAGGTGGGCAATGTGCCCTCGCCATTCGACCTACAAACGTAGAGAATTCTGCTGAACCTTCTCCAACAGGTTGCCCATATCATTGAAATGCAGTGATTTTTTAGGCTCACCTAAATGAATAATATCTTGTTAGTAATTTATTCAGAACAATTATTATATAAAAAAGAAGAAGCAAACTAACCAGTCCCTTGAATATCGCTTTGTTCAGACTGATTTTCTTGAGGGTCGTTTTGTTCAGACCCATTTGGTCGAGATTCAAACTCACTTGTTTCAGATTCAGATTGCGCCATCAATTCTTTGCTAAAAATAAAACAAAAAGGTTCATTGGTTGCTTGCTTCATAGTCGCAAACAGAACACATACATTCATTGTCTTCACAATAAATATTTCAAAAAAAATGTAATTATTCTTTTTAATATTGAATAAATAATTATATTGAATGATATAAACCCCATTTCTTTTGAATGATATAGTGTGCATCGATATCAAGTTGTCAATATATGAATGATATGTGTGGATAGAATCATAAAAGTATATAGGTATGAGGCATTGACGCAACTTACAGTAAGTTTGTAGGTAGCTTTTAGTTGATTTACTAGAAGTGGAACTGTAGCCCCTCGAATCATAAAAGTTGTTAAAGCAATTGCTGCCCAACTGAAGTAAAGATAGTATGAAATAGAAAACATGGGACCAAAATAAAAAAGTATTAGTTTTATTAAAAAAAGAAATAAATGCAAACTACTACTTTTCAGATATTGTGCTAAAGAATCCAAAAAGATCGGGTACCTAATACCAGCTCATAAATATCATAATACATGTGGGCACTTCCAGCTTACTTTTGTATGTTCGGCCTATGCAAATTTTACTAGTATTTTCTTTTTCAAAGAGGCAAACTTGATTGCAGTTGCTTTGGCTGAAAGGGGGTCAATCGCCTACATCGTCTGTTTGGGATCCCTAACCATCTTAGGATTAGAACCCCTCTACCCTGTATGATGGTGCTACAGAGACACTGCTTTGTTAGAGGCGGAACTCAGAAACATGGGATATTGATACTCGGAAATTCGGGGTATTGGAAAACTTTTATCGTTATTCATCCAAACAAAAAAAACAAAGGCAAAACAAAAAAAAAATTGAAATAAATTAATCATGGTCTACGGCAGCCAAACAGACGTGTGCAAATATGCATGCATATGTTCAGAACTTCAAGACGTGTGCAAATAAATGCCATCAAATTGTGCCTCATTACAACACCGTAAAATGAGTTGCAATTTTAGAAAGAACTATGTATAGTAAATTATAAATAAAAAAATGGTCTCCTTGAAAACCATTTGTAAACTATGGAATATTTTAAGTTCGGTTCAAAACATACATTATGTACACTTTTTTATCTTTTCATAAAGTAGGTTTCTCAATTAGCTCCCTAAGATTACCCTTTAGTTTATTTTTATTTTTATTTTATGATAGTACTTCCGTATTGGATTTTTTGAAAATTTCGTGCCAAACACCTATGATACCTTGACACTAGTGCGTGTCTAGGTAACACTGGCTAGTATTAGTCACTTGCAACCCCTATATTGCAGTCCTACTGTTGTTCAATCCAATACACATAATATATATATA
Source organism: Chloranthus sessilifolius (assembly GCA_021018995.1). Taxonomy (NCBI): domain Eukaryota; kingdom Viridiplantae; phylum Streptophyta; class Magnoliopsida; order Chloranthales; family Chloranthaceae; genus Chloranthus; species Chloranthus sessilifolius. The sequence continues at coordinate 89,577,699 of CM037593.1, forward strand.
TATATACTTTATTTCTTTATTTATTTGGGTCCCAAGGTGATCTTTCCTCCACGCAATAGTTTGGTACACAGAACTTTTGGTCAAACTACCTTTTCCATCAGTCCAAACTGTGTTTGGAAACCGCATTCAATCATTAGGAATAACGGAATCTGACTGCCCTTTTTAGAGATTGTTCCATGAGCGTCCCACTTGTAGGCCACATGGCAAAAGTGTTGGGACTCCAACTCATAAAAAAGGCAGCTCATATTGGAAGCTACCCTGGGCCAAAAGAAGCTAAGAGACATGCTAATAATGAGCTGCCAGGTGGACTGCTTTTATTGATTGGAGAACTGTAATCGATGGGGCATTTCTTGTATTGATCATGATGGTCCAAATTTTGGTTGAAATTTGCACTGAGTCCAAAAATCATAAAACCTGCTCGATGAAATTCTATTGGATGCTCCATAGAATAAAAATAAGAAAGAAGTCCTATGGTCTGATTGTTAGGATTATTCGGCAGTTGGATAGAATTGATATCAAGCAAAGGTAACTCTACTATGCTTGAGTGTAGATGATAGTAAGACTGTTTACAACCCTTTTCATCAAGGGAACCTATTTTTGGTAAACTATTGATAATTCTTCTTTTTTTAACCTTAATGTTTGTTTTTGTAATGTACAAAAACAAAATACAGGTACCTAGTCCCTGCTGATTTGACTGTCGGACAATTTGTATATGTGATTCGTAAGAGAATCAAATTGAGTGCGGAGAAGTCATATTTTCAACAAAGATACTCTAGGTATTTGGCATGCCAGGCTTAGACATGCCAATCTACAGAACTTGTGCTTGTTATTTCCGTCTCTAAAATATTGCTAATGGTTTTAAATTTCAATGTCTAACTTGTGAGTTATCTAAACATACTATATCTTTCTACTCTTCCCATATGACTCGCAGTAGTACCTTGGGTGATCTTATACTCAGTGATGTTTGAAGGCCAGCTCCTTGTCCTTTTCTTTTATGGCTTTATACATTATGTCACTTTTTTTCTGATGGATAAGTGATCTCTCTGTTGTGATCTCGGGATTGAACCTGTGACCTCGGGATTGCAATATTGTGATCTCTCTGTTGAGCTACAGGCCCTATCCAATATTATCTCAGTTTTATTGATAGTCATCCTTGATATACATGGGTGTATTACTTAAGTCTAAAGATGAAGTTCTCTCCACCTATATTTGTTTCTCTACTATGGTATAAACTCAGTTTGGCCATACCATAAAGGCTCTTATGTCGGGCAATGGTCGTGAGTATACATCCTAAGGCATTCGTTCATACGTTCAGAAGATGGGGGCCTTGCATCAATTTTCTTATCCTTACACTCCACAGCATAAAGGGATTGCGGAGCATAAGAATAGGCATCTTATGGAGGTGATTAGATCTCTACGTCATGGAATGCAAGTACCTCAATCTTACAGGTTTGTGACTCTTCTCACTGCCACTTACCTTATTAATCGTACACCCACTCATATATTAGATGGTCAAACTCCAATGCAAGTTCTTAAACTTGACAGTATTTTGTTTGAGATTGCACCCAAAGTGTTGGGTGTACTTGTTTTGTTCAGAACCTCTTACCCCACAAGACATAAATGGGATGACAAATTTGTACGTTGTGTCTTTCTGGGATATTATGGTATGTCTAAAGGGTATCACTATTATGAAACTAAGACTCGTCGATTATTTATTTCCATGGATGTCTCCTTTTCAAGGATACATCATATTTCTCTGCGATATCTTCTTCACAATCACCTCATTTAGAGTCTTCTACTGTGCTTTTGCATCCTATTTCTCCCATTTCTATAGGCCCTATCTCAGTTTCTCAGGACTCTCCACCATCTACATGTAGGTATTTTCCCTCAGGCATGTCTATTAATGATAGAGCAAATCAGTGCCTCCTCCTCTAAGTCTCAATGCCATCAGCCCACTTAGAGTTAGATCCTTCAGGTATACCATTTACCTGCACCACCTTCGTCTTTGGAAAACCCTTTTATATAGTTCCTTCTTCTACTTTTTTTTATGACCTCTCCATGCCTATTGCTCTTCGCAAAGGTAAGCGGAGTTTGGGTCTATAATGTCTACGATATATGATGAGAAGAAGGATGAAGATGGGTTTCTCTATGTCACTTACAGTGGAGAGAACACATTTGGGCTCCAGAAACTGCTGTAGTAGCCTAACTGTGGTGTTTGGGTCACACTTCATTAACGCCTTCGTCGTATCTATTGCATCTATCTATGTTGACTTCATACATGACCTCATTAATGATAATTTGTACAGTCAGATTCTGTACATAGTTTATAACGGATCTTAGAAGCTGCCTAATATTTAAAATAATTGATTTGGCTGCTTGCAGTTTATAGTTGCATGATTTTGTTTCGATTTGTGCCCCCCTGTTAGAAGTTAAAATGAAGGCCGCTCTGTCCTCCATGACCACTAATGAAGGTCAAACGTGGATTGATTTCGATGATCACTAATTCAAAATTCAAAAAACAGATGATAGGGATAAGTTTTTGAATTTAAAAAATAATAATAATAATGCAAACTACCCAACAGTCACGTGTCACATTCAAATGTAATTTTTCAACATTTTCTGGTGAATGTTCTAGAACCCATCTACGCACTTGCTGGTACTGCACGTTTTGAAGACAATAGGCTTTACCCCTTTTATCGATTGGGTACCCACGAGTAACATTGAAGCCCACGAACGACATCTCCCCTCGCTTATGGCTTCCTTTGCTGCCATCCAGCATGTACTCCATGCAATACCTCATACATTCTTCCATGAGATATTGCTCTGCAATAGACCCCTCTGGGTAGGTCTGATTCTTTACGTAATGTTTATATGTCTTCATCATCCTACACATTATTGTTTTTATTTAAAAATTAATATTTTTATATTATTAAATGAAATAATTTACCAATTATATAATCTGAATTTACCTCTCAAAGGGATACATCCATCGATATCGAACAAGTCCACAAACCAGTGCCTCCTCTGCCAAGTGCACAACAAGGTGGGTCATAGAAACAAAAAATAAAGGTGGAAAGTACTTTTCAAACACACACAGTGTTTCAGCTATGCGTGCTCTCATGTTCAATAGCTCAGTACGGGTTATGACCTTAGAACATAGGACATTGAAAAATAATGATAACTGTCGAATAGCAGCTCTTAAAGGCTTTTTTTTTTTGAAAGCATGCATCAAAAGCACTGGCAACAATTGTTGCATAAGAATATGGTAGTCGTGTGACTTCAGGCCCTTGAGTTCGAAATCCTCAAAGCTTATGTTATATTTCCAATTTGCACTGTATCCAATAGGAACTTTAAGGTTATACAAGGTTTTACAAATCATTTCTTTTTCTTGTCGAGACAAGCAAAATGGAGCTCTAAGGCAATGCCACTTGTCATTCTTTTGCACGGGCCAAAACGTTTTCCTTATCTTCATATCCTTGAGATCAAAACGGGCTTCAATACCATCCTTAGTTTTACCCTTTGTGTCCATAATAGTTGCAATTAAGTTTCTGTAACATTTTTTTCTATATGCATTACATCCAAATTATGACGAATTGGTAGATCCTACACATATAAAGTATTTATATTAGTATTCAAGGGATGTACATAAGAGATCACATTAATATAATAAAATATTTAATTTATTACCTTCCAATATGGTAAGTCATAAAAGATTGATCGCTTTGACCATGCACTATTCTCAATCGTGGACCTCTTTTTCTTCTTCCCTGCTACCTTTCCGAAGTTGGTCTGAATAGTTTCCATTTTGCCTAGTACTTCAGAACCTCTCAAATGACGTAAATGTTTTTCATGCTCTTCCTTCCCATTAAACTGTGACTTTTGTGTCCTAAAAGGATGACTTAGATCTGTAAGAAATCTTCTGTGGCCCATGTAAGCAAATTTCTTCCCATGTGATAACCATACTGAATCAACTCCTTCGCTGCAAACAGGACAACCATAATGTCCTGATGTCCTACAACCTGATAGATGGCCATATGCTGGAAAATCATGTATAGCCTACAATAAAATTGCTTTCATATTGAAGCTAGACTTTGTATACGAGTCATAAGTTTCGACACCAGTATACCATAATTCAGTCAACTCTGCTACCAATGGCTGCAAGTAGATATCAATTTCATGACCAGGACTTTTTGGGCCAGGAATCAATAGTGTTAGCATTGTAAATTCCTTTCGCATGCACAAAGACGGAGGAAGATTGTAAGGAACAATCATAACGAGCCAACAACTATAAGAATTGTTTTTGTTCCCAAAGGGATTAAATCCATCTGTTGCAAGTCCTAGACGAACATTATGCGTCTCTAAAGAAAAGTCATTCCAGCGAACATTGATTGATTTCCAACATGAAGAATCCACAGGATGATGCATGTAATTGTCATTTTCAACTGACATTGCATGCCATCTCATTTGCTATACATTCTTCTGACCTATGAGATAATGGAAAATATCGTAACTTCTTCCATGGTAATTGTTTAGTCTTCGGCTTCGAAGGATCCATTGGTTTCCATCTACTCTGATTACATGTAGGACATTTGTCCTTATTTGCATGATCTCTCCAGTATAATATGCAGTCGTTGGGGCATGCATGAACAATTTCTTGCTTCAGACGCAATGACTTGATTAACTTCTTCGAATTGTAAGTGCTATCCGGCAGAGTATTTTCCTCAGGAAGAATTTTTTTTATCAGATTCAGTAACTCCGTGAAGCTATTCTTAGACCATTGATGTTTAGCCTTCATGCTCAACAACTCAATTGTGATTGCCAATTTCGTATGGTTGGGTTGACATGAAGGATACAGAGGTTCTAATGCATATTTCATCAACTTATCGTACTCCATATCCTCTTGTAATTCATGTGGTGTCTGATCATCCTCTTCATCATGAGCTTCATTTAAGCATGCATCTAGGTCTTCTGGACGAACACGTCCAAATGTGTCATCCAACATATCTGTCAGTCTTGTGGACGTATTTTCATTTTGGTTACTAGTTGATGTACTGGGAGCCCCAATGTTGACCTTAGTTTTCATAAACTGTTCCCCGTGATAGTTCCATATTGTGTATGACTTATCTATGCCATCACAAATTAAATGCTCTGATATGACTTCTAAGTTATGCTTTCTAAGGTTACGACAGTTAACACAAGGACAAAAACACCAATCAACATCTTCATTTTGTTTTACGAATGAAATAAAGGATTGGACTCCTTCCATGTATTCTTTAGTCATGCGATTTTCCATAGCCATCCACTCTTTGTTTGGAATTGTCGAAGACATCTTCTACAAATAAAAATACACCGTAAGACAATATGAGATTAGTTAGTTAAATAAGAAGATACATAATTCTATGATCATCCTCGATATCCCTACATTGGAAACAATTATCCATAAGTGATCAAGTGAGGCAGAGAAAATGCTGAGATTATAATCTCGAAATCACCCCTCACCTAATCATTTAAGTGATCACGTGATAGGGAGGATTATCGAGATTAAACACTTGACCTTAACATCATGTGCAAGCTCAATATTGATTTTAAGGTCACCTTCTTGGGTGTGTACCACATGAAATAAAAAATCAACCATCTGATGGCACACCTATGATCTCAAGATCCATCATGTGAAAGATTGAGACGATAAAAAAATTCCATCATATGATTCAATAAATTCAATGTGTTCCAATGTAGGTGAACTCAGATTGGGTGATGGATTTAAAGGTACTCTTATTTAGAATCTTTTCTTAGTGCAGCCTACCCTATTCCCAATAATCAAGCCAATGCACAGATAGAGAAATGCAAAAATATAAGCTAGAATTCCTTTTTTATTACAACATATATAGTAGTAACAGCAAACCCTTTGAAACCCATGGAAAAGTGCTTCAAGTATACATACAACACTACAAAAATAAGGTGTTTTAAGGACTTGTCATAAGGCAATTTTTTGTAGCGGCAAGACTAATAGCAGCAGTTTTTGGTAGCGACAGGAATAATTCTGAAGGTGGGAGTTGCTATCGGAGCATATTCCCAGCGATGAACCAATTTAAGATTATCTATTAGAGGATAATTATATCTAAAGATTCACGTTTGATCTTGGTACATACTCTCTCAAGGAGTTCTGATTAAACATTTAGCCATGTTTTTGCTTCAATTTCATATAATATTTAGTGTTTATTTTCATGCGACTGAACAGGCTTCAAAAGGAGACATATATTTGTATTTAAAAAATAACACCTTCAAGGACTAATTATAGTTAAAAGGGGTCTCTAAGTCATCAATGTCCCTACCCAACCTGACCTATAAGAATGAATAAAACAGAACTGGGTCCTAAGTGACCCATTAATTTCTAATTAAATTTAAATTGAATTTGACTAACCCGTTAATATCCCCTTATCCATGGCATTTGAGATTGACCTTATCGGCCCATTTAATTTTTAACTGGGAATCCAAACTGGGCCTCACCAAACCTATTAGCTTTAAATAAAGCAGAATCTGGCCCGGATAAAAAAGTTGCATTGATTCTAATTATGGAACTGAATTTGATTAGAATGGGACCTGACTAATCCTTTAATGTCAATGAAACCGAATCAGACCCAAACTGGTCCACTAAATAAACAAGCAAAATACTTATAACTAGATTCAACCTAACAATTCAGTCATACGTGGCCCAAATTAATGGCTTAAACACCATGAATGCACAGCTATTTATAAGAACAAACAGATCCTAACTTATTTTCAAACACGAGAACAAAACTCTATGGTTTACCAAAATCAGAATGCTAATATAAAAATCTAGATTCGATAAAAGGATCAGAATACTTGCGAGCAAAGATCACAAAAAGAAACCGACTAATCCATACATTTGCTTGATTATATTCAATGAGAATCAAATACTTGCCTGGATTTTGAGTCAGCTTGGAACCCCAATGTGAGCTTACAGAAGGTGATCTACCAATCAGTGATTGCCTTGGCAGGAGGTGTGTGCTAGCTACTAAAGGACTCTGTCAATAAATAAATAAACAAATAAAGCCCTAAAATATACAAATAAACAAATAAGTAAAGCCCTAAAATATACAAATAAACTCTAGAAAATAGAATAAACCTTAGAAAAATACAAAAAACTAAAGCCCTAAAATATACAAATAAATAAAGCCCTAAAATATATAAATAAACAAATAATTAATGCCCTAAAGCATACAAAGAAACCAGAAAAAGAAAACCCAAACAGTTACAAAGAGACCCTAGAAATTTTGGATGACATAAGAAATTAAAAAAAAAAAACCTCTAACCTTTGTATGCTCGGCCGAAAGGATACCTGTTAGAGAAAATGGAGAGAAAAAATAATCGACACTCCGATGGAATGCTTGGAGAGAGTTGGAGAAGTTGGGGATTGGAAGGGGGAAGAAAGAGAGTTGTTAGAGAAGTTGGGGATTCGAAGGGGGAAGAAATAGAGTTGTTGGAGAAGTTGGGGAATCGAAGAACCTGAGATTGAATAGTATTTGCTATCAATCAACTCATTGGTAGGTTTCACATTCAGTCTTTCCCGTTTTAGCTCGGACTAAACCCACAATTAAAGCTAATTTTAGGATGCATCTCAGTTAAGCATTCCAGAAGGGGGAGCGGCTCATTATAAAATGCATGGACTGTTATATGCATCAGTTCACACATTTTCATGAAACCTCCCCACTCGAGTTATTTCTAATTTGCACCGTCTGCTTATTCATGATCTCCTGTGTTCACAATCTCCTGAGAATCCACATGAAAATACAATACACATAGGCGGTGTAAGACAAAAAAAAAAAAAAAAAACTTTAAAAACTTAAAATTTAGAATACAAATACACGTTGGTGGTGTAAAACGAAAAAAACATTAAAAAACTTAAAATTTACAATGCATCCCGTGTGATGACCAGACATTGTATTAATCCCCACGTTATGATCTACAAATTAGTCAACAGTGAAGCTCATTATTTCTACAATCAGCAGTTACAACCCCGTAACCAAAGTAATATAAAATATAAATAAAATAATTAAAAATGACAGTAAGCATCTACATATATACACAGATTTAAGCCAGAAAGTAGAATCAGCAGTTTTAAGCCAGATTTTAACTCATATCGGAAAATAATAACCAGATCGTAAACATAAAAATAACCCAGATTTTATAGGCATCTGCATACACAAAATGAAACCAGATTTTTACCCAGATCGGAAAAAAAAAATCCAAATCGAAAAAAAACGTAACCCAAATTTTATAAGCACCTGCATACACAAAAACAAACCAAACTTTGACCCACATTTTAACCCAGATTTAAAAAATTATAACCAGATCCAAAAAAATAAAATTACCCACATTTTATAAGCCTCTGCATACACAAAAAATAAAATAAGATTTTAACCCAGATTTAAAGTTTGGATGGATTTTCACCCAAGTTAACCCACATTTTATAACCAGATTTTAATGCAGAATGAAAAAAAAATAAAAAAAATCATCTGGATGTACCAAAATTCAGTTGCATACACTAAAATCCATCTGCATACAAACACCTTGAAAGAAATTAAAATACCCACAATTAAAGAACGGCCATAGACTTGCAACAGATGAAGAACTTCACAGCCATCCAATTTTAGAATATATACAAACACCCGGTTCAAAAAACCCCCACAAAATGAATTGAATGGAAGATAATTATGAGATTTTGACCATAAAAGGGTTTTAAAAAAATAAAAGGCAGCTACTAATCACTTGGTTCCTCAAAAAGCATCACAGAAAAGAGACCGAAAATTGAAGATCACCAACCTTCCTTGGGCTTTTTCCTGTAGATGGAGATGATTTCTAGCATCCAAACTGTTGGGCCTTTTATAGAAGCTGAACCAACAATTTCACTGCTTCACATCGAACAGTAAAACCTCCGTGAATAGTTTTTTGTGCACAACAACTAGCAAAACAAAGAAAACATGACCTTGAACACATGAATCGATTGGGAGAGAAGTGCGTCTTTAATGGCAGCTTAGCAAAACTTTAAGTCGAAAGGATACCTGTTAGAGAAAATGGAGAGAAAAAATAATCGACTCTCCGATGGAATGCTTGGAAAGAGTTGGAGAAGTTGGGGATTCGAAGGGGGAAGAAAGAGAGTTGTTGGAGAAGTTGGGGATTCGAAGGGGGAAGAAATAGAGTTGTTGGAGAAGTTTGGGGATTCGAAGAGGTTGAGCGTGCGTGGAGAGTTTGTTAGGAAGGTTTAATAAAGTAGATACTTTTTTATTTGCAGCCACAATCTTTGAGAGCATTGCAACCAGTCTTTTGAGGCGGCATTGGTTTGAATCAAACGTTAGAGATCATTTTTTAGGTCCATCTTCCACTCACTAGATCTTGACATAATGAGTATACCATCTGACGGTAAATTTTTTATTTCTATTTTGAAGGCATCCAAAAAAATTGAATAAAACTCATATGCATGATATCAATCTCAAACACGATTTTCATGTAACTTATGCCATATGAAATTTAAAATGCACCATCTGATGATAAGTGTATGATGTTAAGATTAATTTTATGAAAGATTAAAGCAAAACATGATCTCCATCATTTGATTCAAAACAGTCAATATGTTTTTGGCTTAGGTGCCCAAATATTTAATAAGTGCACATAAAAGTAACCTTTCCTTTATTTGTAATGGAGCGTGTAGCCGCAAATTTCTCCGACGTGAAGTAACTACAACACAATAAACAACAGTTTTAGATAGTGGATTTATTTACAAGTGTTTTTGGCCGTGGTTCTTTAAAACCTATTAATATTGTTTTTTCCTTGTTTTCACGTAGTGAATCAATTGTGTTCATATAAAAAAATGGTTACAAATGTTTAGCCTCATATAGATTGCAACCTGCCAAATTTTTAGGTAAATTGGATAAGCTAGCGGTCTCGGATGTCGTCCACGATTTGATAATATGTTTAACTTATATTACTTACAAAGAAAATAATAATTGCTATCAAACAATCATATGAAATGTAAGTAATGTATTGCAGCTACAAGTTGGTTGAATAAAGCAACCATTTGAAAGTCCACTTTGTTGACCTTATAGCTGTATGACCAATACATTGATAATAACTCTAAAGCTCACTCCCGCCGTGCCATATTAAGCGTAATGTTCATACTACGCCTAAACAGATGCCAACATCATCAAATTGCTTCCAATCATACGGACGTGTAAATAGATGCCAACATCGTCGAATTGTTTCCAACCATACAGAGGACTCCTGTTTTCCTCTCTCTCTCTCCTGAATTTCGGAAACCCTAGTTTCTGCATCTTTAATCAAGGCATCTACATTCTACAACCCATACTTCTCTGTTTTTGAGTTTCTTCTCTAATGCCTATAGCCTTTTTACTCTTTTAGGGCTTCGTTTTTTCGTCTTTAAATTTGTAATTGATCGATGGCGGCGCCTGGACAACTCAATCTCGATGAATCGCCTTCGTAGGGATCACGGAGAGTCAATTGTTTCGAGAAGTTAGAGCAAATTGGGGAAGGAACGTACTGGTAAGTAATAAGGAATTAAACCCTAGCTAATTTATATTTGTATGCTATTTATTGATGTGTTAAATATGTTGTTGTTGGATTCATGTAATTTTATTCAGTTCATAAGTTACTTATTTATGTTCATTCCAATCTTACCTGATTCGCTAGTTCTCTCCATTTGAATTTGGGTTCGTAATTAGTGGTTTGCAAGGGTAGAGTTAGTTTTTAATGAAAAATATATAATATTTTAATTAATTTTTAATTTAAATACAAATTACATGTAAATATTATATTTATAATATATGAAAAATATGAGACCCCTATCATTTAGGAGGGCCAACCCACATAAAAAGTTATGTTGAAAAATAAGGAGAGATCGTCAGAGTTGTTACTGCCATCGATCACCATTTCCCATGGTTTGTACTAGTTGGTTTAATAAATAAGTTATAAATTGTCCATTGTTTGAAATAGTTGGTTAAATAAATATGTTATAAATTCATATCAATGTATATTTTTTAATGGCATAACGCTTGATCTATCATCTATGTGCCTCTATGATTCTAAACCAGACCCAATGCTATAAGCCCATACAGATCATGGTGTATGAGAGTACTGGCATGGCTACCAAGATAACACATCAAAGTATTTTTTTAGTTACAACTGCCTTTTAAAACCTTTTTAGATTGGAACAATGTAAGAGTGTTGAAGTAATCTTATATATATATATATATATATATATATATATATATATATATATATATATATATATATTTATAAGAATCTTATGTTTATTAGTTGTTTAGGGTGATGACAATTAACTTCTTCCTTGCACTTAGTTATATATTGAAATTTGCGTTGAAAAGAAAGAGTTAGGTTGAAAATAAAGAAACGTGTAAGAGACAATCGAGAGAGAAACTGACCTGGTTGGGCAATTGGTCTTAGACGGTTTGAGAGAGAATTTTGGAAAACGAACACGAGAAAGTAGAGAAAAGGATTGGGATTACGGTACCATTATTTGCAACCTAAGTTTTTTTCCTTCTTAACTCGAATGACATGTACTTAATGTGTTAACTATTTTGAATGAGCTCTGGAAAACACTTTTAGTCAATCATTAGACAGACGAAAAGATTTGATTCTACGAATCAATCATTTCAAATTACAAACATGATCACGAGTGTGCATAAGATATTGTTCTCAAATCACTTTTTAGGATGTATGTCAAGTGCAAACAAAATCAGACCGTCAGATGGCAAGGCGATGATCTCAAGATCTGTTGTTATAAAATATTGGGATGTGATACTATTTTAATCATATGATCCGAATCAGTCAACGACTTATGCGCATAAAATCAGTATTGAGAAGAAAGACTTGGATTGAAAATAAAAGAGCATAGAAGAGAGAGAAAGAGACGTCGTTAGGCAATTGGCTTTAGACGATTTAAGACACACAACAAATCCTTAGTGAATGATAAGTGTGCTTTAGTAGGTAATAAATAAGATTTATTAAGAAAAATTTAGATAATTCTACATTGGCACCTTTAAGTGACCGATTCCCTTATATAAATACGAGTTGGGGTGAAACACAATCTCATCATCTTATCTGAAGCAATCAAAGGTTTTAAAGGGTTCTGAGATGTGGGCGCAAACATAGATACCCCAATGGCCATAGATATCAAATCCAAACAACAAAACTATGTGATCACTTATTCGCACAGAAAAGAAAACTGTTACAATTGTTTAGCCCACTTTGGACCGTGATCACTCAAAATTTTATGCAAATCGGACAATCGCACCCTGATTGCAGTCACAAATTAGATGGTTCGTTAGTAGTGACAAACAAGTTTAAATCCAATGTTGGTTAAACACCATACAATCAATTGTGTTCATATAAAAAAACGATTACAAATGTTAAACCCCATATAGATTGCAAGCTGTCAAATTTTTAGGTAAATTGGAGAAGCTAGCGGTCTCGGATGTCATCCACGATTTAGTAACACGTTTAACTTATAATACTTATAAAGAAAATAACAATTGCTATCAAACAACCATATGACACGTAAGTAATGTATTACAGCTACAAGTTGATTGAATCAAGCAACCATTTGAAAGTCCACTTTGTTGACCATATAGCTGTATTACCAATACATTAGTAATAACCCTAAAGCTCACTCCTGTCGTGCCATATTACGCGTAATGTTCATACTATGCTTAAACAGATGCCAACATCGTCGAATTGCTTCCTAGGGTTCTCAATGGGCCGGGCTGGGGTTCAATCGGCCCTAACCTGCTCGGGGCGGGTTCCTAATTTTTTCAGCCCAATCCTAACCTAGGCTACGATCTACTCAGCCCAAGCTCGACCCCTACCGGGGCTGGCCGGGTTTGGGTATTTTTTCGAACTTTTTTCCGATTATTTTTTTTTTAATAAAATTTGGTTAAACTATTTTTTTAAGGCTATTTTTTGGGGCTATTTTTTCTAATAAAATTAGGTTGGACTATTTTTTTTTAATAAGAGTTTGAAGAAGGTTAAAAATTTAATTAAATAATTATATTACCATTATAGAGGCTGAGGTACATGCTTTTATTCAAATATTTTCTTTTAGTTTGTTGGACAATGATTACTTGAAAATCAACAAGTCATCCAAATTGTGTAGCTAAATAGCTTTGCAATAGTTGTTTGAAAATGAATTAAGCCATTAATAAGTGCAACAAAAAAGTATATCCATAAGCATTCATCATTATTGCGTCAAATCAATAAAAAAAATAAAATAAGTGGAGTGAAAATATAATTTAAAAAAATAAAATAAAATTTAACTTAATCTTATTTAACTATATGAAAAAAAATTATAACTTTAAATATATATCTATATATATATATATATATATATATATATATATATATATATAGGAACCGGTTAATATATATATATAGGAGCCGGTTAGGTCCTCCATTAGAGGACGGTAACCGTCCTCTAAGATACACGTAGAGCACAAGTGGACGGTATAGATCAATATTAAAAAGAAAAATCGAAAACAAACTTTTTAAACTCATAAGTCAAAGTTTGACAGATTTCATTGATCCATATTTTACGATTCCAAAAATAAACCGTGGAGATGAGTTTTCAATTGTTTTTTTTGAATGATAATCTAAGTAATACACTCGAGCTCCACCTAGAAGCTTGGAGGACGGTGACCGTCCTTCTATGGAGGATATCAGTATATAAAGGGCCCCCAAACCTCCACCTTCTCTCTAAAGACTTCCAAACCCTCTCCTCTTCTCTCTCCAACTCCTCTCTCTCTCTCTCTTCGAATCCACTCTTCCTGTCTCCAGCCGTCAGCCGTCCAGTCCTCAGCCTCTTAGTCTATCTCTACAGCGCCTCTGCCTCTCTTTGTCTCTCTCTCTCTCTCTCCAGGCAGCGCCTCTCTTTGTCTCTCTCTCTGACTCTTCTCCCTATATTTCCCTTTCGTTTTCCATGGCGCTTCAATCGAGTATCCTATGATATTCTACAACCCATAATTCTCTGTTTTCGAGTTTCCTCTCTAATGCCCATAGCCTTTTTACTGTTTTAGGGCTTCGTTTTTTCGTCTTTGAACCTGTGATTGATCGATGGCGGCGCCCGGGCAACTCAATCTTGATGAATCGCCTTCGTGGGGATCGCGGAGCGTCGATTGTTTCGAGAAGTTAGAACAGATTGGGGAAGGAACGTACGGGTAAGTAATAAGGAATCAAACCCTAGCTAATTTATATTTTTATGCTATTTATTGATGTGTTAAATATGTAGCTGTTGGATTCATGTAATTTTGTTCAGTTCATAAGCTACTTATTTATGTTCATTCCAATGTTACCTGATTCGCTAGTTCTCTCCGTTCGAATTTGGGTTCGTAATTAGCGGTTTGCTAGGGTAGAGTGAGCTTTAAATGAAAAATATAAAATATTATAATTAATTTTGAATTTAAATACGAATTACATGCAAATATTATATTTATAATATATGAAAAATTGTACTTGAAAAGTACGAGCAGTGAGTATGGATACTTGGTTAGGCATGTGATTCTCTAGAAAAAATTTGGAAAGGGGTAGAGTTCTGGGACCCTTTTTCCACATCTGAACAAAGGGAAAAAAAAATCTTAGGTAAAGAGGCCGGTTTGAACAAAGGGAAAAAAAATCTTAGGTAAAGAGGCCGGTTTGCTACTGCTGGGCAAACCGGAGCGAACCAAACCGTGGACCGGTACACAGTTCGCTGGGGAATTGGGTAACCTTGGTTCATTAATCTTTTCTCAGACTCCATTTCACATAAGGACTTAGTAATTTGTTATGATATGCCTATTGCAAACCAAAGAAATTTGGTGAATAGCTTTTTCATAGATTTTGATATTGCTCTGCACGCGGAATTTTTCAATAAGATTGTATAGAGTCTTGGCTGTTGTCCCCCTCAAGAGGATGCAGGAACTGTGGAATGGTTTCTATTGGGGGAGGGATTTTTAACATGATCCATATTTTGTGGGAGAAGAGTGGTGTTACCAGGATTGCAAAACGACTTAGAGGTTTCGTTGGTTTTGTTGACATTCTGATGAAAGGGGGCCCAATTTACACGGTCCAATAAATAGAACATTCCAGTCATGTCTCGAATTGACAAATTCCTATGCACCCATGAATCAAAATCTTGGTTTTCCGATACGTATCATCCACCATCAATACCGTGGCGATATGTATCAGGTATCACTGATACACTCAATGTATCGGCAATACAATGAATATATTGATATATACTGGGTATGTATCGTTGATATTTGATACATACCCAATGTAGTGTGTATCGGTGGCCTTCGATGCGGATAGTATCGGACGACATATATCGGTATCGTCCGAGATTTTGAACCATGTATGCAGAAGCTCTTGGCAAGAACATTTTAACCCATTGGTGTTGGAGGGGTTGTTGAGACCCTCCTTTGACCACATATTGATAACTATTGAGTCCAAAAAAGAAGAGTTGGGACCAACTCCATTCAGGTTTGAGAATGAGTAGAAGATCCGAGATTAGGAGAGGTGGTGAAGTCTTCTTGGGAAAAAGGAATTAAAGCAACACCAAATCGATTCATTGGCAAACTCAGAGGTTGAAGATTGTCCTTCGGAAATGGAACAAAGAGGTCTTTAAAGAGGTTAGCTTCTAGAAAGATGAATTGTTGGATTAGATCATGGCTCTTCATAGAAAGGAGGAAAGTGGGTCTTTGACACAAGGGAAACAAGACCAAAGGTGTGAATGGTAAAAATTATAAAGAAGTAGCCCTAAAAGAAAAAAAAAATTTAGAGGCAAAGATCAACGGTCAGATGGATAAAGAAGGGAGATGTGAATGCTAAATATTTTCGTAATTTTGCTAATGCTAGGAAAAACCATAGTGCAATAAGTCAGGTAGCTGTAAATGGAGTGAAGTAAAAGGCAGAGATCAGATGAAAGCAAAAATGGTGGATTTTTCTCAGCATCTGTATAGTGCAGATGGAATAGAAACCTCAGTTGGATAGCCTTGATTTTAAGATCATTGATGAAGGAGCAAGTCGAGAGTTTGTAAATGAATTTGAGGAATCCAAATTCAAGTGTAATAAAAGACTATAAAGGGGATCATGCACCGGTTTCAGATGCATTTACCTTGCGTTCTATCAGAGATGTTATCATGTAATTTTCTCGGATTTGTTAGAATTTTGTAAGGAATTTCAGAGAAAGGGCATCCTAGGGGGTGTTACTATTGCACCTTTCATTTCCCTCATTCTAAATGAAAGCCAAAGCTGGCGATATTTAAGACACTCACCAATAATTTGGTGGAACATTTATATAAAAATCCTTCCTAAGACCAGTATTGTTTAGGCGACGCCATGGCGCCGTAGCTCGCCATAAACTGGCTAATGGCGAGAGGTCAACAAATGGCGACGCTATGGTGCCGCCATACCGCCATGGCGCCACCATATTCGCCATATTATATATATATATATATTTATTTATTTATTTTTTTGAGAGATAACTTTTAATTCTAACATTATAAGTTATAATACTTTTAATTATAACTTTATAATAACTTTATAAGTTATATTATAATACTTGAGAGGCGTATTTATAAAATGGGCCATTTTACCCCTTTATATACTACAAACCTTTGACATTTTATTTCTAGAGGACCAGATAGCTGAAGGAAGAAAGAAGAAAAAAGAAGAAAGAAGAAAGACGAAGAAAGAAGAAGAAGAAGAAAGACGAAGATCGCTAAACCCTAAAATCTGTATTCTTTTTTTTTTTGCCCTAAAATTTGCCCTGAATTTTTTTTCCCTACTTTATTACCCACAGATGCCCTAAAATTAGCCCTGAAATCTGGTTTTTTTTTTTTGCCACAACTGCCTTATAAAATCAGATTTTAAGCCACAGTGCCTTAAAATCTGTTTTCTTTAATTTTTTTCCACTTTATATTAGCCACAGGTGGTGTATATATATATATATATATATATATATATATATATATATATATATATATATATCTGTTTTTTTTTTTGCCGCAGCTGCCTTAGAATATATATATTTGCTCTCTATTTATTGATATTTGTCTATGCCTGATTAATTAGTTGATTTTTTTTCTTCCTCTAGAAAAAATATATGTACTAAAAATAGTAAAAAACAAAAAAAAATAATATTAATGATTAATAAATAAATGGCCTCGCCATGACATTGCGAGCCTCTTCACCTTGACCTCGTCACAACGCGTTAACTACCTTGCCTAAGACACTTGCAAATAGACTCAAGCGGGTGATGGTGAGCATTGTTTCCTCCTTGGAAGGTTCATTTGTAAAGGGCAAGCATATTTTAGATGGCTCAATGTTGGCCCATGAATGCATTCACTTGATACAAAAGGCTGATGATCTAGGTGTTGTATGTAAGATTGATGTGGTAAAGGTCTACGACTGTGGGTTGGGCTTTCCTGGTCTATTTGATGCAGCGTATGTGTAACGCCTCAAAATCCTAACACGAAGTTCGGGGTGTTACCCTTAAAGATCTGACAACAAAGGGTTAGTTACACATGACAATGCATTACATTTTTTTATTTAAATAAAACAAAATTGTAAATTTTTATATCATTCAAAATCCAATACATGATATGCAAAATAACTGTAACTAGATACACTCGAGTCCGCATCAACTACGACTATCTACTCCTTTGATAACATGATTAATACAAAGTAAATCTTACTATATCGTTCTTCATGTAGACTTTCCTGGAAGTATCCCTTTACTGTTGCTTTCTTTTCCTTTAATATACATGGTTCTCTATGTAGATAATTAAGGGATGAGTGGTAATCCACAACTCAACAAGTCCTATCTCTCTTAATCCTCAGATTTACTTAATTAGGGAGGAGATAGGACAGACTGTGAAATACTAATAGAAACAAGAGCTATAGCACATGATCGTCTATAACGTAGCATGAGGAAATACAAGAATGAGTATCAAGAAAACAAGTGTCGACATCACTTGAATGAAAAATATGCATACCATAAGGACAAGATTTAATTTGAAAAGTATTAGTATCAACATCACGTGAAAGGAATTCATACCTAACTTTGAGAATTTGTGTATCAAATTTAATTACCATCACATGCACATGAATTTTATTCATGTTATCTCGATACTTCACTTGACTTTCATCTCATTTCTTTAATTAAATCAGTAACTTAAATAGTTGAACCAACATATAGTGGTTGGCTAAGAAATAGCTAAAATCACTGTTATGTGGCCTTTGGGCATGAACACCGGATGCCTTCGTCACTTGATTTATCATGTCATATATCGATATTTTCATCACGTGTCACGTGTTTACTGCTGGTATCACTTGCATATCGCGGATGAATCCACATCATCATGAGTAGCTGTTATCCCTATCACTTGCATATCGTGGATAAATCCACATCATCACGTGTATAGCTCATGTCTTTCGCCGGAGCATATGGTATTCCATCAATCATTAAAGCATCATCATTACGCGTAGGTAACCTAACTTTACCATATTTCACATTTACATTTGTGCCTTACAATAGCACAATGACTTATGGGTTTATGGCTTATGGCCATAATGATCGTATCATGTGTTTTTTCTTCTTATTATTGATTCAAGTGTTTCTTTGCAAGACATATCATGCGTCCTATCTTCATATTGCTTATTCAAACTCTTCATAAAATATATGATTCTTTAATAATTCTAGAAAACACATGCTTATCCCTTTAACATACAACTTGTAGCATCAAATCATGATATTTTCGCACACTAAACATGTAGTCCATAATCAAGGTGTTTCATTACATGCCACATGTAACACCTATTCATGGAGTTCCATCACATACCACATATAGTACAATTTCATATATTTCATTATATAAGACATGCAACATACATAAAACAGAAGCAAAATCAACACTATTATACTAGTGCTGTAATAGAAACAGGTTTAGATTCAGATTTATATGGCAGCCGAGATTGTCTTCAAATTTTAAACAAGAACATGCTTAGAACAAATAATTATGGTTAATAATAATGAAATAAAAATCATGTTTTTTGGGCTAGAAATCATCTTTTGGAAAATGACTTTTGGAACTAATTAAATAAATAAAAAATCTGAGAGAACTTGCCTAGAAGTACTCGGATCCGTGGTTGGAGTTGCCTTAATGGTTGTACACACATAATTTACTAGTTGCACACCTTTTTTTTTTTTTTTTTTTAAATATTTTAATTTTATGAAAATGCTTTTAGAGTTCTTAAAAAATTACGGAAATTCTCTAGTGTGGAAAATTATCAAATACCTTTATATTTTTCAATAACTACGATTTTTCCCTCAATGTAAAATTATAATTTTACCCCTAGGCAATTTTGGAAAATACCAAAGCAGTCCTTAGGGTAAAGTTCCTATTTACCCCACCTTTTCTTAAAATTACAAAACTGCCGCTAAGGTTAAATTAAACCAATTTGCACAAAATAATTTTTAAAAAAATCCTTAAGTATGTTTAGGCTTCTAATTGGAAAGAAAAACACATTATTAGCATATCAATGTTTTCAGATGCGAAAGGCGAAGGCGTAGCATTTTACCCTTCCCCGAGGTGAGGCGTAAGCCTCAAGGTGAGGAGTTAGCCTCACAAACTTAGAAAAATAAAAAATATATAAATAATTTTTTTAAAAATTTACAAAAAATGGTAAATATTTTCTAATAATTTGTTAAAATTATAGAGGTAGAAAGATGACTAAAAACATCCTGAATTCGGCAAGTAATACCAGTGATTCATAGGGGCCACTTACGATAATCACATTCAAAGTTTAGAAATCAAAATATATGTTATAACTTGGAAGTTGGAAGTAAACCAAAAAAGCTTGTAGCTATACAGGTACTTTGTAACCCAAAAACTGCAATTTCCAAACAACACATTCAAAGTAAAAAAAGATTGTTTGATTTTTTCCTATTCGAATTAACCATTATAAGTTTCTAATATAGGTCATCTTCCTCTATTATATCATCATCTTCATCCTCTATCTGTTGTTCGAAAGCTCCATCTCCATGACCCCCATGATTTCCGCCGCCTTCATCATTGCCTTCACCCTCCATATCATCCACACGAGCAACACTCTTTCCTTTGCCTATAGATTTTGCAAAGGCAATAGTAAATTACTACTGAGTAATAGTCAATCAGTGGATCCAACTAATTATAAATTAAAAAAGTCAAGTTTACTTAAATAGCGTATGCCTCTATGCGAGGCATATACCTCAGACATCGAGGCGCATGCCTCACCTATTCCTCATGCACAATGTGCCTTTTTATACTCCTTGTGGCGATTTGGCTATGCCTCGCCTCTAGGCACACTTCCAGGCGTACGCTCCACTCGCCTTTTGAAACCTTCACATCATTAATGTTCGGGATATTACAATATGGGTTTGGTGTCAAATAGAGGAAATGAATGCTAACATGCCATTCCACCCCCAAGTTCCCAATTCTGATTGAAATTGGTTTCTTAGTAGCTTTAAGGGCCTACACCAGAGTGATCCACTGTCTTCTTTTCTATTTGATATGGTAGGCGATGATGCCCTTAGCAGGTTAAGGATTATCGTTGTCTACCAATGGTCTTTTGACCAGTCACTAGCATTATTATGATGAGACCTTAGGGTTCTGTAGTGCGCCGAATGAAGAGATTCACAAAGTGTTGGGGATATTGCTATGCTATGAAGTCGTTCAGGTCAGATGGTGAATATTAGGAAAACCACGTTGATGGGAGTTGGTATGAAAAACGAGGACATCAGAGGAGGACTGGAAAATGCATTGATTATGGTTGGGGAGAGCTCCCCTCTTCATATCTGGACTTACCATTGTGTATTTGGACGCCTCACAAGTCTGTGGGATCTGGTAGTGGAAAAGGTGGAATATAGTCTTACGGTATGGAAAAGAAAGATGCTGTCAATTGGTGGAAGGCTTAATCTCATCAAAGTTACACTTTCTGGTCTTCCATTATATTACATGGCGATGTTTTAGTGTTCTATAGCATACTTATTAGAATTTTGAGCTATTAGAAAGAAGATTCTTGTGTAGTGGTGGTGGCTCTAATAGAATATATCTCCCGATTTATTTGGTGTGGCATGTCTCCCAATGGCAGATGGTGGATTGGGGATTAGTCCATGAAATCAATAGGGCGCTCTTGGCAAATCGCTTTGGAGATTAAGTGAAAAGCCAAACTCTCAATGGGCTTCTTAAATATGCTTCAAATATAATATTAAGAGGCAAGGCTGGTATATCCCGGAAGGCATCTCTTATCGAGCCTCTGACTGGTGAAAAGGCGTACTCCAATAATGAGAATATTTCGTATATGTGTGGTGCTCTCGGTTGGCGATTGCCAGAATGTAAAATTTTGGAAGGATGCTTGGAAAGGGGAGCTTCCACTATGCGATATATTTAGAGCTGTCTTCAGGCTTACTAGTAACCCAAAGGCTTCATTTAGTGACTGGATTCCTCTTATGCGAATAGGGTGTGGAACATCCAACTTTGTTGGAAACTAGCGGAGACTGAATGCGATGAATATATCAAGCTGTTGGTAGCATTTGGAGATCCTATGGATCAAAGCATAGTCACAAAGTCGGGGTGCAACAATAATTCAACAAGGGATCAATTCGGGAAAATTCTGACAAGTTAGGGAAAATTGGGTAAAAAGTGGAGAAAAAAATAAAATAATAATAAACAACTAAAAAAATAGACAGATATCGTAATATATATCAAGTTAGAAATAATGTTTTTAACAAATGAAGTAAGCTATAATGTGTTCAATGAAAGGCACACATAATCTATGTAACCGCATAAATGCATGATTCGTTACAGTTAAATTCAGTATCCAACTGATAGCTAGGTCCCTGATGGATTTCAGCATCAGACAAGTAGGTGACGGAGACGCCGATTTTGTGGACATCGAACCCCACATTGTGGACATCGGTTATGGACCATATCGAGTGTACCGGCGGCGGAAGAAACGGGATGGAAACCAGAACCGGGCGTAAAAGCAATCAGAACCGAGCATAAAGGAGGACATGAAGGAATGCACAGTCGATTGATCGACCCCAAGCTTTGATCGATCGACTGCGACTAGCGGGATTTAATTTTTGGCGACATTCTGTTTCTCAGTCGCGATTATATATATATATATATATATATATATATAATTGATCGATCGAGTACCATTTTCGATCGATCGATTAGAGACTCGAGACTTATATATAGTTATATATATATACTCAATCGATCGACTTTAGAATCGATCGATCGAATTTTCGCGTAAAGGGATTTCTTCAAAATTCGGAAATGGGTTTTTGGGGGCATAGTTGAAACCATGAACCTTAAGGTATTGCGATTATGCATTGATTTTTGCTTAGTTAATTCAGTTTAATTTTGGCAAAACATTCATTTTATATTCATTCACGTAGTTTAGGGTATTGTCCTGCGTCAGTTTTGGTATCAGAGAATTAGGTTTTAGGTTAGGGCATATTGTGTGACATTTTAATTTATTGCATTTGATTTCAGTTTTGTTTGTGCACATCTAGTGTTTAATAAAATTCTTCTTTCATTGTTAGTTCATATTTGCGTGCCATTTTAGAACCCGTACTAGTAGTTGTGATCACCATGGATATGAGAGAGGTTGCTTGATGCCTTTAGGGACATCAAAGCCGAATTGAGTGCGATCAATGATTGAATGGCTGCCGTGGACCACGCCCAAAGAACCTTGAAACTTTCATTGATAGGTTGCTAAACCGAATTAATCAGTTAGAAGAGGAGGATGATTACTTTGAGCAACACTGTGAGAGTGATGGCTCACGCTTCGAGCGCAACGGTCATCAGAATGATCAGAATCAGAATCAGAATCATCGGGTAGATCATCGTGGAGATGACTACGACCCTGATGGGAAACTCCTAAAAATTGTTCGAGTTGAGTTTTCAACCTTCGCTAGAAGAATGGACCCTAAAGTCTTCCTCGATTGGTTGTCCGATATGGATCATCACTTTGAGTGGTACAATATGTGTGATGAGCGATGCGTTAGGCTCGCTAAAATGAAGCTCATTGGTCAGACTCAACTCTTTTGGGTCAACGTCGAGCGCATAAGGATGACCGCGGGTTGTGCTCCCATTACCCTTTGGGAGGACATGAAGGAGCGACTCACAGAGAAGTATGTTCCTTCATCATACTACC
Source organism: Chloranthus sessilifolius (assembly GCA_021018995.1). Taxonomy (NCBI): domain Eukaryota; kingdom Viridiplantae; phylum Streptophyta; class Magnoliopsida; order Chloranthales; family Chloranthaceae; genus Chloranthus; species Chloranthus sessilifolius. The sequence goes on from CM037593.1 coordinate 89,600,991, forward strand.
ATCGATCAATGACAGAATTTACGCCAAGGTAGTATGCCTGTAGCCGATTACATTGGCAAATTTGAAGAATACATGATGAGAGCCAAGGTATCAAAAATCCTCAAGCCAGTCTCCCGATTTCACACCAGATTGTGATTTGATATGCAAAAAGAGTTGGTCTCTCACCCCATTGAGTCCCTCGATCAGTGTTACATCGTCGTTCAAGACCTTAAACGATATTTGAAAATGACAGTAGTGAGACGGTCCGAACCTTATAGCGGTCAACATCGTACCCTAGAGGTGAGACCACTGTTGTCATAAGCGATCGCGTATGCCATCTTAAGCTATAAAATCGCATAACCCATCATGGCTTATGCGATTTTGACATTATGCCATGGCATAATGCTCCAAGCACTTAAATATTTTTTGCTTTTTAAGGTCCCATTGCCTCTATAAAAGGGTGGGTTGGGTCCTCTACTCACACAACTATTTGGCTTAAACTTCCTCTAATCTCCATTCTTTACTCTCAATCTCCTCCCATCATTCCTATCTAGTTTTTTATTTTATGTTATGCTTTGTAATCTCTTTTTAGTGAATTAAATTGTTGTAAACTTAGTAATATTAGTGTTAGTGTGTTACAAAGCCTCAAAGGGAAAGTGATGCGGGACGCCAAATTCAAGAGCCATAGTTTCGAGCCGCAACAAATTTTCCAGCTAAGAAGAAGCGGAGCGAAAACCAGAACTAGGCTTGAAGACGAAAATTCTGGAAAAGAGATCGAATACAAGACAAATTCGATCGATCGAATTTAAATTTCGATCAATCGAATCCATATTTCGATCGATCAAATGTTGACGGTGATATTCATAGAGATGAATTTCGATCGATCGATTTTAAATTTCGATCGATCGAATTTCAATTTTGATCGATCGATTTTCAATTTCGATTGATCGAAATCGCGCTGAGCAGTTTTAGTTGCTTTAAACTTCTAAATTCGAACTTTAGTTTTAAGGGTATATTTGTCTTTTAGTTAATATTCGTTTTAGGGTTTGTTTTAGCCTATATAAAGGCATTATAAACACTTTATTAAGAGAGTTTTTTTATTGAATGAAAGATAGTTGCTTTTGTGCAAACCCTAGAGAGTTTGTGAAGAGTTTTCAATCGAGGGAGTGAATCCTTCAAACCTTGAGGAGTGAGCAATCGCTTCTCGTGCGACTTGGTGCGAAGCCGACACACAGCCGTGGTGTGAAGGTTCGGAAAACCCTTGGTGTGGAGCCTTGGGATCTATCCTTTTATTTTGTCTTTTCTCTAGTTATCAGGTATTAATTTTCTTTCTTTCCATTGATAAAAGAACAAAAATCCTAAAAGAATCGTATTCCTGATATCCTTGATTTCCCTTTTTTAAACTATTTATTCAAGTTTCATCTCCTTCAAAATCCCCAAGGAATCAAATCCGATATTGCAATTATCGCTTGATGCCCTAAACTAGAACGAATTCCAAGTTCCTTCATCGGAGTCGTTTTTCTAGATCGGGAAGATTTCCACACATTCAGACGCTTAAATGGATTAATGTAAATTGTTTTATTAATTTCAGTGAATTAATTTTATGTGTTGCTTGATTTGAATATTTCCGCTATTCAATTCATTCTAAAAATTAATCCCAAATCCGCATATTAGGGTTTTAGCGTTTGTCCCGCGTCAGAAAGATCAAAGATCAAGATTCAAGAGTGAAGTAAGCTTATAGTTCTAGTCTTTTATCAATCAAGTGACCCAGATCAAGCAAGCAAACCTTTTGGGAGGTTTGAGTTTTATTATTTTTGTTTAAAAAATTTTTAATGCAAGAATGTCTAATTTTTCCCTACTAGAGACTTGAATACTTATTGCTATTTAAAAAAAAAAAAAAGTATTCCATGGCTTAAGCGATTAAGTGATTCGCTTAAGCGAAATGCAGCCAAATCACTTAGCATGGCTTATGCGATTTGACAACATTGAACTTAATGTGGGAAACCCACCTCCCAAACCCACACAATCCACTTCCACCAATGTGCGGTTTGACAAAGGAAAGGGTGTGATAGGAGAGTCCTCGAGGGGGGGGGGGGATCTCAAGTCAAATGTTATAAATGTCAAGGATTGGGACACTTTACCGCCTAATGCCCCCACAAGAGACTCTCAAAGGAATCTCTACATTGAAGGGGAAGGGAATGAGGATGAAGGAAATTTCGAGGAAGAAGTCTTTGAGCCGAATGTCGCACCAAGTGATGAAGAAGGTGATGGCAGTGGTCGTGCTCTAGTTGTGAGGTGTGCCCTTGCACAACATCAATGGGATGAAAAAGAGGATTGGCGTAGGGAGCACATCTCCCACACCTTCGCCACATGTGGAACAAAAAGTTGTAGGGCTATTGTGGATAGTGGGAATTGCACTAATGTGGTGTCAACACACACCATCACCCGCTTATGGCTTACGCCCAAAGCTCACCCGAGACCTTACAAAGTTGCATGGGTTGACTTTTCATCCATTCTCGTGTCACAAAGGTGTCGCGTGCCAATTCAATTGGGCTCGTATTCCGATACCTTGTGGTGTGATGTGGTGCTTATGGATGTGGGCCATATCATTTTGGGAAGGTCGTGGCTCTATGACATGAATGTAACCATTTTTGGCCAATCTAACTTGTGCACATTCATGTATAAGGGCAAGAAAATTACTATAAACCATTTGCCTCCCAAAGCACCATTGACCAATGAAGTCGAAAAGAAGGGCGATCAAGCTAAGACTATCAATATTGTGAGCCCTTCGGAGTTTGAGAAAGCATCGTTAGGTAGCTTGGTGTACGTTGTCGTCGTCGTTGAGAGTGCTCCTGAGTCTGAGGGTGAGTACCCCAAGGAGGTTGAGCTGATCTTGAACGAATTTGCGGATGTCTTCCTTGAAGACTTACCCAATGAGCTCCCTCCCATGAGTGACTTTTCGCACGCCATAGACTTGGTTCTCGGATCTACCCTACCAAACCTGCCTCATTACAGGTTGAATCCGGTTGAACACGCTGAGTTAACTCGGCAAATCGATGAACTCCTTCGGAAGGGGTTCATCCCAGAGAGTGAGCTCGTGTGTCGTACCTGCACTACTACACCTAAGAAAGATAGTACTTGGCGCATGTGTGTGGATAGCCGAGCAATCAATAAGATTACGGTTAAGTATCGGTTTCCCATACCTACGCTCGATGATATGTTGGATATGATGGTTGGTGCCACTATCTTCTCCAAGATAGACCTTAAAAGTGACTACCATCAAGTCCATATCCTCCCTGGTGATGAGTGGAAAACCACTTTCAAGATCAGAGATTGTCTTTGAGTGGATGGTCATTCCTTTTGGGTTATCTAATGCATTAAGCACCTTCATGAGGCTCATGACCCAAGTGTTGAGGTCGTTCCTAGGCACATTCCTTGTCGTGTATTTTTACGACATCTTGATTACAGTCATGACAAGGAGCAATACCTGGTCCACCTTAGGCTAGTTTGCGAAACCTTGAGGGGAGAAAAGCTATACACGAATTTCAAATGCACATTCATGCAACGATCCGTTGTCTTTTTAGGATTCATTGTCTCCGCCGATGGGATGGTTGAGGACCCCGCGAAGGTTAAGGCCATTGTGGAGTGGCCCGAACCTCGGAATATTCATGAAGTCCGTAGCTTCCATGACTTGGCCACATTTTATTGTCGCTTCATCCGGAACTTTAGCACCATCATGGCCCCCATTACCGATTGCATGAAAAAAGGGGAGTTTCAATGAAGCAAAGTCGTGACGAAGGCTTTTGCCGAGATTAAGGAGAGAATGACCAGTGCGCCTGTCATGCGTCTACTTGACTTTTCCAAAGTCTTCGAAGTAGCATGTGACGCGTCGGGTGTAGGTATAGGGGGAGTGCTTAGCCAAGAGGGTCACCCCGTGACCTACTTTAGCGAGAAACTTAATGAGGTGAAGCAAAAATACTCTACCTACAATAAAGAGTTCTATGCGGTCGTCAGATCTCTTTGGTATTAGAAGCATTACCTAAGACTGCATGAATTTGTGTTGTTTTCTGACCATGAAGCCTAACGCTTCCGGGCTTCCCAAAAGAAGTTGAACCCGAGGCATTCCAATACCTCCAAGGGTTCACATTTGTGTCGAAGCACAAGGCTGGTGCTGAGAACAAAGCGGTTGATGCGCTTAGTCGTCGGGTTGCGACTTTGCATGCTATGACCACTGAGGTCGTCGGATTTGAGCAACTGAAACAAGAGTATTCCGAGTGCCCAGATTTCGGAATGGAATACGTTGTTCTCCTCGATAATCCGACCAACACTAGCTCCAAGTATACCCTGCAAGACGGGTATTTGTTCAAAGGTAATCGCCTATGCATCCCTCTCACTTCATTGTGTGACTTCCTCATTTGGGAGTTACATGCCGGAGGGATTGCAGGCCATTTCGAGCGCAACAAGACCATTGCGCTCGTTGAGGATGAGTTTTACTGGCCTAGCCTTATGAGAGATGTTTCGCGGGTTGTGAAACAATGCCGTACATGCCAAGTAGCCAAATAGAGTAAGGCTGGTTTGTACGTCTTGTTGCCTGTGCCACACACCCCGTGGCAAGACATCTCCATGGACTTCGTGCTCGGACTCCTCAAGACTCCGCGAAAGCACGATTCCATTTTTGTGGTAGTGGACCGATTTTCCAAGATTGCCCACTTCATACCCTGTTCTAAAACCTCCGATGCAGCTTATATCACAAAGCTATTTTCAGGGAGGTTGTGCGTCTCCATGGGTTACTCAAAACTATCGTGACTGATAGGGACGTAAAGTTCATTAGTTATTTTTGGAAAACATTGTGGCACATGATGGGTACCATGCTTCAGTTTTCAGCGGCCTGTCACCCTCAAACTGATGGCCAAACGGAAGCCACCAATAGAAGATTAGGTAATCTCCTACATTGTCTTGTTGGTGATCATGTTAGGACTTTTGATTCTACATTGCCAATAGCTGAATTCGCGTACAATAATTCATGCCTATAGATCATCGTCAATAGGTCTATAGGCATGAGTCCATTGAGGTTGTACATGGTCATAGGCCTAGAACACCACTTGATTTAATACCCATGTCTGCATTAGATCGAGTGTCCGAGTCCGCAGATGCATTCGCACAATATATTCACAATTTGCATGCCGAAATTAGACAGAAAATTAATTCCAGCAATGAGCAATACAAAATATCAGTAGATGCACATAAGCATTTCAGGGAATTCCAAGTAAGTGAACATGTTATGGTTCGCAGAGCACGACCACTGCCATCACCTTCTTCATCACTAGATGTGACATCTGGCTTAAAGACTTCTTCCTCAATTTCCTTCATCTCCATCCCCGTCTCCTTCAATGTAGAGATTCCTTTGAGGGTCTCTCGTGGGGCATTAGGCGGCAAAGTGTCTCAATCCTTGACATTTATAACATTTGACTTGAGAACCCCCTCGAGGACTCTCCTATCATATCCTTTCCTTTGTCAAACTGCACATTGGTGGAAGTGGATTGTGTGGGTTTGGGAGGTGGGTTTCTTGCATTAAGTCTCACCTCTTCGGTATGATGGTGACCGGTATAAGGTGCAGACTGTCTCACCACTGTCATTTTCAAATATCGTTCAAGGTCTTGAACGACGGTGTAACACTGATCGAGGGTCTCAATGGGGTGAGAGACCAACTTTTTTTGCAAATCAAATCGTAATCCGGTGCGAAATCGAGAGAGAGTGACTTGAGGATCTTCCATACCTTGGCTCTCATCACGTACTCTTCAAATTTGTCAATGTAATCGGCTATGGGCATACTACCTTGGCGTAAATTCAGCCATTGATCAAGGAGGCGATAGTAGTATGATGAAGGAATGTACGTCTCTGTGAGTCGCTCTTTCATGTCCTCCCAACAGGTAATGGGAGCACAACATGCGGTCATCCTTATGCGCTCAATGTTGAACCAAAAGCGTCGAGCCTAATCGATGAGCTTCATTTTAGCAAGCCTAACACATGTTGTACCAGTCAAAGTGATGATCCATATCGGACAACCAATCGAGGAAAACTTTAGGGTCCATTCTCCCATCGAAGGTTGGAAACTCAACTCGAACATTTTTGAGGAGTTTCCCATCAGGGTCTTAGTCATCTCCACGATGATCTACCCGATGGTTCCGATTTCGATCATTCTGACAACCATTGTGCTTGAAGCGTGGGCCATCACGCTTTAAGTGTTGCTCAAAGTGTTCATCCTCCTCTTCTAACCGATTGATTTGGTTTATCAACCTACCATTAGAAGTTTCAAGGTTTCTTTGGGTTTGCTCCACGACAGCCATTTGATCATTGATCACACTCAATTCGGTAATGATATCCCTTAGGGCATCGACAACCTCTCTCATATCCATGGTGATCACGACTACTAGTACGGGTTCTAAAATGACACGCAAATATGAACTAACAATGAAAGAAGAATTGTATCGAACACTAGATATGCACAAACAAAACTGAAATAAAATGCAATAAATTAAAATGTCACACAATATGCCCTAACCTAGAACCTAGGCTCTGATACTAAAACTGACGCGAGACAAAACCCTAAACTACGTGAATGAATATGAAATGCATGTTTTGCTGAAATTAATCTAAATTAATTAAGCAAAAATCAATACATAATCGCGATACCTTAAGGTTCATGGTTTTCCTATTAGAAGATCGTGTGGATTTGGGTAAGGTTCAGTCCGTGCGTTAGATCCGTTAGCTTCGCGGAAGGAAGTCCTAGAGATAAAACTCTAGCCGTTTCCAGATTAGGGCACTCGTAATTCAATGATGGGATCGCTGGTTTTCTCCGGGGTTTGATGCGGAATGGATTATGGTTAAGGTGAGGTTCAAGGTGTATTGAATTGGGTCGATTCAACGGTTCAGATAAAAACTAGGGTTTTGATTTTCAGAATATTTGAAAGAGTAATGGCTGAATTTAGGGTTTATGGGAAGGAAAATAAAACAAAAAAAGAAAGACATCAAAGATTTAGTAAATGATAGATTGTGGGCTTCGCACCCTTGGCTTCACACCAAACCCTTCTCGGGAAGAAGATTCACTCTTCGAGGAAACTCATCTCAAGTTCCAAAAGCAAAAAGCTCTTTCATTTAATAATCAATAATCTAACTACATTGTTTATTAAAAGACCTTATATAGGAGGCCTCTAAAACAAAAGAAAATGTTAGAACAAATACTAAAAAAAGGACAAGTATGCTCCTAAAATGATTTCCGTATTTTGGCGGAGCTCTATTTCGCGTAAATTCGATCGATCAATGTGAAACTTTGATCGATCGAGTATATATATATATATATATATATGAAACAGAACATCACCAAAATTTAAATCCCGCTAGTCGCAATCGATCGATCGAAGCTTGGGGTCGATCGATCGACTGTGCGTTCCTTCATGTCCTCCTATATGCTCTGTTTTGATTACTTTTACGCCCGGTTTTGGCTTCCGTCCTGTTTTTTCCACCGCCGGTACACTCGATATGGTCCATAACTAATGTCTACAATATCGTGTTCGATGTCCACAAAGTTGGTGTCCCCGTCATTTTCTGCATTCCACCCTTTGAGTTCTTCAAATTTATGAGTTTCACAGATAACCTGAATCAGGTAGAGCCCTCCACCGTGTATTCACGCAACAGGTTATAGTCAGAGCTCTAAACTCTTCATTGCTTAGCCGTATGTCTCAAAACGGAAAGGGGTAGCCCCATCTCGAACCACAACTTGAGCATGAGTGGGATGTGATCAGATCTTGGTCGAGGCAGACCTTAAATAATCACACCCGGATACAGATCCCACCACTCCATGGAGCAGAGGAACCTATCAACTCTACATATGGTGGGCTCCTCTTGCATGCTAGACCAAGTAGAAACACCCCCTGTTGCATATCGAAATCCATCAATCCACAGGTATGAATGAATTCATTGAACAGCCTCATCCCATTTCTATCAACTCAACCTCCATACTTTTCAGTTCAGCCTCTCTCCACCCCCCCCAACACACCACACACCTGGGGGCATTCCATCTATTTGAATAGCTAGCTCAAAAAGAAAGTCGTCATCATCATTCGGCCCATATACCCTGTAAAAACCTGAACTTTTCCATCAGATTTGTTTCTCAACAGAACAGAAACGGAGGAGTCTTGCACTTCAGCCTCAGTCCCTCCTAAAATGTAGTTGTTCCAGGCCATCACATTGCCTCCAGAAGCCCCCACCCCACCGAATCCAATCCCTCCCATCCCCTGGTTATTTCCCCCCAAGCACAGAAGACACCTTTCTACCGGATGTTTCACCCTATTTCGTTTCTTGCGAGGTAACCACTACCGAATTCTGAGACCCTATAAGTTGTATCACAGTAACCCTTTTATTAGTATTACATAACCCTATTTCATTATATGAGCAGATGGCCTCTAATTTTTATGCATTGGGCAGGTATTTGTCAATTGCAAATCCCTTTCAGGATAAAGTTCTTTGGCTAGTGTGTTGCTTGGGGTAGAGTATTGACAGCTGATAACTTGATGCCTAAAGGTGAAGTAGTACAAATAAATGCTTCATATTTAATGGGGATGGGGAGTCCGTCAAACATGTATTCTGCCCATTTGCCCAAGTCATTTATAATAATTTTATGGATAAATTTGGAGTTGATTATTGCTTTCTAGGTCGCCTGCGAAGAGCTTCTATCGAGCTGGGGAAATGGTCATCTGTGCTCCAAAGGCAGGGTTGTGCGGAAGATCAACCCTCTGGCCATCGTGTGGTGGTTGTTGGAGAGAGAAGTCCAAGAATTTTCTGAAACATCAGACATAAGATCGAGTAGGTGTCAATCCTTGCCCAAGATAAAAAAATCAAGAAACCCACATGAAAATTATGAAAATGAGTGGTAAAGTGAGAAGGAAATGTGTTACTTAGAATGAGGTGGGAAGAGCTTTCAGTTGGGTAGAGGTTTCAGCCGAGAGAGGAGTGAATTTGAGAACAGCTAAAAAACTCTTTAAACCAAAACCCATGTTAGTCTTTGAATGCCCTTCCCTCCAACCAATACAAAATATGATCAAATCGAATATAGATTCAGTGGAACATCAATTACCTATTTTACAACAATCCATCTCCAATCTAGCCAATTGAAATGTACCCACACATCTGTCCGTTCAAATTCCAACTCTTTCGAACTTGGAAAATACATTGCATACTTGAACTACCTTAGAAATCACACCGACTCCGATCAAAAAAAGAAATCACACAGACTCACCAACCATCGGTGTACAAAGCATCAAATTTTTAGGGCCAAGGCCTGACTGATAAACCCTAGAGGGAGATAGAGAGAGGGAGGGAGGGAGGGAGGATTTTTTACGTTACCCTGTGGGGAAAAAATCTCGATTAAAGCTTTTACATATTTGGTGTGCCAGCATAAAGGAGTATAACACTAACTCAGTGGTAAAAATTTCCAAATGAGGGAGGGATTCTTTTAAGTGAAGTGGTTGTAAAAAAAAGGGCGTGGGTAGTATCACTTTGCTTAATAAAAGGTTTTGTTTTAGCAATTACATGGAGCTCTATATCTTGTTCTTGATTACTACTTAGCTCCATTTACAATAATTTCTTTGTGCTATTCATGGATGATTGTGAATTTGATGAACTCCAGTGCTACCCTAAACAGTGTTTTCTAATGTGCCTTGTCTGAAATTGCAGTCAAGTATATATGGCTAGGGAAATCATGACAGGGGAAATTGTTGCATTGAAGAAGATACGAATGGACAATGAAAGAGAAGGGGTATGCGCTCTTCTTTTCCTATTCATATTATTACTGCAGTTAGTACTTATTAATTATGGTCCGCTGTGGAAAAGTTAGAACTGGGAGACTACAAAAAATAGTTGTTTCATCCGATGGGTAAATATTTTGTATTACCATATCATATGACTGGCCTTCTGTGTTTTTCTGCAGTTCCCCATAACTGCCATACGCGAAATCAAAATTTTAAAGAAGTTGCATCATGAGAACGTAATTCAGTTGAAAGAGATTGTAACTTCTCCAGGTTCCATTTGACTGTTCATGTTTTCCTTTTCATTTCATTTGCTAAGGGGCTGTTTGGATGTACCCCATGTCACGAAGAAGATGAAATATTTTGTCCAATTTCTGAATTGGGGCTGGTTCTCATGTTTTTACGAGAACTTAATGATTTTAACCTCGATTGGCTGGGGCACATTTTGAATGACAGGCGTAATGAATGTTCATCTAAACAGCCACTCAACAAGTAACTTAGGTCCAACATAAGCCTTACTGAACTTATTAATGGTTATTGAAAATGTCTTTTCAGGCCCCGAAAAAGATGAGCAAGGAAGACCAGGTGCGTTTTTCAACATCACATGCAATTCAGTTTTACTAATTTTACTGTTATGAAGTGATCGTTTAGCCACCGAATCATGTCAAAAGCTGACTACGAGCATGGATTTTTGGATTCTTAAATCTGTAGATATCAGCTTTTAACAGGGTGTGATGGATAAAGGGCGCCTCATAACCCTATGAATCCGACGAAGGTGTCAATACAATTTGTGCATTTCTCCTCATCATACATAATATATAGTGTATGATAATCTTCGAGGACTACTGTATGATTTAGCGGCCTCACATGGCTAAATATTTCTTTTGAAGTTTCCCTGCCATTGCTGCTTAATATACATTTATTCTTGGAAGGAATGGTCTCATGATACTTATATTTTCTTGGGAAATTCAGATGGTAACAAGTATAAAGTTAGTATCTACATGGTTTTTGAATACATGGACCATGATTTGACTGGTCTGGTAAATGGTCTCATGTTACTTATATTTCTTGGGAAAATCAGATGGTAACAAGTATAAAGGTAGTATCTACATGGTTTTTGAATATATGGACCATGACTTGACTGGTCTATCAGACCGTCCTGGGATGCGCTTTACAGTTCCCCAGATCAAGGTATCACCAACTCCATATGGCTTAAAGCAATTTCAGCTCATCTGATCATACACTTTGATTTGAGTCTTGAAACATTTGTTTTTTGATTTTGCCTTGTCAGTGCTATATGAGGCAGCTGTTGACAGGCCTTCATTACTGTCATGTTAACCAAGTACTTCATCGTGACATCAAAGGTTTAACATCAAATATCAAGTTACATTTCTTCCTGCATCAAATTATTTAGTTTTGAAGCCGAGGTGATATCTATTCTGTGTCCATCTGTGCAGGATCTAATCTTCTAATTGATAATGAGGGGAATTTAAAGCTTGCAGATTTTGGCCTTGCTCGCTCATTTTCCAATGATCACAATGGCAATCTTACTAATCGTGTTATTACTTTATGGTATAGGTAAAATGTCATGCTTTGATTATCGGCAGGTAGAAATGTCAATTTCATGTAATTAAGTTTCTTCTTTTCCAAGAAATATGCATTGCTTTCCATTTTTAATTGGTTCAGGGTCGTAATGGTTTGGACAGACCTCCAGAGTTGCTGCTTGGAACTACGAAGTATGGTCCAGCTGTCGATATGTGGTCTGTCGGTTGTATTTTTGCTGAGCTTCTGCATGGGAAACCAATTTTACCTGGAAAGAATGAGGTAAGGTGTTGTGTCCTTGAACATATATTGGCTAAATTGGGAAGTTAAGAATTTATTGATCCCTTTTTGGTTTTCTTGTTGGATTGATCCTTAATTTTGTGCATGGGAAACCAATTGCACCAGGAAAGAATGAGGTAAGGTGTTGTGTCCCTGAACATATATTGGTTAAATTGGGAAGTTACGAATTTATTGATCCCTTTTTTGTTCTTCTTGTTGGATTGATCCTTAATTTTGTGCTGTTATATTATATCAGATTTTTAGGACTGCTCATGTTTGATACATTTACTAGGATCCATTCTAAATAAATTTGTTCTGTCACATCATATTTTCAGGACTCGTCACGTTTGATACCTTTACTATGATTCACTCTAAATAATTTGGCGTATGACTTATATAACCCAATGCTTTATATAATTTGCTTCCATGTCTTCCAGAAAGCATTGGGGACTAGAGAGGATACCTACGAAGTCTGGATTATGATGGGTGAAAGGAAGCTTTTTTTGGTTCATCAATTTGTTCAACAAGATATTGAGAAATGCCCAAAGAATGGAGAAATGGCACTACTGTCCTTTTGATAGGATATAAAGGGGATATTTAAAATTGTGGTAATTATTAATATATTAAACTTATGAGTCATGCTAGGGAACTCTAGGAGAGAATAGTAGAGCAACGTCTAAGACAAGTATCAACTATTTTTTAGAACTAGTTTGGATCTATGCCAAGAAGATAAACAACTAAAGCCATTTTCTTGCTGAGACAAGTTATGGAGAAAAGTTCAGAGAATTGAAGAAAAATTTACGTAGGGTTTCTATCTATTTGGAGAAAGCCTATGGTGGATAATCTGGTAGACGCTAAGGAGGAAATGCATTGTTAATAAAATATAAAGGAGCAATAACTTGTGTTAGAGCTACGTGTGGAGAGACAATGGAGTTCCACATTGGGATTGGTCTACACTATGGACATGCTTGGAGTCTTTTTTTTTTTGTTTCCATTTCTTGTGGATGAACTTACATAAGTAATACAAGGTGAGGTCCCATGTTGCTTGCTGCTTAGACATACAAGGAAACTAGTAAATGATAAATTGCAATTTGGAGAAATGCCTTGGGATCAAGGGATTTAAAAATTATATCAAGGACTGAATACATGGGGTGAAAATTTAATGAACACAAGTGTCTGAAAGATGATTTGATCAAAAGAGAGAACCACCTAGTGCCAAACTATGCCATAACTTTCAGTATTTGGGCTCAACTTGGTAATGCATTCGAGGAGGATATCTTAAACAAAATCAATGAAAGGTGGGTGAAGTGGAGATAAGCAAGTAGTTATGTGATCAATGATTGCCACAGATCGAAGGGAAGCAATAGTATGACTTGCATTGCTGTGTAATGCATAAAGTTGGGCTATGAAGAAGTGACTATAAGACAGTGTTCATGTGGCTGTGATGCATATGCTGAGGTTGATGCATGGATTAGAAAAGATAAACTAGAAACAACTATATAAGAGAAAGTTTAGAGTGGATCCAATTATGGAGAATCATCAAAGAATGTCGCTTGAGATGGTTTGGGAATGCCTACCGAAGTCTCGAGACAACCCCTATATGAAAGGTATGAAGCAACATAAGCTTAAGGAAGGAGGAGAAGAGGAGGACCAATAAAGACTTGGAAATAAGTATTGAGAAATGACATGAAGGATTGTGGAGCAAAAATTTGGCCCTAAACTGAATTGAGTGGAGAAATAAGACTGGCAAAACTGACCCCCAAATAGATGGGACAAGGCGTTGATAAGGATGCTTCCATTTCAGCAGGTCATTATTTTAAGTAGAGATAATTCAAGTGGAAGCCCATGAAGCATTGGTTTCCATACAAATTAAATTATGTTACATTATCTATAAATCATCAAATAAAAAATAGAATAGAGATTTGTTTGATTGTTCTGGAAGAAAAAGGCTCTTCTCTAATAAATTCATCTGGTGTTCTTCATGATGGCTATCTTTTACTAACAACTTTTTCTTGTGATATTGTTATTGGATAGCTATGTTCTATTTTCTTCCTTCGACCTTGAGACTATACTTCATTGGAATCTGGGATCCCTCCCTATTTATTTTTATTCATGAACTCTACCTCAAAAGAAAAGAGGATTCTTAAGCTCTAATGTGTGCTCTTGAACTTCTTGGGGAGAAAAATCTTGTTGATTTTTATGGTTAGTGGTTATGTGGCTTGGACAATTCATAGGGAGCCGAAAATGTAGGCCTCTCCTGGAATGGTCAATTCTAGTTCTCCGTTCTCCTATTGAGGCGGTGAAGGTTGGTAAACTTCCTTGAAACTCCGCTCAATCCTTTTCTACTAGTAGTCGAGGATGGTTTGGGAAGCTTCTGTATCGAAAATTTGTGAGACACTAATGCCTTTTTATTTGAAAACTCAATCTTAGAGGATGAACATCTGTTTTTGGAAGCTTCTGGAACAAAAGTAAAGATTTTCATTATAGCTCACGAGAATATGGGAAAAAGAGGGAAATTTTAATTTCTCTGAAAGCCTCGGAAGAGTCCCTAATTCTTTTAAGGTTCCTAGATGTGTGGAAAACATTGCTTTATCTATTGCTATGATGAAAAGATTCACACAAAATTAGGGAAAAGTAACGTAATTAGGTGGATCCAAATAACCACTCGTTTCTTGTAGCAAAGGAATGTGCATATATTCAACCATTTAGTTCAGAATCATGCAGATTTATGAAATTAGACATATAAAAATATGGGAGTTTATAAAAAAAGCATTAAAAAATGTGAGTTTATGTATACAAGAATAGGGGTTGTAAGGAATAATGAGAAGATGGAGTAAATTTCTATTCTCGTTATAGACATGTTTATTGCTGTGGAGGCTTGGGTTTTGATTGTGGGAGATCACTATTTGATAAAGGCTTGGGGCAAGATATTTTGGTCTTTCAGACGACGACCATTTGGCACCAATATTGAACCCTAAGAGTCCATTTCCTGACCATCTTTTCTATGTGGTTATGTTTTTGATGTGGCTATTGAATAGTTTTCCCAAGAGGGGTGGTGTTTGCTTGGTGCCTTTGGAGTCAGTGATGTTGAAGTTGTGTTTGCTGAGACCTAGGCCTTCAGTTCTTCTATTGGATAGGTTACTCCAAAGATGGTGTTAGAAGCAAATCCCTCATGATCGTTTCATTGTTAATTTTTGTGGTGGTGGAGGTTCATTGAAAAAATCCTTTGGTCCTACAGAATGTAGCAATTTATTGTGGTAAATTAATGTCATATTGCTAGATAAAATTTTCTTAATGATTACCCAAACTATACTTGATGATAAATATATTACTTCTTAAAAAAATATATTACTTCTCTTCCCTACTTTGTTACTTTGGTATATGATTGTCACGACATGAAATTTTCATGGGTATGTATTCCATGTAGAACAAAGATGGAATATTTGGAGTGTAACGTCAGTGACCAAGATAGCTTGGAAGACGTTTCAGTTAAAATAGCAAACCATTTCGTGTTATCTTGTTATAGATTTCGATGTTTAGGTCCTACTATACAATCATGTGGTGGTTTTGAGAGACATCTAAAATAGGATCAATGGAGGCTGGGCAAGATGGCGACGGTCGAGCGAGGTATTGTGCAATCCAAGAGTCCCACTTCAATTAAAGGAACATTTTTATAAGATGACAGTAAGATTTACACTACTTTATGGTGCAGAATGTTGGGCTGCATAGAAGTGATAAGAAGATAGAATACTTATGGCTGAAATGCGTGCTAAGATAGATGGTTAGTGTAGTACGAAAGGATAAAATTAGGAACAAGTATGTAATAGAAAATCTAGGGTGGCTCCGATAATGGAGAAAATCATGGAATGTTGAAATGGTTTACGAAGGACTGAGATGGTATAAGCATAAGCATGGGGTCAAAATCTTGGATTATCGATACGTATCGCTTAGGGCCTTGAACGATACGTACTGGCCGATACATTGACTCAATGTATTGGCCAATATTTTTTATTTTCGTAAAAATTTGAAAAAAATAAAAAAAATCTTTAAAAATGTATTATTTATTTAAAATATTTTCAAAATTTAAAAAAGGTATGTACCTATTTTTTTTAGCTTTGTACCTAATTTTTTAGCTTTGTACATAATTTTTATATGTTTTCGAAGACATTCTTGGCTACCGGAGGGAAAAGAAGAGAAGACAAAAAGAGAGAAGATACAATGAGGAGAGAGAAGCCGATGAGGACATCCGATTCAAGCAACCGCTTATAACATATCGGAGGCGAAAGAAGAAGCGTAACTTATCGAAAGAAGAGTAACTTTTAATCCCGTTACTTTTATGTTTGGCCTATTTTGAAGTGTCAAACGAAGTTGGATTGATGCGAAATTGATCATATTTGAAAGCTTATCAAAGTAGCTTTTCAACGAGTTAAAAATTGAGCAATTCTGACAAGAATTGAAGAAGTTATGATCAGTTTTCGGAGGCTGCACATAAAGTGACGAATTTCAATAATCCTAATTGAGTTATGATTAGTCTCTTTTATTATTTTATTTTAGAAAGTAAGAGTTGTTCCTTTTATTAGAAATATGATTAATTTCCTTATTGTTTTAGGATTTTATTGTTTTAGAAGAATTATGATATTTCTTTTATTTGAATTAGGAATTAGAGTTATACTAAGATTTCTAATTTTATGCATTGGTTAGCCTATTTAAAGGCTTGTAAACACTTTTATTATTAATTTTTGGTGAATGAAAATTGCTTATGCAAAATTGAGAGTTCTAAACTTTCGTAAGGGTGCGATTCTCTCAAAACGGAGAGCGCTTCTTCGATTCCCGCTTGCGGTTTGGTGCGAGGCCAACTCTTCTTCCATCTCTATCTTCTTTAGATTTACGGTTTGCGTAAGTAGCGTAATCCTAATTATTTTATTGATCTTATAAAAGCCCTAAAACAATATTTTGTTCATCATTAATTTTATTAGCCTTTTATTTTCGTTTGGTATCAAGAGAACCCGCTTGCGAGTTCGTTCGACGCCCTAAAACTATCAGAGATCTAGCCGTTCATAAGAACCTTAGTCTTCTAGATCCGCGAGAGGGAACACACACTAAAGTAACGCTATTTTGGACCGGAATTAGATCACCTAATTGAATTTCTAGAATTTTTCGCGGCAATTTATTATGAGAAATTGTTATTTTTTTATTGATTAAATTAATTTTAATCCTAATCTCAGCCCTAACATTGCATTTAGTAAGTTCCCGCATCAGAAGCATTTAAGAGAGAAGACAAGAAAAGGCTCATGGATACCTTTCTAGTAAAAAAGGGGGCTTAAATTTTATTTTGAATGTATCAGACGATACATTCTATGGTAGCTTAAGGCCTACCCTGGGATTGCTATCGTTGAAATGGGCGAACAACATGGAAATTTCATATGCCACCAAATTAATCTCTCTAATATCATATGTTTGGTGAACCCATGGGGGGCAAACTACTAAAAAGTTCTCTTGTTTCTTTCTTTCCGAATTTCCCAAATATTGCCGATGGTAGCACTCTCCAAAGAATTTGGAACGAAATTAACAAGGTTTGGGGGTTCCCTCAAGGAATGATTTCTGTCTTTTTTATAAGGTTGGTAAAAGTTTCCCTCATGATGTTGAAGAGGAATGACAATAGTAGATCCCCCCGCCTTGCCCCCTTAGAGCTCTTGAAAAAACCGTTGGTTGCCCCATTAAACCATAATTGAAAACCAAGTTGACAAAACACATCCTTTGATCCACTTCCTCCATTTTTGACCAAAATCAATTCTGCTTATATAGAAATTCCTAGTTCACCTTGTCATATGCCTTCTTCATATCCAACTTGCTAATTATGCCTAATATGCGAGTCTTAGATCTAAAATTAATACTCACCGCCCATCCAAAATTTGCTTCATGACACAAATGCACTCTAATTCTGGTCACCGTTTTGATTATTTTAGCTAACACTGTCAACGATAGTTTATATCGACTTTTTTTTTTCCCAACAAGCTAATAGGCCTAAAGTCTTCTAGTTTTCTGCCCCCACTTTCTTTGCTACGTGGTGGCTCCCCCGTCCCTTCCTTCGATCCACTGCCTTTCCTTATTCTTTGGTTGATCAGGCCCTATCACCGCCAAAAAGTTGCATTGATGCATTTTCCTACTTTACCTTCCGCATGGAGCTCCACGTACACTTCCAAAATTTCCTTCATTTACAAAATTGTAGGGTGAACTCATTAGGCCAAGGTGCCCTATTTCCAATAGCAACATAAAGTTCTTTATGGATTTCATATTCTCCAAAATTCTTCCCCATTTTTCTCTATCTTCCTATTATAGTGACTCGAAGTGTACCCCATCAATTTTGGGGCATGACCAAAACTGTATTTCTTCACCAATGCGGCCGCAATTGCCTCATTTTCTTCTGTCCTATTCCCATCCACTAGCAAGTGCTGAATAGTGTTTACTATTGTGCGGGCATTCATGATACTATGAAAATTCTTTGTTTTCCATCCCCTTCATTTAGCCATAATCTTACTCTCGATCTTTGCTGCCATCAGATTTGTTCCTCCTTGACCTTTTGTTTATATTCTTTTGATAATTGATCTCTTTTTTTCTCAGTCCTCACTAGTGAGGGTTCCGTTGTCCTCCTTTAGACCTAACTCGTGAATCCTCATTTAAAATCTCTTTCAGTTCCATTTTAACACTTGTTTTCTCCATTGCTGTATTTATTTGTTAGAAGTGTTAACTTAGTTGCATATCTTTTCTGCTCATTGCCATTTGAATTCCATGAGGCCCACCAGAATTGTACTAAACTACAGTTCAATGGCTAATTCTCTTCTCTACCCTTATTGCACGCAAATTGACCTAGTCTACATAAGGTTCGAACCTATTGCCCATCAGACCATGTGCAATTTGTCCTCCCTCTGGAATGTCTACCATCTCAGTCTACCATAAACTGCCCATACTAAAATTCATTCTACACTCACCACTTTTCTCGTCACAAAACCTTACTACAGTAAAATACATCCTCCCCCGCACTAACCACTCCCTCAAATTTGGTCATTGGGCCCTACGCTGCACTGCATAGTGACCAAAAACGCTTTTGTTTGAAACAACGAAAAAAAATGTTTTCTTCTGAAAATTTCACGTTTTTTCCCCGAAAAACACGTTTTAAATCCATTTTATTCAGAAAAATGTATTTTTCCCGTTTAAAACCGTGTTTGGTCGCAACATATATATATATATATATATATATATATATATATATATATATATATATATATATATAATTATTATTTTTAAAATTTTGAACTTTCTCCCTTTTTTTCTTGAGATTGCTGAAACTTACTTTTTTCTTATATTTTCGGAGCCGTTTTATTGCTGTACCTAGACTTGGTCACTGTGCACTGCAGTGGATCCCACATTAGATCCTTGTTACTCTCTTTCATTTGATTGACAATGAGAATTTCCCCACTGTCACATCCATCCCTTCCAAATATTTATTGGCCGGCCCAAAATATTAAAATTCCACCTGCCAAACTTATTGCATCCCTGCTTTTCCATGCCCACTAAATCCCTTGAACAGTCTTACTAACTTCTCCCACTATACGTGCATCCCATTTGTTTCCTGAAGTACTACAACATCAGACCTTGTTCCACAGACAGAAATTTTGGACCACTTTACATTTATCTGCATCCAACAAACCCCTCACATTCAATGATAAAATCCACATCGATATTTGCACATTCCCATATCCTTAGGCTTCCCCCATATTACTTCACACCCATTTCCCTTTTATATTTCCTCTGCTCATAACAAACCAGAGACATTTCATCAATTGCCTTTTCCCTTTCCTGATAATCTTCAAACCTGCTTTATTTTCCAATGCCACGAATAATTGTTCTGCCATTTTTTCGTTCCTGTGAAAGGGAGTCCAATTTTTAAAAAGACCAGGGTAGACTAGCCTGCATCTAATAAACAACTCCCCTCCACCCTCTCTTTCGAACCTGGGTAATTGAGTCATCCTGCCATCTCATGATCAAAATCTGCCCCCGCTTTCTTCACTGCCCTTGAATAAAAAATTACCCTGCAATGATTCATTTGTTCCAATACAAATCATGCAATGTTCCTCCTAGAGCACTGACCATTTCCCCACTTTTAACAATTGACCAGGCCGGTCTCCTATCTGCTACACTGACCATCTAACCATCTCCACAAACCTTAGAATTTGTTTGGTTGACGTAACCCCTTCCTACCTACACAATCAACGCGGAGCTAGTCAATAGACATTGCGCTCAATCGGAACAGTGGATATGTCGAATGTTCTTTTATTTTGATATAAAATTGACACTTTCATTGTTTTTTCGAAATTTGGTGAGATTGCCAGGTCTGATTAATTTGTGTCGTTATAATGTCCTCACCCTTCATAGAGCACACTAATGCTCTTTTTATGTGTTTTCTGTAGCCAGAGCAATTGAACAAAATTTATGAGCTGTGTGGAGCTCCGGATGAGATCAACTGGCCTGGGGTTTCCAAAATTCCCTGGTATAATAATTTCAAGCCAACACGGCCAATGAAGAGACGCGTCAGGGAGGTTTTCAAACAGTAAGTAATGCTATATATTTTTCAGCATGTTTTATTATTGGCTATGCCATTTCTCAGTTGGAGTTAAGAACTTGGTCCTATGTCATGCTCCTCTAATCATCAGGATATGAAGTCGTTAAGTATGGACTATAGGAAATATTGTTTACTCTATATGGAAACATATAATTTTCCTTATTTTGCTTGACAGTTTTGATCGTCATGCTTTGGAGTTACTAGAGAGAATGCTCACTCTCGATCCATCTCAGGTAGCACCATTTTGTTAGCTTATTTCAATGAATAGATTCGTTGAATTAATCATTTATCTGAAGTATGTGCTGCTGGTTATATTCTTACATATCATACTTGAATGATTGAACGTTTACTGGGAATATAAGCCAGCATCTTCTTGATCTAAGAGATTTTTTTTTGCTTGGTAACAAAATCTAATAAGAGAATTTTGAATTTCATATGTATCTATTCACGACTTGGTGTAGCAATAACCATTCAATTAATTGATTTGAAGAAACACTCTGTAACTTAAACACCGGCACGTTCTTGTTGTTGGGCATGAATGTAAAGATTTTCCCCTTTGAAATGTGTTACACATGCATGTGCACGTGCTTACATTGCATGCGGGAGGGAGAAATAGGACTTGCAAAGCGGACCCAAAAGATGGGATAAGGCTATGATGATGATGATGTGTTCATGACTTATTCGTAAAAAAGAATAAATCTCATTTTAATCGTGAATTTTTCAAAAAGGTGCTTTTTAAAAAAAAAAAAAGTTACAAATTTTGCTATTAAATTGCGATTATTTATAATTTTTTCAATTAATCAGGATTTTTCAATATATATTTTTCATAATTTTTATTCTTATGCAATTTAAGAATAAAAATTGCATAAGAATAAATCACTCTATGAAGACTTGTGATGGAAGTATACCATTGTACAATAGCATTCAAGGATTTTGATTTGTGACAACGGCTGTATTCATTCGTGGTCAATTATTTACGGCTTATCCCTTTAAAGGTTTCCTAGTTTGTGGTGCATAAATGATTCCACAGCATGATGAGTTTCTAAATGTTTGATCTTGAAATTTGAAGGTACTAGAGTAGGAAAGTGATGTTTGGTTTGTTAGACAGGTGATTTTTGATATACCTTGAGATAAAGGGCCAAAGATTATTAGGAGGGAATCCTGTGGCTGGAAAATCAACCATAATATAGTTTGGAGTGTTTATTGTTGTTATTATTCTTAGTATTATTGTTATTATTATTATTATTATTATTGTTATTATTGAAGTGTTGGTATTATTATTATTATTATTATTATTATTATTCATCACCTATCCCAATCTATTTGGAGTTGGTTATGCAAGTCTTATGTCTCCACAATCCTTCATCTCTCTCTCAATCCTGCTTCTATTTTTTCAATCCTTCGTACAGTGGTCATTTCATGTCTCTGTTGGACATGTCCAGACCATCTCAAGCTACATGCTTTAATTTCTCTTTTCGTGAGGCTACTCTGTGGGGCTACTCTTAAACTCTCTTATATACTTGTTTCTAATTTTATCCTTGTTACGAGTTACGACATGCATCCTCCAAAGCTTTCCTTAGGTCTCCTAAGGTAGGTCTCAACATACACATATCACCGAACATGGACTTTGTCTTCTATTTACTCCGTAAGCCAACACTCTGAACTATATATCAATGTAGGTCTTTCTTAAAGAAGGCCGTACCCAGTGCACAAGGCTCCCGCATTTAGCAGGGTTTGGTAGGCAGCCTTACCTCCAGTTTGGACTTTGGAGAGGTTGATTCCAGGACTCGAACCCGGGACCTATCGCTTTGAGCAGACAGCACCTGCCATCGCACCAAGGTCCAACCTCTAATGTAGGTCTTACTTCCATTTTGTAAATATGTCCTATCAATTGATGTAGCACTCGTTGATCACACACATGCTGCTTGCCTATCTCCACTGTGCCCACCCTGCATTGATTTTGTTTGAGATGTCCTCGAACCTACCATCAAGAAGTGCCGTAGAGTTGAAATACTGAAATCCATAACATTATGGCATTAAATGTTGTTCTCTATTACTATTACTATTACTATTATTATAATGCTCAAGAAATTGAACTCAGATTGGTGCGCTTTTCCTCATTTCTTATTACTTCCAAGCCTCGTTAGATTTTTCTTCAGGCTAGGTGGTCTTTAGAACACAGTACCTTTTTTTATTTACACCCAGACTGATTTGGCTTTTCGGGTTTAAACTTTATTTTATCTCTGGCTTTTACTTTGCTTTCTGGTTTCGTTTTTTTAACATTGTCCTGTTAGATTTTAAATTTTCCAAATTGTGAGGTTTTTCAATTTTCAATTGTTAAGGTTTAATGTATATTATCTTTGCACGTATGAATGATCAATCATCCTATTACATGGCAGATGTTGCATTAGTAAATTATGCCTCTGATGCAACTTGATGCATGTAACTTATTGATTTAGCTCGGCCCATGTTATAGTTGATAGCTCGATAGACAATGCATCAAATGACTCTTATTCATATAAATTTTACTAGATGGTTCAGTATGATGAAAGTCAAAGTCAAATATATTAGGGATTGAATAAAAACTAGTACGTACATACACATTTATGCTTTGGAATAAAGGGCTACAAGAAGCATCTATAATTGAGGCTATGAGAAGCACCCATTTTAGCCCACGTGGCACATATTTTGAGCAATCCAAGTCATCAAAGTTGTAGCTCATATTGGGAGCTATAATTGCCCCAAAAATATTTGCCATTGGGGGATTTGAGCTGTCTGATCTATGTACTCTAACATAGATGATTGCGCACGTTTGTTTACGAGTCGATATTAAAGCGCTCTAGTCCTCTGATTGGATCGTTACAATACTATGAGTGTTTTTTCGCTGAGTGTGGTACAAGTGATGGCCATACACATGAACCACTTGAAATGATCCAAGATGTATGCCACATGCCCTATATGAGTGCTTTTCATGGAAGTCGCTGTGTAAAGCGGTTATAAGAGTTCGGTCCTGCACATATCACATTATCCAATTTTTCATTCCTGATTCCAGTGTTTCTTTTTCATTGTTTTCCTCTATTATTATTATTTTTATTATTTTGTCGTCTGTGTTGTGTGCGCTACGCACATGCATGCACATGTGTAAGTGGGTGCAAAAATGGTGATCTATGCTCGACTTCACTGCACATGGTGATGGATGTGGTTTGACCATTGCACATGGATGTGGGCCTGCGGTGCCTACATGTCCTAACATTCTCTGAAATCAGGCGATGGTACAGTCTACGCTCTATATTCCAATACCATCCGATTGTGAATGGAGGAACTGATGGAGAGTCTAGGAACATCCAACTTATATATGCATGTGACACTTGATTAAGTTTCTCTAATTCTATATTTCTTTCTCTTTCCTCTTTGTAGAGAATATCAGCCAAGGATGCACTAGATGCAGAGTATTTCTGGAACGATCCTTTACCTTGTGATCCCAAGAGGTATGGTTTCCCGACACCTATGCTCCTATTAGCTCTTTAGAACTTTAACCAGGAATACTTTGTTGTCCTTCAACTTCATCTACTTGTCTTCCTAAGTCTAAACCCTAATACTAAGTTTCTTAACTTTCTTACTCCTGGATGTAAAATTTTATTGGGTACCAGTATTTGCAACTGAAAATTTGGTCTCAGCAGGCTGTTGCGGGTTTATGCTGTTAAAACCGTTGACTGCCTTGAATCAGATGATGGAGATTTTTTTTCGTCCCAATCTTCTACGTAATCGATCTTGAGATCATGGCGCACCTATCAGACAATTAGGTGTTGATTTCACGTGGCATGTATCCTCAAAAGTTATTGTGCTTATGGGCGCACCATGAGAAGCATTATCGGGTCATTTTTGGGGATGTGTTTCACAGGGAATCAACATCTGACCGTCTGATCATGGTATGAAGCTCTGTTGTGTGGAAGATTGGGATGAAAAACGATCTCCATCATTTGATTCAAGGCAGTCAGCAGTTTAACGGTGGAAGCCCATGGCTGTGAATCCGGAGCTTGTTATACCTTAGTACATTGTCCTTGTATAACGTGCATGAACTGAGTGCCAGCGGCTGTAGCATTTTGGTCCACAACCTTGGTTATTCCGCTGATTTTTTGAGCACCAAATCAGTGAAAGGTCAAAATCTACTTTTATTAATTTGCGTGCTTATAAATAGCAATGCATCTCCTTGAAGCGTGACCATTTGGACAAAAGCAGAAGACCAGTGTGCCACCGCTAGCACTCGGGTCAGGTATCTAATACCAGTTCGGTACATAATATGCAACCTATCTTCCAATCCTACTTGTATTCGTAGCACGCAGCGACGCGTATGTGACATGTCAGGTACCCAAAACACCAATTGTCATCAACAAGGAGAAAAAATCTTGGTCTTCCTGTACACATTGGCCAACTCCAAAAGGAGAAAAAATCTTGGTCTTCCTGTACGCATTGGCCAACTCCAACAAGGAGAAAAAATCGGGTCTTCCATAACCGATACGTATCGGTTTCATCCAAAATTTTGATCCATGGTGAACAATCTATATAACCCGAGATGTAGACTAAATGCCCAAAAATATTTGATTGTTTTGATTTTGGGGCTGTCACCTGTGGTGGCCTTCCATGAGGGAGGATCTACTCATTCTCTACATGTACGGTAGGCGATTAATTACCTCCTTAAGTTATCGATTACTAGGCATACATAATCTTATTTCTGTACAGAGTTATAGAACTTTCAATTCCTTCGGATTGGACAATAACCTTTCTTTGATGATACAGCCTACCCAAATATGAATCCTCTCATGAGTTCCAGACAAAGAAGAAGCGGCAGCAGCAGCGGCAACATGAGGAAAATGCGAAGCGGCAGAAACTACAACACCCGCCACAGCACTCCCGCTTACCTCCCATCCAGCAGACTGGGCAAGCTCATGCTCAACTCCGGCCTGGACCCAACCAGCTCATCCACAGTACCCAGCCAACTGTGGTTGCAGGTCCAAGCCACCACTACGGAAAGCCCCGAGGTCCGTCGGGGGGTCCAAACAGATACCCACAAAGCGGAAATCCTAGTGGGGGTTACAACCCCAACCGTGGAGGCGGTCAAGGTGGAGGAGGTTATAGTGGCGGGCCATATCCGCCACAAGGGCGTGGGCCTCCATATGGTGGCAGTGGGATGCCTGGTACAGGGCCTAGATCAGGGGGTGGCAGCGGTTACGGAGTTGGTGCTCCAAATTACACACAGTCAGGTCCATATGGTGCTTCGGGTACGGGAAGAGGTGGGAACATGATGGGTGGAAATCGGAATCCGCAGTATGGTTGGCAACAGTAATTGCAATCCAGAAGGACTGAGATGGGTTTTTCTGGGGTCCATGATAGGTTTTAGGGTTTCAAAACTGGGTTAAGGTGAATCCTATTAGTAACTTTTAAACGAGTGAAGTGGAAAACTAGTTTATGCAGATTTGAAGGCGTTTAATGAGTTGTATTGTTTGAAAATGACAAAGTATAAACGTTGTGTGGACCTTTCCCCACTACTAATCTCAGTTATTAAAATTCGGTTTCGATTTTTATTTTTATTTTATAATTTTTATTTTTATTTTAAAAAATGCTAGAGTTTCCCAGGCACTAAAGCAGCAGTTTAGGTGCCACATGGAGCTCCACATGAGCTTCATGTACCCCACTTGGTTACGGCTAACTGGTTGAATTTACATGGTTCAACCAGTTTAAAACCCTTGGATACAAAGGAATCTGGACTTTCATGGCCTCTACAAAATTAAGTTGACTTGATAGTGTGTTCTCTTCCCATTCTATCCAACAGTTTTATTCTCTCTTTCCCTTCTATCCAACAGTTTTAAAGCCAGTTGAGCTCTGCATATAGGGTTGGGTAGCTTTATTTGCATCCACGGAATCTTTGAGAGCACCCACACTGAAAATCTTCACTGCTTTGAATGAGGCAATGGAGGTCGTTTTTCCTCCCAATATTTCCCATAATGGATCATGAGATCTTGAGCGTACTATCAAATAACCAGTTTTTGGTTCTACCCTCCACATCTAAAATGAGTACCTTTAAATCCACCTTGAGTCTTTGAGTTCACCAACGTTGAAATGCATTGACTCCGTTGAATGAGACGATGGAAATTGTTTATCCTCCCAATATTTCACTCGATGGATCTTGAGATTATGGGCGTATCATCAGACGGTTAGTGTTTTATTTCATGTGATAAACATCTCAGAAAAGTGACTTTAACATCACGTGCAAGCATAAAATTGATTTTAAGGTCACTTTTTTAGATGTGTACCACATGAAATAAAAAATTGACTGTCTGAAGATTTGCCCATGATTTTAAGATTCATTGGGTGAAAGATTGGGATAGTAAACCATCTCTATCATCCAATTTATTGCAGTTAATGTGTTTCAGCGTGAATGAACTCAAAGATTCAATGGATATCAAGGGTTTTTGGCATAGGTGCCCTCAAAGATTCGATTGATGGGTACGAATAAAAGGTATCTTATAGGGTTCAACAAGGTTGGACTTAACCAAATAAGCTAATTAAGGGATAATCTCTTCGCTCTAGCAGCTTTGATCCGCGGATGGAATTATGCAGGCGAATCTAGAGGTGTCTTACATCATATAACGGCTGGATTTATCTTTTGAAAACCGCCTATTGAACTTTTTGTCTAATATCCGTTTGATTAATCGACTCTTTTATATTTAATCATACTTTTTATTGTTTTTTTGAAAAAAAATATAATTATAATTATAAATTCGTAATTTATATAAACTACGCTATACACTTATTTTATTATTTAAAGATATTATTTTTTAAATTTAAATAAGTTAACATAAATTTTGACATGAGCCAAAACTTGCACACCAGATTTATACATGTCACATGGTTAAAAAGAATGGCTTAATTATTTTTGAGATGTGTGTCATGTGCGACATCATCTAAGCCGTCTGATTTGAAGACCATAATGTAAAGATCTTTGTGGTCAAAACTTGACACAAAACATGATCCCCATCATTTGATTCAACCATTGGATTTGGTAATGGCCTTTGACTATATTCAATTAGATGATCGAGATCATGTTTCGTGTCAATCTTTTGCCTTAGAGATCTTCTCTTAATGGTCTTCAAATTAGACAACTTAGATGGTATTTCATGTGCCATATATCTAAAAAGTCTTTCTTTTTAATCATGTGTCACAATATCGAAAGAGGCATTAGCCCAATTGGTACACTCCCTCCAATGTGCAAGAGTAGGTTGTGGGTTCGATTATCTTCCTCCACTTTGTGTCCAACCTTGTCTTCACAAGGTGTGAGTTGAGTTATGTTAGTTAACCCTTACCACTATAGTATAGTTGGTGCTCCCTCACGCTGCTCCTCAACTGTCATATACATGCGTGACTGCTCCTCAGTTTTCGAGGCTGCTTTTGGTACCTAAAAATTGAAAATCGACTAGACAAGTTGAGAAAAACCAAAAAAATTGAAAAATGAAAAAAAAAAATTAAAAAAAAAATACAAAAAATATGAAGAAAAATGGAAAATTGAATCGAACTGACTAAAACCGAAATCGGATTGGTTGGGTTCGATTTCGGTTTGATGAGCTACAAAATTCGGTTAACCAAAATCGGGGGTTCGGTTTGGCAAAAACCGAACCCAAAGCTGAAATTTCGGTTTTAGGTTGGTTTGGTTAACCGAATCTGCACCCCTTTCCGGAACAGAGGTTTCCTAATTTTTATTATTTTTATAATTCACATATTTTTTACCGAAATTTTCCGAAATAAAGCGGTTTCACACCCCGACCTAATGATTCCCATATCCGAACTTTGTGACTGGCTCTGTGGCTATACAACAGCAAGAAAAAAGGTTGTATCAAGTACACGTGCCGTGTACCACAGATCTTAGACTAACTAATCTCCATTTCCGTTGCTATGAAATGCTGAAGCTTTAAGAAGTGACATGCCCAGTTATTAATGAACACATAAATCCGTGGAATAGTATGCTTATATTATCAATTATTTAGCTACGGGTCAGATCCCTCCCCATTGAGATAAGAAATAAGGATATTTTCCTTTTAAAGATTCGATCCAATTTCTTAGAGGATCCGAAGCTCTTCAAAATTTGCTCGGATGATTATCCGATGTTGTGTTCCCGAGGATGAGTTTCACAGCATCCTCACGTTTTTCCATTCCCATTCCCATGCATGTGGTGGGCACTTTGGAGGAAAGAAAATCGCTGTTAAAGTCTTGCAATCCAGTTTTTATTAGTCATCCTTATTCAAGGATGCACAGCAATTTTGCAAGGCCTGCACCTGGAGTCAACACACTGGGGCAATGCCCCGTCGGGATATGATGCCCCTTAACCTAATTTTAATTGTGGAGCTGTTTGACGTATGGGGTATTGACTTCATGAGGCATTTTTCACAATCGTAAGGTAATTTGTTCATCTTGGTAGCCGTTGATTACGTTTCTAAGTGGGTTAAATCCCTTGCTACCAAAACAAATGACCATAAAGTTATGGTTAATTTCCTTAAGGATAATATATTTTCCCGATTTGAAATCCCACGAATCATTATAAGCGATGGTGGTAGCCACTTTTGTAACCGGTACTTTGAGAGCTTGCTCAACAAATACTCGGTTACTCATTGTATTGCTACACCCTACCCCCCAAGCTAGTGGTCAAGCTAAGGTTTAGAATCGTGAAATTAAAAAAATCCTTAAAAAAACGGTGCGACCAGATCGTAAAGATTGGTCCCTGTGCTTAAATGATGCCTTGTGGGCATACTGTACGGCTTTTAAGACTCCTATAGGGATGTCTCCCTATTGTTTTTGTATTCGGGAAAGCTTGTCACCTGCTCGTCGAGTTGGAACATCGCGCTTATTGGGCTGTGATTAAGGCTTGATCTCAACATCGTCTCCAACTTGACGAGTTAAATGACTTTCAGAATGAGGCTTATGAGAATGCCAAGTTGTGTAAGGCAAAGAAGAAGGCTTTTTACGATAAACGCATTTTGAGAAAGACCTTCGTGCCCGTACAACGTGTGTGACTCTTTAATTCCAAATTACGCCTCTTTCCGGGGAAATTATGTTCCTGATGGGACAACCTCTATGTTGTCACTGATATCTCATCGCATGATGCGATTATCATTCTTGAACCTAAGAATAATAGGGTGTCGAAGGTCAATGGGAAAAGGTTGAAGCCTATCATCGAACTTGAGACTCCTCGTGAGGCTGAGTGCATTCCCTTGGATGCACCACCGCTTTGTCAAACTACCCACTCATCCGTAACACTTCTTCGGAAGCAGTCCAAGCTCTTTTTTAGGCATCTTGTCGCTCGGAGGCAGTCCAAGCTCTTTTTTAGGCGTTTTGTGGCATGTTTTAGATTTAATATGTTTGTTGGTTTTGGAGGTTGAATTCGTCATCTTTGGGAGGCTTTTATAAAAATTAAAAAAAATAAAAGAGAGAGAGAGAGAGAGTAAGAGTAAGAAGAAAAGAAAAAATAATGATTTTGATTTCATGCCTGGACCAAAAGTACATGCTTTCTGTCTAAAGGTTCTTGCGGGGTAACAATGGTTCCACTACGCACACTGTTGAATTAGATGATGGAGGTTGTTTTTTGTTCTAATCTTTTATACACCAGATCTTAAGACCAGGTTTCAACTATCAGACGGCCAGATATTTACAATCAAATTCTAACTTCTGAACTATGATTGCTAATAATGATATCATTTAATTATATTATGAGATTTTTAAAATGGTAATACCTAGGAAAGTTATTTTTCTAAGAGGCCCTCCTAATTACGAGGCCCTGGGTAACGGTGTTTACGAGCGATGTCAATGGGTCGGGTTGACCAATTACTTGACCTAATATTTTATTGGGTCGGTCACATAAACATGCCCCGTCTGATCTGGTTAGGCATGAGACATCCAGCCTAGTCTTTAGGTTTTGTCGGGCCGGATCGTTTAAGAGGTCGGGTCTGGTTGGATCGGGTCGACACAACCGATAATTTAATTACATACGAAACATATGAAAAATAAGGGGGATTTACTGGGTGCTTCTCGGTGGTTTTTGCAGTTCTCGTCGGATCGGGTCGGGTAGTGGACCATCATGTTGCCTCCGATTAGGCATTTATCATTTTACTTTGCTAACATCATAAGGTGGTATCTTACACTCTATTATTATTATTATGTTAGAATAAATTGGTTGTTTCAATTTACAACAACACTTCCGTATCATTGAATATATTGTTGAAAAAAATCATATGTGCTTTCATCTTACACGTATTATTATTGTAATTTTTTATATTTTAGAATAAATGGGTAATCTAAATTAGAACCACACTTCCCGAACTCTTAAATATCTCGTTTAAATAATAAAAATCAAATGTTTAATACAACATATTGTTTAGGGTACCTTTATTTTCGATCCAAGATTCTTTATTCTCAACTAGTGTTTGACTGCTTTGACTAAAATGATGGAGATCAATTATCATCTCAAATCTTCGCAAAATAGATCTTGAGATCATGGTCCTACCATTTGATCGCCATATTTTTATTTCTCACAGTACACATCTTGAAAAGTGATCGGAGAGCTACGTTTGATGTATGCAATAAATTTAGTTGCGAATTCGGGATTTTTCTCTAACTGGGGAGCAAGATAAATTAGATTTAATTTTTTTTTTTTTAAAAATGATACAAATATTAAAATATTAAAATTATTTATTATAGAATGTAATTCTCATGAAAATTATATACAAAAAAAATTTCCACACGCTATTACAAAAAGACCCAACTCTCCAAATCGTCATATAAACACCAAAACGGTGTTTAAATGACCTTAGACGTTCTCCGGGTAGATTGAAGTGAAACAAAATGGTGTTTTACCGAGAATTAAACCATCCAATTTGTGGACTATAAAGTCAACAATTATTTTTAGATTTAATGGCTAATATTAAAGTTTATCAATCAAATGGTTCACAACCGCTTAGATACATTTTTTTTGGAACTATGACATGTTCCAATGATAGAATTTCACTTGGACAATTTAGATTGATCACTTATAGGGATCACATCTATAATGATATATCACACTTCAATGGTGTGAAAATAAAAGTCTTTAACTTTAATGTTATATAAGATAATTAAACATGAGAATGGTGTTTAAATGGTAGGCAGGAGCTCCTAGATATATTAATGTAGTAAGATAAGAAGTACAAAAGAGGGGTGGAAGTGAAAGATTAGCAAGGAGCTCATCGATCAACAGCCAAACGAGAAAACAAAAAATAGGCCCAAAGAAAAACCTTAACCTATTACACTCAAATGACACAGAAAAGGAACTAAAAAGAAAGAGCTACCTCAAACACAAAGTGCCCCAATCACGAATGCCATCTTGAATAGAATAAGACCAAGGATGCTGAGGCTTTTGGCCCATTGCATGGTCTTGATTTTAATACAATCAACTAACTGAGATGCTGGTCTTCTTTTACCTTTAAAAATTCTAAAGTTTCTTTCTTTCCACAGGAGCCAGAGGCATGCGAAAAGGGCAAGCTTCCAGCATTCAGACTCTCTTTTGGTAGAACCCCTGAAAGCCCAGGAGCCGATGAACGAGCTAATTGAGGGAGATATCACCTAGCTTTGGTCGAGCCATTGGAAGATGAGGCTCCAAACAATCGATGAATATGGGCAATGCAGAAAGAGGTGTTCGTTTTTTTCTTCATTTCGGTAGCAGAGGATACATCTGATGGCCTCTATGTTGGAGGTTTTCGATGGTGAGAGCCTTATCAATAGCGATCAACCAGGCAAAAGAGATGGTACGAGCATGAGCTTTGGAGTGCCAGATCCAAAGCCAAGGGAGCTTTGGAGTAACCGCAGAGGCAAGGAGGTTGTACATAGAACCGATAGAGAAGGACCCACTTTTATCGAGGTTCCAGCACAATCGATTAGGGGAAGGAGGGCTGGAGAGAGAGACATTACTCAACGTATGAAGAATCTCGACTAGATCTCTAATTTCATGATCGTATAGCCTGCGTGAGGCCTCGATGTTCCAAGATATTCCCCCCTCACTATTGGAAGATGCAGCCTCTTTAACAATGATTATGATGCGTATTTTAGATCCGCCTGTTTGAATCGTGGTCGGATAAAGAGGAAACGTTAAAAGAGAAAGTGGACCCACGAATGAGTCTTTAAAAAAAGACTCGTTTGATTAGAAAGAAGAAAATCCAAAATTTATTAGGGTCTTCAACTTTCAATCCCACCACTTTTATTTTTTAGCATGTTTTTAAAGTGTCAAACGAAGTCGGATTGATGCGAAATTGGTCATATTTAAAAGCTTATCAAAGTAGATTTCTAATGAGCCAAAAATTGAGCCATTCTGACAAGTATTGAAGAAGTTATGATCATTTTTCGAAAGTTGCACATAAAGTGACGAATTTCAAAAATCCTAATTGAATTAGGATTAGTCTCTTTTATTATTTTATTTTAGAAAGTAAGAGTTGTTTCTTTTATTAGAAATATAATTAGTTTCCTTATTGTTTTAGGACTTTATTGTTTTAGAAGAATTATGATATTTCTTTTATTATGAATTAGAGTTATACTAGGATTTCTAATTTTATGCATTAATTAGCCTATTTAAAGGCTTGTAAACACTTTTATTATTAGTTTTTAGTTAATAAAAATTGTTTATGCAAAATTAAGAGTTCTAAACTTTTGTGAGGGTGCGATTCTCTCAAAACGGAGAGAGATTCTTCGATTCCCACTTGCAATTTGGTGCGAGGCCAACTCTTTTTCCATCTCTATCTTCTTTAAATCTACGATTTGCGTAAGTAGCGTAATCCTAGTTATTTTATTTATCTCATGAAAACCTAAAATCAATATTTTGTTATTTATTAACTTTATTAACCTTTTATTTTATTTGGTATCGAGAGAATTTTCTTGCGAGTTCGTTCAATGCCCTAAAACTATTAGAGATCTAACTGTTCATAAGAACCCTAATCTTCTAGATCCGTGATATGGAACGTATATGAAAAGTAACGTTATTTCGGACCGAAATTAAATTTTCTAATTGAATTTCTAGAATTTTCGTGATAATTTGATATGAGAATTTGTTATTTTTAATTGATTAAATTAATTTTAATCTTAATCTCAATCCTAAAATTGCATTTAGTAAGTTCCCGCATCAAATTGGTATCAGAGCATTAGTTTAGTTTTAGGGTTTATTTTTATAAAAATATCATTATTTCAGATCTGTCTAACTTTTGTCTGAAAATTTTTGTCTACAATTTATGTCTGACTTTTTTCTGAAAATTTTTGTCTAGCTTTTGTCTGAAAAGTTTATCTACCTTTTCTCTGTAATTTTCGTCAGTTTTTTGTCAGAAAATTTTTGTTTAGCTTTTATCTGAAATTGTTTGTCTAGCTTTTTGTCTCTGTTTTTTTTTAAAATATATTTTTAAAAGCTTTCATCTAAGTTTTTTTTTGTCTAGCTTTCGTCTAGCCTTTGTCTAACTTTTGTTTTACATCACTTAGTTTCATAATTGCATGTCATTTCAATCTTATTGCATTTTATTTTATTGGTGTTCATTAGTGTACACGTCTAGTGTTTGACAAAAGTCCTCATCTATTGTTGGTTCATAGTGTATCTTTTTTAGTATTGTGTCTGAGTTGTGTTTGTGTTAAGCATCATGTATGGGTCACTTACACATCAACGTGACTTTCTTACCCGTTATGAAAGGGTACTAGCCAAACAAAAAAATCGCTACACTCCAAATTCTTGGCAAAGTCTCAAAAATCGTGATGAGACTAGAGTTAAGGGATACCCTCATTATCATGAACCCGAGTATGATCCAACCGAGAAGTTTCTCAAATCTATTAGAGATGAGGTTCCAAATTTTGAGGGATAGATGAATCCAAAACCTTCTTGGAGTGGTTGTCTAGGGTAGAGGAATATTTTGATTGGTATGACGTATCAAAGGAGTACAAAATTAGGCTAGCAAAAATAAAGTTGGAGGATAATGCCAAAATTTTTTGGACTCGCGTAGAACGTCGTACTGAATCTCTTCGAAATAAACGCATTTCCACATGGGAGGACATGATGATAAGACTTATTGAAAAGTATGTTCCTTTAATATACCGTCACATTTTTCGGGATTTAAAAACTAAGACGGATAGGTGTCCTGATTGCCTTAAGTGTCAAGGGTTTGAACATTTTGCATACCAATGCCCCACAAAATTTCTCACTCCGAATTTATTGACTAAAAGAGTGAGTCCTAAGGAGCCAAAAAATAAGAAAGTGGAAGCAGTGTACGACAATAATATCGTGTTGAGTGAAGAGGAGATAGAAGAAGTTAAAGAAAGTCTAGTTTGTGTTAAAGAGGCTTATATTTTCCTTGTGAGTAGTGATGTTGAGTCATCCGCACGTGAACCCATCGAGTCACTTGCCTATAAGTCATTGGTATCTGTAGAGTTGGGTACACACGACTTGTTGGTGCCCCTTGAATCGAGTACACGTGAGCCCAACGAATTGGGTACACAAGAACCATTAGGGTCCATTGAATCAAGTACCCCAGAGTCTTTGATTTTGGTTGAAGCGAGTACACACGAGTTAATTGAGTCGAGTGTAGATGCACATACACCTTTTTTAGGCCCAACAATAAAACCTTCAGATTCATTCATTGATACTCAGCCACCTGAGCCCAATCCTATCTACTTATTGATTTCTAAATACCCGTCTGAACAATATGTGAAGAGGTTAGGTGAAAAAGTTTTGAGAGACCCATATTTTGTTATCAAGGTAAAGACACATCAAGCATATCGAGAGTATCTTCTTAAGTGGAAAGGTAAACTAAAAATTGACAGCACTTGGACTACAAGGAGAATACAATCTGAGAAATATCAGGCATACCTCATCCAGTGGAAGGGTAAGCCGAATACTAGAACACACATAGATTTTCTCTTAATGTTCATTCATCAAAGGTCATCAGAGTCTGCAAATACTTTTGCATATTGCATTCATGAGTTGCATGCTGAGATTAAGAAAAGAATTAATTTAAAGAATGAGAAATATAAGTTCTTTGCAGATTTTCATTGACGGTTCAAAGAATTCCAAGATGGTAATTTTGTGATGGTTCAGAATAGACCCAAGCGATTCCCGCCAGGAATTGCAAAGAAGTTACAAGCTTACATACTGCACCCTATCAGATCTTGAAGCGTGCCGGTTCTAATGCTTATATCTTAGATCTTTCGCCATATTTGGGGATTAGCACAACTTTCAACATGGAGGACCTTGTTCTATTCTATGACCCTTCAACTATCCCTGCCAACCCCTTTGAGCCTTCTACATCTGATGAACCCATAATTCCCCTACCCACACTACTACCCCCACCTACTTGGCAAACTCGTGAGATCATCAAAGATGTACTGGAAGATTAGATTGTGTTCACCAACTAAGGGGGACTTCAGAAGTATTTCATCAAGTGGAAGACCAAGAGTGATTCAGAAAATACGTAGATTACACAAGAGTTTCAGCAGATTGATTTGGATTTCTTGGAGCTCTATCACAACCAGTATTCATCGAGAATGCATCCTTCTAACTCAGGGAGAGTTGATGGGGAAGTCCGATTCAAGCCGCTTTCGATCAAGGTTCTCTATATATTGTCTGTGATCACAACCGTGAAAATTCATGCCAACCAAAGTTTGAGGTCGAACTTTTTCAAAGTAGAGGGGATTGATACGTATTTTAGATCCGTCTGTTTGAATCGTGGTCAGATAAAGAGGAGACGTCAAAAGAGAAAGTGGAATCACCAATGAGTTTTTAAAAAAATGCCCGTTAAAGAACCGTTTGATCAGAAAGAAGAAAATATAAAATTTATTAAGGTCTTCAACTTTCACTCCTGTCACTTTTATGTTTAGCATGTTTTGAAGTGCCAAACGAAGTTGGATTGATGCAAAATTGGTTATATTTGAAAACTTATCAAAGTAGCTTTCTAACGAGTCAAAAATTGAGCAATTTTAACAAGTATTGAAGAAGTTATGGTCAATTTTCGAAAGCTGCACATAAAGTGATGAATTTCAAGAATCCTAATTGAATTAGAATTAGTCTCTTTTATTACTTTATTTTAGAAAATAAGTTAGAAATATGATTAGTTTCTTTATTGTTTTAGAAGAATTAGGATATTTCTTTTATTAGGAATTAGAGTTATACTAGGATTTCTAATTTTATGCATTAGTTAGCATATTTAAAGGTTTGTAAACACTTATATTATTAGTTTTTGGTTAATGAAAATTGTTTATACAAAATTGATAGTTCTAAACTTTCGTGAGAGTGTGATTCTCTCAAAAAGGAGAACGATTCTTCGATTCTCGCTTGCGATTTGGTGCGAGGTCAACTCTTCTTCCATCTCTATCTTCTTTAGATCTACGATTTGCGTAAGTAGCATAATCCTAGTTATTTTATTTATCTCATGAAACCTAAAATCAATATTTTGTTCATTATTAACTTTATTAGCCTTTTATTTTGTTTGGTATCGAGAGAACTCGCTTGCGAGTTCATTCGACACCCTAAAACTATTGGAGATTTAGTCATTCATATGAACCCTAATCTTCTAGATCCGTGATATGGAACGTATATGAAAAGTAACGTTATTTCGGACCGAAATTAAATTTTCTAATTGAATTTCTAGAATTTTCGTGATAATTTGTTATGAGAAATTGCTATTTTTAATTGATTAAATTAATTTTAATCTTAATCTCAGTCATAAAATTGCATTTAGTAAGTTCCCGCATCAGATTTTTTGTAGACCATAACCTTGTAGACAACATTGAACTTGTTCGAGAGACGGGCATTAACATACCACACATCATGCTAGAAAGATATCCGAGATCCATCTCCAATGGAGATAGAGGCGCCAAGGTTGTATAGATGAGATCTATTGGAGATGGCTTTCCAGATATCAGAACCTATTCTGCCGTGAGCCTCTTTGATCTCCCAAAGAGCACCATTTCCTCTATACTTAGCAAAAAGAACTTTGCGCCAAAGACTGTCGGGCTCCGATGAAATTCTCCATAGCCATTTAGAGAGGAGCGTGATTGAAATCTTTTAGGTTATGAACACCCATGCCCCCATCTTCTTTCCGTCTACACAACAAGCACCAGTCAGCCAGATGGTACTTGCCTCGGTCGTCCATTCCTTGCCAAAGGAAATTTCTGCGTAATTGTTCGAGCTTGTTTCTAACCCAGGCCGAACAATGGAAGAGGGACATAAAAAAGGTGGGGAGAGTTGAGAGGGTAGATCTAATGAGGGTAATGCGACCAGCGAAGGAAATAAACTTCCCTTTCCAACCCTCGAGCCTTTTTTTCCGTTCGATCGATAATAAGTTGCCAAAGTCGCTTGTTTTGGGAGTAGGGGCCGACGGGAAGATCGAGATAATTGAAAGGTAAGGTGCCAGCTGTACATCCAATGGCCGAGGTCAGGTCGGAGATCAGATTAGTACGAAGCGAGATGCCTATAAGGGAGGATTTCAGCCAATTGACTTTGAGCCCCGAAATAACTTGAAAGAGAAGAAGAATTTTCTTTACTTGAAACAGCTCAAATTGACCCCCGTCGATAAGGATAATGGTGTCGTTAGCATATTGAAGGTGCTACTCATGGGGAGGGTGCTACTCATGGGGAGGGGGCCGCGGTCTTCTTCTGCCGGAGACGTACCCGTCGGCTCCAAATCGGAGCTAGTCGCTGCAGTAATTCCCATAGCTTTGAGTGTACCAGTAACATGAGCGACACAATTTCTAAGAATATGACCTTCCGACATCTTGGGAGCTGGGTTTACATCCTCCACCGACGGATCTGTATGGTTAGCTATGGAGACCGGAATCTCTTTATAGGGGTTAATTGGCTGTCTAGCTCGGGAATCGAGGGTGACCGATGTTACATGTTGGTTTTCTTAATCCAGATATTGGGTGGAGGAAGTGAGGTTGGGCTTCTACGACTTCCGCGACTAGTATCCCTTATGGCAGGGTGTTCAACAACTTTGATGAGGATGGGAAGTAAACAATCTTCAACTTTAATGGAAATTATGTTGGAGATTTGGTCCACGCTTTTGACAAAAATGTTCACCAGGGGCGGTAGAAGGTGTTATATTTATTATTAATATAATAAATATTTTAATAATTTAAAGAAAATAAAACTTTATTTGATTTCTTAGTTTTGAATTGGGTTTTAGGCAATAGATATTCTCAAGTTTTATATGCAAATTAATAGTCTCACATTGGTAAAAATAAAAAGTGCTTAGAATATATATAGAACCTTTCACCTTCTATTATTGTTTAACAATAAGAAGAGAAGGGTGTGCCTAGCGGCGAGCCGTCGCGTTCGCACGCGCGTGTGCGTGGCGATTGGCGTTTAGATGCATTAGCGCTTTAGGCACACATGCACTTTGCACTTCGCACGTGTGCATCGTCGCAAGGAAATGTTTGACTTTTTTGACCAGGCAGATCCAATGGTCAGATTATTCATGGGTCGGGTCGGGCCTACTGGGCCACTAATAAGTGGGTCAATTCGATTCTATTGGGCCAAATGGATTGGTCAAATGTTGACCGTTGGACCCAACCGTTTCATAACCGCTTATAAAGGTTTGCAATCGTTCGAATTTGAATTTGAAAAGTTGCAACCTTTCATACAGCCGTTGGATGAAGCGATTGAGATCTTTGAAATATCTGAGCCATCCAAAATACGACTGTTGGCCCAACAGTCATATTGAAACTTCTATATAAGGAGGCCTTAGGACACAGATTTGGAGACTCTGAAATCTATCGGATTCCTTGCATATAACTTGAGAATTCCCCTTGCTTTCTTCTTTTGGTGGTAATCCAACGGATTGAGTTTTCTGGGGCAATCCTCTATTGTTGCAAAGTAACGGATCGCATCCAAGAGATTGGGCTCGTTGTATCCTGAAAACGTCTCGCTGGAACCCTTTTGCAAACTCGAAGATTTACTCGAGTAGGGAGCGAATAGCGTTTTAAAGACAACGATTACGTGCCTCGAGTCCAATTCTCTTGCCCATTTCATCATTTTCAGATTTCTGTTCCTAATTTATTTAATAATTTTAAAATGCTATTCTATTTTATAATGGCTTCAAATCTGAAAGTGATGACTCACGACTTCGTCAAATTGGAGCGATTCGACGGCAACAATTTCAGAAGATGACAACAAAAGATACATTTCATATTGACGACCTTGAAAGTTGCTTATGTCCTAACCACTCCAAAACCCGCGGAGCCTGAAGATTCTGATGGAGAATCTCTTGCCAAAGTTCATAATCGTCAGAAATGGGAGCAAGATGATTATATCTGTAAAGGACACATTCTCAATATGCTGGCAAATTCACTCTTCGATGTGTACCATAGCATGCCGTCTGCAATTAAACTTTGGAAGGCGCTGGAGACAAAGTACAAAACAGAAGATGCCATTACAAAAAGCTTCATTGTAAGTCAGTATTTAGATTTTAAAATGACTGATAATAAACCGATTCTCGATCAAGTTCATCAGATTCAGTATATTATCGGTCAAATTAATCAAGAGGGTATAAAAATAGATCCCATTTTTCACAATCCTGCAATTATCCACAAATTGCTTGCCTCATGGAAGGATTGCAGAAACACTCTCAAACATAAAAAGAAAGAACTTTCATTTGAAGAGTTGTGCCACCATCTTCGAGTCGAAGATGAACTTCGTGTTCGCGATAAGAAATATGAGCAATCTCAATTAACTTCAAAGGCTTATATGGTGGAGGTTGGTACGTCCAAATCACATGGAAAGCGGAAAGACAACTTCAATTTTGATAAGGCTAACAAGAAAAATAAGAGCCAAGGTCATTAGGGCCAGAAGAAAAAGGGCAGTTGTTATCACTGTGGTAAACCCGGTCACTTCAAAAAAGATTGCAAACTTCTGAAAAGGGAGAAAGAATCTCAAGCGAATGTGACTAAAAAAAAGTTTGTAGTCATGATTTTTGAAATTAATATGGTTGGAAGCGAAAAAGACTGGTGGATTGATTCTGGTGCCACTAGGCATATATGTAACTGCCGATCTTTCTTGGCCAATTATGTGAAGGACACAAACGGACAAGAGCTCTTCATGGGGAACGCTTCAACTGCAAATGCTAAGGGTTCAGGAAAAATCAGTCTCAAATTGACCTCTAGTAAGACCCTTACTTTGACCGATGTACTGTATGTTCCTGAAATTTGTAAGAATCTGATTTCGACCAGTTTACTCAATAAACATGGTTTCAAGTTAGTCTTTGAATCGGATAAAGTTGTAATCACTAAGGGTGGTGTATTTGTGGGGAAAGGATATATCTGTAATGGGATGTTCAAATTGAATGTAATCAATGAAATGCCTTCTTCCGTTTATATTGTTGATTCTCTTTCATTATGACATGATAGATTAGGGCATGTGAATATTAATCGTTTAAACTCTATGATAGAATTAGAATTAATTCCTAGATGCGAGAAAAATATTCATGAAAAATATAGAATTTGTGTTCAAACTAAAATCACTAGAAAACCTTTCAATAAAGTAGAAAGAAAATCTCAAATTTTATAACTCATTCATACTGATATTTGTGATTTAAATAGTATTTTAACTAGAGGAGGAAAAATATATTTTATAACATTTATTGATGACTATTCTAAATATACTTATGTTTATTTGCTAAAACATAAAGATGGGACTTTAGAAAAATTTAAAGCTTATAAAGAAGTTGAAAATTAGTTAAATTTTAAAATTAAAACTTTAAAATTTGATAGAGGAAGAGAATACACTTCAAATGATTTTAGTGAATTTTGTGAAAATGTGGGGGTCGTACATCTTACGATTGCACCTTACACTCCTCAACAAAATGGTACAGCAGAAAAAAAAAATCAAACTTTAATAGAAATGGTAAATGCTATACTTTTAAATTTCGATTTAAATTTAAACTTGTGGGGTGAAGCACTTTTCACTGCTTGTCATCTTTTAAATAGAGTGCCACAGAAGAGTTCTAGTATAACTCCCTATGAGTTATGAAAGAAAAGAAAATCAAATCTTAAATACCTCAAAGTGTGGGGGTGTCGAGCACTGGTTAGATTACTAGATCTTAAAAGACCCAAATTAGGTAATAGAGTCATTGAATGCGTATTTATTGGATACTCATTAACCAGTAAAGCCTATAGATTTTTAGTAACTGAATCTAAGGGTGCAATTGATCAAAACAGTATAATTGAATCTAGAGATACTGAATTTTATGAACATTATTTTTCTTCTATTCCTAGAATTAATGAAAATTCTGATAAAGAAAAATTAATTATAAATTCTGAAAATATAGAAAATATGGATTTCAGAAAAAGTAAAAGAGTGTGAAAAGAAAAATCTTTTGATTCAGATTTTTATATGTTTGTAGTAGAGGGAACAAGATCAGAACAAGTAAAGGAAACTATGTTTTATTTTCATATCGAAAATGATCCTTTAACATTTGATGAGGCTATGAAATCGCAAGATGCTGCCTTTTGGAATGAAGCAATAAATGATGAAATAGAATCTATGATGGGTAATAAAATATAGAAACTAATTGATCTTCCTGAAGGATCTAAACTTATAGGTTGTAAATGAATTTTTAAACAAAAACTTAAAGCTGATGGAACTATAGATAAGTTTAAGGCCCGATTGGTGGCAAAAGGATTTAGACAAAAGGAAGGTATTGACTTTTTTTGATACTTATGCACCGGTAGCTAGAATATCAACTATTAGGATCTTAATAGCACTTGCTTCTATTTATCATTTACAAATTCATCA
This sequence comes from Chloranthus sessilifolius, assembly GCA_021018995.1. NCBI lineage: Eukaryota > Viridiplantae > Streptophyta > Magnoliopsida > Chloranthales > Chloranthaceae > Chloranthus > Chloranthus sessilifolius. Next base: position 89,643,043 of record CM037593.1, read on the forward strand.
AATGGATGTAAAAACTGCATTCTTAAATGGTGAATTAGAAGAAGAAGTTTATATGGAGCAACCTGAAGGTTTTGTAATGACCGGACATGAGCATAAAGTTTGTAAATTAATTAAATCACTCTATGATTTAAAGCAAGCTCCTAAACAATGGCATGAAAAATTTGAAAGTGTTATTGTTTCTAACAGTTTCAAAATTAATGAATCTGATAAATGTGTTTATAGTAAATTTTCTGCAAATAAGAGAGTTATCATATATTTATATGTAGATGATATGCTTATATTTGGTAATGATTTCGATAGTATAATGGATGCCAAATCTTTTCTCTCTTCAAATTTTGATATGAAAGATATAGGTAATGCTGATGTCATCTTAGAAATCAAAATAGTAAGAAATGATAATGAGCTTACTTTAACCCAGTCTCATTACATAGAGAAAATTCTCAAGAAATATAAGCATTTAGATGATAAACCTGCATCTATACCATATGATCCTAGCATCAAGCTTGTTTATAATAAAGGTAGATCTGTATATCAGTTAGAATATGCTAGAGTAATCGGTAGTTTGATATATGCAATGCACTGTACTAGACCTGACTTAGCATATACAGTTGGAAAATTAAGTAGATATATTAGTAATCCATGTCATGATCATTGGAATGCTATATCTCGTGTATTTAGATATTTAAAAGGAAGTGTACATTATAGATTACATTATTCTGGTTTTCCTAATGGTTTAGAAGGATACAGTGATGCAAGTTGGAATTCAGATTCAGATGAAGCCAAGGCAACGAGTGGATGAGTATTCACTCTCGGTGGTGCTGTGATCTCATGGGGATCTAAAAAGCAAACATGTATTACTCATTCCACAATAGAATCTGAGTTTATTGCCTTAACGGCATGTGACAAAGAGGCAGAATGACTTCGGAATTTACTTTTAGAAATTCCTTTGTGGCCAAAGCCTATGTCACCTATTACAATAAATTGTGATAGTTAAGCTACGAGAGTAAAAGCCTACAATAAAGTTTATAATGGTAAGAATAGACATATTGGTCTACGACACCGTTATGTTAGAGAATTACTCAAGGATGAAGTAATTGGGATAGACTCAATTCGGACCAATAATAATTTGGCTGATTCATTTACCAAAGGACTTTTTAGAGAATTGATAAAGAAAATATCTATCGGGATATGACTAAAACCATATAGTTGATCACCTATGTCAAAAATTCAACTTAATATTTGTATAACAAATCCTTAAGTTCAATGGAAGAGTATGACATAAGAGTGATGATTAGAAGCACTTTAACTTTGTTAAAATGTCCATCTCAAGACAGGTGTCAAGTGCTTAGAATCTGTAATAAAAAAGAGAAGGATGAGTATTTACTCTTAATAAGTTTGTAATATTTTGTGTTAATGCGTTTGATTACAGAAACACATTCGACATACTTACCTATATGAATGTGGAGGTGCGGCCGCTTCCTATGAGATTATGATTTTTCTCAAAAAATATTAATGAAACCAAGGTATAAGCACAAAGCCATAATAGTACTAGCTTTATAGAAAACTCGATCTTAAGAAAATATATGTGTGTTATTTATCTTAGGTCCTGCACCTGATAAGACTTTGATAAGTTTACACTAAATGAAGGTTCAAACTCAAAAAGTACCTTTCATGGTATGCACATATTTTCGGTACTAGTGTCTTTATTTTATTTTAAATTTGTGGAGGATTGTTATATTTATTATTAATATAATAAATATTTTAATAATTTAAAGAAAATAAAATTTTATTTGATTTATTAGTTTTGAGTTGGGTTTTAGGCAATAGATATTCTCAAATTTTATATGTAAATTAATAGTCCCACATTGGTAAAAATAAAAAGTGCTTAGGCTATATATAGAACCTTTCACCTTCTATTATTGTTTGACAATAAGAAGAAAAAGAGTATGCCTAGCGGCGAGCTGCCGCATTCGCGTGTGCGTGGCGATTGGTATTTAGGCGCGCACTCACTTTGCACGTGCGCATCGTCGCAAGGAGAGGTTTGATTTTTTTGACTAGGCAGATCCAACGGTCAGATTATTTATGGGTCGGGTCGAGCCTAATGGGCCACTAATCAGTAGGTTAATTCGGTTCTATTGGGCCAAACGAATTGGTCAAATGTTGACCGTTGGACCCAACCGTTTCATAACTGCTTATAAAGGTTTGCAACCGTTCGAATTTGAATTCGAAAAGTTGCAACCTTTCATACAGTCATTAGATGAAGCGGTTGAAATCTTTGAAAGATCTGAGCCATCCAAAATACGACTGTTGGCCCAACAATTATATTAAAATTTCTATATAAGGAGGCCTTAGGACACAGATTTGGAGATTCTGAAATCTATCGGATTCCTTACATATAACTTGAGAATTCCTCTTGCTTTCTTCTTTTGGTGGTACTCCAACGAATTGAGTTTTCTGAGGCGATCCTCTACTGTTGCAAAGTAACGGATTGCGTCCAAGAGATTGGGCTCGTTGTATCCTGGAAATGTCTCGCTAGAACCCTTTTGCAAACTCAAAAATTTACTCGAGTAGGGAGCGAATAGCGTTTTAAAGAAAACGATTACGTGTTTCGAGTCCAATTCTCTTGCCGATTTCATCATTTTCAGATTTTTGTCCCTAATCTATCTAACAAAATGTAGTCTAGGTTGAATGAAGATTCGTCGAATGCCAAAAAGCGGCCCAGAGATTCAGAAATACGCATAAAGGTGTCCAAACACCAAGCATGTAGAGCACCTGTAAGTTTGACCCAAACCGGCGTTCCTTCATCTTCGTGTAAGAGATCGATCTGAGGGGTCCAAGGGAGGAAATGGAACTTCACATTGCCTGCTTGGCGCATTTTACCTTTGAGCCCTTTTTATTTTCCGTCAGCAGATGTGAAGATGAAGAGGAACCTCCGAGCTCCCAGAGAAGAGATTTCCGGAACTAGAGAGCTCGTCCAGCGATTCGTAACCCCACTTTCGGACTTCCTGAAGTCCCATGTCCCAGTCAGAGACTTCAATTAGACATCTTCTCTGCAGGATATCACTTCGATCAGCCGTGTTAGTGATTTGGATGTCCGCCTTGCCGGAGCTTGAGAGAGAAGCTCGAACATTTTCCGGCCAACCAGAAGGGTTAGTTGAAGGGGCCCGGTGGACTCTCTTCCTCCCTTGTATGCTCCAGCCGTTGTAAAGATCGGCTAATTGCTCCCTAGAGAAATCAGATCGGAATTTCTTCCCCAATCTGCTAAGAGGTTCTGCCTTAGGTTTTCTGCTTCTGATTCGGTTGCATTTTAGCCGAAAACAGAAGTTGTGGTTGCCACAAGCATCGCAGAACCAATCTCCGGCGCGAATATCCGCCGATCTCGCCGCCGTCTCGCCATCTCGCCACCGTCCCGTCATTATTTTCAACCTAAGACTGAAGGGCTCGAATACTCCAAACTGGTTCAAGTTTCCAACTTCATTGGTTTTGTGAGCCATGCGCGCTTTGTCAAGAGTACAGAGAGATTCAGAATCACGGTTTCTACATGTCTTCTCCCTCCTCTCTTTATTCATCGCTCACAATAGATTTAGTCAATTTTTTATTACATATACAGTACTATCTATCATTGACAGTATTCACACAACTAATTAAACCAATGTTTTCTCCATTTTATTTATGTTTTAACGTAAATTCTCAAAAACAATTGTGGGCTCACCGCTCCCCTGCTTTACTTTAATAAGGGTACCTTTATTTCAAAGACAATATTCTTCCTTCTCCACCTAAAATTCGCCTAGTTACACGAATTAGACAATGGAGCAAGATCAAAATATCGGCCAAAAACTGATAATTTGGTCGAAATTTCGGCCCATAATTTCAATCCCTTATAAAATATGACCAAAATTTTAGTCCAAATTATCGTTTCGATGAGGACTGAAATCGATAATTTGGACCGAAATTTTAGTGATTTTGGCCCAAATTTTGATCCTTGCAATGGAGATCCTAATTTACCTCAATTATTTATGATCATATTAACTTTTTGGGATGTTTGTCATGTGAAATAAAATTATGTTCTTTTGATGGTAGGCTCAAGATCTCAAGATCCATTGTGTAAACGTCGGGACAAAAAATGATCTCCATCATTTAGTTTAAATCACTCAACAGTTTAAACAAGTTAAACTCGGGTTGACACTAAAAAAAATGGACTTTTACCGATACATTTTTTAAGGCATTTGATGAAAAATGCCGCGGGAAAAAATTATTGGTCATTTTAGGCCTTGTTTGACAAAACTCATGGAAATAATTTTTTTTTTTTACTTTACATGGGCTTGTAAATAAAATAACTTATGAGAAGTTTTATTTTTAAAATTTTACAATGGTCTGATTTTATGTTTTTTCAGCTGTTTGGCTACATTGTGTAAAATTATTTTCCTAAGGCACCATTCCTTACACCATGTGAACTTGTAACAACACCCCATCTCATTGGGCCAAAATGCATTAATCGCTTTGAATTAGGATATATTTTTTTTATCCCAACTTTTTACAAGATGGGTCTTGAGATCATGGGCATACACTCAAATAGTTAGTTTTTTATTTCGCGTGGTACACATCCCAAAGAGTAACTCTAAACTCATGAGACATACATCAAGATCAAATACCAATCACGGGCATTTTTTTGAATGGGTGCCACATGAAATAAAAAAATCGTCTAATGATATACCCATGATCTCAACATGTATCATGTGGAAGATTGGGATAAAAAACAATCTCCTTTGTCATATTCAAAGTAGTCAATGCATGTTGGCCGGAGGAGATGGGGCGAGGTTATGATTTTACAGTGCAAATAAATGGTACGATTATGAGGTGAGGTTCCATCTAAACCGTTTGATATAAAAGTCATGGTCTACAGATCTACGATACAAAAGAGTCGTGCAAAACTCAATCTCTATCATATGATTCGATAGAATCAACTGTTGAATCATATAATGGCTTTGGAGAGCATTGAGTCATATGATAAAGATTATGCTTGGTGCCAATTTTTTCACTTATGATCTTTAGATCATTGCCTTCAAATTAAGTGACTTAGATGGTTGCGTTACATTTATTGGCGTCGCTGTTTATGGGTACCTCTGTTCGCGTCTATGCGTTCTCTAAAAGCGCCCACATCCTAGACCTATAGAGGTACCTACCTTATTTTTTAAGGGGTTGGAAGTGGTTTCAAATGTAGACGCTTTCTTTAAACCCATAGAGGTACCTATCCTATTCTTTAACGTCATGAAAACAGGCCAACATAAACCTTACCGTTAAAGCTATTGATTGTCTTGAATAAGACGATGGAGATCGTTTTTTGTTCTCATCGTATAGCATGATCAGTCACCTTTGGGGATGTGTGTTATGTGGAATCACACTTGACCGTCTGATAGATGGCCATGATTTCAGGCTTTATTGCTTGGAAGATTGGGATAAAAATAATTTCCATCATTTGATTCAATGCAGTCAATGCCTTTAAGGGTGGAAACTTATTCAGTTGGTGTAGTCTGTGCAACTGTCGGATCTAACCACCGAAAGATGTAGGCCTGTGCAACCGTCAGATCTAATCACCGAAAAATGTAGGTTTATTTTTAGGTACCTCTGTTTGCGCTCATGCATTCTCTGAAAGCGCCCTCATCCCAAACTCCTTGAAAATCATTGATTTCTTTTAATTAGATGATGGAGATTGTGTTTCACCCTGATCTTCCACACAATAGATCTTGAGATCATGGTGCACTGATCTAACGACCAATTTTTTATTCCAAGTGTCACAGATCTCTCAAAAATGGCCCTAAAATCTCATTTGGACGTGATTTGTGCTATATGATTCAAGGGCCATATTTTAGGGATATGTGACACATGGAATAAAAAATCAACCGTCTGATAGGTTCATCATAATCTTAAGATCTATTATGTTGAAGTTCAATGTGAAATACGACCTTCATCATCTGTTTAGAAGGAATCAATGATTTACAAGGAGTATGAGACGTGGGCGCAAACAGAGGTAGCCTTCGTTTTTTCCAACAACATGGGCTAAAAATAGTTTCAATAGATTTTTAACTGAAAATGTTTCATAAGTTATTTTGTCTTATTTCTCATATAAGTGAGACCCACTGAGTTTTTCAAACAATTGAAAATTTACTTTACGTAAAAATATCCAAAATTCAAAAGATTTTTTTTAAGAAATCGGGTTGCCCAACAAGCCCTTATAATAAAGCATCCAAAATATCCGAAATAGTTGAATCCCGCCTAATATTTGCGTAGGTTTCCCAAACAATTTGCCGCGTCGAAAACACACCCTCTTAAAACCCCTCTCACTTCTTCTCTCTCCCTCCGACGCCAGACGCGGGATATATTCCCACCCAAACCCCTCTCCACCGATGCCATATGTATGTTCCCACCCAAACCCTTCTCTCCATCGACGACAGACGCGGAGACCCTATTTCCCACCCAAACCCACTCTCTCTCTCCACCCAAACCCTATTTCCCACCCAAACCATTCTCTCCATCGATCCATTGGCGTTGCTCGCAATCGGATTCCATCGTTGTCACGACCCAGAATCCTTATCCGACCTCAAGGGCCTAGAATTCTGTGTTATGACACCGCACGCTTGTTAAGGCGATAAGCGGACATACACATAATTCTTATACCGATTTAGCATATGGATCAAGGCATTTAATAGCATCATTTAAAAATAAATTATTCAAGAAAACAACAGCGGAAAACGTAGATAACGTTAATTAAGTGATAAATCCTAACCATGCATCTATAATCGAAAGCAAGCAGAGGTTTTACGTAGAATAAAACAGTCCCAACGCAAACCCAAGATTGGTGCTGAAAAATAAAAGTATCTAATAACAAATCTCCCCTGACAAATAATAAAACTATGACTAAGAATCTCTCAATGCTCAAAGTAATCCGCCGGATCTATTCCCTCGTCCAAATGGTGGCCGACGTCTTCACGCTCTTGAGCCGCATCAGGAACGAGAGCATCCCCATCCTCGTTGATGGAAAATCGGAGTTCTCACCGAATCGTTAGTTTTGGGGAGGGGTGAGTTTACTCGATCACGTAAACTTCAAGAGTTGCACAATCGATCCACCATAAAATACTCAGTGATCGTGTGTGCAATCGCTGAGTTGCGATACATTTTGAAATAAATCAACAAATTTATAAATGATTACAAAACATCTAAGATCTCATATCTATCATAACAAACCTGAAAAATATAGCATAAATACAAATCGAAGTAACATAAAATAAAAAGACCTGACATAACAAGGAATAAATATAATGCATCAAGTTCGATCTCCTTTTGTATGTCGCCTTTATACTTTTCCTATGTGGCATATCTTAAGACTTAATATTGCTCCATACGCCCTACAACGCATTTCACATCTTACCTAATTTTCAGATACGTGCGGGGTACGCCGCCGAGCCTATCACGAGGTCCACGTGTAGATAACCACCTAACCTCCATATCATATCGTATACCACCATCCAAATTTGATGTGGTTGCATGCATTTAAATCGGTGTCCCCTTACATTCGGATAATCGTATCATATTGTCCTTAAGACCCGTCTTGGGCTGTAGACGTTAGATCTTACGTGGCACGCAAGACATGGCATGTAGAAACTTAATTTGTATTTTCGCCTTCACAACGTAACTTAATTATCCGTATTCGTAGCTTACCTTATCTTACATATCATTTCTTATTGTTCTTTGAAAACTTAATTTAAAGTGAGCCACTTTATAAGATTCACAAAATCACGCTTTCCAAGGAAGGTTCCGTAGTAACCTAGATGTACTTGTGTGACGCCCATACTCCCATAGAGGTGTTGCATCCGTACATGGATGCCTACATTCCAAGTTCCACGTGGAGTGGACGAACCCCACCATGACGAAGGCTTAAAAGTCGTGCGACATAGCTTATTTCTTTTTAATTGTGCGTATGCCCTATCGTGATTTTCCTATGTGGTGCATGCTATATGATGAAAGGACTAACTTGGCCTAAAGAAACTATTTCATACACCTTACATACTTGTGAATATAAAATAATAATTAACATTTGCACAGAACAGATATTTCATACAAAAAAAATTGTGGAGAAACGTTCTATGGGCCGCCGACATCGATCGGCCTTCGCTTTAAAGTTTCATAATATTTATGCGCCTTAGTATCAACACCTTTTACTAATTTGACCTAAGAGTGGGTCAATGTGGCGATCAAATGATCCACTTAGCCTAGTTATACAAGGGTTAATATCCTCACTAAATTTTCCAATTTCGAGCCTCAAAGCGTCTAGAAATTTTAGTGACACTTCGATCCATTAGATTACATTGAGTTACTATTGAGATCGTTTGAAGTTGGTCCTATGGGCCACTTAGCTTAATTCTCAAAATTAAGGGTCAAAGGTAACCCATGTATTATTCCATGTGGCACCTAAGGCTAAAATAAGAAGGCGAACTTTGAGTTATTTATCCTCTAATCTGAACCATTGGATGGTTAGACAATAAAATTTTACCTAAGGTTGATTCTTTTGTCCGATCCCAATTGATCTCTAGCACACTAGATCTGCCAGTCAACGTTTTACAAGATCTAGCAGTCAAGTGCACACTTAGTGTACCTACCATATGGCGATCAGATTGAATAGATCTGAACCATCAGATATTTAAGAAAAATGATTCTAAGGTATTAGGTCGTTGGGCCCAATTTATTTTGACCTCTAAGGTCTCAAATCTAAGGGTCAAATCCTTCATATTCACTGATCTCTAAATAGCCTTTTAATTTTCTTGATTTGTGGGCCAAATTTCTAGTTCAACCATTAGATGTCTCGAGGATTTCAATTTGTGGAGATGGTCCATCTCTGTTCTATTTCTTGGGTTGGGCCCACCAGGTCCAACCTTGAATCTATTTCATTTGAAATCAAATGGTGCTAAAAGGATGGTTGCACCAAAGTATTCATATCAGGTAAAATTCTTCAAAGTGCCCAATTACAATAGTTGGCACGGGTAAGTTATCGCCGGCATTGTCGGCGTTTAGTTGGGCCGATCCCCGAAATATATCTTATCTTCACTGACGAAATTGTGGAGAAGAAGAGCTCTCTCTCTCTCTCTCTCTCTCCACTATAAACACCTATATAAGCAATACAGACACTATATATATTCATTTTATATCTATATATATCAAGGGCAACTATTATATGTCCATGTATAGGATTTATGTTATTATACACACCGAAATACATGTATATATATAACTTTTGAATACCTAAATAAGATAAATAGATATTCATTTAATATATATATATATATATATTTATTTATTCTTATTATTATTAAAATAAAAAGTTGAATATTTTAAGATCGATCGAGGAGCACCCACCTGTTGGAGCGTGCACGTAGGAGTTGATTTCAAGCGCTAGATCGGCGATGCGACTCCTACGCGTCGATTCGGCGATGTGCTTTCGGCGATGGATCGTGGTTTCACACTTATGCAAATCGATTCAAGGCAACACTTTGGCTCGGTGTGTGGTATTTGTCGCTACCCGATCGACAGAGGGCCTGCTAGGCGTTTTGGAAGGGAGCGTGGCTGTTGGGTTTGGTTCAAAAGTGAGAGAGGGAGGCAGAGGAAGATGGCTGTTTGGTTTAGTGGGTTAAGATATATGTATATTTATAAACAAGTCTATCTATATATAGAGAGGGAGGGTAAGGTTTTAGGTTAAAAGCCTTTGGTGGCTCTTATTTATAGAGAGAGGAAGAGACGGACGTGGGTGACCTAAATGGGTAAGTTCCCAAACCTAAAAGGGGCAAGAGTTCCAAGAGAGTAGGAGTCCTTTTTGGGACTCTTCTTATTTGGTAAACAAAATAATTTAGTTGCCATATACAGTAAACGTAATAAAATAGAAATTCCTAAAATTAGCATTTGTGTGGGTCAGGATAGAGTGTGCGTACACGTACCCCCTCTTGGTGCATCCTAAATCTATCGCCATTCATTTGAGCCACAGATAACCGGGTCATAACATTCTTCCCCCCTAAAAAAAAAATTTCGTCCTCGAAAATTACGTACTGATTACTCGAAAAGTTCGTGGATCCGTTGTTTTGATGTCTTCATTCTCCCAGGTTGCTTCCTTTGGCGTGTGATGTTGCCATTGAACCAACACCAACGTGATCGTCTTATTTTTGAAAACTTGCACCTTTCGATCGAGGATCCTAATGGGCCTTGAAATGATAGTAAGATCCTCTTTGATATTGATGGGCTCGATTTCTACTATGTGTGAGGGGACATACACGACGCTTCAACATAGACACGTGGAATACGTCGTGGATTCCCGAGTATTGTGGTGGTAGAGCAACTTTATAAGCAACCTCGCCACACGTTTGGTGACTTAAAGGTCCTACGATCACGGGGCTCACTTCCCACGCTTCCAAAGCGCATAACTCCTTTGGTCGGGAGACACGAATGAATACACGTTCTCCAACCCGATGTAAGATTTTACCATTCAAAATCTGAATAAAATTTTAATGAAATTCAATCTTTTGAGTCGAAAAGTTGTACCTCGAATTCCAAGTTACGACGGTGGGGGTTGGCATACTTCCTTTGACGATCCTGGGCGATTCTAAGCCGTTCACGTATTAGCTTGACTTTTTCAGTCGTGGTTTGAACTAGTTCGGGTTCAAGCATCTTTCTCACTCCGACTTCATCCCAACACAAAGGTGTTCTACAACTTCTCCCATATAACGCCTCGAAAGGAGACATTCCGATGCTTGCCTGGTAGCTATTATTATAGGAGAATTCGATCAAAGGGATGTGATCATCCCAATTCCCTCGGAAGTCTAGCATACAAGCTCTCAACATATCTTCGACTACTTGGTTAACCCTTTCGGTTTGTCCGTCAGTTTGCGGATGGAAGGCAGTACTGAAATCCAAGCGTGTCCCCAAGGCTGTTTGGAAGGTAGTCCAATATTTGGAGGTAAATTTCGAGTCTCTATCGGACACGATGCTTACTGGCACACCGTGCAATTTCATGATTTCCTTCAAGTAAGTCTCTACAAGTTTTTCTCCATCTGCAGTCGTTTTAAAAGGTAAGAAATGTGCAGACTTTGTTAATCTGTCGACTATTACCCAAATGGCATCGTTCTTCTTCAACGTTTTTGGCAGGCCAACGATGAAGTCCATTGATATATTTTCCCACTTCCATTCCGGAATGGGTAAGGGTTGAATGAAACCGGCCTGTTTTTGGTGCTCTGCTTTGACCTGTCGGCACACTAAGCATTTTGATACATATTAAGCTATTTCTTGCTTCATGTTTGGCCACCAATACCAGTTCTTCAAATTTCGATACATCTTAGTGTTGCCTGGGTGTACTGAGTACCCTGATTTGTGACCTTCATCGAGTATTTCCTTTTTAACCTTAGGGTCATTAGGTACGTACAATCTCCGTCTAAAGAGTAATGCTCCATCTTCTCTGAGACTAAAATCAGGTTTTGATTCCTTATTCATGGCCTTAATGATTCGTAGAATTTCTGGATCTGTTTGCTGCAACTCCTTGATTTTATCTATGATAAATGGATTTATCAGAATTTTCGCCAGATATACACCTTCTTCGAGCTTTTGGAGATAAAAATCTTCTTCTGCTAGTTTATCGAGGGTCCTCGAAGTTTTTAATCGGGCCAAAAATCCTGACGTTTTTCTACTGAGTGCGTCAGCGACGACGTTCGCTTTACCAGGGTGATAATTAATCGAACAATCGTAATCCTTCATGTACTCGACCCATCTGCGTTGTCTGAGGTTCAAATCTTTTTGTGAGAAGAGGTACTTGAGGCTCTTATGGTCAGTATATACTTTGAACGTTTCACCATAGAGGTAGAGTCGCCATAATTTGAGAGCGAAAATGACTGCTGCCAATTCTAAGTCGTGAACTGGGTAGTTTTTCTCATGTGGCTTCAGTTGTCTTGACCCGTATGCAACGACCCTCCTATCTTGTTGCAAGACACAACCAAATCTCTCGAGATCGTCGGTGAATAATTCAAATTTACCCTTATGTCGTATTAGAGGGTAAGGTTAGAACTGGTCTTTGTAGTAAGTTTCTTCTTCAACTCCCAAAACTTCTTTCACACTCATCGACCATACAAATTTTGTGTTCTTCTTAGTAAGGCTTGTAAGGGTAGAGCAATTGAGAGAATCCTCAACAAGCGTCGATAGTAACCTGCGAGTCCGAGGAAACTCCTTATTTGATGTGATTTTTGGTGTGCCAATTGATCATCCCTCAATTTTTGTTGGGTCAATGTAATACCTTCAGATATCACACATGCCCTAGAAAGGTTACTTGTTTGAGCCAGAAATCGCACTTGCTAAGTTTAGCATATAATTGGTGATCACGAAGTGTCTGAAGTGAGAGGCGGAGGTGTTCTTCATGTTCTTTCTCCGATCGTGAGTAAATGAGGATGTCATCTACGAACACAATGATGAATTCATCAAGATACTGCCTGAATACTCGATTCATCAGGTCCATGAATGTAGCTGGTGCATTTGTTAGTCCGAAGGGCATGACTAAGAACTCGTACAATCCATTCTTGCAAGCGAAAGCTGTCTTTGGAATATCCTCGTCCCTCACTTTCAATTGATGATAACCCGATCTAAGGTCAATCTTAGAAAAACACTTGGCTCCTTGGAGCTGGTCGAACAAATCATCGATACGGGGGAGGGGGTATCGATTTCTGATGGTTACGCTATTCAACTGACGATAATCGATGCATAGCCTCATCGAACCGTCTTTCTTCTTTACGAAGAGCACTGGGGCTCTCCATGGCGATTGACTTCGTCTGATAAATTTCTTTTTCCGACACCTTGAGCTGTATCTCCAATTCCTTTAATTCTGCAGGAGCCATCCGGTATGGTGCCTTGGCAATTGGAGCGGTTCCTGGGATCAGATCGATCTTGAACTCGATTTCTCGGTCGGGTGGGACACCGGGTAAGTCCTCAGGAAATACGTCGACGAAGTCTCTGACGACTGGAATTTTTGTAGGATCGACCGCCTTATCTTGCTCTTCGTCTAATGCTGCCAATAGAGGTGCGCCCTTCGTTTTAATTCCCAAATCAATGGAGCTCTCCGAGTGGTTGGAAAATGACCACTTTAGAGAAACAGTCCACCGTGGCGTGGTAAGTGGCTAGCCAATCCATGCCCAATAGGATATCGAAATCCTGAAAGTCTAACACGATGAGATCTACTGGGAGTTCATGACCCTTGATGTTTATGATAGTATTTCGGCATACCAGGGTAGCCATCAACTTGCTTCCTGACGGTGTTGAAATTACCAGTTTCTTCTCCGAGCGTAGGTATATACGTATTTACCACGAATCACAGGGTAATAAAAGAGTGTGTAGAACCCGAATCTATGAGTGCGAGAGCTAAGTGCCTATTAGTATTCTCTGGGTGGATGACCAATAAATTACCTGTTTATATGATATGAGATTAAGAATATTATTGATCTTATATTGATTATGCAAACTTTTAAATTTAATAAGTTATGCTAATAATTGAAATAGTAACTTCTACTAGACAGGCATACCTTGGATCACTTCGTCACTAGCCAGGTATCTGTTGTGTGATGTGAATACTGTCCTTGGTTCGAAGGCCTCACCTGTAGGCCTTGAGGTTTCTCGACATTCCCTAGCAATATGTCCTTCCTTTCCACAGTTGTAGCATTTTCCGGTGCCTTGCATGCACACACCCGGTCGATGTCGCTTGTTGCACTTAGGGCATGACTCGAACGGTACATAACTTCCCTGTGGCTGCTGTGAAGGGGGCACGATGTTTCTCGATTGGAAGGTAGTGGCTGGTTGAGTTTGTTGAGATAGGAATCGAGGCTTTTTATTCACTTGAGGGTTAGTGTAGGGCTGAAACCTCTGATAGGAGGTAGGTGTCGGCCTCTGAGGAACAATAGGGGCTCGCTGTACCGCCTTATTTTTCTGAGCCTCAATTCTAGCAACTTTTCGGTTCACCATTTCTCCCGACTCTCTCTCCTGGATCTGGGCACGTTCCACGAGTTCTCCATATGTTTCAATCTTCATAGCAGCTAACTTCTCACGAAAGAAGGGTCGCAAGCCGTTCTGAAATGCAAAGCGCTTATCGCCTTCGTCTGCGATCAGATTCCCAGCAAATCTAGATAACTGGTCAAATTTGGCCTCATATTCGGCCACTGTCATATTCCCTTGTCGTAGGTCAATGAATTCCTTCTTCTTCTGAGCCCTGGTGGCTGCAGAGATATACTTCGTGAAGTAAGCATTCCTGAACTGTTGCCAAGTCCATTCCTCTTCATTGTTTCGATTTGCAGCTCTCTTTGCTGCTTTCCACCAGTTCTCTGCTTCTTGGTCTAGGTAAAACGCTGCCCACTTTACCTTTTCGTGTTCTGCAGGTGAAGAGATTCCGAAGAATTTCTCGATTGTACTTATCCAATCTTCCGCGGCGACTGGGTCGAGCTGACCATGGAAATAGGGAGGTCGAGTTCTGAATACTTGGAATCCAAAGTGGTATAGGGTAGAATTTCTGAGGAGAAGGTCGTTGATTGACAAGCTCTTGGATGGCCTGCCTTTGCTGCTCCCTTTGCACTTCCATCTCGTGCAGTAATTGAGTCCTTTCTGCTTTGGATCGGCCACCGAGTCATCTGTTGACTAAAAGTAGTCGCCATTTCACGTAAGAGGCGCATCGCTTCTGATTCTTGAGGACCTTCCTGTGATGAGGCCTCATTCACTTGAGAGCCATTAGTTTCTCTGCGTCGTGGAGCCATTAAGTCCTGATTCCACAAAACGTCGTATGTTAGTAAATTAAATGCGACATAGTACCCAAAAGGAAGTAAAGCCTAGGCTCGATACCAACTCATCACGACCGAATCCTTACCGACCTCAAGGGCCTAGAATTACGTGTTATGACACCGCACGCTTGTTAAGGCGATAAGCGGACATACACATAATTCTTATACCGATTTAGCATATGGATCAAGGCATTTAATAGCATCATTTAAAATAAATTATTCAAGAAAATAACATGAAACGTAGATGACGTTAATTAAGTGATAAATCCTAACCATGCATCTATAATCGAAAGCAAGCAGAGGTTTTACGAGAATAAAAGCTCCAACGCAAAACCCAAGATTGGTCAAAATAAAAGTATCTAATAACAAATCTCCACGACAAATAATAAAACTATGACTAAAAATCTCTCAATGCTCAAAGTAATCCGCCGGATCTATTCCCTCGTCCAGATGGTGGCCGACGTCTTCACGCTCTTGAGCCGCATCAGGAACAGCAGCATCCCCATCCTCAGTGATGGAAAAATCGAAGTTCTCACCTGCAACTGTTAGTTTTGGGGAGGGGGTGAGTTTACACGATCCGTAAACTCGGCGTTACAATCGATCCACCATAAAATACTCGGTGATCGTGTGTGCAATCGCTGAGTTATACATTTTGAAATAAATCAAACAGCTATAAATGATTACAAAACATCTAAGATCTCATATCTATCATAACAAAACTGAAAAATATAGCATAAAAAGAAAAAGAAGTAACATAAAATGAAAAGACCTGACATAACATGAAATAAATATGATGCATCAAGTTCTGATCTCCTTTTGTGTCTGCTTTGTCGACTTTTCCTATGTGGCATATCTTAAAACTTAATATTTCTCCATACGCCTACACAACGTACTTCACATCTTACCTAATTTTCGTATACGACCTGTGCCAGGGACGCTGCTCGAGCCTATCACGCGAGGTCCACGTGTAGATAACCACCTAACCTCCATATCATATCGTATACCACCATCCAGCCCGATGTGGTTGCATGCATTTAAATCAGTGTCCTTACATTCGGACAATCAGTATCATATTGTCCTTAAGACCCGTCTTGGTCATAGACGTTAGATCTTGCGGTGGCACGCAAGACATGGCATGTGTAGAAACTTAATTTGTATTTTGCTGGCCTTCACAACGTAACTTAATTATCCGTATTCGTAGCTTACCTTATCTTACATATCATTTCTTATTGTTTGCTGAAAACTTAATTTGAAGTGAGCCACGGTGCGATAAGATTCACAAAATCACGCTTTCCAAGGAACGGTTCCGTAGTAACCTAGATGTACTTGTGTGACATTATACTACTCCCATAGAGGTGTTGCATCCATACATGGATGCCTACATTCCAAGTTCCACGTGGACCGTGACGGAACCCCACCATGACGAAGGCTTAAAAGTCGTGTGACATAGCTTATTTCTTTTTAATTGTGCGTATGCCCTATCGTGATTTTCCTATGTGGTGCATGCTATATGATGAAAGGACTAACTTGGCCTAAAGAAACTATTTCATACACCTTACATACTTGTGAATATAAAATAATAATTAACATTTGAACAGAACAGATATTTCATACAAAAAAAATTGTGGAGAAACCTTCTATGGGCCGTCAGATTACTGATCGGGCCTTCTGTTTTTAAAGTTTCATAATATTTGTGCAGTCTTAGTATCGACACCTTTTACTAATTTGACCTAAGAGTGGGTCAATGTGGCAGTCAAATGATCCACTTAGCCTAGTTATACAAGGGTTAATATCCCTCACTAAATTTTCCAATTTCTGAGCCTCAAAGCGCGTCCTAGAAATTTTAGTGACACTTTCTGATCCATTAGATTACATTGAGTTACTATTGAGATCGTTTTGAAGTTGGTCCTATGGGCCACTTGCGCCTTAATTCTCAAAAATTAAGGGTCAAAGGTAACCCATGTATTATTCCATGTGGCACCTAAGGCTAAAATAAGAAGGCACGAACTTTGAGTCATTTATCCTCTAATCTGAACCATTGGATGGTTAGACAATAAAATTTTACCTAAGGTTGATTCTTTTGTCCCGATCCCAATTCGATCTCTAGCACACTAGATCTTCCAGTCAACGTTTTACAAGATCTAGCAGTCAAGTGCACACTTAGTGTACCTACCATATGGCGATCAGATTGAATAGATCTGAACCATCAGATATTTAAGAAAAATGATTCTAAGGTATTAGGTCGTTGGGCCCAATTTATTTTGACCTCTAAGGTCTCAAATCTAAGGGTCAAATCCTTCATGTTCACTGATCTCTAAATAGCCTTTTAATTTTCTTGATTTGTGGGCCAAATTCTCGAGTTCTGAACCATTAGATGTCTCGAGGATTTCAATTTGTGGAGATGGTCCATCTCTGTTCTATTTCTTGGGTTGGGCCCATCAGGTCCAACCTTGAATCTATTTCATTTGAAATCAATGGTGCTAAAAGGATGGTTGCACCAAAGTATTCATATCAGGTAAAATTCTTCAAAGTGCCCAACTACAATAGTTGGCACGGGCAAGTTATCACCGGCATTGTCGGCGTTTAGTTGGGCCGATCCCCGAAATATATCTTATCGTCACTGACGAAATTGTGGAGAAGAAGAGCTCTCTCTCTCTCTCTCCACTGTAAACACCTATATAAGCAATACAAAACACTATATATATTCATTTTATATCTATATATATCAAGGGCAACTATTATATGTCCATGTATAGGATTTATGTTATTATACACACCGAAATACATGTATATATATAACTTTTGAATACCTAAATAAGATAAATAGATATTCATTTAATATATATATATATATATATATATATATATTTATTCTTATTATTATTAAAATAAAAAGTTGAATATTTTAAGATCGATCGAGGGGCACCCACCTGTTGGAGCGTGCACGTAGGAGTTGATTTCAAGCGCTAGATCGGCGATGCGACTCTCACGCGTCGATTCGGCGATGTGCTTTCGGCAGTGGATCGACGGTTTCACACTTATGCAAATCAGATTCAAGGCAACACTTTGGCTCGGGTGTGGTATTTGTGCGCCACCCCGTGGGCCGATCGACAGAGGGCCTGCTAGGCGTTTTGGAAGGGAGCGTGGCTGTTGGGTTTGGTTCAAAAGTGAGAGAGGGAGGCAGAGGAAGATGGTCGCTGGTTTAGTAGGTTAAGATATGTATATTTATAAACAAGTCTATCTATATATAGAGAGGGAGGGTAAGGTTTTAGGTTAAAAGCCTTTGGTGGCTCTTATTTATAGAGAGAGGAAGAGACGGACGTGGGTGACCTCAATGGGTAAGTTCCCAAACCTAAAAGGGGCAAGAGTTCCAAGAGAGTAGGAGTCCTTTTTGGGACTCTTCTTATTTGGTAAACAAAATAATTTAGTTGCCCTATACAGTGTAAACGTAATAAAATAGAAATTCCTAAAATTAGCATTTGTGTGGGTCAGGATAGAGTGTGCGTACACGTACCCCCTCTTGGTGCATCCTAAATCTATCGCCATTCATTTGAGCCACAGATAACCGGGTCATAACAATCGTTCCTTTGCCGTTGTTCACGATCGGATTCCAACGATCCATTGCCTCTGTTCGAGATCTGATAATTGGAACATCAAAGGTAGATTTTCGATCTCGGAACACCCTGCGTACATCTCGGAACACCGTGCTTAGATCTCGGAACACCGTTGAGGTAGCCTTTTTATTTTAGAGCTGAGATCTCTAGACCTAGAATCTGTTGCATGTGGTTTGAAACTTGATTGCTTTATGCTTATTGTAGTTTATTGCTGCGATTAACGTGATTTATATCGTAAATTTATGGTTTTGCTCTAAGAATTGATCTAGGTTCTATTTTTTTCTCTTAAATCTAGGGTTTTATTCTTAAATTGGGTTTATTTTTATTATTTCTTCATTTTCTCTGACTTTCCTAAATTTTATAGTTGTTTTGGAAGATTTTCCTTTCTGATTAACTCCCACATTATGACTTAGAGACCATTCTTCCAATGTATTTCTGCATTGAAGGAGATTTTTTTTTTTTTTTTTGATCTTTTGGAGTTTTTAATGGTAGTGAGCTTTATTACAAGAATATTGTTTTTCATTTTTTATTTTATTTATTTATTTATTTTTTGAAACATGGGCAATTAAATTGCATTTTTTATAGTATTTATTCACATTTGAATGAAAACCTTTTCAATGGGACGTGATCTATTGTAGTTATGTGTTCACCTTCTAAAAGTCCATGAGCCTGGCGATCATGTGGACGCACCACAATGCATGGATCATGTACCAATGCAAAATTTTCATTTTTACAGTATTTGCAAATAAATCACAGTATTTCAATGGGACAGACTCTCTTGACCATCATTTAAACACCAAAATGGTGCTCAAATGATCTTACATCATTTATGGTTTAAGATGTGGGTGATCCGTACCATCAAATTGATAGATCATAGATTGACGTGCAACAAGCCCAAAAATGGTGTTTTAGGGAGATTTAAACCATCCGATATGTGGGCTTTAATATCAACCGTTGTTTTCGGTTTTAATGGCCAATATTAAAGCTCATCAATCAGATGGTTCACATCCACTTATAGGCATGTTTCTTGGGGCTGAGACATTTTCCAATGATAGATTGCCACTTGGACAATTTTGATTGATTACATATGTTCACCACATGGCATAATGATAATCACACTTCAATGATGTGAGATTAAAAGTCTAACTTTAATGGTATAAGATCATTTAAACACCATTCTGGTGTTTAAATGTCGGTCAGGAGTCATTATCCCTATATCAATTAATGTAGACTTTTTAGAAATTTGATATTTTAGAAAAAAAATTGTAATTATACTTACTCAGTTGCTCTTTCTTTTCCTTACTCTTGATTCTTGCTAATTATTTACTGAAGTTATCGCAAATTGCTGAATTATCACACTTTGCCAACTGATTCCCTGATTTAAACTTGGGGAGACCTAAGAATAATAATGCATTGAGGGGTCAAGATGTAGGTTAGAATTAATGTGAAGAACGGTATTAAAGGATTCCCTGGTATAAAGTGAAGAAGTTAGAACATATCATGTAATGATAACGACACTCAATCTGTAAACCTTCTGCACTCCTCACTATTATAACTTTGTTTTTTCGTGTTATTGAAAAGCTGTTCTGTTTGCGAGATGATCTTTGGGTGAGCACAGTGAATTTTGTTGGTATTGTTTTCATTTTACCTTGTAAGCTCTAAGCAACAACAAAGAACTACTTTGCAAATATTTGGTCACATAGGCCACATGCTACACCAAAGAACAATGCTATTGTGATCATATGATGTCTCTTTACATTAGTAAGAAGGGATTGCTCAGTGATCACTGTCATTGTACATAATCTCTTCCTGTGCAAATATTTATTTATTTATAAATGAATGATATTTAACTTTTTCCTTCCAAAATTTTCCTACTTCACAAGGTAAAATTGTTTCTAAACTTGGGCATGAAATCCATAGATCATTTTAAAAAAAGAAGAAAACTCATCTCTACGGTAGAAATTAAAAAAATTGACTATAATCAATCATCCATTTTTCAAACAGTATTACTCACTAGGTGGAGTTTAGAATTTTTTTTTGTGTTTTTTTTTTTTTTTTTTCTTTTTTTGAAATTGATCTTTATATTGTCCCCTTAGTCTATGTATCACCAAAACAGAATTTTGGGTGCCACATGGCACCTTTTTTAGACAACTTGGAGGACAGTGAAGGTCCTCCATTGGAGAACCTTACTTTTTTCCATTTATTTATATAAATATATTTGTAAATTCTGCGTTGCAGTTATCATGAATCTATATTGATTTAACTCGCCATTAGTCTTGAGAACTAGCACATGTCTATATGGTAGTACAGTTAAGTTGGCAGAAAGAGTTCTTTGATAAATTGTTATTAATATATTGCAAAAATCAGTTGCATGTTTAAAGTTTAAACCTCATTTACATATGTAGTTCCAATAATAGTTGAAAATATTACTCTTGAGATGACATGTAACTTCCATAATAGAAATATCTTTTCACAGATAAGTCTCCTTGATCGGCAAGAGCTTCAACAGAGAGTTAAAGTATTTTGTTTGAATCACAGGCCTCTTGAGCATTGGATCCACTCTAGACATTTCAAGCGAGTTGATCTACAGGAAGCTCTCGGGAATCATCTCTCTTGGAAGGAACGGTAATATCTTCTTAGGAAACTATCTTATAATTATGATAGATCCTTGTGATGCATTCTATGTCAAGTGTCAATGACATATATGGTGATTTTCATTTGATGCCATAGCCTTCTGATTGTGGCTGCAACAATGAAGGTGAGGTGAAGAGATAAGCTCAATGCTTGTTTTGCTTGGACTTCTTTGCCTCTTCAAGAGCCTTATTGTTGTTAGGTTCTTTTTACGTTGTTTTTTATTTGTTAGAATTACCCCTATGTCTCTCTTTAGTCTTTTCCTGCTTTCTATCTTTTTTGACCTTTGGGAACCAATGGATGAATGCGTTCTTAGTTATGAATGGGACTGAATCTAAGGTATCTGAGACAAATACGAAACCTTGGTCATGTAACACCTGTATAGGATCTTGTGACCTGTAGCATGTGGTCATGATGCATCATATTTTTCTCACAACCCAATACAGGTGTTGACCTTCATTTCTTATTACCAACTACCTTCATTTCTTATTACCAATTTAAAAAAAAAAACCCTAAATGTCTTTCTTCCTATTTCCCTCATACTTTAGGCATTTGCTAGTTGCTAGTGCTTTTTTTTGTTTGATGAGATGTTTCTCACTTCTTCTCGCACAATTTCCTGAATCCAGTTCTTTACATGACAATGGCTTGGATAGTGTTTCCTTATCAAGTTATGATAGCTTTTTATCTCCCTATACAAATTATGTTGTTGACTTTTGTGTTTCTGCTTAACCTAAACTCTCCCCTCTCTCTCTCTCTCTCTCTCTCTCTCTCTCTCTTTGTCACACACACACACGCACACACACACACGCACTCATCTCTTGTATTGCTTGTGCAAATTAAAAAATGATATTATCCTTTGATGTGGGACAATTCGCACACTAACCCTAAAATAGCATAAATCCCGCACGATAGGGGTGTGAAGTAACATCATCCTAAATAAAGATAACTTTCCCCATCCGCTCATTAGATATTTTCAATCATCGGCATAGCTTCTCTACCATTTAATCAAGGGCTAATAAATTGACGGTTGGTGTCCCTCTCAAGCAATCGCAGTGGTAGACAAGAGATGTGAAACCATTAAAACACGAGTTGGTCTAGAGTAATAATTGCTCCAAATCTGTATTAATTGTTCATGATAAAAGCACAGGATGAATCCAATTTAGATGATTTCAAATGGACCATATAACATGGACAGTACTAGACAGTGGACAATTTTTATAGACAACTTATGTGGCTCGATGTGATTGGCTACAGTGCTTGGGGCCCATTGTGTGCAGCCAGTTATGCCGTGCCACATAAGTTTCCTGCAAAATTGTCTATCAAAATCTGTCCACCGTTTATAATTTGCCATATAACACCACCAGTTAGTAGGTAGCCTACAATATAAATGGGCTAGCCCGAACTGAACGGAAAAGTATGTTTGGCCGAGTATGGGTTAAGTTCCAAATGCTCGATTAAAAATTGGCCCAATCCGAATATGACAGTAATTTGGTCAACTAAGTTCTTTTATATAGAAATTGTTGGGCTGATACATAAATGAGCTGGCCCGACCAACCTAGCCCGATTGATGACGCGGGACAAACGTTAAAATCCTAATATGCGAATTTTTGATTAACTTTAGAATGAATTGAATAGCGGAAATATTCAAAATCAGGCAACACATAAAATTAATTCAATGAAATTAATAAAACAATTAGATTAATCCATTTTTGCATCGTATGTGTAAAAAGTTTCCAATCTAGAAAAACAGCTCCGATGAGGGAACTCGAGATTCGTTCTAGTTTAGGGCATCAATCGACAATTGTAATATCGTCTCTTAACTCGGGGATTTTAAATGACATAAGGCTTAAAATAATTTAATAGAAGGGGAACAATTTGAGATTTTGATTTTATCAACGAAATTAAAGAAGGATAATACCTGACAATAACTAGAGAAAAGACAAAATAAAAGGATAGATTCCAAGGCTTCACACCATGGATTTTCCGAAGCTTCACACCACGGCTGTACGTCTGCTTCGCACCAAGTTGCACGAGAAACGATTGCTCACTCCTCAAGGTTTGAAGGATTCACTCCCTCGATTGAAAACTCTTCACAAGCTCTCTAGGGTTTGCACAAAAGCAACTCTCTTTCATTCAATAATAAAAACTAATTAAAAAGTTTTTACAAGCCTCTCTATATATAGGCCATCAATAATTAAAATTTGAAATTAAGAGTCCTAATACTAATAAAATACTAAAGTAGGCAATTTTCACAAGATTTAGAAAACCCCGTCACGACGCCCACGGACGTCCGTAGTGCCCTACGGACGTTCGTGACCTACGGACAGTGAGGGGGCAAAATCACGGACATCCGTCACTATTCACGAGCGTCCGATACTGTTCATCACGGACGTCCATCACTGTTCACGGACGTCTGTCACTGTTCATCATGAACAGTAATTTATTTATTTATTTTTTGGCGTTTTCCGTCATTATCCTCCACTCAAAATATTTTATCACCGATGAAACATGCACGTGGTACTGATCAAGTGTATCGAAACTCGTATGGTGGAACTCCTTGCAAGTCATCCGTTGACGTTTTCTATCTCCTTTTTCTTTGTTCTTTCATCTGCCTTCCTCTATGTGATGTCCCCATCAATTGATAGTTGGGCTGAACATGATTAGCTCTAAGAGATGTGTGGCCTAGGTAAGGGCCAACCTAAACCCGGCTTCCCATTGGACCAAAATGCCATCAGAAGGGAAGGGGGTAACAACAGAGGGTCCTGTGGAGGTCTGTGGTCAGGGGAATAACACGTAACTGTCAAGCACCTTTTTTTGAGCTGTAATGAAGTCGCTCAATGGACCGTTAAAAACTTTTTAAACTTGATGGTTTGGGATCATTAGACTGTGGTTTTTCTTCGTTATATTAGTCATTCGTGAGTTGTCCCATACTCCCCTCAACTGGATTATCCAGATCAATGAGCATGTCCATAATGTCCTATTGTATGCTATTTCAACATTTATGGATGTATATTTTAATCAACACTAGTTAACAGGTTATCTTCCTATTTGTTGTGACAATTATAAGGTGCTTAATTCAAGAGACCATGACATGGGTTATAAGCTTTGTGCTCCAGCCAATGAGAATCGAATGAAGAAGACCTACAAAAAATTATTGAGTGGGCATATCAGAGAGAGCTCAAGCCGATAACAAGTCTAAAGACTCTAAACCATTCTTTTATCCTTGGAACAATCAAGAATGGTCTCCAATTTGTTTTACAACAGATACTAGTATGCTTTCCCTGCTTCTCAAAACCATGCATTTATTTTTTCTATCAGAAATCGAATTTGTAGAAAGTTATTATTTTTTTTCATGAGCTTTTAGTTTCAAAGTTACCACTAACTTTTAAAAACAGACCGGACACTAAATCGGCAAGGATTCTGCATGGTTTGGTTGGACTGGTTCCAACCGGGTTCAACCCAACTGGTTCGAGAAAATATTTAATAACAACCACATCATATGTTAGCTTCAGTGTAAGTTTTTAATGTATATTTTTTAAATAATACTGCATCTTAAAGGATTGAAGTCTAAAATGGTATATTTTTTGTGTGTGTCTTGGGGCAGATGGAAGGATTGAAGTACTCTGTTGGGAGCTTAGTATGCCACTATTGTATATGTCAGTTGTTGCTTGGTTGTAGACTCTCTTCAAGCCATTATACCTAACATATTTTTAAGAATTACTGACCAACAACATATATTGATGTATGTGCAAGTTTAGGTTCTATATACTATCTTGTGAGGTTCTTACATCTGGTTCGTTTTTCCCTTTTCATTCAGCCTCTATGGTTAGAAACTACCATTTCTCTGCTTTCATGGTCAATTTATTAATTTTTGGGACCAACTCTCCTGACCGTCATTTAAACACAAACACGGTGTTTAAATGATCTTACACCATCAACGATCTAAGATGTGGGTGATCCTTACAATTACAGTGATAGATCACAGACTAAAGTGCAACAGGCCCAAAAATCGTACTTTAATATCTTGAGATTTAAACTATCAGATATCTTGACTTTAATATCAACCGTTCTATGTAGTTTTAATGGCTGATATTTTCATTCATTAATCAGATTCACATCCACTGTTAGCCATGTTTTTTTGGGCCGAGACATGTTTCAATAATGGATTACCGCTTGGGCAATTTAGATTGATCACAAATGCGTGCCACATGGTTAATGGTGTAAGATCATTTAGACATTAAAATGACGTTTAAATGTCGGTCAGGAGCCATTATCCCTTATTTTTAATGCATTGCTTTTGCATGGTATTTATTTTAGGGAGCAAGTAGTTGCAGATCAAAATTCTTCTGTTGAAGGAGTAAAAAAACTGAAGGTGTGAAAATCAGGCTGTAACAGTAAATTATATTTACCTGATTGAATATGTTAGTCTTTTAGCTATTTAGTATTTTTGTTTAGTTAAGTTAATTCCCAATCTGATTGCAATATTAATAAGACGTTAACTGTAGATTGTTTATTAGTCAACTACATTAAGTAGCCAGTCTTGATTCTGCCTGAAGAATATGGTTAGGACCAGGGTTATCTAATTCTGCCCTCAAAGCTTTTAGCCCAACCATCTTCTGCGCTGCTCAGTGGATACTTAGAGTCCACTACTGTCTTACGCTTCCCTTCCTTTATCAATTTAATAAGATATTCCAGGTCAGAGAATACCTGTGGTACAGTGGATTACGACATCATATCTCCGACCAGACGGGTTCTTCAAGGCTGCACCTTCTGGAGTCTTATAGTCTAGCATCTCATCTGCCCCTAAACTCTTGACCAACTCGATATTACGGGCTCCACATGTGGTTGTTACGTGGTTATTTCCAAGCTTTGCCAATTGAACTGCAAAATGGGCAACACCACCCGACGCGGCAGTGATCAGACCATTTGCTTCCTTAGCAGTAGTGTCAAGTTTGAGCCCGACAGACTTTGTAAGTGCCTTTAATGCGGAAATGTCTGCACTAGGTAAACCCGCACCTTCAGCTATCGATACTTCAGGGGACCTCTTAACTGTTGAACTCTCCAGAGCTACAGCATACTCGGCAAACCCTCCTCCAGCCTGTTATTAAACCTGCATTTTAAACGTAGCGGGGCCAGAATTAAAAGAAAGGTATGAGATAGGGAAGTAACCTTAAAAAACTGTACATCACACATCAAGAAACAATGCACACAATATCATAAACATATTTTAAGGCCCAGTTACGGCCACAGAAACACTCCTCTTGTTAGCCTTGATCAATTTGGTCCCAATTGGTCCCAATTTCTGGCTCCAAACTCCATCAAATCTTAACCTTTTTTTCTGTTCTGTATATCCCTGTACCTGCCCCTTCTCGGACCTCTTCTGACCCAACACTGGGGATGTGAGATTATTCGACATTATTCAGGCCTGCTAGGATGCCAACATGGGATTTCGTTCTGGTTCTCTTTGGTGCTCCTATACATGCTGCTGTCTCATCAACCCTGAACTGCTGCTATCAATCTCACTTGGTGGTTCTTCAATCTCTCTTCCTTTTTTAACCCTGAACTGCTATCTACCTCACTTAGTGGTTCTTCAATCTCTCTTCCTTTTTTATCTAATCTAATAACAGATTAAAAATAATGAGGATTTGTAATTTATTAAAAATAAATAAAATTTAGGTGTTGATATAGAAGGCTTAGGGGCATTGGTGCAATGGTAGAAGGCTTGGGCTGTCAAGCGTGAAGATGTTGGTTAGAATCCAGAGAGCAGCTCCTTGGTATATAAAAAGCTAGAGGTTAGGCCTCTATCCCGAGACTCGCACTGGGTAATAACCTTTAATTTATTGACATAGAAGGTATACTTGTGCAATGTTGAACTTGCGAAATTAGTTTAGTCCACTCTAAGAAATAGGAGAGAGAACCGCGTGGTGAGACCTAGTGACAGTTTGGTCAGTACGGATGACTTTGACT
The DNA here is from genome assembly GCA_021018995.1 of Chloranthus sessilifolius. Lineage (NCBI taxonomy): Eukaryota > Viridiplantae > Streptophyta > Magnoliopsida > Chloranthales > Chloranthaceae > Chloranthus > Chloranthus sessilifolius. Next base: position 89,670,092 of record CM037593.1, read on the forward strand.
GGGTGAAAGGTAGCTAATAATTTATGACATGTGTCTCTGTGATATGGAAAACTGTAATTGACACCAAGTCCTACAAGTGCTCTTTATAACTTAAGACCCTTCCTAATTTGGTTCAGTAAGAGTAGCTGATAACGAGAATGACATTTCTAGGAATAGGGTTTATCTCACTGGTTGGTCTCTTGGCCTTTCGAACTTCGGTTCATGGCCAATTGGGTACTCCTCTCTCTCCATCATCTTTTAGCTACTGAATCCCCTAAAAACTAATATATTAAGAAATCTTGAAATTTGCAAAAAAAATCAGCTTTACATGAAACTCCACTCCGGGGATAGGGAGGGTATATATGCCAAAGGCCATGCCTCAGTTTTTGTTATTTATTTATTTATTTATTTGATATGAAGCCATGCCTCAGTTACATCTTGGTATCAACATGCAAACATTCCTTTATGAGATACCCATTAAATGGGTAGCGTTTGCAACCAAAGATTCTTGTGGCGCCATTTATGTTTTCCCATTCCCACAGTTGACGGTCTTGAATCAGGTGATGGGGGTCGTTTTTTGTCCCAATCCTTTATTCACAATGCACCATGGTATCCTATGATCATGGTCACTTTTTTGTATGCCACATGAAATCAAAATTTGACTGGCTGATATGTGGGCTGAAATTTTGCCTTTCCACGGAATTAGATCGGGCTATTCGATTATTTCTAATTTATCTAGCGATTACACAAAAATGCCAACAAACACCACAATACGAGATATACGTGGAAACCCAATCACTGGGAAAAATTACGGGACCGAAGTTCACACACCAAATCCACTATAAAATAAATGATTATAAAAAGTTTTGAATGATATATCGACAAATGCACATGCCCTATCAAACCCTCATACAACCCAACTTCCTATCACGGGTCGCCTCTATAGCTTTTCGATTTGAATGCACTCCTCCACCGTTGATGAACGCACAACGATCCACCTTGAGATCCACAAGACTATCAATCGCACACCCTAATCTCTAGGGCTCAAAACACTCAACTCACTTGAGCAAATAGGATGTAAAAAAAATGAAGAAGAAAGGAACACCTTTTGAATAAACTATTTTTCCAAATCAAAAGTTCAAGAGGTAGAAGAAGATGGAGTTTAGGAGTTTTTGCTCAAGGAGGAAGAAGCTTTCTCTAGCTTTTTTGCCTTATTCTTTTCAAAACCTTTTAAACCAAATCCTAAAAACCCCAAAAAAAGGAAAAGTCCAAAAAGTCTTTTTCACAAAAGAAATCAGAAGTTCGAAGTTGTCTATGAACCAATAGTGCGCTGTCAACATTATCATAGCGCGCTGCCATTGTATAGACAACACTCTGGTTCTAGTATTTTAACATTTCTTTTAAAAGGAACCTTTTAAGGAAACAAAGTGCATGTCTATGGAAATGTGACTGATAACCTTGAATAATCAAGGTAGACCCTATCCATCTTGGCACACACATTTCCTAAGAGGAATCTACACGAATCTTAGAGTAGAGTATGACAAACAGGTTCTAATATGGGTCATAATCACATGATCTATTGTGTGATGATTCGAACAAAAAATAACCTCTACAATTTCATTCAAGACAATCAATGGAGTGAATGGTGAAGCGGTGAAGCCATCACTGCAGTTGCAAGAATCTTTTGTTGCAAAACTTGCTAGCCAATTTAATATTCTACAGAGGGTAGTATTTCATCGTTCACAGTAGTGTTACCAGGTTAACAAATTCAAACCTACGTACCCAGTAGTGCATGAGGTTGAAAATTTGAAATGTGCTATTGGCTTAGAGCATTTAAATTAATACAGTAGGGGACACCAAGAATGGCCTCAATAGTGGAATTGGTGGTACATATATTGAAAGAATTGAAGAATTGGTATTATGTATCTGCCCCGAACATTGTTGCTCTTGTTACTCGGGTGTCTTTTTGTGATATATGTCATGTGGAACTATTATATGTTTAGTGTGATTTGGCTCCCATGATCTCGAGATCTGTAGTGTAAAAATTTGAGTCAAAAAACAATTTTGATCATCAGATTCAAAGCAATCAAAGTCATCTAAAATTAATTGTTTGTTAGATTTACATGATAGCTAGTAATTTTAGATGTCGTTTGACTCGGATAATAATCCTTTTTTTCTTCAATCAATTGGATGAGAGAGTTTTAGATCATGGCAAAATTATCAGATGATGATTCCATACATCTCAAAAAATGATCCAATTTCTATACTTACACCTAACTACGTTCTTTCTTGTGACTATTTTCTTACATTATATGCAGGTTGCCCTAAAGTTACTAATATTCAATTTTCTTTTATTTTATATTTTCTTCTTTACAGATAATGCAAATGTCAATAGTAAATCCCAAGGGAGAAATGAAAGGTATGCTCCTCTGTTTGGAGCATATTTTAAAAGATTATTTGTGAAAGTAAGCCTTTTGAAAGCCGCAAATAATAATAATAATAAGTTATGACTTTCAAAAGACTGACTGCGGGAACCTCGGGTCTATCTGAGCCAATGATTAGGCTAGTAATCGTCTCTTTTAAGTGTAATTAGCTTTGATAATATTTGTAATTTTGTGTGTTTGGTTGCAAGATCAATTGGGAAGTAATGTGCAGATTTGTGTAGCGAATGCCATTGTTCAATTTTATTTGTTTTTAGAATCTCTCTGTTGCAACTGCAGAATTACTTCAAATTCTAGGGCTCATTTGAAACTTTTGGGCTTTGCACCCACAAAGTAGGCTTTGTATTTTTTTGAGACTTATGTCATGTATGGAAACACCATCTTTCCTATCTGATTTGATTGAAGGCAATCATCTAAATTTCTTAAGAAGAAAAATATTGGTTGTGGGTTAACTCATAAGCGCAGAAGCAACTCTTTATCAGAGTAGATAAACTCTGCTATGGTAGATAGCAAATGGAGAACAATTTTATCACTTAAAACATCCCTCCGTTAGAGCAAATGGGGTGAGGAGTTGTGTTACCAAATAAGAAACAACTCTTTGTTGAAGCCAAAGAGTAAGAGGGCTGGATTACCAAATGGGGCAAGAAGCGAATTTTAGTTTTCACGGCGTTTTAAAAGTACCGTGGTTGTAGGACTATTAGTGGCGTTTAGGAACCTATTAGTAGCGTTTAAGAAACGCCGACCTACATACCTATCACGGCGTTTATCAGAAGAAATGCTAGCGTTTTGGTAGTGTTGCGTGTAGGATTATTAGCGGCGTTTATGTACCTATTAGCAGCGTTTATGAAACGCCGGGCCACGTACTTATCATGGCGCTTATTAGAAGAAATGTCGGCGTTTGTTTAATGCCTTGATTATGAAACTATTCGGCGATTGCGAAACTATTAGCGGTGTTTCTGAAACGCCGCTAAAAACGCCCCTAATACTTTTCCCGATATCTCAATTATAGGCGTTTGTGATAACGCCGCTATTGAATTTGCGGCATTTTATTAAGCTTTAGCGGCATTTTTGAAATGCCGCCAATAGTCAATTTTTTCGTAGTGAGAAGAAAGAATCTTGGATTGTAAGTACAGTTCAACCACATCATCTCTTGGAAATAGGAGATTCTTGCCTGAACGTCATTCTATAAAAACTCAAAATCATGAAAGTTAAGATTCTTCCATAGTCAAGGGCTGCAGATGTGGTTGGACTCTAAATCATGTTCAACTTGGTTGGAAGTTGGAACTCACCATTGCCCTGAAAAACAATCTTGGCTTTTGATAAAAGCATTCAAACATTTTAAGCACGCCAAACCTGGAATGAGAAGGAAGATATTGGTCTATTTCTAACTGAGGCCGTACAAAATCCAACAATAATCATAATAGTTAAGGAAAACATTCTGCCATAATCCAATACTTAGGGCCCGTTTGACTGCACGTATTGTTGAAATGCGTTTGGTCTGTATTAAATTATTAATATTACGCGTATCAGCCATTGTTTTATAGCATAGAAGGCAACACATGTATTGGACTTAAAAGCGTTTTCTCATTGTTTGCCATTGCAGGCTTGTAATTGCCTAATTTAGGTATCGCTTAAAACTTGCATTTGACCCGATGTCGATTAATGATCCGAAGGTCACAGTTTACCAGTTTCACCTTGCCCTTTTGTCAAAAAGGCTTGTTTGTTTGCCAGCTTCTCATAGCCCCTTGTCAAAAAGGCTTTGATCTATGCAATGCTGAATATCGTGTTGTTGGATGATCGAGAAGAGTTTCATCTACTTTGGAAGGAGGAGGTTTTTCATTCTTTATTAGCCTTTTTCAGAGGAAGAAGAATGTGACGGGAGCTGCTTGGATTTTAAGGCCCGACGACTCGTGAAATGCATCACAAGATTTGTGTACGAGGGGTTGGCCTTGTATTAAGATTTGGTTACGCATATGGAAATGGGGTTGGTCTTGTATCGAGATTTGGTTACGCGTTGCGATTTCCGTACGATACATGTAAGGTCAAATCGCTTAATAAACAGCAAGAGCCTCTTTTGACTCACGTAATGACTCTCTAAAACATGTTTTGCAAGACCATTACGAACAATCAAACAAGCCCTTAGTATGCTCTTTTTGTGACCACTGCTTTTGTTTTTCTAAAACTTCTTTTGGTCCGTGAGATTGCTCCATTACACAGATTTCCAGGGATTTGGGTTCTTTTGGCCCCATATCTCTAAGACTTATTTTCTATATATTTGATGATTAATTTAGTTAAGTTACTATTTCTAGGAATTGAAGTCGCCAAGAAACAATATTTCACAAAAAAAAATGCTCACTACCTCTATACCCAGTGTCATGGATCGCAACTACTACAGGATGTTCTCTAAGCGTTAGGTACCATGAAGAGAAACGAAATCGCACAAGTCTGTGTTCCTCTTTCCTATAATAACAGATATCGAACCAAAAGTAACTCATATTACTTTCATGATCATGACGCGGAGTACGCATATGTATCAAAGGGTCCTACAACTCTTGCACATGATCGTCACGTGGAGGACACATATATATCAAAGGGATATGAATTGAAATGCCACGAAACACTACTAGTTTTAAAAGATCTGCAGCCGAAAGTTGTGGTAAGTAAATCAACTATCTAAAGTTGTCGTTTAGTACTCAAAAAGATGTCGTTTAGTATCTTGTCCCGCTGTGTTTCGTGCAAACGCTCGGAATGAAAATAAAAATCCCTTTGTTTGCTCATTTCCTCTTAAACTTTTCATTTTTTCTATTTCTGCCTCCTTCTATCTCTCTCTCCAGCACCCCCTCATGCCAACAAAACTCTAGCCTCCACTACAAAATTAGGTTCTTTTACCGACAAGCCTTTGCTGATGGATGCTTCCCCTTCTCGCGAAATAAACCCTAAACACAAAGTAATGGCCCGGTGAATTAACACTAGGTGATCGATCATTATCGTCAACATATTTCACCATCTTCTCTCCAACTTTCAGGCATTTGCATCATCCATCAGACAAAGCGATCGTCATCTTCGTTGTGGAATCATAGGTAAACTCCAACACTCTGTTCTTCTTCATCTTCTTCTTTCTGATTCTTTCTATGATTCTTCATCTTCTTCTTTTACTCATATTACTGAATTTTCTATGATTAATTTAGGGTTTTGCTATTTTGGGTTTATTTTAAACTTTTTTATTTCATTGTTTGGGTTTATTTTTCATCTTGGTTTATATTTTCCCAAACGCAGCCTCAATAAATTTTGTCTTGATCATAGCAGCAAGAAGTTTGACTGGATTTCTCAAAACTCAACATGTGATGTAAGAGGATTCTGCTATGTTTCTTTGATAGTTCAAGCGCAGGATTTGAGATCTTTGATGTCATGGGCCTTTATTTGATGTTTTAATCTCTTTAATTTAATTATAGTTCAACTCAGAATGTTTAGTTTTTCCTAATGCAGTACCTCTTGTAAAGTAAGGCTTGTAGTTCTAGCTTATAATCCATTTAACCTACCCTCTCTTTTCGTTTCTTTTCCCTTATGAATTTGTTTATTTTTAATTTTGAGTTCATTTTGGTTCCCATAGTTTTTTGTCTCAGGTATAACCTTGAAATTCACACAAGGCAAAAGAAAGTTTCAACAACTATCATAAAGCCTTCTCTTTACATGAAATTACAGATCACAGGCATTATACAATCTTTTGCAATAGCTTTTTTTCCCTACTACAACAAAAGCGATTCTATTTGTGATTTGTTGTGCTCATGGATATAGTTAGCTGTCTAGCGTGATGGAATTGGACTCGAAACTCTTTAGTCTAAAATGAGGTGTAATGCTTGCTGGCGAGAATTGGAAGGGTGAGCCATAACCACCAAATGTGGCCATCTGTTATGTATCCCCCACTATTTTCTATTTACACTTGTGTATATTCATAGACATATTCTTCCATGAAGTAGCTACCTCCATGACGAAGAGTTATCGGTTCACTTTTGGGGATTTCTTCCATGTGGAATAACATTTGACCGTTTGGGAGGCGAGACATGATCTCAACATCCATATTGTCGAAGATTTGGACGAAAAATGATATGGATGGTCTAATTCATGGTAGTCAACTTATTTTATGATGGAACCATCAGTTGCATTGATTTAATTCCATTATACATACTTTGTAGCTGCAGCGTATACATTGCCAAACGGCACTTACACGTTCACACTTCTCAATCTACCGCCTGATTGTTAGTGGAATACTAGTCCCATTTTAGTCCCACATCGACTACAGTAATTAATCAAAGAGCAAGTGGTTGTATAAGAAAACAATTCACATCAGTTTGACCCTTCTTTATAGCTAATCATATAACTTACAAAACTAGAAGACATATTGCATGTTGTGCATCCGTGGGCTATCACAAGTTCGTCGCGACGATGCGCTCGTATCGGTACGATATAGAATTGCCACCCGGAGCTTTTGGTGTCCCGGAAAACCTAAATTAATATTGAAAGCACCGAAGTACAAAAATATGACTCTGATTCCGGTTTACGCTAATAGCTCTTGGGTAGAGGCTTCGGTTATCAATCGGGAAGGTGCTAGATATCCAATCAACCCGTTCGTAAGCGGTTTCTACTTATGACCAAGTAAAAAAGAAAAAAATAGCACTTCCTATTTGCTCGAAGGCACTCGGATCCTATTTAAGCCCTCAACAATCACCAGAATTTCAATGACGTAACGGCTCAAATTTTAGGATAAAGGAAAAGCAAAGAAGGTAGAGGAATAGAGGGGAGAACCAGAGCTCTTGGGCCCTTGTAGCACGCCTGTGGACCCTCGCGTGAAAGTGTCTTTGAGCTTTCGAGAGCAAAAGAGGTTGAAAGATGGGCTTTGAACTCTAAGGTTTAAGAGCTAAGAGGAAGGGGAGATAGACTAAGACCTAGATCTAGCTAAACCTAGAGGATTGGTGATGGAAGATGGAGATTAGATGAGGAATATAGGTGCTGAAATTTGGATGGAGGATGACTGTTTTGAAATGGAGAGGGAGCTCACAAATTTTTCTCTCTTGGGAAAATTTTTCAAGCCCTAAACAAGGGGAGGGTGGCCTTCTATTTATAGAGGAAGGTTAGATTAGGGGAGGGTTTAAGTCATAATGGATTTAGCAATTATGTAATGGGGATTTAAGGTTTTCTAGAGCTTAGAGAAGAGGGAACATGGGTTTACTGGTAGATGATAGGATAGGTATCTAAGTGCCTAAAGGGTTGCAAATAGGCTTAATGGGGGTGCAACAGTCCTAAAGAAACTCGAACATGGGTTTAATGGTAGATGATAGCATAGGTATCTAAGTGCCTAAAGGGTTGCAAATAGGCTTAATGGGGGTACAACAGTCCTAAAGAAACCCACCCCAATGTACAAGTCAAACCCCAAATGTGATTTTCGGACAATATCCCAAAAATCACTGTTCCTAAGCTTAGCGTATGTATTACATACGCTAGATATAGGAGCAGTGTTCCTAGGGATCCTGGAGGTTCAGAACCCGCCTTGGGGCCCATAAAAAGTCAATATTTTTGCTTAGAGTGTCTATTAGACATGCTAGGCCAAAATTTGCCAAATCATGCTAGGCCAAAATCCACCAAAATTGGCCTAGTGTATGTAATATATACGCTAGGTAAAAATCCTATATTTCTGCCTGATATTCAAATCGTCATAACTTTTGATATATAACTCCGATTTAGGCGATTCTTGGCTCGTTGGAAAGCTAGGAACACCCTCTTTCCAATGGTATAGGTCTCAAATCTAGAATACGTACCTAAAATTTTTGGCACTCCTCTTTTCAACTACTATTCAAGAGGGTTCAAAACAGGCTCGGGAAGGCTAGGGTTGATTCCTAAAGGTTCGAAATGGGTCTGAAAAGGTTAGGGTTGATTCCTAAGGGTTCGAGATGATTCTCAAGGGTTTTGGGATGATTCCTAAGGGTTTGGAAAATGCTTTCGGAAGCTCAAGGGGTACGCCTTTCTCGAAGTATGTGTCGATCGAGTCTTGGGCCAAATTTGGGTGTCTACAGATGCTTCTCTTTGGTATTCGATTAGTAACGATCGTATGTCAAAGAAAGAGATATCCGAAGAGGCCCAAGGCATCCTAACGGATTCACTATATTCAAAACAAACCTCAAACATCAAAAAGTAAAATAACTAAAAGGAGAGTGATGCAAGTCCAACATCAGGGAAAATGTGTATCACTCGAGAGTAGCGGAAGCCCAACATTTAGGGAAAACTTCCGTTCCTCAAGGCTATCGATCCCCAAGCGCATAGCGATATTACTGGGTATAATCGAGATTGTATAATTTAAAAATACATGATGTTTGAGATTTATTTCGAATAAGACTGCCCGCGAGCGAGAGGGTGATCTACCCATACTTAAAAAATTAGCATAAAGTAAAAATGCAAAGATTCACAGTTTGTGTCCCATCCCATGAGGCATTGAATGCCCCATTTGATCAGCCACAGGTTTCCCTACATGAGGTAGGGTTCGAGATCTTTGGGCGAACCCATCGATCCCGAAGATAATTTAGCATAACTATCCGAGCGGAGTGAATATTGATGTCGCAACGCTTTTTAGGAGTGTGACACTTTTTTTGTTAGAATGTGCCTTGGATTAACATGACCTAGAGCACCTAACTTCAAATAATACTGAATAGATCCAACCAAAATTGGGTATCTACAGAAGAAGATACCTAATCCCGGTCTCTGCCATTAATGATCTTACAAATCATTTAACTATGCATAAATATGCACCCATTAGGGGCGATAAGTAATAAAGGCAATGAAAGTCTCGACCTAGATCTTGTCTAGATAAAATTTATAAGAACAAACGACCATCCTACAGATACTCAGATGCATGGTGCCTATCTAAGGGAAACCGTGCCAATGCAGGTTTTAAGCCTACATAAAAGTAAGGGAAATGAACCCTTCTGCATGCATGTTTGCATATAGTTTGATCGATATATAGTTTCATTTTTAATAGGTTGGTCTCGACCAAAGATTGACCTTTTTATGAGGAATCTGAAGCTTAAGAAACTAAAGTTCACATAAATTTAAAGACGGAGCATTTAGCTTGAAGATTTAACAGTAGAATCAACCTGATCGAAAGATTGACCGCTTGATCCGGATTGACACCGTTGCTCCTACTTTAAAGTAGGATCTAATGATCGAAGGAGAACCTTAGACTTAGGACATTAATTTAGTATAACTGCATTGTCGATAAAATATTAATATTTTATAGCATTGAAGCACACATGTGTGCTTGGTGAAAGTACCATAAAGATATAGCTATATATATATATTTTAAATGAATTTATTCTCTCTTTTTTTCTTTATCTTTTTTGGAACAGACCAGACGTCAGTGGTAAGATGCTTCATCTGATTTGCCCATCACCAAGAGGTTGCTTGCTTCGAGGCTTTGGACCATTTGATGTTCCTACACATTCCCGAGAAAATGTCAGTCTAATTTTTGTTTATTTAGGTAATACTATACATCTTAATTAATAGAAGGAGAAGCAAACCTTTATCTACACAATTTTAATTTTAGAGATTTATATATTTTTTGGATTTTTCTTTTTAGAATTTTTTTATTCTTTTTCTTCATTTTTGAGATTGAAGTACGATGCTATAAATATGCATATGGAAGGAGGATATATTTTTTGGATTTTTTTGAATTTCTTCTTATTATTATTATTATTATTTTATTTTATGCCTTAACAATGACGTGAAATAATGGGTCCCATTTTGAGCATAGTCGAACCCGTTCATGTAGTCATACCTGAGTGAGGTTCAGAATTTTCTAAGGTCAGAATTTTCATCCCTTTGGATTGAATTAACCTTTTCTCTTCTCCTTACCTCGGGTCATACGTTTGACGATACAGTTTGAAGATACATCAAATCATGACCTAATTTGAGCTAATATGAACGATTTAGTTGGTGACCAGATAATTTGGAATTTTAACCAAGGGAGTAACCAATGACTTTCTATTTTTTTTTCAACTTTTTTACTCACAACGCATAAGAAGGGTTTTAGCAGTGCCTGTTGTTGCCCTCTTTTTTATCTGTAGCGCCCTTTTAGGTTTTCATTACGTCCATGGGTATGCATTTTTACCCCAGACACCTTTTAAGATTTTCACTTGGTCCACACATGCTCGTTGTTTTTACTCATGACGCCCTTTCGAGTTTTCACCATGTCCTTTTTGGTTTAAGCTTGTATTTTTTTCTTTTTCTTTTCTTTCTTTATTCATTCAAAGGCCATGACATGGACATGGATTCCGTCATAGTCGATTGGGTGACATTCTTTTGCTGTCTCACAGCTTGGCTCGTACTGACTCAACGGATACTGTGACTGCTCGTAGACCCTAAAGAGGGCTTTCTTCAGGGATATATCTTGGCCTTGAGTTTGAAAGGGATAGGTTAGAAATTTTGAAGGTATTCTCAGGTTAAAGGGTTTCCTTGATTGGGTTTCAACTGCCGTAATACACTTCTTCCTTGGAGAATTTTTACTGTACATGCCCCATGATTTTTTCATCTTTTTTTTTTTTTTTTCTATATTTGTTTTCTTTTTGATTATCCTTTTTTGGGATTTTTCTTTTATGATTTTTTTGAATTTTGACGGTAACTCTTTTTCTTTTTTTCTCTTCTCTTTTTATTTTTGTTTAGTAATACACTTTTTCTTTTCCTAGGAGGGGTTTAATGAAAGAAAGGCCAATGGCTCAATGGGTGTAGAAATGATATAAGTGTTTAGGGACACTATTTTGGCTACTTGGCTTTGAAATGATGACCTCTTTTATGGGGTCCTTAAGCAGTCATATATCCATCTTATCAATACTTACCTTATCGCGGAGACTAAGAGTAGAATCGACGTACGTATCCAGCGTTGATGGGCTTAGGAAAGTGATCTCCGTCCATGGTGACGAGGCAGAGTACATATCTAGGGAGTACTTCTCGGATGACGTAAGGTCCTTCCCAGTTGGAGTTGAATTTTCCTCTTGGATCCACGTGGAGAGAAGGAAAGATTTTCCTGAGTACTGTGTCACCCACCTTTATATCTTGGATGTGAATACGCTTGTTGTAAGCATGTGCGATCCTTCTCTGATAGGCCTAGGTGTGACACAAGGCTAGGATCCTTTTCTCATCTAGCAGGTTCAGTTGCTCAAAATGAGACCTCTCTCTTTCGGCTTTTGGTAGATTTGATTCGATAAGAATGCAGAGTGAGGGTACTTCAACTTCGACTGGCAGGATGACTTTAGTTCCATACACAAGGGAGAATGGTGTTGCCCCTATAGCGGTATGGATTGATGTTCGGTAAGCCTATAGTGCAAATGGTAGCATTTCGCTATAATCTCGATATGTGACAACCACCTTCTCAAGGATTCAGACAACTGTCTTGTTGGCAGCTCCTACGGCTTCGTTGGTTTGCGGCCTATACAGAAGCAACTCGTGCTTAATTAAATTGGTGTCTAAATTAGGCATGCCCTCGTATGACCATACAAAGATGTCTTAGTATGACCGAAGGAAATCAATCATACTTTTTCTTTCCTCGGGAGACAGTGGTGTTCCGATCTTAGTGATTTTAGGAACCTCCTCGGTACCCAAATTGACGTCTTTAGTCTCTTCAATGATCAGGGTAGGGCCGTGCTCAAAATCGGTAAATTGGTAAAGGAGCTCATTGGGAAGCTCCTCAGAGGGGATCTCCTCGTTCAGACTCATGATTCCTACCTCTTCTTATATTTCTATAGGAAATGGGTCGATTTCACGTGAGACAGATTTTTTTAATTAAGGCATCATTTTTCTTGATTTTATCGAGAAATTTAAAAGATAATTTTTTTAGATTATTTTATATTTATTTTATTATTTTTTTTGAATTTTTCTTTTTCTTTGGAGATGGGCTCTTAGCAAGGCGGGTCTCTATATACACATGGTATTGCCTTCCTAGGGCTAATCTCACTTTTTATAGGTTATATTTTTTTGGAAAGCGAGTGTCGTATTTATGGCCATTTGATACTTCCAGAGTTAGGGGCATTAAAGCCCAATTCCTTACCTAAGGTTCCACCCTTTTACCCGCTCTAATGGAGGAAGTTGATTGAGATAGCTCTTGAGGGTCATCCTCCATCATTATTATCATTGGTTCGTAAGGAACCCTGCCCTCAAACATTAAAATGGGCTTGTGGTGGTTACCACAGGGGGTTACATTAATGGGGGAACCTCTTCCTCGAAAAGGGATAGGGATGTCATGTCTATTTCCATATCGGGGGGAATGATTTGGGGATTGGTTGAGTGGCTAGCGGCTATGAGCTTGTATGGGGTTAGCTGTGTTGCCCCATTCTAATCAATTTTTACGACCCTCGCACTCACAAATGTACTTCGGATGTGAGGTCTAGGGTGGGGTTCATCCTCTAGGTCTACCCCCCTAGCTTTTGTTGTAGCAATGGTTTGGGACTTCTCCTTGGCCTCTAGGATTTCTTCTTCGGTAAGCCTGTAGCCTAAGTCGAATTTGACCTGCTCTCCGGCTCTGGCTCTAACTGGGTCTTTTCGGCCTTGCAAGCGAGGTCCCAATCCTTTACCTTTCTGAGAGCCCCACTTTTGGAGGATGGCCACTGTTGCGTCCATTGCTCCTCCGATTTTTTTGATAACCTTTCCAGAGGACTCTGGTGATACTGCTAATACATCGTATTGAAAATTATCAAGGTCTGTGTCCTCAGCTGTATGGGGTATATCCAGCACCTTGAGATTTTTATTGTTGTGGGCCATCTTCTCTCCTTCCTTTCATCCCTTATCTCTGATGGTAATAACTTTCTCTTTAAAGATGAATTTGAGCTGTTGGTGTAGAGTGGAGGGCACCGCCCCGATTTCAAGCAGTCACGAGCGTCCTGGTAGTAGGTTGAAGGAGGACTTGATACCCATGACTTGAAATGGGATTGAGAAGGTCATTGGCCTAATGGTGAGCTTAAGATTGACTTCTCCCATCACCTCCCTCTTGGTATTATCGAACCCGCTTGCACTTGTTCTAGCTGGCTTGAATGTAGAGGGATCAATCCCTTTGATTCCACCGTGACATTGAGGGGTTTGGAATGATTGCTTCCTTCACTTGACAGATCGGCATATGAAAATTTGATGGCGTTGGGAGCCACACCTGCCCGATCATTTTCCCTACTTCATTTGGCGAGACCTTATTAAATATGTGTGCATCTTTCAATGCCCCCATTGGAGTTTGGAAGTGGGCCGAGGATGTCATCAATAGATCCCAAATGGTGATGTGAGTAGGCGTTCTCTTCAACTATATTTCTAGTATGTGCTCTCTGCTCATTTTTTCAAAGGGGTGTATCGCAATAGGTTCTTTCTTCTCTTCCGGCCGGGTTGGTATAGATACCTCAGGTTGTTTGGGAATCCTCCCCGATCGAGTAATAAAATCAATTGTCCCCTCTATGCTGCCGCTCGTATTGATGTCTATTTGACTGTAATCGAGCGAGGCCTGATAGGGATCATATGTTGGTCCAGAGATTTGAAATGAGGCAGATGGGGCTGCTTGATACGATTGAACCGACGGGACCGGTGTGGCAAAATTGAGCCAGATGTGGTTGACTGATGCAAGAGGGGGCTGGACTGATGATGATGTGGCAAAATTGGGCCAGCTGTATTGGGCTGGTGCTGAAGATGGGTATACTGATGGCAGTGCAATAGTATTGGGCCAGCTGTATTGTATGGGTGCCGGAGGTGGGGCAAAATTGGGCACCATTTAATTGATCATGTGTGATCAGTCACATAATTTACCAATTTATCACCCTTAACTTAGTGATGCTAGACCTTAGTTTATTACTAATAAGTTAATGATGTGCAGATATGAAGAAAAAATAGTAAAAGAGAACCAAAGTGTTAATCTTCGTCAAAATAAACTCAAAAAGTAGTATGAAAGATGATAGAACGATAAAGATGATTCAATGTATGCTTGAAAGCCATAAATCGTAAAAGACAATGAAACGCAGTAAAATAAAAAGAAAAAAAGAAATTATAATTTGCGATTCTTCAAAAGAACGTTCCAATGAAAAGCGATACAAAGAAAATTACGATCGATCGTTAAGCAAAATTGTAACAGAGAATCATCCTGAGAACAAGCTAAGAAGAGAATAGAAAATTGTGATTTACGATTTTACAAAATAAAAGCTTCTCACTGTTGTTACTGATCACGTAAATTTACATTGCCATAAATATACTTAAAAGAATTCTTGAATTAGAAGTTTGGTGAATCATAGATCTGAGAAGATTGAGAAGAAGACTTTTAGGAGGACTCGACTACTGAAATAAAGGAGAAATTCCAAAGCGCATCAACTATCTAAAGCAAGGAAGATAAAATTAGGAATTAGAGTTATACTAGGAATATTTTATTTTTAGTAGTTTCTTTTATTAGAATTAGATCAATGTAAACCAACCCCTTATGATCTATAAATAAGAGGGCCCAGTGTAGGATTCTTCATTGAAGGAATTCTCATCATCAATTGACAACTAAGGTTGGGTTTTCTTTCGATTAATAGTTTAGTTTAGCTTAGATATCCAAGGTTCTTTGATCACAAATTGACGACTGGGATTGAGAACTGGAAGATTAGTGTAGATATTCGTAGTTTCTCAGAAGCAATTGACGCCTACGGCCGAGGGGTGAAAGATATATTTTACTTTACTTTCTAGTTTAGATTTATTTTTATGCAATTTACTACTTTGTAAACATCTTCAAATTTTGATTTGAATTGACGACTCCGGTTGAGATTTGCATATTAGTGTAATGGTTTTTATTTTCTATCTTCAATTTTCTAGAGTTTGATTGATGCCCAAAATTTTGGTAGATTGTTGATTAGATTAAATCTGTATTAATAAGACTCTAGTTTTGATTCACAACCAATTCTAGGAAACTTGATATATGGTGTAATGGTATTTTAATTTTATAAATATTTGAAACTTGAAGGATTGTGATTGATGACCATAATCTAGAAAGAGGAGGATTTAGATCTATTTTCTGAAATTAGTTTAAGAAACCATTCTTTCATTCATATTTCTCAAGTAGTTTAGAACCTTAAAGATAAATATAAGTTTTTTGCATAAAATTAATATAAAGATAAAACACTTCCTTACGGGAACTATCCTATACTAGCTCTATAATTTCCATTGTGCACTTTCAATAGGTTAAAACTTAATTAGACACATATAGGAGCTAAATAAGTTTTTGGCGCTGTCGCCGGGGAAGTGGATTTTCTTTTATATTAGTTTTAGAAAATAAATATTTATATTTCTCATTTTATATTTCTTTATATTTTTATTTGATCACTTCTTTAAGTTTTTGCAGGTTTATTCGGAGCAACGAGTTGAAGGTCTCAACAGTTCTGTTGACAATAGAAGTTAGAGGTTCAGATTTGCCTTCTCTCCATATTTTGTAAAATAAAAATTAAATATACCCAAAAAAAAAATCAAATAAAATTAAAAACACAAAATATATTTTTCTGGTGTATGCATCACACTCGATCTCAAAATTAAATCTTTTTGAGTATTTGAATGCCCTGTTGTCCTATTATACCCAAAGATGATAGATTGGGAATGAGCGTATGTATTCCAGCGGAGTGAATACGGTAACCCATATAACTCGCAGCGGAGTAACTATCCTTATTTTAATTATGGCTCCACTAGTGACCAACAATAGGGATCATCTGTTGTTGAGCCAAACTATCCTCTTATACAGAATTTCCAATAGACCTACCTGCCACCCATGAAACCATATCAACCGCATGAGCAGTAGCAGTTCAGTCCTCCGACTAGCGGATTTGATGACACAGTTGTTAAATCCTCAGGGATTTATAACAATAGTGGCATCAACGTTGTAAGGATTTATCCCAGCTTGCTAAACTCTCTCCAATTTTACTTTCACATGCCCAGTCTATTATGAAACTAGAAGCCCAAGTTGGGTATTTAGCTACGCAATTGGCGGAGCGAGAGAGCAACCAGTTATAGTCATGACCTGTGAGTGACCCGGGAGGACAAGTTTTTGTGGGAGATACATCAATTCCCGCATAACAGATCCTAATTGTTCAACCTTTAAGAAGTGGTAAGACTGTTGAAAACAAGGTGGAGATCCCTACGTTAGTAGTCGTCCCCGAGACCAAGGATAGTGAGCCTAAAATTAAAGATGTCTCCCCACCAGAAAAGCTAAAAATAATAGAAATTGAAAATAGACCCCCAAAAAATAATAAAGATAGTGTGTCGAATATTGTGACCAAAGTACCATATATACTGAGGTTACCCTTTCCTAATGCTTACGGTGCACCATCAATTTTTTTATAAAAACCCAAAAAAATTAGAGGAGAGCACAATGATCACTATATCACTGGCAGACTGTGACAACCCAGATTTCGGCACCCCGAAATCTGTGCCATCAGCACAACCCTCGAGGTCGTGCCCCATATAATATGCGGAACACTTGGTACATCCCAACCATACAGAAAATACAATAAGAATATAGTGCAGAACAAATCTCTAGTTCTACAATATACCACATCAAAACATTAATCCAAAAGATAGTTCTAATCCCATACCTCTGTATGGACCAAAGAAGTAACCCAAACCATCAGTGCCGTTACTACGGTCACCCAAAATAGTTCGACAAAAGAATATTACATCTATCTTTACTTTTACAAAAAAAAAATAAAATATGGTTGGACGTGCCAAGCCTAAATCTCTCCCTTATAAAATCTCAAAGTACGCAGTGAATCTCCTAGAAAAACTTCTCAGGAGGAGGCTCAGATTCTTCCCTCAGAACATAATCTAAGTCCTTGGGATCAACCTCACCCGCAACAGCTCCTAACTCTGAACCTATGATGTATAGTAAAAAAGGGTGAGCTACATCCTAGCTCAATAGGGACAAATCTGAACAGGTACATCTTGCTTACTCACATATATTTTATGACATAAATAAAGTATGAGTTCATCAATGTAATTTAACTGAAAAGTCATTTGAGATGTAATAAAATAAACAGAGTGCTTTTGTTATTCTACTCATGACATTTGACGCTCATTAATTCCTATGATTTCAAGAAGGCTGGTCTCATGACTTAAAACAGTTAACTTAAGTAATCCCCGAGCAATATAGCATCGAACCCTGATAGAATACCCTCCATCGCTGTCTAATCAGACTATTTTGCTATTAACTTGACCCACGTCCATTTCTCATAGGCGACAGGTACATCATTACTAAACATCCCTGGGATGTCTACTAGTGCACGGATTAGCCGCCGTACCGATCATGGATATCCTGCCGAGTCAGTCACCGGTATACTGCCGCGGCAGTTGGGTATTCTATAAACCTCAAATCAATTGTGCGCTATATATAAATTCACCGTGTGATTGTGCTAAATAAATATAAATTCCCAGCCTGTTCAATCTCATGCACATATGTTCAAATTCGTGGATCCTTACATCCACCGTACATCCCTGGGATGTCACACTCTCTGATACACCCTTCAGATGCCCATAACACACATACGTCCTTGGGATGGTTGAACTCTTTTACTAGTTTACTTCTTCGCATAACATTTCTCATTTTTAATACTACTCTACATTTTACATTTTCAACTTACTTTGAAAGTGAATACGTTATAATTCAACTCTGCTTTAAGGAAACATGCATTCATAGATTATCATCATATACATGTTATCGTAATTAAGGGTACGAGTTCAGATATTCCCCTACTTCACTCGCGTTCACAATTTTCGGATCCTTCAATTCGAGCTAACATTCAGTCATCTCTAGGTCCGGTTTAAACTAGGCCTAGCCAAACACATTTATTTCATCACTATCAGTGTAAGAACATTGGGTTAGAAGCCTAACCCCAATACATGAACAACTCGTATGTAAAGCCTAACAAAACCTGAATTTTATCCAAATCGATCGAACGATTTCTGAATCGATAGAACGATTTGGAAATCGATCGAACGATATTTGAATCGATCGAACGATTTGGAAATCGATCGAACGAATTTAAATCGATCGAACGATTTGTAAAATCGATCGAATGAATTTAAATCGATCGAACGATTTGTAAACTCGATCGAACGATTTTTAAATCGATCAAACGAAATCCCAAAATCGATCGAACGAATTCTATTTTGTTCAATCGATTCCATAGACATCCATCCTACAATATTTTTGTCCCCTAGCAAACCGATTGAAGGAGTTTCAAATCGTTCACACAGGTTCCTATATCGATCGAACGATTTGTAAAATCGTTCAAACGGTTCCTTCAGAATTCAAATCGATCGAACGATTTCTAAAATCGTTCAAACGTTTCCTTCAGAATTCATTTGTTTTTCCTTATCTCTTCTTTGGTCAAAATCGATTGAACGAATTCTAATTTCGTTTAATCGATTTTACACATTTCCAGATTTGAACATGTTCTTTCTCACCACCTCATCATCTATGCTATTTATCACCCATTTATCTAATACATAATAGTTTAAATTCTCTATTTAACAATTTAAACAAAACTTAGATTTGTAGATCTCACCCCATTCAAATGGTTGGATCTCTTTCTCTTGTTCTACGCCTTAGCTCACTAGGGTTTTACAAACCCCAAATCTCTACTCTCTTGATCCCAAGCTCGATCCGCTAACTTTCCGAGCCCAATCACTTGTATTGAATACCCTTCTCTAGATCTCACAACTCAAATCTCTCTCTCATTTACTCTCCTTAAATTTCTAAACAACCAAACGTAAGAGAAATAAATTCTCTTTCCCTTTTTGTCTTATAACTTAACACATGACTTGGGTGTTAAGCACCTATAACTAATTAGTGTATGTGTGTGGATACACCTTTATCTATATTCACCACACCTCTTCTCACCTGATTTATCCAACCCTTACTAACTAACCTACGTCAACCAAGTCAAAGTTGACCCGGTCAAATGTTTGACCCATTGGTTCGCTTATCGAGGTGCACTATTTAGGTACAAAATTTTCAGAACGTTACACAGACCCTGAGTATGTCTGATATACTCATGGGTATCGTCGAGCTACCGACTCATCCGTAGCAAAATCCTGTAAACTATGTAAACTAATTCTTTTATTTTGCTTTAGTTAGAATTTTTTTTTTAGCAAGTATGTTACGATTCAAATCGTGGTAAAACACGATCGATCGTAAGATACTTCTTGCTATATAATATTATGTTTTCGAGTGATTGTATGGATTTACTACATTCTAAACCCTATAGGTACGCATTTTTTTTTATATCCCCTTCTTTTTTTTTGTACCAATGAGGAAATGTCTAGTTTAAGCTTGGGGAAATATACAACTTGTGCATGCACTAGTTTAATTTTGTAAATAACACTTTATTTTTTGCATTAATTTTATCATTTTTGCAAAAAAAAAAAAAATTCTTTATGTTTCAATTTTAGTAGTTCTTAGTTTAGAATTTTTCCTATTTAAACATCACATGTGATTATGATAGACAAAAATATGAAATCAGAAACCTTACGATCCATCGTAGTAGAAGTTTAACAATTAGAAAATAGAACAGTTACAATTCATGTTTTAGCTCTTTGAACACTGTATCAAAATGAATGTTTGAAATAATAAGTTTATCTAAACTGTAATATTTAGACTATAGTTTCAAAATTATATAACCAGTGAGCTTTAGAGACTAATTTTTTCTTTCTTTTTGAGAGAGAGACTGTTATCTATTCAATTCAAAAATTCCTTTGAACTTCTCTATTGTTTTTATGAAAAATCTTATATTGCTGAACTTAGAATCAAATATTCTGTGATTATGATGATTTGTTTATTTTAGAACTATCTATTAAATGTATCAAAATAATAAGGTATTTATGCTAGCAAATCATGAAAATGATCAAAGGCCATCTTTTATTAGTCAAAGCCAAAAATCTAAAATCTTAGAAAAAAATTTATCCTTTGAACCCATATTAGAAGCCTAAATTGAATTTCTTTGTACCATAATTTTATAAACCCTTAACCATATGTACTATCCAAAGCTTTTAACCTTTAACCCTTATAATTTCTAAGAGTTTAGAATGCAAAAGAAGGGAAGAAGAGAGAGTGAAAGGAGTATAAGTTAATAGAAAAAGGGATATGCAACAAAAGGGTACAGCTGAAGAAATACGTAGAAGAAAAGAATATGAAAAAAAGGAGAATGAAAAATCGTGAAAGACGATTTAGAAAGAAAAAATGAGGAATTGTGAAAGCCGATTCTAAATCAAGGGGAAAAGCTGACAAGAAAAGAAAGCAAGAAATGAGATTTACAAATTGAAGAATAAAGAAAAAATGGAAAGAAGTTATCCAACTTTTTGGATACTTACTGAAAGTAGAAAAGAAGAGAAGAAGAAAAGGAAAAAGAATAGCTGAATTCTTAGAAATATTTTAAATCCTTTGTCCATTTCTTTGAAACCTTCGGAAATCCAAAGCCCCATTACAAGCCGAAGGAAAGACCTTTTTGATTTGTGATTTACAAAAGTATAAGCCTAGTAGAGATGCGAATAATAGATACTATGGATTGCACAATGAATTATTTGAATTGAATTGATTATCCTTTCCATGTGATTCATATTTTTTTTTTAATTATCCATTGAATAAATTCTTCAAAATATATCATACTGAGAGAACCCAAAGTTTCTACATTTTTTGAGAGTATGCCAATAGTGAGAGTTTTTGGATGAAAATATTTTCTAAATCTGTACTTTAGAAAAAATTATGATGAATAAACTGTTCACTGATACGCACACACTCCACGCTTTATAGAATTGAGACTGTTGGAGTTCTGATCAAGGATAACTGTTAGGATGGAAAGTGATGGTTGACGGAATCCTATCTTTGAAAAAACATAACAACCATGTGATGATTAGATAATTAGTGTATAAAATTAATTTAGATTGTTTACTTTTGATTAATTTTATTTTTAAAAAATAAATTGAAAAATTCACAAATATTTGAAGTTTGTAGGTAACTTCTCTGAAAACCTTTAGGAGACTACAACTCCTCCACTAGGGATCACCTAGGAGTTTAAAGGCTTGTTGTATCTTCTAAATGCAATCGTGCTCCCTACGAAAGTGACATTTAATTTATTAAAATATCTTATTTTTCCTTATTTGCTAGGGACTAGCAAAGCTCAAGTTTGAGGGTGTGATCAGTCACATAATTTTCTAATTTATTACCTTTAACTTAGTGATGCTAGACCTCAGTTTACTACTAATAAATTAATAATGTACAGATATTAAGGAAAAGCAGTAAAAGAGAACCAAAGTGTTAATCTTCGTCAAAATAAACTCAAAAAGTAGTATGAAAGATGATAGAACGAGAAAGACGATTCGACATGTGCTTGAAAGCCAAAAATCGTAAAAGACGATGGAACGCAGTAAAATAAAGAGAAAATAAGAAATCGTAATTTACAATTTTTCAAAAAAACGTTCCAGTAAAAGACGATACAAAGAGAATTACAATCGATCATAATGCAAAATCGTAATAGAGAATCGTCCTGAGAATAAGCTAAGCAGAGAATAGAAAATCGTGATTTACGATTTTACAAAATAAAAGCTTCTCACTATTGCTGCTGATCATGTGAATTTACACTGCCATGAATATACTTAGAAGAATTGTTGAATTAGAAGTTTGGTGACTCACGGATCTGAGAAGATTGAGAAGAATTCTCTTAGAAGGACTCGGCTACTGAAATAAAGGAGAAATTTCAGTGCGCATAACTATCCAAAGCATGGAAGATAAAATTAGGAATTAGAGTTATATTAGGAATATTTTATTTTTAGTAATTTCTTTTATTAGAATTAGATCAATGTAAACCGACCCTTTATGATCTATAAATAAGAGGGCCCAGTATAGGATTCTGTATCGAAGGAATTCTCATCATCAATTGACAACTGAGGTTGGATTTTCTTCCAATTAATAGTTTAGTTTAGTTTAGATATCCAAGATTCCTTGATCACAATTGACGACTAGGATTGAGAACTGGAAGATTAGTACAGATATTCGTAGTTTCTCAGAAGCGATTGATGCCTACGGCTAAGGGGTGAAAGATATTTTTTACTTTACTTTCTAGTTTAGATTTATTTTTATGCAATTTACTGCTTGGTAAACATCTTCAAATTTTGATTTGAACTGACGACTCAAGTTGAGATTTGCAGATTAGTGTAATGATTTTTATTTTCCATCTTCAATTTTCTAGTGTTTGATTGACGCCCAAATTTTTGGTAGATTGCTGATTAGATTAAATCTTTATTGATAGGTGATCAGTCACATAATTTATCATTTTATCACCCTTAACTTAGTGATGCTAGGCTTTAGTTTACTACTAATGAATTATTAATATGCAGATATTAAAGATAAGCAGTAAAAGAGAGCATAAGTGTTAATCTTTGTCAAAATGAACTCAAAACGCAGTAAAAAGACGATTGAGCGTTAAAGACGAATCACCAATAGCTGAAAGCTAAGAAATCGTAATTTACGATTCTTCAAAAAACGATTCTTCAGAAAGCGACAAAACATAGAAGAAAATGCGATCGTTCGAAATAGGAAATCGTCCAAGTAAGAAAGCCACAAAAAGTAGAAAATCATGACTTACGATTTTCCAAAGAAGCTATAAGAGAAGAAATCGTTATCTACAATTACAATTATAAAAGCTTTCTTGCTGCTATATCTATTGTTGCTAATCACGTGAGTGAAGATTATCACCGCCATGTACTGAATTAGAAGACCTCTGAAATTAAAAGTTTGGGGAACCACGAATCTAAGGAGATAAATGAAGATATAATCTTAAAATCTCTGCTGCTGAAAATTAAAGAAGAATCTAGAAGCACATCAACTAAAGAAAGCAAGGAAGAATAAAATTAGGAATTAGAGTTATATTAAGATACTTTTATCTTTAGTGGTTTCTTTTATTAGAATTAGATCTTTGTAAACCGACCCTTTATGATCTATAAATAAGAGGGCTCGACATAGGAATAAGCATCGAAGAATTTCAGCATCAATTGACGCCCGAGGTTGGATTTTCTTCTGATCAAAGTAGTATAACATAGTTAGAGTAGATTAGATATCAGAGGTTTCACAAGAGAAATTGATGACTCCTATTGGGTGCTGAAGATTAGTGTAGATATCCTAGTTTCTTAGAAGCAATTGACGACTGCGGCTGAGAGGTAAAAGATATATTTACTTTGTTTTCTAGTTTAGATTTTATTTACTTTATTTACTGCTTTGTAAATATCTCTAAGTTTTAATTTAAATTGACGACTCAGGTTGGAATTTGCAGATTAGTGTAACGGTTTTTAATTTTTCATCTTCAGTTTCTAAGGGTTGATTGGCGCCCAGATTTTAGGAAATTATTGATTAGATTAAATTTGTGTTAAGGAATTTTAGTTTTTGATTAACGCCCAAATTCTAGAAGACTACAATATGGTGTAACGATACTATTTATTTTCATAAATATCCGATAGCTGAAGATTAAGATTGACAACGTTAATCAGAAGGAGGATTAGGATTTATTTTATGCACTTTAGATTAAAGCCATTCTTTTATTCATATTTCTCCAGTAGATTAGATCTTAAAGATAAATAGAAGTTTAGATCTTAAAGATAAATAGAAGTTTCTAAAATAAGAATTTAAATAGAAGATATAAATTAAAAATAACTAGATAAACAAACTTCCTCGTGGGAACGATCCTATACTAGTTCTACAATTTTCATTGTGTGCTTGTAGTAGGTTAAGACTTGAAATTAACATAATAACCAACTATCAAGTTTTTGGCGCCATTGTCGGGGAAGCAGAATTTATCTTTATTTCTATATTTAACTAATATTTTTATTCTTTTAGAAACCAATATTTATCTTTCTCTTTTTATATTTCTTTATATTTTTATCTTTCTTTGATCACTTCTTAAGCTTTTGCAGGTATACTCGGAGTAATGGATCAGAACTTCAACACTTTTACTGGGCACAGAAACTAGAGGCCCAGATTTGTTTCTCTCCCTGCTTTCTAAAAAAATAAATATAATAGTAATATATATATATATATATATATATATATATATATATATATAAAATAAATATTTCTTTTAGACACGCAAGGCCATAATTACCCATCTTGGCCAAGCTACCAGTCAACTTATGTTTCGTAGGAGTACTCAACTACCCCCTTTTATTCAGTAGAAGTTGAGCAAATCTTTGCTTCTCAATGGGGAGGTTCCGATAATTCCTATGACCTCAGTGGGGAAACCATTATGATTTTCCAAGGACGACTCAGCAAGACTACTCTTACGCATTTCAGCAATACCCTTATAATTCTCAACCAATATATGCCACAAATCAATTTTTTGATTAGCAACCTGTTACAGACGATGATGCCACTATTGCCCAGATCCTTCAAGATCTGCAGCAACATGCGCACCAACGTTTTAAGAAATTATCTCAATTATCCCAAGTCTCTCAAGATTTATACTCCTGTTCTCAAACCATTGCAAACTTAGGAACCAAAATTGAGCAAGTTGCTAAGCAATGGGAGGGAACAGAGAATAATGAAGGATTGTCACTACCAGCAATCAACTTAGAAGGAAAGTTGAGCGAAGAGATTATACCTAGTCCTACACCCCATATTCAAGCTGTTCAAACTTTGCGAAGTGGTAAGGTTGTGGATAACAAAGTAGATATGCCTACACCAGTAGTCAATCCTGAGACTCAGGAAAAGGAAATGACGTAATAAAGGAAGTCCCACTGCCAGAAAACCTAAAAAAATTAGAAAATTAAAAAATTAAAAATGATGGCATACCCACATCTGTAACTGAAATACCCTATGAACCAAAGTTACCCTTCCCTAAAGCCTTTGGTGCACCATCACCTTTTAATAAAAATCTAAAAAAGCTAGAGGAACTCACAGAAATCTTCAAAGAAGTGAAGATTAACTTACCTCTATTAGAAGCGACTAAACAAGTCCTTGCCTATGCACGATTTTTGAAAGAGATGTGTATGCAAAAACGAAAATGGCGAGACAATGTCCCGCAAAAAGTTTTCTTAACCGAGCAAGTAAGTTCAGTGATCTTGGAGTTCCTACGATCCCCTGTATCATAGGAAACCACGCTATAAATAAAACACTCCTGGATCTGGGAGTGAGCTTAAATTTGCAACCATACTATGTTTATGAAAAATTAGGACTTGGAGAAATGAGACCTACTTCGGTAACTCTTCAGTTAGCCGATAAATCGAAAAGAAGACCAGTAGGAGTAATTGAAGATGTTATGGTTGGAGTCGGCAAGTTTTTTTTCCCTGTTGACTTCCTAGTGTTAGATATGGAAGTAAGTTCGAAATCCCCAACACAAATTCCTGTTATACTTGGTAGACCATTCTTGGCTACGACCAACGCTTGCATAAATTGTAAATCGAGGTAATGAAAGTTTCTTTTGGAGATATGCGAATCTAGTTGAATGTTTTTTTGGCAACTAACCAAATGACTTTAATTGACGACGAGGAATGCTTCAACATTGACGAAATTGAAGAATTGATAGAAGAAGCATTGCACCTTGTCTTATCTAAAGATGTGCTACAAACCGCATTATGGTATACGAATTCAGAAGACTCAAACCTTCAAATAAAAGAGGTAATGTCTGTGTTGGACACTGCTAAAATATGGAAACCATGGATAGAACCTTTACCCATCTCTTCTAGTGAGCCGTTGCAACCATCTATTGAAAAAGCACTGTCTTTAAATTTAAAATCACTTCCCAACACCCTCAAGTACACATTTCTTGGGCCTAGTGAAACTCTCTTAGTAATCATCTCATCTGCTCTTAGCAAGGAACAAGAGATTAAATTGTTGGCCATACTTATAGAGCATAAATAGGCAATAGGGTGAACTATCGCCGACCTTAAAGGGCTTGATCCATCAATTTGTATGCACCAAATTCATTTGGAGGACAATGCCAAAATCTCATGAGAAAGTCAGCGACAGTTGAATCCAAACATGGGGGAAGTAGTGCAAAAGGAAATCGTAAAGTTATTAGATGCAGGTATTATCTACCTGATTTTCAGCAGCCAATGGGTGGGCCCCATCCAGATAGTTCCAAAGAAATATGAGATTGCCGTGAAAGAAAATGCATCCGATGAGCTAATACCATTACGTGAAACCACAGGGTGGCGTGTACGTATTGACTATCGGAAGCCTAACTCCATGACACACAAGGACCACTTCTCATTACCTTTCATTAACCAAATTTTAGAAAAACTTACGAGTCAAGAATATTTTTACTTTCAAGACGGATATTCAGGATACAATCAAGTCCAGATGTATTCGGAGGACCAAAAAAAGATCACCGTCACGTGTCCTTTTGGAACGTTTGCTTACCAACGCATGCCATTCGGGCTATGCAATGCACCAGCAACATTCCAAAGATGCATGATGACCATCTTTTCTGACATGATAGATAAGTTTCTGAAAGTATTTATGGATGATTTTTCGGTATTTGGTCGAAACTTTGATTCCTGTCTTGATCACTTGACCCTCATTTTAGAAAGATGCGAAGAGACCAATTTGGTGTTAAGTTGGGAGAAGAGCCATTTTATGGTCCAAAAAGGCATTGTCTTGGGTCACATCGTCTCCAAAAGAGGAATAGAAATTGACAGGACTAAAAATGATGTGATAGCTAATCTTCCTCCACCTTCCTCGGTGCAGCAGATTCGATCTTTCCTTGGCCATGCTGGTTTCTACCGCCGCTTTATTAAAGATTTTTCAAAATCTCGAGACCTTTGTGTCACCTATTAGAAAATGACGTACCTTTCAACTTTGATGATGCCTGTCTTGACGTGTTTAATAAGCTCAAAGCCCTCTTCTCATCTGTACCAATCATTCAATCTCTTGATTATTCCTTACCTTTAGAAGTAATGTGCGATGCTTCCGACTACGTAATAGGTGGTCTTGGGATAGCGGAAAGATAAGATTCCTCATGTAATTTATTACACGAGTTGTACCTTGATTGAAGTGCAAGTTAACTACACCACCACTGAGAAGGAGCTTCTCGCTATCGTATTTGCATTAGACAAATTTCGTCCGTATCTATTGGGATAAAAAACTACAATTTTTTTGGATCACTCTGCACTAAAATATTTATTGGCTAAAAAGGATGCCAAATCGAGACTAATTTGGTGGATCATACTTTTACAGGAATTTAACTTCGAAATAATGGACAAGAAAGGAGTTAAAAACATAGTGGCAGATCATCTGTCCAGAATTGAGATGCTTAAGACCATCAGTAAAGAATCTCTCCATGATACCTTCCCAGATGAACAATTTTTCTCTATTCAAGTAATAGTTCCATGGTATGCCAATATCGTAAATTATTTGCCAGTAGGTAAGATCCCCCCAAACTGGTCAAATCAAGATAAATATATTTTCTTTGCTAACGTTAAATAATATATTTGAGAGGACCCAGACCTATTTAAAATGTGCTAAGACCAAATAATCTAAAAATATGTGCCCGATAGTGACACCCATAATATCCTACAATTTTATCACACATATGCTTGTGAGGGCCATTTCGGTGGTAAGAAAACGGCTGCCAAGGTATTGTAATCTAAATTTTATTAGCCATCGTTATTCAAGGATGCTCAGAATTTTTTCAGGCGTGCGATCGATGCCAAAAATCAAGAGCCATGTCCCGAAGGAATATGATGCCCCTACAACCGATTTTGGTCACAGAACCCTTTGATGTATGGGGCATAGACTTTATGGCCCCATTTCCACCCTCGTACGAATATATGTATATCCTTGTAGCCTTTGACTATATATCCAAATGGGTTAAAGCATCAGCTACAAGGACTAATGATCATAAGGTGATAGTCTCTTTTATCAAGGAAAACATATTTGAACGGTTTGGAACCCCATGGGCTATTATAAGTGACGGGGGCAGTCATTTTTCTAATCAGTATTTTGAAAGTTTATGTAAGAAATATGGAGTTATACATAAAATTGCAACTCCCTATCACTCTCAGACTAGTGGTCAAGTAGAAGTTTCTAACCGTGAAATAAAGAAAATATTAGAAAGAACTGTTAGACTTGATCGAAAGGATTGGTCCCTAAGACTGCATGATGCTCTATGGGCATAGAGAACAACATACAAAATCCCTATTAGTATGTCTCCTTTCCGATTGGTGTACGGTAAGGCTTGTCATTTACCTGTCGAATTAGAGCGTAGAGCTTTCTGCGCGATTAAGACACTTAATTTCGAACTGACTGCATCCGGTGAACAACAGAAACTCGAACTTAATGAGTTAGAGGAGATCCGAAATGATGCCTACCAAAATGCTCGAATTTATAAGGCCAAAACTAAAGCATTTCATGATAAACATATTTTAAGAATGAGTTTTGAGCCAGGCCAACAAGTCTGGTTATACAATTCAAGGTTAAAATTGTTCCCTAAAAAATTACGAAGTCGTTGGGACGAACCCTATAATTCATAGAAGCATTCCCTCACGGGGCTATCACTATTTAGGATCCCAGGGATAATCGTACATTTAAGGTTAATGAGCAGAGACTTAAACTGATGGTGACTTTACAAGAAAAAGACACAGTGGTCACAATGTCACTAAAAGACCCAGAGTATGTCTTATATGCTCTTGGGCAACTGTCGTGCTACCGACTCATCTGTAGCAATTCTGTAAACTTTTTAGATGTACAATATTAAGCATAAGTATTTTTAGTAGGAAGATACAAAAGATCATAGTGATTACAATTTAGTGTACTTGTTACATAATCGTAGCGATTACAATTAATTGATGCAAGCATGAATTTAACCGAGTACCTAGCTATCGTTTGAGCTCAACTTTCAATAACAATGGCGTCACCACAATTCATACTGCGCAGACACATCTTCACCATTAATGGATATACTAACCGGTTGTATTCCTCAACGCCAGCCATAACTTCCATTTATGGTGACTGTTCACATTCTGGATTTATTATAAATATGGACCCACAACTCCAGTACCCTCATTCCATTCCATTAACATCCTTCATTCATCATCAACATAGTCACCATGGCGAACCCACCAAACTGGTCTGAATTCAATGAGGCTTTCTCCCGTCTCATCCAATGCCACGAGGACGAGATCACTGCAATATTAGAAGAACGAGGCTGGCTAATCAGCGAAATCATATCTCTCTTCGCCTCCCTCTCTATCCAAGCCCAAATGGAAGAGACACCGCCTCCTTCTCAAACCCCACCGGCACCTCCTAAATCCTCTTAAACCTTCCTTTTCCCTTTTCTATTGGACGCACCCACCTCTGGGTTGTGTCCCTATCTTTTTGTTATGGGCGACAATATTTTGTTAAAAGCCGATGATCAATCTTTATCGAAGACAAATCCTTATCTCGAACGTTGTTGCCAGTGTCTTAGTTTAGTGTGTGTCTAGATTTTTCCTAGGAATTTCTTTTTATGTAATTAATTTTCTTTCCATGTTTCTGTACTTAGTTTATATATATGAAAGGTTCCTTTTTTTTTATTTGCTGTTTTTATTTTTATACAATGTTACTAACATCTAACTTTTTAGATTCTATAAATCGGAAATATTTTCTCCCAAGTTTGGGGGAAGATTTTTTATTTTTTTTGCAGATTATAAACTTGGTAACTAACCTAACAGTAAAATAAGGTAATATTTTTCTCGTGTGTCCCCTGTTTTACACAATGAGGACATTTCTCTATTTAAGTTTGGGGAGATACATATTAGTATAATTTTTTTTTCTTTAGAATTTTTTTACTTTATTTAAGAAAGTTAATCATTATATGCAAATTATGATAGAAAAAGTATAAAAATTTAAAATTCTTAGCAATCTATCATGGTAGTAGTTTAAAAATTAAAATAAAAATAGTTACAATTCAAAGTACAACATCTCTAGAACACTATATTAGATGAATGTTTGAAATTATACAATTGATCTGAACTGCAAATATTTTAGATTATAGTTTCAAAATTATATAACCAGTGAGCTATAGAGCCTATTTTCTCTTTTATTCTGAGAAAGAGAGACTGTTTTTATTCATGCTATAGATTTTTCTTAAACTTTTCTACTATTTGAAATCTCATAATGTTGAACTTAGAATCAAGAGATTCTATAAATATGATAATTTATTTGTTTAAAATTGTTTATTAAATATATCAAAGCAATAAGACATCCATATTAGTAAATCATGAAAATGACCAAAGGCCATCTCTTATTAAACTAGAGCCAAAAAGCCAAAAATCCCAAAATATTTTACCCTTTAAACCCATATTAGAGGCTTAAAAACTAAATTTCTTTATAGCGAAATTTTATAAACCTTTAACCAAATATACAGTCCAAAACTTTCTATCCTTGACCCTTACAATTTCTGAGAGTTTAGAATATAAAAGAAGAGGAGAAGAGGGAGTGAAATGAGTATGTGCTTAATAGATAAAGGATCCGCTGAAAAGGGTACAACTGAAAAAGAAATATAATTATATGAAAATATGGAAAAAGAAAAGAAATATAAGAAATTGTAAAAGATGATTCCATAAAAAAGAAGTAAAAAAGCTTACAACTTGAAAAGAAACATGGGATTTATACTAGAAAAGAATTGGGAAGAAGTTATCCAAAATAAGGATACTTACTGAAGCTGAAAAATATAGAAGAAGAAAAGGAAGAGCTAAATTCTCAGAAATAATTTTGAGTCCTCTTTACCTTTTTCTTTGAAACCTTCAAAAAATCTAAAGCCCCATTACAAGCTGAAGGAAAGACCTTTATGATTTGCGATTTGTAAAAATATGAGTCTAGTAGAGATATATAAAATAGATACTATGAATAAACAAAGAAGTTATATGAACATAATTGATTATCCTTTTCATGAGATTTATCTTCTTAATAATTATCTGATGAAATTTGCATATATATCTATAATATTGAGAAAATCTAAAAGTTCGATTATTTTTTAGAGTATGCCAATAAGTGAGAGTTTGAATGAAAATATTTTCTAAAAATTATAGTTTAGAAAAACCTATGAAGAATAAACTTTTCACTGATATGCACACACTCCACGCTATACCGAATTAAACTTATTGAGTTCTGATAGAGGATAATTACGATGATAGGAAGCTAAGGATAGAAGATTTGAAATTTTTTGAAAAATAATGAACATCTAATGATTGACTAAGTAATTAGTATATAAAAATCTATATTTTGAATTCTTAGTTTTAAAAAATATTTAAAAAAAATCAAAAATATTTGAAGTTTGTAGGTAACTTCACTGAAAACCTGCAGAAAACTACAACTCCTCCACTAGGGATCACCTGGAGGTTTAAAGACTTGTTGCATCTACTAAATGCAATCATGCTCCTTACGAAAGTGATATTTAAATTTATAGTTTTAGATATTTTATATTTCCTTATTTTCTAGGGACTAGCAAAACTTAAGTTTGGGGGTGTGATCAGTCCCATAATTTACCATTTTATCACCCTTAACTTAGTGATGCTAGACTTTAGTTTTCTACTAATGAATTACTGGTATGTAGATATTAAAGATAAATAATAAAAAAGAACCTAAGTGTTAATCTTTATCAAAATAAATTCAAAAAGCAGTAAAAAGATGATTGAGCATTAAAGACGATTCGCCAACAGCTGAAAGCTAAGAAATCATAATTTACGATTCTTCAAAAGAAAAATCTTCAATAATAGATAAAAGATAGAAAAAAAATAATTGTTTGAAATAGAAAATAGTCCAAGTAAGAAAGCAACAAAAAGTAGAAAATCATGATTTACGATTTTCCAAAGAAGCTATAAGAGAAGAAATTGTTATCTATGATTGTAATTATAAAAGCTTTCTTGCTGTTATATCTGCTACTACTGATCATGTGAGTAAAGATTATCACCGCCATGTACTGAATTAGAAGATCTCTCAAATTCGAAGTTTGGTGAACCACAGATCTAAGGAGATTGATGAAGATATACTCCGAAAATTTCTGCTGCTGAAAATTAAAGAACAATCCAGAAGCGTATCAACTAAAGAAAGCAAGGAAGAATAAAATTAGGAATTAGTATATTAAGATACTTTTATCTTTAGTAGTTTCTTTTATTAGAATTAGATCTTTGTAAATTGACCTCTTATGATCTATAAATAAGAGGGCTCGGCATAGGAATAAGCATCGAAGAATTTCAGCATCAATTAACGCCTGACCTGAGGTTGGATTTTCTTCTGATCAAAGTAGTGTAACATAGTTAGAGCAGATTAGATATCAGAGGTTTCTCAAGAGCAATTGACGACTGCTATTGGCTGCTGAAGATTAGTGTAGATATCCTAGTTTCTCAGAAGCAATTGACAACTGTGGCTGAGGGGTGAAAGATATATTTACTTTACTTTCTAATTTAAATTTTATTTGTTTTATTTACTACTATGTAAACTTCTCCAGGTTTTAATTTGAATTGATGACTTAGGTTGAAATTTGCAAATTAGTGTTAACGCCCAGATTTTAGGAAATAATTAGATTAAATTTGTGTTAAGGAATTTTAGTTTTTGATTGACTCCTAAATTCTAGAAGACTACAATACGGTGTAACGGTATTATTTATTTTCATAAATATCCGATAGCTGAAAATTAAGATTGTTGACCTTACTCAGAAGGAGGATTAGGATTTATTTTATGCACTTTAGATTAAAACCATTCTTTTATTCATATTTCTCTGAAACTTGAAGGATTGTGATTGACGACCATAATTTATAAAGAAGAGGATTTAGATCTATTTTGTACAAATTAGTTTAAGAAACCATTCTTTTATTCATATTTCTCATGTAGTTTAGAACCTTAAAGATAAATATAAGTTTTCTTCATAAAATTAATATAAAGATAAAACACTTCCTCATGGGAACGATCCTATACTAGCTCTACAATTTCCATTGTGCGCTTGCAATGGGTTAAAGCTTAATTAGACATAGATAAGAGTCAAACAATCAGGGTTGGTGCCGGATATGCTTGGTATTGTGGGGTGGAGTAAAACTGGGTTGCACATGAGAAACATGCACGGGTGTAAGAAAATACATCCTTAAGTCCAAAGGTGTTGCTTGCGGTTTAGGGCTCGAGAAATAATTGGTTAAGTTTAATGGCTCGAACTCCCTTATGATCTCACTCTCATGATTCTACTATTCGGGTACTGTAAAATTCCCTCCCTTAGTGATATATTTAGAGGGATAAAAAATTTTCAACCCTTCCTCCAACATATTAAAAGTGGCCCTTGGGCCCATTCCTCCCTGCGGGTGCGGTGGTGCCTGCATGATATTGGTGTGCGAGTTTGATTGGGGGGTTTTGGGGGTATGAGTTTCCTTGCCTCTACCAAATCCTCTATCGCGTGTTTCGAATAACATCGATTAGTTAGATGTCCTGGCTCTTGATGGAAATAACAATGTGTGCTAGGATCATAATTTTTTGGAATTGGATTCAGCGGAGGTCGAGGTTGAAGCCGAGTGACTAAACCCTTTTCAATTAGTAGAGGCAAAAGGACATTATTCTATCTCGGAGCCTGATTTGTTAGTGTTGGGGCTTGCGATGTTGCCCCAAACCGGAATGGTACTATATTGGTATGGGCTGCATGGTCATTACGGCTTGGACTCCCCCCCTGCTCCTCTCAATTATTTGCTCAGGAAATTTACAGACTAGTTACTATTTTGTTTAAACGACCCTCTCTGTGACAGCCCAAATTTCGGCACCCCGAAACCCGTGCCATCAGCACGACCCTCCAGGTCGTGCCCTGTAATTTTATACGGAGCATTGGTATATACAAGACAAAGACTGCAAATAAGGATGCATCTACTCTTAACAAGTACTCATTCATTTAAGGTAAAAAGAGTCTTTAAGGACAATTCTTGTCCCATGTCAAATCATGGGCATAAGAACTGACCCAAACCGTTGGTGATAACTGTCCGTCCCAGACGGTTTTCCAAAAGAATAAAGGTACTTAATTACATTAAAAAAAAAAGAGACTTGACATACCAAGCCGTACCTAATACTCTCAACTCACTCTCAAAGTACGCAATGGGTCTCCTAGAAGAATTCCTCAGGAGGAGGCTCTGACTCTTTTGTGGGCACGTAATCCGAATCCCCTGGATCAACGTCTCCAAAAGTCTCCGCTGCCACTAGTCCTGGACCTGTGACGTATAGTCTAAGGGGGGTGAGCTACATCTTAACTCAATAGGGAAACACAGTGAACATATAGATTAAGCTCTCACATGTATGTTAAAAACATAATTTTATCTGATAGAACTGCTGAAAGACAATTGAAACACACGAAAATAAAATGATGGATGTACTATTACTTTGCATGACTTTATTTATTCTCATCTTACTATTGTAGTAACGGATTCAGCCTAATCACTTAAATCTTAACTTAAGTAGTCCCCGAGCAATATAGCATCGAGCCCCGATGGAATACCCACCGTCGTCGTCTAAATAGAGACTTGATATGTGTTATAATTCAATACTACCCAGGCCCCTTTCTCTTAGGCGGTGGGGTCTATTCTCAATTCAATATCCCTGGGATGTGCTAGGATGTACGATTTGGCCGTCGTACCGGTCACGAATATCCTGCAGAGTCAGTCGTGGGTATCCCGCCACGTCGGTGGGGTATTCTAATTAAATCTTAAATAATAAAAATATAAAGTGTGCTCTACATATAGTTATTCACCGTGATTGTGCTAATTTTATTACCTTAGGCCTTATCATTCCTCTTTTATTCATCATTTGGTTTCATCTACATCCCTGGGATGCTACTGATTTAATGCATCATTCAGATGCCCATTGTTACAAATCTACGTCCCCTGGGGACTTCATGACCTCCATTTAGATTCAGACACGCACACACATGTTGAAAATATATTTAATATGACTATTCTCTTGAGCTACTCTATATGATTGAAATACTCTACATACATGATTTTGACGAATTAAAGTACATATTTCAAGATATTCCCTACCTCAAGTACGATTCAACGTGCTCCTTTCTCATAGAGGCTTGCGCGTAACAACTTATGTCACACCTACATTGTATGTGACACGAATTTACTCAGAAAGGTCTCTAGAACCCTTGGAGACACAGCTCTCATAAATTACACCAAAAGAATTGGGAAAGTTGGAAAAATCCTCGCGTGAGCGGTTATTTGGCCTCGCTCGAGCTAGCACTTTACCTCGCTTGAGCAGTTATAAATCCTCGCTCGAGCGGCCATTATTCATCGCTCGAGCGAGCACTATTCATCGCTCGAGTGGTCATTATTCATCGCTTGAGCGGTTATATTTCAAGATACCTGGAGCTCTAAGCGATGCCTCGCTCGAGCGATCTCCTCCTTCACTGTGGATCTCGCTCGAGCAAGTTCAAGACGCCAATATGCTCAGAATATTTCCTCTGTCCTCGCTCGAGCGAGCCATTTAGACCGCTCGAGCGAGCCACGAAAAGATGCATGTTCTCCTTCTATTCGAGAACTATCACCTTCTTCATGAGAGATTTTATAGTGTCAAGGATCATTTGTCCCCTAGTTTAAACTCTATTTAAAATATTCATAAACATCTAAATTATACCTTACTCGATAGGTCTCCTATTGTTTGATCCAAGCTTTGTCTAATCGTGAAGATCTTTAAGGTTCTCTATAGCTTAAATTAACGAACCTCTCCTCTTCTTTTGTAAACCTTCTCCTCTTTCTCTCTATTTTTCCTTCTTTCTATCTATGTTAATTTAGGTTACGTAGGAGAGACTCTCCTCCCCACTTTCACTTATATAGAGAAAGCTAGAAAGTTTCACATATACACACATAGTGTGTATATGTAGTTTTTAGTTTCCTTGTGAAACACAAATACATGCGTATGATATGTGATGTGCACGGTTTCCAAAATCTGGGGTTATGACATTCACTCCACCTTATAAAATTTTCGTCCTCAAAAATTGACGACACACTAGGGATCAACTACGACTATATAAAATTTTTCCAAACAGATATTCGTAGTAACACACCCAAACAATCATAATCAGATAATTCAATATATGGTCCAATGACCCGAGATCATACCTGCATGGAAAAAATATTTTTAATCTATACAAAATAAGAAGGCTGTCGTATCAGTCAGCCTTAGAACTCTCTTAACGGCTGTAAGTAGAATGACATTCATTCTACTCCGATTTATGAGAACCTGCACTAGGATTTTTATACAACTACACAATCGATCATACACACGCACATTGCACCACATAGACTTATTTAATCAAAGTTTATGCACAACTATATTAAGTCACTACTATGTCACCCTAGATATTGTGACAACCATGTCATGATTGTTTCAAACAAAATTTGTCACCTCAAAATTACAAATTATTACGTTGAAAATCACAAAATTTAAATAATAGAGGACAACCTAGTAGTCACTCTGCTCATACTCCTCATCATCCTCCTCATCATCGTCGCCGTCATCGTCCTCGTCATCCTCGACAACCTCCCTGGCGGTAGTGGCACCCGCTGTAGTGCTCCTCGTAGCAAGGCCCGAGCTAGATGCTCCAAAAATAGCGCCTCTCATAGCACTGATGCGCTCCATGTATGACTGCGGGTACACATGGCCCATGAGGTCTATGAGTAGCGCCTCCTGGAACCTTTGATATAATATGATCTCCCGCCCCTGCTGGAGGATCTCTCGCATCATACCGGTGTTGGTGATAGGTAGGGGTTGTAAAGATGAAGTAGAGGGAGCAGTCGGTCCCGCCGGTGCTTGCTGCGTTGCTTGTCGGGAAATTTGACGATCTCTCTTCTTATTGACACTGGTTTGCAGGCTCTTTAGATTTTGGCTTAAGTCTTGGGCGAGGAATGGAATGATGTTATCGGTGAGCACAAGTTCATTCATCTTGATTTGAAATCCCTCCTTCCCATTTCGTAATTCGAGGAGTCGGAAAATCAAACGTGCATAGGGTAATCGGTTTATCGGTGGAGGAATAGCACCCCTTAGGTTTCTTTTGTGGGCATGCGCCATGCCCTTGATGACCACCATCGGAGCGCTAAACCACCTATTGTGGAAAGCGGAGTGTAGAGCCCACAAAATTGTCTCGCGGTGCTCTTGGTCATGACCGGTCGGGTGTAGATTCTTCTTAAAAATAATATCTAGAAACCACATGCGTGGCGGTAATTGGGAGCGGGTGATTGATTGGCCTGATGCGGTGGCGCAGCCTGTAATGTCGGCGATAATGGTAGGGAAACCTACGTTCCCAGAAAAAGGTGGCAGAGAAAGGGGGTTGGGTGTGTAGGTGTCGGGGCACTGCATGACGGAGGAGACATCGGCACTACCAAAAATTAGTTCCTTCCCGTCAATGGTGACGAGGATAGAGTCCTCAGTCGCAATGGTCTTGATTGTTTGGTAGAATAGTTTAACGAGTCTCGGATAGTACCGATCTCCAAAAGGGGTCAACAGTGGTCATAAATGATTGTTTGTAAGGAAATTCGAGGTCCATTGGGTGGACGTCAGATCCCCAAAATAAGAGGGATGGATCTCCCATTCATTTTCAAAAACCTTCGATCCCCACCATTCAGTTAATTGGATTGGGGTAGGAGGTGTGGATGGGTGTGGTTGTGGTGTTTGTGGCGCTTGATTGCGCGAGGATGGCGATCGAATCGCCACCTGTTTCCTAGGTTGGGTGTTAGGGCTTTGGGATGCCATTTAGATATAAGAAGAGTTTTTAATTGAAAAAAAGTAGGAATAGTGAAGATTTCACCTTTTTGAACATTTTCGACGGATCAGATCGTCTGAATCCGGCTTGAATCGGATGGAAAAAGCTTGGAGATTCAAAGAAAAGCCCTAACTCTCTCTCGGCTAACTCTCACGTGAAGATGAAATACAAGAATAGAAGTTCGCCCATATATATACTCTGACCTCGCTCGAGCGATTATAATATCTCGCTCGAGCGGTCAAAATGCCTCGCTCGAGCAAGCAATAGTCATCGCTCAGCGAGAGAAGTTCGTGATTTTATGTGGTTTGCTCGAGCGAGCATAAGTGGTCGCTCGAGCGAGCCTAGAAACATTTTTCTGGTACACTTTTGCTTGTTTTCTGTCACTAATCCTTACTACTAGTTTTATATACTAAAAGTTCAACAAAAAGTTGGTTCTATCATCACTTGGAGTCAATATACTAAAATTTTCAACAAAATTCAATCATTCGAAAAAAATAGACTTTCATACTACCAACCATTACATATTATTAATTTGAATAGGACTAATTAGTTGGCAATTTCGAACAATTTGGGATATTATTCTCTAACATCTGCCTCACGTTCCCATGTTGCTTCTTCGATCGGATGGTTCTTCCATCGGGCAAGCACTAAGGGAATAACTTTTATTCGCAACCCTTGTTCCTTTCGATCCAAAATTTCCACCAGCTCTTCGATCATCGTCATATCTTCATGCATCTCAAATGATTGGTCACTCAACACGTGATCAGGACCATTAAGATATTTCCTGAGCATCGATACATGGAACACATTATGTACTTGATCAAATAACGGTGGCAATCCAATGCGGTAAGCAACTTCCCCTACTCGACCCAAAACTTCAAACGGTCCAAGATAGCGGGGACTTAGCTTCCCTCTCTTTCCGAACCTCATCACGCCCTTCATAGGCGATACCTTCACGAAAACATGTTCTCCCACCTTAAAGTTCACGCTCATCCGCTTGATATCAGCATAGCTTTTCTGTCTGCTTTGAGCCGCCTTTAGTCTTTTTCTGATCATGCAGACAATAGCGGCGTTATCTTCAAGTAACTCGGGTCCCAAAACAAATTTCTCGCTAGTTTCCTCCCAATTGATTGGCGATTTACATCGCCTTCCGTACAAGGCTTCATACGGTGCCATCCCAATGCTTGTCTGAAAACTGTTGTTATATGCAAACTCAATCAATGGTAGGTGTTGATCCCACGATCCTTGTAATTCCAACATGCATGCCCTAAGCTTGTCTTCAATGATTTGATTGACCCTCTTAGTCTGTCCGTCGGTTTGTGGATGGAACGCCGTACTGAAATCTAGTCTCGTTCCCATTCCTTCTTGAAATTTCTTCCAAAACTTTGATGTATACAATGGGTCCCGGTCTGAAACGATGCTACTCGGAATCCCATGTAAACAGACAATCTCTTTCATATACAGCTCTGCCAGTCTTCCTGTCGTGTACATCGTGTGGTAAGGCAAGAAGTGTGCTGACTTGGTCAATCGATCGACCACTACCCAAATGGCATTGTACTTCTTTGCAGTTCGTGGTAGCCCGACTATGAAGTCCATGGAGATCGATTCCCACTTTCATTCCGATATAGGTAGGGGTTGCAATAAACCTGCGGGGTGTCTATGATCAATCTTCACTTGTTGGCACGTTAAACACTGCGACACGTACTCTGCCATGTCTTGTTTCAAACCTCTCCACTAATAATTCTTTTTCAGATCTTGATACATCTTTGTGCTCCCCGGGTGGATAGCATAGCTTGACTTGTGGGATTCATCAAGAATCGTTCGTCGTAAATTGGCATTGTCCGGAATACATAGACGGCCCTTGAACAATAAGGAACCATCCTCCTTGATTGAAAACTCTGATCTAATGCCTTCAGTTACATCTTGACGTATCTTGGTTAATATTGGGTCTTTCATCTGTAGTTCTCGTATATGTTCGAATATCACCGGTTTCACTGATATGTTGGCTAAAAAGGCTCCTGTAGCTTGCGACTGGATGTTCGCACCATATAGTGCCAGATCTTCAAGTAACTTCCATTGGTGCCTTCCCAAAATTAAACTTACTAGTTGCACTGAATTCTTCCGACTCAAGGCATCGGCTACCACGTTAGCCTTGCCTGGATGGTACTGTATGGAATAGTCATAGTCTTTGAGGAATTTCATCCATCTGCGCTGCCTCATGTTAAGTTTCTTTTGCGTAAATAAGTATTTGAGGCTTTTATGGTCGGTGAGGATTTCAAACGTTTCTCCGTATAAATAATGTCGCCAAATCTTCAACGCGAATATGACCGCTATCAGTTCCAGATCATGCGTCGGGTAGTTCTTCTCATGTTTCAACTATCTTGACCTATAAGCTATCACCTTTTTATATTGGTTGAGCACGCAACCCAAACCGTTATACGAAGCATCACTGTAGACCGCGAATCCTCCACTGCCTGACGGAATGGCTAATACTGGAGCTGAGGTGAGTCTCTTCTTGGGTTCTTGAAAACTCTTCTCGCACGCTTCACTCCACTCAAATCTTGAATCCTTTCTTGTAAGCCTCGTAAGAGGTCCCGATATCTTTGAAAACCCCTCAACGAAAAGTCGATAATAACCTGCTAGTCCAAGGAAACTTCGGACGTCGGTCACGGTCTTTGGTTGCTCCCAGTTCACTACTGCCTCGATCTTAGTGGGATCTACTGTGACACCATGCTTTGAGACGACATGTCCCAAAAACCTGACCTCTTCTAACCAGAATTCACATTTGCTGAGGTTGGCGTATAATTGGTGTTCACACAAAGTTTGGAGAGCGACCCGTAAGTGTTCTTCACGCTCCGTCCTCGATTTAGAGTAAATCAGGATGTCGTCAACAAACACGACAACGTAGGAATCCAGGTGTGGTTTAAACACCTGATTCATTAAATCCATAAATGACGCCGGTGCATTTGTCAATCCGAACGGCAT
This sequence comes from Chloranthus sessilifolius, assembly GCA_021018995.1. Taxonomy (NCBI): domain Eukaryota; kingdom Viridiplantae; phylum Streptophyta; class Magnoliopsida; order Chloranthales; family Chloranthaceae; genus Chloranthus; species Chloranthus sessilifolius. The sequence continues at coordinate 89,711,265 of CM037593.1, forward strand.
CACCAAAAATTTATAGTGTCCATACCGTATTCTAAATGCCATTTTCTGAATGTCTTCGGCCTTGACTCTTAACTGATGGTATCTAGATCTCAGATCGATCTTGGAAAAGTACTTTGCTCCTTGCAACTGATTGAACAAGTCATCTATTTTTGGCAAAGGGTATCGATTCTTCACAGTGAGTTTGTTCAATTGTCGATAGTCAATGCACAGCCGCATCGACCCATCTTTCTTTTTCACAAACAAAATTGGTGCTCCCCATGGAGACACGCTTGGTCTTATGAACCCTTTATCCATGAGCTCTTGCAACTGTTCTTTCAACTCTTTCAACTCAGCAGGAGCCATCCTGTATGGTGCTTTTGAAACAGGCTCCGTTCCTGGTGCTAAGTCGATAACGAATTCCACTTCTCTCTCTGGAGGTAATACTGGCAATTCTTCTGGAAATACGTCTTCGAACTCTCGCACTACTGCTATCTCGAAAATAATATTTTTTTCTTCTTTATCTCCCTTTAAAAATGCCAAATAACCGCTACACCCCTTTTTGATTAAACATTCTGCTCTGACTGCAGAGATGAGTGGCACTTGTGTCGATCTCTCTCCTCGAAATTGAAACGATCTCCTCATGTTAGGTCGGAAAATAACAACCTTGTTCTTATAATCCACTGTTGCACAATGATGGGACAACCAATCCATGCCAAGGATCACGTCGAATCCTTGCATGTCCAACAATATTAATTGTGGGTCTAATTCGTAGACAACGTCATCCCAGACGCTCACTACTACTGATTTGCAGACTAACTCTGTGTTCACTAATTCTCTCGTTGGGATAGACACTGATAACACAAAGTCTAGTGTCTCCGGAACAATCTTCATTTTCTTTGCAAATCTAAGGGTGATGAAGGAGTGGGTAGACCCTGGGTCTATCAACACTCGTGCGTCACATGCTACATAGCACCCTTTTTCATAGACTTGTAACGTATCTACAACACATACATATACATACATAGCACATACTTTATTTAGAATTGTCTAACGTACAAACACGAGTCTACACACTGTTCTAATGAATGCACCTTCTCTATCTAAAATTGTATTAAATTAAAATTCTTTATTTAAAAGGAATCTCACCTTGAATGACGTCATGTACACTCCCTGCTTCTTGGGCGGTAACTGCGTAGGCTCTCCCTTGAACAACTAGCTTCCGTGATTGAATTGGTCGTGGCATGGAAGCTGAGGCCATCTTCTCCTTAATTGCCTCAGGGCAATCTCTAATCACGTGGCCTATCTTGCCACATTTAAAATAGCCTCGCATTCCTTGCCTGCAATCCGTCATTTTGTGGGACTTGCCACACTTGGCACAAGTCTCTCTTGGTGTTGAAGAAGCAGCTCTTGAAAAACCTTGTGTAACTGTGGCTCCAGTGGAAATAGCGGGACCCTCATACCTCATCGGTCTCCTTGATGCCAGCAGTGGGAATCTTTGATGAGTACTCTGTTGTGCGGCTCTCCCATACCCTGTCTAGAACGGTTGCCTCTAATTCGGTGCTACGAACCTCGACTTCTTATTCATTGATTCATAACTCCCAGTCCTGCTTTGATCTATGCTTCCTCTTCCATGCTGTACCCTCTGACGGTATCGGTTATTGTTTTCTTCTTTGACCACTAATGCCTTACTCATGACCTCTCCATAGGTCTTCAGCTGAAATGGTGCAACTCCTCCTCGGATGTCCAACCTTAAACCCTGTTGGAACCTCTTCGCTTTCATCACATCAGAAATTACGTAGTCTGGAGCGAAATGAGCCAGTCTCATAAATTCTAATCCGTACTCTCTTACGGTCATCTTTACTTGCATTAGTTGTAAAAATTGAGACTCCATCTGATTTCTCACAACCTTCGAAAAATACTGCTTATTAAACTCTTCAGCGAATTCATCCCAAGTCCAGGGCATATCTGAAGTTTCTTGAGCTCTAGTCCATGAAACAGATTTCTACCAAGGTCTAGCTTCTCCATCTAGTATATACGCTGCCCAACTGACGCTCTCGTCCTCTATGCATGTCAGTACACTAAATACCTTCTCTATTTCACCCAGCCAATTTTCAGCTGCCATGGTGTCTGCCTGCCCTAAAAAGCTAGGAGGTCTCATCCTCCTGAATTCGATAAATGCTGAAGCCACTGGTAGTGTAGGTCCTACTGGGGGCGTAGGTGTCTGATGTGGTTCTGGGGCGGCATGTGCTGCCAAGGATGCTGCTTGCTGTGCCATGGCAGTTGCCATGGTTTCCATTGTATGCATCATCCTCTGACGCTCCTCTCTTTCTTCATTTCTTTCCCTCACTCTATCTTGTTCCCTTTGATCTTGATCCTGACGGTCTCGATCCTGATTTTCTGCTTGATTTTGGTTCTCTCCTTGGCCACTGCCCTCAAGAATCTCCCTATTTCCCAATGGCACCCTGTTGGTAGGCGAGACGAACTCATTTCTACTGCGCAAATTCCTATCATGACCACCCCTGGGTCGGCCTCTTCCTCTAGAAAACATAACGGTCTGCATGAGAAACCATGGTTTTGTTAGTAGAAGTCTCTATGTTCTGACTAAATGATTGTCAGAAACTAAAAAAATGGCTTTGATACCAACTGTGACAGCCCGAATTTCGACACCTCGAAACCCGTGCCATAAGCACGACCCTCTAGGCCGTGCCCTGTAATTCTGCACGGAGCATTGGTATATACAAGCCAAAGACTATAAATAAGGATGCATCTACTCTTAACAAGTACTCATTCATTTAAGGTAAAAAGAGTCTCTAAGGACAGTTCTTGTCCCATGCCAATTCATAGGCATAAGAACTGACCCAAACCGTTGGTGATAACTGTCCGTCCCAGACGGTTTGCCAAAAGAATAAAGGTACTTAATTACATTAAAAAAAAGGAGACTTGACATACCAAGCCGTACCTAATACTCTCAACTCACTCTCAAAGTTCGCAATGGGTCTCCTAGAAGAATTCCTCAGGAGGAGGCTCTGACTCTTCTGTGGGCACGTAATCCGAATCCCCTAGATCAACGTCTCCAGAAGTCTTCGTTGCCGCTAGTCCTGGACCTGCGACGTATAGTCTAAGGGGGGTGAGTTACATCCTAGCTCAATAGGGAAACACAGTGAGCATATAGATTAAGCTCTCACATGTATGTTAAAAACAGTTTAAAAACATAATTTTATCTGATAGAACTGCTGAAAGACAATTGAAACACACCGAAATAAAATGATGGATGTACTCTTACTTTGCATGACTTTGTTTATTCTCATCTTACTATTGTAGTAACGGATTCGGCCTAATCACTTAAATCTTAACTTAAGTAGTCCCCGAGCAATATAGCATCGAGCCCTGATGGAATACCCACCATCGTCGTCTAAATAGACACTTGATATGTATTATAATTCAATACTACCCAGGCCCCTTTCTCTTAGGTGGTGGGGTCTATTCTCAAATCAATATCCCTGGGATGTGCTAGGATGTACGGTTTGGCCGCCGTACCGGTCACGGATATCCTGCCGAGTCAGTCGTGGGTATCCCGCCACGTCGGTGGGGTATTCTAATTAAACCTTAAATAATAAAAATATAAAGTGTGCTCTACATATAGTTATTCACCGTGATTGTGCTAATTTTATTACCTTAGGCCTTATCGTTCCTCTTTTGTTCATCATTTGGTTTCATCTGCATCCCTGGGATGCTACTGGTTTAATGCATCATTCAGATGCCCATTGTTACAAATCTACGTCCCCTGGGGACTTCATGACCTCCATTTAGATTCACACACGCACACACATGTTGGAAACATATTTAATATGACTATTCTCTTGAGCTACTCTATATGATTGAAATACTCTACATACATGATTTTGACGAATTAAAGTTCATGTTTCAAGATATTTCCTACCACAAGTATGATCCAACGTGCTCCTTTCTCGTAGAGGCTTGCGCGTAACAACTTACGTCACACCTACATTGTATGTGACACGAATTTACTCAGAAAGGTCTCTAGAACCCTTGGAGACACATCTCTCATAAATTACACCAAAAGAATTGGGAATGCTGGGAAAATCTTCGCACGAGCGGTTATTTGGCCTCGCTCGAGCGAGCACTTTACCTCGCTCGAGCGGTCATTATTCATCGCTCGAGCAAGCACTATTCATCACTCGAGCAATCATTATTCATCGTTTGAGCGAGCACTATTCATTGCTCGAGCGGTTATATTTCAAGATACCTGGAGCTCTGAGCGATGCCTCGCTCGAGTGATCTCCTCCTTGACTGTGGGTCTCGCTCGAGCGAGTTCAAGACGTGAATATGCTCAGAATATTCCCTCTGTCCTCGCTCGAGTGAGCCACGAAAAGATGTATGTTCTCCTTCTATTCGAGAACTATCACCTTCTTCATGAGAGATTTTATACTGTCAAGGATCATTCATCCCCTAGTTTAAACTCTATTTAAAACATTCATAAACATCTAAATCATACCTTACTCGATAGGTCTCCTATTGTTTGATCCAAGCTTCGTCTAATCATGAAGATCTTTAAGGTTCTCTATAGCTTAAACTAATGAACCTCTCCTCCTCTTTTGTAAACCTTCTCCTCTAAACCTTCTCCTCTTTCTCTCTATTTTTCCTTCTTTCTATCTATGTTAATTTAGGTTACGTAGGAGAGACTCTCCTCCCCACTTTCACTTATATAGAGAAAGCTAGAAAGTTTCACATATACACACATATTGTGTATATGTAGTTTTTGGTTTCCTTGTGAAACACAAATACATGCGTATGTTATGTGATGTACACGGTTTCCAAAATTTGGGGTTATGACACTCTCTTACTGCATTCTCGCAGCGATTAGCACTCCTCACTAAGTCAGTAAAGTTGGGTTACTATTGGTACACCAAGAAATCTGAGATGACTGACAGAGTAATTTTTGAGATCATCTTGATTTGCTCATCGTCGGATATTCGGTTTTTCACTTGGGCTGCCAAGGCTCTCCCGCTCTCTAGATAGTCGTTGAACATCTCATCGGGCTTCTGCCTCAGGCGAGCTAGATCAGATTTGAGGGGCTCAATGTTTATGTTGTAGACATACTGTTCTTGGAACAGTTGGGTCAGATCCTTCCAAGTTTTAATCATGGAAGGTTCCAAGGAAGTGAACCACCTTAAGGTCGGGCCTGTGAAACTCTTCTGGAAAATTTTTATGAGCAAACACTCATCCCCTCCATATTGGCATAAGATCTCGTAGTAGGACTTGAGAAGTGTAATGGGGTGCCCGTGCGATTATATTTGTCGTAGATTGGCACTTTGAACTTTGGGGGTAAAGGGACTTCTGTAAATAAGTCCAAGTTAGAAAAGTTTGTTGCATGAATTTCAGCTCCACTCATCTTCATCAGCTATTTTTGGATCTTGTTCATCTATTATTTTAACAGCTCTGACTCTCTGGATGGTGTGGTTGTTCCCTCAACAGGCTGCATCCATTCACTCTAGGCTGTTGGTGGGTTGGTGAACACGGGTGGTGGCAGATTGAAATCGGTGAATGCCCTTGCATAGGCCCCGCTATTCCTGATCTCATCCTCCTCATACTATAGGTCCAGATATAGTGGTGGGAGGGTGAGGTTATCCTGTTGATTCTGAGTGGGCTGGATGGGTGCTTGGTGTGACCACTGTACATGGGGGAAACTTTGATGATTTACTTGCAGGGTGATGGGATGAGTGAGTTGTAGGTTTTGGGGTTTTGGGCTGGTGTCCGCTGAGGCCACTGCATTTGGAGGAATCCTTGGGGATGGGTTTGAGAGGTATGGGAATGGGTGAATTGAGGGTGGTTGATGGTAGGGGATGGATTCCCATACTGGATTGGGTTTGAGGGATGTGGATGAGTGAGGCCCATACCATGTTGAGAGATTGACTTAGATGGGTGCATTATTTGAGGGGGATGGGGGCCTATTGGGCAAATGTGGGATATTGTGGGAATTGTGGAGGGTTTGAAAATGAGGCTCTTGGGTTTGGGCCTTGATGGGCTTGGGTATAGGACATGGGGCCTTAATGGGCTTGAGCCTGGGGGTATTGGGCCTTGATGGGCTTGGGCCATTGGGCCTAGGTGGGCTTGCGATATTGGGCCTTGAGGCCCACTCAAATGGCCCCATGATTGATGGGAGCCTTGGGTGGTATGAATAATGGGGGGTTAATTAGAGTTTTGGGGGAAGGAAGTATGAAGACTATGTAGTGTATGGGATGGGTTTAAAAATGTGTGGGATGGATGGGGGAGGCTTTGAGAGGCCTTCCAAATTGTATAGGCCCTGACCATTTCATCCATCATGGCCATGGGATTGGGTGAGGGAGTGGATGTAAATGGTCCATCTTATGATGAGGAAGTATGGGGTATGGATGGGATGGGTGTATGGGAAAAATTGGGCATTGCTTGGGTGAAATCGGGCATGACCTAGGTAGATGGGGAGATATGTGGTGGATTTGGAAAATTGGGCATGGCATGGGTGGACATGATAATAATGGGTGTATTTTGGATAGATGTATGGGAAAAATGGGGTGTATTCGAAGGGGGTGTGGAAGGGAAATTGGGTATAGTTTGGGTGGATGTGGAAAAATTGGGCATGGGAGATGGGGAAAATTGTGGCGGATGTTAGGTTAATGTGGAGGGAAAATTGGATGTATGTGAAGTGGATATGGGGTGAAAATAAGGTCTTGTTGGATGGATGTTAATGGGGGAAAGTTGGACATGGTTTGGGTAAACGAGGGGGAATGGGGTGTTGGATTTTGGGTAATTTGAGTGGTGGTGGATGGAAATACAAGTGCACCGAAAGGTCCGGTGATGGTAAATGGGGGTTGGATGAGTGGAATGGAGATGTGTGTATCCTCTAAATGGGAATGTGGTGGGGAACGTGGTGGGGATGAATGAGGATCGGCATAAGCCGGATCAACCGCCCATGACATGACTTAGCGACAGGTTGGGTATGGATGCGTCGGGTGGGGCCCGAAAAATTTTCTCCTCCCCCTACGGGATGATGGAGGGTTAGGCGATGCCGTTGTGCCGGCACCACAAGTTTTCTTTTCTTTTTTGGTTTTTTGATTTTTTCTTAATTTTTTTTTTAGATAAAGATTTGAACCTTTTTATGATGCCTTCCGGGGCCTTGGAATTCCTGTTTCGGGTGGCGTTCACACCCCTAATATTTCTCACGGCGGGATTCCGACGTACTTCGAAAGAAACAAAGGAAACCCTTTGTTCTATGTGAAGGCACGAAAATCCATGCGACAACCCGATCCCTCGATAAAAGTCAATAAGAGGGTGACCTCTTTTGACCGACGAGAGCGTATTGGGTGCCGAAAGGTGTGGGATTTATCGGGATGCTAAACCACTATGTAGGGGATTCAGGAATAGTGAACAGAAGGCCTTAGATTCGGGCTGTTGAACCCAGAATGGTCTAGCGTATGTATTACATACGCTAGGCAAAAAATCTGGAGATTTGCTAGGCTAAATTTATGAGATTTTTGGCTTAACGTATCTATTAAGTACGCTAGGAAAATTCTGGAGATTTTTGGCTTAGCATATGTAATATAGACGCTAAGTTAAATTTATATATTCTATATATTTTGACAGCAGCAGCAGGCCTGAAATTGATCCGTTTTTTTGGTTTATTGGAAGCAGTGCTTCTGGGGACTATTTTTCCTTATTATTTTGGGTCCCTCCTAACCGTACCTAGGAATACAAGGTCGATTCGAGACAACTAATGCACTCCCCAAGGGTTTTAGGGCTTTTTCTTATGCTCGGCTACCCACCAGATAAACCTCTAGCCCAAGCGCCTTCTTAGATATTGGATGGGGTGGTACTTTTTTGAATCATCACCACTAGGGGCTGCTGCCGTACTAAGAACCAGGACGTTTGTATCGCTGCCTAAATTCCCACCCCTTTGTAAAATCTACCCAATATAAAAATAAATTAAGTCCCTTAGTTCACTTTTAAGGTTCAAATTTTAAATTCAATTTTAAAAGGGAGTTTGCTTAATGTTTAATAACGGGTTGTGATGATCCCGTGCTGCCTCTATGGGCTGGTGTTCACTGGTAGAATATGATTGCCAGAAAGTAAAAGCTCAAGTAGGCCCGCCAAATGGTTAAGGCGTGTAAAATGCATAAGTAAGCCCGCCAATCGACTAAGGCATATAAATGATAAAAGAAAATAAATGCTCAAGTAAGCCCGCCAAACTGCTAAGGTGTGTAAATGACGAAAAAGTAGGGGTAAGTAAAACTTTGACGGAATCGTAGGGGTGAGTACAAAAGAAAGAAAAAAAAAAGTAAAAAAGGTTAGTAAAATGAATAAAAAAAATAAACGAAAGAGGCCAATACTTTAAGGGGAAGCTCTACAAGCTAATCCCCAGGTGAGTCGCTATCTGTGCAACCATGGGCTCTCGCGAGTCCATCGCAATGATGCGCTTGTATTGGTATGATATAGAGTTGCCAACCAGAGCTTTTGGTGTCCTGGAAAACCTAAATCAATATTGAAAGCACTGAAGTATAAAAATATGACTCTGATTTCGGTCAACGCCAAAGGCTCTTGGCTAGGAGCCTCGGTTATCGATCGGGAAGGTGTTAGGCAATTGATCATCCCTCTCGTAAGCGGTCTCTACTTATGGCCAAGTAAAAAGAGAAAAATAAAATATAAAAAAAATAGCACTTCCTCTTGCTTGAAGGCGCTCGGATCCTATTTAAGCCCTCCGCAATCACCAAAATTTTGGCGACGTAACGGCTCAAATTTTAGGATAGAAGAAAAGTAAAGAAGGTAGTGGAATAGAGAGGAGAGTCGGAGCTGTCGGGCCCTTGTAGCACGACTGTGGATCCTCACGTGAAAGCTTCTTTGACCTTCTAAGAGCAAAAGAGGTTGAAAAATGGTCTTTGAACTCTAAGGTTTAAGAGCTAAGACGAAGGGGAGATTGACTAAGACCTTGATCTAGCTAAACATAGAGGATTGGTGATGGAAGATGGAGCTTAGATGAGTAATATAGGTGCTGGAATTTGGATGGAGGATGGCTGTTTTGAAATGGAGAGGGAGCTCACTAATTTTTCTCTCTTGGGAAAATTTTTCAAGCCCTAAATAAGGGTTTAAGTCCTAATGGGTTTAGCAATTAGGTAATGGGGATTTAAGGTTTTCTAGGTTTTCTAGAGCTTAGAGAAGATGGAACTTGGGTTTAATGATAGATGATAGGATAGGTATCTAAGTGGTTAAAGGGTTGCAAATAGGCTTAATGGGGGTGCAACTGTAACACCCTGAAAATTTTCTCGAGTCTATGCGTGCAGTCCAGATGCTGGCACTAAAAGACTTGAGTCGATGTATGCTTGGTAAACGTAAGGTCTGGACATCAGAACTTATTTCAAAGACATTAGATCTTGTTTTCACTTAAGTGTGTATTACTTGGAAGACCATACTCCAGGATTGATGTACCGAACACATACCATAATATTAAATATTAGATATCTAGAACTCTTAGGAGCTTATACACCTAGACCCTTAGGCTAAGGCACACATTGAATATAAAATCTACATATAGCACACAACTTGGTGCTGTAGCTGTACCCAGAATCCAAGCCATGCATACAACTAGACTTCTCACGCATACTGTCATGCATGAAGTGAGAATTCCTTTGCGTGAAGAGTTGGAGCTATAGCGACCATCCTTTTGATGAAATCCCAGCTGTGAACCTTGCCCCCATTTTTCCTGAATCACCCTTCTCATTAGAAGATTGGCTCTGTGGGATCATAAATCTCTGCATCTCGAACTCCTACGACCAAGAGATCGTGTGGTAGAACACATAGGAGGCAAAATTGTCATCACCAAGGAACATAAGCTACGCACGCGAAGAAACCGCTTAGGTAAATTATCTAATCTACATCTCGTAAGTCTAAATTTCTTGATTTTGGGATTGAATTAGCCGTTTTGGGAATTGCATGCAAGGGGTTTTCAGAGAACAGACACGTGATTGGCCTCGTGGCCGAGTTCTTCGATTCTGATGCTTCGAAAATGTTGCATGCATGACCAAAGATAGAACAAAGTCACATTTCACTATTAGAATTTGAAATTAGGATAAACTTTGCCATGGAAGTGAGAGTTTCGGAAGGAGAGGAAAGAAAAGAACAAAGGCAAGTTCTGTTAGGTTCGCCGTGGCGACATGGAGCCTTGCCGCGATGAGAAATGACCTGAAGCCCTCGCCGTGACGAGAAATCAAGGCCAAATTCGCTTAGGAAAATCTCGCCGCTCTGAGATTCTCTTGTTATGAAACACCTGAAGAGCTCGCCGCAGCGACATGTAAGCTCGCCACAGTGACGTGTTCCCTGTTATGAGGTTTAGACTTTTGTGTCCTATGAGGCCCTGTATGTGTGTGTTTTGGTCTGGTATGGTTTGGTAACCATTAGCGTGTGTACGTGGTGTAATATAGGTTGAATGAGAAGGAGTTTGACAAGAAATTAACCTTGGATTCGAGTGATTTTGTCGTACTAATTCGACACTAAGGTAGGGAAGGACATCTTGCCAAACTCGTATTTTTCTTGAAGTTCATATTATTGATGCAAGTATTAACCATGTTATTTTCTATAACTACTAAACACGAATCTTGACATGTTTTGAAATGTTCAATTTGTGGATTTGCTAGCTTAATTTGCATGTTTTTGTACACGCATATTGACATGATATTGCATGACTTCGACCCGCATTTTCCGAACTCTGTATGTAATCTATTTCATTTGTTGTCATTTTGTGTACTTTACCTTTGATATATCATGTGCTTGACTCGATAGGTTCAATTACTGCTTGTTTGAATTGTGTATATGTCATGTGACCCTTGTCGTGATTCGTGTTTCGGTGATTATAAGATCCGATTCAAGCGACCTTGTTAACTTGCTTAGGGGCTTGGTAATGGCTCAAGTGACCTTTCTAACTTGCTCAGGGGCTTGGCAATTCGGCTCAAATGACCCTGCTAACTTGCTCAGGGGCTGGGCAATCCCTTTCAGTCTACCCTGTTAACGTAGCTCAGGGGCTTGACTTCTTGAATTGAGTGACCCTGTTAATATAGCTCAAGGGCTCAATGTCTTGGTTCAAGTGACCCTGTTAACGTAGCTCAGGGGCTTGACAATTTGATATTCGAAACTTGATTGTGATATCTGTTACAAGTCTTTGTAATGTACTCGTTGATTTGTTCTCATGTTCTGATACGCTCGTTTGATCTTATATGCATTATTTGAAAATTCAATTAATTACATTCATGAAAGATTTAGTTTGTTTGTTCGTTAAAAGAAATTTTTGCTTTAATCATGTATTTCTATTATGCATCAAGATTTATGAATAAGAATGATAAATTGTATTTTAGCATTTGTTATTCCCTATTGAGCTTGGATGAAGCTCACCCCTCGACTATATGTCACAGCAGCAGGAGAAGATGTGGTGAGGGACCCCGAGCAAGAAGAGGACCCCGACTACAACCCTGAGGAGGAAGAAGAATTACTTCCTGATGAATATTATCCTTGAGCCACACTTGGATCCTGTCTTTTTGGAAATAATTTCTTTTGGACAAATTGGTATAGTTAACTGATGAGAATATAATTTTTTGGCATATGTATATAAATTTTGTTGTGGTTGTATCCACTATTTAGGTGAAGGATGGCCTTCACCGGTGGATGTATTTACATATACTTGATGGATGTGGGATGGTGATCTTTTCTCTTCTTTTGGATATTGTGTTGCCATTTCATTCATTTTATAGCTCTGTTTTGTTTTTCGCTCTACGCACTTTGCGTCCGATTTTGTAAGCTTATCATTGTGTGATGGCCCAATCCTTCCTATGGTTGAATGTGAGAAAAGATCGAGCTGTTAGGAAGTGATGCTAGTACTTCGATACCATATTATCACTGTAATTCGGATCGTATGTGTGATCCAATGCGGGTTTGGGGTAAGGAAACCCAGGCCGTCACAGCAACAGTCCTAAAGAAACTCATTCTGAACATTGGGGTGGTCAATATGTCAAGCCCCAAATGTGATTTTTGGACCAAATCCCCAAAATCACTGTTCCTAAGCTTAGCGTATGTAATACATACGCTAGGTATAGGAACAGCATTCCGAGGGATCCTTGTGACAACCCGACTTTTCCCCTTATCGTACACGGGAAAGGTCGCGTCGTTGGATCACCTAACATGATCCTATCATACAAGTATATTGTGTATAAAGTGTTATATTGCAGAAGTGATTTAATAACTCTGACAAAGAGAACATATGGCAACACTTGATATTTATTTCTAACTAATGTAGGAAAATATACAAAAAGATATAAACAAAAGCCATGTATAGCTTTTCACTGATAACGGCTATCCGTCATCTAAACAATGGAAAGAAGATCTATACATATATATAACAAAGTATTTTAGAACAAAACAGGAATTATTTACACCAGTGCTTATCAAAAGAGTCCTCTCAAGTATTCTCTCTTTCTAACCTATCAAGGAAAGAAGTCCTTAGCAGAACCTTCCTCCATGTCCTCCTTGTCCTCCTCCTCCTTAGTCTAGTAGGTAGGATCAACCTCGCCTCAGGGTCATGGTCAATATCTACAGTTAAGACATAAAGTTGTAGGGTGAGCTATCATTGAAGCTCAACAGGGAAAATTTACAATGTTACTTTATATGTTAGATTTCCAATTGACGTCTAAATATATAGATTTCAATTAAGGCACATTATATCTTGTTTAGTTTAGTAACATGTAGCATTTAGCATAAACAAGCACTACATCATGCAAATCTGTACAAGAAATAAATCATACAAAACAGTGATCATATTGATAGATTCATGTTAAACATATACGAGGAATCATGCTTCATGTTGAACAAATACAAGGAATCATGCTGAAACAAGACATCAAACTGAATAAAGAGTCAAGCTTTTGAGATCAAATGTCTAGCCCCTGAGCTATGTTAACAGGGTCACTAGCACTGAGAAATCAAGTCCTTGAGCTATGTTATCAAGGTCACTTGATACGAGACAAGTCAAGCCCTTGAGCTAGGTTAGCAAGGTCACTTGGTACAAGACGAGTCAAGCCCTTGAGCTAAGTTAGCAAGGTCACTTGGTACAAGATGAGTCAAGCCCCTGAGCTAAGTTAGCAAGGTCACTTGGTACAAGATGAGTCAAGCTCCCGAGTTAGTGGGATCACTTGCCAAGTTCTCGAGTTTGCAAGATCACTTGTTTCACGACTAGAATAAAGACGTGTACATGATATCAAGGATAACAGGACATGAATAATGCATGGTAACATGTATGCGAGCACTTCATTAACAGATATCATATAGCAAAATTGATTTGAATAACTGAACTCACATGATCATATATAATTGCAACTAGCATAATCATTGATAATCATGTATCCAAGCTGAACTAGTATCATAATCATACAAAGCATACATCGAGTCTGAAGTTCTTCTCATCAATATACATTACTATAAACTGATCTAACACCATCAGTCATAGGCATACATCGAAAACTAGCACATCATCAAAAACTAAGTTAGCATGTGCATACATTAGTATACGTTGTATCTGAACTATGCTTTTATCACAATTTATAAATATTTTTCTAAATTACTCTAGTATTATCATGCGTACACATTCATCTACTGATTTATATCATGTCATCTAAATTGGTCTGATAATATTTCTAACATAATCACATATGTCGGGTTGAACTGATCTTATCGAGCTGATCTTATCAAATCATATATCAGTCAAACTGAACTACCATATGCTCATACATCGAGCTAATCCGATCGTAAGCATGCATCAAATTAAACTAAACTAGCATACTCAAACTGATCTAATCATAAGCATGCATTAATGTAAACAGACTTAATATCATCGCAACAGACGTATATATTAAACTGATTAACATCATTATATCAGATGTATAGCTTCACATGTACATACAATCAATATGTCGAGTTTAACATGGTCTAGACCAAAATAAGTATATATATAATAATGTACGATCCAAAATGCAAAGAAGAAATCAATTATAATGTAGCAAGATAAAATTCCCTACCTTAGCTCACACGCGACTTGTTACGTATGCATGCACATTCAAACTAGATTCCTTGGTATGAGATCGTCGTGTGCACCAACACCTATCATTTACATGTACCATTTTAGTATATTTATATAGTTTTTTGGGTCACCACAGACCTTATATAAATGCTCTACATGATCACTAGTCCTAAAAATTAATATACCATACATATTCATAGACCAAAGGTACCTCAGGATATGCACAAGCCAGACACAGGCTTGCCTCAACTTATCACTAACTGTTTACCCATTAAACGTTATATTCATGAATTTATTAATTCATAAAAGTTATAGGGCTTGTCATCCCCTTTCCAATGCATCAAGAATCATGTCAATCGGAGTTCGAGGTCAAAAGTTATGGTCGAAATGTCGAACAGTAGTCAACGCATAGGGTTGCCGTGACAAGGACATGCTTGCCACTGCAAGCCTGCCAGGCTTGGCTTGCTGCGTGCTTTCTTACTCATTTTTGAGTTTTTTTGATACAGTTGGTCTGCTGGGTCTTTTATAATATAAAAATATAGTCAATTTCTTTGTATACCTTGCATAGGGAACCTAGTTTTAAGTATGAAATCTGCTAAGAAAGTTTTAGTATAGTCGGTGGAAATTTGAACTCCGATACCTTTGTCAAATTGACTTTTTTTATGCTGCCGATTCGTCGGGCTCATGGAATCGACACCACAGTCCACTAATTAATAAGTCACTTGAACTAAGAGGTGGTTCGGTTTATGACATACCTTATGGTGACCTTGTGGTTAAAATGACGGTGTCGAATGTGTATTGACGTTGCGTTCTCCGAGTCTTGTGAACTACTAAGGACTCTCCGAAATCAATGGTTCCTTGGTTGAAACTCGGCTAAAACTCATCAGGGTTCACTTTGTGATCTCAGGTTCTAAGGTGGTGTAGAAATAGCAGTAGTTTATTTTCTCTACAATATACTGAGATTTATTTAACTGGCTGTGATTTCATGTATCAATGGATGTGATTTCAGGTATAAATGGTTGTGAATACATGTATCGGCAGAGTTGGTGTAGGCACCCAAATTCGGCCCAAGGCCTAATTAAAACACATTTCAAGAGAGGTGTACTTTTGAGCTCTTAATGGTATGTATGAAACCCTTAGGAACCATCCAAACCCTTAGGAACCTTTCCAAACCCTTGGGAATCAACCCTAACCATCCCGACCCTTAGAACCCGTTCTAAACCTAAACCTAACCTCCCAAGCCTTAGAAAAAGGAGGGGTACACTAGAACTAGCTACGGCCATCTACTACAATCAAATCTCATACCATGAAAGGTAGAAGTCGTCAGCTTTCCAACGGTCCAAGAATCGCCCCAATCGGAGTTACAGATCAAAAGATATGGCAACCCGAACTCGGAGGGCAAAAAGGGAATTTTAAGTGGGCCCCCTCTAGGGATTTGGCGCAACTAGTAGTTGCGCCAGTTATAATTTTGTCTGGCGTAACTATTAGTTGCGCTAGGCCACTTCTCCCAGAATTTAAGCCTGGCGCAACTATTAGTTGCGCCAATTTAAAAGGTGGGCCACACCCTCGCGGGCCAACTTCCAAGCACTGTTTATTACTGTTTTACTGTACATTTGCCTGGCGCAACTATTAGTTGCGCCAGGCATATGAACAGTAACTCATGATTTTTGCCTCGAAATTTATGATTGGGGTTTGACTTGCTGACCACCTCGACCTTGGGGTGTGTTTTACTAGTTCTATTGCACCCTTTTAATGCCTATTTGCAATCCTTTGAGTGGCTTAAAGCCCCAACCCATCATCCACTATTATAACCACCTTCACACCTTTCTAAGCTCTCAAAATCCTAGGAAACCTTAGATTTGAGATTACCTAATTGCTAACCCCAATTAGCATATAAGTGGTCTCCTATTCTACCAATTTCCTATAAATAGAGCCCCCCTCCCCTTGGATTAAAGGTTGAGAATTTCTACCTATGAGAGAAAGAGCTTAAAGTGAGAAGAACTTTCTCCCTTTGGTGCACACCTCCCATACAAAAACCAGAATTCAAAAACCTCTTCCTACCCTTGCCTTTCATGGAAAGCCCCTAGGTTAGGTGTGTGTGATCCCCTAACCTCCCTTCTCTACCTCGTAGTTTAAAATCTTAGGAGTTAGAACCCTATTCCATATCATATAAAGCCTTCAAGCACTCATCAAAGCAAGCCACGCAAGGCTCTCCTACGGTGCTACAAGGGCCCGAGCGCTCCGGCTCTCCCCTTTCTTCTCTTATCTCTCTTTAGCTCTTCTCATCCTTGCATTTGTGCCGTTATGCCGTCGAATTTTTGGTAGGAACGGAGGGGTACAAATAAGATTCTAAGCCCTTTTGGGCAAGAGGATGCTATTTTCTTTTCTTTTATGTCATTTTTAGTTTGTCCATAAGTAGAAACCACGTTAAGCGGGTTGATCGGGTACCTAACACCTTCCCGATCGATAATCGAAGCCCCTACCCAAGAGCCTTTGGTGTGGACCGGATTCAGAGTCATATTTTTAGCACTTCGGTGCTCATAAAAATGAACTAGGTTTCCCGGGACACCAAAAGCTCCAGGTGGCGACTATATTTTTTACAAGCGAGCGCACCGCTGCGACGAGATCGCCACGAATCCCACTGTTGTACAGATGGCGACTTTGCTGGGGAGAGCTTGTAGAGCTTCTCCTTGAAATTTGGCCATTTATTTTTTATTTTTACTAATCTTTTTTGCTATTTTTTTTACTATTTTTGCTGTTTTCTCACCCCTATTTTTCCCGTCATTTACGAGCCTTAGCTGATTGGCGGGCCTACATGCGCATTGTTTTTAAATTTCTTTATTTTTCCGTCATTTTTAGTACCTTAGCCGATTGGCAGGCCTACTTGAGCATTGTCTTTCAATTTTTTTAATTTTTCGTCATTTAAAGTGCCTTAGCCAATTGGCGGGCCTACTTGTGCAAGCATATTCCAACAATGGACGCCGACTCGTAGTGGCGGCACGGGATCATCACCCCCGGTCATTGAACTAAAGAAAACTTCCATAAAAAAAAAGGGCTTTGAAAAAAAAATTAAAATTGAACCAAGAATAGGGAGCTTAATTAACTTGTTTTTACGAGATAGATTTTAAAAGGGTTGGGTTTAGGCACACATACAACCACCTGGGTCTTAGTATGGCGGCAACCCCTAGGGTGATGATCTAGAAAATTCCAAGCCCACCTAGTATCTGAGAAGGCACTTGCGCCAGAGGTATATCGGGTGGGTTCCCATTCCAAAGCTTAAAACCCTTGGAGAGCGCGTTAGCGAGTTATACCGGACTCAAATCCTTTATGTGCGGTGAGGAGAGAACCGATCATAAAAAAATAGCCAATTCTCGGAAGCCTAGCTTCCACAAAAACAAAAAAAAGAGACTCATTTTGGGTGTTGGCTACTGCTGCCATACAGATTTGGAGCCCCATTTTAGCCTGGCGCAAGTATTAGTTCTGCCCGTTCAAAAAGCTGAAATTTATAACTGGCGCAACTAATAGTTGCGCCAGCTTTAAATCCTCAAATTTTATCTTGGCGCAACTAATAGTTGCGCCGATTAAAAAGGGTCTGCCACTACGGGCATGTATTAGTTGTTGAGCCTATTACACAAGTTGCCGAATCTGTGGCCTTTTTACCTCCCAAGTCCCCCGATTAGTGTGCTTAGTGCCTTTGTTTGGGCCTCGCTATCTCCGACACCCAATACGCTCTCGTGGTTAAAAGAAGGCAACTTCTTTTTGGTTCATTTCGGGGGATTGGATTATTTACCTCGATTTTCGTGCCTTCAATAGATCGAAGGTCCTCCTTTGATTCTTTCGAAGTGCATCGGAATCGTCGCCGCGAGTCTCAAATCAGGGAACGAAGGCCACCTGAGAAGGGAATTCCAAGGCCTCAGAACCTTTGTTTTACAAAAAAGGTCTTTCTAAAAAAAAATTAAAAATAAAAAAACCTAAAAAATAGAGTTCTTGTGGTGCTGGCACAACGACATCATCTTGCCGTCCACCGTCCAATAGGAGGAGAAGGAGGAGGATTTTTGGGCCTTATCCAAGGCACCCTTACCCAACCCGTTCCCAAATAATGTCGTGGGTAGTGGACCCGGCTTATGCCGATCCCGACTCATCCCCGCTCCATTCTCCAACCCACTCCCATTCGGGAGAAGTTTTTTCCACCATCCCCCTCACCCAATCACCCTTTACCGTTACCGACCCGTTTGGCGCCCCCATCTTCGCCACTACTACCTCCCAAAACGTCCAAAGCTCAACCCTCCATTCCCCAACTTTTGCCCAAACCATGCCCATGCCAAATCCAACACATTCCCCATCCACATCCTTACAAAACCCAACCCCATTTTCCCCATCCACATCCATGCCCCATTTTCATCTTCCCCATATAGGCCCGATCCACCCTCATTCACCTATGTCACCTCCACCCTATCCAACCCCCCACCAATCCCCCCACCTCCCCAGGTCATGCCCATTTTTACCGGGGTCATACCCGATTTTTCCCAAACACTTACACCGTACCCTTCATCATCCCCATACATACACAATACATCCCCATTTCCCCATGCCCCATCTCATCCACCCCATATCCCACCACCTACCATGGTCATGCCCAATTATATCGGGGCCATGCCCAATTTTCCCTCCACATCCACCCCATCTATACCCAATCATCCCTTAAATCCACCACCCACATCTGATCCTCCTTCCATCTCTATGATGGAGGAGATGTTCGAAGCCTACTCCTTATGGAAGGCTTCCCAAAATATCCCCCATCATCCACACCTCACATCATGGACCCATCCCATACCCTAGCCAATCTCCATGCTTCACTCTCCCATGATCCCCATCAACCCCCCATAATTCACACCATCCAAACTCCCATCTCCCATATGCCCCAAGGCCCATTGGCCCAAAATCCCACCATTCACCAAGGCCCATTGGCCCAAAATCCCACCACCCATGATCTCCAAGGCCCATTGACCCAACACCCCATCACCCATACCCAAGGGCCCATGGCCCAAACCCATCAATGGCCAATGGCCCATACCCCTCAAAACCCAGTGGGCTAGGCCCACATACCCCAAGGGCCCATTGCCCGAACCCTTACCCAAGGGCCCATGGCCCAAACCCATTTGACCCAAGCCCACACCCTCCAAGGGCCCCTGGCCCATACCCACCAAGGCCCAATGGGCCAGACCCACAAAGGGCCCATGGCCCAGACCCACCAAGGCCCAATGGGTCAAACCTACCAAGGGCCCACATCCCAAACCCACCAATGGCCCATAGCCCAATCCTATCATGACCAAGGCTTCATAGCCCGAGCCCAAAACCTTGGAACCTCATACCAATACCCTTCACCATCCCTCCAAAATTTCACCCATTCACAACCCTTATACCCAGCTCAAACCCATGCCCATTTTACCCATACCCCTACATCTCAAAGTCAGCTTCAAACCTTCCCTCATGCCCAATTGCCTCACCAGGCCCCACCCCAAAATCCAACTTCCACTCATCCCATCATCCAACAAACTTCCCCTCATCCCCAATGGGCTCACCCAATCCCCACACATGCAATTCATATCCAACCCATGCAACACTAACATGAGAATCCTGCCCTCACTACATATTATGCCGACCAGCAGTATGAAGAGGATGAGATTAGGAACAATGGAGCCTATGGTGGGGCATTAACTAGCCTCAACCCTCCTCCAATTATTTCTCACCCCCTGGTAGCACAAAGCGAGATCCAACCAGCTGTCGAGAAAGTGGCCCCTGTATCCAAAGAGTCAGAGCAGCTGAAAGAACAGTTGGACAAAATACAAAAGCAGTTGATGAAAATGGGTGGTGCTGAAATCTACGCCACGGACTTCACAGATTTGTGTTTGTTTGTCGAGGTCCCCTTACCCCCCAAATTTAAAATGCCGGCCTTTGATAAATACAATGGCACTGGCAATCTAATAGCACACCTAAAGTCCTACTGTGGGGACATGTGCCAATATAGAGGGGATGAAAGACTACTGATAAAAGTCTTTCAATAGAGTTTGACCGGTCCTACTTTGAGATGGTTCATATCTTTGGAACCATCTATGATGAAGACATGGAAGGACTTAACGCACCTGTTCTAAGAACAATATGTCTACAATATAAACATTGAACCGCATAAGTCAGACTTGGCCCGCTTAAGGCAGAACTCGAATGAGACCTTCAGCGACTATTTGGGATGCTGGAGAGCACTGACAGCTCAAGTCAAAAATAGGATACCTGACGATGAGCAGATCAAAATGATTTCAAAAAATACTCTGCCAGTGATCTCGAACTTCTTGGTGTACTACTAGCAGTCCAGCTTTGCTGATCTGGTAAGAAATGCTAATAGATGTGAGGAAGCGATCAGGGAAGGTCGCTTGAATAAAAATATACCAAGCGGAACTACTGGGGTTAGGAGGTTTTTAGAGCAGAGGAACAATAAGAGAACCGGGGCCGACGTCCAGAACGTCGCCAATACCAGGCCCAATAATAATATAACCCTATTCTAATTTCAAGCGGCACAGACAGCTCCCGTCAGGACCGGGCCGATACAGAGAGCAGGGAATGGGCAGGGAACGCAAATGACCATAGAGAGGAGAGCCCATTATGATCGACTCTTTACGCCCTTGGGGCAATCCTTGAGTGTACTTTTGCCATTATTAATTGAAAAGGGTTTAATAACTGTTCTCCAACCACGACCTCCTCCCAATCTAATTCAATATAATTTTGACCCCAATACTCATTGCAATTTCCATTAGGGTCCGGGTCACCCAACTGATCGCTGCTTCCCATTGAAGCACGCGATCCAAGATTTAATCGATGCTGGGAAGACCATTCCCCTTGCACCCACCCAAGTAAACCAGCATGCGAATATCTATCAAGTGCCTTTACCACCACACCCTATAGGAATAGCAGGCCTCAGACCCACCATAGGGATGGTAGAGGAATTTGAAGAAGAATTGGAGTTTGATCCGTCAGATTTTATTTGTAATTAAGAAAAATTTGTGGCACCAAGGCAGAGAAATCTAGGAGCAGGAACTATTGGGGTGATTGAACCACCCCCACCACAGCGGCGGTGAACCCCTAGATCTTAGGGCCTATTTTCCACCACCCACCCTCATTAGCTACGTACAAATAAATGCGTATCAACCATATTCCACCACCCCATCAATTACCCAATGAACCAATAGGCCCCCCCAATCCCCCACCGCTAATAAACTACCAATGGCCTGCGCCCACCCCATTACCCCCAGTTTAACCACCTGCAAACTCTGCCACCCCCATTAATTACCTAATGGCTCATCAAACCCCCGATCCCCCATCACCTATCAGCTATCAATGGCCTACCTCCACCCCTTTTCCCCCAGTACCTCCACCTTCAAGCTTCACCACCCCCATATGGCCCCATTTTTCCACCCAACCCGCTACCACCGAAATAAATCAAGTGTTGCCCACTCCTCCTGATCCCACAGTGCAAGTGTCTCTGATACAGGTAGTCACGCCTTTCCAGCTCTTAGGACCAACCTATGACCCTCATCAGGTTCCTCTGAGTTATGAGCAAACAAATATCAATACCGGCGATAGCAGAGAAGGAGCCGTGGACTTTGTCACACGGTCAGGGAGGATATCAAAGCAGCCAGAAGCACCAGTAGCAGCACAAGCCCAGCCTGACGGGAAGAAAGATAGCGCTATGAACCCCTTCAAAAAAATGAGTCAGGAACATATACTAGAGACTCAGCTGAGAAGAATGCCCACCCATATAACCGTCTGGGATCTGTTGATGACATCCCCACACCATTTTCAAGCATTAATGGGGGCATTAAAAAATGTGCATGTGTCACTCCAGGTCAGCCCAGATGAAGTCGGGCAGATAATTGGGCAAGTGATGGCTCCAAATGCCATCTCGTTCTCTGATGCTGATATACCTGAGGAAGGATGTAGCCATTCAAAATCCTTAAACATAACCGTCGAGTATGGAAATATGGTCATTCCCCTAGTTTTGATTGATAATGGGTCGACGTTGAATATATGCCCACTAAGAACAGCCACCAAGATTGGGGTGGACTCATGCATGTTGAGACTCACAAGAACCAGCTCCCGAGGTTTTGACAACACCAGAAGAGAGATAATGGGAGAAGTTGATCTTGAGCTATTGATTGGGCCAACGACCTTCTCCATTTTATTTCAAGTAATGGACATCAAGTCCTCATTTAATTTGTTGTTGGGACGCCCGTGGTTGCACGAGGTTGGAGCAATCCCCTCCACATTACACCAGAAACTCAAATTTGCATTTGGGCACAAGATTATCATGATCATTGGCGAGGGGCACAGTGAGAAAGAAAAGGTTGCCAATAGTGTCAAAAAATCCAATATGTTGGATGTGCCGAACACCGCTGAGGACGTCGACCTTCACAGTTTTGAATATGAGGTTCAACGATACTCCCAAAGCCCATTGAGGGCATCATTCCTAAAATAGGAGACGGAATGGTAGCTGCGGTGGCTATGCTCTAAAAGTGGGGCTATTAAAAAGGCCGAGGGCTCGGGCCTAGACTGCGGGGTAGAAGAGAGCTAGTTGTTACCAAGGGACAAAAAGTAAGATTTGGGCTAGGTTACAAGCCCACGGAGGAAGAGGTTCGAAAGGCCAAAGAGAAAGCCAGGGTCGTCGCAGCTGCAAGAACTCGAGGAATCAACATTGAAGAGAAACCTCGCCCTAGGCCGCACATTAGGGAATCCTTTGTCAGTGCTGGGGTCGTAAAAATTGATCGAAACAGGGTAACCCATTTGACCCCACACAAAGCCATAGCCCCTGTCCATCCCACCAATCCCTCGATCTCCCTTCCCAGCCTGGAAATAGATTTGGCTGTGTTGTCCCTCTTTGGGGAACGACGACTAGTACCTGAACAAACACCCCCTGTGGTAAATCACCACAAAACAATATTAATGTTTGAGGACATCATCTCGGACGAATTGGAGATCAATATGATGGAGGCTGACTCCAATAATCCATATCAGTCAGCACCCTCCATCTCAATAGGTAAAGGAGCGGCCCCTCAGGTATGCAACTGGGCATCTTTGCTCCAAACTCTGAAAGTAGGGAGTGGCCTAAAGTTTGGTACCCGTTCCTAAAAAAAAAACAACCTATAAAAAGTAAGATAAGCCCTTGGCAGACAATACCTTGTATATATAGCAACCCACCTTGCCAAGGGTCCGTCTTCGAAGAAAACAAAAATCTCAAAAACATGGAAAAAATATAAAATCCCAAAAACATTGAAAAAATCCAAAGTTCAAAAATATCGTCATTTAAAATTTCAAAAAAAATCCTACAAAAGGATGACTTAATCGAAATACCCGTTCCACGAAAAATCAACCCCATCCCTGTAGAAATACAAGAAGAGGTAAGAGTTACGAGTCTGGATGAGGACAGTCATTTGGAGGAGCTCCCCAATGAGCTCCTTGACCGATTTGCCAACTTTGAGCACTGCCCTACCCTCATTGTTGAGGAAACTGAAGACGTCAATTTAGGGACTGAGGAGATTCCCAGAATTACCAAGGTCGGAATGTAGCTATCTCCCAAAGAAAGAAAAAGCATGATCGACTTCCTTCGATCATACCAAGACGTTTTTGCCTGGTCATACGAGGACAGGCCTGGGCTGGACTCCGATTTGGTCGAGCATGAGTTGCCTCTCTACCCTGATATGAAGCCGGTTAAACAGAAGCTGAGACGTCTCCAACTCGAGTGGATGCTAAAAGTCAAGGATGAGGTCATCAAGCAATATGATGTGAGGTTTCTCATGGTATCCAAGTACCCGTAGTGGCTAGCCAATATCGTGCCTGTACCAAAGAAAGATGGAAAGGTCCGCATGTGTATCGATTTCTGTAATTTGAATAGGGCAAGCCCGAAGGATTATTTCCCACTACCACACATCGACATCTTGGTCGATAATACTGTTAAGCACGGGATGCTTTCTTTCATGGATGGATTTTTGGGACACAATCAGATAAAGATGGTCGAGATTGATCACGAGAAGACAGCATTCATTACCCCCTGGGGAACCTTTTGCTATCGAGTCATGCCATTTGGGCTGAAGAATACCGGTGCAACGTACCAGAGAGCCATGACTGCGCTATTCCACGACATGATGCACCAAGAGATTGAGGTGTATGTCGATGATATGATAGCCAAGTCACCAGAGCGAGGCGATCACTTGGTAAACCTTCAAAAACTATTTAAGAGACTGAGAAAGTACAGGTTGTGTCTGAATCCACAGAAGTGCGCTTTTGGTGCTATGTCTGAAAAACTATTAGGATTCATCGTCAGCAGGAGAGGGATCGAGGTCGACCCAGTCAAGGTTAAAGCCATCACAGAGATGCCACCACCGTCTACTGAGAAAGAGGTTAAAGGGTTCTTGGGCAGAATACAGTATATCAGTCAGTTCATTGTGCAACTAACTTCAATCTGCACGCCAATCTTCAAGCTACTAAGGAAGAACTCGCCCGTTGAATGGAATGACGACTGCCAAGCAGCATTTGATAAAATCAAAGGCTACCTCCTTAACCCACCTATGTTGGTACCACTCGAGCCAAGGAGACTACTCTTAATGTACCTCTCCACAACGAAAGTTTTGATGGGATGTGTCTTAGGGCAGCATGACGAGACGGGAAGAAGAGAGCAGGCCATTTACTATCTGAGCAAGAAGTTTACTGATTATGAAACACGCTATTCTCATTTAGAGAAAGCATGCCTAGCTCTTGTATGGGCTACTCAGAGGCTCCGCCATTACTTGTTATCCCAAGTCATTCTACTTTTGGCTCGAATGGACCCATTGAAATACCTGTTTGAGAAGCCTGCTCTCACTGGGTGGACTGCACGATGACAGCTTTTATTATCTGAGTTTGACATCACCTATGTCACTCAAAAATCAATTAAGGGGCAGGCGCTTGCTGATCATCTTACCGGCAATCCTTTTGCCAGACTATGAGCCTTTGAGAACTGAGTTCTCCGATGATAACATCTTGTTCATGATGGAAGACGATACAGATGAAGCAGAAGAATCTTGGGTAATGCACTTTGATGGGGCAGCAAATGCCGAGGGTCAGGGAGTTGGCGCCATCCTGATTTCACCAAAAGGATCCCACGCACCCGTCTCTATCAAGCTCAACTTCCCTTGTACTAACAACATGGCTGAGTACGAAGCTTGTTCCGTTGGTCTGTAGATGGCTCTCGATTTGAATATAACTCACCTTCGAGTGTTTGGCGATTCGCAGTTAATCATATGCCAGACGAACGGTGACTGGTAGATGAAAGATGAGAAACTGATCCCTTACTATGAGCACCTCGAGGACCTGATAGCTTTCTTCCAAGATGTGACATTCTCATATGTCCCCCGGATAAGGAAACACTTTGCTGATGCACTAGCAACTTTGGCGTCAATGATAGAAATCCTGTACGGGGCAGAGATGAAGCCGATCATGATCGAGCAGAGGAATGAGCCGGCCTTCTGCCTCCAGATTGAGGAACCTACAAAGCCTGATGATGAGCCACCTTGGTTCTCAGATATCAACAATTTCCTCGAGACACTTTCCCTGAGGGTACGTCCAAGACGGATCGACGAACCATTCAACATTTAGCAGCAGGCTACGTCGTTTGTGGGGAATGCCTTTACAAGCGATCGTACAACAATATTTTGCTCAGGTGCCTTACAGAAAGTGAAGCTATCAATATCATAAAGGAGATCCATGAGGGAGTATGCGGAGCCCACGTCAGCGGTCACATGCTTGCTAAGAAAATTCTGTGGCAGGGATACTTTTGGACCACTATGGAATTAGATTGCTACAAACATGTCCAAAAATGCTACAAGTGTTAGGAACACTCCAGTCTGATACATGCTCCTGCCATTGATAGTCTGATACATGCTCCTGCCATTGATCTACACTGCATGACCACTCCTTGGCCATTTGCTACTTGAGGCCTTGACGTCGTCGGAATGATTAATCTAAAAGCATCGAACTGACATCGGTTCATCCTCTTCGCCATTGAATACCTCACCAAGTGGGTTGAAGTGGCGCCATATGCCAACATCACTGCCAGTCACGTCGAGAAGTTCCTCAAGAGTAATATTGTGTGCCGATTTGGAGTACCCAAAGATATCATCACAGACAATGGCACCAATTTTGCGAATAAGGGCATCCGAGGCTTCTGCGAGCAATATAAAATCAAGCACCATCGCTCATCACTTTATCGGCCTCAAACTAATGGAGTCGTAGAAGCTACGAATAAGACGGTCATCCGCATCCTAGATAAAATGGTCGTCACCTACCAAGATTGGAGTGAAATGCTGCCGTTTGCTTTGTGGGCCTACAGAACATCGATCTGTATTGCTACAGGGGCAACACCGTTCTTCCTTGTATATGAAACCGAGGCCGTCCTACCAGTTGAGGTTGAAGTACCCTCGCTCCAAATTCTCATAGAATCAGGCTCACCCGAAGCAGAGAGAGAGAGATCACGCTTTGATCAGCTGAGCTTATTGGATGAGAAAAGGCTCCTAGCCTTGTGTCATACTCAAGTTTACCAGGGGCGAATTGCACACGCTTATAATAAATGTGTCCACGGTCGAGATCTAAAGGTAGGAGACACTGTACTTAAGAAGATCTTCCCATCCCTCCATGCCGATCCGAGAGGAAAGTTCAAGCCAAACTGGGAAGGACCTTACGTCGTCCAAGAAGTGCTATCGGGATACGCCATTCGCCTCGCCACCATGGACAGAGATCATCTTTCTGAGCCCATCAATGCTGGATACGTCCGACGGTTCTACTCTTAGTCTATCACAATAAGGTAAGTATTGGTGAAACAAATACGTGACTGCTTAAGAACCACTCAAAAGAGGCCATCATTCCAAACACAGTAGCCAAAAAGCATCCCTAAAAATCATGATATCTTTGCTACCCCATTTGAGCCTGGGCCTTTCTTTCAATGAACCCCTTCTTAAAAAAATAAAAAATGTGTGTGTGCATATACATAAAAAGGGGAAGTAACGTTACCATCAAAATCCAAAAAAATTGAAAAAGCAAAACCTCAAAAAGAGATTGTCTGAAATGGAGCAAAAAGAACAAAAAAAAAAGTGTAGAAGAATCACGGGGCATGTACAGTAAAAACCCCCAAGGGAGAAAGTATGTTGAGAAAACTGAAGTTGTATCAAGGAAACCCTTTTAGCCTAGCATACCTTCAAATCCTAACCTAACCCATGGCCAAGCTACACCTTGAAGAGAGCCTGCTTTTAGGTTTACAAGCAGTCATAATATCTGTTAAGTCAACACAAGCCGAGTTGTGAGATGACACCAGAACCCTATCCAGCTGGCTATGATGTAATCGACGTCCATGTCGTGGTTGTTGAAAAACGAAATGAAGAAAAAAAAAAATACAAGTTCAAAGCAAGATGGACGTGGTGAAAACCCGAAAGGGCGCTACGGGTAAAAACAACGAGTTTGTGCGGATTAGGTGAAAACCCGAAAGGGCGCTTGGGGTAAGAGAGCTAAACCCATGGACGTGGTGAAAACCTGGAAGGGCGCCACGGGTAAAAAAGGAGATAAATAAAAAAGAAAAAAAGGAAAAAAGAAGAAGAAGGGTTTGCACTGATTGAGAAGATTGATGCTTGAGGAGTCCTCTTGGTTACTCTCTTTAATACCCTTTTTTTGGCTGTGTCGCTCATGTTAGTTCAAGACGGGTCCCGACCAGAATTGTCTTTGTGAAATTGCTTTGTCAAATGTATGGCTCAAGGTAAGAAGAAAGGTTTGACTCAATCCAAAGGGATTAACGTTCCAGCCTTGGTAAAATCCGGAAACTCACTCAGGTTTGACTGCATAAAAGAGTTCGACTAGGCTCAAAATGGGACCCGTTACTCCGTCTCGCTGTCAAGGCATCAGAAAAAAAAAAAAAGCCAAAAAAAAAAAAATCAAGAAAAATTTAAATACAAAAAAATGTGTATATATTTCTACTCATTTCCATGTACATATTTCCAATATCATATTTCAATCTCAAAAATGAAGAAAAATAATAAAAAATCTCTGAAAACAAAAATCCAAAAAATATCTTGAAATTGAAAATGTGTAGGTAAAAATTTACTTTTCTTTCTGTTATTTAGGATGCATTTTCTTTATATATGTATAAACAAAAAAGGAGACTGATGTTTTCTTAAGAATGTCCAGGAATATCAAAACGGTTCGAAGCCTCGAAGCTGGCAACCTCATGGCGATGGACAAATCAGATGAAGCACCTCACCACAGACGTCAGGTCTATTAAATAAAAAGAGAGAAAAAATAAAATCATTGTGAAAAAAAATAAAAAATAAAAATAAATAAATAAATAAAATTATAAATCTGTGAACTTTTTACGCACAGCTACGCGCTTGCGTATTTTCGATACGGTAAAATGTTAATATTTTACCGGCAACGCAGCTGTGCAAAATTAATGTCCTAGGTCTAAGGTTCGCCTTGATCCATGGATCCTATTTCAAGGTAGGAGCGACGGAGTTAATTTCGGTCAAACAGTCAATGCTTGGATCAGATTGATTCCACTACTATATCTTCACCCTGATCGCTCCATATTTTGGTTTTAGGTGAACTTGAGTGCCTTATACTTCAAGTTCGTCGCGTAATATTTTCGGAGGTGTAGACTCTTGGTCTGCACTGTCTGGGCGAGCGCCCTACAGGGTTTGAGGTCCAGATAACTCGTCCTCTAAAAGTTCCATTGTTGGATTGATTCTAACCTGTCAGATACAAAACTACGTGAGACAACTATGTGCAAACATGCATGCAAAAGGGCTCATGTCCTTTATTTTTCTGCAAGCTTAAAACCTATATTGGCAGTGATATTCCTGTAAAGCGTACGCCATCCGTCTGGGTATCCGTATGATGGTCGTTTATTCCTGTAAATTGTACCCGGGCAGGTCCGGGTCAGGGCTTCCATCGCCTTTGCTGCTTATCGTCCCTAATGGGTGCATGCTTATGCATAGTTGTTCATTTATAACTTTATTGATGACGGAGGCCAAGATTGAGTATCCTTCGGTGGACACCCAATTCTGACCTGATCTTTTTAATATCATATGAACTTGAGTACGTTGGCTTCAGTTTCGTTGCAAACTATTGTGGAGGCACAGGCTCTTCGTATGCGTTGTCTGGGTGTGCACCTCCTGTGGTTTGAGGTCTAGATAATGCTTGTTTAAAAAAAAAAGGAAAAAGTAATCTTTAAAAAAAAGAAAAAAGAGAAGAAGAATAAATTTGTATTCCCCCGCAGAGACGCATAAGCATAAGGCGGTAAAACGCCAATATTTTATCAGCAATTCAGCTATGCCATATTAAAGTCTTGGGTCTGAAGTTCACCTCTGTAAAGACCCGTATTTTGAACCCGAGTTAGACTGACCCTGTGTGTGTATTCGGCTCGACAACCGACGTCACTATTTGTTTTGGATTTTTATCTAGATGTGATTGTGCGGACAGATTTTAATTTAGAGCCCATTTGGACCCTCGTGCGAAAGTTGTGCACCGACCTCGGTGTAGCCGCTCAACACCGGACTTGAGTTTTAAAATTAGAAGTGTATAATACATAAGATGTGTGTGTGTGTGTTTTACTTTGTGAGCAATCCTATTATAAGAAGGAATTGCATTCCCGTATTATACTAGGCTTTGTTAAGAGAGGATAGTTACCCAACCGTGTGAAACTCCTTCTTCTCTCTTCTTCAATCATCGTAGGAGATCGGTTTAGAAAACCTCCTTCTCTAGAACCCTCTTTG
This sequence comes from Chloranthus sessilifolius, assembly GCA_021018995.1. NCBI lineage: Eukaryota > Viridiplantae > Streptophyta > Magnoliopsida > Chloranthales > Chloranthaceae > Chloranthus > Chloranthus sessilifolius. Next base: position 89,741,187 of record CM037593.1, read on the forward strand.
TTGAAAACACTTAAACCTTAGAAAGAACTTGAATCAACCTTGGATTCGTAGTTGGCTATTGGGAGAGGTTGAGATCATTGGGGGCGTGTTGGAGTTGTCTCTGTGAACTCGTGGGATCGATCGCGGCGCGAATCGTTGAGGAAACCCGTCGGTTTTTATCATCGCTCGAGCAAGGTATCACCGAACTCCGACATTGCCTTAGTATTTTAGTCATAATGTTTTATTCCGAACTCTGATTAAGACGATTCATTTTGAGTTGGAAAGCTAATAGAAATATCTACAACTTTCATGTTTTGACCAACTCATGAATCAATCATCTTGATGGTTAAAAAAATATGAGAATATTACATCAAATCGCTCGAGCGAGCTATTATCATCGCTCGAGCGAGGTATCACCGAACTCCGACATTACCTTAGTATTTTAGTCATAACTTTTTATCCCGAACTCTGATTAAGACGATTCATTTTGCGTTGGAAAGCTAATAGAAAAATATACAACTTTCATGTTTTGACCAACTTATGAATCAATCGTCTTGATGGTAAAACAAATATGAGAATGTTATGTGAAATCGCTCGAGCGAGCTATTATCATCGCTCGAGCGAGATATCACCGAACTCCGGTATTGCCTTAGTATTTTAGTCATAACTTTTTATCTCGAACTCCGATTGAGACGATTCTTTTTACGTTGGAAAGCTAATATACAAATCTACAACTTTCATGTTTTGACCAATACATGAATCAATCGTCTTGATAGTCAAACAAATATGAGAATGTTACGTCAAATTCTAGGATTGGCGCAACTTGCCTGTTTTGACTTGTTTTTGAGGAAACGCTTAAATAGGTCTATATTATTAGTAATTAGAGTTTATCTTAATGCATGAATGTATATTGTGATATAGATTGAGGGCGAGAGGCCATCAATAGGACCTTGCTTGACTTCGCATAACTCCGAGTTTTAGGTAGGAGAATCTCATCTTTACAGTATTTTATTTTAATTCGCATGGATATTTTGAATTAAAATCTTTAAACTTGCATATGCCATTGAAATCACATCTGTAAACTGAAATTGATATGAATGACTGAAAATCTAAATCTACCTGAATCTCGAAAACAATCTGCTTAAGCTCTGAAAATCTGAAATCAAGAACCTGAACTATGTATAAGAGACTTGCATCTGATTTATATTAGTATCTGCATTTGTTTTATGATTGACCTGAACGACCCCTCAAAAATTCCTGAATAATTTCCTGGCACAAGTTTCCCTCATTACGTAGGGGCTTGTTGCATCCTGAAAAAGGGTTCATGAACGACGATGGTAGGTAGGGGTTCCCATCGGCTATATTCCTGCTCTCGAGATATAGTTTACTCGGGAGGTATTTTAAGTTGAGGATTAAGTCATGAATTACTGAACTTTGCATATAGAAGTTAGAGAAACTAAGACCTTTGAAACTCGCATCGTTCTTGGCTTTGTTTTCACACATTTAGAAATAAATCTTACATATGATTTCCGCACCTAAATTCAGTTTATTATCTGCTTATATGTTTGACAAGCTATATTCCGATATTTGTTTTGAAATTATGTTAGTTAAAGTAAAATGCCGTAGATGTCTTTCTTCTACTGAGCTTTGTTGGTTAGCTCACTCCGACTATACGTCACAGGTTCAGGTATTGACGTGGCTATTCAGGGCTGTGAGACTGATCCTGACTACGTGCCTGAGGAAGAGCTTGAGGTTCCTCCTGAGGAGTTTTTCCCAGTATAGAACTTACTGATTTTCTTATTTGTGGTGAGAGTTAGACTTGAATTTGTGGGCCCATTTTAGTTGGATACCATAGTTTTATATTTGACGTTGATTTCTGTTATGAGCCCTGTTTCGATGATGGTCGGCCATCATCGGTGGTTCTTTACTTTTAATTGCTTCCGTATTTATTTTAGCTATGGATATTTATTGCGCTTTACTCTGATATGTGCCCTGTTTTTCCGGCTTATCGTTTATTCGATAGGTTGGCGAACCGGCCTTTCCTATACCTGAGGGATTGGAAAAGTCGGGTCGTCACAACCTCGGATCTTTGGATCCTTCTTCAAAGAAGGAACAACAGTGTCAGTCCTGGTCAAACAGTCAATGTTTCGATCGAGTCAACTTCATTGCTAAATCTTTGCGATGAGCGCTCTATTTTGGATTCATATGAACTTAAGTGTCTTCAGCTTCAGCTTCTCCGTTGGAAAAGGTCAATCGTTGGTTGAGACCAACCTGTTGAAAATGAGATTACATATCAATCAAACTATGTGCAACCATGCATTCAAAAGGGTTCATTTCCCTTTTATATTTCTGCAGGCTTAAAACCTGTATCGGCAGTGGTATCCCTGTAAAGTGTATGCCATGTGTCTGAGTATCTGTATAATGGTCATTTGTCCTCATAAATTGTACCCGGGCGGGTCTGGGTCGGGGCTTCCATCACCTTTATTGTTGCTTATTGCCCCTGATGGGTGCATGATTATGCATAGTTAGTTGATGTTTATGATCATTGTCAGTAGAGACCAGGATTGGATGTCCCTTTAGGAAGGCACCTGATGTTTGGTTGGATCTGTTCATGGTAGTTGAAGCTGGACGCTCTAGGTCATGTTGATCCGGGGCACATACTTTCGAAAATGGCACGTCCTCCCAAAAAGTGTGACATCTATTCACTTTGCTTGGGCAGTCATGCTAAATAAACTTCGGGATTGACGGGTTTGCCCAAAGACCTCGAACCCTGCTTTCAATAGGGGCACCTGCGAACAGTCAGATGGGGCAATTAAATGCCTCATAGGATTGGGCGCAAACTGTGGAGCCTTGTGTATTTTTGCTTTGTGCCTATCTTTGAATGTGGGTCGATCACCCCTCATAGTTGTGAAGTTGTTGTATTCAGAATAAATCTTAAACATTAAATACCTTCAAATCATCTCGAGAAGTGAATGTTTGTCCTGGCATATAGGGCTTTCGCAACTCGTTCCAATTCGGTTATGCCCAGTAATGTCGTTAAGCGCTTGGGGATCGATTACATTGAGAAACAAATATTTAGCCTAACATCTAGGGCTTTCGTTTTCTCATCATGTTACTCACCTGATGTTTGAAGTTCATTTTGAATACAGCGGACCGGTCAGTAATGCCTTGGGCCTCTTTGGACCTTTCTTTTCTTTGGCTTTCGATCATTAGTGATTGGATACCAAAGAGGGGCATCTGTAGACACCCAAATTCGGCCCAAGGCTTGATCGAAACACATTTCGAGAGAGGTGCACTTTTGAGCTCTTAATGGTATGAATGAAACCCTTAGGAACCTTCTCGAACCCTTAGGAACCTTTCCAAACCCTTGGGAATCAACCCTAACCATTTCGACCCTTAGAACCCGTTTTAAACCTAAAGTTAACCTCTCAAGCCTTGGAAAAAGGAGGGATGCACTAGAAGTAGCTATGGCCATCTACTACAATCAAATCTTATACCATTGAAAAGTAGAAGTCGTCAGCTTTCCAATGGTCTAAGAATCGCCCCAATCGGAGTTACAGATCAAAAGATATGGCAGTTTGAACTCGAAGGGCAAAAAGGGAATTTTAAGTGGGCCCCCAGGGATTTGGCGCAACTAATAGTTGCGCCAGTTATAATTTTGCCTGGCGCAACCATTAGTTGCTCCAGGCCACTTTTCTCAGAATTTAAGCCTGACGCAACTATTAGTTACACCTTTTTAAAGGTTGGGCCCCACCGTCGCGGGCCAACTTCCAGGCACTGTTCATTATTGTTTTACTGTACATTTGCTTGGCGCAATTATTAGTTGCGCCAGACATATGAACAGTAACTCATAGTTTTTGTCCTGAAATTCATGATTGAGGTTTGACTTGTTGACCACCTCGACCTTTGGGGTGTGTTTTGCTAGTTCTGTTATACCCTTTTAGTGCCTATTTGCAACCCTTTGAATGGCTTAAAGTTCCAACCCATCATCCACCATTAGAACCACCTTCACACATTTTTAAGCTCTCAAAATCTTAGGAAACCTTAGATTTGAGATTACCTAATTGCTAACCCCAATTAGCATATAAGTGGTCTCCTAATCCACCAATTTCCTATCAATAGAGCCCCCCTCCCCTTGGATTAACGGTTGAGAATTTCTACCTAAGAGAGAAAGTGCTTAAAGTGAGAAGATCTTTCTCCCTTTGGTACACACCTCCCATACAAAAATCAGAATTCAAAAACCTCTTCCCACTCTTGCCTTTCATGGAAAGCCCCTAGGTTAGGTGTGTGTGATCCTCTAGCCTCCCTTCTCTACCTCTTAGCTTCAAGTCTTAGGAGTTGGAACCTTATTCCATATTATACAAAGCCTTCAAGAGCTCATCAAAATAAGCCACGCAAGGCTTTCCTACGGTGCTACAAGGGCCCGAGGGCTCCGGCTCTCCCCTTTCTTCTCCTATCTCTTTTTAGCTCTTCTCATCCTTACATTCGTGCCGTTACACCACCGAATTTTCGGTAGGAACGGAGGGGCACAAATAAGATTCGAAGCCCTTTTGGGCAAGAGGAAGCTATTTTCTTTTCTTTTATGTCATTTCTAGTTTGGCCATAAGTAGAGACCGCGTTAAGCGGGTTGATCGAGTGCCTAACACCTTCCCGATCGATAACCGAAGCCCCTACCCAAGAGCCTTTGGTGTTGACCAGATTCAGAGTTATATTTTTAGCACTTCAGTGCTCATAAAAATGAACTAGGTTTCTCGGGACACCAAAAGCTCCGGGTGGTGACTCTATATTTTTTTCAAGCAAGCGCACTGCCGCGACGGGATCGTTATGAATCCCACGGTTACACAGTTGGGTTGCGGAGGAATGGAAGCAAGAAGACGAAGAAGGCTCTATTGTCTCTTATAATGGTTGGTGTTTACTTTGCGTGCATGTAGTCAACGGATGACTCATGCATGCATGGAGCCTTTTGGTGGGCTATGTATTACAAGCTTACAAGGGATAGGATCCCATGTAATGCCTGCACTCGATTATTTAGTGTAAACCCATATAAGCCAAAATAGGCTTTACTTTAATACAAAGCTAATACATAAATTAAGTGTATAAGCCAACTAGGTTTAGCTTTAGTATAAAGCCAATACACCTATCTTAGATATATTGGGTGGATTAATATTTTAAGTGTATTTCCTAATACATGTATTCACTTGCCTCAGTTGTCGAGGCAACCAATTGTGCTTGCCTCAGTTGCCGAGGCAAGACCATCAGACCTTGGTTGGCATTTTTCTCCATGCACTATTGGGTTTTGGGTCAAAGGGTCGACACCCCTCAGTGTCAAGCAGTCCTATTCATTATTTAAAATTATGTTACGAAATCTTTCATCTTGAAGGAGGGCTCCATATATTTTAATTCGTACCATATCAATGATCAACCATTGTTTCACTTAATAATTAATACTGACCACTAAGGTTTCACTATTTAACAGTCGTCATTAAAATTCTAAATCAGTTCTTTGTGTCACATTTTTGGCACAAGCCTGACCCGGTATTGTTAGGATAAAAATGTGGCAGCTATTACACTCTCCCCTACTTGAAGGATTTTCGTCCTCGAAAAAAAAACAAGGCGGGAAACCGAAATCAAATTCGATTATATGTTGAAAGCATATCCCATTATAAGACAGAGTAAACATGACTAAGAAATAATGAATAATAAAATAAATATATATAAGATTTAGAATAATATAAAGTAAACTGAATCAGGTGCCAGTATATAGTACATCAAAATCTAATATCCATCTATTTCTCTACTTCTAATTTATACATAATTATACGGGCAATGCATAAGAAATTTTTATATATATCATATGCAGTAAGTTATTCTAACAATTTCAATAAACAATTTACCTTAGGGAAATAAATGGGGATATTGAGCGCGAAGATCAGCTTTGGGTTCTCAGGTAGCCTCATGAGAACCATGATTTTTCCATTGGACCAATATGGGTGGAATATGTTTTGTTCTCAAGATTTGGTTTCTGTGATCCAATATCTGAGTTGGCTCTTCAGTCATTGTTAAATCTTCCTCAATATCCAGTGGCTGATAATCCAACATGTGGGTTGGATCACTAATGTAATTCCTCAATATAGACACATGGAATACATCGTGTACGCTGGATAAATGTGGAGGTAACGCAACTTGGTATGCTACCACACCAACTTTGCCCAAGACTTGAAATGGTCCGACGTAGTGAGGACTTAACTTGCCTCATTTTCCAAATCGCTTCACACCCTTTTGTCGGAGATATTTTAATAAATAGGTGATCGCCAATCTGTCATACAGATGTTAGAAATATAATACACATAGTTTAATTCACATCTCAATTATACATATAGGTGTTTTTAATTACCTGAAAATCAATATTAGCTCATTTCAGATCAGCATAACTCTTCTGTCGATTCTGAGCACTCTTCAGGCTTTCACGAATGACGTGTATAACTGTATTGATACTTTCTATCAAGTCAGGGCCCAAAATAAGACGTTCATCAGCTTCTTCCCAGTTAACCAGAGATGTACATCGACGTCCATACAGTGCTCCAAATGGTTCCATACTGATGCTTGATTGGAAGCTGTTATTGTATGCGAATTCGATCAGGGGTAAGTGCTTATCCCATAATCCTTAGAAATCTAGCATAAATTCCCTTAACATGCCTTCTATTACCTGATTTACCCTTTCTGTCTGACCGTCGGTCTGAGGATGAAATGCAGAACTGAATTCCAACTTGGAACTCATTCCTTCTTGAAAACTCCACTAGAAGCGAGAGGTATATATTGGATCGCGATCTGACACGATACTCACAGGTATCCCTATAGTCTGACTATCTCCCTCAGATAGACGTCGACCAATTTCAACACTGTATATATACTTCGTACTGTAGGGTAATAAATGTGCGGATTTGGTGAGACGATTTACGATCATCCAAATCGCATTATAACCCTTCTGCGTACGAGGTAAGCCAAGGATAAAATCCATGGAAATATTCTCCCATTTCCACTCTGGGATGGGTAGTGGTTGTAACAATCCAGCAGGATGGTTGAGTTTGACCTTTACTTGTTGATAGATCAAACATTTAGCAACATGTTCTACCACTTCTCGCTTCGACCCACTCCACCAAAATGTCATCTTTAAGTCCTGATACATCTTTGTGCTACCAGGATGAATGATAGAAGCTGACTTGTGAACCTCTTTAAGAATTTCATGACGCAAAGCACTATCATTTGGTACACATACTCGGCTTCGAAATAATAACAACCCATCGTCTGTAATCGAAAAGGCTGGTTGGAGTCCACTGAGTACTCCTTGTCTGATGGTGATAAGCTCTATATCATGTATCTGGAGTTCTCTGATCCTATCAAAGAGTGTGGATCATATCATAATAGTCGCAAGTAAGCCTCCAGTTGGTGTTGCCCTAATAGTGGCACTAGATGACACTATGTCATTGAGCAATTTCCATCTTTATAATAACCATGTCACAAGATGGGATAGCTGAGTGGATGACTTCCTACTTAGCGCATCAGCAACTATATTAGCTTTGCCGAGATGGTACTGAATAGAACAGTCGTAGTCCTTCAAAAACTCCATCCGTCTTCTTTGCCTCATATTCAACTCTTTTTGGGTGATCAGTGAAAATCCCGAAGGTTTCTCCATAAAGGTAGTGCCTCCAGATTTTCAATGAAAAGATGATTGCTACTAGTTCCAGGTCATGAGTGGGATAGTTCATCTCGTGATCTTTTAATTGTTGGGAATCATATGTAATCACACATTCCCTCTTATTTAATACACAACCTAACTCACTGTACGAGGCATCGCTGAATACCACAAAACTACTATTGCCTAATGGTATTACGAAGATTGGTGCAGAAGTGAGTCTTCGTTTTAACTCCTGCAAGCTCTGCTCACATGCCTCATTCCACTCAAATTTAACATTCTTTCGAGTGAGCTGCGTGAGTGGTCCAGCAAGCTTCGAAAACCATTCAACAAATCGTCAGTAATATCGTGCAAGACCTAGAAAGCTTTTGATCTCGATTACTGTTTGTGGTTGCTTCCATTATACTACAACCTCTATCTTTACAGGATCAACTATAATACCATATTTTTAGATGACATGGCCCAGAAAACTAACTTGATTTAATCAGAAGTCACATTTACTAAACTTGACATATAACTGAGCACCTCGCAAGGTTTGTAAAGCAAATCGCAAATGACTCTCATGCTCTGCTTAGAGTAGATGAGAATATCGCCAATGAATACTACGATACACTGATCTAAGTAAGACTTGAAGTGTAACGACCCAAAATCCCCTTTAGATCATAACTGGGGATCTCAAATCATCACTTACATATCATGATCGTGATGCAACATTTATTATAACGATACATGAAAAAGGTGGCCAAATTTTTTTTATATTAAAAGCATAAATGCTAAACTCCAATATCCCAACAATATGGATTAATAACTAAGTTCCCCATGAGAACCAAATGTCATGATAATAAGCGATCCAACATCACTATTAAATGTAATTAAAATGGTGGCAGAATAATGTAAAGACATAATTTACTAAGTCTCTCAAACTACTCACTAGAGCAAAACTAAATAACGGCCTGGTCTTTAAATCCAATAAGAGTAATCTCCTGCATTAGAAAAACTTCACAAATTAAAACTATGAATATATAAAACCTAGTAGTTATAATAATTTCAAATAAAATATTCAACCATACTTACGTAGAAATCAGACAGTTGGGAAATGGTCTTCGGGATTCTCGTCAATAGCTCCCTCTTCAACGAAATCTTCCTCGTAGCCCGCCTGATCTTGATTGGTAGAATTTGTCGACATAAAGTCGGAGGGTGAGCAAAGTTTCCACGGTGCTCAATAGGGATATTTAGCGTACTCCATAGATCAAGTTTAGGCTTAACATGAGTTTTCAACCATCATATCTCAATGTATAGGTTTAATCTTAAGCTTATTGTGTTTCATATATAAGTTGTATCATTTTAAATAGGTATTGAAAGCTTATAGTGCCTATCACATCTAACAAAAATTTTCAGAAGATATTACTAATAAAACAATTCAATACTCATGTAATGTATAAAGCCTATCCATAAAACATATATCAAATTCATAAGCATGAGACTGTGCCATTTTGGCTGCCTACGTACCCAAATCGGGATCAAGCCAACCATAGTTTAAAATACATACCATTTTCATAATACATCTGATGCATAAGAGAGAGAGATCCATAATGTAGTAAGAGTCACAGGCATCACTTAACCCGATAACAGCATCTTTTTACGTGAAAGCAATTCTATACGTCCCATTCCGTATAAGGGAAACTTCCGAATCGGATGACTCAATCAGGTCTTGTGAAATCCCGTGAAGGTAACTATACCATGAGTAGAACGTAACATAGCTTAATCTTATTATTGAATAAATAATTTACTTATAACGTGTTAGAATTTCTTTATTTTCACAATTTACTTCTCGCATCATTTCTTCGCCAACGGCTTAAGTCCTGTGGCATATCTTAACTTATCTTAGCTTATCTCGCCTGCGGCTTAGGTCCCGCGACTTTTCTTGACTTATCTTATTTTATCTTATCTACTGCTTAGGTCCCGCGATTATACTTTTAGGCTCACGACTTAAGTCTCGTTAACCTTCATAAATGAGCTTAGCTTATCATCCTTATTTTTTACACCATAACATATCCATCGTACTCAGTTTAAATCGTAAATTTAAAATAACTTAGGCACATAAATAATAGCCTAAGACTATGTATAGTAAGACAGGAATACCTACCGTCAATAGTTGGCCAACTCATATCACCAGATGCGAACATCCTACGATGTCACCGAAGGTCGCAGACCTTCTATTAATCACAGGAGGCAAACCTCCTACTGATCACTGGAGGCGAACCCTCTACTAATCACCGGAGGCTGCGGTCCTCCTAATACATCACCGATGGAAATATCCTACCAAATGGACTCGGTATTCGACATAAATCGTTAAATAACACGATTGCTTACTAACTGAGAATAATTTTTGTATAAGCTTAATTTATCTTGAATCTTATCCTTACATGTCATCATATCGTAACTTAGCTTATCGACCATATGTCATAGTATAAAAGAATATAATATTTTAATAATAAAAGTTTGAAAGGTTAAATGAATCTAGGAACACCACCATTGTATCCGAAAGACTTAAAAACCCTACGATAGCGTCTTGATTAGTTGAAATCAGGCATCGGGATGAAAATATATATTAAACATGTGGTAATTAGATTATTATAGTAAGAATTTATCTGATTGCCACTAATCTGTAGGTTATTAGGTCAAACGAATAGCGTCATTGCGTTTAGAACACGTCAAAACCTTAAGATAGGTGTTGGTCGTGATCGAAATAAGTCTATCATATGATAAATATATATAATCAAGTTTTTATATGCTTAAAAGTTATTAAAAACCATATATTATAATTTTCTATTAATTAATTTTAATTTTTCCATATATCAAGTGATCAAATGGACTGCGCCAATGCGCCCGCAACACTAAAATCCTAAATTTCAAGTCCTAATTTATTTTAATGAATGCCAATATTGGAAAATATATGTTATTTGATTTTAACCTAAGTTTGTAAACATTTTATACTTATAAATAAGAGACATTTGCTTTTATGTCAATAAAATATTATTCGTATAGCTAAACGGGCTATACCATCGCGCCCGGAATGCTGAAAAACCTTAAGACACGCCCTAGTTTCTTCAAATAAGTCTTGTGTGATTTTTAAAGTTGAAAATACTGATTTTCTATAGTTTTAAACTTTATGTTATAATCTCAATTAGCTGAATTGTGAATTAGGGGTTTAATTTATCCAATCTGTTTTATCGGATTGAAAATAAATCTAAAATAAGTAGGGGTAGGTTACTGGATCCAACCTCTAATTTTACCTTTAGGGTACCCTTATTGATAGGTCAAAAATTTGCTAAATTCATGGTTAATGAGTACTACTAACTAAAGTTATTTCCCCGGGTCCTATCACCCAATCCGAATTGTTAGATTTAAATATCACCTTGTTTTAAGAGGGTCCACAATTTCCAAATATTGGCCCCGAGTTTAAAATCATTATTATATATATATATATATATATATATATATATATATATATATATTTATCTCAATCTAATGGTAAAGAGAGGGGTTTGATTGACACCCTGCGCAAACCAAATGCGCTGCATGTGGGCCAAAGGAGAATGCTACAGTGATCTCCCGGATTGACCCAGACCCAGCCCGTATCCGATGGTGGATGGTGCTGATCGGTCCCTCCGGTCTCCAGTGTTCGGATAGTGTCAGTATGGTCGTCGACCATTCATGGCCGGTGCCGGACAGTCAGCCCAAAGTGTCCATGGAGATTTTTTTTTTGCACAGAGAACGAGTGAGGAAGAAGACTCTTCTTCCTCCATAGATGTAATTAAGTGAGAGAGATCTATTTATTTGCATATATATGTATACATGAATATATAGATAGATAGATAGATATATATATTAATCTATTCTTATTATTACAGCAAACGGATGAAGAAGAAGTTGTCTTCTTCCTTTTATATTTTTTTATAAAAATAGAGAGATAGGGAGGACTCCTCCTCTATTTATATATATATATATATATATATATATATATATATTTCTTTTTTTTATTTTATTTTATACAGTGACACCTTCATATATAAGCCAGAAAAAGAGTTAATTTTGTTTTTTCTTTTTTTTGCTGTAGCTGAAAATGGCCAGGGAAGGAGTCTCTTTCTTTCATTATTTATTACTTATATATTATTATATAAAAGTATATAAATGCCTATACTTTTAATGCATTTAAAATCTCTATTTATGATGCAATTAAAATCTCTATATATTATTATATAACAGTATTCCTTTTTGCTGTTGCAGGAAACAGATGGGGAAGAAGGTGCCCTTTTTTTTTTTTTTTTTTTTTTTTTTTTTTTTTTTTTTTTAAAGAATAAACTAAAGCTATAAAATACTCTAAACATTCCCCTACCTCAGATCCTAATGTCGTGAGTGAAGGTTTGCTCCGGGTCTTGAGCTTTTACCCGTCGCGCGCCATCCTTTATCTTTTTCTTCTTCTTCTTCTTGAGTTCTAGAGAGAGGAAGGGTTCTAGGGAGAGAGTTTTCTAGAGAGAGAGCCCGGCTAAGACTTTTAGAGAGGAAGGTTTGTTTTTTTTATTTATTTATTTATAAATAACGATGACAATCTCGTATCCCTTAGGATCTTGTTGCCTTTGAGGCGTGGACTCTATCCACTCTCGCACGTTCAAAATTTGAAAAAACTTTTCCTTTTATTATATTAAAGGGGTGGGTTTCGGTGTTAGGCACTAACATCCATCTTTTGTGTTTGTGAATCTAAGACCGCAAAATAAAAGCGGGGCATTACATCCTCCCCAACTTATAAAAAACTTTCGTCCATGAAATTTATGTACCTTGATTGAAAAGGTGTGGGTATATGGCACGCACTTCTTCCTTTTCCCAAGTGGCTTCTGATGGAGTGTGATGGTCCCATTGTACAAGAACAAGAGGGATAATCTTTCTTCGTAAGGCATGCTCCTTTCGATCTAATATTCGTACTAGGTGTTCCACTATTGTTAGATCCTTCTGTACTTTAATAGGTTCAATATTAATAACATGTGAAGGATCACGTTATACTTTCACAGCATTGACACGTAAAACACGTTGTGAATGCCTTCAAGCTTAGGAGGAAGCTCTAATCAGTAAGCAACTTCTCCCACTCGTGCTTCGATCGGGAACGGGCCAGCAAACCTTAGGCTTAACTTTCCTTTTTCTCCAAATCTCATCACCCTTGGTTGGTGAGATTTTAACAAACACCTGATCTCCAACCTAAGAGCAAAATCATAAAGGAGCGTGATATATTTTAAGATTTATTTTTCAATACGATTCTAAAACAAAGATATTTAATTAGGAGTCACCACATACCTGAAACTCCACGTTTCGGCGCTTTTGGTCAGCGTAGCTTTTCTGATGACTCTGAGCAGTTTTCAACTTTTCTCTAATTACTTTAACTCTTTCAGTAGTCTACTCGACTAACTCTGGTCCTAGAAGCTTATGATCACCAACTTCTTCCCAACATAGTGGGGATCTGCATTTCCTTTCATAAAGAGCTTCGAATGGCGCCATCTAGATGCTTGCTTGATAGCTGTTATTGTTAGCAAACTCCACTAATGGTAGGTGTTCATCCCAATTGCCCCCGAAGTCAAGGATGCAAGCATGCAATATGTCTTCAATGATCTGATTCACCCTTTCTGTTTGTCCATCGGTTTGAGGATGAAAGGCCATGCTAAAATCAGATCGTGAACCCATGGCCTTCTGAAAGCTCTCTCAGAAGTGAGAGGTGAACCTTGGATCTCTATCAGAAACGATGCTCACGGGTACTCCATGTAGCCGTATAATCTCCCTGATGTACATATTTGCCATATAATTTGAGCTAATCGTTGTGCAATAGGGTAGGAAGTGAGCTGACTTAGTGAGACGATCAGCGATAACCCATATTGCATTGTTCTTCTTCATGGTTCTTGGAAGGCCTACGATGAAATCTGTCGATAAATTTTCCCATTTCCACTCCGGAATGGGCAGGGGATGTAACAATCCTGCGGGTTTTCTATCTTCTACTTTCACCTGCTGGCACACCAAGCATTTTGAGACGTATTCTTAGATGTCCTTTTTCATGCCATTCCACAAAAATTACTTCTTTAGGTCCTGGTACATCTTCGTACTCCCTGGGGGGATAGAATATTTCGACATATGACCTTTTTTGAGAACTTGTTTCTTTATTCTCTCATTATCAGGTACACAAATTCGACCTCTAAAGGTCAATGCACCATCTCCTCTAAAGTAGAAGTCTTCATTCTCTCCCTTGCGTACTGCAATCCCGATGTTAACTAAGTCACTATCGATGCCTTGGCTTTGAATAATCCTATCCACGAGTAGAGATTTGATGGTTATGCTAGCTAGCAATCCTTTTTCATCGATTCCGAATCTTGCCCATATTCCATGGCTTGTTGACTCCTTAACATTTTCAAATCGATAGGTCTTTAGTCTTGACAGGTTTCTTGGGAGATTGCGACTAAGGGCATTTGCAACTACATTAGCCTTTCCCGGATGGTAGTGGATTGTGCAATCAAAGTCCTTTAAGGTTTCTATCCATTGTCGTTGACACAAATTCAGCTTAGGTTGAGTAAGAATATATTTTAAACTGTTGTGATCAGTGAACACATCAAATCATATCCCATATAAGTAGTGTTTCCAAATCTTGAGAGAAAACACCACAGCTGCCATTTCTAGATCATGAGTTGGGTAGTTCCTCTCGTGATTCTTCAATTGTCGAGAAGCATAGGCTATCACTTTGCGGTGTTGCATGAGGACACAAGCTAAACCACTGTAGGAGGCATCACTGTAGACTTCAAAGCCATCATTCCCTATAGGGATTGTGAGAACTGGTGCTGATGTTAGTCGCTTTTTCAATTCAAGGAAACTGTCTTCGCACTTCTCATCCCAATTGAATCTGGTATTCTTTCGAGTCAGCTTTGTAAGAGGCATAGCTAGACTAGAGAAATCTTTCACAAATTTTCGATAGTATCCTACTAGTCCGAGGAAACTTTGAATCTCGGTAACACTTTTTGGCCTAGACCATTCTGATACAGCTCATACCTTATCGGGATCTACCGAAATTCCTACCGTGAGATAACATGTCCCAAAAAGGCTACTTTCTCCTTCCAAAACTCACACTCACTAAATTTTGCATATAATTGGTGCTTGTGCAAAACTTACAGTGTAGATTTTATATGTGCTTCATGTTCTTTATAAGTTTTGGAGTAGATAAGAATATCATCCACAAAGACCACCACAAAGCTGTCCGAATAGGGTCTAAAGATTCGGTTCATAAGATCCATGAATGCTGCAGGGGCATTCGTCAATCTAAACAGTATGATAAGAAATTCAAGCAGCTCGTATCTGGTACTAAAGGCAGTTTTGGCTACATCTTTGGCGCGTACTGTCAATTGATAATAACCTGACCTTAAATCGATCTTGGAGAAGAAACAGGCTCCTTGGAGTTGATCAAATAGGTCTTCAATTCTTGGTAGCAGGTATTTGTTCTTCACTATTATCTTGTTGAGTTGTCTATAATCAACACACATTCGTAGTGAGTTGTCTTTCTTCTTTACAAAAAGCACCGGAGAAGCCCAAGGAGAAGAACTGTTTCGAATGTATCCTTTCATTAGTAGTTCGTTTAATTGAATTCTCAACTCTTTCAATTTGGCTGGGGCCATCCGATAGAATGCTCTAGAGATAGGAGCCGTACCTGGAGCTAAATCGATAGTGAATTCTATTTCTCGCTATGGTGGTAATCCTGGTAGCTCTTCAGGAAAGTCATCATGAAATTCTTTCACATTCGGAATTTCTGAAAGACTTGATTTACCCATTTCTACATCTAATGCCACAAGTATGGGTATTACTTTCTTTTTGATTCCACGAAAGCAGATAGCCTTCTTACCCTCTGGCTTGAAGCAGACCAATTTTCTGAAGCAATCGATGTTAGCGTGATGTGTCGCAAGCCAATCCATCCCTAAGATGACATCGAAGTCTTGCATATTCAATAGGATTAAGTCCACGAGCAAAACTCGTTTCCTCACTAGGATTGGGTAAGCTCGATAACTTGGTCGATGCGTATGGGCGTTCCAACTGGTGTGCTTACAGATAAGATAAACTCTAGTTGTTCGGGCTTCGTAGGAAATCTTAACGCATATTTCGATGACATAAAAGATTGTGAGGAGCCCGAATCGATAAGAATATGTGCAGGGGAATCGTATATTAGCAACCTTCCTGAGGATAAGGGTTTTATCATGTTAATAATGTGATAATTCTATGAACTGTAATATCTATATGTATTTATATATGTATGTGCACATTCATTCATATGTTATATCTACCACATGATACGGAGAAAAGAAAAGAAACAAAAAAAAATGTATATGAGAATAGTTTGAATTAAATGTACTAGAAGGATTTAAGGTCATCATACCTTGGATCACATCATCGGATGCCTGAGCATCCTCTTCTGTGATGGCGTTCATCGTAGCTTGCTTGACTGGATGAGTAGGATACTCTGATTGAGTCTACTGAGGTGTTGGTTGGGGGCAATCCCTGATAACATTTCCTGGTTTTCCACATCGGAAACAAGTTCCCAATTCGTAACGACAGACTCTGGGTTTATGTCTTCGATTACACATGGGGCAAGGCTCATACTGTACGAAGCTAGACATATTGTAATGAGCCTGGGATGGTGTAATAGATTTTGAATTTGGAGGCCTAGTCGTAGGCTTCTTTTGTGTTGCATACTGTGACTATGTAGTCCCTCTTGGCGGTAAGGTTTGTAATACTGACTTCGGTCTCCTATCATAAGGGGTGTAGCTGCTAGTATGATTCTTTGCTGGTGCCTTCCCTTTACCATTTTATGCTTGACGCTGTATGTAATCCAATGAGCATTTCTGCGCAATCTTTGCTCTCTCAACAACTTCGCTCATCGTTGGCAGTTGCAACATCATAACTCGATCTTTTATTCCAGGGCGGAGGCCATCTTCAAACCTTCTAGCCTTACATTCCTCAGTTGCCACAAGGTGAGGGGCATAATGTGACAGTTTAGTGAAATTTGTCTCATAAATCAAAACCGTATCAGAACCTTGCTTTAAATGCATAAATTCTTCTTCTTTTTATCGTCTTGCCAATAAGGGAAAGTATTGCAAGTTGAAAGCTTCTGTAAATTCTTGCCAGGTCCATGGGTTACGTGTGCCCCTTCTTGTTTCTCGTTGCCTATTCGCACTCTCCCACCAATGCCATGTGGTGTCCTTGAGTTGAAATGCTGCCCATTCTACTTTTCCTTGATCAGTTGGACTCAGAACTAGAAATATTTTTTTTAGTTCAACTACCCATTCTTCTCCAACCATAGGATCTCCGTAGCCATCAAACGTAGGTGGCTTCATCCTTTTAAATGACTCCCAAACAGAGTGTGGAGCGGTGTTTGTATTGCCTTGACGCGTAGCCAATCTATCCATAGTCGCAGCTTGTTGGGTCATGGTTTAGCCATCATTTCAAGTACTTGTTGTGTTCTATCTCCACCACTATTCAACGGAACCCGATTTGCCCCGCTAGCAACTTGATCATCTCCATTAAGATCACCATCACGATTAATTTTCTGCTTACACTGTGGAGCCATGATCTATTTCACAAAGGTCTTGGATTAGAATTTAGAATTTTATTTCATTCTAACCACAGTCCCACGTAAATCTAAAGCCTTTGCTCTGATACCAACTCTGTAACGACCCAAAATCCCCTTTAGAGCATAACTGGGGATCTCAAATCATCACTTACATATCATGATCGTGATGCATCATTTATTATAACGATACATGAAAAAGGTGGCCAATTTTTTTTTTTTATTAAAAGCATAAATGTTAAAGTCCAATATCCCAACGATATGAATTAATAACTAAGTCGCCCATGACAATCATATGTCATGATAATAAGCGATCCAACATCACTATTAAATGTAATTAAAATGGTGGTAGAATAATGTAAAGACATGATTTACTAAGTCTCTCAAACTACTCACTAGAGCAAAACTAAATAACGGCCTGGTCTTTAAATCTAATAAGAGTAATCTTTTGCATTAGAAAAGCTTCACAAATTAAAACTATGAATATATAAAACATAGTAGTTATAATAATTTCAAATAAAATATTCAACCATACTTACGAAAAAATTAGACAGTTGGGAAATGGTCTTCGGGATTCTCGTCAATAGCACCCTCTTCAACGAAATCTTCCTCATAACCCGCCTAATCTTGATTGGTAGAATCTGTCGACAAAAAGTTAGAGGGTGAGCAAATTTTCCATGGTGCTCAGTAGGGGTATTTAGCGTACTCTATAGATCAAGTTTAGACTTAACATGAGTTTTCAACCATCATATCTCAATGTATAGGTTTAATCTTAAGCTTATTATGCTTCAAATATAAGTTGTATAATTTTAAATAGGTATTGAAAGGTTATAGTGCCTATCACATCTAACAAAAATTTTCAGAAGATATTACTATAAAACAATTCAATACTCATGTAATGTATAAAGCCTATCCATAAAACATATATTGAATTCATAAGCATGAGACTGCGCCATATTGGCTGCCTATGTACCCAAATCGGGATCAAGCCAACCGTAGTTCAAAATGCATACCATTTTCATAATACATCTGATGCATAAGAGAGAGAAACCCATAATACAGTAAGAGTCACAAGCATCACTTAACCCGATAACCGCATCTTTTTACATGGAAGCAATTCTATACGTCCCATTCCGCATAAGGGAAACTTCCAAATTGGATGACTCAATCAGGTCTTGTGAAATCCCGTGAAGATAACTACACCATGAGTAGAACGTAACATAACTTAATCTTATTATTGAATTCATAATTTACTTATAACGTGTTAGAATTTCTTTATTTTCACAATTTACTTCTCACATCATATCTTCGCCAACGGCTTAAGTCCCATGGCTTATCTTAACTTATCTTGCTTGCGGCTTAGGTCCCGCGACTTATCTTATTTTATCTTATCTGTAGCTTAGGTCCCGCGATTATACTTTTAGGTTTACGGCTTAGGTCCCGTTAACCTTCATAAATGAGTTTAGCTTATTATCCTTATTTTTTATACTATAACATATCCATCGTACTCAGTTTAAATCATAAATTTAAAATAATTTAGGCACATAGATAATAGCCTAAGACAATGTATAGTAAGATAGGAATACCTACCATCAATAGTTGGCCAACTCATATTACCTGATGCGAACATCCTACGATATCACCGAAGGCCGCAGACCTTCTATTAATCACCGGAGGCGAACCTCCTACTAATCACAGGAGGTGAATCCCCTACTAATCACCGGAGGCTGCGGTCCTCCTAATACATCACCGGATGGAAACATCCTACCAAATGGACTTGGTATTCGACATAAATAGTGAAATAACTCGATTGCTTACTAACTGAGAATAATTTTTGTATAAGCTTAATTTATCTTGAATCTTATCCTTACATGTCATCATATCGTAACTTAGCTTATCGACCATATGTCATAGTATAAAAGAATATGATATTTTAATAATAAAAGTTTGAAAGGTTAAATGAATCTAGGAATACCACCATTGTATCCGAAAGACTCAAAAACCCTAAGATAGCATCTTGATTAGTTGAAATCAAGCATCGGGATAAGAAAATATATTAAACATGTGATAATTGGATTATTATAGTAAGAATTTATCTGATTGCTACTAATCTGTAGGTTATTAGGTCAAACGAATAGCGTCATTGCGTTTAGAACACGTCAAAACCTTAAGATAGGTGTTGGTCGTGATCGAAATAAGTCTATCATATGATAAATATATATAATCAAGTTTTTATAGGTTTAAAAGTTACTAAAAACCTTATATTATAATTTTCTATTAATTAATTTTGATTTTTCCGTATATCAAGTGATCAAATGGACTACACCAATGCACCCGCAACACTAAAAACTTAAATTTCCAGTCCTAATTTATTTTAATGAATGCCAATATTGGAAAATAGATGTTATTTGATTTTAACCTAAGTTTGCAAACATTTTATACTTATAAATAAGAGGCATTTGCTTTTATGTCATTAAAATATTATCTGTATAGCCAAACGGGCTATACCATCGCGTCCGGAATGCTGAAAAACCTTAAGACACGTCCCAGTTTCTTCAAATAAGTCTTCTGTGATTTTTAAAGTTGAAAATACTGATTTTCTATAGTTTTAAACTTTATGTTATAATCTCAATTAGCTGAATTGTGAATTAGGGGTTTAATTTATCCAATCTGTTTCATCGGATTGAAAATAAATCTAAAATAAGTAGGAGTAGGTTACTGGATCCAACCTCTAAATTTACCTTTAGGGTACCCTTATTGATAGGTCAAAAATTTGCTAAATTCATGGTTGATGATTACTACTAACCAAAGTTATTTCCCCGGGTCCTATCACCCAATCTGAACTGTTAGATTTAAAGATCACCTTGTTTTAAGAGGGTCCACAATTTCCAAATATTGGCCCCAAGTTTAAAATTATTATTATTATTATATATATATATATATATATATATATTTATCTCAATCTAATGGTAAAGAGAGGGGTTTGATTGACACCCCGTGCAAACCAAATGCGCTGCATGTGAGCCAAAGGTGAACGCTACAGTGATCTCCCGAATTGACCCAGCCCATATCTGACGGTGGATGGTGCTGATCGGTCCCTCCGGTCTCCAGTGTTCGGATAGTGTCGGTTTGGTCGTCGACCATTCATGTCCGGTGGCGGACAGTCAGCCCAAAGTGACCATGGAGATTTTTTTTTTTGCACAAAGAACGAGTGAGGAAGAAGACTCTTCTTCCTCCATAGATGTAATTAAGTGAGAGAGATCTATTTATTTGCATATATATATATATATATATATATATATATATATATATATATATATTAATCTATTCTTATTGTTACAGCAAACGGATGAAGAAGAAGTTGTCTTCTTCCTTTTAATTTTTTTTATAAAATCACAGAGATAGGGAGAAGGACTCCTCTATTTATATTCTTTTTTTTTTATACAATGACACCTTCATATATAAGCCAGAAAAAGAGTTAATTTTTTTTTTTCTGTAGCTGAAAACGGCCAGGGAAGAAGGATTCTCTTTCTTTCATTATTTATTACTTATATATTATTATATAAAAGTATATAAAAGTCTATACTTTTAATGCATTTAAAATCTCTATTTATGATGCAATTAGAATCTATATATATTATTATATAACAGTATTCCTTTTTGTTGTTGCAGGAAACAGATGGGGAAGAAGGTGCCCTTTTTTTTTTTTTTAAGAATAAACTAAAGCTATAAAATACTTTAAACATTCCCCTACCTCAGATCCTAACGTCGCGAGTGAAGGTTTGCTCCGAGTCTTGTGCTTTTACCTGTCGCGCGCCATCCTTTATCTTCTTCTTCTTCTTCTTCTTGAGTTCTAGAGAGAGGAAGGGTTCTAGGGAGAGAGTTTTCTAGAGAGAGAGCCCGGCTAAGCCTTTTAGAGAGGAAGGCTTTCTTTTTTTTTTTTTTTTTATAAATAACAATGGCAATCTCGTATCCCTTAGGATCTGGTTGCCTTTGAGGCATGGACTCTATCCACTCTCGTACGTTCAAAATTGGAAATAAAAAAAATTCATTTTATTATATTAAAGGGGTGGGTTTCGGTGTTAGGCACTAACATCCATCTTTTGTGCTTGTGAATCTAAGACCGCAAAATAAAAGCAGGGCATTACATGAAGACTCGATTCATCAAGTCCATAAAGGATGCGGGAGCATTGGTCAAACTGAAAGGCATAACGAGAAACTCGTAATGACCATAGCGTGTCCGGAAGGCTGTTTTCAAAATATCTTTAGCTTTCACTTTCATCTGGTGATACCTTGATCGTAAGTGAATCTTTGAAAACCATCGTGCTCCTTATTACTGATCGAAGAGAGTCGATTATGGAGAGTGGATAACGATTCTTAATCGTCAGCTTATTCAGTTGCCGATAGTCAATGCAGAGACGCATTGAACCGTCTTTCTTTTTCACGAATAATACCGGTGCGCCCCATGGAGGCACACTCGGTCTGATAAACCCTTTATCAAGAAGCTCTTGCAATTGCTTCTTAAGTTCTTTCAGCTCCGCAGGTACCATTCGATACGGCGCCTTTGATACTGGCTCGGTACCCAGGGCTAAATCAATGGCAATTTCACTTCCCTGTCAGGCGGTAATCTTGGCAACTCATCAGGGAAGACATCAAGGAATTCACAAGCAATCGGAACATCATAAATTGAAACTTTCTTCTCCATCTGATCGTGACTCTGAATGAAAGCGATATGCCCTTGAGCACCTTTATCAAGTAATCGTCGTGCTCAGATCGCTGAGATGAAGGGAATTTTAGCTGACTGTACTAAAAAAATTCTAGTTGATTTCCTTCCTTGAGGTCGAAAAGTGACAATCTTCTTTCGACAATCGACATTCACATGGTGGTTGAACAGCCAATCCATGCCAAGGATTACGTCGAATCCTTGCATGTCGAGTAAGATCAAGTCGACTACTGCTTCATACTCCCCATAATCTTTGATCTGGACGATAATGGATCGATAGATAATTTCAATCGTGACTGATTGTCTAGTTGGAATGGACACATCTAAAATAAAGTCGAGAGTTTCTAGGGTAGCTCCCAATTATCCCAACTTTTCTACAAACCGTGGTGTGACAAATGAATGTGTTGATCCAGGATTTACCAATACTTGTACCTCATATAACAAGTAGGCATCCTCTGGATATAATTGCAAGGTACCTAATGTATATTTATACTAGTGTTAGCTAAATTATTCCTAAGTAACAAAATATAAATCTATCACTAAACAATATACTAGATGCACACATATGTATAAGATTTCACTATATGCACTTTCTTCATAAAGAAGGAAATAACTTATAATTTAGTAATTCACATACCTTGAATGATATCATTGTTGGTTTGGGCAGCTTGTGCTATCACAGCATATGCTCGGCCTTGTACCATAGGCCATGCAAATCTTAAACTGGTCCTGCCTTGGATGTCGTCTCCACCATCTCTAAAAAATCATTCTGATGTCCTATTTTTCCACAACGAAAATATACACCAGACATTTTTTGGCATTCATCGGTCTTGTGTGCCTTACCACACTTCCCACAGACCTTGGTTGAAGCTGCCGACGAAACTGTATAAGAACTGGTGCGAGAAACTACCGTTGTGCTCGTGAAACTCGAAACACAGACTGGGCAAGCTAGTGTAACGGTTGTGGAATCCAAGGTGGTAACGCTACTAGAGTATAAGGCAGCGTATAAGCTACTATAGTAGGTCGAAATGCTGGCTGCATAGAAAATCGCGGTCGCTTATTGATTTGATCAGGACCAGAACTAACAGACTGAGATGGAGCTTTTCTCATTCTATTTTGCTCTTCTCTCCTTGTATACATGTTTTCCACATCAATCTCTGCTATAAGGGCTAATTGCATCACATGAGAATAGGTCGTTGCTTGAAACAATGAAATTCTCTCCTTGATCAGGGGCTTTAAACCCCGCTCAAACTTCTAGGTCTTCATGAGTTCCGTGGCGACGAACAATGGTGCAAAATGAGAGAGGTGAGTAAATTTTGCCTCATATTCCCTAACAGTCATCGAGCCCTGTTCTAAGGTCGCAAACTGAACCTCCATCCAGTAGCGTTCAGGTGCCGGGAATTATTTCTCATTGAAGGCTTCGGTAAATTCTACCCACGTTCAAGGTACTCCGGGTACTCTTGCCCATTCTACTGATTGCCACCAGGGATTTGCTTCACCCTTATAGGCTGCTCAGCTAACCTTTTCGTCCTCAGTGCATGTAACTCTTTGAAGCACTTGATCGATTGATCTGTGTTAGTCATTTCTCAGCCTCCATCGGGTCATGCTAACCATAAAAACTAGGCGGTTGGAGTCGTACAAACTCCTGAAAACCTTCTGGGGGTCTTCTCACAGCTATCATAGCCATGGTGTTCACCATTGTTTTCAATTAGCTGAGGATTCTGTCCCGCATTCTGATTGATGCCGAGAACAGGACCCATCTGATTCACATTTACTATGAGCGGAGTATGCTCTGCAACATTCTCCATGGTAGTCCGGCTCTCTACCATGTTCATGTCTTCTCCATGTCCTGATGCAATGTCGTGCTCGTAGCCCGCCACTGGAATTGCATTCGCCCCCGTGCGATGGGGTAATGGTGGTCTATCTTGTCCTCTACCTCGTCGTGGAGGCATTGTAACCTATCATGATCAAGCAACACTTAATTAGATAATAATAGACTCAACCTACATCCTCATACTGAACAAACATCAGAAGTCTTGCCATATGTTCGCGCCAGAGAGTTAAGTCTCTAAAAGACTTAACACCGGGCTCTGATACCACCTGTGACAACCTGACTTTTCCCCTTATCGTACACGGGGAAAGGTCCCATCATCGAATCACCTAACATGATCCTATCATACAAGTACATCATGTACAAAGTGTTACATTGCGGAAGCAATTTAATAACTCTGACAAAGAGAACATATGGCAACAACTGATATTCATTTCTAAATAATGCAGGAAAACATACAAAAAGATATAAACAAAAGCCATGCATAGCTTTCCACCGATAATGGCTATCCGTCATCTAAACAATAGAAAGAAGATCTATACATGTATATAACAAATTATTTTAGAACAAAATAGGAATTATTTATACCAGTGTTTATCAAAAGAGTCCTCTCAAGTATTTTCTCTTTCTAACCTATCAAGGAAAGAAGTCCTCAGCAGAACCTTCCTCTACGTCCTCCTTTTCCTCCACCTCCTCCTCAGTCTGGTAGGTAGGATCAACCTCATGCTTAGGGTCACGATTAATATTTGCAGCTAAGACATAAAGTCATAGGATGAGCTATCATCGAAGCTCAGTAGGAAAAATTTACAACATTACTTTAAAAGTTAGATTTTTAATTTACGTCTAAATGCATAGATTTCAATTGAGCCACATTATATTTTATTTAGTTTAGTAACATGTAGCATTTAGCATAAACAAGTACTATATCATGCAAATCTGTACAAGAAATAAATCATATAAAATAGTGATCATACTGACAGATTCATGTTGAACATATATGAGGAATCATGCTTCATATTGAATAAATATAAGGAATCATGCTGACAAGGAATTATGCTGAAACAAGACATCAAGCTGAACAAAGAATCAAACTTTTGAGATCAAATGTCTAGCCCCTGAGCTATGTTAATAGAGTTACTAGCACTGAGAAATCAAACCCTTGAGCTATGTTATCAAGGTCACTTGATACGAGACGAGTCAAGCCGCTGAGCTAAGTTAGCAAGGTCACTTGGTGCAAGACGAGTCAAGCCCCTGAGCTAAGTTAGCAAGGTCACTTGGTGCAAGACGAGTCAAGCCCCTGAGCTAAGTTAGCAAGGTCACTTGGTATAAGACGAGTCAAGCCCCTGAGCTCTGTTAGCAAGGTCACTTGGTACAAGATGAGTCAAGCTCCTGAGTTAGCGGGTTCACTTGCCAAGCTCCCGAGTTAGCGGGATCACTTGTTTCATGACAAGAACAAAGACGTGTACATGATATCAAGGATAACAGGACATGAACAATGTATGGTAACATGTATGCGAGCACTTCGTGAACGGATATCATATAGCAAAACTGATTTGAATAACTGAACTTACATGAACATATATAACTGCAACTAGCATAATCATTGATAATCATGTATCCAAGATGAATTAGCATCATAATCATGTAAAGCATACATTGAGTCTGAAGTTCTTCTCATCAATATACATTACTATAAACTGATCTAACACCATCAGTCATAGGCATACATCGAAAACTAGCACATCATCAAAAGCTAAGCTAGCATGTGCATACATTATTATACGTTTTATCTGAACTATACTTTCATCGCGATTTATAAATATTTTTCTAAATTACTCTAGTATCATCATGCATACACATTCATTTGCTGATCTATATCATGTCATCTAAATTGGTCTGACAATATTTCTAACAGAATCGCATATGTCGGGTCGAACTGATCATATCGAGCTGATCTTATCAAAATCATATATCAGTCAAATTGAACTACCATATGCTCATACATCGAGCTGATCTGATTGTAAGCATGCATCAAATTAAACTGAACTAGCATACTCGAACTAATCTGATCATAAGCATGTATTAATGTAAACGGACTTAATATCATCACAGCAGATGTATATATTAAACTAACTAACATCATTACATCAGACGTATAGCTTCACATATATATACAATCAATATGTCGAGTTTAACATGGTCTTGACTGAAATAAGTATATATATAATAATGTACGATCCAAAATGCAAAGAAGAAACTAATTATAACGTAGCAAGCTAAAATTTCCTACCTTAGCTCACACGCGACTTGTTACGTATGCATGCACATTCAAACTAGATTCCTTGGTATGAGCTCGTCGTGTGCACCAACACCTATCATTTATGTGTACCATTTTAGTATATTTATATGATTTTCTAAGTCACCATAGACCTTACATAAATGCTCTACATGATCACTAGTTTTAAAAATTAATATACCACACATATACATAGACCAAAGGTACTTCAGGATACGCACAAGCCAGACACAGGCTTGCGTCAACTTGTCACTAAATTTTGACCTATTAAATGTTAGATTCATGAAAGTTATAGGGCTCGTCGTCCCCTTTCCAATGCATCAATAATCGTGTCAATCAGAGTTCAGGGTCAAAAGTTATGACCAAAATGCCGAATAGTGGTCAACGCATAGGGTTGCCACGACAAGGACATGCTTGCTGCGGCAAGCCACTCAGCCAACACCTTGTTGCGACAACTTAAGCCTTGTCACGGCAAGCCTGTCAGGCTTGGCTTGCTGTGTGCTTTCTTACTCCTTTTTGTGTTTTTTTGGCACAGTTGGTCTATTGGGTCTTTTATAATATAAAAATATAGTTGATTTCCTTGTATTCCTTGCACAGGGAACCTAGTTTTAAGTATGAAATCTACTAAGAAAGTTTCAGTATAGTCGGTGGAAATTTGAACTCTGACACCTTTGTCAAATTGACTTTCTTTGCGTTGTCGATTCGTTGAGCTCATGGAATCGACACCACAGTCCACTAATTAATAAGTCACTTGAACTAAGAGGTGGTTCAGTTTATGACATACCTTACGGTGACCTTGTGGTTATAATGACAGTGCCGAATGTGTATTGACGTCGCATTCTCCGAGTCTTGTGAACTACTAAGGACTCTCCGAAATCAATGGTTCCTCGGTTGAAACTAGGCTAAAACTCATCGGGGTTCACTTTGTGATCTCAGGTTCTAAGGTGGTGTAGAAATAACAGTAGTTTCTTTTCTCTACAATATGCTGAGATTTATTTAACTGGCTGTGATTTCATGTATCAATGGCTGTGATTTCAGGTATAAATGGTTGTGAATACATGTATTGACAGAGTTGGGTTGCGGAGGAATGGAAGCAAGAAGACGAAGAAGGCTCTATTGTCTCTTATAATGGTTGGTGTTTACTTTGTGTACATGTAGTCGACGGATGACTCATGCATGTGTGGAGCCTTTGGTGGACTTGCTATTACAAGATTACAAGGGATAGGATCCCATGTAATGCCTGCACTCGATTATTTAGTGTAAAACCATATAAGCCAAAACAGGCTTTACTTTAATACATAGCTAATACACAAGTTAAGTGTATAAGCCAACTAGGTTTAGCTTTAGTATAAAGCCAATACACCTATGTTAGATATATTGGGTGGATTAATATTTTAAGTGTATTTCCTAATACATGTATTCGCTTACCTCAGTTGTCGAGGCAACCAATTGTGCTTGCCTCAATTGCCGAGGCAAGACCATCAGACCTTGGTTGGCATTTTTCTTCATGCACTATTGGGTTTTGGGTCAAAGGGTTGACACCCCTCAGTGTCAAGCAGTCCTATTCATTATTTAAAATTGTGTTATAAAATTTTTCATCTTGAAGGAGGGCTCCATATATTTTAATTCGTATCATATCAATAATCAACCATTGTTTCACTTAATAATTAATACTGGACACTAAGGTTCCACTATTTATCAGTCGTCATTAAAATTCTAAATCAGTTCTTTGTGTCACATTTTTAGCACAAGCCTGACCCTCCTCGAGTTCATACCCGATATTGTCAAGATAAAAATGTGGTAGTTGTTATAATCCTGGAGGTTCAGAACCCGCCCTGGGCCCATAAAGAGCTAATTTTTTGCTTAGCATGTCTATTAGACACACTAGGCTAAAATCCACCAAAATTGGCCTAGCGTATGTAATACATATGTTTGGTAAAAATCCTGCATTTCTGCCAAATTTTCAAACCGCCATAACGTTTGATGTATAACTCCGATTTAGGCCATTCTTGGCTCGTTAGAAAGCTGGGAACATCCTCTTTCCAATTGTATAGGTCTTAATTCTAGAACATGTTCGTAAAAACTTTGGAACTCCTCTTTCCAACTACTATTCTGGAGGATTCAAAACGGGCCCGGGAAGGGTTCTAAATGGGTCTGGGAAGGCTAGGGTGATTCCTAAGGATTCGGGATAATTCCTATGGGTTTTGGGATGATTCCTAAGGGTTTGGAAAATGCTTTCGTAAGCTAGGGGGGTAATCCTTTCTCCAAGTATGTGTCGATCGGGCCTTGGGCCAAATTTGGGTGTCTACACATGTAATATGTAGGAACCACATGGTTCAGTTGGTGTTGTTGTTGTAATAGTTGTTGCTATGTCATTGTTGAGTGTGTTCTCAGCTACTAACATAAAAATTCTGAGGGTTTTGCCATTTTATGTATTTCTTTAACATTTTTCTGAGCAACTGGATCGATATATACCAATATATCGTTCAAAAACAAAACGTATCATCCAATATGTATCGGTTATAGAGCTGCTTGATGGGTACTTGAAAACCGAGCTTTTGACCCATGAATTCTAAAGTGGTGCACCACCACCATTACATTGATGTCAAACTATTGGAGAAAGATCAGAAACGACATCATCCGTTGGACCCCCTTTGATCTCTATCCAATGGTGGAAGTACGACATATCCATTTAATGGAGCATTATGAGAATGTATAGTTCTACTTTTCTCTTGTTCTTAGTAAAACACTTTTTTTTGCACTAATGTTTTTTTTGGAGCCTGAAATAAAAATACAAACTCTAGTTTCTCTAATCATTCAAACTTACTCTTATGCTCAATAACTTTTGGCATTATTATTTAGGTTGGGGCTGTCGTTGTTGGATTTGGTCGTTATTTCATGTGATAGCCCGACTTTTCCCCTTCTCGTAAATGGGAAAGGTCGCACCGTTGGATCACCTAACATGATCCTATCATACAAGGGCATCGTATACAAAGTGTTACATATACAGAAGTGAATTGAATTAACTCTGATACGTAGAAATATGGCAACAACTGATATTCATTCATTTATCTAAAGCGGCAAACTGAATAGAAATATAAACAGAAACCTATACCTGAAGTAGAAAGCTATCTCAAACCACACTGCTGTTTATACATGTTTAATGTTTAAAAACAAATATCTCTCTCTCTCTAAAACCTCTCAAGGAAGGAAGTTCTCAGCAGAACCTTCCTCCTCACCCTCCTTGTCCTCCTTCTCAGACTGGTAGGTAGAATCAACTTCGTGCTCAGGGTCACGAGCAATATCTGCAGCTAAGACATGAAGTTGTAGGATGAGCTATCATCAAAGCTCAGCAGGGATAATTACAATGCTAATTTATATGTTAGATTATTCATTCATGTCTAGATGCAAAATAAAATGAAGCACATATTATCTTATATTAGGTCTATTCTAGCATCAATATATCCTGGCAGTATATAGCAGAACAAGTTCTAACTTATGCAATTATTGTATCATGCTGACAATGGTAAAATATTCATGCTGACCAAATACGATAACTGACAAGGAATCATGCAAGATAATATCAAGGAATCATGTTGAAACAAGACATGTACAAGGATAAAAAATCAAGCTCCCGAGTAGCGGGATCACCTGTCAAGCTCCCGAGTTAGCGAGATCACTTGGACCTAGAAAATCATGCCCCCGAGTTAGCGGGATCACTTGGACTGGGATATTAAGCCCCTGAGTAAGGTTAACAGGGTCACTTGACTCAAGAAGTCAAGCCCTTGAGCTATGTTAGCAAGGTCACTTGACACGAGACTGGTCAAGCCCCTGGGCTAAGTTAGTAGGGTAACTTGACTCAACCCAAAGAAGTGATTATCAAGATGAGACCATGAACGAGATCAAGTATGCGACATCATGTAATAACTGAAAATCATATCAAAGCTAGCCCAGCAAAACTGAACTTCATAGGCTTATTTATCATGAATATTAGCATACTGACATAGCATGTTCATATTAATTTCAATCTGGGCTAATAGTTTTAACAAAGTTAACTTATCAAAGCTAGAATAACAAAGTTGAGCTCTTCAAGGCTGAATTTTCAAGGCTGAACTCAAAACAGAAATAGCATGGTTTAAAAATTAAACTTATCACCCTCAAGTCATGCTAAATCCTACTTAAACACCAAGCTATTATTCTCATTTCCATATAACTGAATTAGCACTACTGATCTTGCATGCTTATACATCATGAAAACTAGCATACTTAACTGAGTTAACTACTGATCAATGCTGAACTTATCAAAACTGCACTATCATGTTCATACTATTTCAAAATTGAGCTTCTTATATTGAACGAAGAGATTAACAAAACTGAATTTAACAAAGCTGAATTCTTTAAGGCTGAATTTATCAAAACAACATGAGCATGGTCCTACTAATCATCTCTAAATACCACACTTGTTATCCTTATTTCTTAACCTTAAGTCTAGCATATCTATTCATACAAAAGTAAATATTATATCGCAGCTAGAACTAACTTAAGTAGCGTCATGCACAACATTCAAAACCTGCTATCTATCATCCTCATAAACATCATTGCCATATTCATGATTAAGATGGTACTAAAACTGAACTGATATGCGTATCAATTTCCTATTTATCCACATGATTCTAATAATAATTTTCTTATCTAAACAAGAATCAGAAAACTCAATATAAACGAGGAAGGTAATTTCCCTATTATAAGATCAAGCCTGTGCGTTACGTATGAGACTTGCTTAGAGTCATGTGCATGCACGCATCCAAACGAAGTCATCGGCATGAGCGCGTTATGTGCACCATATACCTAGGATATATGGTTCTAATTTTAGTATTTTTAATACTTTATTGGGTCAGCATTGACCCCCCAATATGGACTATTTATGGTCTCATGTTTTATGGGCAAACTTAACAAATCATCCCAGCACAAACTCCTTACAGAGGTGTCACCAAGTGCATCAGATGCAGGGTTGCCGCGGCAAGCTTTGCAACTGAGCATATTGCCACAACTTGTCACTATTTTTTGACCATTTAAATGTTATATTCAGAACTTTGTTAAAACATAATATTTGTAGGGCTCGTTGTCCCATTTCCAATGCATCAAGAATCATGCCATTTGAAGTTCGGGGTCAAACGTTATGATCAAAATACTAAACAGTGGTCAAAGCATAGGCTTGCCTCGTCAAGCACCCTACCTCAGGCAGTTCACAGCCTTGCCTAGGCAAGCTCATAACCTTACCTAGGCAAGGACCTTGCCTAGGCAAGCTCACAACCTTGCATAGGTAAGTTCACAACCTTGCCTAGACAAGCTCACAAACTTGCCTCGGCAAGCTGGAATACCAACGTGTCATAGTGCCTTTGGGGTTTTGCTTAGATATAATATATATATATATATATATCTTCTTTAATTTAGCATGAAATTGGGCATAATATATCCTATGTATATTCAGTTTATCAGGGAGGATCCGGAGTGCACCAAGTGACACCTATTATTCAAAGATATTGATGGATATTAATAGTGTAATTATCAATGTAATGGGTCACCTGAGATCCAAGGTCATAAGGGCCATTATTGGACCCAAGGTCAGGTGCAAAGACCATAGCCAAAAACAACCACCCATATAGGTTGCCGCGCCAAGCCATGGGGGTTGCCGCGGCAAGCTCATCTGCTGAGCATCTTACCGCGGCAACCTTATAAAGTTGTCGCGGCAAGCCTGAGCTCTTGGCTTGCCGTGATTTCTGCATGGCTTCTCTGTGTTGGTGCCTTTGTGGTTTGTTGCGTTTATATATATCTGTACATATTATATACATATAGATATATATATATATATATATATATATATAGCTCTATCTTTCTTTCTAAAGATTATACTTATCGAGGTAGATATATATTTATACATCGTATTCACTTTTCTTTAGCAACAAACAGCACGTAGTGTTGCTGCTATGCTGCCCACGCAATCGTGGGCGCTGGACACCATAGATCGAGTACCGCAGAAATCCTGATATAATACTGTGATCATTTAGTGTACCTTTTTAGTGGATTTACGGTTACGATGATGCGATGTCTTTGTCGATCGTGCAAGAGCTTGTACTTGCAGAGCTCATTGACAGAGTAGAACTGAGAGGAAGTTGTTGAGATCACAGTCTGTTTTTGATCTCCACAAAATTACTGGAAGAAATTTTTTTGTTTAAAAGTTAACAGAAAGACTGTAATGGCCGGCTAGATTTGGTTATCTTCTCCTACGATTTGTAACCGAAATAAAGGAAGAAAAGAAAACTTTTTATAACTGTTGGTGTTGACCTTGTGTGCATGTGGACGCAGAATGACTCATCATATCGTGTAGGTAAATGAAGTGCAAAGCAGCTTATTAGCGAAATCAGGCTAGGCTTTTATACAAGGCAACTATTTGCCTCATAAATGTATCTCCCTAAATGACAAATCGGGTAGCAATTGTTTATAATTCTAGTACACCCTTTCACTGTATAGGCAAATAAGCCAATACTAAGGTTATTCTTAATACAAAGTTCACATATTTATGACATGTACTTGTTAGTGAAGAAAGGCTAGCATCCCTGATGGTGTACGCATGGGTTAAATGTTGTGTACCTACATATAAGGCCAACCAAGGTTTGCATAGCTGTAAACCTCTTACACCTGAATATGTTATAACTGGGGTATATAAGAGCAATTGTAAGGCATTTATTCCTTAGCTTCTACTTCAGCTATTCGATTTCATATCAAGCTGCTACACCATATCTAGAAATTTGACGACATGTTTGACATATGCACCGTTCAACTTCCATTTGTGTCCCGTGTGTGGCCCACAGTTCATAGCCCTACTAAAGCGTGTAGGTTTCAAATAAGACGTCTGTTACATTCTCCCCTATTTAAGGAATTTTCGTCCTCGAAAATAATAGAAGGCGGGGAAGTGAGATCAGATTCGATTATATGTTGAAGGCATATCCCATTATAAGACAGAGTAAACATGACTAAGTACTAATGAATAATAAAATAAACTGATAACAGATGTCGAACAATATAAAGTAAACTGAATCATGTGCCAATAGATAGTGCATCAAAATCTAATATCCATCTATTTCGCTACTGCTCAGTTATACATAGTTATATGGGCAATGCGTATGAAACTTTTATATATATCATATGCAGTAAGTTATTTGAACAAATTTAATATATGATGTACCTTAGGGAAATAAATGGGGATACTGAGCGAGAATATCAGCTTCGCGTTCCCAGGTAGCCTCATGTGAACTGTGAGTCTTCCATACCAGTGGAATACATTTTGTTCTCAAGATTTGGTCTCTGCAATCCAAAATCTGAGCTGCTCCTAAAGATCCAATGGCTGATAATCCAACACATGAGTTGGATCTCTAACGTACTTCCTCAGCATAGACATGTGGAATACATCGTATACGCTGGATAAATGTGGAGGTAACGCAACTCGGTATGCTACCTCACCAACTTTGCCCAAAGCTTGGGATGGTCCAACATAACAAGGACTGAATTTGTCGTGTTTCCCAAAGCGTATCATGCCTGTTTTGTCGAAGATATTTTGATAAAGACATGCTCGCCGATCTGTACGATATATGGTAGAGATCAACATAACTCTTCTGCTGACTCTAGGCACTCTTCAGTCGCTCATGAATGACGTGAACAACCGCATTAGTACTTTTTATCAAGTTAGGGCCCAAAATAAGACGTTCACCAGCTTCTCCCTAGTTAATCGGGGATTTACATCGGCGTCTATACAGTGCCTCAACTGGTGCCATGCCAATGCTCGATTGGAAGTTATTATTATATGCGAATTTGATCAGGGGTGAGTGCTTATCTCATGATCCTTGGTAATCCAGCATATAGGCCCTTTACCCTTTCTGTCTGACTGTCGGTCTGAGGATGAAACGCAGAACCGAATTTTAACTTGAAACCCATTCCTTCTTGAAAACTCTACCAGACGTGGGAGGTATATAACGGGTCGTGATTTGACACGATCCTCACTGGTATCCCATGTAGTCTGACTATCTCTCTCAGATAGACGTCGGCCAATTTTGACGCTTCAAGCCACTCCACCCTTCTTCTCTGCCTCATATTCAGCTCTTTTTGGGTAAGGAGATACTTGAGACTTTTGTGATTAGTAAAAATCTCGAAGGTTTCACCATAAAGGTAGTGCCTCCAGATTGTCAATGCAAAGATGACCGCTGCTAGTTTCAGGTCATGAGTGAGGTAGTTCTTCTTGTGATCTTTCAACTGTCGAGAACCATATGAGATCACACGTTCCCTCAGATTCAATACACACTCTTACCCACTATACGAGGTATCACTGAATACAACAAAACCTCCGTTACCTGATGGCAGTGAGAGGACTGATGCTGAAGTGAGTCTCTGTTGCAATTCCTGGAAACTCTGCTCACATGCCTCATTCCACTAAAATTTAACGTTTTTACGAGTGAGCTACATGAGTGATATAGCAAGCTTCGAAAACCTTCAAAAAAACACTGGTAATACCCTGCGAGACCTAGAAAACTTCTGCTTTCCGTTACGGTTTGTGGTTGCTTCCATTACACTACAACGTCTATCTTTATAGGATTTATAGTAATACCTTCTTCGGAAATGTCATGGCATAGAAAGCTGACTTGAGTTAACCAGAAGTCACTTTTATTGACCTTGACATATAACTGAGAATCTCGTAATGTCTGTAAAGCAAACCACACCTGACGAGAAACTCATAATAACCCTATCATGTCCGGAGGGCTGTCTTTGCACTATCGTCAGCTATTACTTCATCTAGTGATACCGCGATCGTAAGTCAATCTTTGAAAAATCACCTTGCTCCTTGTAACTGATCAAAGAGAACGTCGATTTTGGAGAGTGGGTAATGATTCTCAATTGGTAGTTTATTTAATTGATGAAAATCAATGTAAACGATGCATTGACTATCCTTCTTCTTCATGAACAGTACTGGTGTGCCCCACGGAGACACACTTGGTCTGATAAACCTTTATCAAGAAGCTCTTGTAACTGCTCCTTAAGTTCTTTCAACTTTGTCGGTGTCGTTCGATAAGGCACCTTTGATACCTTCTCTGTGCCCGGGGTTAATTCACTAGCGAATTACACTTCCCTGCTAGGCAAAAATCCTGGCAACTTAGCAGGGAAGATATTAGGGAATTCACATGCTATTGGTAATCTGCTTCTACAATCAATGCTCGCATGATGATTGGATAGCCAATTCATGCCAAGGATTACGTCAGCTCCTTACATATCGAGTAAATCGAGTAAGATTAATAGGCTGCTGCTTCACAGTCGTCGTGACCTTGGATTACGTTGATGATTGATCGACATACCATCGTAGTAGTGACAGACTGTCTAGTCGGGACTGACACGTCATAATAAAGTCGAGAGGTTCTGGGGTGGCTCTCAACTTTCCTAACTTTTCAATAAACTGGGTGTAACAAAAGAATGTGTCGATCCAGGAACGACCAAAACATGTGCCTCATACAACTAGTAGGCATCCTCTGGATACAATTGTAAGATATCTAATGTATATATATACTAGTGTGAGCTAAATTGTATCTACTGAACAAAATATAAATTTATCATTTCTAAAACTGATGGAAAGAAAATAATATACTAGATGCACACATATATAAAGTATTTACCTAGATGTACCTTTCTCATAAACAATTTAAATAATTTATAACTAAATAGTTCACATGCCTTAGTTAATATCATTGCTGGTTTGGGAATCTTGTGCCGTATTTGATGTCGTTCCTACCATCTCTGGGCAATCCTTAATCCGATGTCCCATCATACCACAACAAAAACACGCCCCAGACTCTCTACGACATTTGTCCATGTTATGTGTCTTCCCACATTTTCTACAGAATGCTAACGGAATGGATGAAGAGGCGCATAAATTTGTGGAACTCTGAAGGCTCCTATTCTAGTAGGGTTCGAGTGACGGAATGACCCCGAAGGTGTAGATATAGTCGGCTTTGGATAAACACCTTGAGTAGGTTGCTAAAATTCAGGTGTCGTCTTTTTCATTTTCGCCGTAGGGTAATCTTTTATCAGATGTCCTAGTCTGCCACACCTGAAACACTCACCTGTGGCCCACCTACATTTCCTTGTCTTGTGTTGTATTATACACCGTGAGCATGACCCAATGAGTGATGGCAAAGAAGTGTGTGCAGTGGGCTGCACTAGTGTCGTAAGTAACTCAGTTTGCTGGGCCATGGTTCTGACCATTGTCACCAGTAGTTGCCAAGTTTGTTCATGCTCATCCCTCCTAGATTGTGCGGTCCTAGCTCTTTTGCTATTTGCTATATTGATCTCTTGACATGAAACAAATGTTCCAATTAACAATGATCGTGATCATCATGATCTCATGACTTGAAAATATTTACATCCTACCTCGAATCCTATCGGCATACTTCGATCACTATTGACGGAGTCCTTCAATCAAATGTGGTTGTAAAGATCCACAATCTATGCTCTAACTAGAATCTACTGCCTAGCCTTGAGTCCCTAGAAGACCTAAAGCCTAGGCTCTCACACTGAACGAACATCAGAAGTCTTGCCATACATCCATGCCAGAGTTTAAGTCTCCCAAGACTTAACGCCGAGCTCTGATACCACCTGTGACAGTCTGACTTTTCCCCTTCTCGTAAATGGGAAAGGTCGCGCCGTCGGATCACCTAACATGATCCTGTCATACAAGGGCATCGTGTACAAAGTGTCACATATGAAGAAGTGAATTGAATTAACTCTGATACGTAGAAATATGGCAACAACTGATATTCATTCATTTATCTAAAGCGACAAACTGAATAGGAATATAAACATAAACCTATACCTAAAGTAGTAAGCTATCTTAAACCACATTGTTGTTTATACATGTTTAATGTTTAAAAACAAATCTCTCTATTTCTCTCTAAAACCTCTCAAGGAAAGAAGTCCTCAGTAGAACCTTCCTCCTCACCCTCCTTGTCCTCCTTCTCAGACTGATAGGTAGAATTAGCTTCGTGCTCAGGGTCACGAGCAATATCTGCAGCTAAGACATGAAGTCGTAGGATGAGCTATCATCAAAGCTCAGTAAGACAAATACAATGCTAATTTATATGTTAGATTATCCATTCATGTCTAGATGCAAAACAAAATGAAGCACATATTATCTTATATTAGGTCTATTCTAGCATCAATATCCTGGTAGTATATAACAGAACAAGTACTAACTTATGCAATTATTGTATCATGCTGACAATGCTGAAATATTCATGCTGACCAAATACGAGAACTGACAAGGAATCATGCGAGATAATATCAAGGAATCATGTTAAAACAAGACATGTACAAGGATAAAAAAAATCAAGCTCTCGAGTAGCGGGATCACCTGTCAAGCTCCCGAGTTAGCGGGATCACTTGGACCGAAAAAATTAAGCTCCCGAGTTAGCGGGATCACTTGGACCGGGATATTAAGCCCTTGAGCAAGGTTAACAGGGTGACTCAAGAAGTCAAGCCCTTGAGCTATGTTAGCAAGGTCACTTGACACGAGACTGGTCAAGCCCCTGGGCTAAGTTAGTAGGGTCACTTGACTCAACCCAAACAAGCGATTATCAAGATGAGACCATGAACGAGATCAAGTATGCGACATCATGTAATAACTAAAAATCATATCAAACCTTGCCCAGCAAAATTGAAATTCACTGGCTTATTTATTATGAATATTAGCATACTGACATAGCATGTTCATATTAATTTAAATCTGGGCTAATAGTTTTAACAAAGTTGACTTATCAAAGCTGGAATAGCAAAGTTGGGCTCTTCAAGGCTGAACTCAAAACAGAAATAGCATGGTTTAAACATTAAACTTATCACCCTCAAGTCATGCTAAATCCTACTTAAACACCAAGTTATCATTCTCATTTCCATCTAACTTAATTAACATTACTGATCTTGCATGCTTATACATCATGAAAACTAGCATACTTAACAAAGTTAACTACTGATCAATGCTGAACTTATCAAAGCTGCACTATCATGTTCATACTACTTCAAAATTGAGCTTCTTATTCTGAACGAAGAATTTAACAAAATTGAATTTAACAAAGCTGAATTTATCAAAACAACATGAGCATGGTCCTACTAATCATCTCTAAACACCACACTTGTTATCCTTATTTCTTAACCTTAAGTCTAGCATATCTATTCATACAAAAGTAAATATTACATCGTAGCTAGAACTAACTTAAGTAGCGTCATGCACAACATTCATCAAAACCCGCTATCTATCATCCTCATAAACATCATTGCCATATTCATGATTAAGATGGTACTAAAACTGAACTGATATGCGTATCAATTTCCTATTTATCCACATGATTCTAATAATAATTTTCTTATCTAAACAAGAATCAGAAAACTCAATATAAACGAGGAAGGTAATTTCCCTACCGTAAGATCAAGCCTGTGCATTACGTATGAGACTTGCTTACAGTCATGTGCTTGCACGCATCCAAACGAAGTCATCGGCATGAGCGTGTTATTTGCTCCATCTAGGATATATGGTCATAATTTTAATATTTTTAATGGTTTATTGGGTCAACATAGACCCCAAATATGGACCATTTATAGTCCCATGTCTTATGGGCAAACTTAACAAGTCATCCCAGCACAAACCCCTTACAGAGGTGTCACCAAGTGCATCAGATGCAGGGTTGCCACGGCAAGCTTTGCAACTGAGCATATTGCCATACCTTGTCACTAATATTTGACCCTTTAAATATTATATTTAGAACTTTATGAAATCATAAAGGTTGTAGGGCTCGTTATCCCCTTTCCAATGCATTAAGAATCGTGCCATTTGGAGTTCGGGGTCAAACGTTATAATCGAAATACTAAACAATGGTCAAAGCATAGGCTTATCTCGGCAAGCACCCTACCTCAGCCAGTTCACAGCCTTGCCTAGGCAAGCTCAGAATCTTGCCTAGGCAAGCTCACAAACTTGCCTCGGCAAGCTGGAATACCAACGTGTCGTAGTGCGTTTGGGGTTTTGCTTAGATAATATATATATATATATATATATATATATATATATATATATATCTTCTTTAATTTAGCATGAAATTGGGCATAATATCTCCTATGCATATTCAGTTTATCAGGGAGGATCCGGAGTGCACCAAGTGGCACCTATTATTCAAAGATATTGATGGATATTAATAGTGTAATTATCAAGGTAATGGGTCACCTGAGATCCAAGGTCATATGGGCCATTACTGGACCCAAGGTCAGGTGCAAAGACCATAGCCAAAAACAACTGCCCATATAGGTTGCCGCGGCAAGCCATGGGGGTTGCCGATGCAAGCACCTTGCTGCGGCAACCCTATATGGTTGCCGGGACAAGCTCATCAGCTGAGCATCTTGCCGTGGCAACCTTATAAAGTTGTCGCGGCAAGCCTGAGCTCTTGGCTTGCCGCGGTTTCTGCATGGCTTCTCTGTGTTGGTGTCTTTGTGGTTTGTTGCGTTTATATATATCTGTACATATTATATACATAGAGATATTTATATATATATAGCTCTATATTTCTTTCTAAAGATTATACTTATCGAGGTAGATATATATTTATACATCG
The DNA here is from genome assembly GCA_021018995.1 of Chloranthus sessilifolius. Classification (NCBI taxonomy): domain Eukaryota; kingdom Viridiplantae; phylum Streptophyta; class Magnoliopsida; order Chloranthales; family Chloranthaceae; genus Chloranthus; species Chloranthus sessilifolius. The sequence goes on from CM037593.1 coordinate 89,781,043, forward strand.
TATTCACTTTGCTTTAGCAACAAACAGCACGTAGTGTTGTCTATGCTATCCTTACGCGATCTGGTATTTGGACACCATAGATCGTGCAGAAATCGATATATCTGTGATCATTTAGTGTACCTTTTTAGTGGATTTACGGTTACGATGATGCGATGTCTTTGTCGATCGTGCAAGAGCTTGTACTTGTAGAGCTCATTGATAGAGCATAACTGAGAGGAAGTTGTTGAGATCACAGTCTGTTTTTGATCTCCACAAAATTACTGGAAGAAATTTTTTTGTTTAAAAGTTAACAGAAAGAATGTAATGGCCGGCTAGATTTGGTTATCTTCTCCTACGATTTGTAACCGAAATAAAGGAAGAAAAGAAAACTTTTTATAACTGTTGGTGTTGACCTTGTGTGCATGTGGACGCAGAATGACTCATCATATCGTGTAGGTAAATGAAGTGCAAAGCAGCTTATTAGCAAAATCAGGCTAGGCTTTTATACAAGGCAACTATTTGCCTCATAAATGTATCTCCCTAAATGACAAATCGGGTAGCAATTGTTTATAATTCTAGTACACCCTTTCACTGTATAGGCAAATAAGCCAATACTAAGGTTATTCTTAATACAAAGTTCACATATTTATGACATGTACTTGGAATAGTGCTCGTGAGTCATGTACATGTCTACTTAGTTCATTCTCTATTCCATGAATTCCAGCTGTCATTTCAACATGAGTGATTTGCTGAGAGTACAAACTCAACACTTACTAGGTTTCAGTTATGTTTTCTATTTTAGGTCTAGTGATAGTGTGGATTGTGAGTAATTCTTATATTTGGTTATTCTTCTACATAAATAAAGGATCTTAGATCTCTTAGGTGTATATCTCACCCAAGATGTAGGATCTTCTCTGTAAAGACCCAAAAATTTTGACTTTTGAACCATCCGACTCGGGATGCGTGCCCAATTGGACAAGTAGTCTAAGATAATAAATTTGATTTGATTAGTAAAGAAAGAATGAAAACTTGAGGTGAAATGGCCGTTAGATGAGTTGATGTGCACTAAGGTATGGTGTATAAGTGCGCCACCTAAACTTAGACTTTAAGTGTAAAAGCAAAGCTTAAAGGAGAAATTTCATTTCTTGCCTTGTGGCTTGTGACCTAGCTTGTGGAGAAGAGAGAAAATAGGAATAGAACCCTCATGTGTGTGTGGAATCGATCGTAAGACAATCGATTTACGAAACCTTTGATGCTCGAAAAAGGAAGAGAGAAAGAGATTTAAAGACCTAGGACTCCATTGGGCAATATCTGATTTCTAAGGTAAGAATTTATGATTTGAATCATGTGTAGTTATGAGTGGTAGTTAGAAAATCGATGCCCTAAAGGATTTTCAATAAATGTGTGAGTGTGTGGTGGAATTTGAGTAATAAATGCCCAAAAAGGGTTAACAATAAATGTGATGGGTTTTGGGTTTTGAGAGAAATGAAGCATGAGAAGAAAAACTTGAAGAGCTGAGAATCTGACAAAATTGATCGATCATAACGAGAATCGATTGATCGATTTTGTCAGGAAAGAGTTATATAAAACAGAACAGACAAGTGTGATTTCTGAAGGAAATTGATCGATCAAATGGAAATTCGATCAATCGAATTGTGTCTCGAGAGGATCTGGGTCTAGGTTGACAAGTTCTCGAGTGGTTCAGTGTGGGTCGAGTGGATTCTGTGCGAAACTCTCCAGGTTCACCTGGAAACTCGATAGGTTGCCTGTAGGACTTGACAGGTTGAAAATGTGAAGAAGGATTGGTTTCTGAGTAAACCAATCAGTCGATTTAGGAATTGATCGATTGATTTAGGAATCGATCGATAGAATGTGGGACTGGTCATACAAACAGAGATAAGTGTGTTTCTTGGAGGAAATCGACCAATCGAAATATATTTCGATCAATAAATTTTGGGAACCGATCGATCGGATTGGGATTCGATCGATCGGATTGGGATTCGATCAATCCATTTGGTCAGATTCTGTCATTTGTCTGTTTTGAGGAAAAAAGACCTTGTGACTTACTTTTCTTTGTCACTTTTGACATGTGAGATGTAAATTTTATGTGTTCTAGGTTATGATCAAGAGGACGTGATAGGAAGACCACCTTGAAAGAAGAGATCTTCATTTTTGCTTTAAGTTGAGGTAGGGGAAACTCACTACCAATTATATTTTTGACTATGATTCATAGATATCGTGATGTGGCTTATCTTGTTTTCGATTCATAGACTCTCGTGATATAAATTGAGTGTGTTCAAATTTGTGAGTTAAGTTTGGAGCTTTGAATTCTTCAAAAATTAGGGAACAACTGAACTTGAAGGAAGGATTTGGGATTTAAACATGAATTGACATTTGAGATTTACTTATTTGAATTGAATCATCGTTTCATACGAAATTCATAAATTGATGCCTTGAATCTGATATGATGTGGTATCCGTTTAAGTGAGGTTGTGATCATAGTAATGGGTTTAGAACTTGTGGATTTGACTATATTCGAATATTTGGGTTGAAATGTGATAGTTGTGAATGAAATTGAAACTGTGAGATATATTGCATTTAAGAAGTTGAATGTTGGATATTGACTGCTTGACTAGACACTGCATACTGGATCGGTACAATGGGTTTTTCCGTACATACTGCATACTGCATACACTGACTGGACTGGTATAGCAGGTTATCCATACACACTGTACACTGCCTACATACTAGACCGGTACGACGAGTTCCGTACATACTGCATACTCCATAAATTGACTGGACACTGATTGAATGACTGTATACTGACTAGACCGGTATGGTGGGTTATCCGTACATATTGCATATTGTACACACTGACTGGACACTGACTGAACCACTGCAACTGGAAATTTAGAATGCTGTAAGATGGGTACTAGAAATAGGAGCACTATAAGATGTGAACTGAAAATTTGAAAACTATAAGATGTGAATTGAGAATGTGAACGCTGTTAGATGTGATATGGAAATATGGATACTGTGAGATGTGAACACTATGAGATGTGAACTAAAAAAGATTAGAACACTGTGTGATGTGAACTGAAAGATATGTGAACATTGTAAGATATGAATAAGGGAAACTAACATACTGTGTGATGTGAGTAGTGGAATTTAAGTTGAATATCTAATCTGCTTCCATTTTTGTTTCAAATTAAATATCTACTTTTTTTCATATTTGTTTCGATTATTGAATATCTGCTCCGTTCCATTTTTGCTTTTGCCATTAAATCTATGTGATTATATGATAAGATGTTGATTGAATTTGAGATTCTTCTACTGAGCTTAGATGTAGCTCACTCTTCGACTATACATCACAGGTATAAATCATGATCCGGACCTGGAGAAGAGGATCTTCAACTTGTGGATTTGTGCTTTAGTCAGGGGTCGTAGATTTAGTGTATTATAGATTGTGGTAAGTTGTGTCTTGGTACATTTCCTATTATTATACACTTATTGTACGCCACTATTGGTGATGGTTGGTCATCACTGGTGTTGATTGGTTATTGTTCATATTGGATATTAGAATTGGAGATTTAAATTATGCCATATGTTTTATCTACTTTGATTTCCGCATGTGTATGGATGTACCAAGTATTCTGTGTTCGGATCGTGATCAATGATCCAACGGTCCGAATTTTCTCCAAAAAGGAGAAAAAAAAAGAAATATCTCGGGAAATTCAGGTTGGGAAAATCTAGGCTGTCACAGTTGGTATCAGAGCTATGGCACTAGACTTTAGCGGGACATAGGAGACCCAACTGTGACTCTGTCACAGTTGGTATCAGAGCTTGGGTGTTATGTTTTATTGGGACTCAAACACGATGGCATAAGATTCTGTCAGAACATAGGAGAGATTCACTATCCCTATTCTAAAATCTCTGAATGACTTTAGATTTTGTCAGGACTTAGGATTATTTTACCAGGATGTAAGAACCTCAACTATGCATGCTCTGGATCTTCACGACCACTTCCGATTAAGCCTTCGTTTGATCATGACAGATCAACATGGCTCCATGTGTAAGGGCTAGAGGTAGACCGGGAATGGTCCGCATGACGGATGCCCATGAAGGCGAGGGCACATCACGTGGCATAGGAATCACCACTGATCCTCACACTATTCCATTAGGAAGAGAGAGTAGAACAGATAAAATAGAAGAAAGAATGGCACGGGCCATGGAGGCCATGACCAATGCAATGGCCCAACAAACGGAGTTGTTGGCCACGACTAATGCTAATAATCATCAGCAACCACCTCCACCTCTGACTCCACCTGCAGAATCAACATTTGTTGAGTTTAGGAGATTGAGACCTCCCGGTTTCTAAGGTCAGACGAATCCGTTAGAAGCAGAGAAATGTCTAAATCAGGTCGAGAAGCTTATGCAGAGACTACCATGTACCGATGAGGAGAAAGTGAGTTGGGCTTCCTTCCAGCTAGAGGGAGACACTGATCCTTGGTGGAAATCGGTATTGAAGATGAGAGAACAGCGAAACCCAGATGGGTTATGGACATGCAATGAGTTTGTTGAAATATTCAACAAGGAGTATTTTCAAGACAAGTCAGGAACCAGATGGCAGCAAGGTATATGACTTTAGAGCAAGGGCGGATGACTGTACTGGAATATCGTACGGAATTTACGAGATTACCAAGATTTGCTCCTGAATACGTGGCCACAGAATTGATGAAGGCCAACAAGTTCAAAGCAGCTTAAGGCCGGACATACGCGAGGGAATTTCAGTATTAGAGTTGGAAACGTATGAAGCTGTGATGGGTAAGGCCTTGATTGTCGAGAGAGATATAGAAGACATGTACAAGAGACAGGAGCAGCAAAGTAAAAGTGTAGCAGGTCAAAGGAGGTCAAGTACTTATGAGCAGGCAGACATGAGGCCGAAATTTTTGATGCCGACACCACCTAAATCTGCTCAGACTGCCTACTCGAGACCACCCATGACTGCAGTTGGAATGTCAAGGGTGCAGCAACCCGCATGCACCACTTCATCAACACCAGTTGAGACATGTGCATGCTGTGGCAGGCGACATAAGACACAGGAGTGTTGGTGGTCCACTGGCGCTTGCCTTCGATGTGGCCAGATGGGACATCAGATTAAAGACTGTCCTGAGAAGGGAAAGGAGAGAACAACTTCGGCTTCTATTCCTTGGCAGTTAAGGGTTTTAAAATTTCTTTTGTGAACATTACATTTTGAATTAAGGATTAGGAATTGTGGTTCATGGATAAACTTTGTAGTAGTGGGTGTGCTTTATGGATTTATCATGTATTGATAATGTAAACTTTTGATGATTAATAGTGTGAACTTTTCATGATGATCGACTTAACTCTTGTGGATGTGTTTATAAACATTGTGGATGTGTTTTTACTATTGGTCGATGGTTTAGATTTCCTCATAATAACTGTTTAAATGTTAGGACGAACTTTAGCAGAACTTTAGTGACAAATAATTACTAAGATACACACAAAAGTAACAGGATAAATTTTCGCGGCCGAAAATTCCTTAAGTGGGGAAAAATGTAATGACCCCGATCTTCGTTGATGTTGGATCATTGACCCTTGAAGAGAATGTGACCACTTTTGTTCGGACCTACCAAGTGTCCTTACCTCTTTGAAGGAAGTACGTAAATTTTTTAGGACGAAAATTTTCAAGGAGGGAAGAATGTAAAGACCCAAAAATTTTGACTTTTGAACCATCCAACTCGGGATGCGTGCCCAACCAGAGACACAGTCCAAGACAATAAATTTGATTCGATTAGTAAAGAAAGAATGAAAACTTGAGGTGAAATGACCGTTAGATGAGATGATGTACACTAAGGTATGGTGTATAAGTGTAACACCTAAACTTAGACTTTAAGTATAAAAGCAAAGCTTACATTTTGAATTAAGGATCAGGAATTGTGGTTCATGGATAAACTTTGTAGTAGTGGGTGTGCTTTATGGATTTATCATGTATTGATAATGTAAATTTTTGATGATTAATAGTGTGAACTTTTCATGATGACCGAATTAACTCTTGTGGATGTGTTTATAAACATTGTGGATGTGTTTTTACTATTGGTCGATGGTTTAGATTTCCTCATAATAACGGTTTAAATGTAAGGACGAACTTTAGCAGAACTTTGGTGACAGACAATTACTAAGATACACACAAAAGTAACAGGATAAATTTTTGAGGACGAAAATTCCTTAAGTGGGGAACAATGTAATGACCCCGATCTTCGTTGATGTTGGATCATTGACCCTCGAAGAGAATGTGACCACTTTTGTTTGGACCTACCAAGTGTCCTTACCTCTTTGAAGGAAGTACGTAAATTTTTTAGGACGCAAATTTTCAAGGAGGGAAGAATGTAAAGACCGAAAAATTTTGACTTTTGAACCACCTAACTTGGGATGCGTTCCCAACCAGACACACAGTCCAAGACAATAAATTTGATTCGATTAGTAAAGAAAGAATGAAAACTTGAGGTGAAATGACCATTAGATGAGATGATGTACACTAAGGTATGGTGTATAAGTGTAACACCTAAACTTAGACTTTAAGTGTAAAAGCAAAGCTTAGAGGAGAAATTTCATTTCTTGCCTTGTGGCTTGTGACCTAGCTTGTGGAGAAGAGAGAAAATAGGAATAGAACCCTCATGTGTGTGTGGAATCGATCGTAAGACAATCGATTTGCGAAACCTTTGATGCACGAAAAAGGAAGAGAGAAGGAGATTTAAAGACCTAGGACTCCATTGGGCAAGATCTGATTTCTAAGGTAAGAATTTATGATTTGAATCATGTATAGTTATGAGTGGTAGTTAGAAAATTGATGCCCTAAAGGATTTGCAATAAATGTGTGAGTGTGTGGTGGGATTTGAGTAATTAATAAATGCCCAAAAAGGGTTAGCAATAAATGTGATGGGTTTGGGGTTTTGAGAGAAACGAAGTGTGAGAAGAAAAGCTCGTAGAGCTGAGAATCTGACAAAACCAATCGATCGAAATGAGAATCAATCGATCGATCGATTTTGTTAGGAAAGAGTTATATAAAATAGAACAGATAAGTGTGATTTCTGAAAGAAATCGATCGATTGAATGGAAATTTGATCGATCGAATTGTGTCTATAGAGGATCTGGGTCCAAGTCAATGGGTTCTCGAGTGGTTCAGTGTCATTCGAGTGGATTTGGTGCAAAACTTGACAGGTTCACCTGGAAACTCGACAGGTTGCCTGTAGGACTTAACAAGTTGAAAATGTGAAGAAGGATTGGTTTCTGAGTAAACCGAACGATCGATTTAAGAATCAATCGATTGATTTAGATACTGATCGATCGGTTTGTGAACCGATCGATTGAATGTGGGACTGGTAATACAAACAGAGATAAGTGTGTTTTTCGGAGGAAACCGACCGATCGAAATATATTTCGATCGATCGATTTTGGGAACCCATCGATTGGATTGGGATTTGATCGATCGATTTGGTCAGATTCTGGCATTTGTCTATTTTGACGAAAAAGGACCTTGTGACTTACTTTTCTTCATCACTTTTGACATGTGAGATGAAAATTTGATGTGTTCTAGGTTATGATCAAGAGGACGTGATAGGAAGGTCACCTTGAAAGAAGAGATCTTCGTTTTGGCTTCAAGTTGAGGTAGGAGAAACTCACTACCAATTACATTTTTTACTGTGATTTTTAGATATCGTGACGTGGCTTGTCTTGTTTTCGATTCATAGACTCTCGTGATATAACTTGAGTGTGTTAGAATTTGTGAGTTAAGTTTGGAGCTTTAAATTCTTTGAAAATTAGGGAGCATCTGAACTTGAAGGAAGGATTTGGGATTTTAGCTTGAATTGACATTTGAGATTTACTTATTTGAATTGAATCATCATTTCATACAAATTTCGTAAATTGATGCCTTGAATTTGATTTGATGTGGGATTCATTTAAGTTAGGTTGTGATCATAGTAATAGTTTTAGAACTTGTGGATGTGACTATATTTGAATATTTGGGTTGAAATGTGATAGTTGTGAATGAAATTAAAACTGTGAGATAGACTGTTGTGCAATCGTGGGTTCTCGCGAGTCCGTCGCGATGATGCGCTCGTTTAATAAAAAAACTAGAGTCGTCACCTGGAGCTTTTGGTATCCCGAAAAACCTCAAATCAATATTAGAAGCACTGAAGTGTTAAATATGACTTTGATTTATCGGTCTAACGCTAAAAGCTCTTGAGTAAGGACTTCGGTTATCGATCGGGAAGGTATTAGGCACCCGTTCAACCCGCTCAGAAGCGGTCTCTACTTATGGCCTAAATGAATATGAAATAAAAAAGCACTTCCTCTTTCTCGAAGGCACTATGATCCTATCAAGCTCTTCGCAAACACCAAAAATTTGGTGGCGTAACGGCTTGAATCCTTTGATAAAGGAAAAGCAAGGAAGGTAGAGGAGTAGAGGGGAGAGTAGGAGCTCTCGAGCCCTTGTAGCACACTTGTGGACCTTCGCGTAGGTGCACTTGATGAGCTTTCGATGGCTTTGATGATGGAAGAGTGGATTCTAACCTCTAAATCTTGCTAGCTAAGGGGTAGGAGAGGAGGACTAGGGGGTAGCTCTCACCTAAACTCAAGGGTTTTTGATGGAAGGTTGCTAAAGTGGTTTAGGATTCTGGAATTGTATGAGTATTTGGTGCACCAAAGGGGAGGAGGGGACTTCTTAATCTCTTTCTCTCACTTGGAAAAATTTCAAGCCATTTGCAAGAGGGGTGCCTCTATTTATAGAAAAAGAGTGGGTTAAGGGGTACTTAAATGCTAATGCGATTAGCAATTAGGTAATCCTAATATCTAAGGATTCCTAGGTTTTTAAGGTTATGGATATGTGTTAGGATAGGTTCAATGGTAGATGATAGGGTAAGGTTTCAAATGACTAGAGGGTTACAAATCGGGTAAACAGGGGTGCAACAGTCCTAATGAAACTCACCCTAAACATTGAGATGGTCAATAAGTCAAACCCCAAAAGTGAAATTCGGGCAAAAACTAGAGGTTACTGTAGCAAAGCTTAGCGTGTGTATTACACACGCCAAGCATAGCTATAGTTTCCTAGAAGTCCAGAGCCCGCTGGGGGCCCACCTGTATTTGGCGTGTGTAATACACACGCCAAGCATGCCCCAGTTAGGTGCAGTTTCTGAAAATTCTTCGGGTTGTCGTAACTTTTGAAACATAGCTCGGATTGAGGTAATTCTTGGCTTATTGGAAAGCTAGGAACCTCTATTTTTCAATGGTATAAGATTTAGTCTCAGCAAAAGTCCCTGCCAGCCTCGGTACATCTCTCTCTGACCATGGCCCGGGAGGGTTAGCTAAGGGTTTGGAGAGGTTACTATGGGCTAGGGGTAATTCCTAAGGGTTTGGGAAGGGTCCTAGGGGTGTGAGAGATGCTATTGGAAGCTCGGGGGTGCGCCTCTCTCGAAGTATGTCTCGATCGAGCCTTCGGCCAAATTTGGGAGTCTACAGATGCCCTTGTTTGGTATCCGATCACTAATGATCAAATGCCAAAGACAAGAGACATCCGAAGAGGCCCAAGGCAACACTGACGGGTCCGTCATATTTAGAACGAAACCTCAAACATCAGGTGGGTAACATGGTGAGTATACGAAAGTCCTGTATGTCAAGAAAAATGTTTGTTCCTCAAGGTCATCGGTCCCTAAGCACTTAGCGACATTATTGGGCATAACTGAGATGGTAAGAGTAGCGAAAGCCTAATATACTGAGAAAAATATCCGCTTCTCGAGGTGATTGATGATGTTTAATATTTAAGTTTTATTCTGAATACAACAACTCTGTGAGTGAGAGGCTGATCGACCCATACATAAAGATAGGCGCAAAACAAATACGCAAAGATCCTTAGTTTGTGTCCAATCATATGAGGCATTGATTGTCTTATCTGACCGCTCACGGGTGCCCTTGCGTGAAGCAGGATTCGAGGTCATTGGGCGAACCCATCGGTTTCGAAATTAATTTAGCACGACTACCCGAGTGGAGCGAATCGATATTGCAATGCTTCTTGGGATTATGTGCCCTTTTTGGAGGACACATGCATATGCACATGTTTATTATTTATTCTTTGTTATTTTATGTGATGATTTTTTTATGTGAATTTTTGTTATTTTATGTGATTTTATGTTATTTTATGTGAGTTTTTTATTACTTTATGTGAGTTTTTTTTATTTTATGTGAGTTTTTTGATTTTATGTGAGTTTTTTTATATTTTATGTGAATTTTTGTATGTTCGGGATTTTGAGCATGCTCATCGATCCTGAACCATTTATTCTAGCACATCCTCCCAAGCAGATCAAATGGAGGCTGACGTGCTGTTCCGGGGGCATGTGCACCACTTCAGGTCCAAGGAGCATCAGGGTCGGTGTGTACAATACACAAGTCAAGCCAAATTGGGCCCGGAAGAGTCTGGCGTGTGTATTATACACGCCAAGCTAAATCGAGCCAGGTTTGGCTTGGCATGTGTATTGCACATGCCAATACAAAACTGGGTCCAAACATGCTTGGCATGTATTTTATACATGCCAAGCCAAAACGTTACACGCCAAGACAAAACTGGGGGGGTTTTTAAAACATCTGACCCCAAGCCAAAAGGGGCTATTATCAAAATCCATCTCTCCCCCTCTCTCTAAACCAAAACGAAACTTCCTCCTAGGGTTCCTTTGAATTGATTTAAACCGCATTTCTTTGCTAGTGTTCGCTCTTGCCGATTAAGCACACGCTTTACGCTGGATCAAGGAACTATTCTCTTGAAGGTGATCGTTGTTCTATCCTTATTTCATTTGATTTTTCTTGAATTTGTTTGCAATGTGGTTATGATTCTTGCATATTTAGATGATGAATGAGTGATTCTCCTTGCAAGTATGATTATTTAGGACTCTTTTGATTGCTTCCAGTGTAATGGCTTTGATGGTTTTAAATGATGCCCTAAACCTCTTTTTTTTCTATTGGATTTTGAGCCATTTGATATGATTAGGGTCCCTTTCCTTCTCTTTTTTTTTTTGTGTGTGCCATGCAAGATGATGATGATGATTTATTATTTTTTGTTTTTGTATGTTTATGTATATGTACATATAAACATATATATTTTTGTTTGTTTGAAAAAAAGAAAGACTCTTTTTTGTTGTGTATGTTTATACATGTTTTGCTTTACTTCTTTTGTTTTATTTTTATTTTTTGTTACATGTATATACATTTTTTGTTTTATTTATTTGTTTTTGTTTGTTTTTATTATCTTTGTGCTTTTTCTTCTCTCTTTTTTAAAATGTGGGGGGTTTAGGACCTCACTCTCTTTTTTGATGTATTTCTTAGAAATGATGATGATTTTAAGTTTGATGGAAAATAAGAGGGGTATACTTACCTTCTTTTGGCTTGCAGCAATTGGTTTCTCGCTATTACATATTTTTGATACTGTTGCTTGTGTCCATCTCAGAATGTCGAGTGAGTAAGAGCATGGGCAAGAGGAGGGGCAAGAGGAGGGACCAGAGGTGGCCTACGGTCCTCGTGGGGAGCAGTTCTTCATGGTGCAGTGCTCTTCCCAACCATGGTACGAGATGCAGGGCAAGGCGGCCCGCACTGGTCTGCTCAATCAATAGTACACCTACATCTCAATTTTTGGGATTACCGACAAGGTAAAAAATTTGATTTTGTTGTCTTGTCTTTTCATCGTGCGAGCTTGCTTTACCTGCAGGACCTAACACCTCTTTATCTTGATGTAGGACTTGTCACCCATTATGTTTCGTGGAGGTTGGCTTGACCTTTAGTGCCTTTACCACTATCTCCCTCTGGTGGTGACATTCTTCCTTACCCAGGCTAGTTTTAGGGATTTCCTTTCATGCCCTGCCATGAGGGGTGACTCGGCCTATGTGAAGGCCCTAATTAAGCGCTTTCGGCCGGAGACCATGACCTTCCACATGGCGATGGCTGAGATGACTATTACCCTCGTCAATTGGTCGATGATTATAGGGATTAGGATTGGGGGCACACCAGTGACCAACCTTCACGTACTGGGTCTAGATGAGGTGGTTCAATTAATCGAGGATTATCCCTCCCCTTAGCATATGCACAACACTGAAGTTAAATTATCTTGGCTGGCTGATTTGTTTGCTGAGCACGAATTGGTGGATCTGGGCCAGCTGGATGCGGATATCTTCATTGAGCCCAAGTGTGTCCTGAGGGGTGACTCGGCCTCCGGTGGTGACGTTCTTCCTTACCCAGGCCGGTTTTGGGGATTTCCTTTCATGCCCTGCCATGAGGGGTGACTCGGCCTATGTGAAGGCCCTAATTAAGCGCTTTCGGCCGGAGACCATGACCTTCCACATGGCGATGGCTGAGATGACTATTACCCTCGTCAATTGGTCGATGATTACGGGGAGGATTAGGATTGGGGGCACACCAGTGACCAACCTTTGCGTACTGGGTCTAGATGAGGTGGTTCAATTAATCGAGGATTATCCCTCCCCTTAGCATATGCACAGCACTGAAGTTAAATTATCTTGGCTGGCTGATTTGTTTGGTGAGTATGAATTGGTGGATCTGGGCCAGTCGAATGCGGATATCTTCATTGAGGCCGAGTGTGTCCTGCAGTTGGCTCGCATCTCGCTCCTTTTCCTTCTAGGCAAGACCCTCTTTGTGGATGCCATTGGAGGCCAGGTTTCCCTGTCCTTACTCAATCTCATGGGAAATTGGGACGATGTGCACCGATATGACTGAGGTGGGGCTGGATATGCCTTGCTGATGTCTAGCTTGGCTCGAGCCTCAGTTGGTGGTATAACTTCTGTCATTGGTTTCTGGCCTATGATTGAGGTAACCCCTACTTTTCTTACTTCCCCTGGTTTGTTAGCTAGTCATTCATCATGCATCTAACACACTTTTTATGTTTACTGCCTTTTTCAGATTTGGGGGTACTTACACTTCCAGCCTAGCCGCCCACTCCTTTTCTCAGAGGTTTATACATATCCGCTTATGAGCAACTGGCACAAAGGTTGTCGCAGGGATGCCAGAATGAAGCATTTGGAGATGGTCCTGAGGTCCCAGTTAGACTTGCTGATCCCGGAGCAAGTATGGCTATTTCTTTCTTTTCTTTCTCAGCATTCCATTTATGCTTCCTGTTTTACTGATAGGACACTTCTCTGCTTGGGCAGGTCATCTTCTAACCTTACGTTGGTTCTCCCTTCTAGGATCGATTGCCGTGGGTTCGTCCCGCTTTTTCGTTGATCGCCGCATCATTTTCTTTTGTGGGTCCTGGGCTCAGGCATACTATCTAGGAGAGAGAGTGGTACATCAATACAGAGACCACTTCGTCGTGCTCTAGGCTCCTCTTGCGGATGTTATGGCTCCTGTGGATACTATTTAGGAGCACTCAGCCAGATTTCTCCATCATGGGGTCCCTACCGATGATCCTCTCGTGCCCAAGGGATATCAACTGTGGTATGAGTTCCTGCACTACTGGTCTCTCCTTCTACGTTTCATCCCTGGTGCTAACTTCTTAGCTTTTGGCAGCCCGTGATCTCAGGTAGTTCCCTTTTTTCTTTAGGCAAGTTCCCAATGGTTATATTTCAACTTTTGTCTCTACTGACTGAAACCCTCCTCTTTTAAGAGTTTGACCGGGGGGCGATTCTGATGAAGACGATGAGACGGCGACAGGTCCTGCTAGGGCTACAGGAGTTGGTCCTTCAGACCCCTCTGGGACGGGTGCCTCTGGTAGCTTGACTGCTGAGGTCCAGGGGACCTTCAGACGCCTTGACGATGCCTTTCTTATAAGTTTGTGTGCGACTGTAGATTTGCGGGCCCACATATCTATTGAAGCATTCTAAATCCCTCCTAAATTGGTTCCCGGGGTAAGCTCTCTTCTTCTTCCTTTTTTTCTTTTTGTACGCTCGCTTTTTAGAGAAATGCCTATGTTTGCACCTAGCTCCTGTAGCTGATATCTCCTTTTTCTTCTTTTGTGCAGAACTAAGAATCGAATGTGAATCAAGCCGAGTATTATCGCAACATTGCCGACCTTCAGGACGTGGAAATGGTGAGTGTCATGCTGGCCGGTTTTGGTCATTGCCTTGCTATTTTTATCTTTCAACTGATCTTGATTGATGACTTTTGATATGACTTGCAGCGCGCTCGTGAAAAGGAATCGCGCTCCCTACTTAGCCGGCTCTCTCAAGCATGATCTCGAGTAGGGGATGTGAATCCCTACCAAAGTACCTCACGCCGTCGCAAGAAATCGAAGGGCACTGGCAAGGATTCGGCCTGCTCTTTTGATCTGAATATTTTGAGACTTCTGAGACATTATTATGTTTTGGTTTTGGGAAGATGTAACGGCTAATATGACACTCATGCTTTGGATGGCTTTTAGAAGAATGTTAGTGCCTTCTTTTTAGTGTATACTCTGTTTCTTCCTTTTACTTACCATAGTATACTGGATTGCTTGCAGGATGGGCCTGATTAGAAAAGATGGCCCATGTGCTGTACTTTGATTAATTTCGGCCAATGCTTCCACCTTTATGCGGATTGTTCCTGAGAGAAAAGAACACCAACGTCAAGCAGTTTAGATGTTTTAATCCCTTATACCCTAGCATGTAGTCTAGGACGCTCTTTAGGCACATGCTCAAGAAATGCAGGTGGGCTGGCTAGGGGACCAACGAGAGTGACCTCCCCATCCCTCATTTATCTCTTGTGGGGGCAATAGTGGTCTAGCGTGTATATTACACACGCCAGGTCAATTTTGGGGAGAAAATGCCTTGGCGTGTGTACACATGCCAAAGTAACTCTGGGAAAACTTGACTTGGCGTGTCTAATACACATGCCAGAGTAACTCTGAGAAAATTTGTTCTGGCGTGTGTAATACACACGCCAGGTGCCATCTGGGGAGGTGGGGCCTTTTAAGCCCGAGAATGTATATTTTCTCCTTCTTTTAATTTCGACTTGGTATATTTTGCTGCCCTTTTCCTTTTGCTTGCCCAAGGGTGGGTCCATTGTCCTACATTGGATTATATCTTGGGAACATCTTTGTATGAAAATGGACCCGCTTTCGGACCTTGCCTCCCATGGGGGGCTCAGGACCGCTATACTTCCCTCTTTGGGCATAGGGCCTAGTTTCTTAAAGAAGTGGCTTGAGAGCTTGAATGAGAGTGAGCTCACGGGTTTGAACCGGCTTGGATTCACCCTTCTCTCATCCTTCCTTGAAGTTCCTCCACTTTGGGATTTCATTTATGTAGCGGCTTCATCTTGGGAAATTAACACCCACATCTTCTATTTTGGAAATCGTGAGTTAACTCCTACCCTCGAGGAGCTCTCCAATCTATCGAATCTGAAGTTGCATAGGGACCTTGCTAGAGTATTGCCGAAATTGGGTTATGCTAAAGCCGTCCAGATCACCTTGGGCTTGAAGAAAAGTGATTATGAGAAAAGTCTCATTGGTGGTCCACCAGGTATTCGGTGAAATTCTTGAGAGAACTTTTTGGAGAGGAAAGCCTGTGAAAATTGTCGATAAAAAGTTCTCATAATGTGAAGGCCTTTTCCCTTTGCCTTATCTCCGAGGTTCTTTTTTATACTAGAGGAGAGAGTTTCTCGCTTGCACTCTGCGACGTCTTGGCGGAATTAGACGGAGGCCACTCTGTGATGCATATGGTTATGGCGGAGCTTTATCGCTGCCTTGATGCCTTCACTCTGGGCAAGGTGGGGGGCCTTTGGGGATGTACCGTCTTGCTCCAAATTTAGCTTGGGGAGCATTTTGCTATCTTGGGACCTGTGGCCGGCTTTTATGTTGTTCGAGGTGAGGTGGCCCGCTACTTTTTGGGTAGATATCACATGCTTCCATAGGGGGATATACAAGGGCTGAAGCTTTGGCTAGCTAAAGCCGAGTTGGTGTGGGGGCTTCCCTGGTTAGATAGGACTTTCCTAGTGGTTCACTCAGAGACCATGAGGGCATCACTCCCCTTGGTTTGACCGACAGTACTTACTATTTTCCATTTCGAGTGTTGCGCCAGTTTGGTTGTTCTCAGTAGGTGCCATGCACGGCGAAGCCAACTTGATTTTCTCTCGGGGATCCCTTGGGGACTTGGATAGGATAGCCACCCTCTGGGAAACGCGTCAGTCGATGCTCATGTGTGATTTAGAGTAGAGGAATTTAGTTTTGACCTCTCTAGAGTATGAGGTTTGGCTACTGTCTGAGGAGTCCTCTGCTTGTCACTTAGATCAGGTATGGAGCAATGATGTAGGGGGGCCTTGGCCAAAGAAGGAGTCTATGCTTCAAACCCGTATTGAGCTATTGACGGATGTGAAGCAAATCCTGTATGAGCATTTAAAGAAACAAACGGTTAGAGAAGAGTTGGCAGAAGCCAAGGCCGGTGTAGCTGAGTGTGAGGTCCTTCGCCTGGAAGGAGCCTTGAATAATGCTCTTGGTGCTACTGATGCCTCCCGAAATAATATAGGAGTCTTCATGGTTGCTGGATGATAGAGCGGGATGTACGGGAGGATGCTTTATGTGCAGGGATCCGTGCCTTGAAGCGCGAGTTGGGTCGTTGACTCTATCCGGCACATACTTTTTTTGCATAGATCAAAACCATAGAAGGGGGCATAAGAACCCCTGTCAGATATATTTTGGGTATATATATTTTCTTTATGTTTTTGTTATTTTTGCTTTTTGTGTAAAAAAAAGGAAAGGGAGCTAGACATCACACCGATTATTTTTGGAGATGTGGTGTAAGCGAAGTACAGATTTGTAAAGGTAAATCTATTATCGTACAAAGATTTTATCTTCTTTTTTTTGTTTTTTGTAAAATGGGAAATTGGGATATTGTGCCGGTTACTCCTTTGGAGATGTTGCACATACAGTGCCAGCCTAAAATGGGAAAGGAAAATTTATTGCCTTTTGTAAAAGTGGCCTCCTCATCCTGTGGTGGTGCACACAGTGTGCGTGTAAAAAATGGGAAAGGAAAATTTATTATCTTTTACAAAAGTGACCTTTTCAGTCATCAATCCAATCATCCAGGAGTGGGGCGTGCACAATGCTAGCCTGAACATAGGAAAGGGAAATTTATTATCTCTTTTTGTTGTTGTTCTTTTGTGTTTTTTGTTGTTTTTTTTTGTTTTTTTTTTTGGGTGCCTTAAACGTAACGGGAAGCAAATAGGTCCCAATTTTGAGCTTAGTCGAACCCCATCATGTGGGTGGATCCGAGTGAGGTCAGTAGTTTTACCAAGGCCGAAACATCCATCCCTTTTGGATCGAATTGACCTTTTCTCTTTACCCTGGGTCATACGTTTGACGGTGCAACTATTTAAGACATTCTCGGTCGGGACCTGATTTGAGCTAACATGAGCGGCTTAGTCGGGAATTAGGTAGCACGGGAGGGTGACTGAAGGATTCCTCTCTCTTTCCTCTCCTTTTTTCTGTTTCTTCTTCCTTTTCTTTTCTTCTTTCTCTTTTTTTCCTTCTCTTTTTTTTCTTCTTTTTTTTTTACTCACAACGCCCAAGGTGAGTTTACATCGCGCCTGTTATTTCCCTCATTTTTTACCCGTAGCGCTCTTTCGAGTTTTCACTACATCCCTAGGTATGCATTTTTACCCCAGGTGCTTTTTTCGGTTTTCACTTAGTTCACACAAGCTCGTTGTTTTTACCCATGGCGCCCTTTCGAGTTTTCACCACATCCATCTTGCTTTGAGCTTATATTTTTATTTTATTTTCTTTTATTTTATCAAAGGCCACGACATGGACGTCGATTCTATCATAGCCGACTGGATGAAATCCTTTTGTTTGTCTCACAACTTGGCTTGTGCTGACTTAACGGATGTTGTGACTGCTCGTGGACCTGAAAGAGGGCATTATTCAGGGATGTATCTTAGCCATGGGTGAGGTTAGAAATTTTGAAAGTATTTTAGGTTTACAAGGTTTCTTTAATAGAGTTCTAGTTGCCAAAATACTTCTTCCTTAGGGAATTTTGACTGTACATGCCCCACCTTTTTCTTCTCTATTTTTTTGTTCTTTTCGCTTTTCTGTTTTTCTCTTTCTTTTTTTTAGATGTCCTCTTTTTGGGATTAATGATATTTTTTGGATTTGATGGTAACTCTTTTCTTCTTTTTGGATGGTGTATAGACACATTTTTTCTTTTTCTGGGAGGGGTTAAAGAAGGAAGGGCCTTTAGCTCAACAGGGATAACAAAGGGTACAAATGTTCAGGGGCACCTTTTGGCTACTTGGCTTTGAGCTGATGGCCTATTTTACTAGGTCCTTAAGCAATTACGTATCCATTTTATCAATACTTACCTTGCCGTGGGAGACTTAGGAATAGAAACGTCAGACGTATCCAGCGTTGATAGGCTCAGGAAAGTGATCTCCGTCCATGGTGGCGATGCGGATGGCATATCCTGGGAGTACTTCTTAAATGACATAAGGTCCTTTCCAGTTGGCCTTGAACTTCCCTCTCGGATCAGCGTGGAGGGAGGAAAAGATTTTCTTGAGTACGGTATCTCTCACCTTTAGATCTCGATCGCGGACATGTTTGTTATAAGCGCGTGCAATTCGCCCCTGATAAACTTGGGTATGGCATAAGGCTAGGAGTCTTTTCTCATCTAGCAAGTTTAGGTGCTCAAAGCGGAACCTCTCCTTTTCAGCCTCAAATAGGCCTGATTCCATGAGAATGCAAAGTGAGGGTACTTCAACTTCAACTAGCAAAACTACCTCGGTTCCATACATAAGGGAAAATGGTGTTGCCCCTATAACAGTACGGATTGATGTTCAATAGGCCCATAATGCAAATGGTAAGTTTTCACTCCAATCTCAGTATATGACAACCATTTCCTAAAGGATATAGACGATTGTCTTGTTAGCAGCCTCCACGACCCCATTGGTTTGTGATCGATAAGGCGATGAGCGATGGTGCTTGATCTTGTATTATTCGCAGAAGGCCCTAATGAGCTTGTTAGCAAAGTTGGTGCCATTATCCGTGATAATGTCCTTGGGTATGCCAAATCGAGAAACGATGTTGTTCTCGATGAATTTTTCATCGTGACTAGTCGTGATGTTTGTCTAAGATGTTGCCTCTATCCATTTGGTGAAGTACTCGATGGCGACAAGGATGAATTGATGCTCATTAGATGCTTTTGGGATGATCCTTTCGACGCCGTCGAGACCCCATGTAGCTAATGGCCAAAGAGTGGTCATGCTGTGTAGATCAACAGCAGGAGCCTGTATCAGACTGGAGTGTTCTTGACATTTATAGCACCTCTAAACGTGCTTGCAATAATAAAATTCCATGGTGGTCCAGAAGTACCCTTCTGTAGAATCTTTTTTGCAAGCATGTGTTCATTGATGTGGGCCCTGCATACTCCCTCATGGAGCCTGTATCAGACTGGAGTGTTCTTGACATTTATAGCACCTCTAAACGTGCTTGCAATAATCAAATTCCATGGTGGTCCAGAAGTACCCTTCTGTAGAATCTTTTTTGCAAGCATGTGTTCATTGATGTGGGCCCTGCATACTCCCTCATGGATCTCCCTCATGATGTTGGCTATCTCGCCTTTAGTAAGGCATCTAAGCAAGATGTTGTTGTATGATCACTTATAGAGGCACTTGCCACAGATGACATAATTAGCTGCTAAACGTTGGATAGTTCTCCTGTCTGTCTTGGATGTACCCTCTGGGAGAGTGCGGGTTTCAAGGAAATTCTTGATGTTTGAGAACCATGGCAGTTCGTCGTCTAACCTTGTAGGTTCCTCAATCTGAAGGCAAAAGGTTGGCTCATTTCTTTGTTCAATCATGATCGACTTCATCTCGACTCCATAGGGGATTTCTACCATTGAGGCCAAGGTTGCTAATGCATCGGCAAAGCGATTTCTTACCCATGGGACATAGGAAAAAGTAACATCCTCGAAGCATGCTATTAGATCTTCAAGGTGCTCATGATATGGGATCAGCTTCTCATCTTTTGTCTTCCAATCTCCGTTTGTCTGGCATATGATCAACTGTGAGTTACCAAACACTCTAAGGTGAGTTACGTCCAAGTCCAAAGCCACTTGTAGGTCAGCTGTGTAGGCTTCGTACTCGGCCATATTGTTGGTGCATGAGAAATTGAGTTTTGATGGAGACTGGTACGTGGGATCCTTTTGGCGAAATCAGAATAGCACTAACTCCTTGACCTTCGGCATTTGCCGCCCCGTCAAAGTGCATTACCCAAGATTTCTCTATCTCTACGGTATCGTCTTTTGTCATAAACAAGATATCCTCATCTGAGAATTTAGTTCTCAAAGGCTCATAATCTGGTAAGTGATTGTCGGTAAATTGATCAGCTAGTGCCTGCCCCTTGATGAACTTCTAAGTGACGTACGTGATGTCGAATTTTGATAACAGGAGCTGCCAGCGAGCGGTTCGGCTAGTGAGAGCCGGCTTTTCGAATAGGTACTTCAACGAATCCATTCGTGCTAGGAGTAGAATGGCCTAGGATAGCAAGTAATGGCAGAGCCTCTGGGAAGCCCATACGAGGACCAGGCATGCTTTCTCCAGATGAGAATAGCATGTCTCATAGTCAATAAATTTCTTAGGTAGTAGATGGCCTGCTCTCTTCTTCCTGTCTCATTATGTTGCCCTAGGACACATCTCATCGATACTTTCGTTATGGATAGATACATTAAGAGTGGTCTCCTCGGCTCAGGTGGTACTAAAACTGGCGGGTTGAGAAGGTAGCCCTTGATCTTATCGAATGCTGCTTGACAGTCATCATTCCACTCAATGGATGAATCTTTTCTCAGTAGTTTGAAAATCAGTGTGCAAATAGGAGTGAGTTGTGTGATGAACCGACTTATGTACTGTATCCTGCCCAAGAACCCTCTGGCCTCCTCGATAGATGATAGTGGCATTTCCATAATGGCTTTCACCTTGACTGGATCGACCTCGATGCCTCTCCTGCTGACGATGAACCCTAGCAACTTTCCTGACATGGCGCCGAATGTGCATTTCTGAGAATTCAGACATAACCTGTATTTTCTTAGCCTCTCAAACAGCTTTTAGAGGTTTATCAAATGGTCACTCCTCTCTGGCAACTTGGCGATCATGTCGTCAATGTATACCTTGATCTCTTGGTGCATCATGTCATGGAATAGTGCTGTCATGGCTCTTTAGTATGTTGCGCCGGCGTTCTTTAACCCGAACGACATGACTCGGTAGCAGAAAGTTCCCAAGGGAGTGATAAATGTTGTCTTCTCTTGATCTGTCTCTACCATTTTGATTTGATTGTATCCAGAGAATTCGTCCATAAACGAGAGCATCCCATGTTTAGTAGTGTTATTGATCAAGATTGATGTGTGGCAATGGGAAGTCATCTTTCAGGCTTGCTTTGTTCAGGTTTATGAAGTCAATGCACATGTGAACCTTTCCATCCTTTTTTGGTACTGGGATGATATTGGCCAACCACTGAGGGTACTTAGAGACCATGAGAAATTCTGTGTCATTTTGCTTGATGACCTCATCCTTTATTTTTAGCATCCATTCTAGTCGAAGATGTCTCAACTTCTGCTTGACTGGCTTGATATCAGGGTAGAGTGGCAACTCATATTCAACCAAATCGATGTCCAAACTAGGCATGTCCTCGTACGACCATACAAAGATGTCTTGGTATGACCGAAGGAAATTAATCATGCTTTTTCTTTCTTCGGGAGATAGAGACATTCCGATCTTGGTGATTCTAGGAATCTCCTCGGTCCCTATATTGACGTCCTCTGTTTCTTCTACGATAGGGGTGGGACTGTGCTCAGAGTCGACAAACCACTAAAGGAGTTCATTAGGGAGCTCCTTAGTAGGGATTTCTTTGTTCAAACACGTGGCTCCTACCTCTTCTTGTACTTCTACAGAGAAGGGGTGGATTTCATGTGGGACAGAGATTTTGATTAAGGCATCATTTTCTTTGACTTTATTCAGAATTTTGAAAGATAATATTTTTGGATTTTACATTTTTTCTATGTTTTTTAGGATTTTTGTTTTCTTCAAAAATGGACTCTTGACAAAGCGAGTCCCTATATATACATGGTGTTGACTGTCAAGGGCTCGTCTCACTTTTTATAGGTTTTTTTTTTAGGAAATGAGTGTCAAATTTTAGGTCACTTGCCGCTTCTTGAGTTTGGGGCATAGACGCCCAATTTCGTACCTGTGGTGCTACTCCTTTACCTATCTGGATGGAGGGTGTTGATTGATATGATTCTTCAGAGTCAACTCCAATCATGTTGCTCCTGGGTTCGTCTGGGACATTGTTCACAGATGTCAGCAAGGTCCTGTGGTGGTTTACCACAGGGGGGGATTGTGAAGGTATAGAAAATCCTTCCTCAAAGAGGGACAAAGCAGCTAGGTCTACTTCCAGGTTGGGAGAGACAATTTGAGGATTGGTGAGGTGGACAGGGCCTGCTGGTTTGTGTAGAGTTAACTGTGTTGCCCCATTCTGATCAATCTTCACGATCCCCGTGCTTACAAAGGTCTCCCTGATGTGAGGTCTAGGACGAGATTCTTCTTCTAAGCTTATTCCCCTAGCTTTTGCTGCAACAATTACTCTGGCCTTCTCCTTGGCTTCTCTGACTTCTTCTTCAGTGGGCTTATAACCTAGCCCAAAGCTTACTTGCTGGCCACCCTTGGCCCTAACTGGCTCTCTTTTGCCCTGTAATTGGGGTCCCAGGCCCTTACCTTTTTGGTAGCCCCATTTCTAGAGCATGGCCACCGCTGCGACCATTTCGCCTATGATTTTCAAGGTGATACTTTCTGGGGGCTCTGGGACTACTGCTGATACCTCATATTCAAAGTTATGGAGGTCTGTATCTTCTATTATGTGAGGCACATCAAATACCTTCAGATTCTCAATGTTGTGGGTGGCCTTTTCTCTTTCATCATACCCTTCACCTATGATGGTGATGATCTTCTGCCCAGCCACAAACTTAAGTTTCTGATGCAACGTTGAAGGTATTGCCCCGACCTCATGTAACTAAGGGCGCTCCAATAGCAGGTTGAAGGAGGACTTTATGTCCATCACTTGGAAAGGTATGGAAACGGTCATTGTCCTAATTACGAGCTCAAGATCTACTTCCCTGATTATCTCTCTCCTTATGTTATCAAACCCTCTGGCACTGGTTTTTGTCAGCCTCAACACAAGGATATATCCCTATTTTGGTGGCTGTTCTCAGGGCACACACATTCAAAGCAGACCCATTGTCGATCAATACTAATGGGATTACCATATTTCTAGTTTCTATAGTGATATTGAGAGATTTAGAATGATTATTTCCCTCCTCTAGTAAATCAACATCTGAAAAAGAGATGGCATTGGGAGCCATCACCTGCTCGATTATCTGCCCAACCTCATCCGGGCTCACTTGGTGAGATACATGTGATTTTTTTAACACCCCCATCAGAGCTTGAAAATGAAGCGGGGATGCCATTAACAGATCCCAGACTGTGATTTGGGTCGACATTCTTCTTAGTTGGGTTTCAAATATGTATTCTCGGCTCATCTTCTCGAATGGGTTTACCGTAGTAGCATCTTTCTTTCCCTCTAGTCGGGCTAGCACTAGTACCGGTGTGTTGGGTTGCTTGGAGATCTTTCCTAACCTGGTGACAAAATCAACTGCCCCATCCTTGCTTCTACTGACATTAATATTTGTTTGACTATAACTAAGCGGGACCTGATGAGGATCGTAAGTTAGTCACGAGATCTGGAATGGAATGACGGCAGGTATTTGATGTGCTTGTACTGATGGCTTTGGAAAGGTGGGAAATACCAGGTTAACTTCTGGAAGGGTGGAGAAGGTGGGCCAAAGGGGGTTATTGGGGGTGGCGAATGACTATATGGGGGGTGATATGGCAGGGGTGGGCCATTGATAATTGGTTGGTGATGGAGGGGGATGGGGGAAAAAATTGGCCACTGGGTAATTGGTGGGGGTCGCTGTGTATGGTTGATAGGAATTGATTTGGATATAATTGACAGGAGGTGGTGATGAGAAATATACCCTAAGATCTAAGGGGTTCGACTTGTGGCATGGGAAAGTAATCAGCCAAATTCAAGGGTTCGATCACACCAATACTTATATCTTCTCGGTCTCTCTGCCGTGGTGCCATAAAATCCTCTTGAGCACGGATATAATTCGATGGATCAAACTCCTCCTTATCTTCTTCCAATGTGCTAATGGTCGGTCTTGGGCCTGCCCCTCCTGGTGGGTGTGGGGGTAGTGGCACCTGGTATATATTGGCATGCTAACTGGCTTGGGGCAGTGTCGGAGGGATGATCTCACCGGCCTCTATCAAGTCTTATATTGTGTGTTTTAAAGGGAAACAACAATCAGTTGGGTGGCCCGGTCCCTGATGGAAGTTGCAATGGGTGTTGGGGTCATAATTTCTCAGAATTGGATTTGGTGGGGGTCATGGTTGGAGTGTTGTGACTAGACCCTTTTCAATTAACATAGGCAACAAGATATTTAGTGACTGCCCCAAGGGTGTGAAGATTCTCTATCAAAATGGGCTTTTCTCTGTTCTGGGGTCATTTGTGCCCCTTGGCTATTTCCAATTCTTTGCATCGGCTCACTTCTGGTCGGGGTTGGTTGGGTTGCCCTGAATTGGAATGGGGTTGTAATAACATGAGGTCGCATGTTGCCAACTGTTTGTACATCTGCCCCGGTTCTTCTTTCATTTCTCTAGTCGGCGAACCTCCAGACCCTATTATTTGTAGTTTTATTCAAATGCCCTTCTCTTATCTCATCCTCATAGTGATTGGCGTTCCTAATCAAATCAGCAAAACTTGATTACTACTGGTATACCAAAAAGTTTGAGATGACTGATAAAGTGTTTTTTGATATTATTTCAATCTGCTCATCGTCGGATATTCTATTTCTAACCTGAGATGCCAGTGCCCTCCATTGCCCAAGATAATCACTAAATGCTTCGTCAGGTTTCTGCTTTACTTGGGCTAGATCAGATTTTTGGGCTCAATGTCTATATTGTAGACATATTATTCTTGGAATAGATGGGTTAGGTCTTTCCATGTTTTGATCATAGAAGGTTCCAACGATGTGAACCATCTTAAAGCGGGGCCCGTAAGGCTTTTTTTGGAAGACCTTTATGAGTAAACGCTCATCTCCCCCATAATGGCACATATCCTCGTAGTAGGATTTGAGGTGTGCAATGGGGTTGCTTGTGCCATTATATTTGTCGAAGGTAGGCACTTTAGACTTTGGGGGTAAGGGAACTTCAGAGAATAGGCACAAATCAGAAAAGTCCATGGCGTGGATTTCGGTTCCACCCATTTTCATCAATTGTTTCTAGATGTTGTTCAGTTGTTCTTTCAGTTGCTCTGATTTCTTAGACGGTGGCGCCGGTCATTCAATTGTCGACCTCCTTTCACTTTGCGCTGCTAGCGGGTTGTTGATTGTGGTTGGTGGAGGATTGATGCTAGTGTGTGCCCCCATATAAGCCTCCTCATACTGTGGGTCTTCATAGAACTAGGGAAAGGTGAGACTTTCCTATTGGTATTGAGTGGTTTAGAGGGGTGCTGGTTGGGACTACTGCACATGGGGGAAGCTCGACGGAATGATAGGATGAGTGGAGGCTGGGTTTTGGATTGGGGCCTGATGAGGCCATTGTGCTTGGAGGGATACTTAAGGATGGCTTTGAGGTGCATGGGGATGGATGAATTGGGGTTGATGAAGGGCTGATGTCGGGTTCCCGCCTTGGGCCTGGTATGAGGGTTGTAGGTGAGTGAGGTATTGAGGGAATTGTGGAGGGTATGGGTATGAGGATCCAAGGTTTGGGCCTTGCTAGGCTTGGGTGAAGGGTAAGGAGCCTAGATGGGTTTGGGCCATGAGGTCTCAGGAGGTCTAGCCCATTGGGCTTTGGTGGGTCTGGGCCATTGGGCCTTGGTGGGTTTGGCCCATTGGGTCTTGGTACCTATTCCATGGGTCCCTTGGTATATGGGGGGCTTGAAGGGTATGGATGATGGGAGGTTGATGAGGGTCCTGGGGGAAAGAGGCATGGAGACTTGATAACATATGAGACGGGTTTAGAGCTGTGGGTTGGGTGAGGGAAGTTGTTTTGAGAGGCCTTCCAAGTTGTGTAGGCCTGGACCATCTCATCCATCATAGCCATTGGAGAGGGGGTGGATGGAGATGGTTCACTTGAGGGAATGTGGGGTGTGGATGAGGTGGATGTGTGGGAAAAATTAGGTGTGGCCTTGGTAAAATCGGGCATGACCTGGGTAAATGGAGGGATGTGTGGTGGATTAGAGAAAGTGGATGTGGTATGGGTAAATGCGGAAAAATTGGGTATAGGTTGGGAGGATGAGAAATGGGGCATGGTGGTAAAGGTGAGAAGTTGGGGCGGGTTTTGGGTGGATGTGGATGGAAGGTAGGATGGATTTGGAATGGACATGGAGGTGGAGATGGGTATTGTAGACGCCCCCATTTTGCCCTCTCGGAGTATATAAGTTTGTTCCGTCAACCTTTGACCTCGACTGTCACTCTTCGGAAAGGACTTACCTTCTCCGAGGGTTTTGAAACCCTAACATGGGAACCATATGCTGAAACAATAGTATATGGTTGAACACAGACTGAAACAATAGTTCTGTGGCTCAGGCCCCATGACCCTAACATGGGAACCATATGTTGAAACAATAGTATATGGTTGACACATGCTGAAATAATAGCTCTGTGGCTCAGGCCCCATGACTCTAATGTGGGACCATATACTAAAACAATAGTGTATGGCTGAACACAGACTGAAACAATAGCTCTGTGGCTCAGATCCCATAAAGGAGGGGACCATATGCTGAAACAATAGTATATGACCGGACACAAGCTGAAACAATAGCTCAGTGGCTCAGGACCGCACAACCTCAAGGCAGGAACTATATACTGAAACAATAGTATATAGCCAAAATGCAGGCTGAAATAATAGTCTTGCGCTTCAGACTTGACCCAGACCCGGGATGATCCCGAATTACACGCTCTAAATCATGCACATAATTCGATTGAATGCCACACCACCAACACTCAATCAGTCCTCGTCAGACCAAACTTTCCCTCCCTTTGAACGCCTTGAGACCCGATCGTGCACCCTAATAACCACGCGCAATTGGAATAAGCGTCTAATCACTGGCGCTCAATTGGTCTAGTTAAGATTTGGTCTCTAACTCCCTAGACCACCAAAATTCCATGATTAAACGTAGTTAGTATGGTGTTAATTAATCAGATTATGCGTATCAAACTGGGTGTGCAATTAGTCTAATCAGACTAGGATTGGGACACACCGGTTGAGCCAGTCAGCCGGTCACTTATTGAGTCGATCAAAGTGGTTAAGTGCCTGATACAGGGCGCGCAATTCAATTAAGCACCCGGATAGGGCTCGTAATTGAAGTTGACCAGCCAATTAAATGCACCCAACAGGGCACATAATTAGTAAAATACTTATAAATAGATTCCCTTACCTCGACCCAAAAGGGACACACAACGACTTTGAGTTTCGAGTTCCTCGCCTTCAAGCTTAGGATTTCGAGATTCCCCTCTGTGGACCCGACCTTAGGTATAAATTTTCCTCTAGTTTTTAATTTTCGGTTCTAGTTCTAGTTCTTAGTTCTTAGATCTTAGGTTTTAACTATTAGTTTTTAATTTTAAGTCTTCGGCCGTAACACCTATTTTTTCATCCGCAGTTTCAGTACCCGGTTCCAGTTCTTAGTTTTTGGACCCAGTTCTTAATCCGATTGTTTAATTCACTATTTTAAATCTTATTTTCACCTCGAAACTTCAAATTTCAGTCCTATCATTAATCTCTGGTTTTAGTTCTTAGTTTCTAGAACCAGTCCTTAATCATACGGTTTGATTTCCTGATTTCGGTCCCAATTTCAGCCTTTAAATTTTAGATTTCAGACTTAATTTACCAATTTCTTATAGTTCTAGATTTTAAAAATCCTAATTTATAGTTTAGCTCTTAATTTCTAGCCCCAAAATTTAATCCATAATTATAATTCAAAAATTATTGACTTTTCAATCCAAAAATATCGTCCTATAATTTAAACTCAAATTACTTTAATCTCAGGCACCCGATTTGTCCAAGGGAGCTTACGGAAGGTACTCAGGAACAAAACCAATCCTCCTTAGCATAGCGGGCCAAAACCCCTTTTTTAGATTTTCAATAAAATTAGTAGATTTTTTTAATTAATTAGAGTTTTAATAAAATTAGTATATTTACTTTAATTAGAGTTTCAATAGAATTAGTATGTTCCTAATTAGTTTCCATAGAATTGACACATTTGCACTCCTTGTAGTATTAGGAGACTTAATTAGATTTCTAACATGCTCAAAATACTTAGTTAATTAGACACGTAATAGAATTAGGAGACTTAACTAATTAGACCTCTAATAGGATCAAAATACTTAGTTAATTAGACACCTAATAGAATTACGAGACTTAATTAATTAGACTTCTAATAGAATTAGAACACTTAAAATAATTAGATTCTGATAGAAGTAAGACATTAGAAATAATTAGACTTCTAATAAAATTAGGAGAGTTAACCAAACTAAAAGTAAAAGACCAAAAACTAGATAAAGTTAGGATAACACCAAGAATTCTACGCATAACCAGATTCCCAGTAGAATCAGGAGACCTAAACTCATTAGAACCAAAGCAACAAAAGGAGAACAGATTATTTAGACACTTGAGCGACCCAGTGCTGCTGACGTTGGCCGGCCGACGATTCTGTAAAGAAGGAACCCACACCCCTTCACAAGCTTGATCAATGACGTGTTGTAGCGTCAATAAGTATTTGTAGATAGCGATCGCAATGAACCAGGTATTTTCGTCCTGAATTTACCTCTTTAATTTTAGCACTTATTATTTTCTGATTCACCACTCCACCACCCATCGCCAGAGTCCACTTGGGACCGAATTGGGTCACTCTTTTCGAGGACTGAAAGGAACCTAGAAAAAGCGCGTACCAACAGACTTGGTTTGGGAAAATGACGGGATATGAGGTGTCAGATTTTGGGTGTTTTGAGCGACGGTGGATGGGAAAATGGGTGCATCGAAGGGCCCGATGACGGTAAATGGGGATTGGGTGAGGGGGATGGAAGTGAAGAGTTCTTCTGCATGGGAATGGATCGGGGAATGCGACGGGGATGAATCAGGATCGGCGTATGCTAGATCCACTACCCACGACATGGCTTGATAGCGGGTTGGGTACGGGTGCCTCAATGGGGCCCGTAAAGTTTTCTCCTTCTCCCTCTGCCGGATGATGGGGGGTAAGGCGATGCCGTTGTGCCGGCACCACAAGTTTTTTTTTTGGGATAAAACAAGTGAACCTTTAGTACAAGTTCTGGAGCCTTGGAGTTCCCTTTTCGGGTGGTATTTGTACCTTAAATAACTCCCGCGGTAGGATCTCAACGTGCTTTGAAAGAGTAAAAGGGAAACCCTTTGATCTATTGAAGGCACGAGAATCAACGCAAACAACTCGATCCCCCAGAGTGAGTCAATAAGAAGTTACCCTCATTTGATCGGCGGGGGTGTATTGGGTGTCAAAGAGTGCGAGATATACCAAAGGTGCTAAACCACTAAGCAGGGGACTCGGGCAGGTGATAAAGGCCTCAAATTCGGGCTGCCTAGCCTAGAACAGGCTTGGCGTATGTATTATATGCGTCAGGCTAAATTCTAGAGAAGATGGCTTGGCATGTGTATTATACATGCTAGGCTAATTCTAGGAAAATTAAGTTTGACATGTATTTTACACATGCTAGGTATAAACAGAGTATATAATTATATAAGCAGCAGAACAGAAAGCCCAAATTCAGTCTCTTTTTCTAGTTTTTCTAGAAGCAATGCTTCTGGGGATAGTTTTATGTTGTAGTGGGTCCCTCCTCACCGAGCCTAGGGATACAGGGTTGACTCGGGTCAACTAACACACTCCCCCGGGGTTTTAAGCTTCGTAACAAGATCAGTTACCCACCCTATATACCATCGGCGCAAGCGCCTTCTCATATACTGGATGGGGTGGTACTTTTTCGGATCATCACCACCCGGGGCTGTCGCCGTACTAAGAATCGGGTATTTATATCTTTGCCTAAAATTCTCAACCCTTGATAAAATCTACCCTCGACAAAAAAATTCACTTAAGTCCCCATCTTGATTCAATTTTAATTTCAGATTTTAAGAGAGTTTCCTTAATGTCCAAAAATGGGTAGTGATGGTCCCGTGCCGCCTCTACGGGTCGGCGTCCACTAGTAGGATATGATTATAATAAATTAAATGCTCACATAGGCCCGCCAAATGACTAAGGCGTGTAAATGCACAAGTAAGTCCGCCAATTGGCTAAGACATGTAAATGATGGAAAATAAAGGAATTATAAAGACCATGCTCAAGTAGGCCCGCCAATCGACTAAGGCACGTAAATGATGGAAAAGTAGGGGTAAGTAAAAATAGACCATATTATAGGGGTGAGAAAAATCAACGGAATCGTAGGGGTGAGTGAAAATAAGAAGAAACATAAGCAAATGTTAGTGAAAATGACAAAAGGGCCAAACTTTAAGGGGAAGCTCTACTAGCTACTCCCCAGCAGAGTCACCATCTGTGCAACCGTGGGCTCTCGTGAGTCTGTCACAACGATGGGCTCATTTAATAAAAAAATAGAGTCACCACCTAGAGCTTTTGGTGTCTCGGAAAACTTCAAATCAATATTAAAAGCACCGAAGTGCCAAATATGACTCTGATTCACCAGTCTAACGCTAAAGGCTCTTGGGTAGGGGCATCGATTATCGATTGGGATGGTGTTAGGCACCCGATCAACCCCCTCGGAAGTAGTCTCTACTTATGGCCTAAATGAATATGAAATAAAGCACTTCCTCTTGCTCGAAGGCACTATGATCCTATCAAGCTCTCCGCAAACACCGAAAATTCGGCAGCGTAAAAACTTGAATCCTTGGATAAAGGAAAGGCAAGGAAAGTAGAGGAGTAGAGGGGAGAGCCAGAGCTCTCAGGCCCTTGTAGCACACTTGTGGACCTTCGCGTAGGTGCACTTGCTAAGATTCTGATGGCTTGGATGATGGAAGAGTGAGTTCTAACCTCTAAAGCTTGCTAGCTAAGGGGTAGGAGAGGAGGGCTAGGGGGTAGCTCTCACCTAGATGGAAGATAGGGTTTCTAAGGTGGTTTAGGATTCTGGAGTTTGAATGAGTATTTGGTGCACCAAAGGGGAGGAGGGGATTTCTTAATCTCTCTCTCTGGAGAAAATTTCAAGCCATATGCAAGGGAGGGTGATTCTCTATTTATAGAAAAAGAGAGGGTTAAGGGGTACTTAAATGATAATGGGATTAGCAATTAGGAAATCCTAATATCTAAGGATTCCTAGGTTTTTAAGGTTATTGATATGTGAGAGGATAGGTTCAATGGTAGATGATAGGGTGAGGTTTAAAATGACTAGAGAGTTGAAAATAGGGTAAACAGGGGTGCAACAGTCCTAATGAAACCCACCCTAAACATTGAGATGGTCAGCAAGTCAAACCCCAATAGTGAAATTCGGGTAAAAACCAAAGGTTACTGTAGCAAAGCTTGGTGTGTGTATTACACACGCCAAGCATAACTACAGTGTCCTGGAAGTCTAGAGCCCGCTAGGGGCCCACCTGTATTTGGCGTGTGTGGTACACACGCCAAGCCATTTCTAGGAAAAAAGGCTTGGCGTGTATAATACACACCCCAAGCATGCCCCAGCCAGGTGTAGTTTTCGAACATTCTTCGGATTGTCGTAACTTTTGAAGCATAGCTCGGATTGAGGTGATTCTTGGGTTGTTGGAAAGCTAAGAACCTCTACTTTTCAATGGTATAAGATTTAGTCTTAGTAGAGGTTCCTACCAGCCTCAGTACATCTCTCTATGACCATGGCCCGGGAGGGTTAACTAAGGATTCAGAGAGGTTTCTATGGGTTGGGGGTAATTCCTAAGGGTTTGGGAAGGGTCCTAAGGGTGTGGGAGGTGCTATCGGAAGCTTGGGGGTGCACCTCTGTCGAAGTATATCTCGATTGAGCCTTGGCCTAAATTTGGGTGTCTACAACTGCACTTAAGAAGTTGAATATTGGATATTGACTGCTTGACTGGACACTGTATACTGCATACTGGACCGGAAAGGTGGGTTTTTCCATACATACTGCATACATTGATTGGACCGATACGGTGAGTTATCCGTACACACTGTACACTATATTTATATTGGATCGGTACGATAGGTTTTTCTTTACATACTGCATACTACATAAACTGACTGGATACTGATTGAATGACTGTAAACTGACTGGACCGGTACGACGGGTTATCCGTACATACTGCATACTATACACATTGACTGGAGACTGACTGAACCACTGCAACTGGAAATTTAAAATGTTGTAAGATGAAAACTAGAAATTGGAACACTATAAGATGTGAACTGGAAATCTGAAAACTGTGAGATGTGATTGGGAATGTGAATGCTGTTAGATGTGATCTGGAAATATGGATACTGTGAGATGTGAACACTGTGAGATGTGAATTGAAAAAGATTAGAACACTGTGTGATGTGAACTAAAAGATATGCGAACATTGTAAGACGTGAATAAGGGAAACTGACATACTGTGTGATGTGAGTAGTGGAATTTAAGTTGAATATCTAATCTTCTTCTATTTTTGTTTTAAATTAAATATCCACTTGTTTCGTATTTGTTTTGATTCTTGAATATCTGCTCTGTTCCATTTTTGCTTGTGTCATTAAATCTATGTGATTATATGATGAGATGTCGATTGAATTTGAGATTCTTCTACTGAGCTTAGATGTAGCTCACCCTTTGACTATATGTCACAGGTATAAATTGTGATCCGGACCTGGAGAAGAGGATCTTCAGCTTGTGGATTTATGCTATAGTCAGGGGTCGCAGATTTAGTGTATTGTGGATTTTGGTAAGTTGTGTCTTGGTATATTTCCTATTATTATATACTTATTGTACGCCACTGTTGGTGATGGTTGGTCATCACTGGTATTGATTGATTATTGTTCATATTGGATATTAGAACTGGAGATTTAAATTATGCCATATGTTTTATCTGCTTTGATTTTCGCATGTGTGTGGATGTACCAAGTATTCTGTGTTTGGATCGTGATCTACGATCCGACGGTCCAGGTTTTCTCCAAAAAAAGAGAAATATCTCGAGAAATTCAGGTTGGGAAAATCTGAGCAGTCACAGTTGGTATCAGAGCTATGGCAGCAGATTTTAGCGGGACATAGGAGACCCAACTGTGACTATCACAGTTGGTATCAGAATTTCGGCGTTAGGCCTTATTGGGACTCAAACGCTATGGCATAAGATTTTGTCAGAACTTAGGAGGAATTCACTATCCATATTCTGAAATCTCTGAATGATTTTAGATTTTGTTAGAACTTAGGATTATTTTATCAGGATGTAAGAACCTTAACTAAGCATTCTTTGGATCTTCACGACCACTTCCGATTAAGTCTTTGTTTGATCGTGACAGATCAGCATGGCTCCACGTGTAAGAGGTAGAGGTAGACCGAGAATGGTCCGCATGACGGATGTCCTTGAAGGCGAGGGCACATCATGTGGCATCGGAATCACCACTATTCCATTAGGAAGAGAGAGTGAAATAGATGAAAGAGAAGAAAGAATGGCACGGGCCATAGAAGTTGTGGCCAATGCAATGGCCCAACAGATGGAGTTGTTGGCCGCGACTAATGCTAATAATCATCAGCAGCCATCTCCACCTCCGACTCCACCTGTGCAATTAGTATTTGTTGAGTTTAGGAGATTGAGGCCTCCCAGTTTCTACGGTCAGATGGATCCATTAGAAGCAAGGAAATGGCTGAACCAGGTTGAGAAGCTTTTGCAGAGACTACCATGAATCAATGAGGAGAAAGTGAGCTGGGCTTCCTTCCAGCTAGAGGGAGATGCCGATCCTTGGTGGAAATCGGTATTGAAGATGAGATAACAGCAAAACCTAGATGGGTTATGGACATGGAATGAGTTTGTTGAAATCTTCAATAAAGAGTCTTTTCCAAGACAAGTCAGGAACCAGATGGCAGCAAGGTTTTTGACTTCAGAACAAGGAGGGATGACCGTATGGGAATATGGTACGAAATTTACGAGATTATCAAGAATTGCTCCTGAATACCTAGCCACGGAATTGATGAAGGCCAACAAGTTGAAAGCGGCTTAAGGCCGGACATACGCGAGAGAATTTCAGTATTAGAGTTGGAAACATATGGAGCTGTGATGGGTAAGGCCTTGATTGTCGAGAGAGATATAAAAGACATGTACATGAGACAGGAGCATCAAAGTAAAAGTGTAGCAGGTCAAGGGAAGTCAAGTACTTATGAGCAGGTAGACACGAGGCTGAAATTTTTGATGCCAACACCACCTAAATCTGCTTAGACTACCTACTCGAGACTACCCGTGACTGCGACTGGAACATCAAGGGTGCAACAACCCGCATGCACCACTTCATCCACAGTAGTTGAGACATGTACACGCTGTGGCAGGCGACATAAGACGCAGGAGTGTTGGTGGTCTACTGGCGCTTGCCTTCGATGTGGCCAGATGGGACATCAGATTAAAGACTGTCTCGAGAAGGGAAAGGAGAGAACAACTTCAGCTTTTATTCCGAGGCCATAGGTTTACTTTGGCAGTTAAGGGTTTTAAAATTTCTTTTGTGAACATTGCATCTTAGATTAAGGATCAGGAATTGTGGTTCATGGATAAACTTTGTAGTAGTGGGTGTGCATTACGGATTTATCATGTATTGATAACTTAAACTTTTGATGATTAATAGTGTGAACTTTTCATGATGACCGACTTAACTCTTGTGGATGTTTTTATAAACATTGTGGATGTGTTTTTCGATGGTTTAGATTTCCTTATAATAACGGTTTAAATGTTAGGACGAACTTTAGCAGAACTTTGGTGACAGACAATTACTAAGATACACACAAAAGTAACAGGATAAATTTTCAAGGCAGAAAATTCCTTAAGTGAGGGAAAATGTAATGACCCGATCGTCGTTGATGTTGGATCATTGACCCTTGAAGAGAATGTGACCACTTTTGTTTGGACCTACAAAGTGTCCGTACCTCTTTGAATGAAGGTAAATTTTCTAGGACGAAAATTCCCAAGGAGGGAAGAATGTAAAGTCCCAAAATTTTTGACTTTCGAGCCATTCGACTCGGGATGCTACCCAACCGAACACACAGTCCAAGACAATAAATTTGATTTGATTAGTAAAGAAAGAATGAAAACTTTAGGTGAAATGACCGTTAGATTGGATGATGTGCCCTAAGGTATGGTGTATAAGTGTAACACCTAAACTTAGACTTTAAGTATAAAAGCAAAGCTGAGAGGAGAAATTTCATTTCTTGCCTTGTGGCTTGTGGCCTAGCTTGTGAAGAAGAGAGAAAAGAGGAATAGAACCCTCGTGTGTGTGTGGAATCGAAAGTAAGATGATCGATTTGCGAAACCTTTGATGCGCAAAAAAGGAAGAGAGAAGGAGATTTAAAGACCTAGGACTCCATTGGGCAAGATCTGATTTCTAAGATAAGAATTTATGATTTGAATCATGTGTAGTTATGAGTGGTAGTTAGAAAATTGATGCCCTAAAGGATTTGCAATAAATGTGTGAGTGTGTGGTGAGATTTGAGTAATAAATGACCAAAAACGGTTAGCAATAAATGTGATGGGTTTTGGGTTTTGAGAGAAACGAAGCGTGAGAAGAAAAACTCGAAGAGCTGAGAATCTGACAAAACCAATTGTGTGACGACCCGACCTTTCTAATCCCTCAGGTATAGGAACGATTGGTTCGCTATCCTATCGGTTGAACGATAAGCCGGACAAACAGAGCACACATCATTGTAAAGCACAAATAATATCTAATATTAAAATAAATGCGGAAGCGAAAAACAAATAAAAGAACCACCGATGATGGCTGACCATCACCGAAATATGGTTCAAACAGTAATCAAAAGTCAAGTATGAAACTATAAAATCCAACTAAAAGACCCACAACTCCAAGTCCAAACTCTCACCAAAAGTAAAAATAAACTAGATCCTAGGCCGAAAAATACTCCTCAGGAGGAACCTCAGGCTCTTCCTTGAGTACGTAATCAGGATTAGTTTCGCAGTCCCAAACAGCCATATCAGTGCCTGGACCCGTGACGTATAGTCAGAGTGAGCTAATCAATAAAGCTCAGTAGAAATATATCATTAACGACATTATATTTTAACTAACATAGGTTTCAAAACAAGTATCAGAATATTATATGTCAAAAATTAGAAATGCAGGTAAAAATAGAATTTAAGTGCAGAAATTATATGCAAGATCAGTTTCTAAATATGTGAAAGCATATTCAAGAACAAATGTAAGGTTTCAGTGTCTTATTATTTCTAACTTCTATATGCAAAGTTCAGT
Source organism: Chloranthus sessilifolius (assembly GCA_021018995.1). Classification (NCBI taxonomy): domain Eukaryota; kingdom Viridiplantae; phylum Streptophyta; class Magnoliopsida; order Chloranthales; family Chloranthaceae; genus Chloranthus; species Chloranthus sessilifolius. The sequence continues at coordinate 89,817,542 of CM037593.1, forward strand.
AATTCATGACTTAATCCTCAACTTAAAATACCTCCCGAGTAAACTATATCTCGAGAGCAAGAATATAGCCGATAGGAACCCCTACCTGCCATCGTCATTCATGAACCCTTTTTCAGGATGCAATAAGCCCCTGCGTCATGAGGGAAACTTGTGCCAGAAATTTGTTCAGGAGTTTTTTGAGGAGTCGTTTAGGTCAATCATAAAACAGATGCAGATACTAATATAAATCCGATGGAAATTTCTTATGTATAGTTCAGATTCTTGATTTTAGATTTTTAGCCTTTTAAAGCTTAAGCAGATTCAGGTTTCAGGGTTCAGGTAGATTCAAAATTTTAATTTTTCATCTAAAATTTCAGTTTACAGATGTGATTTTAATGGCATATGCAAGTTCAAAGATTCTAATTCAAAATATCCATGCTAGTTAAAATAAAATACTATAAAGATGAGATTCTCCTACCAAAACTTGGAGTTGTGCGAAGCCAAGTAAAATCCTATTGATGGCCTCTCGCCCTTAATCTACATCACAAATATATGATGATGCAGCAAGGTTAACTCTAATCACTAATAATTTAGACCTATTTAAGTGTTTCCTCAAAATCGAGTCAAAACGGGCAAGTTTGTGCCAACATAGAATTTGATGTAACCTTTGGCTACTTTTTTGTCCTTCAAAATGATTGATTTACGAGTTTATCAAAACACAAAAGTTGTAGAGTTTGTCGTTCTCTTTTCAATGCAAAAAGAATCATATTAATAAGAGTTTAGAATAAAATGTTATGGCTAAAATACCAAGATAGTATTGAAAAGAAAATGAAAACGAAGACAATTTGACATTACCTTCCCCTAATATGTTGATCTCCAAAACGATTGATTCACAAGTTAGTCAAAACACAAAAGTTATAAATCTTGATGTTATATTTCCAACAAAAAAGAATCATGTTAATCAGAGTTTGGAGTAAAACATTACGGATAAAACACCAAGATAGTATTAGAAAGAAAACGAAAATAAAGACAAAAACCAAGTTCTGTCATCGCTCGAGCGATGCGATTTTTCGCTTCGTTTTCACTTGAATCGAATCCCACACATTCCCAGAATAAAACCCAAGTTTAATATATTGATTCTAAACCTTAAACTTAATAAAAATCATACCTTTAATCAAGGATTCTACGCTTTGAAACGAGTCACGCAAATGGAGTTTTGGAACGAAATCGACGGATTTCCTCTACAATTCGCGCCGCGATCGCTCCTACGTGTTCACTAGGATCACTTCTATTTATTCCCAATGATCTCAACCTCTTCCAATCATCGAAAATAAATCCAAGGGTCAATATTGCCTTAGTTTTATGGATTTCAAACGAAAAAGGTTTTAGAAAAAAGGTTTCACAAAATAGATCGCACAATCGGTGGCACGATAAAGGCGAAGTTTTGTAATGATCAAACGACTCAAAACGCAGCTAGGTTTTTTGGCGTATGGCTCTCGTCTCCTCTTTCTCTCTAAGTAAATAAATTTTAGAAGGCTTTAACCTAAAGCATACGGGAATACCATTCCTCTTATAAAATGGTTGCTCAATATGTTAAGCACACACACACCTTAGTGTGTTAAACTTCTAATTCTAAGAACTTAGATCCGGTGTTGAGCGGCCACAGTGAGGTCGGTACACGACTTTTGCACGAGGGTCCAAATGGCTCAAAAATTAGATTCTATCCGCACAATCACATCTAGATAAAAATCCAAACAAATGGCAACGTCGATTGCTGAACCGAATATGTACACAGGGTCAGTCTGATTTGAGTCCAAAAATATGGGTCTTTATAGATTGATCGAAATGAGAATTGATCGATCATTTTTATTAGGAAAGAGTTATATAAAATAGAATAGAGAAGTGTGATTTCTGAAGGAAATCAATCGATCGAATGGAAATCTGATTGATCGAATTGTGTCTCGAGAGGATCTGGGTCCAAGTCAACAGGTTCTCGAGTGGTTCAGTGTGGTTCGAGTGGATTCTGTGCAAAACTCGGCAGGTTCACTTGGAAACTCGATAGGTTGCCTGTAGGACTCGACAGGTTGAAAATGTGAAGAAGGATTGGTTTCTGAGTAAACCGGTCGGTCGATTTTGGAATCAATGGATTGATTTAGAAATTGATCGATCAATTTGTGAACCGATCGATTGAATGTGGGACTGGTTATACAAACAGAGATAAGTGTGGTTTTTGAAGGAAACCGACCAATCAAAATATATTTCAATCGATCGATTTTGGGAACTGATCGATCGGATTGAGATTCAATCGATCAATTTGGTAAGATTTTGACATTTGTCTATTTTGAGGAAAAAGGACCTTGTGACTAACTTTTCTTCATCACTTTTGACATGTGAGATGTAAATTTGATGTGTTCTAGGTTATGATCAGGAGGACGTGATATGAAGGTCACCTTGAAAGAAGCGATCTTCATTTTGGCTTCAAGTTGAGGTAGGGGAAACTCACTACCAATTACATTTTTGACTGTGATTCATAGATATCGTGATGTGGCTTGTCTTGTTTTCGATTCATAGACTCTCGTGATATAAATTGTGTGTTAGAATTTGTGAGTTAAGTTTGGAGCTTTGAATTCTTTGAAAATTATAGAACATTTGAACTTGAAGGAAGGATTTGGGATTTTAGCATGAATTGACATTTGAGATTTACTTATTTGAATTGAATCATCCTTTCATATGAAATTCGTCGGAGGGACTCCCTGAGTGAGCCCCACAGCTTCACCACCCGAGATAGGTGGATCCTCTCCACCCTCTCAAAACAATGGACCCATATCTCCACATCGAAGAAGGGCTGACCAGACTGGATCACTGGCACACCTGCATCCTCCTCGACCGTGTACGACCTCCAAATCACCTAACCAAATAAACAAGTCAACCCATCAATGAAGACTTAGAACCTAAAAACCTGAAACAAAATGAAACAAAATGTACATATGATGATATATATACCTACCCCGCATGCATATCCTTGAAAAGACCTCACAAGATCTAAAGACCAGCGACAACCCCTCAACGCCTCCCTCCACACGCGCATCCGCAGGAACGTGAAAGTCACCTTCGACGGAACTCCCAGATGAAGAAAGGCAAAATGATCATACGCCCAGAACTAAAAAAACACAAAAGAGAAATGCTAAACGGCTATTAAACGACCAAGAAACTAAAAATGTCATGACATTGATTAACTAAAAGTCACCTGGAGGAAGGGAAGAAAACCTCCAATCGTCGCGACGCCTCGTCCTCGATGATAAAGCTACTCATAGAGATGCGCCAATGCGACCGCACCTCATGCGTAATTAGGGACCTGATCCAAGTCCCTGAGAACTATCAGAAACAACCCGATGACGCATCCCCGAGTCGAAGAAGAAAAAAGTACTGCACCAAGAAAGTGCATCAAGAATGCTCGGAGCACTTTATCTGTAGCCAACCCCGGCTCAACCACGGGCTCCTCCCGACCCTCCAACACCATGCACCGCGCCTCATGAGACACCCTCGCCTCCGAATGACGTCTCATAGGGACAAAACTGCTAGCGAACGTATCGAAGAACCAGGTGACTCTAACTACAGCCGACCTCATCCACTCGATCTATACGGTACACCCAGAATCTCCTCACACACCTCTAAATAATTTCCCGCCATCCGCCCCGTGATCGGCTCGCCATCAAAACGAAGACCGGTGATGCGAACCCAGTCCTCTGGAGTCAGTAATATCATGCCTATTAGAAAGAGAAGTGCCTAATGCGCCTCCCTCCACCTCTCTAGAATTGCCGCAATCAGGCCACGATCGACCTGAAAGGGTTCTAGCTCCAGGATCAGCCCGAAGCCAAAAGATAGCAACCACCCTTGTTGGAACTCCGGCAATGTGCGATACCAAGTATGGGACCCGGTCCACTCCGAGCTGATAGCCAGCTGCGGGGGCTCCTATTAAACAAAATACAAGCAGAAGAAAATAAGACTAACACACATACCTATGAAGAAAGATGAGCACATATTTAAAGCTAAAAGCAAATGAAATATGATCCGAAAACATAATGATAACTCATAACAAATACACAAAATATGATAAGAGCAACTGAATAGAAACATGACCTACTTTTAGATGCCATCATGATGCATGAGTGAGCACACGATCAATAACCAATGCAAGTTCGACATAAATTAAAAGGGTTTCCAGATCCTAACAAGCCTATGTCATAACCTAAATGCCTAAGATAAGTGGAAAAACTTTTGCTCAAGGGTACCTATCCGGCCTCGAGCAAAGAAATCCTCCAGTGGGAAGTGTCTGCGATCCCGATGCTCCTCACCCTGGTGCTCCTCAGCCCCCTCATCTCTAGCTCTATCACCCTCCTCCTCAACTATACCCTGCTCAATCTCGAGTACCTCCTCCCTGACCTCCATCTGGTCGACCTCTGGTAACTCCTCTCCAACTATCTCCCCGACCTCCTCCCCAACCACAGCATCAGTCCGAGCCTCGAACATCTCACCTGCCTCCCCCATCATCATCCTCTCCAACTCAAACATAGTAAGATCGCACCCATCAATACCCTCACCCTCCATCCTAGAACGAAGAACTCAAAAACTAGAAAGAACGAAAGAAACAGCACCTGAAACGGACGATCGGATCACGAGATATCACGAAAACACGAAAAATAGAGCACTAGGAAACTAAGAAACTGGAGAATCGAAGACCAAAGCGGATAGCACGGGAAGACTGAGACATTTTTGAACTATTTATAAGACTTGGCTAGATTGTGTGCCTGAATGTACGCGCTCGATCGAATCACACACCATGGTCCATGCGCTTAATTTGGATCAAGCGCCCATCCTCGAGCGCTTAATCCAAATTTACCTAAATAAAAGTCGAAGCAAGCTATCAAGATAAACTAAACCAAAATTTACCTAAATAAAAATTATCACAAATGAAAGAAACATAATTACTTCATAAATGAATAAAATCATTACAAAACACATTGAGGGCATACCCTCTAAATATACAACTTAAAAGCGGATAACGTGGGAAGAATGGGACGTTTTTGAACTATTTATAAGACCTAGCTGGATCACACACCTAAACGCATGCGCTCAACCGAATCACGCACCATGGTCCCTGTGCTTAATTCGGATGAAGTGCCCATCCTCGAGCACCTAAACGGATTGTCGCCCGCTCAACCCAACCCGACCACCTGGTTGCGCATCGTTCATTAGGCGCGTAATCACATCAAGCGCCCAAATCCGAGCACGCGAATGTCAACATCGCTGCAACAGTGACCAGCCACTGCCTTAATCCTACGCCCCATACCATGCATGAAGGTCGATTAAACGACCGGCCGCTGGCGCTTAATGACCTTCCGACCCTTCGAAATGCGTCCTCCCATGCTGGCAAGCAATTAGCTTATGCGCCCATAGTAATGCGCGTAATCTCCCAGAAATACAAAATACATGCCCAGAACAACAATGCCACAAGACAAAATTAGGAGACTTCCAACACTAATTATCGACCTAAACTACTCCCTTGCTAAGACCAATCTAAAAACATTTCTGATGAAAAATATATACCTCGTGCCAAAAAATTAAAAAAATGCCCCCAACATCACTTACACACTTCAACTAAGACCGAACTAAACTAAAAAAAATGATGAAAAAAAATGTCCCCCATCACTTACGCACTTGATCTTAGACTAAACTAAACTAAAAAAAAAGCTCCCAACACCTCGTATCAAAATAAATAAATAAGAGCGGACCAAATTTAATTAAATAAGCATCACGCTCAAAAAAAGTCGAAGCAAGCTATCAAGATAAACCAAACCAAAATTTACCTAAATAAAAATTATCACAAATGAAAGAAACATAATTACTTCATAAATGAATAAAATAATTATAAAATACACCGAGGGCATACCCTCTGAATATACAACTTAAAGCAAGAAACTTAAAATCTACACGTTCAGGCAATGCACGAATCCGGATTTACTCAGGAAACTAGAAGTCTCGGAGAAGCCCGGAGGAGGAACGCACCCTGAACGAATTCTAATGATGACAGCCTCTTCCCCTTGCCCCGAGCTGGTAGAGAAGAAAGAGTGGCTCACGAAAAGCCACCCAGGATCTTTAGGATCCACGGTTGGGAGCTCGCCTTGGAAACCCTAAAAAGGAGGAGCAACTAAAGTTGAATCCGCAGAACCTACCGAGGAAAAATAAGCATCGGTCATGAGAACTCTGACCATGCCTTATCCTTGGGTTTTCTTTCTACCACCTTCTTCTCCTCCACCTCTTCCCTTAGCATGGTAGCAATTCAACTGCTACCTTGCATTCCCAATCCCGTTCATTCTCAATAATCCGCTTAATAATCACAATTCTCCGGGTTCAGTACCTGGGATACAAAAGAGAGGAAGAAAAGACACTGATAAACTTGAAATGCCTAAAATCACAAAAAAAGAATACCTCAAAATTTCTAATTCTAAACCTAAAATAAGATTTAAAACAACAAGAGCCCAAAGCTTTTAGCTCACACATTTATAAACTATACCTCCTAAATTACCAAATGGCAAGTTTCACACCTTTAAACCCGTTCAATCTAATTAAATCAAAACCAAACACATACCCCCTTTGAAAGACCACAATTCATGACAACCTGGATAAACCAATAATCACTTAACACTTACCCCTTTCAAGGAAACACAAATCCAAAGCAAAGTAAACAAACCAATAAAATTGCAACACCCTAACAACCATCCGGAACCTTTGAAAATTCATACCCTTTTAAGCCTCATGGTGAATCAAACAAAAGACCAAAACTCAAGTTGAATCAAACCTAAGGCCAAAAAAAAGTACCTTAAACTTTAAACAAAAAAAAACTCTCTAAAGTGAGACCCTAACTTGTTTGGGACCAGAAAAATGCCCCCAACAAACCAAATAGAACCAAGTAAACTCTCTAAACAAAACCCGACAAAGCAAATTAACCTCGGGATAAGCCCTGAATAAATTCGGAATGAATTCTAAAACTCTAAACTAAATTAAAACTAAGTCAAACAAATCAAATATGCATTACTAATCCATTAAACAAGTTAAACTAAGCACAATAGAAAAAAAAAAAAAACATCATCTCTTTATTTAAAATCAAAAATTCTTTACAAGTATCATCGAAAGCATATCGCCTGAACTTACAACCTAAAACGAAAACCTAGAACCTAACTTATAACCCAAAATGAAAAACTAGAAACCCAAAATCAACATAAAGCGTGGAGCAGCGCCCAACTTGGAGTGTCCAATTGGAGGCTTCAGGAAGGACTGGTTGGGAAACACATCCCTCCACTTTTTCCTCCTCTTCTGCCATCTTCATCTCCTCCACCGCTGCCTCCTTAACACAACCTTTACTGCTCCCTAAAAGGGATCCATGTGAAGACTAGCGCCCTCATTTCCAATACCGCTCATTCCCATAATAGTGACGCTCTCGAGCATCACCTTAGGATGAAGATCACGCGAAATAACGAACATAGAAACAAATGACATCTCAATCGGACGGTTAGATTATCAGATATCGCTAACACATGAATTTTAGAACCTAAGAGATTCAAAAAAAGTAAAATCGAGACTAAACCAGAGAATTAAACCAAATGAAGGCTCCCTCGCTTAAATAGAGTACAAACCTAATCACGCGGTAAGACACTCGCACTTAACTTGATCACGCACGTCGCATACATCTCACAATTCAAAACACGCGCTCTGACCAGAATGCACAATGAAACTATCGCCCGCGCCAATGACGCAACGCTCCGATCATGCACTCGTTATAGGCTGTGCAAACCTATTAAGCGACTCCCATGAGCTGCGCAGTACGAAAGGTCGCCCGCACAGTGACCTAGTAACTCCTCAATCACGCACCATGATGAACACGCGTAATACAATCACACACACACTAAGACACGCGGAAATAGCCCTTTGAACCTGTGATCGCACGTTGTGAAATAGGTGCGCAATCATAATAAGCGGCATGTTCCAAGCGTGCAATACCCAAACTAGTGGACCCTCACACCTTTTCACCCCATCTTGACCAAAACTCTCCTGTCCCATCGCGTGACTTCACACGTTAAAAAAAAAAAGAATGACACAGCCACTTACTCTTCTCCCATCATGCAGCCCTATGGGGAGCATCGACTGCCCCCTAATCCTATCACAGCAAGACATACATCCCTTACTGTAACACCCTCACGAGCCCACCAGAGAGGGAGAACCCCATCGCATAACCCCTTCATGCATGTCCTATCATGATAAGGCACACACATGATACCGCCTCAATATCCAGTCCCATCATAATAAATTAGCCATGCCTCCATATCCCGTCACTAAAAGCCAAAAGCAAATATCCCGAAGACACGGGCACACCACCCAAAGACGAAGCCAATCTCTTCACAACTACAACGTGATTTTCTTACACAACCCAAGATTTGCCAAAGAAAGAAACAAGACACACCTATCACGCAAGTATCCTACCAGCATCCCATCGCTAGTTACGTTTAGCCAATATTACATCACAAACATCGCTACCCAAAAAGCTTAGACAACACTTGCCACACCGTATGATAAAAAGGGAGAAAGCTCGATAATGTCCCTTCGCTAAAGCAAGGAGCTCTCTCTCTCCCGAATTGATCCCCACAGTCCTGCCAGGACTCATCCAGCACACAACCAAAGAAAGAAAATTTTCTCAAGTCACATCGCGACATCACTTCTCCAAGACATTACATCACATGAGCAACCGCCAAGCTCTGCCGTAGTGGACCTGAAGAAAAGAAAAGAAATCTCCAAAGTCCCCTCGCGACACTACACCATTACCAGACCGCACAAGCTACGCACAATCTAGGTAAGTATCACCCCTAGGTAAGTACTACCCACTTTTCAATTACTCGATATTGCTTAAAATATAGTTAGTTATGATTAAATCAAAATGTTTTCCAAAACCCATCTCTCTCAACTCATGAATCACTATAGTCCTCCTATAAGAGACAATCATCAGTATTTGCCGAGAAGGTTAGATGGAGTATCCGACATGTCAAGTGTCGTCTTGACAACCACATAAACAGTCGGGTCCACAAATCTCATACCGATGAATCTGCTCAACGACGTCTCAGAAGTCACGTTTTTCGAAGATTTACCACCAAATTGATCTTAAGTTAAAAATCCCAAAATTTCAAAACCCCTTACTTATTTCCAAAAGAAAAAAAAATCTTTTACTCCTAAACTCTAAAAATCTCTTACTCTTAAAACCAAAAATCTTATTCCAAAACCAAAAATCTTTTACTCTTAAAACCAAAAATCTTATTCCAAAACCAAAAATCTTTTACTCCTACTTCCAAAACTAAAAATGAAAAGAAAATAATCAAACAAAAAATAAAATAAACAAAGAGACTCATTTACCCAAATTCCACTTCAATTACCAAAATTCACCAAATTTTACTTCAATTACCAACCCAATTACCAGCCCAAACCGGCCATTCCCCTGGGAAACTGAACAATGAGTATATTTAAATCTAAGAACCTACAAACGCTTATTGGAAAAGGAATGCCTGACGTGCATTGGTGTGAGCAATGACGTGTCCGGTCTAACATAACTTGCAAAAGCCTTTGACATTATATTACATTATATTATTATTGGTCCTTAGACCTATTTATGAACATTTCTATGACTCCCTCTGGTACCTCGACTATGTCATATCCCTTTGTTTGACTGTCCCATGCAGAAGGTCGCGACATGCGGCGGGATGCCCCTTGCACCCAAAGATTAGGATATGGTGATTCTCCTTTCCGTTTGATTGTCACTCGTAACAAGTCATGCCACGCGACGAGATGCCCCTTGCACCTGCGAAATAGGATACGCTAACTTCTCCTGTCGACTATCTATGACAGCAGGTCGCGATATGCAACGAGATAGCCCCTGGGCATCCACGGCATGGAACATGGCTTTCGACAGCTATCACTAGACCCCCAAATGCTCTATTTTAGCTTACACTAATAGAAAAGAAAGTCAAGCATGTCATGTCAGCATCCCCAGTTCACATTTGTGATTTCTCAAGAGAAATGAGAAGACACCTCAAATGAGGGGTGTCTACTTCTTCGACGCATTCTTACTTCGCAAGAGCGCGCCGAAGAGGGGCATCTGTAGACACCCCTATTTTGCCCTCTCGGAATATACAAATTTATTCGGTCAACCTTTGACCTCATAACCCTAATGTGGGAACCATGCACTAAAACAATAGTACATGGCTGAACGCAGGTTGAAATAATAGCTCTGTGGCTCAGGTCCCAACGTAGGGAGACTATATACTAAAACAATAGTATATAGTCAGAAAGCAGACTGAAATAATAGTCTAAAATTTCAGACCCCTTTAGCCTAATGTGAGACCATATACTGAAACAATAGTATATTGCTGGACACAGGCTGAAACAATAGCTCTGTAGCTCAGGCCCCATGACCCTAACTTGGGAACCATGCACTTAAATAATAATACATGGCTAGACACAGGTTGAAACAATAGCTCTGTGACTTAGATCCCAATGTAGGGAGACTATATACTAAAACAATAATATATAATCGAAATGCAGACTGAAATAATAGTCTGACATTTCAAACCCCCTAACCCTGACTTGGGAACCATGCACTGAAACAATAGTACATGGTTGAACACAAGCTAAAATAATAGCTCTGTGGCTCAGGTCCCATTGTAGGGAGACTATATACTGAAATAATAGTATATAGTCAGAATACAGGCTAAAATAATAGTCTCATATTTCAAACCTGACCCGAACCCGAACAACCCCGAATTACGCACCCAAAACCACGTGCATAATTCGATTGCACACAGAACCACAAGCGTGCAATCAGTCCCCTTTTAAGACCAGCCTTCTTTTCTCATACCACCTCGAGACTCGATCACGCGCCTAACATGAGACGCACGATCGGATTGAGCGCCCCACCACCAGCGCGCAATTAGCCTATGCCCGATCTAGTCTTACAGTCCTTGACCCCTAAGCTTCCTCGATCAAGCACTTCAGATAAGACGCTTAATCGGATAGCGCACTCCACACTAGGCGCGTAATTAGTTCTAATGTGATTAGGACTAGGAAACTCGCTGAGTAGGTTAGCCGGTCGCTCACTGAGTCAGTGACCGACTCAAAGCGATTAAGCACCGAGAAACCGACACGTAATTCAGTTAAATGCTTGAAACAGGGCACGTAATTGAAGAAAAACCTATAAAAGTTTTTTTTAATTTCGATCCAAAAAATACAACGAGAGAGAATGGAATTTTTTTGGGATTTCGAAACCAAAGAACTTCGAGGATGAACCCATAGAGCAACCTAGCCATGATTTCGAGATTCAAACTTCAAATCTTCTCCTCGTAGCCTCGACCTTAGGCAATTTTTTATTCCCGACCATAGTTCTTAGTCCTCAGACTTAGGATTTTCTTAGTTTTAAATTATTAATATTAATTCAGTCTTAGACCATAGCACCCTTTTTAGGACTGTAGTTTTAATATCTGGTTCTAGTTCTTCGTTGCTAGAACCAATCCTTAATTTGACGGCCTGATCCATCGATTATAGACTTAATTCTATTCTAAAATCTCAATCTCCAGTCTTATCATTAATCTCTGGTTCTAGTTCATAGTTTCTAGAACTAGTCCTTAATCATACGGCCTGATTTTCTGATTTCGGACCCGAATTCAGTCCTTAAACTTTTAAATTCTAATTTTAATACATTAGTTTAATATTTCTAAAATCCCAAATATCAATTTAGTCTTTTACAGTCCTAATTTCATAATTTAATTTTTAATTATAATCCTGAAAATGTCTCTGAAAATCTAAAATACTAATTTTTTAATCCAAAAGTCCAATTTATTCTTAATCTCAGTCACCCGAATTGCCTAAGGGAGCTTACGGAGGGTACTCAGGAACGAGGCCGATCCTCCTTAGCATAGCGGACCCAAAACCCTTTTTTTTAGGATTGTTTTATTGCTTGAATTAGAATTAGAAAATCAAGTCCATAAATTTCTTAAATTCTTAAATTCTTAGTATAATTAATTTACATGGTTTATTTTGATTGGAACCTTAGAATAATTGCTTCGATTAAAGTTTTAATAAAATTAATTCCTCTATTTTAATTAGATAATTCTAGCATAGTTAACTCGTTGCATGATTAGATTCCAGCATAGTTAATTCTTTTCCTTTATTTTATCAATTAGAGAATATTAGTATAATTAATACATTGCTTTGATTCTGATCCTAGGAAAAATTAGTTCCTTTATTTTAATTAGTTTTTTTTAATAAAATTAGTTTATTTGTTTTAATTAGATTTTAATAAAATTAATTCCTTGCTTAAATTATAGTCCTAGTAAAATAGTTCTCTATTTCAATTAGAATCGTCCTAGAATTATTATAATTGCTTTACTTAGAATTCTAGCATGATCAGCATACTTTATTTAATTAGAGTTTTACCAGAACGAACATGCTTGCATTTCTAGTACAATCAGGAGACTGATATTAATTGGACTCATAGCAATATTAGGACACTAAATTAATTAAAATTTTAATAGGATTATGAAACTAAATTAATTAGACACCTAATAGAATCTTAATATTAGATTAAATCACTATAATAAACCTACACCACTAGACTCACAATAGAATTAGGCAATCTGAACCGATCTGAATTATAATAATAACAGGGAAAGAAAAAGAAAATTAAACTATTTAAATTATAAGGAAGAGCCATAACTGCTGACGTTCACAAGCGGACGATTAAGTATAAAAGTAACCCACACCCGCTCTAAAGGCTGATCATAGACGTGTTACAGCGTCGTTAAATATCTGCAGCTGGCGATCGCACCAAACTAGGAATCTTCCTAGAAACCCTCTCCCCTTGTTTTATTTATATTTATTTTTACTTCTAGCATTCCAAACGTCGCATCGCTAGAGTCCACTTGGACAAAATTGGGCCACTGATTCAACGGGGACCGAGAGGAACCCTGAAAAAGGGCGCACCAAGACCAATCCTATAAGCTTATACCTTGACACGTGAACCCTCCCCTTTTTTATAAAACCAAACTTTACCTTTCTAAAAACTCATCTCTTCGTCTTTCTTACATACCTAAAACCCCATGATGAAAGGGCATAACCAAAGCAATTTCAGTAAGCAACTTTATAGAATTCTCTAAAGACATAAAGTTGAGCTCCTAGCTGTAGAAAAGAAAGTAGAAGATCTGAAGCGCCTGCGACGTATTCGAGATGTTGAATCGTCCACTGAAACTACCCTTTACCCTAAACCTAACCCAAATTCGAAACCATACACCAAGAACCAATCTTCCCCCACTTCCTAACCTTTACACCATTCCAACCCACCCTGAATGCAAGCTCTTATATGATGATGGTGGGTTAAGCCGTCCCTCGCCACCCTTCTCCATTGCTTATCTTCTCCCTTCGCTTGCGCTACATTCCCTTCACGTAGTATTCTCAAGGGAGCAGTATAGGTGACGAGTGATCTGGAGATGTATTCACTTTCCTCTCTTAAAGGACCTCCATAATGGGATTGCATTCTCTTTCGCGGAAGGAATGTGAGGTAACCCTTTCCCTTCGTGGGGGGATGAAGATGTGTCGTCTTCATTCTCCTCAATGTCTACGATCAACTATACTGAAGGTGAAGTTGATGAATCAAGGAGATAAAAAAGGGTACAGAGAAGTGTTCAACATCTCTTGGGGGAGTGCCTTGCCATGGAGTGGATACTCCTTTGGTAGGAAGGAATGAGAGATTCTGATTGAAGGTGGTTAGAAGCCAAGGATTGATCTTTATCGAAGACTTCTCTCGGACGTTGCTACCAGTGTCAAGTCTAACTTAGTGTGTATCTAGATTTTTCCTAGGTTTATACTCTTTTATGTAATTAGTACTTCTGATAGATTTTAGTTTTTATTTTTTCTTTCTGTTCACTATAAATATTCAGAAATATATAAAATTTTCTTTTTACTAACTCTGCGATTTTTACTAACAGTGTGTGTTACTAGCAGTACTAACATTGTTTTTACTAACATTTTTGTTATTAATACTCCGAGAATAAGCCGCGGATATTTTCTCTCAAGTTTGGAGGGAAGTATATATCTGGTAACAGATTTTTTCTAGTAAATAATCAGTATATTAATAATTTTTTATTTTATTTTGTGTCCCCTATTTTTTTTTTATGCCAATGAGGGCATTATCCGATTTAAGTTTGAGGGGATACATAATTTCTATGTTTAGTAATTTTAGTTTAGTTTTTGAAATTTTTTTCTGATAAATACATAGGAATTATGATAGAAGAAATTACAAATCCTGAAAACTTATAATTCATTATAATAGAAGTTTAATAATTATAATTTAGAACATTTATAATTCATGCTTAGCTCATTGAAACACTGTATTAGAATGAATATTTGAAATAATAGATTAATCTAAACTGTAAAAATTTAGACTATAGTTTTAAAAATTATAAATCAGTGAGATTTTGAGCCATATTTCCTCTTATTCTGAGAGAGACTATTTCTATTCAAATCTAAAAATTTCTTTGAACTTCTATACTGATATGAAATCTCATATTGTTGAATTTAAAATTGAATTATTCTATGAATATAATGAGCTGATTTTTTTCTAGAACTATCTATTAGAAATATTAAAGTAATAAGACATTTATGCTAGTAAATTGTAAAAATGATTTAAGACCATCTTTTGTTTAAACCATAGCCAAAAAGTTAAAATCCTAGAACATTTTATCCTTTAAATCCATATTAGAAGCCTGAAATAAAATTTCTTTGTACCAGAATTTTATAGACCTTTAACCATATGTACTACCCAAAGCTTTCTACCTTTAACCCTTATAATTTCTGAGAGTTTAGAATGCAAAGAAGAGAAGAAGAGGGAGTGAAAAGAATAAGAATGAAATAGGTAAAGTGAATGTTAGAAAAGAGGCACAAAAGAAAAATAAAAAGAAAAAGAAAAAGAAAAAGAAAATATGGAAAAGGAGTGAAAAATCGTAAAAAAAAAAATTACGATTTAGCAAAAAGCCATAAAGAAAAGAAAAATCGTAAAAGACGATTTTATAGCTGATGAACTGGGATGTATAAAAAAAATGATATGGGAAGAAGTTATCCAATTGAAGGATACTTACTGAAGTAGAATAATAGAAGAAGATAGGAAAAAGAAGAGCTAAATTTTCAGAAAAAATTTGAATCATTTTCTACCTTTCCTTGATACCTTCTGAAACCTAAAACCCTATTACAAGCTGAAGGAAAGACCTTTCTGATTTACGATTTGTAAAGGTATAAGCCTAGTGGAGATAAGGATAATAGATATTATGGATTGTATAGGGAATCATAAGAATAGGATAAAATTATCTTTTCTATGAGATTCAATTTTACAATTATTTTTTACTGAATTCTTCTGAAAAATATACTGAGAGAACCCAAAAGTTTCGATATCTTTTTTAGAGTACGCCAATAGTAAGTTTTTGAATGAAAATATTTTCTAAATCTGTAGTTTAGAAAAATTTATGAAGAATAAACTATTCACTAGTGCATATACACTCTGTGCTTATTGTGAATTGAAATTGTTGGAGTTCTAATCAAAGACAACTGCTGCAATGGAAAGTAAGAATAAAGGACTGGTAATTTTATAAAATCATAGTAGACTATGTATTGACCAATTAATTAGATTAGTCAGATTTTTATTATTTACTTTTAATTTTTAAAATATCTATAGAAAAAAAAAATATTTGAAGTTTGTAGGTAACTTCACTGAAAACCTTCAGAAGACTCCTCCACTAGGGATCACCTAGGGGTTTAAAGGTTTGTTGCATTTGGTAAATGCAATCGTGCTCCCTACGAAAGTGGCATTTAATTTCTTAGTTTATATTTCTTTGTTCGCTAGGATCTAACAAAATGTATGTTTGGGTGTGTGATCAGTCACATAATTTATCATTTTATCACGCTTAACTTAGTGATGCTAGGACTTAGTTTGTTACTGTGACAGCCCAAATTTCGGCATACCGAAATCCGTGCCATCAGCACGACCTTCAAGGCCGTGCCCTGAGCTATTTACCACACATTGTATATATACAAGCCAAAACCGTAATTTGAAGCACGCGCGGTTACTCTAAATCGAAATTTCAAAACCATTATTTGGTCCCGCAAGGCTGTCCTTGTCCCATGCCAATTCATGGACATAAGAACATACCCAAAAGTTTAATGAAAATTATTCATCCTAGATGTTTTATCAAGAGACAGAAATTAAGACATTCGAAATAAAGAGGCTCGATATACCAAGCCATACATAGTACTCTCTCAACTCACTCTCTGAGTATGCAGCGGGTTTCCTAGAAGAATTCCTCAGGAGGAGGTTCTGACTCTTCTGTGGGCACGAACACCGAGGCCCTTGGATTAACTTCTCCCGAAATCTTTGCTGCCGCTAGTCCTGGACCTGCGACGTATAGTCTATGGGGTGAGCTACATCCTAGCTCCGTAGGGAAAACAAGAGAACATATAGATCATCCTTCACACATATGTCAGTAACTTAACAAGCATAAAAATTTCAAGAAATCACTTATGTACAACAATTTGAGTAACAGGAATAACCCAATGGTTCCGACCACTACTTAGCATAGTTTTGTTTAATCTCCTTATAAGTTTGGTTGTGACTTTGGCCTAATCACTTAAATCTTAACTTAAATAGTCCTCGAGCAATATAGCATCGAGCCCCGATGGAATACCCGCCATCGTCGTCTAACTAGACAGTTGTTATATGTATTCCCTGGGAATACTGCCCGAGCCCCTTTCTCATAGGCGGCGGGGTCTATTCTCAATCTACATCCCTGGGATGTGTTATGAATGTACGGATTGGCCGCCGTACCGGTCACGGATATCCTGCCGAGTCAGTCGTGGGTATCCCGCCACGTCGGTGGGGTATTCTAATCAACCTTAAATAATAAAAATATCAATGTGCTTTACATATAGTTATTCACCGTGATTGTGCTAAATATATTACATTAGGCCTTATCACGTTACCTTTGTTTCTCTGTTTGTTTTCTTACGCATCCCTGGGATGCCCCATGCTTCTGATTCACCCTTCTTTGATTGAACCACATGATTTTTCGTCCCCTAGGGACCTCAGGATTTTTCACATTGTAACACACACACCCACCCTTATCATGAGGGTTTATGGAATATACAACTATTTAAACAGACTATACTATGCATATGAGTTCACGGAATAATGCACATGTTTCAAGAATATTCCCTACCTCGACGAATCTCAAGGCACGCCTGCTCGTGGAGGGTTATAATGCATCAACCTACATTTAAAAAAATAGTTTTAGAACGATCTAAGGTCATTGGGGTGTATGACTCCCAAGTTTCTTATATTAGAAAACCAAGATCTGAGTGGTCACCAGACCTCGCTCGCGCGGCCATTTACCCTCGCTCGAGCGGTCACTTGACCTCGCTCGAGCGGTCTCTTGACCTCGCTCGAGCGGTCAAATCGAGATCGCTCGAGCGGTTAAATCAAGCTTTCGAATTATACTGTGGACCCTCGCTCGAGCGAGCTCCCCTTTAGTTTTAGGGACCGCTCGAGCGAGCCCAGAGTCATACTTTTCTCTGTTCATCCTCGCTCGAGCGAGCCTTTTTAGACCGCTCGAGCGAGGAACAACGATTTGTCCCTCGATCAAGATCGAGAACAAGTGTCCATCCTTCATTTAACCTTAATCTTATACAAAGTAACATTTAGCCAACATCCTTCCTACTTATTCAAAACATTCCTAGGCATCTATCATGTTTCTAACGTACCTCTGACGATGAATCACGCACAGGTCTGATTTATGATTTGAATAGCTACTAGGCTATCCGGCCTCCCTGGTTCTTCCTCCCGTCCTTTCCTCTAATCTCCTTTGCCGACCTAAGTCTCGACGAACCCTAGTTCTCTACTAGGCTCTTTTCTTCTTTCTCTTTATATTCTCCTTCTCTCTATTTAGGTTAGAATAGAGTTACGTAAGGGCTCCTCTCTCTCCTTCACTTTTATATCTATAATTTTAGGGATATACTAGTGTGTTTCCCACGTACACACTTAATGTATTTGGGTCGTTTTGGTCTCCTTGTGAAACACATATACCTATGTGTGTATGCGTGCCCTGCACTCATCTCAAAAATCTGCGGTTGTGACAGTTACTAACAAGTTGATGATGTGTAGATATTAAAGATAAGCAGTAAAAGAGAGCCAAAGTGTTATTCTTTGTCAAAGTGAACCCAAAAGAGTAATAAAAAGACGATTAAGTGTAAAAGATAATTCGCACTATTGAAGAATAGAAAATCGTGTTTTACGATTTTACAGACGATAAAGCGTTGCTAATAAAGAGCTATAGAAAATCATAATTTGCGATTCTTCCAAGAAACAGTGTAGAAGAAAGGTGAAGAATTATAATTTTGAGAATCTTCCAGTGAGAAAGCTATGAAAGACAGAAAATCGTGACTTACGATTTTCTAAGAAAGAGAAGAAAAAGATAATATCTATCTACGATTACGATTACAATTATAGGAGCTTTCTTATTATTACTTCTGTTGCTGCTGATCACATGAGAATTTCTACCGCCAAGAACAGAATTAGAAGAACTCTAGAATTAGAAGTTTAACTGATCACAAATTTGGGAGATTGATGAAGAAGAATATTAAAAGGACTCTGTTGCTGCTATTAAGGAAAGAAATTCGAAACACATCAAATATCAAGAAGCAAGGAAGAATAAAATTAGAATTAGAGTTATATTAGGATAGTTTAGTTTCTTTTATTAGAATTAAAAGTCTTGTAAACCGACTCCTTATGATCTATAAATAAGAGAGGTCGGTATAGGAATAAACCATCAAAGAAATTCTCAGCATCAATTGACGACTAAGGTTGAGTTTTCTTTTGATCAAAATTAGAGTAGATTTTTATTGCTTTGTTGATTAGGTATCAGAGGTTTCTCAAGAGCAATTGACGACTGCTATTGGGTGCTGAAGATTAGTGTAGATATCTATAGTTTCTCCAAAGCAATTGACGATTGCAGCTGAGGGGTGAAGGATATATTTATTTTGGTTTCTAGATTAGATTTTATGTTCTTTTATTTACTGCTTTGTAAACATCTTCAAATTTTAATTTGAATTGACGACTCAGGTTGAAGTTTGCAAATTAGTGTAACGGTTTTTATTTTTCCAGCTTCAATTTTCTTGAATTTGATTGACACCCAAGTTTTAGGAGATTGTTGATTAGATTAAATCTGTGTTGAAAAATTTTAGTTTTTGATTGACGACCAAATTCTTGAAGACTATAATATGGTATAACGGTATTTTAAATTTGTAAACATTCGATAGCTGAAGATTGAGATTGACGACCTTAATCTGAAGGAGGATTAGGATTTATTTTTATGCAAATTAGAATAAAAAATGATTCTTTGATTCATATTTCTCCAGTAGTTTAGGACTTAAAAGATAAAGATAGTTTTTAAAATAGGAATATAAAAATCTATAATAAGATAATCATTTCTTCGTGGGATCGATCCTATCGCTAAGCTATAATTTCCATTGTGTGCATGCAATAGGTTAAAGCTTGATTTTAATTTAAATATATGCATACTATAAGCCAGCCACCATTCGTAACCATAGTGTCTAGTAATGGAGGACCAACTTCGACGCTCCTCACAACAAGAGAGTAGTGATCCGAACAAAAGAGGGTCATTTCCTATAATAATACCATCCCCAAATTCCCAACTTGTAAAATTTATTAAAAAAATGGCAGCCAGTAGCCATGGGACATCTGAAAATAAAAGGGAGGACATATTAGGGAGTTCCCTGCAACATTAATGACAATTACGGTTTCTTATTCATCCCCAATTTGATTAGTACTCATCTCAATTCTTCTCAAAAATCAAAATACTGCACTGAATTCTACGCAACAATTATGCCTTTCTATCTACCATTTGGATGATGAAAACCAGAAATAGCATCATTTTGGATTTTGACACCTCAGCGTTGATCACTTCGAGGGATCCGGATCGAAGGTGAGAGCCATTCAAAGCCCCTTTTTTATTTATATTTGATTTTTTATTTAAAAGAGAAGAAAATATTCTATTGGATCCTGTTCATATGAGCCCCAACATTCCGGCAACCCTTAAAAAAAATTTAGGCGTTACCCACTACAGCTTGGAATTTTTTTCCCCCTTTAATTACCACAATATAACCCCTATTATGGGGAATCACTATTCGCCAGTGCGGCCCATGTCCAAGGGGCCAAAATGCGATAAGCATACATCCGGCTATCGAGTAGTGGATGCTCAAAATCGGAGGGTCCAAAACAAGGATGACGCCTTCTATGTATTTATTACTATAAAAAGGAACTCACATGATCAGGGAATCGATTCAGCACTATGATGTCGGGCACATTGTTGCCGATGTGCTCAGAAGCAGCTTCCTAGTCAATCAATTCTACATGATTTAACTTTCATGAAAGCCGAGACAATGCGATGCTTAATGGTCCCCACCTTCAACTACTACAGGAGAAGGTCGCCAATCTTCACAACACAAGAATTGGATAGTGGCGCCGATCAAACACACCTCGATCCTCCTTTGCAGGTAGTTAGAAATGAGAATGGGAATCAACTAAGGCAAGTGAACTCCGCTATGAAAGGGGCTAACAAAGAGAAATGCCATTCACAGCCATATTGTCTAGTAATGGAGGACCGACTTCGACACTCCTCACAACAAGAGAGTAGTGACCCAAATAAAAGAGGGCCGTTTCCTCTAATAATACCATCCCCAGATTCCCAACTTGAAAATTTTATTAAAATAAAGGCAGCCTACAGCCATGGGACATCTGAAAATATAAGGGACGACATATTAGGGAGTTTGCTGTGACATTAATGGCGACTACAGTTTCTTATTCATCCCCAATTCTGATTATGGTTTCTTACTCATCTCATTTCATCTCAAAAATCAAAATACTGATATGAATTCTACGGAACAATTATGCCTTTCTATCTACCATTGCTGTGATGAAAACCAGAAATAGCATCATTTTGATTTGGACACCTCAGCATTGATCACTTCGAGGGATCTGAATCAAAGGTGAGAGCCATTCAAAGCCCCTTTATTATTTATATTTGATTTTTTATTTAAAAGAGAATAAAATATTCTATTGGATCATGTTCATGTGATATCCGGCGTTCCCCTAAAAAATTTGAGGCGTTTAGATTCGCTAAACCCACTATAGCTTGAATTTTTTCCCCCTTTAATCAACGCAATATAACCCCTATTGTGGGGAATCACTGTTCGCCAGTGCGGCCCATGTCCATGGGGCCAAAATGCGATAGCCATACATCCGGCTATCGGGCAGTGGATGCTCAAAATCAGCAGGTAAAAAAAAATGGATGACGCCTTCTATGTATTTATTACTATAAAAAGGAACACACATGATCGGGGAATCGATTCAACACTCTGATATCGGGCGAATTGTTGCCGATGTGCTAAGAAGCAGCTTCGTCGTCGATCAATTCTACATGATTGAACCTTCGTGAAAGCCGAGACAATGCGATGTTTAATGGTCCACACCTTCAACTACTACAGGAGAAGGCTGCTGATTTGCACGACACAAGAATTGGGTAGTGTCTCCGATCAAACACAGATCAATCCTCCTTTGCAAGGAGTTTGAAAAGAGAATGGGAACCAACTAAAGCAGGTGAACTCAACTATGGAAGGGGTTACCAAAGAGCTATGCCATATGCAGCCATAGTGTCTAGTAATGGAGGACCGACTTCGACGCTCCTCACAACAAGAGAGTAGTGACCCAAATAAAAGAGGGTCGTTTCCTCTGATAATACCATCCCCTCATTCCCAACTTGAAAAATTGATTGAAATAAAGGCAGCCTGCAGCCATGGGACATCTGGAAAAAAAAAGGGAGGATATATTAGGGAGTTTGCTGCAACATTAATGGCGACTACAGTTTCTTATTCATCCCAAAATTTACTCATCTCATTTCTTCTCAAAAATCAAAATACTGCAATGAATTCTTCGCAACAATTACGCCTTTCTTTCAACCATTTGGATGATGAAAACTAGAAATACCATCATTTGGATTGGGACACCTCAGCGTTGATCACTTTGAGGGATTTGGATCGAAGATGAGAGCCATTCAAATCCCCTTTATTATTTATATTTGATTTTTTATTTTAAAGATAATAAAATATTATATTGGATCTTGTTAATGTGATCCCCGGCATTCCGGCAACCCCTAAAAAAAATTTAGGTGTTTAGATTGGTTGAACCACTACGGCTTGAATTTTTCCGCCATTAATTAACTTAATATAATTCCTATTGTGGGGAATCACTGTTCACCAGTGCAGCGCATGTCCAAGGGGACAAAATGTGATAGCCATACATCCGGCTATCAGACAGTGGATGCTCAAAATCAGCGGGTCCAAAAAAAAGGATGACGCCTTCTATGTATTTATTACATTAAATAGGAACTCACATGATCGGGGAATCGATTCAGCACTCTGATGTCGGGCGAATCATGGTCGATGTGCTCAGAAGCAGCTTCATCGTCGATCAATTCTACATGATTGAACCTTTGTGAAAGCCGAGACGATGCAATGCTAAATGGTCCCCACCTTCAACTACTACAGGAGAAGGCCACTGATCTTCACGACCCAATAATTGGATAGCGTCACCGATCAGACACACCTTGATCCTCCTTTACAGGGAGTTAGAAAAGAGAATGGAAACCAACTAAAGCAGGTGAACTCCGCTATGGAAGGGGCTAACAGAGAGCTATGCCATTCGTAGCCATAGTGTTTAGTAATGCAAGACCGACTTCGACGCTCCTCACAACAAGAGAGCAGTGACCCAAATAAAAGACGGTCGTTTCCTCTAATAATACCATCCCCAGATTCCCAACTTGAAAATTTTAATAAAATAAAGGCAGTCAACCACAATGGTGTAAACACCCCCATTTTGCCCTCTCAGAATGTATAAAGTCATTTGGTCAACCTTTGACCTTTCCCGTGACTTTTTGAAAAGGACTTACCTTCTCTGGAAATTTCACAACCCTAATGTAGGGGCCATGCACTGAAACAATAGTATATGGCTGAACACAGGCTGAAACAATAGCTCTGCGGCTCAGACCCCCTAACCTTAGTGTGGGAACCATATGCTGAAACAATAGTATATGGCTAAACACAGGTTGAAACAATAGCTCTGTGGTTTAGACCTCCTAACCCTAATGTGGGAACCATATGCTAAAACAGTAGTATATGGCTAAACACATGCTGAAACAATAGCCCTGTGGCTCAAACCCCCTAACCCTAAATTGGAAACCATGCACTGAAACAATAGTATATGGCTGAACACAGGCTAAAACAATAGCTCTGTGGCTCAAATCCCAATATAGGGAGACTATATACTGAAATAATAGTATATAGTCGAAATACAGATTGAAACAATAGTCTGGTATTTCAGACCCGACCCAAACCCGGACAACCCTGAATTACGTGCCTAAAACAACACACGCAATTCGATTGCACGCAAACCCACAAACGCGCAATCAGTCCCTTTTTAGACTAAACTTCCTTTCTTCATACCACCTCGAGACTCGATTACGCGCTCCACATGGCACGAATGATCGTATTGGGCGCTCCATCACAGGCACGCAATTGGTCTACGCCCGACCTAATCTCACAGTCCTTGACCTCCAAGATTCCACGATTAAGCGTTTAGAATGAAGTACTTAATCGAATTGCGCACTCCAAATAGGGCGCGCAATTAGTCCTAACGTGATTAGAACTAGGGAATTGGGCTGAACCAGTTAGCTGATCGCCCACTGAGTCGGTGACCGACTCAAAGTGAATAAGCGCCAGTTAACAGGCGCGCAATTTAGTTAAGCACCTGAAACAGAGCGCATAATAGAAAAAAAAACCTATAAAAGACTTTTTTTAGTTTCAACCTAGAAGAGGGCACACACAGAACAGAGCGAATACATAGAGAAACACAACAATGACTTCGAGATTCGAGTTTCAAGTCCTCCGCATCCAAGCTTCGAATTTCGAGATTCCACTCTGCAAGCCCGACATTAGGTAAAAATTTAGCTTTTAGTTTCTGACTATAGTTTTTAATTCTTAGATTTAGTTTTTTTTAGTTTTAACTATTAATATTAAATTTTCAGTCTTAGACCGTAGCACCTTTGTTTTTTAGACCGTAATTTTAATATCTGGTTCTAGTTCTCAGGATCTAGGACAAGTCCTTAATCAGACTA
Organism: Chloranthus sessilifolius; assembly: GCA_021018995.1. Classification (NCBI taxonomy): domain Eukaryota; kingdom Viridiplantae; phylum Streptophyta; class Magnoliopsida; order Chloranthales; family Chloranthaceae; genus Chloranthus; species Chloranthus sessilifolius. The sequence goes on from CM037593.1 coordinate 89,841,901, forward strand.
CCTGATCCCCGACCCTAAACCTTAATTTTATTCTGAAATCTCAATCTCCAGCCCTATCATTAATCTCTGATTCTAATTCTTAATTTCTAGAACCAGTCCTTGATCATACGGTCTGATTTTCTGATTTTGGTCTCGAATTCAGTCCTTAGATTTTAAATTTTCATTTTAATTCCTCAATTTAAGATTTCTAAAATCCCAATTTATAGTTCAGCTCTTGATTTCTAGTTTCAAAATTTAATTCATAATTATAAATTGAAATTATCAACTTTAAAAATCTAAAAAAAGTACTATCTTATAATCCAAAATTCAATTTGCTTTAATCTTCGCCACCCGATTTGCCCAAGGGAGCTTACGGAGGGTACTCGGGAACAAGGCCAATCCTCCTTAGCATAGCAAGCCCAAAACCCCTTTTCTTTGATTTTTTTAGTAAAATTAATTCACTACTTTAATTAGAATTTTAGTAAAATTAGTTCCTTTATTCTAATTAGAATTTTAGTAAAATTATTATACTTGCTTTAATTAGAATTTTACTAAAATTAGTATACTTACTTTAATTAGAATTTCAGTAGAATTAGTATATTTGCTTTACTTAGAATTTTGGTAAAATTAGTATATTTTCTTTGATCAGAATTTCATTACAATTAGTATACTTGCTTTGATTAGAGTCTCACTAGAATTAGCATATTCGCATCCCTAGTATAATTAGGAGACTAATATTAATTAGACTTCTAGTAGGATTAGGAAACTTAATTTAACTCCTAGTAGGATTAGGAAACTTAATTAATTAGACTTTCAATAGGATTAAAATACTAAATCAATTATACTTCTAATAGACCTTTTAAAATCACAGTAGAATTAGGATACCTACTCACAGTAAAATTCAAATAAAGGTAGGACGCTCAAAAGTAATTACATTCTAAACTAGTTAGACTTCTAATAAGATTAGAATCTTTAACCCAAGTAGACTCACACAAGGATTAGGACACTAGAATAGTTGATTAATTCACCACAATAGATTCCCACAGTTAAACTCATAATAGAACTAGGAAACTTAAGCCAATTAGAATTACAACAATAATAAGGAAAGAAAAACTAAACTATCTAAATTACAAGAAGAGCTAGTGTTGCTGATGTTGGCAGGCCGACGATTTAGTAAAAAAGTAACCTACACCCGCTCTAAAGCATGATCATTGACGTGTTGCAGCGCAATCAAATATCTGCAGCTGGCGATCGCAATAAATTAGGAATCTTCCTAGAATCCCCCTTTATTTTCAATATTCACGGGGACCGAAAGGAACCCAGAAAAAGTGCGCACCGACAGACTGGTGATCGCGATGGGACACTTTTGTCAAACTCTTCCTTTCTTAGATAGTTTTTTTTTCTTTCCATCGCATCATTTCGAATTTCCTTGAATATATGAGTCTTCATCAAAGACTCAAGATATCTGGTATACAAAGAGTGAGTTTAGGAGACCCGCCGTTGTGAGGATATCATGACAACCCTGTATAAGAGGAAAAATCACCTTATGATTCCAGCCTACGACAACCTGAGATTAACATGGTTGACGATTAAGAAAATCCCTTTTCTACACTGCACCCCAGTAATAACCATAATGGGAGAGATAGTAATATTGGATAAAATCTCACTGCCCAACAAATTGTAGAACTCAGTATTTAGAGAATACAAATGGGAAATGATGACGCCGAGGAATTGCTTCGAGGACTGGCTGCTGCATACTAGACCGTTAGGACACGACAATATTCAAAAGAACAAGAACGACAGGAAAGGCCGCAGCCTACTTCAAGCACCGTGTCAGCCCACGCCTCACCATTGAGTCAACCTACTCACACATTTTTCAACGATGATTCTCCAGACAAGGTTTACTCGTGGGTTGCTCCAAAAGATAGCACCGTGAAGATTGAAGATCTCCCCAAGATGCTCGATGAATATATGGCCAAGAGGGAGCGCCCTGATCACTCATTCAGGTTTGACAAATTTTGTCGAGATGTCGAATTTAACTTACCAACGGGATTCAAACTGCCAAAATTTACCAAGTACAACGGCACAGGAAATCTAAACCATCACCTGACCCTCTTTTGCAACGATTGTTGACCCATACGCGATAATCAAAGACTTCTCATCCATTATTTCCAATGCTCATCAGAAGGAGAAGCACTAGATCAGTTTACAGGACTCCTGCTGAATAAGATAGATACATTCGACGATTTAGTCAGTCAATTCCTGGACCAATACCAGCACTTAATCCAAGAGACAGTCAGTCTCAGTGATCTAATGGTGACAAGCAAGGATTCGATGAAGAGTTCCCTGACTTCATCGCTTGATGGAGGAAACTTGCTGCCAGGACTGGCACTTCGATGAAAGAGAAAGACTCAGTCGACATTATCATTGATAACACTAGAGAACCATTAAAGAGTGCGCTCGTCATAAGCGACTTTCTCGACTTCACCGCACTCTACTCTCGGGCCTCCTGACTAGCACGACACATCAAAGGCGGAGACCTCGCCCTATCCATAGTCATGTCGAGAGTAAGCTCTTCTAGTGAATCAAAGTCAAAAAATAGCAAGAAAGCCTCAGGAACCAAGCAGGTTAACACCATTGTCAACCAAGGACAGAACTCCGAGAATGGAAATTTCCAGTCGAGAAATTTTGGGCATAATCAAAATCAGCAACGGTACACGAACCAAAACCAAGGCGCGAATCAACAAAGATATGCGAACCAGAACTAAGGCCAAAACCAGAATCAGGGCCAATACCAAAACCAATATCCCACCGCTTATTAGAATTAGAATACAACATAGAATCGACCGGCCCACACACAGAGCTACAATAATGTACCCCCAGCACAAAACATCAACCTAACTAGAGGCCCCTACCAGCCGAGACGGGAACACTATCCCCCTTTACCTGACACAGTTTCTAACATCTTCCGACTCCTTAACACTCAGAATCTCCTCCGATTCTTGTAAGAAAGGACCATGGCCGACAAATCTAGACTATAGCAAGTTCTGTGCATTTCACCAGTATGCAGGACACAATCTGGAAGACTGTTGGGTCCTCCAGGATGTACTCTATGATATGAATGATCAGAACTAAATTGACTAAGAAGTGCTCAGGAATTCTAACCCTAATAATAATCAACCCCAACAGAACTTATGAATCAATAATAACCCCATGCCCAACCACAACCAAGGAACACCAGCCCAAGTCATCACTGTGGACCTCCCCGGTCAATCCTCTTTCCAGCCCTCCACCTTAATCACTCACCTCCAACCTTTTAACACTTTTGCCACTCTCGTGGGAGCTCCTCCACCCCCGCACCCCTCGACCTTGATCACCCAAATCAACCACCGAGCCCACCTCCTTACCCAAAATTCACTCAGATACGAGTCCACTCCTTTAAAGCCCGAAGACCATTCCTCCATAGTCACTCATCGGAACCTTCAACCCCTTCAAATCCTGAACAAACACTCTTGCCGCTCCCCTCGTCCGATTTAAAGCCCGAGTATGAAGATCATATTCTTCAAACTGCAGCTCAAATCATCGCATGGGTAGACAATATCACCTGAAAGACCCCAAGCCAAGAAGACACAACAAGGACTGAGTGTTTGCTAAACATAGAAGAAAGTGAACAAGAAGGACTTCCTAACCCGTGCGAGATGCTGGTCTCTGCTTTCCTAGAAGAAGAAGATTACACACAGTACCTCCCACCTTGGAGCGGCACAGTGCAAGTATACGCTCTATCCTCGAATTTCACTCACTTACAAATACATCAACATCAAGCAACACCGGGCTCGATCAACAACCAACTTGCCCAATCCTTAAGTTAGGAACCAATTATCCACCTCTGCCTTTTCCTTGAAATAAGAATTCCATGAACACACAACCACCAGAGGGGAATGTGAGAGAAAGAGAAGTTAACTTGCCTCCCCCACCTCACATTATCCCTCCACCAATCCCTGCACTTCAACCACTCCAAGCACCCACACCCAAGGCTCATCGGCCAGGTAGAGAAATTACACTCGAGCTAGGACAAGAATATGACCTTTTGCGATATCTCCAAAAGATCCTGACCCAAATATCAATACTAAAACTCATCAAGAAATTACTTGACCATCACCGACTGCTGATAAGGATGCTTGAAGACACACAAGTGGACGAGGACACAACATTGGATGAGCTACATCAAATCACCTCGGTCATGGCACAACTTCCGACACTCACTTTCACGGACACAGACATGCCTAAAGAGTTTTTTCGCAGAAGTTCAGCTCTCATATACCTTACGGTCATAATTAGAGGATTCTCCGTACCCCATGCATTGGTCGATATAGGAGCAGGACTCAATATTTGCCCTATCACAATATTAAAGATGCTCGAGTACACGGAGTAGGATGTCAGGCCCTCAACACTATCTCTTATAGCTTATGACAGCTCGCGTCATTTCGTCAAAGGAACTATCAAATTCCAAGTTTGCCTCAAACCTATAACAAAAGACGTTACTTTCCATATTTCTGATTCCTCCAGTACTTATAATCTTATCTTAAGAAAAAAATGTTTAGAGTCAATGAAGGCTGTCGCATCCACATACCACCAATGCATCAAATTCCCATACGATGACTCCATTGTCTGTATATACACTAATGCACCCCTCCAGGAGATGGACACTGATTAAGCGACAAGTATTCTGACAGCCCATGATTCCATATTAAACACAGGCCATATTTAGAAGACCTGAATCCCCGAGAAGACAACCATTACAGAAGTTCATCCCCTACCCCTCCTAGTTCTCTTCCAACACATCAATAAAAATTAATAAGAGAGGTTGGCCCAAACCTCGCTAAACACTACGACATCAACCCAATTGCAACAAAAGGTTAGGACCTTATGTATCAGCTCGGGTACATCCCCCACACTAGACTCGATAAAAACAAGCAAGGTCATGTACGGCCTGTTGTCCCAAGGAAAATATGCAAACACATAGGGTAGGTTACCAATCGGACGGCCCACAAGCCGACTTGTTCCCTACCTCACCGAAATGGTCTCTATATGACCACTTCATCTACGGGACAACTGAGAAAGCAGATGTACTAAGGTAGAAGGAAGTGTCCTTCACTAAATCTTAAGAAGCAAAGATCAAATAAATGGCTAAAGCATTCAATGATTTAATGAATCTACATGATGATATTGACAAACCACTCGAGAGAATCAAACCCTTGTTTGACATTAAGGAGTTTACAGAAGAGAGAAGGGAAGAACCTCTAGAACTCAAGCTGTGAGTAGGAGATTGGGAATCCACCGATGATGAAGATTTTCACATAGCAGCCTTGCAAGATAGTAAAGAGCACTTACACTCAACATCAGAAAAGGATGACACTCCACAAGAAGATTTTAGCTCGTATAGCATCTACCTCGACCTTGGCCTTAAAGGATGGGAATGCCCGTGGGACTCCCCTTGTATCGCTCACCCATGCCAACCCCGCTGTAGGGCATGTACCAGCATATTAGAATATTTCTCTAGCTAGATCCGACATTCAGTAATAATAAGATCGAATGACTTTGACCTCGTAACGACAGAAATAAGTAATGACCTACCAACTCTGCTATCGACACCAGAAGAAGAAAATTTCAATGGCCATCTGGTTGACCCTAAAGAAAATACTCGCGTTGCCTTCATAGAGTTGGAAGAGGAATTTGAACTAGACACTCCATCCCCAGATGTGCCATAACTCCAAATATTCTAGAAATCTCTCGAGGAAGAGTGGGAATCTCCCCCGAGTGATGACGATGACTACTAGATAGATCTCCCTACACTAGAGTTACCAGAGCAGGCCATCCAAGGACTTCAAGCATCATCAGATCAATAAGACAAGTTTGATACCAGCCTTGACTCTGGCTTAGAAGGATGGGAATGCCCTTGAGAATATCCCTGCATTTCTTACCATTATCAGCCTCGCTGCCGAACATGCATGTTCATCCTAACATACTATGAAGTTCAAGGAAAAGAGCTCACTACCCCTGAGGATCCCTTAGGAGGTCACCCTTGACAGAAAGAGCAATTGTATTATAACTCAGAGGATGATAGTTCGATCGATTATGATCTCCAGAGCTTCTTCGAAGATGAGGCGATCAATGTGATAGAGGAAATTCGAACGTCCGTGTCACTGTCACCAGCGTCGCTTATTCAAAAGATCTCATTAGCTGAGGACCATAAAAGAAAAATACCAAATTCGGAACAAGTCCACATTTTCCGAAGAATCGCCCGAACGGCTCCGGCACCCTTCTCGCTCCCTCAGTTAGAGGAAGCAACTCTCCCGGTGCCTCTTGAGGCGACCAACCTTGTACCATATCTACTATCAAAAATTTAAAAAATAGAAAAAGCAGAAAACCCTAAAAATTTATAAATACAAAATTTTAAAAAATTAGAAAACCTCAAAGAAGTAAGGGAGCCCTTTGTCCCGAATCAATTTTGCGACCAACAAGGAGACCTTTCTCCTAAGACTTCTATCCCCTCTCCCACATAAAGACGCAAGGGGTCCAGGCAAAACAATAAGCCAGTGATCAAACCAGATGAGATACTTCGTGACTTTGAGAAAAGAATCAATGACCTTGACCTTTACCTTACCAAAGATCTCTCAATCATTAATTATTCTGATGAAGGGCTACCTTTCGCAAAATCAAATCCTCAGTATAGCAATTTTGCAGTATATGAGCTTACCGAGGATGAAGAAGGAACACCAGTCATCGAGAGGCACAGGACTTCCAACGGGTCATCAAGCACTTTGACGAGCAAACCCAGGCTGCCACAGAACCTATAGAAGAAATTAACTTTGGCACTAAAGACAAACCCAAGAAGCTACTAATTAGTGCAACACTCAACTCCAAAGAATGTCAACAAATCATACAAGTTCTGCAAAAACACCTCGACTCCTTTACATGGTCCTATGAAGATATGCCTGGTCTAGACCCAAGTTTAGTAGAACACCATCTTGTCTTATAACCTGATGCAAAGCCTGTTAAGCAAAAACTCCGAAGGATGCACCCACAAACAACCCTTCAAGTTAAAGAGGAAGTTGACAGGTTATATAAAGTCAAATTCATCCAAGTCGTCCTCTACCCCAAATGGGTCGCCAATATAGTGCCTGTCGCTAAGAAAGATGACAGAGTAGGAGTTTGCATTGAATTTCGAAACCTCAACCAGGCATGCCCAAAAGACAACTTCCCACTTTTGCACATTGTCACTCTAGTCGACAACACTGTTGAACATGAGATGTTATCCTTTATGGATGGTTTCTGTAGGTATAATTAGATCAAATTAGCAGAATCTGACCAAAAGAAGACTTCTTTCACCACACCATGGGGAACTTACTATTATGTCGTCATGCCTTTCAGGGTCAAGAATGCAGGAGCCATATATCAAACCGCCATGATGGCTATTTTTCACGACATAATGCATAAATGTGTAGAAGTCTATATTGATGACATATTAGTGAAGTCCCAAACATGGGTAGGACATGTTGAAGCACTTCAACTGGTGCTACAAAGAGCTGAGAAGTATCAGCTAAAAATGAACCAAAAGAAATGTGTCTTTGGAGTCACCTCCGAAAAATTACTCGATTTCATAGTCAGCAAGCGAGGAATTGAAGTCAACCCTGTAAAAGTCAGAGCCATCCTTGAGATGTCACCTCCCAGTAATATCAAAGAATTATAAGGCCTGATAGGAAGATTGTAATTCATCAAGAGATTTATCTCCCAGTATTCAGACAGATGCGATCCTTTCTACAGACTACTTAAAGGAGGAATTGAATACAAATGGGATGACCAATGCCAGCAAGCCTTTGATAACATAAAAAAGTACCTCCTTAACCCGCCAATACTATCGCCACCAGTTCCTAAAAGATCCTTAATCCTCTACCTCTCGATAAACGACAAAGTAATGGGAGTAATTTTGGGACAATATGAAGAAAACGACAAGAGAGAGAAGGCTATCTACTTCCTTAGTAGGACGATGGTCGAGTACGAACAAAAATATACTTCAATGGAGAAGACCTGCCTCACATTGGTGTGGGCCACAACCAAATTATGGCACTACTTCAGAGCACATAAGATACTGGTACTAGCTTGAATGGAACCTCTGAAGTACGTATTCGAAAAGCCCGTGACATCAGAAAAGATCGCTCGCTGGCATATGCTGTTGTAAGAATTTGATGTCACTTACATCACACAGAAGTCGATCAAAGGACAAGCAATCGCCGATTACCTCGCAGATCTCTCATTCTTGAGCAATGAGCCCATACACGCGGATTTCCTCAATGAAGTCCTACTCACAATTCAAAACGAAGAGCCTGATAAGACGTCAGGGATCCTTTATTTCGACGGTACTCTAAACCATAAAGAAAAAGGCATCGAGATAGTCCTGCTAACCCCGAAAGGAGTTGTCATATGTAAGGCTTTTCAACTAGACTTTCTTGTTACTAATAATGTCATGAAATATGAAGCTTTCATAGCTGGACTACGAGCAGCACTACAATTAGGCATTAAACAGTTGAAAACCATTGGTGATTCCAAGCTCGAAATCTCACAAGTTATAGAAGAATAAAAAACCAAGGAAAGGAGACTGATGGCATATCTAGAAACCGCTTAATATTTGCTAAAGAAATTTGAAAGAATCTCTTTCACGCACATCCCTAGATTAGAAAATGAGCTCACGAACTCCCTTGCCACGTTAGCCTCGATCATCCAACTACCCGTCGGACAAGGTAACAAGACCTTCTTCGTCGAAAAGCTGACAGTCTCTGCCCACGAGATAGCATGGACCGTTAAGAGAGAATTACCAGTCCTCCCTAAGAGCATGGGACCAAATGAAGCAATCGCTCTAAAAAATCACGTCAAGTCAGAAACCGAAGTCGCTATATTTAGGTTTGAAAAATCACCAATCGATGATTGACAACCATGATATTTCAACATCTGAAACTTCCTGAAGCATCAACACGTCCCTCCGTACTCCATGAAGATCGAGCGGAAGATTATAAGGAATCAATGCGCCTGATTCTATATACTCAGTAAAATATTATACAAAGAAGCCTTCACCAAAGGAGTACTACTACAATGCGTCACAACCGTCAAAGGATAATACATCATCCGAGAAGCACACGCCAGTGCCTACGGTGCTCACCCTGGTAGATAGAGACTCATCGATCAAATCATACGATAAGGCTACTTCTCGCCGACAATGATAAGAGACTGCCACCTCTACGTCCAATTCTACAAACAATGTCAAGAACACGCCACACTTATCAAAGCTCCATCAGTTGCATTGAACACTATGACCTCGTCGTGGCCATTTTCGATGTGGGCTTTCGATGTCATTGGGCCTTTCACAAACACAGTTGGGAACACTCACAAGCACACGTTCATACTTACAGCAACCAAATACTACACCAAATGGGTAGAAGTCGAATCCTACGTCAAAATCACCACTTCGACACTTGTGAGGTTTATCGTTAGAAATATCATCATCAGGTTTGGAGTACCCAAGATGTTTATCAGCGATAACGTACCACAATTCATCACAGAAAAGACGAAGAAGTTATGCAAGAATTTTGACATCGATCTATGCCACTTATCACTGTTCTATCCTCAAGGAAATGGATAAGTAGAACCTATAAACAAAATGTTGATTCGAATTCTGAAGCATACAGTAGAGACGAGCAATGGAGCCAATTGGCTCGAATGACTACCAGAAGCACTCTTGGCTTATAGGACCTCTATTCGTATAGTCACTAACCAAACTCCCTATCTCCTTACCTAGGGGATGGAGGCAATCCTACCATATGAGATATAAGTACCACTCTTACGGATTCAACTTGATGATGAGCTATCCTTAGATGAGAGGAGAATTGCCTTATTCGCGCAGCTAGAGCAGCTTGATGAAACACGTCTAAGGGTAGCTAATCACACTCAGGTATATCAGAGGAGAGTGACCAGGGCTTATGATAAGAAATTCCTCAAATGAAACTTTAATATTGGAGAATTAGTCTTGAAGAAAATCATCCCTTCCAAGCACGCCCATTTGAAAGGAAAACTGAAATCGAACTAGGAAGGCCCTTACGTTATAACAGCCGCATACCCTGGGAATGCATCCAAACTGGCGAATCAAGATGGGGAAGAAATCCTTAGCCCTTGGAATGCCATGTACCTTAGAAAATATTACCATTAGCCCTATGATCATCACATCCTGTGATTAAATACTTATACTTATCACTCCCGTAGCTGTCACGACCCATTCGCTGGCGCACATCATCATCAATTCTCAGAATATCCGTAAGACCTCCAATTTATTGCCCACTTTCTTATTTGAGCAATCTGATCAAAGGACTAGTGACATACCTAACCACTTTTAAAAGCATAGGTAACACCCGATCCTTATTTCTTTTCCCCACCATTAGAGGAGACGTTAGAGCATGGAAAAAAATGAAGATGTCAGGTTCAATCAATACTCATCATTCTTGTGCTAGCAGGATGCTTTCAAAAAAATATATCTATATATCTAAAAAAAATGAGAGAAAGCAATACGACGAATTAATAAGTCAATGAGCTCAGGGAAGCATAAGCAAGCCGTTAGGACATCTCTGGTAACTTTACTAGAAATGTATAAGCAAGCTACAAGGGCATCCTTGATGTCCCTATACTACTAGATATCGTCGTAAGGTGGCGAGAGGAGGACAAATTCCTACTAATCATAGAATGTGAGATTCTTATGGTACCGAAACATGACGAAGAGGTCAATCATGGCACCCCGTATCCCTCTGAGAAAAAGAGTGTTACTCATCCCTTTTGGAAAGCGTTAGATACAAACTATTCCCCACATCACTGAGCCTGACCCCTCTTCTATTTTTTTTTCGGATGATAAATTGAAAGCCTTTCAGGATACTCCTAAGAATGAAACTGAAAACCAGTGAATGACGACTGATGCAATCATTTACTATATCTATCACACCCTCCCTGATAATGACCACGAGATAGGATGACCAACACCCAAAGGTAGACCTCAGTATACAACTAACATAATCAAAATGACCACCCCTAGTTCGATGGCAGTACTGATGAACTTTTCTTCAAAACTAACTCACCAAATACTCATGGTTTCTTATAGACCCAAAGTGTTCATCTAAAAATCACAAAAAGCTCTATTGCATCTAGACACTGGGGCATTTTTTTTTCAGAGGAGAATCATCTTAGAAGCGTTGACTCGCCTATAAAGAAGATGTGGAATAACGAAGTCACCATACGGAGAATGCTACTGAAGATACTATACTGTCGATCCCACCACGGTCCTACACGGGGGTATTTTAAAAAAAAATTATTTTAGTTATTTGCTTTCCCTGTTGCATTATTTTCATTTCTTAAAAAAAAGAAATTAAAAAAAAAAAGAAAAAAGAAAAAAAAAGAAGAAAAAATGAGAAGAAAAAAAACAAAAAGAAAAAAGGAGCATATATCAATTTTTTACTACCAGACCTCGGTCTAAGACACTTACCCCCCTTGAAAACTAGCAAGGGGGAGATTAAAATTATTGATAGCCTTGCCTTTACATATGTAGATACAAAGCAACTTTCAACCACCATCGGGCCAACTCAGAAAGCATCCAAGTCCCGATGACAACTAACGGCACTAAAAGCGAAAGGCAAATGTAAGAGGTAACTAAAAGAAAAGGAGCCAATCAGGTACATCTAAACCAAAAAAATCTTCATATATATCAAAATTTTCTTTTTTTTTTTACATCTGTCACTGTGGGCATACTCCTTGTATATACAATGAACACTCACAATGAACACAAAAAAAAATACACATACACCCCTACTCCCTATGCTGCCGCTAGGATGGTCGATCACCGCTGTCCCCAGTATCATCAGCCCGAAGGTCCATAGACTGATCCTCCGAAAATACAATCCCGACACCCAGAGTCACCGGAACCACTAGATGAGGAGGCCCGCAACTGAACCTCCCTCACAAGCCTGACTAGCAGACCACCTTGATCGAGAACGAGGAGGATACCCAGCAAAAAACTCCTGAATAACTGAATCCTCGCGAACATAATCCCTGACACGGTCACGTGTTGTACGACAAGGTTGCCCGGCCGAGGAACTTCTAGCCCTCGACTCTGATCCAGCAAGCTGACCAACCATCTTGCTCACTCCTCGTCAGACGATACTGCAGTCGATCTATGGCCGCCTGCATCTCTGCCTGTGTCGTCCAGCACGCCGCCTCCAATGCCTCAGTCTGAGTCCTCTGCGCCACCATCATCTCAACAAGCAGGTCCTCATGTCTCTGCGTGTCCCTAAGGATCCGTTTCACCTTAGGAGTGGCACGTGCTCACGCCACCTCTAGACACGCCTCCTCAAGTTAATGAATTTGCGTTACCACACCGAGTCAAAGAAAACCAATATATATATATATATATATATATATATATATATATATATATATATATATATACGAACATTTGTAAGAGAAAAAAAATTGAAAAAGAAGAGAATCATACCAAGTCCACCCTCTCCTCAAGAAGGCACTCAAATGTCGCACCAGTCACGGGATCAGCAGGAGGCACAGAAGGAACAACAAACGTGAGCAGCTACAATGAGAACAAACAAATACATTAGATAACACTATGATGATGAATAAACTATAAATGCATCAACTAAAACATACCTGAGAAGGAATAGGAGCAGACCCCTGAGGGGGAGCCTTAGGAGCAGAGTCTGAAATAGCCTACGCAAAAGCCAAACAAGCCAACACAAGATATGTCAGAACAAAATAAATGAAATAACCTAAACTGAATTGCACTAAACCAAAAACTGTACCTAACTCTCAGGGTGTAGAGAGGTAGCAGTCGCCTCCCTCGTCTAAAAATCCTAGGCGACCTGACGCTTAAATACCACATGATGTTAGTAAACTGTTAAGAAAAGTGAAATAATAACACCCAACGAACTACTACAATCATACGGACGGGTCAAAAGATTAAAGAAACTCACCCAGTGCTCTAGCTCGGCCTGAAGCTGAGCCATAGCTGGATCATCTCGACTGGAAGAGGCAATTGAAGTCGGATCGAATGCCTGAGCAGAAGCCCCCGCGACAGAAAGCTCTACCCTCTGCAAACATCGACAAATGTGCCAAAACTAATAAGAATCCACAAAATACCAACAATTAATAAACTAAGGAAGACGCTAACCAATCGATCAATCTCAGATCACAGAGTGGCCTCCACCTCCTGGCCAGCCTGCTGCTAATTGCGTAACAGCTCGACCATCGCCGCATGACTGGCAACCTCAGCCTCCCTCTCAAACTGGCTAAAAGAAAACAAGACACCACAACTATATCAGAATTGTAGACATCCAAATTTGGCCCAAGGCTCGATCGAAACACCTTTCGAGAGAAGCGCATTTCTGAGCTTTTGATGGCGTGTATGGGGTCCTTAGGAATCACCCTAAAGCCTTAGGAATCACCCTAGATCCTCCAGAAACCAACCCCGACCCTTAGAACCCTTTTCAAACTTTCCCAGGCAAATATGAGGAGGGGTGCACCAGAACTGGCTATGACCCTCTACAGTGACCAACTCTTATACCATTAAAGAGTAGAGGTCGTCAGCTTTCCAACGAGCCAAGAATCACCCCAATCGGAGGTATATATCAGAAGATGTGGCAATCCAAACTCGGAGGGCAGGAAGGTAATTTTGAGGTGGCCCCCCAGGGATTTGGGGCGGCTATTAGTCACACCAGGCTATTTCTCCCCAGAAATGGCCTTGCGCAACTAATAGTTGCACCAGGTATAAATTTTGCCTGGCGCAACTATTAGTTGCACCAGGCCAATCCTCCCCAATTTTAAGCCTGGTGGCCCCCACCCTGCGAGCTAACTTCCAGCACTATTCCTCACTATTTTAATGTGCTTTTGCCTGGCGCAACTATTAGTTAATAGTTGCACCAAGCATATGAACAGTAACATTGGGTTTTTGCCCCGAATTTCATGTTTGGAGTTTGACTTGTTGACCACCTCAACCTTTAGGGTGTATTTTGGTAGTCCTGTTGCACCCATTCCTTACCTATTTGCAACCCTCCAAGTGGCTTAAAGCCTCACCCCATCATCCACCATTAGAACCACCCTCACACCTTTCTAAGCACTCAAAATCCTGGGAAACCTTAGATTTGAGATTACCTAATTGCTAACTCCAATTAGCATCTAAGTAGCCTCCTAATCCACTCCTTTCCTATAAATAGAGCCCCCCACCCCTTGGTTTAGGGGTTGAGAAATTTGCTTAAGAGAGAAAGAGCTCAAAGTGAGAAGCTCTTCCTCCCTTTTGTGCACTATTTTCATCCAAATTCCAGAATTCCAAAACCTCTTCCCAAGCTTGTTCTTATATCCAAAACTCATAGCCTAGGTGTGTGTGATCCCCTAGCCTCCCTTCCCTACCTTTTAGTTTTAAGTCTTAGGAGTTAGAACCCCATTTTCCACCATACAAGGCCTTCAAGAGCTCATCAAAGCAAGTCACGCAAGGCTCCTCTACGGTGCTACAAGGGCCCGAGGGCTCCGGCTCTCCCCTTTCTTCTCTTATCTCTTTCTAGCTCCCTCCATCTTCTCATTTGTGCCGTTACGCCGCCGATTTTTCGGTAGGAACGGAGGGGCACAAATAGGATTCTAAGCCCTTTTGGGCAAGAGGAAGCTATTTTTCTTGCTTCTACTTCATTTTATTATTGGCCATTAGTAGAGACCGCGTTTAGCGGTTGATCGGGTGCCTAACACCTTCCTGATCAATAACCGAAGCCCCTACCCAAGAGCCTTTGGTGTGGACCGGATTCAGAGTCATTTTTTTAGCACTTCGGTGCTCATAAAAATGAACTAGGTATCCCGGGACACCGAAAGCTTCGGGTGGCAACTCTATATATTTTTTACCGTTAGAGAGCGCTTCGTCGCGACGGGGGAATGCATCGATTCCCACAATTGCACAGATGGCGACTCTGCTGGGGAGTAGCTAGTAGAGCTTCCCCTTGAACTAGGCCTTTTCTTTTTTTTATTTTTCTAACATTTTATTGTTGTTTTTTATTATTTTTTCTATTTTTTTGTCACTCACCCCTCCGATTACGTCATTTTATTCACCCCTACGATTCCGCTTTAAATTTCAGCAATTTTTGCCTAGTCACTTGACTGGCACCTTTTTTACTTACCCCTACGATTTCGCTTTAAATATTCAGCAATTTTTGCCTAGTCGCTTGACTAGCACCTTTCTTTTACTCACCCCTACGTCTCCGCTTTAAATTTCAGCAACTTTTTGCCTAGTCACTTGACTGGCACATTTTAAATTTCAGCACTTTATATTTCCCGCCTAGTCGCTTGACTGGCCCCGTCTTTTTTTATTATTCATATCATAACAATGGACGTCGGCCCATAGTGGCGGCACGGGATAATCACCCCCGGTCTTTGAACTAAAGAAAACTTTCAAAAAAAGAGAAAAACTTTGAAAAAATTAAAACTGAACCAAGTTAGGGAGCTTAATTAATTTGTTTTGCGGGTAGATTTTTCAAAGGGATTGGTTTAGGCATACATACAAACACTTGGGTCTTAGTATGGCAGCAGCCCCTAGTGGTGATGATCCAGAAAAGTCCCAGCCCACCTAGTATCTGAGAAGGCACTTGCGCTGGAGGTATATCGGGTGGGTTCCCATTCCGAAGCTTAAAACCCTTGAGGAGCGCGCTAGTGAGTTATACAGGACTCAATCCTTTAGGTACGGTGAGGAGAGAATCGATCACCAAAAAATAGCTCAGTTCCCGGAAGCCTAGCTTCCACAAAAAACTGAAAAAAACTCATTTCGGGCATCAGTGGCTGCTGTTCTCTGTTCTGGAGAGGCAGTTTTTGCCTGGCGCATGTATTAGTTGCGCCAGTGTAAAAACACTGGATTTTATAACTGGCGCAACTAATAGTTGCGCCAGTGTAAAAATCCTCCCCTGCAACCCGGGCGCAAGCATTAGTTGCGCCAGGTCTGTTTGGCAGCACCCAACTCGAATCCTTGGCCTTTTCTACCTCCCGAGTTCCCCGATCAGTGTGCATAGTGCCTTGTTTAGGCCCCACCATCTCTGACACCCAATACGCCCCCACCGGTCAAGAGAAGGCAACTTCTCTTTGGCTCATTTCGAGGGATCGGGTCGTTTGCCTCGATTTATGTGTCTTCAATAGATCGAAGGTTCTCCTTCAATTCTTCCGAAGTGCATCGGAATCGTCGCCACGGGTCTTGATCTAAGGTACGAGAGCCACCCGAAAAGGGGATTCCAAGGCCTCGGAATCTTTGTTTTTCAAAAAAAACTTTTCATAAAAATTCAAAAAAAAATATATATATATATATATATATCAAAACACAAATAATATTTAGTTTGTGGTGCCGGCACAACGGCATCATCTTACCCTCCGTCGTCCCGTAGGGGAAGAAGGAGGAGGATTTTTGGGCCTTATCCAAGGCACCCTTACCCGACCCGATCCTGACTCATCCCTGCCACATTCTCTAACCCACTCCCATTCGAGAGAAGTCTTTTCCACCATCCCCCTCTCCCAACCCCCTTTTACCGTTATCGGACCATTCGGCGCCCCCATATTCCCAACCACTACCCCCCAAAATACCCAAAGTCCAACCCCCCATTCCCCATCTTTTGCCCAAACCATGCCCATACCAAACCCATTTTCCCAATCCACATCCATGCCCCAATTCCCATCATCCCCCTATAGACCCGATCCACCCACATTCACATACACCACTTCCACCCTATCCGACCCCATAAAATCCCCATCCATCTGGGTCATGCCCCTTTTTACCGGGGCCATGCCCAACTTTCCTCATCCCTCCTCATCATGTCCCCCCATCATCCCAAAACATGCCCAATACATCCCCTCATCCACCTCATACACCCCCACCTACCGTGGCCATGCCCGATTATACCGGGGTCATGCCCAATTTTTCCACCACCTCCATCTCATCTATACCCCATCACTCCTTAAATCCACCATCCACATCCCACCCCCCTTCCATGGCCATGATGGAGGCGATGTTACAAGCATACTCCTCATGGAGGGCTTCCCAAAATGTCTCTTTTCCACACCCCACATCCATGAATCCATCCCACACCTTGGCTAACCTCCATGCTTCACTCCCCCATGACCCCTATCAACCTCCCATAATCCACACCATCCAAACCCCCATCACCCACATACCCCAAGGCCTATTGACCCAAAACCCCTTTTCCCACACATCTCAGGGCCCCATGGCCCAATACCCCTCCATCCATGATCTCCAGGGCCCTATGGCCCAATACCCCACTACCCATCATCTCCAAGGCCCATTGGCCCAAAACCCCATCACCCATATCCCCTAGGACCCATTGAGCCAAACCTATCAAGTCCAAACCCATCAGGGGCCCATGGCCCAAATCCACCAATGGCCCATGGCCTAGACCCAACAAGGCCCATCGAGCCAGGCCCATCAAGGGCCCATGGCCCAGACCCATCAAGGACCCATGGCCCAGATCCAGCAAGGCCCATCGGGCTAGACCCATCAAGGTCCCATGGCCAGACCCAACAAGGTCCATTGGGCCAGACCCACGAAGGGCCCATGGCCCAAACCCATCAAGGCCCATTGAGCCATACTCACCAAGGGCCCATGGCCCAAACCTACCCAGGCCCATTGGCCCAAACCTACCAGGGGCCCATGGCCCAAACCCATCAATGGCCTATGGCCCAAAATGATCAAGGGTTCATTGCCCAAACCCAAACCCCACACTCATACCTTCCACAATACCTCCAACATTTAACCCAACCTTCACATCTGGGTCAAACCCATGCCATCCCCCAAACCCAATTCCCCCATGGCCCTACACTCCAAGGCCATCTCCAAACCTTCCCCCATACCCAATGGCCTTACCTGGCCCCGCCTCAAAACCAAATTCCCATCACCCAACAAGCCTTTCCATACCCCCAATGGGCTCACCCAACCCCTACTCATGTCATTCCCCTCCAACCCACGCAGCAACAAGTTGAGAATCCCGTCTTCACTGCACATTACGCCGATCAGCAGTATGAAGAGAACGAGATTAGGAACAGTGGGGCCTATGTTGGGGCATTGACCAGCCTCAACCCTCCACCAATAATTGCCCACCCCCTGGTAGCCCAGAGTGAAGTTCAACCAACTGTCGAAAAAGCAACTCTCATATCGAAAGAGTCAGAGCAGCTGAAAGAACAGTTAGACAAAATACAAAAACAGCTGATGAAAATGGGTGGTGCTAAAATCCATGCCACGGACTTCACAGACCTATGCCTATTCGCTGAGGTCCCCTTGCCCCCCAAATTTAAAATGCCAGTATTGGACAAATACAATGGCACAGGCAACCCGATAGCACACCTCAAGTCCTATTGTGGGACATGTGCCAGTACGGGGGGGATGAAAGACTACAAATAAAGGTCTTTTAGAAAAGTTTGACCGGACCGGCCCTGAGGTGGTTCACGTCCCTTGAAACATCCATGATGAAGACACGGAAAGATTTAGCACATTTGTTCCAAGAGCAGTATGTCTATAATACTGATATTGAACCGCGCAAGTCTAATTTGGCCCGGTTGAAGTAGAATCCAAACGAGACCTTCAGTGACTACTTAGGGTGATGGAGAGCACTGGCAGCTCAAGTCAGAAATAGAATACCGAATGATGAGCAGATAGAGATGATTTCAAAGAACACTGCCAACGATTTCTAATTTTCTTGTGTGCCAACAGCAGTCTAATTTTGCTGATTTGGTGAGGAATGCCAACCGCTGCGAGGATGCCATCAGGGAAGGACGTCTGAGTAAGAATACTTCAGGGGGCCCTAGCGGGGTTAGAAGATTTTCAGAACAGAGGAAAGAGAAGAGAACGGGGGGTGATATCCAGAACATAGTCAATACTAGGACCAATAATAATACTACTCCATTTCAATTTTAGGCAGCCCCACCAGCACCTGTTAGGCCTAAGCAGATGCAAAGAACGGGGAATGGGCAAGGAATGCAAATGACTCCAGAACAGAGGAGAGCCCGCTACGACCGAGTCTTCACACCTCTGGGGCAATCTTTGAGTGTACTTTTGCCCCTGTTAGTAGAAAAGGGATTGGTGGCTATCCACCAACCGCAACCTCCTCCTCACCCATTCTCGAAGAACTATGACCCAAATACCCACTGCAATTTTCATCAAGGTCCGGGTCACCCTACTGATCGCTGCTTCCCATTGAAGCACGCCATCCAAAATTTGATTGATGTCAGGAAAATCATTCCCCCTGCACCTTCTCAGCATGCTAATATTCATCAAGTGCCACTACCCCCATATCCTACCGGAGGAGCAGGTCCCAGACCCACCATCAGAATGATAGAGGATGAGGAGGAATTCGAATTTGACCCATCCGATTACATCAGTGATCGGGAGATTTATGTAGCACCGCTGTTAAGAAACGTCGAAGAAAGGAATATAGGGGTAGTTGAACCCCTAAATTTGTCAGATTATTTCCCCAATCCAGCCCCACGAATGAAACCCTTGGATCTCAGGGCATACTTTCCATCACCCACACCCGTCAATTATGTAAATATCAATGCATACCAACCATACACCACAACCCCCATCAATTACTCGATGAGCCAACAGGCCCCCAATCCTACACCCGCACCTACCAGTTATCAATGGCCTACGCCCGCCCCATTCCAACTACCACCATACACCACAACCCCCATCAATTACCCAATAAGCCACCAAGCCCCCAATCAAACACCCGCACCCATCAGTTATCAATGGCCTGCACCCACTCCAACACCCCCAGCTCAACCACCGAAAAGTTCCACCACCGTCAATTACGACGCCCATCGACCATCCGCCAAAGATCCACTGGCTATCAATGGTCTACTTTTACCTCCTTCCCTCCAATGCCACCACCCTCAAGTTCTACCGTCCCCATTTGGCCCAATCTTTCCACCCAACCCACTGCCACCGAGGTGAATCAAGTATTGCCCACACCTCCTGAGACGACAATACAAGTACCTCAAGAACCGGCAGCCATACCTTTTCAGCTCTCGAGACCCGCATATGATCCTCATCAAGTCCCGCAAAGCTACGAACAAATAGATGTCAATGCCGGAAGCAGCAGTAGAGAAGGGGTAGTAGATTTTGTTACCAGATCAGGGAGGATATCAAAGTAGCCGGAAATACCAGCAGCAGCACAGGCCCAACCCGAAGGAAAGAAAGAGAGCACTGTGAATCCATTTGAGAAGATGAGTCGAGAACATATACTGGAGACTCAGTTGAGAAGAATGCCTGCCCATATCACTATATGGGATCTGTTAATGACATCCCCACTCCATTTTCAAGCATTAATGGGGGCATTAAAAAATGCGCATGTATCACTCCAAGTTAGCCTAGATGAAGTCGGGCAGATAATTGGTCAAGTGATGGCTCCAAATGCCATTTCATTTTCTGATGCCGATTTACCTGAGGAAGGAGGTAGCCACTCAAAATCTTTGAATATAACCGTTGAATCCAAAAATATGATTATCCCCTTGGTAATAATTGATAATGGGTCTGCATTGAATATATGCCCATTGAGAACCACTACCAAGATTGGGGTTGATCCGTGCATGTTAAGGCCCACCAGAACCAGCGCTAGAGGGTTTGACAATACCAGGAGAGAAATAATGGGAGAAGTTGATCTTGAGCTGTTGATAGGGCCAATGACCTTTTCCATCTTGTTTCAAGTCATGGATATCAAATCCTTATTTAATCTGTTGTTGTGGCGCCCATGGCTACATGAATTCGAAGCCATACCTTTCACATTGCACCAGAAACTCAAATTTGCATTTGGGCATAAGATTATCACGATCATTGGAGAGGGGCACAATGAGAAAGAAAAGGCCGCCAATAGCATTGAAAAACCCAATATACTGGATGTACCACACACCGCTGAGGACGTCGACCTCCACAGTTTTGAGTATGAGGTGTCAGCTATAATCCCAGAACCCATGGAGGGCATCATGTCTAAAACGGGAGGCGGTGTGGAAGCGACAGTGGCAATGCTCCAAAAGTGGGCCTATCAGAAAGGAAGGGGTCTAGGACCCAAATTACAAGGCAGAAGAGAGCCAGTTGTGGCTAAGGGACAAAAGGTAAGATTCGGGTTAGGATATAAGCCCACAGAGCAAGAGGTCCGAGAGGCCAAAGAGAAAGCCAGGATCGTCGCGGCTGTAAGAGCTCGAGGAATTAACATAGAGGAGAAACCTCACCCTAGGCCACACATCAGGGATTCCTTTATCAGTGCAGGGATCGTGAAGATCGATCAAAATGGGGTAACCTATTTGACCCCACCAATCCCCGGATCTCCCTTCCCAGCTTGGAGATAGATTTGGCCGCGTTGTCCCTTTTTGAGGAACGACGGTCGGTACCTGAACAAGCCCCCCTATGGTGAATCACCACAAAGCCGTGTTAACATTTGAGGATATCATCTCAGATGAAATGGGGATTAACATGATGGAAACTAACCCCAAAGAGCCATATCAGTCAGCACCCTCCATCCAATCAGGTAAAGGAGCAACCCCTCAGGTACGCAACTGGGCATCTTTGCCCCAAACTCTGGAAGCAGGAAGTGGCCTAAAGTTTGGCACCTGTTTCCCAAAAAAAACAACCTATGAAAAGTGAGATAAGCCCTTGGCAGACAATACCTTGTATATACACAAACCAGCCTGGCCAAGGGCCCGTCTCCGAAGAAAACAAAAATCTCAAAAACATGGAAAAAATATAAAATCTCAAAAATATGAAAAAAACACAAAATCTCAAAAACATTAAAAAAATCCAAAGTCTAAAAATATTGTCATTTAAAATTCCAGAAACTGTCCCACAAAAGGATGCCTTAATCAAAATACCCGTCCCACGTGAAATCGACCCCTTCCCTATAGAAATACAAGAGGTAGAGATCACGAGTCTGGACGAGGATGTCCCCTTCGAGGAGCTCCCCAATGAACTCCTTAATCGATTTGCTAACTTTGAGTATGGCCCTACCCCCATTGTCGAAGAGACCGAAGACGTCAATCTAGGAACTGAGGAGGTTCCCAGAATAACCAAGATCAGAACATCACTGTCTCCTGAGGAAAGAAAAAGCATGATCGACTTCCTTCGATCATACCAAGACGTTTTTGCTTGGTCGTATGAGGACATGCTTGGTCTGGATACTGATTTGGTCGAGCATGAGTTACCCCTCTACCCTGATGTAAAGCCAGTCAAGCAGAAGCTGAGACGTCTCCGACCCGAATGGATGCTGAAAGTCAAAGACGAGGTCATCAAGCAGTATGACGCGGGGTTTCTCATGTTATCTAAATACCCGCAATGGCTAGCCAATATCGTACCTATGCCAAAGAAGGATGGAAAGGTCCGCATGTGTATCGATTTTCGCAATTTGAACAGAGCAAGCCCAAAGGACGATTTCCCACTACCACACATCGACATCTTGGTCGATAACACAGCTAAGCACGTGATGCTTTATTTTATGGATGGATTCTCAGGATACAATCAGATCAAAATGGCAGAGGTTGACCTCGAGAAGACAGCGTTCATTACCCCCTGGGGAACCTTTTGCTATCGAGTCATTCCATTCGGGCTGAAGAATGCCAGTGCAACATACCAGAGAGCTATGACTGCACTATTTCATGACATGATGCACCGAGAGATTGAAGTGTATGTCGACGACATGATAGCCAAGTCACCGGAGTGAAGCGACCATCTGGTAAACCTTCATAAGCTGTTTGAAAGGCTGAGGAAGTATCGACTATGTCTAAATCCCCAGAAGTGCGCATTTGGTGCTATGTCAGGTAAACTGTTGGGATTCATCGTTAGCAGGAGGGGGATCGAGGTCGACCTAATCAAAGTCAAAGCCATTACTGAAATGCCACCACCGTCTATTGAGAAAGAGGTTCGAGGGTTTCTGGGCAGAATACAGTATATCAGTCGATTCATTACATAGCTAACTCCAATCTGCATGCCGATCTTCAAGTTACTAAGGAAGAATTCACCCATTGTATGGAACGATGATTGTCAGGCAGCATTCGAAAAAATCAAAAGCTACCTCCTTAATCCACCAGTTTTGGTACCACCTGAGCCAGGGAGACCACTCTTGATGTATCTCTCTACAACGGAAGTTTCGATGGGATGTGTCCTGGGGCAACACGATGAAACAGGAAGAAGAGAGTAGGTCATTTACTATCTGAGCAAGAAGTTTACTGATTACGAGACACGCTACTCTCATTTGGAGAAAGCATGCCTAGCTCTTGTATGGGCTACTCAAAGGCTCCGCCACTACTTGCTATCTCAAGTCGTTCTGCTTTTAGCCCGAATGGACCCATTAAAATACCTATTTGAAAAGCCAGCTCTCACTAGACGAACCGCACGCTGGCAACTTTTATTGTCTAAATTCGACATCACATACATCACTCAGAAATCAATCAAGGGGCAGGCACTTGCTGATCATCTTGCTGATAATCCTTTACCTGACTATGAGCCATTAAGAACCGAATTCCCAGATGAGGATATCTTGTTCATGACGGAAGACGATACAGAAGAAGCAAAAGAATCATGGGTAATGCACTTTGACGGGGTAGCAAATGTTGAGGGCCAAGGAGTTGGCGCCATCCTAATTTCACCGAAAGGATCCCATGTACCGGTCTCTATCAAGCTCAACTTCCCTTGCACTAACAATATGGCTGAGTACGAAGCTTATGTCGTTGGTCTGCAGGCAGCTCTCGATCTGAATGTAACTCACCTTCGAGTATTTGGTGATTCACAGTTAATCATATGTCAGACGAATGGTGACTGGAGGACGAAAGACGAGAAACAGATACCCTATCATGAACACCTCGAGGATTTGATAGCTTGCTTCCAAGATGGGACTTTCTCATACGTCCCCGGATAAGGAATCGCTTTACCGATACATTAGCAACTTTGGCGTCAATGATTGAAATCCCCTATGGTGTTGAGATGAAGCCAATCATGATTGAGCAGAGGAATGAGCCAGCCTTCTACCTCCAGATTGAGGAACCTACAAAGCCTGATGATGAGCCACCTTGGTTCTCAGATATCAAGAATTTCCTCGAGACCCTGACTTTCCCAGAGGATACATCCAAGACAGACCAACGAACCATTCAACGTCTAGCGGCAGGTTATGTCATTTACGGGGAATGCCTCTACAAGCGATCATACAATAATATCTTACTCAGGTGCCTTACTGAAAGTGAAGCGGTCGACATTATGAAAGAAATCCATGAGGGAGTATGCGGAGCCCACGTCAGCGGTCACATGCTCGCCAAGAAAATTCTGCGACAAGGATACTTCTAGACCACTATGGAATCAGATTGCTGTAAACATGTTCAAAAATGCTACAAGTGTCAGGAACGCTCCAGTCTGATACACGCTCCTGCCATTGATCTTCACTGCATGACCACTCCTTGGCCATTTACTACCTAGGGCCTTGACGTTGTCGGAATGATTAATCCAAAAGCATCAAACGGACATCGGTTCATCCTCGTCGCTATTGAATACTTCACCAAGTGGGTAGAAGCGGCGTCATATGCCAACATCACTGCCAGTCACGTCGAGAAGTTTCTCAAGAATAATATCGTGTGTCGATTTGGAGTACCCAAAGATATCATCACAGACAAAGGCATAAACTTTGCAAATAAGCGCATCAGAGACTTCTGCGAGTAATACAAGATTAAGCACCATCGCTCGTCCCCTTATTAGCCTTAAACTAATGGAGCCATGGAAGCCGCGAACAAGACAGTCATCCGCATCCTTGAGAAAATGGTTGTCACTTATCGAGACTGGAGTGAAATGCTTCCATTTGCTTTGTGGGCCTACCGAACATCGATCCGTACCGCTACAGGGGTAACACCATTCTCCCTTGTGTATGGAACCGAGGCCGTCCTCCCGTTAGAAGTTGAAGTACCCTCACTCTGAATCCTTATAGAATCAGGCTTATCTAAAGCAGAAAGAGAGAGATCACGCTTTGATCAGCTGAACTTACTGGACGAAAAGAGACTCCTAGCTTTATCCCATACCCAAGTGTATCAAGGACGAATCACACGCGCTTATAATAAATGGGTCCGCGGTCGAGATCTAAAGATATGAGACACTGTACTGAAGAAGATCTTCCCATCCCTCCATGCCGATTCGAGAGGAAAGTTTAAGCCGAACTAGGAAGGACCATACGTCATTCGAGAAGTGGTATCGGGATATGCCATCCGCCTCGCCACCATGGACGAAGATCATCTTCCTGAGCCCATCAACGCTGGATACGTCCGACGATTCTACTCTTAGTCTATCATGATAAGGTAAGTATTGATGAAACAAATACGTGACTGCTTAAGAACAACCCAAAAGAGGCCATCATTCCGAGCACAGTAGCCCAAAAACATCCCTAAAAATGAT
Organism: Chloranthus sessilifolius; assembly: GCA_021018995.1. Lineage (NCBI taxonomy): Eukaryota > Viridiplantae > Streptophyta > Magnoliopsida > Chloranthales > Chloranthaceae > Chloranthus > Chloranthus sessilifolius. The sequence continues at coordinate 89,867,420 of CM037593.1, forward strand.
GATAACCGTTGCTATCCCATTTGAGCCTGGGCCTTTCTTTCAATAAGCCCATTCCCCTAAATATATATATATATATATATATATATATATATATACGTGTACATATACCAAAAAATGAGAGAAAAGATGAAGTAGAGTTACTATCAAAATCCAAAAAAAATCGAAAAAGAAAAACTTCAAAAAGAGATTGCCTGAAATGAAGCAAAAAGAACAAAAAAATATAGAAGAATCATGGGGCAGGTATAGTAAAACCCCCAAGGAAGAAAGTATGTTGAGAAAACTGAAGCCGCATCAAGGAAATCCTTTTAACCCAGCCTACCTTCAAATCCTAACCTAACCCATGGCCAAGCTACACCCTGAAGGAAGTCCTCTTTGTAGGTTCGCAAGAAGTCATAATATCTGTTAAAGTCAACACGAGCCGAGTCGTGAGACGACACCAGAGCCCAATCCAGCCGGCGATGACGGAATCAAGGTCTATGTCGTGGCTGTTGAAAAGAGAAAAGAAAATGAAAAGAATAAAATAATAATAATAATAATAATAATAAAATAAAAATATAAGCTTAAAGCAAGATGGACGTAGTGAAAACTCGAAAGGGCATTATGGGTAAAAACAGCGGGCTTGTGCGAACCAGGTGAAAACCCGAAAGGGCGCTTGGGGTAAGAAAGCTAAACCCATGGACGTGGTGAAAACCCGAAAGGGCGCCATGGGTAAAAAAGGGGGAGATAAAAGAAGAAAAAAAAAAAAGAGAAGAAAAATTGAAAAGAAAGGTTTGGACTAATTGAGAGGATTGATGTGTGAGGAAACCTTTTGTTACTCTTCCTGTACCCTCTTGTCTGACTGGGCCGCTCATGCTAGTTCAAATCAGGTCCCGACCAGAACTGTCTTGGTGAAACCCGCACCGTCGAACGTATGACCCAAGGCAAGGAGAAAGGTTTAACTCAATCTAAAGGGATCAATATTCCAGCCTTGGCAAATTCGAAAACTCATCCAGGTCCGACTCCAAAAGGGGGGGGGGTCGACCATGCTCAAAGATGGACCCAATGGTTTCTCAGAATATCACCCAATGATTAAGACATAAAAAAAAAAAAATAAGAGAGAAGAAAAAAAAGAGGAGATAATACATAAACCCAACAAAATATATCTGTATAGATGTATATAACTGCCTTTTGTGTCACTTGCACCACATTTCAAAAAAGTTGATGTGATGACTAGCGTGTTTTCCTTTTTACAAGTATAGAAAGAAGAAAAAAAAACAACAAAAAAAAAAAAAATATATATATATATATATGTATATGTATACCAAAAATGTGTGTATCTGTAAAGGGGTTTCCTACGCCCCTTTTTTATGTGTATATGATCTGTGCAAAAAAGTTCTGTGTGCAAGAAGGAGTCAACGACCCAACTCACGCTTCAAAGCGCTAATCTCAGCATAAAGATCATCCTCTCGGACGTTCCTCTCAATCAGCCAATGACCATGCAGGCTTTTGAACCTCTTCCGAGAGGAGTCGGTGGCTCCAAAAGCAACGCCCAGTGATTTTTTCAAACGAAGAACCTCGCCCTCCGTTGCGTCTGCTCTAACCCTCTCGCATGCCAAGAGCTCTTGCAGGACCCTCTTCTCATCCACCAATAGCTCAATACGGGTCCGAAGCGCCGCTTCTTTCTTTGGCCAGGGGCCTCCAGTCTCAATGATCTCTAGCAAATCCGGGCCATCGACGGCAGGCCGCTCAGTCAACAGTCAGGCCTCATACTCAGGAGGAGTGCTAACTGAGTCCCCTTGCTCAAAATCACACATCAGGGTCAACTATCGCGTCTCCCAAAGATCAGCAATCTGGTCTATGTCCTCAGAGGATCCCCTAAAAAAGATCAAATCGCATAAAGGGGGTCTGGCCTCACAAGGCACCTGCTGAGGACAGCCAAACTGACGCAACACCCGAAAGGGGAAGTAGAAGGTACTACCGGTCAATCCTAGGAGGGTGATACCCTCATGGTCTCTAGAACGAATCACTGGGAAGGTTCGATCCAACCAAGAAAACCTCCATATCAGCTCAGCATCGACCAACCAAAGTTTCAGAGCCGATGTATCACCCTGGGGGAGTAAGTGGCATCTACCCAAAAAACAGCGGGCCACTTCACCTTGAGCAACATAGAAGCGAGGCACGGGCCCCAAAATAGCAAAATGCTCACCCAGCCAGACCTGGAGCAACAAGGGGCATCCCTGAAGGCCCTCCACTTTACCCAAGGCAAAAGAATCAAGGCATTGGTACAGCTCGGCAAGTACCAGAAGCATCATGGACCGGCCCGCCTCCAATTCCATCAAGATATCACAAACTGCCAATGAGAAGCTTTCTCCCCCGGTATAGAAAAGGATTTCAGAGATAAGACCAAGTGCTAGAGCCTTCACGTTAAAGACATTCCTAACCGGCAATTTTCAGAGGCTTTCATCACCGAAAAGTTCTTTGAGGAATTTTAGCGAACACCTTGTGGGCCCCCCAATGAGACTTTTCTCATACTCGAATTTCTTCAAACCGAGAGTAAGATGAACGGATCTGGAATACCCTGGTTTAGGTATGACTCTTGCAAGGTCCCTATGAAGCTTCAGGCTAGATAGATTGGATAGCTCCTTAAGGGTTGGGGTCAACTCCCGCTTCCCAAAACGGAATACATGAAGGTTCACATCCCAGCATGATGCGGCGGCATGAAGGAGCTCCCACCGAGGAGGAATTGCTAAGAAAGAAGGAAGGCTAGATAGCCCAGGGTGCCCCAAGTCGGCGAGCTCACTCTCGTTCAAACTCCCAAACCAAGCCGCTAGGAACTTGGGCCTCAAGCCCGACAAAGAGGATACATTGGCTCCGGACCCTCCACGTAAGGGAGGGTTAGGAGGCGGATCCATGAACGTACAAGGATCTTTTGGGAAGATAAGAATCAATGTAGGAAGATGGACCCGCCTTGGAGAAACAAGAGCTAAAAAATGTCGGTCAAAGGATCCAAGTCAAACACAAAAGGAACAATTTCTGGGTCAATTCGGGCATATAAGGCCCCACTGCCCGCAGGCCAAAGCTAGCGCAACTAATAGTTGTGCCAGCACATTGCTGCCCCTATGGCCAAAGCTAGCGCAACTAATAGTTGTGCCAGCACATTGCTGCCCGCAGGCCAAAGCTAGCGCAACTATTAGTTTGATCCTAGCGCAACTATTAGTTTGATCCTAGCACAACTATTTTTGCCTGGCGCAACTAATAGTTGCGCCAGTGCATTTGAACCCCCATGTTGGCCTAGCACAACTATTAGTTGCGCCAATAAAATTTCCTTGGCACTTTTCAAGGCCGAACTGAAGAGGGGACTTCTGCCCTTTTTTTTTTTCTTTTTATATATGTCGGCATTTCCGAGCATCAATGACTTGTGGATTATTTTATTATATGTAGGTTTGATCCTACATTGAGGCATGCGACCCAAAAGGCCACTTTCTAAAAAGAGTACGAAGCAGACACATCCTGCAGAGAAACAAATTTGATACCAAGCAAGCAGAGCATAAAAATCAAAGCAAGACCATTTCCCAAATAATTATAAAAATCATCAAATTTGTCTCTTAAAAGTGCCACACCAACCATTCTCCAAATTGTTTAAAAACAGATCCCAAAATAAAATTCAAAATGCAGAAGAAAACTAATGGCCTATTCCTTGCTCGCTCCCTTAGACTTCTTGGGACGACGAGAGGAGCTCTGATAGGTCCTCATGTCCCCCACTCTAGACCACGCCTGCGAAATCCTGCTGAGCAAGGAACGTGACTCCTTAGCCCGCGAATGCTGCAAGGCACAGTTAAAGACAAAATCAGTCAAGGGGCCAATAATAATGAAAAAAAATGAGAGAGGAGTTGAGCAGCCAGGAACTCACCGTCTCCACCTCCCGAAGCTCTACTAGATGACGATGGTACTCCGCGTATTCCATAGCCGAGTTGAAGTCCTACGATACAGAATTCAATTGTTAGAGCACCCCCGAAAGCATGTACCGAAGGAAACCAAAATAAAGGAGAGCAAGCTCATCTGAAAACTCACCCCAGGGACCACCTCAGGAGGAGGAACATGGGCTGCCTCGATAGAGAGTCGTGCCTGTCGGTCCACATTGGCACAAAGATCTGAGAGGAAGCCATCGTCCAGACGCCGAAAGGTCCCACAAGCTACAAATGGACCCCCACCAGGGACACCCGCCTGAGAGGTACCCGATGGACCTGCACTTGATGAACCCTCGCTAGAGGGACCCGCACCAGAAGGACCAACACCAGAGGGATCTACAGCACTCGGCCCACTTTCATCGTCCGAACCATCTCTCGGAGCAAACTGTGAACCAAACAGGAATCTATTCAGATAAGACTCAGGCCGAGTAAAAAGCAAAATAGAAATTAATCCAAGCGGAGAAGAGGTTACCTGACCAAGTGGGCCCCCGAACGTAAGGAAATTAGTGCTAGGGACAAAGCGCGGCAGGATGAACCGGTAGGGGAGGCACTCGTACCAAGCATGATAATCCCCAGGCACAGGGAGAGCGCGAATAGGGAACCCATTATTGAAAAAGGCCACTATCAACTCCTCAATGCTGCCAGCAAGGCTCCAAACGTCAGCCGGTGGATCCATGGGTATGGCATAGTAGCCCTGGAACTGATGCACCACCCTCTCCCCCAAATAGTAGCATTTGTCCCACGCTCCATAAAAGAAGATAATGCAGCGGTTGTTGAAAAGGCGGGAGGCACCCATGGCTGCTCGGTCCCAGCAAGGGGACGTCAGGTACGGATCGGGGAGGATCTGCTCAAAATAAAAGGGGGACCAAATAAGCAACACCTCAATCAAAAGAAATGCTCAAGCTGAAAGTAAACTAGGGTTGAAATGATCACCTGCTCAGGCACCATCAAATAAAGCTGGGACTTTAGCCCCATCTCCAGGTGCTTTAGGCCCACATCATGGTGTCGGGCCTAATGCCAATTGCTGAGAAGGGGATAGGTGAGCACCTCCGTGAAAAGGAGTGGGAGCCCAGGGTGAAAGTGGGGGTATCCCCATACCTGAAAAAGGGACATGGCACGAGAGCAGGTCAGCAATATAAATAGATCAGTCAGAAAAGAAAAATGATGAGTAAATGATAGCGATAACAAGAGCGAAGGGGTGAAGAATTACCTCCAGAACGGCCCAAAATCCCACGGCAGACTTCGAATCCCCGGTCGTGACCCGGGATAAATTGTACATCAGCCAGGCGTATCCCGCCCCTCCCTTGTCATGCTTAGGAACATTGCCCCAATTATCCATCACACTCGACAGGGCCAGGCTGACCCGTCCCCCACTCGCATTTGTAAAAAGAGTCTTACCCAGTAGGAGTAGGAGCGTGATGCGATCTAGAACAATCGCCCGCTCTGGCGCGATGTAAAGCACCCGATCTGGCTGGCCCAAGTCCACCAGCTCATCAGCAGAAAAGAGGGAGGTCAGCCAGGACATCTTGACCTCTGTGCCATGGGTCTGCCCATGAGGGGGATAGGCCCCGATCAACCTTATGATGTCCTCCAGGCTCGGTACCGCCAAGGTGGATATCGGGACTCCACCGATCCTAATGCTAGTAATCATGACCCAATCAACGGGCGTCAGCGTTAGCTCGGCATACGGCATATGGAACGTCATGGTCTCCATATGGAACCGCTCAATGAGGGCCTTCAAATAGGCGGCATCTGCCCTCATGGCAGGGCAGGATAAGAACTCCCCAAAGCCCACCTGCTCCAACAAAACTTTCACTACGGGAGGGACATAAAGGTAGAACTCGTGGAAATCAAGCCACCCCCCGCGGAATACAATGTTGGGCAGCTCCTGAACCCAAAAAATATATACACATCAGATGACAGAGGTAAAGAAAAATTTCACAAAAGAAAGAAACTGAACCTATCTTTTACCTTGCCCGCTATTCCGAAATTGGAGATGTGAGTGTGTTGCTGATGGAGGAGGCCAACCCGGGCAGCCTCGCCCTGCATCTCGAGCCATGGGCCCACTCTCTGCTCCACCCAAAGGAACTGCTCTCCTCGCGAACCATACACTATCTCGGGCCCCTCCTCGTGGCCCTCCTCAGGAACGTGCTCATCACCGCCCAACATGCTGGGGCAACAAAGCAATCACGTCAGAACATATCAATGATAAAAAAGCCATGATACCCTATGTTGCAAAAAGGGAGGTAAGTATGCTCACCTTTCCCCTTTCTTTTCACATATTTAGAAAAAAAAAAAAATGAGAGAGATACACATCCAAAAAAAACAACAAAAAATCCCTTTTTAGGCTAAAAATGCAAAAAAAAAATCTTCTTTTCTTCAGAAAAAGATAATAAATAAAACTTTCCCCTCCTACCTTTGAAAATAAAGCAAGTTAGAAGCAAATAAAATCGTTCTTTTATCACTCCAAAAAGAAAAAAGGAAAAAAAAAAGAAAAAGGCCCTTCTTTTGCACTTAGAAAAGGAAATCCTCCCTTTATGACTAGGGAAACAAAAAAATCCTCTTTTCTGTTTAGAAAAACTAAAAAAAAAGAGGTCCTTCATTTTACGTTCCTAAAGTAGAAATAATAATATAAAAAAAAAGTCCCTTCCTTATGCCTTTAAAAATCAGGAAACAAAAAAAACAATAAAAGAATCCTTTTCTTCATGGACCATAAAATCAGAAAAAAAAAAATCCTTCTTGCATACCATATAAAAAGTAATAATAATAAAAAACAAACACCAAAAAGTCCTCCTTTTGTAACCAAAAAAATCCCTCCTTTACAAAAAAACTAAACTAAAACAAAAAAATATTACATAAGTCAATACCTTAGTTTTCCAAAAAAAAAACCAAAAAAGCAAAATCCTTTTAATGTTAAGAGAAAAAAAAAAAAAAACAAACAACACTTTCTTCTTAATTGGTTTTTAAACCAAAAATCATTAGAAATTCCCTTTTCCTAAACTAGTTGCCAAAAAGGATGTATAAAATCCTTGCTTTGAGATTAAAAAAAAAAAGAGAACAACAAAAAAAAAATATAATAACAGAAATAAAACCCCTTTTTTTTTCTAGGCACAAATAAAAACAAAAAAAATTATTATATATTATGCATAAACTCAAAAAAAAAAAAAGGCATTATTCATAAAAAACCATTCACACATCATCAACCAATATGCCTACAACAAAAATAAACTATTTTTCATCTAGAAATGCAAGATCATGATCATATTTGCATAAAAAAAAGCAATAAAAATCAAGAAAAAAAGAGTTTAAAAGATTACCTTATGAAGAAAAAGGGGTCGTTGGTCTAGCGTAGGCCCGTGATCGATCCGCAAGCGAAAAAACGGCAAAAGGCACGCTAAAGGCAGCGTCAAGGAACCCTAAGGGGGAGGGGGAATGGTTTTCGATTTCAAAGAGGAAGAAGAGGGGGGGGAGAATTCAAAGCAAATGATTGCCTTCCTTTGGCTTGGCGCAACTAATAGTTGCGCCAGCCTATTTTGGGCCCCATAATGGCCTAGCGCAAGATGCGCCAGGTACTATGGCAGGGTCATAGGCCTGGTACGGGTCAAATAGGAAGACCGGTCCACCCACTTCCTTTTGCTTGACTGTTCGGTCACTTTCGACCAATGCACGCGCTTCCAAGGCGGCTTTTCGGTCATCCTTCGCATTGCCCAGGAAGCTATGCTAGAATAAGGACGGGCCGAGGTCAACAAGCACCCCGGTCCTACACACAAGGAAAATTCAGAAAAATACAATCCCAATAGAGAGCCGGAAATATTCATAATAATAACTCCAAAACTCAAAAAACAATTCACATAAAAATCTAAAAAATTCACATAAAAAAATAACTCCAAAACTCCAAAAAAAACTTCACATAAAAATCCAAAAAATTCACATAAAATAATAACTCCAAAACTCCAAAAAAAACTTCACATAAAAATCCAAAAAATTCACATAAAATAATAACTCCAAAACTCCAAAAAAAAACTTCACATAAAAATCCGAAAATAATTCACATAAAATAATAACTCCAAAACTCCAAAAAAATTCACATAAAAATCCAAAAAATTCACATAAAACAATAACTCCAAAATTCCAAAAAATTCGCATAAGATAATAACTTCAAAATTCAAAAAATTCCATAAAATAACAATCAAAAAATTCAAAAAATCGCATAAAATAATAGAAAAATCAAAAACAGATTTGAACTCCCCGCACAGCGCACAGGCATAAGGCGGTAAAATGTCAATATTTTATCAACAATGCAGTTGTGCCACATCAAAGTCCTAAGTCGGAGGTTCGCCTCGGATCTCTAGATCCTGCCTTAAGGCAGGAGCAACGGTGTCCATCTCGGTCAAACAATCAATGTTTTGATCAGGTCAACTCCACTGCTAAATCTTTGCGACAAGCGCTTGGATTCATGTGGACTTAAGCACCTTAAGCTTCAGATTCTTCATTAAAAAAGGTCAATCGTTGGTTGAAACCAACCTGTCGAGAATGAGATTATGTGTCAATCAAACTATGTGCAACCATGCATTCAGAAGGGTTCATTTCCCTTTTATTTTTCGCAGGCTTAAAACCTGTATGGGCAGCGGTATCCCTATAAAGTGTACGCCATGCGTCTAGGCATCCGTATGATGGTAATTTGTCCTCGTAAATTATACTTGGGCGAGTCCGGGTCGGGGCTTCCATCACCTTCGTTGTTGCTTATTGCCCCTAATGGGTGCATGTTTATGCATAGTTAATTGATGCTTATGATCATTGTTGGTAGAAACTAGGATTGGATGCCCCTTTTAGGTTAGCACCTGATAACTGGTTAGATCTGTTTAGTGGTATTTGAAGCTGGACGCTCTGGGTCATGTGGATCTGGGGCATGTTTTGAAAAATGGCACGCACTCCTAGAAAGCGTTGTGACAACTACTCACTTCGCTCAAGTGGTCATGGTAAGTAAACTTTAGGATCGATGGGTTCGCCCAAAGATCTCGAACCTGGATTTCTATAGGGGCACCCTGAATAATCCAATGAGGTCATCAAATGCCTTGTAAGATTGGACGCAAACTGTGGAGCCTTGCGTATGTTTGCTTCGTGCCTATCTTTGAACATGGGTCGATCACCCCTCTTACTCACGAGGCTGTTGCATTCAGCATGAATTTTAAAACATCAATCACCTTCAAATCATCTCAAGAAGCGGATGTTTTTCTCTGCTATTGGGCTTTCGCAACTCATTCCACCTCGGTTATGCCCAGTAATGTCTCTAAGCACTTGGGAATCGATTACCTCGAGAAACGAATGATTAGCCTGGCACTTCAGGGCTTTTGTTTTCTTACCATGTTACTCACCTGATGTTTAAAGTTCGTTCTGAATGCAGAGGACCCGTCAGTAATGCCTTGGGCCTCTTCGAATGTCTCTTTTCTTTGGCAAACGATCATTAGTGATCGGATACCAAAGAGGGGCATCTGTAGACACCCAAATTTGGCCCAAGGCCCGATCGAAACACCTTTTGAGAGAAGCACATTTCTGAGCTTTTTATGGCGTGTATGGGGTCCTTAGGAATCACCCTAAAGCCTTAGGAATCACCCTAGATCCCCCAAAAACCAACCCCGACCCTTAGAACCCTTTTCAAACCTTCCCAGGCAAAGATGAGGAGGGGTTCACTGGAACTAGCTACGACCCTCTACAGTGACCAACTCTTATACCATTAAAGAGTAGAGGTTGTCAGCTTTCCAACGAGCCAAGAATCACCCCAATCGGAGGCATATATCAGAAGATGTGGCAATCTAAACTCGGAGGGAAGGAAGGTAATTTCGAGGTGGCCCCCCAGAGATTTGGCGCGACTATTAGTTGCGCCAGGCTATTTCTCTCCAGAAATGGCCTGGCGCAACTAATAGTTACACCAGGTATAAATTTTGCTTGGCGCAACTATTAGTTGCGCCAGGCCAATCCTCCCCAATTTTAAGCCTGGCGCAACTAATAGTTGCACCAAGTTTAAAGGGTGGCCCCCACCCTACGAGCTAACTTTTAGCACTATTCCTCACTGTTTTACTGTGCTTTTACCTGGCACAACTATTAGTTGCGCCAGGCATATGACCAGTAACATTTGGTTTTTGCCCTAAATTTTGTGTTTGGAGTTTGACTTGTTGACCACCTCAACGTTTGGGGTGTGTTTTGGTAGTCCTGTTGCACCCATTCCTTACCTATTTGCAACCCTCCAAGCGGCTTAAAGCCTCACCCCATCATCCACCATTAGAACCACCTTCACACCTTTCTAAGCTCTCAAAATCCTAGGAAACCTTAGATTTGAGATTACCTAATTGCTAACTCCAATTAGCATTTAAGTAGCCTCCTAATCCACTCCTTTCCTATAAATAGAGCCCCCCACCCCTTGGTTTAGGGGTTGAGAAATTTGCTTAAGAGAGAAAGAGCTCAAAGTGAGAAGTTCTTCCTCCCTTTTGTGCACTATTTTCATCCAAATTCCAGAATTCCAAAACCTCTTCCCAAGCTTGTTCTTATATCCAAAACCCATAGCCTAGGTGTGTGTGATCCCCTAGCCTCCCTTCCCTAACTTTTAGTTTTAAGTCTTAGGAGTTAGAACCCCATTTTCCACCATACAAGGCCTTCAAGAGCTCATCAAAGCAGGCCACGCAAGGCTCCTCTACGGTGCTACAAGGGCTCGAGGGCTCCGACTCTCCCCTTTCTTCTCCTATCTCTTTCTAGTTCCCTCCATCCTCTCATTTGTGTCGTTACGCCGCCGATTTTTTAGTAGGAACGGAGGGGCACAAATAAGATTCTAGGCCCTTTTGGGCAAGAGGAAGCTATTTTCCTTGCTTCTACTTCATTTTATTGTTGACCATTAGTAAAGACCGCGTTAAGCAGGTTGATCGAGTGCCTAACACCTTCCCGATCAATAATCGAAGCCCCTACCCAAGAGTCTTTGGTGTGGACCGGATTCAGAGTCATATTTTAGCACTTCGGTGCTCATAAAAATGAACTAGGTATCCCGGAGCACCGAAAGCTCCGGGTGGCGACTCTATATATTTTTTACCTTTAGAGAGCGCTTCGTCGCGATGGGGGATCGCATCGATTCCCACGGTTACACAAGAATGATTGAAAATTTGAGTCAACATAAGATATAAACAATTAGACAAATGAACTAACTTACTAGGAGCCGTCGAGTCTCCGCTAGCTGAACCCTCATCTCATCCTCTGCTCCCCTAGCCTGAGCAACCGAGGAGGCTAGGGAGCGTAACATCTCCTCATCAGGACGAGGAGCGCACCCTATCTGCTCCATCACCCTATGAAGGGCATCCAATGCTCCCCGTACACCCGCCGTGAGATGGCCCTGCTCTAACACGACCAATCTCTCCCTCAATGCCGACACCGACTTAAGCCCGCCAACCAAAAAAGAACCACTCCCATGGAAGGGACGTGTGAAGAGGCGCCCACCACCCAATGCCCCGAACCATCTCACAAACTCTCAGACTTCCGCCTCATCACGCGCCCCTGTCACCCTAGTCCCTCAGCTCTAAAATCAGCCATTTGAAGTGCCACCTGGCTCGTGAAGTCCCGACCAGGGGGACCGGTCATCCTCTTCGCCACTCTATGGCAAATCTCCGAAGGGACTCCCTGAGCGAGTCCCCGCTGCCGAACCACTCGAGATAGGTGGATCCTCTCCACCTTCTCAAAACAATGGACCCATATATCCATATCAAAGAAAGCCTGGCCAGACTGAATCACTGGCACATCGACATCCTCCCCATCTACATAGGGCCTCCAAATCACCTGGAAACCCAATAGGTAAACTCGTCAATAAATGTTGAAACCCAATAAATAAAAACACCAAACCGAGAAAATGTAACGACAATATAGACAACACCTACCTGCCTAACGTGCATATCCTCGAAGAGGCCTCGCGCGGTCTGAAGATTCGAAGACCAATGGCGACCCCTCAACGCCATCCTCCACACATGCATCCACGAAAACGTGAACGTAATCTCCGTCGGGACCCATAGACAAAGAAAGGCAAAGTGATCATACGCCCAAAAATAGAAAGCAAAAAAAAGAGAAATGCTAAATAGCTGCTACGACTAAAAGAAAAAACCGAAGACACTATGACACCAATTAACTAAAACTCACCTGGAGGAAAGGAAGGAAACCTCCAATCGTCGCGACACCTCGCCCCTGATGATAAAGCTACTCATAGAGATGAGCCAATGTGGACGCACCCTATGCATAGGTAGGGACTCAATCCAAGTCCCCGAGAACCATAAAAAATAACTCGGTGCCCCATCACCGAGTAGAAGAAGAGAGAGTACCGCACCAAGGAAATGCATCAAGAATGCTCGAAGCACCCTATCTGCAGCCAACCCTGGCTCAACCACGGGCTCCCAACTTGCCATCGCCATGCAACGCAGCTCATAAGATACCCTCTGCTCCAAATGACGCTTCGGAGGGATGAAGCCACTGGCGAAAGTGTCAAAGAACCAAGTGACTCGAACTACCCCTGGCCCTGATCCACTAGATCTATACGGGACACCCAAAATCTCCTCGCACACCCCCAGATAATCTCCCGCCATCTGCCCCGTGATCGGCTCACCCGCAAAATGAAGGCTAGTGATGCGAACCCAATCCTCTGGAGTCGACAGCAACATACCAACCAGAAAGAGAATTGCTTGATGCTCCTCCCTCCACCTCTCTAGAATTGCCGCAATCAGACCACGGTCGACCTGAAAGGGCTCCAACTCTAGGATGGGCCTAAAGCCGAAAGACACCAACCATGCCCGCTAAAACTCTGATAAGGCATGATACCAAGTATGAGACTCAGTCCATACCGAGCTAATAGCCAGCTGTGGAGGCTCCTACCAAAGGAAAAATAAGAAAAAAAAAATATAAGACTAACACACATACCTATGACGAAAGACAGGTAGACCTAGAGCTAAAAGTAAAAAAAAGATATATTAAAATAAATAATAATAGTTAATAACAAGCACGCAAAACATGATAAGAATAACAAAATAGAAATGTGACCTATCACTAGACACAATCATGATGCATGAATGAGCACACAATCAATAATCGATGCAGGTTCGACATAAATTAAAAAGGGTTTCCAGATCCTAATAAATCTATGTCATGACCTAAATGCCTAGAAAAGTGAAGGAACTCTTGCTCACGAGTACCTACCTGGCCTCGAGCGAAGAAATCCTCCAACGGGAAGTGTGTACAAGCCCGGCGCTCGTCACCCTAGCGCTCCTCATCCTCATCCTCAGCTCTCTCGCCCTCCCCCTTAGTCACACCCTGATCAATCTCGGGTACCTCCTCCCTGACCACCACTTGGTCACCCTCTGGTGCCTCCTCTCTAACTATCACCCTGACATCCTCCTCCATAGCAACAACACCAGTCCGAGCCTCGGAAGACTCATCGATCTTTGTCGCTAGCATTCACTCCATCTCTGATACAGATGAGTAAAACTGGTCACTACCTCTGGAATCCATCCTAGAAGAAAGAGCTCAAAAAACTAGAAATAATAGAAGAAATGGCACCTGAAACGGATGACCCAATCTCAAGATATCGCGAAAACACGAAAACTAGAGGGCAAGGAAACAAGGAAACAAAGATTCGAAGACAAAAATGGATAGCACGGGAAGAATGAAGAATTTTGAAGTATATATAGAGCGCGGCCAAATCGCGTGCTTGGAGTGAAGTGCTCAATAAAATTGTGCACTACACTCCCCGTGCTTAATCTGGATTACACACCCAGCCTTGAACGCATAAACAGATCATCGCCAGCTCAAACTAACCCGACGCCCCGGTTGCGCGCTGGATACCAGACGCGTAATTATCCCAAGCACCTACACTGCGGTGCGTAAATGCCAAAGGTCACCCGCACAGTGACTAGGCGCCGCCCTAACCCTACGTCCCATAAAAAGCGTTTAATTTGGTTAAACGGTGGGGCACTGAAACATAATGACCCCCTAAAGCTCTAAAACGCGTGCGCCCATTCCGACACGCAATTTGGTTACGCGCCTAGATTGAAGCTCATAATTTCCCAGGAAAAAATATATATGCCCAGAATAGCAGATTTGCAGGCCTAAAATTAGGAGATTTCCGACACTAATTATCAACCCAAACTACGCCCTTGCTAAGACCAATCTAAAAACACTCCTAACTTAAAAAATATACACCCTGAAAGCTAAAAAAAAATGCCCCTCATCACGTACTCACTTGAACTTAGACCAAACTAAACTAAACCAAAAAAATGTCCCCAACACACCCCAAAACAAAATAAATAAACCGAATCAAACCAAACTTAAAGAAATAAACATCACACTCGAAACAAGTAAAGTAAGCCACAAAGTAGACCAAACCAAAGATTTACTAAATATAAGTAACCACAAATGGAATTGAAAATGCGATCGCTTCATAAATAGATAAAATAATTACAAAATACACAGAGGGCATTCCCTCTGAATATACAACTTAAAATAAGAAATTTAAAATCAACACGTTCAGGCAATGCCTGAATTCGGATTAATTCAGGAAATAAGATATCTCGGAGAAGCCTGGAGAAGGAGGACACCCTGAACGAATTCTGATAATGACAACCTTTCCCCACCCCGAGCCAGCAGAAAAGAAAGAGTGGCTCACGGAAAGCCACCCAGGACCTGCAGGATCCACCCATGGAAGCTCACCTTGGAAAGCATAACAAGGAAGAGCAACTAACACTGAATCCGCAGAGCCTACCGAGGAAAAATAGGAGTCAGTCACAAGAACTCTAACCCCTCCTTATCATTGGATTTCCTTTCTACCACCTTTTCCTCTTCTATCTCCTCTCCCAATGGGGTGACACTTCAAGTTGGATTGATAGCACTAACCCTAGCATCACCCTGAATTCCCAATCCCGTCTATTCCCAATAATTCGCTCAATAATCGCAACTCTTCGGGTTTAATACCCGGGATACAAAATAGAAAGGAAGAAAGGACATTAATGAACAAAAAAAAAATACCCTAGATCACAAACAAAAATATGCCCCAAAACTTTTAATCCTAAGCTTGAAATAAAATTCAAAATAAAAACCAAAGCCTTTGTCTCACACTTATAAAAACTATACCTCCTAAACCACAGAGTGACAAGTGTCAAATTTTAAACCCTTCCAATCTAATTAAATCTAAACCAAACACATACCCCCTGAAATACCACAATCTATGACAAACCTAGATAAACCAATAATCACACAACACTTACCCCTAGGAAACACAAATTCACCCCAAACCTAGATAACCCAATAGGATTAAGGCACCCAACACCCATCTAGAATCTTTTAAATTAAAGCTTAAATTCACACAACTGTCATGTTGAATCAAATATAAGACTAAATACCTTAAATATGGGACTTATCCTCTCACCATGACAAAAATTAAAGCCCTTAAATCTCTAAAAATTTAAATCCTAAAGCTTAATCTAAGTAAATAAAAAAATAATAATACTAAATACAGAGGAATACAACAAATATCTTTTTATTCATATAATAAATTCTTTTACAAGTGTCACCGGAGGCATACCTCATGAACTTACAACCCAAAATGAAATCCTAGAACCTAATCTAGAACCCAAAATGAAAACTAAACCCAAAATGGAGACCAAGCGAGGAGCAGTGCCCGACTTGGAGCGTCCAATCGGAGGCTTCAAAAAGGATTGGTTGGAAAATACATCCCTCCACTCGTAACACCTTCTCTTCTGCCACCTCAACACTGCCTTCACTGTTCCCTAAAAGGGACCGATGTGAAGGCTAGCCTCCTCTTTCCCAATACCGCCCATTCCCAGAATACTGTCGTCCCTGAGCATTACCTCAGGATGAAGATCATGTGAAATCATGAACATAGGAAGAAACGACATCTCAATCAAACGGTTAGATCACCCAATATCACCAAAACACGGACTTCCGAGCATAAAGGATTCATAAAAGGTAAAACTCGAGACTAAACAGAGAGATGCAAAACAAATGAAGACTCTCTTACTTATATAGAGTACGGACTTAATCACGAGCCAGGACATGTGTGCGCAATTCAGTCATGCGCGGAGCATACCGCACGCAAGTTAAATCGCACACTCTGAATAGAGCGCACAATAAAACCATCACCCGCTCAGACGGCACGACGCTCCGATCATGCGCCCACTATAGACCGCGTAACCCTATTACATGACCCACTTACACCATACAATCTGAAAGGTCACCCGCACAATGACCTGGTGACATTAGAATTACATGCTTATGGCACTGCATGTAATCCAATCGCACATAGACATCCAAACGCGTAAATACTCCTTCAAACTTTCAATCGCACACTCGAAAATAGTTATGCAGTTTGATTAAATGCCTGGAACTAGGCGCGCAATACCCAACTCCAGACAGAATTGGCGCCCTCACAACTTTTATCCCATCTCGGTCAAGATTCTTCTCCCATATCCCATCGCGTAGCCTTACAGGAAACATTGACCACATTGTCCCACTGTGACAAGACATACATGCCTTATTGTGACACCGTCACCTTCCCTCATCCCATCACAATCCAATCGGAGAGGGAGAATCTCATCACATGACCTCCTTGTGCATGTCCCATCATGATAAGATGCACACATACAACACCATCCCAATATCTAAGCTCATTGACCTAAATTAGCTATGCCACCACACATCCCATCATGAAAACTCAAAAGCAAATCTTCCCAAAACTTAGGCACATGACCAAGGCCAAAGATGAATCTCACCGTTGTGCAACCCTAACGTGATCTCATATAACCCAAGATCTACCAAAGAAGGAAATGTGATGCACCTATCGAGCAAATATGCCATCAATGTCCCATCGCAAACATCACTACCCGAAACATCCAGACACAACCTCACCACACATCCAGGAATATGTCCCCTAGCGAGGCAACTACGACTCGATTTCATCACGAATGTGTTCCATCACGTCACAGCAACTTCATCCTGCCTTATAGCCCCGACACCAATCACACCTCCCTAAAATCCTCATCATGAAACCTTGTATAGAAACAAACCTTCTAAAAATCCCATCGCTAACTATACTCAACTAACGTCCCATCAGGAAGTAGAGAGCCTACCTCCTAGATCCCTAGCTACGTAGCAGTCGCTAGACTCCACATACAGACTCCAATAGAAGAAGGACTCCTCCCATGTCCCATCACATCTCAAACACCAACACAAAAAATTCCACCAAGATCCAAATGCCTCTATCAGACCTACGACTAGTAATCCCCCAGCCTAAAGCATACCCCCAATGTCCCATCACGTCTATGATCTGCTATGACAGGAATGAAGAGAAAAGATTTTCTCGCGTCTCATCTCAGCTTGCAACCATCGAGACTCATCCCAACATGCAACCATAATGGGAAACACCGCCATGTCCCATCGCGACACTCACTTTCCTAAGACATTACATCACGGCAATGGCCACCAAGTCCCTGCTACAACAAAAATGAAGAAAATAAAGAAAACCCTCTAAACGTCCTGTCGCGACATCACTACAATCAATCAGTCCCATCATGGGCTACACAGGTAAGCATCACCACTTCAAGTAAGTATCATCCTATTGTATTGCCTACCTTGTTATTTTTAAGATGTTAAAAATAGCACACTAAAGGAAAAATCACAGAAAAAAGACACCAAGGTAAGACAACCAGGCCTGCAAGAACCAAGGTTGTTGCAACAAGCTTTAAAAAGGTAAGTAGGGGTATGTCCACAGGGAAATGCGTTTCAACATATAGTAAATCTCCAAATCTAGAACAGGTCTGGCACTCTATTTTATCCTAATTTAAAATAAAGCAAGAAAGGAAAGAGGAGAGGTTTTAAGGGGTTGTCACTTTACTAAAACTACATAAAATTAAATGTAAATGCAAATGATCCAAAGATGAGTAGAAAATAGATTTAAAGAAATAGAGAAAGGTTTTGGGGAATTAAAATCAAATGTGGAGAATAACAGCTTGGGATTTTGTTCTTCACTGAAAATTGATTTGTTCAGTCGCAATGCAGGGGATTGATTTGCAACTATCCTTCATCTAGCTACAAGCACAGATATAAGGTAGAAAAATCTAATCTACACCAGAGAATTGAATTAATCTTAAGGCTATGATCTGTCCACTTCAATGGTCACAGATCATCCTAAGGATTTCCTTCAATCCAAAGGCCTCAATTAGAACAATAGAATCACTACAGATGTTGTGGATGCAAGGCTACAAGCTCAGGCATCCACAGGAATATTAAATCTAGGGAAATCATATGGCAATCAAGATCTATAGATTTAAATGAACCCTAAAACCAACAATTTATTAATTCAAACAACTTACAATATATTGTTCTCAAATCTGTAGTCTGTGCAATATCTAATCCTCATACAAAGCTCTCAGACCTCTCAATTTATAGATCTACCTCACCCTAACTACTAGAAGTATTTAGTCAACCATGGTTGGGCTAAAGAGAGAATGTGGAAGAAGGAAGAAGGATGAAATTTTGGAGGGAAAAGGAATTCAAATTTGGTCTATAAGCTCTCTCAATTTCTGGATCATTCTTCTATAATGCTTCTTCTCCATTTATTCCTTCTCCCTCTATCTCAGATATGTTTCAGCCAATCAGGGCTTGAGGGAATAATTCAGTTATGCTGAGCTGCTGATGTGGCTAATTTTGCCTCTAGAATCTCCCCCCAGTTGGTTCGAATTGGACAAGTACATGTGGGGGAGTTAGAGAGCTTCTCATTCGTGTTCATTTGTATTCTAAAAATGCCCTCAAACTAGCTAAATAGCCTTGGGACACGTGCAGCAGAGCACTGAGTTAATATGCATTCTCAGTTGGAACTGAGAAGTTCCAAATCCGTGCTTCGAGAGGTTCAGAGGACCTCTTGACGAGTTCTGAATGTAATTGTTACTCCATTCGACAGGTTGAGTGTAGCCTTCGATAGGTTTTATTGAGCTACTCGACAGGTTGAATCAATGCCTAACTATTGTTCTAGCTTCAGCCAACCTCTCCACAAGATGATGCAAACTCACAAGATCCAAAGTAGCTTCAGGTATCCTCTCACTAGGTTGGTTTGCACTATTTGACAGGATCCTCTTCAGCAATTCAAACCATTCGATAGGTGTTATAATCCTCTCGACAGCTTCATTTCTCTTTTGCATAACCTCTCGATAGGTTGTAATTCAGCTTCAAGTCCTCTCGACAGGATGCTTTCTTCAGTTTCAACTCCTTGGCAGGTTCTGGGAGCCTCTCGATAGCTTTATAAACTGCATTCAACCTCTCGACAGCTTCATATAACCACACGATAGGTTGTTGTTCTTTGCTTCCACAGCTTGTACACAGCTTAGGGTGTTGGCTTTCATTTGTCCAGCACTTAGTGCCCTTTTGAGGGGTTTATTCTTCATCCAATGCAGCTGTTGGTTTGCTCTCATGTGTACATAGTTGGACACATGCCATTGCCATATGTAGATACCCAAATTTGGCCCAAGGCCCGATCGAGACACGTTTCGATGGAGGCGCACTTGTTGAGCTTTTGATTGCATGTATGGTACCCTTAGAAACCTTCCTAAACCCTTAGGAATTATCCCAAATTCCTTAGAATTTACACCGAACCTTTAGAAATCAATCCCAACCCTTAGAACCACTTCCGAACCCTAAACCTAACCTTCCTAGGCAATGGATGAAGAGTGGTGCATCAAGATTATCTAAGGTTTTCTACTACTATCAAATCATATACCATTGGAAAGAGGACTTCTCCAAATTTCCAACGAGCTAAGAATTGCCTCAATCGGAGTTATATAGAAAATGTTATGGCTATTTAAAAATCGAGCAGTTTTACAGGATTTTGGCTTGGCACAACTAATAGTTGTGCCACACTTAAGTGGGTCCCCCGCGGACTTGCAACTTCTCAAAAACCCTCTCAACTGCACTATTTTACTGTATATATGAACAGTGACCTCTAGTTTTTACCTCGAAAATCGAGATTGGGCGCCCTTTTAATGCCTTGATCTTTGGGGTGTGTTTTGATAGTCCTGTGACACCCTTTTAGTCCCTATTTGCAACCCTTAAATGATTTGAAACACCAACCTATCATCCACCATTAAAACCACCTTCACACCTTTTCAAGCTCTCAAAATCCTAGGGAACCTTAGATTAGAGATTACCTAATTGCTAACCCCCAATTAGCACCTAAGTAGCCTCCTAACCTACCATTTTCCTATAAATAGAACCCCCCTCCCCTTGGGTTAAAGGGTTGAGAAATTTGCTTAAGAGAGAAAGAGCTCAAAGTGAGAAGTTCTTTCTCCCTTTTGTGCCCCATTTTCACATAAAATTTTAAAATCTCCAAACCTTATTTCAAGCTTAATCTTACATCTAAAACCCTTAGTCTAGGTGTGTGCTCCCCCCTAGACTCCTCTCTCTAACTCTTAGCTAGCAAGCCATAGGAGTTAGAACCTCATTTTCCACCATTCAAGCCTTCAAAAGCTCATCAAAGCAAGCCTACGCAAGGCTCCTCAACGGTGCCACAAGGGCCCGAGAGCTCCGACTCTCCTCTCTATTCCTCTACCTTCTCGGTCATTCCTCCATCCTCTCATTTGTGTCATTATGCCGTCAAATTTTTGGTAGGAACGGAGGAGTACAAATAGGATTTTAAGCCCCTTTGGGCAAGAGGAAGCCTTTTTCTTTTCTTTTATATTATTTTTATTTTGGCCATAAGTAGAGACCGCATTAAGCGGGTTGATTGGGTGCCTAACACCTTCCCAATCGATAACCGAAGCCCCTACCCAAGAACCTTTGGTGTGAACCGGATTCAGAGTAATATTTGTGGAACTTTGGTACTTATAAAAATGATCTATGTTGGACACCAAAAGCTTCAGGTGGCAACTCTCTATTTTTGTTAACGAGCGCATTGCCGCGACGAGATCGTCAAAAATCCCATGGTTGCACACTATAGAATTTTGAGGCTTTGTGAATCTGCTTGATGGCTGATTGCTTAAGCTGTATGTGCACATGTTGAAGTAGCAGGTCTCTTCTTGGCATTTTTAGATGGATTTCTGTACTAGGATTATAATTTATTGATAACTACAAAACACACTTAAGACACATTATTAGTTAACTCAAAGGTCCATCAAAGGTCAGGTTAGGAGGTGAAAATTTATATTTTTCACTGATTAACACATCCCTAAACCTAAGCTTTGCTAGTCCCTGAGTAAAGGAGAAATTAAAAATAATTATTGAAAATAGAAAATGCCACTGTTAAAAAAGAGCACAGATGCATTTAGTATATGCATCAAGCCTTTTAAACCCCTAGGTGATCCCTAGTGGAGGAGTGAAGTCTCCTGAGGGATTTCAGTGAAGTTACCCACAAACGTCAATATGAACATAATTAAATCAAGTGCAAACAGTTACAAGTTAGATTCCAACAAATTCAGCTTTATTCTGTACCTTGCCCTTTTAAATTTAGAAGTTTCAAAACAGTAAATATAAATAAATTTAATACCTAAATCCTTTTTCAAACTCATCATAATCAATCCGAAATCATCAAGAGACTAATATGTGCAAAACAGTATGTACTTCACCATTAATTTGAGAATCAGTTTTAAACAATGCCTAAATAACTCCAATTTCAGACCCAATATTCTCATAGGCATACTCTCACAAATGATTTCAAAGGTGTTCAATTTCTCTCAAGCTCAAGAGCAATTACAACCCTCAAATAGGATTGCAAGCATGAGTATAGGCAATTGCTCTAATTTGTTAAATCCTCTAACTCTTTTCACCATAGATCACATAGCTCCTCATCTCCACATGACAGCTTAATCAACTTCAGATCAGTAAGGTCTTTTTATTGGGTTGTAATATGGCTTATGGGTGAAGTTTTATAAAGAATCAAAGGGTAAAGAGGGATTCAAAATTGAGAAATCAATAAGGTAAGGAGGTGATTTGCAACTTCACAACCTTCATTTTAGCACATCTTCATTTTTATTTTTTCGTATGCTTTTCTTTTTGTATTTTTCTCAATTTCTTTTTCTTTTTTTTTTATGGGTTGGAATGTCACGACTCTACAACTGAACATAGTTTTTCTCCCTTTTCCTTCCACCAAATATCAAACCTTGCTCCTCTAACCTCACTTCTCCCTCCACTTCTTTAATTCTCAGATTAAGGGTGAACTGAAATAGGTCAAGAGGTTCAGGAAAAAAAATGTTTTGGTTTTCTTTGTCAAAGAAGAATAAAATTTTCAGGCTCAACTGGTGTATACAAAGGCAGTTCAAAGGATAGCGATTGTTAGCTCAAGCTGTCTAAGGGATGGCCTTACATCATGTCTTTAATATCGTGAGTACTGTCAAGCTGTTTCAATTTGGAGTGCATAACTTCTAGTGAAAAAGAATTAAATTCAAATAGTCCTTAGAGCAGAAAAAATATCAAACACTCTTCAAATAGAATTTTACAAGTCCAAGTCTCACTGGGTATGGTCTTCCTTTAGATTCTCAAGACATGTTCGTACTTTTATTTTCTCCTTAATGGTTTACTACATACTGATTATAACAAAAATTTCTTGATGATATCTTTCATAGAAATATTGGATTTTCAAAGGATCCTAGCATTAAACAATCTATCCTACATTTTAAATCTTCCTTTTTTCAAAATCACTCAGTTGAAATTCTGCTGAATTTATTTTTTATCCTACTAGCACCATTACACTTAACTTAACTACCTCATAAATTTTCAAAATTACCCTGCTATACCCCGAAACCTATGAGGAATAGTGTGTTTCAAAAATGTAACAAATAGGAAACAGCAGGGTAGGCAAAAACGAAAGTAACAAGCACAATTGTAACTGACAAAACAGAAATTTCATTGAACAACAAGTAATTACAGAGCACAAAAGAAACAGTACATTCTACATTTAACAAACAAGTATATACAGCAAAATCCTAAGACTGAACACCTAATTACAAAATGACAGAAGCAAATCCTAGAGCTAATCTTCCTCTGAATCTGAGCTTGATAAGGTCATTGGCTCACATCCATATTTCTTAGCTATTTCATCATAATCTTTCTTCAAATTCTCCTTCTTCTTCAGTTTCTCAATGTTGGCAGCACCATCCTTTGTCCTTTTGGCAAATGGCTTCTGAGGCTTGGTGCTGCCCTGGTACACGGTGGGTTCATTTATTGACACCCCAGCTGATGAGGGTGGTTTTCGGCCTAACAGGGTTGATTGTAGGGTGTTTGCCAGCTTCGCTAGCATCTCAGCCTTCTGTTTCTCCTCTTCATATAACTTGAGGGTATGCCTGCACAATTGCTCCCATTGCAGCTTCTCCACTCTATGATCCAGCTTCAGCTGGTCAATCTCAGCCACTAATGGCAGCTTCACCCTGGTGTTTAGTTTAGCCATCCTTCTAATAGCATCCCTCCTGATGTAGGGATTTTCATCCATTGCTTTGTGAAGGGTGAAAAATGGGGGCACAGGGTATGAAGAGGCAGGGACCATTTTCCTCTCAGTGGGGTCATCAAAAAGATGGTATGGCATGGATGAGGATGATGGAATAGAAAGGGAAGGTAAGGGAGTGGGTGCTAGCTCCTCCTCAAGGTCTATTGGTAAATTTTCTTCCATAGGGTCAGTTTGGGTAGAGGCACAGGTGAAGGTAATGGGTAAATCCTCTATCCTAGGATCAGGCTGTGTGGAGGTAAAAAGTAAGGTCGGTGAGGTAGGGAGTAACTCCTCAGTCACCAAATCGAGTTGAGTATCAGCAATGGTAGTGACCACTATAGGAGAGGACTGAGGAGGAGGAAGTGGTGGAGATACAGGACTAGATGGAAGAGTAGAGGTAAGGGCTGGAGTGGTAAGAGGTTGAGTGGTTGAGGTAGCCGGGGTTAAATTGGCCTGAATGGCATGAAGGCAAGTGGCCATGACAGCCTGGTTGTCTGTATTGGTCTGCAGTTGGGCTTGGATGGATGTGAGAAGGGAAGGATTTGAGCAACAGAATCAGGTAGGATTTGTGCTTGGGTAACAGGTGGAGTGGATGGAATGGGCTGGAAAGGGGATGTAGACACATGCTGGAAGTGGCTAGGTTGTGGAGAATTAGGCAAAGGGGAGTACTCATGCCCAATATCTTCCATAATGGAATCTATTAGGGATTAGTACCCCTCAATGGTGTAGTGTTCCAGCTCATGGGTATGGATAGGTGACATGGAGGTAGTGGGGCCAGTCTTAAAAGGTATGGATAGTGGAGAGGAAGTGATTGGGTCAGATGATGTAGATGGGGCTGTTGGGGCAGGGCTTAAGGGTTCTATAGATGGGATGGATGGGCTAGCTAGAGGGGTTGTGGCTTGCTTTGATTTTCTCTAGTAGGTGGTTATGATGGGAGGTGAAGGTAAGGTGAAAATTAGGTCTGTGGTAGGAGGAGCTGACACAGGGGTAATGGTGGTGATGGTAGAGGGGATGACTGAACTACTGTAAGGGATGAGGACAGAAATGGAAGATATGGTGATGGATGGGAGGATGCTAGCTGAATTGACAACAACAGAGGGAGCAGATGAGGGATGATAGATAAAGGCGCAAAGGTCATAGGTGGAGGCACTGATCTAGTACCAGCAGAGGTAGATTGAGGCTCTGAGCTGGTTGCTGGGGCTGTAAAGATCACAGGTGCAACTGCTGGGCAGGTCACTTGAGGAGGTTCCTTTTCAGAACTCTCAACTGGCTTCTTCTTGCTCTTCCCAATCAAAGTCATGCTTGTAGACCAAGCTCTTCTCCCAAACTCTTTTGGACTCAACCCCTCAGTTGGCTCATCTTTATTAATCACATATTTCCCTTGCCTTAGCAGAGTAGTAATGAGTCTGTTGTAAGGCAATCCTGACAACACTTGACCCTTCTTGATCTTGTCATGTACATATATCATGGCCTCAAATATCAGCTGAGGGGCATTAAATAATTGACCCTTGGAGAAGAAGTACAAGGCACCCACTATTGGGGTTCTTCTCTCCTGCTGATGTCCACTGACATAGATATTCTTCCTCAAGATTGTATCTATGAACAACAAGCTGGGATCTAGATCTCTCCTCATCAAAGACTCCCCAGAACCCACAATGCCCTGGGTCAAGTGTCTAGCCATGTTCCTAAAAGAGACACTGTCAGGGTCTCCCAAACTGTTGGCTGGATCATATAGAAATGAAACTCCCAATGCCAACCCAATATCCTTGTACTCTACTGCAAGCTCCTAGTCATCAACCAACACCACAAGGGTAGGATTAGTTAACCCTGGCATCTTCTTTTCCCTGATGTTTTGATACCATAACTTGACCAGTCTTGGGTAAACCTTTTCTTATAATGGGGTCAACAGAGGTATCAGGGATGCCTTTACCAACTAGTCCAAGGTCTCCTTGCACTCCTCTACCTTAGTAAAATAAGGTAGGTAAAAGATTGTCTCAGAAATCAGACTTAAGGCATCCACAAACTCATTAGGTTGTCAGGGTCACAGGTAGCTCAATCTCAGACTCAGGGTTAGGTCTAGGTATTTCCTCAGTCACCTTCTCAACAACTTTTGCTTTCTTGGCTTTCTGGGCTTTCTGGGCCTTCTTGGGCTTGTCCACAACCAGTTTACTCTTAGCAGGTGGGTCGGCCTTAGGCTATGTGGCTAAGCTACTAGACTTCCTAGTTGATTTTGGGGTGGGTTGGGAAGGGGATTGGAGCAAATCAGACAAGGTGCCCTCAAATTCAGCCATTGAAACCCCAAATCCTTATAATACTTCACAAACACCACAGCTATTTTCCTTTCTCAATTTAATTAACCACACACTGAAAACCCCCAAAAATATGGAACTATAATGCGGCAAAATAACAAGATTGAGATTAAAGAACTTACTTAAAAACCTAGGGTTTCTTGGAACTTGCAGCACACAGAACCAATTCGGCTCAAACCAAGTGCAAAATGTCGGCTTTGCAAAGCTGATGCAACAGGAACAATGGCAAAATATTTGGAGCCAAAACCAATGAGATGGAGAAGAAAGACAAAACTGAGAACTCGGACAGAGGAGGAACAAGGTTTTAGCTCAAGGTGTCAAATGGATGAAATGAATTTGTCGATGGGTTTAAATTAAGTAAAATACTATTTCGACAGGATTGGAAAAAGGATTTCGATAGGTTGAATCAACTTGTCGAACACCAATTGAAAATGTAAGACTCTCAAGCTGAAGACTTCAAGAGGTTGTTCAAACCTCTCGACAAGTAACAAGCTTCAAAAATTTCAATTTGATAGGTTCATACATCCTTTCGATAGGTACATAGGCTTCAAAATTTGCAATTCGAGAGGTTCACCCAACCTCTCAACAAGTTACAAGTTTTTAACATTTAAGGCTCCGAGAGGTTTCTCAACCTCTCAATAGAGACACAGAACCTGTCGAAAATGCAGCAATCACCTTCAGTACCTATCAAAAACCAGGTACATCCTATCGACATGTCTCAGTACCTATCGAATTCCACAAGGGGCACCTTCAGTACCTGTCAAATTACACATCTAACATCTCGACAGGTCTCTTTGTAATCCAAAATGATTTCTCAGCAGTTCACTGTCTCCATCCAACACAAATTCATCAATCCTCCTTTGTTCCCATTAATTTCTCATGTATCAAAGACCTTCCTGACCTCAACAGAGCTAAGTTATTATTCTCAATGAAAAACTAAGTAAAAATTATAGATCTAACAGACAGAAAACAAATAAAAATAGCAACACCATGACAGCTATGGTACATAATGTACAATATTGAAAATCATTCACACTTCGGAGGTTCTTGAAGGTGAATGGTCACCACAGGCTCTACTACATTTTCAACACAGATTTTGAGCCTTTGGCCATTGACTTTCATGATCCTACCATCCAATGGATCCATGATTTCAACAGCTCCAGATGGGGAAACCTAAATCACAATGTAGGGCCCCTCCCATCTAGATTTCAAATTCCCTGGGAATAATTTTTACTTTGAGTTGAACAACCATACCTTATTACCTGTAGCAAACTCTTTTCTTAGCAAATACTTATCATAAAAATCTTTGGCCTTTTCTTTATAGATCCTTGCATTGGAGTAGGCATCCAATCTCAGCTCTTCAAGTTCTGACAGTTGCAGCCTCCTGTGCATACCAGCAGCAGTTAGATCAAAATTCAATATCTTAATAGCCTAGTAAGCTTTATGTTCTAATTCCATTGGTAAATGGCATGCCTTGCCATACACCAACCTAAAGGGAGATATCCCTATTGGGGTCTTATAAGCAGTTCTATAAGTCCAAAGAGCATTAGTCAACTTTAGGGATCAATCCTTCCTATCTCCTCTCACAGTTTTCTCTAGAATGTGTTTGATCTCTCTGTTAGAAATATTCACCTGCCCACTAGTCTATGGGTGGTATGGGGTGGCAACTCTGTGTGTCACGGAGTACTTTCTAAGAAAATTTTCAAAATGCCTATTACAGAAATGGCTTCCCCCATCACTAATGATAGCTCTGGGGGTACCAAACCTAGAGAAAATGTTGCCTTTTAAGAAATTGATGACAACTCTGTGATCATTGGTTCTTGTGACTATGGCTTCAACCCACTTGGACACATAGTCTACAGCTACAAGAATAAGATTATATCCATAAGAGGAGGGAACCCATGAAGTCAATCCCCCAAATGTTAAACAATTCAACAAGTATAGGTTGTAAAGGCATGGAATTTCTTTTAGAAATACTTCCCATTTTCTAGCATTTTTCACAAGCCTTGCAGTGCTGTCATGCATCTTTAAAGATAATGGGCCAATAGAATCCACTTTGAAGTATTTTTACAGTAGTCTTGTTTCCACTGAAAGGCCCTCCACAAGCCTGTTCATGACACATTGTTAGTGTGCTGTGAATTCATTCTCAGGGACACACCTTCTCACAACTTAGTCTGCACAGTGCTTGAAAAGGTATGGATCCTCCCACATATATTATCTAGATTTGAGAGAAGAACAGATCCTTATCCATTTTATTCCAATGTGGGAGAATCCTACCTACTGTTAGATAATTAACTATGTTTGCAAACTAAGTTGTACTCATGATGACAGCAAAAAGATGCTCATCTGGAAATGAGTCATTGACAGACAGTCCATCAAACTCAGCAGCTAGGATCCTGGACAAGTGGTCTGCAACCATATTTTTCACCCTTTTTTTGTCTTTAATCTCAAAATCAAACTCCTGTAATAGGTGGATTCATCTGATTAATCTTGGTTTGGCATCCTTTTTAGACAAAAGGTATTTCAGGGCTGAATGGTCTGTGAACACTACAATCCTAGATCCTAACTCATAAGACCTGAATTTTTCCAAAGCATAGACAATGACTAACAATTCATTCTTAGTTGTGGTGTAATTTGACTGAGCATCAATCATTATTTTGCTTGCATAAGCAATCACATAAGGTAACTTATCCTTTCTTTGCCCCAAAACTGCACTAATAGTAAAATCTGATACATCACACATAAGCTCAAAGAATAATCAGGAGCTTGTAGGATAGGTGTAGAGGTCAAACATCTTTTCAAAAACTTAAAAGCAATGAGACATTCATCATTGAATACAAAAGGAACTTCTTGACACAGCAGGTGATAAGGAGGTTTTGAGATTTTGCTGAAATCTTTGATGAATCTCTTATAAAAACCAGCATGCCCCAAAAAGGATCTGACCTGTTTGACTGTTTTAGGTGGGGGCAGATGTATAATCAAATTAATTTTAGCTTGGTCTACCTCTATGCCTCTGTGAGAAACAACATGGCCAAGGATAATGCCGTGATTGACCATAAAATGACTTTTTCCTAACTCAAAACCAAGTTGGTCTCTTCACATCCCTGCAGCACTAGGCTGAGATGATGTAGGCACTGGCTAAAATTATATCCAAAGATAGAAAAATCATTCATAAATATCTCTAAAAACTGATCAATCATATCCGAGAAGATGGCATACATACACCTTTGGAAAGTTACAGGGGCATTGCATAATCCAAATGGCATCCTTCTATAAGCAAAGGTGCCAAATGGACATGTGAAAGTTATTTTCTCCTGGTCTTGTGGATACACAGGAATCTGGTTATACCCAAAGTATCCATTAAGAAAGTAATAGAAAGCTTTGCCTATCAACTTATCCAAGATCTGGTCTATGGAGGGCAAATGAAAATGGTCTTTTTTGGTTTTTGAATTGATCTTTCAATAATTAATGCACACCCTCCAACAAGTGGTCTCCCTGGTTGGAAGTAGCTCACTAAAATCTGATTTAACCATAGTGATTTTAGATTTCTTAGGTACCACCTGAGGGTACCACCCATTTAGAATCTGAAATGGGATAGATGACTCCTGCATCTAACAATTTAACCACCTCTTTCATCACTACTTCTTGTATGTGGGGGTTTAACTTCCTCTGCATCTCTCTAGAGGGTTTGGAACCCTCTTTCAGGTGGATCTTATGCATACAAACAAAAGGACTGATTCCTCCAAGATCAGCAATAGTCCAACCTATTGCTCTCTTATGCCTTTTTAACACACACAACAACTCTTCTTCTTACTCATTAGTGAGGGAAGAAGAAATTATCACATGCAACTTCTGATTTGCTCCCAAAAATGCATATTTCAAATACATGGGCAGCTGTTTTAATTCTACATCAGGTGGACTTATGAGTGAAGGAAACAATGGTTCCTTAGAAGGTGGTGGAAGACGCAACACAGCTGGTTTCCAAGGAGAATACCTTGCTACTGGCCCCACTTCAAAATTTAAGGCTTTCACTTCTTGAATCACAGATGTGGGGGGCTTTTATTACTTAATTTCATTCCAAATATTTTCAAAAATATCACACATGTCATCACAATGCAGCAGCTTGGGTAAAGTTTCTTCCACAAGCTCATCCAACACATCAATCATAAAGTAATCCTCATTATCCAAGTGAGGCTAACTTGCTGCATTATAGACATTCAATTTTACTTTTATATTACCAAAGGATACCTCCATTACTCCTAATTTATATTATATATAAGCATTGTCAGTGACCAAGAAAGGTCTGCCCAAAATTACAGGAATGGAGGTAGTGCACCTGCTTGGTTCCATGTCAAGAACCAGAAAATCTGCTAGATAAAAGAACTTGTCAACCCCAACTAACACTTCTTCTATCATTCCCATTGGCTTCCTTTCAGATTTGTCAGTCAGCTATAATACACATGTGTGAGTTTTAATTCTCCCAAACCTAACTTCTCATATACTGAATATGGAAGTAGGTTCATACTGGCCCCCAGATCTAATAAGGCTTCTTCAATTGTGTGATCCTCAATGATGCAAGGGATTGTGGGAACTCCAGGGTCTTGGAGTTTTGTTGGGGTTACAATAGACAATACTTGATTCACTTTTTCAGTAGAAAATACCTTCTTGGATAGGTTAGCCTAGATTGTCTTTTATGTGTGCACAAATCTTTCAAAAACTTGGCATAAGCGGGCACTTGCTTGATTGCATCAAATAAAGGCAAATTGATCTTCACTTATTTAAATGTTTCCATCATTTCCTCAACTTTAGCATTCCCCTTATCAAAAGGAGAAGGTGCTTGAAGTGCATTGGGAAATGGCAAATGAGGGACTGATCTCCCATTTGCTATCTTAGCAATCTCATCAATTTTTTTCTTATTTTTGTTTTCATTTTTCTTCTGAGGTTCATCAGCACCCCCCTTATTTCTTATATGCTGCTCCTATTGCATATCATGATGGGTTGTTCTTTCTTTTTTCTGTACTCTTCTCAGGCTCAACACCAACCTTGTTGTCAACCAGCCTTCCACTTCTCAAAGTGGTGACAGATTTAGCTTCTTCATATGATAAAGAAGACTCACCCACCATATACTGCCCTTTTGGATTGTTCATAGGCTGACTAGACAGTCTTCCCTCTTCTCTCCTAGTCAAAGTATTGGATAGCTGACCATGGTGGTCCTCTATCTTCTTAATACTTGACTATGGGAGTTAATTGTTTGAGATAAAGAGCCCAAGTTCTGCAATGAAGCCAGAACCTGCTCTTCAAATGTGAGGGTTCTAGAGGGTGTTGGGACTAGTGCACTTTGATGCACAGGTTGTGTCATTGGCTGGGTCATATGCTGCTGGTATTGGGGCCTTGGGAAGAAATTTTATCGATAAGGCTGAGCATTTCTATATGGCATTGGCTATTGTTGTTGTTGCTGCCGCTGGTTTTAGAAATTATCTTGCCTCCACCTCAAGCTGGGGTGGTTTCTCCAAGGATAACCAGCAGCTGACTACTGTCCAAAGGACTAGACAGCATTAACATGCTCCATAATCAGATCTGAAAAATGTGTAGCAAAGGGACATTCTTCAAGGGAGTGAGTGGGAGACTGACATATTAGACATGCTTCTTCCACTTTGGCAGCCATTGGAGACTGCAGTGCTCCTATTAGCTTATCAAACTTTTGAGTCAAACTATCTACCTCTCTCCAAATCATTATAACCACTGACCTCATACATTTTTTCTCTTATTGTGTTCTATTTCATCAATTTAGCAAGAGACTCATTGTCCCTAGACAAGGTTTCCCGCTATGTTGAATTCTCTCCAATAACCTCAAATAATTCCCAAGCTTCATCAACTGTTTTATGAAGGTATGTACCTCCATAAGAGGCATCTACTATATTTCTGCTTTTTGAATCAATTTCTTGATAGAAGCTTTATACAAGTTGCCATTGAGGAATTTAATGATGGGGACATTTCCTTAACAGCTCTTTGAATCTTTCCCAAGCCTCATGGAAGCTTTCAATTGAGAATTGAGCAAATGATATGATACTTTTTCTCAACTGACTTGTTCTAGACATGGGAAAGAACTTAGCCAGGAATTGATATTGTAGGTCATTCCAAGAGTTAATACTGTTGGTTGGGAGCATAGATAATTAGGCCCTGGCTTTGCCCTTTAATGAAAAAGGAAATAGCCTAAGCTTGGTGGCTTCTGGCCCCAAACCAACAATATTAAAAGTAGTACACAAAGCCAAAAACTCATCAACATGTTTGTATGGGTCCTCTTTGCTCAACCCATGGAAAGAAGGTAATATTTGAATTATTGAAGACTTGATCTTATAATTTCCCTCCATAGCAGAAAATTATATACAAAAAGGAGAATTATATGCACCAGGTGTAAAATATTCTCTCAACAATCTAGGCTGCTCACCCATTTTAGCAGTCTCAGATTCAACAGGTGTATGTGTAGTTTGTCTAGACCTAAGAATCCTCTCAACTTCAAGATTTAATGGTAAAATTTTAGGGTTGAGAGTTCTCTTTTCAAACATACACCAGACACAAACACAATGTACAACACACAAAATTATAGCACATATTTCAACAAACAAACACAAACACACAAAAATTATTTCTGCAGATTTAAAAATTTACAGATCTACAAATGTAAAAGAGTAGGGAAATGAAAACTCATGCACAGCTTGCTACTCCATTTAGCAAAATTGCTCCTCTTAGCCACAGCTCGAAATCTACAAAAATTCAGAAAACTACAAGAAACTACATAAGCAATTAGTCAAACACTAAGCAAACAATTACCAAGCTAAATCAAAAATAAGAAAAACTTAGATTTACCAATTCTAAAAATACAGATCTCTAGCAGCGGCACCAAAAACTTGTTGTATTGCCTACCTTGTTATTATTAAGATGTTAAAAATAGTACACTAAAGGAAAAATCACAGAAAAAAGACACTAAGGTAAGGCAACCAGGCCTACAAGAACCAAGGCTGTTGCAGTAAGCTTTAAAGGGGTAAGTAGGGGTATGTCCATAGGGAAATGTGTTTCAAAATATAGTAAATCTCCAAATCTAGAACAGGTCTGGCACTCTATCTATCCTAAATTAAAATAAAGCAAGAAAGGAAAGAGGAGAGGTTTTAAGGGATTGTCACTTTACTAAAACTATAGAAAATTAAATGTAAATGCAAATGATCCAAAGATGAGTAGAAAACAGATTTAAAGAAATAGAGAAAAGGTTTTGGGGAATTAAAATCAAATGTGGAGAATAGCAGCTTGGGATTTTGGTCTTCACTGAAAATTGATTGGTTTAGCAGCAATGCAGGGGATTGATTTGCAACTATCCTTCATTTGGCTACAAGCATAGATGCAAGGTAGAAAAATCCAATCTATACTAGAGAATTTAATTAATCTTAAGGCTATGATTTGTCTACTTCAATGGTCACAGATCATCCTAGGGATTTCTTTTAATCCAAAGGCCTCAATTAGAACAATAGAATCACTACAGATGTTATGGATGCAAGGCTACAAGCTCAGGCATCCACAGGAATATTAAATCTAGGGAAATCATATGGCAATCAAGATCTATAAATTTAAATGAACTCTAAAACCAATATTTTATTGATTCAAACAACTTATAATACATTTTTCTCAAATCTGTAGTCTGTGCAACATCTAATCCTCATACAAAGCTCTCAGACCTCAGAATTTACAGATCTACCTCACCCTAGTTGCTACAAGTGTTTAGCCAACCATGGTTAGGCTAAAGAGAGAATGGGGAAAAAGGAAGAAGGATGAAATTTTGAAGGGAAAAGGAATTCGAATTTGGTCTATGAGCTCTCTCAATTTCTGAATCATTCTTCTGTAATGCTTCTTCTCCATTTATACCTTCTTCCTCTGTCTCAGATCTGTTTCAGCCAATCATGGCTTGAGGGAATAATTTTGTTATTTTGAGCTGCTGATGTGACTGATTTTGCTTCCAGAATCTCCCCCCAATTGGTTCAAATTAGACAAGTACATGTGGAGGAGTTAGAGAGCTTCTCATTCGTGTGCATTTGTATTTCAAAAATGCCCTTAAACTAGCTAAACAGCCTTGAGACACGTGCAGCGGAGCATTGAGTTAATGTGCATTCTCAGTTGGAATTGAAAAGTTTCAAATCCGTGCTTCGAGAGGTTCAGAGGAATTCTCGATAGGTTCTGAATGTAATTGTTACTCCATTCAATAGGAATTGCTCGACAAGTTGAATCAATGCCTAATTGTTGTGCTAGCTTCAACCAACCTCTCGACAGGATGATGCAACCTTGCGAGATCCAAAGTAGCTTCAGGTATCCTCTCACTAGGTTGGTTTGCACTATTCGACAGGATCCTCTTCAGCAGTTCAAATTATTCGATAAGTGCTATAATCCTCTCGACAGCTTCATTTCACTTTTTTAGAACCTCTCAATAGGTTGTAATTCAACTTCAGGTCCTCTCGACAGGATGCTTTCTTTAGTTTCAACTCCTTGACAGGTTCAAAGAACCTCTCGATAGCTTCATAAATTGCATTCAACCTCTCGATAGCTTCATATAACCACACGACAGGTTGCTGTTCTTTGCTTCCACAGCTTGTACACAGCTTGGGGTCCTGGCTTTCATCTGTCTAGCACTCAGTGTCCTTTTGAGGGGTTCATTCTTTATCCAATGCAGCTGCTAGTTTGCTCCCATGTGTACACAGTTGGACACATGTCATTGCCATAGAATTTTGAGGCTTTGTGAATCTGCTTGATGGCTGATTGCTTGAGCTGTACATGCACATGTTGAAGTAGCAGGTCTCTTCTTGGCATTTTAGATGGATTTCTGCACTAAGACTGTAATTTATTGCTAACTATAAAACACACTTAAGACACATTATTAGTCAACTCAAAGGTCCATCAAAGTTCAGGTTAGGAGGTGAAAATTGGTATTTTTCACTGACTAACACATCCCCCTCTCTTTTACTCGATATTGCTTATAAAAATACAGTTAGCTATGATTAAGGTAAAATATTTTCAAAATCCATCTCTCTCAAGTCGCGAATTACTGTAGTCCTCCCATAAGAATCAATCATCAATATTCGCCGAGAAGGTTAGACGAAGTATTCAGCATGTCAAGTGTCGTCTTGACAACCACATAAATGGTCGGGTCCACAAATCTCATACTGATGGATCTGCTCAGCGACGTCTCGAAAGCCATATTTTTCAAAGATTTACCACCGAATTGATCTTAAGTTAAAACTCCCGAAATTTCAAAAAAAAAACCTTTACTTCCAAAAAAAACAACAAAAAAAAGGGAAACCAAAATAATAATAAACAAAAAGACCTCTTACCTACCAAAATTTATCTCATTCACCACTTACCCAAACTAGCCATTCCCTTGGGAAATCGAGCAATGAGTATATTTAATCTAAGAACTTATAAACGCCTATTGGAAAATGAACACCTGACGAGCATTAGTGTGAGCAATGACGCGCCCGATTTGACATGGCTTGCGAAAGCCTTCGACATTACATAATTTTATTATTGGTCTCTGGACCTTATTTATAGATATTTGTATGATGTCCCCCCGGTACCTCAATTGTGTCATATCCCTCTGTTTGACTGCCCCTTGGAGTAGGTCACGACATGCGATGGAATGTCCCATGCACCCATAGATTAGGATATAGTGATTCTCCTTTCCGTTTGACTGTCACTCGCAGTAGGTCGCGCCACGCGATGGGATGCCCCTTGCACCTGTGGATTAGGATACGTTGACTTCTCCCGTCGACTGTCTATGACAGCGGGTTGCGATATGCGACGGGATCACTTGCATCCACGACATAGAATATGCCTTTCAACAGCTACGACTAGACCCCCAAATGCTCCATTTTAACTTGTGCTCATAGATAAGAAAGTCAAGCATGTCATGTCAGCATCCCCAGTTCACATTTGTAATTTCCTAAGAGAAACGAGAAGACATCTCGAATGAGGGGTGTCTACTTCTTCGACTCGTTCTTACTCCGCAAGAGCAGGCCGAAGAGGGGCATCTGTAGACACTCTTATTTTTCCTTCTCGAAATATATAAAATTGTTCGATCAACCTTTGACCTTGCCCGTGACTTTTCAAAAAGGACTTACCTTCTCTGGAAATTTTATAATCCTAATGTGGGGACCATGCACTGAAATAATAGTATATGGCTGAACACAGGCTAAAACAATAGCTCTGCGGCTCAGACCCCCTAACCCTAGTGTGGGAACCATATGCTGAAATAATAGTATATGGCTGAACATAGGCTGAAATAATAGCTCTGTGGCTCAGACCCCCTAACCCTAATGTGGGAACCATACGCTGAAATAATAGTATATGGCTGAACACAGGCTGAAATAATAGCTCTATAGCTCAGACCCCCTAATCCTAAATTGAGAACTGTGCACTGAAATAATAGTACATGACTGAACACAGGCTGAAACAATAGCTCTGTGGCTCAGATCCCAATATAGGGAGACTATATACTGAAATAATAGTATATAGTTGAAATGTAAATTGAAATAATAGTCTGGCATTTTAGACCCGACCCGAACCCGAACAACCCCGAATTATGTGCCTAAAACTACATGCATAATTTGATCACACGCAAACCCACAAATGTGCAATCAATCCCTTTTCAGACCAAACTTCCTTTCTTTAGACCACCTCGAGACTCGATTAAGTGCTCAACATGGCACGCGTGATTGTATTCAGCGCTCCATCACAAGCGGCAATTGGTCTACGCCCAACCTAGTCCCATAGTCCTTGACTTCCAAGATTCCATGATTAAGTGCTTAGAATGAAGTACATAATCGGATTCTGCACTCCAAATAGGGCGCGCAATTAGTCCTAATGTGATTAGAACTAGGAACTCGACTGAGCCAATCAGCCTGTCGCTCACTGAGTCGGTGACCAACTCAAAGTGAATAAGCGCCAATTAACAGGCGCACAATTCAATTAAACGTCTGAAATAGGGTGCGTAATAGAAAAAAAACCTATAAAAGACTTTTTTTAGTTTCGACCCAGAAGAGGGCACACACAGAACAAAGTGAACACAGAGAGAAACACAACAATGACTTTGAGATTCAAGTTTCAAGTCCTCCGCATCCAAGCTTTAAATTTCGAGATTCCTCTCTGCAGCCCCGGCCTTAGGTAAAAATTTAGCTTTTATTTTCCGACTCTAGTTTTTAGTTCTTAGATTTAGTTTTTTTTAGTTCTAACTATTAATATTAAATTTTCAGTCTTAGACCGTAGCACCTTTTTTTTTAGATCATAATTTTAATATCTGGTTTTAGTTCTCTGGATCTAGGAGCAGTCCTTAATCAGACTACCTGATCCCCGACCCTAAACCTTAATTTTTTTCTAAAATCTCAATCTCCAGTCTTATCATTAATCTCTAGTTCTAGTTCTTAGTTTCTAGAATCAGTCCTTAATCATATGATCTGATTTTCTGATTTTGGTCTCGAATTCAATCCTTAGATTTTAAATTTTAGTTTTAATTTCTCAATTTAAGATTTCTAAAATCCCAATTTACAGTTCAGTTCTTGATTTCTAGTTTCAAATTTTAATTCATAATTATAACCCAAAATTATCGACTTTAAAAATCTAAAAAAGCTATTATCTTATAATCCAAAATTCAATTTGCTTTAATCTCCGCCACCCGATTTGCCCAAGGGAGCTTACGGAGGGTACTCGGGAACGAGGCCAATCCTCCTTAGCATAGCGGGCCCAAAACCCCTTTTCTTCAATTTTTTTAGTAAAATTAATTCACTACTTTAATTAGAGTTTTAGTAAAATTAATTCCTTTATTCTAACTAGAATTTTAGTAAAATTAGTATACATGCTTTAATTAGAATTTTAGTAAAATTAGTTCCTTTATTCTGATTAGAATTTTAGTAAAATTAGTATACATGCTTTAATTAGAATTTTAGTAAAATTAGTGTACTTACTTTAATTATAACTTTAGTAGAATTAATATATTTGCTTTACATATAATTTTCGTAAAATTAGTATATTTGCTTTGATCAGAATTTCAATACAATTAGTATACTTGCTTTGATTAGAGTTTCACTAGAATTAGCATAGTCGTATCCCTAGTACAATTAGGAGACTAATATTAATTAGACTTATAGTAGGATTAGGAAACTTAAGTTAACTCCTAGTAGGATTAGGAAACTTAATTAATTAGACTTTCAATAGGATTAAAACACTAAATCAATTAGACTTCTAATAGAATCAGAAGACCTTTTAAAATCACAATAGAATTAGGACACCTAATCATAGTAGAATTCTAATAAAGGTAGGACGCTCAAAACTAGTTAGATTCTAAACTAGTTAGACTTCTAATAAGATTAGAATCTTTAACCCAAGTAGACTTACACTAGGATTAGGACACTAGATGTAATAACCCAGGTTTTGGGAGAACTGTGTACGTCCGCATGGGTGTTTGTGGTTCACAAGGGAACCACAATTACTATGTACACTTTAAATGTAAACGTTCAATAGGTGAGCTATGTGGGTGTAAAACCATGTAAGAGTGTATGTGGTTAGCACACTAGTCAAAGCAAGTAGAGAAAGGGGGGGAAAAGGTCTCCCACACGTTTTGTTCTAGGGCAAATAGAGAAAGTGAGATAGAGAAAATGAAGAAGGAAGGGTTGGTGAAGAAAAGATATATGCATAGAAATTCCTTGGATGAGAGGGAGCATTCATCTTTTAGATCTTTAATGCTTGAGATGATGAAGAGATAGGGTTGGGATTGAAGAAGATCTAAAGGTGGTGAGCTAGTTAAGGATCAAGAGGAAAAGGGTTGAAAGAAGGGGTTTGAAACACCCTCAAGGGGTTTGAAACACCCTCATTGGTATGGTGGATCTTGGATCGAATCTAGAAGAGATTCCTTAATCTAAGGTATGTTTTAATGATTATATGTGCTTTAAATAAAGCATAAATTGTTAGTTAGATTATTTTTTACATTAATAGGGTATTAAATGAAGTAGGAAGTTAGTTCTCAAACTGATCGAGCATTAACTGTTATTGCTCCTCGCTTGAGTGGTTTAAATAGCTCGCTCGCGCGAGGAGGATCACAAAATATAAGTATAAACTATATTCTGGGCTCGCTCGAGCGAGACCCCTTTGTGAAGGGAAGGCTCGCGTGAGCGAGGGTTCGCGTAAGCTATAGATGCCTCGTTTCGAAACGCTCAAACGGGGATGATACCTCGCTTGTAATCGCTTGAGTGATAAATAGGGTTAGCTCACGTGATGAATAGTACTTACTCAAGCTAGGAATAATGATCGCTCTAGCGATGAATAGTATTCGCTCGTACGATGAATAGTGTTTGCTCGCGCGAGGTACCACATGTAATTTTAGTTTATTTTAAGTGTTCTTGGAAGCTTTGGATTTCGAGATTTTTGGGGGGGACTTTCTAAGAATATTTTGTCACATCTAATGTAGGTTTGACATAGTTTGAGGCACTTGATTTCCCCAGGGGATAGTGATGCGTCAAGTGATGGTTTCGCATTGAGGTAGGGAACACCTTGAACATGTACTTTAATTTTGAAAGCATATATGTAGAATGATTCATATGAACCTTTATGCATCAAAATATGATTTCAAAGAGTATGGGTGTGTGTGTGAATGCTAAATGAACTCGTAAGGTCCCCAGGGGACGTGAAATTGTGATAATGTGCATCTAAGTGATGCGTTGAGCTAGTGGCATCCCAGGGTTGCAGAGCGTTGAGCCAGTGGCATCCCAGGGTTGCAGATAAAATCTATCGATCAAGTAAAAGAAAAGTTGATAAGGCCTAATATACTAAAATTAGCACAATTACACAGGAATAACTATATGTAGGACACATTTGATATTTTTGTTATTTGAGGTTTGAACAGAATACCCACCGACGTGGCAAGATACCCACGACTGACTCGACAGGATATCCGTGACCGGTACGATGGCCAATCCGTACACCAGTTTCGCATCCCAGGGATGTGAGTATGGGTCTAGAAAACCCTGTCGCCTATGAGAAAGGGACCTGGGTAGTATCCAAGAAAGAAATAGATATGACAACTGCCTATTTAGACGACGATGGAGGGTATTCCATCAGGTGCCCGACTCTATAGTAAGTTGGGGATTGTTTAAGTTAAGATTTAAGTGATTAGGCTGAATCAGTGTCCAATACCAGTAAGTTGAGAATGAACAAACACAAGTAAAATAACAGTTGCATCAAGTACATCATTTCAGTGGTTTCAAATGTTTTCTCAGTAATTCCATCAGATTAACCATGTTTTTAAATTGTTTTAGAATATATGTGAGAGCTTAACTTATATGTTCACTTATTGTTTCCCTATTGAGATAGGATGTAGCTCACCCCTTTAGACTATTCGTCACAGGTCCATTGCTTGCTGCGGTCGAGGCTTCGGGAGACGTAAATCTGGGGGATTCGGATTACGTGCCCTGGGAAGAGTTGGAGCCACCTCCTGAGGACTTCTTCTATAGGACTTGTGCGTACTTGAGAGTTATTTTGAGAGCATTTCTATACGGCTTGGTATGTCAAGCCTTATTTTTTGAAATAATGTAATTAAATGATATATTATTTTTGGCGAATCATCTGGGGTGATCTGTTTATCACCGATGGTTGGGGTCGATTCTTCTGTTCATGTGTTGGCATGGAAGAAAAACTGTCTTTTATGCTTTTGCTTTAGATTAGTCTATCTTGATTTTACGTCATTAAGTTTACCTGTCTTATTTTGAGTAGTTGTTGCTTGGTTATACTAATGTTCTGTATGGATTTCAGGGGCATGGCCTGGAGGGCCATGCTGATGGCACGAGTTTTGGGGTGCCAAAATTTGAGCTATTATAGTTGGTATCAGAGCCGTTTCTTTTAGAAATTATGACAATCATTCTTTTTATCAAAATATAGGGACTTCTGCTAACGAAACTTTAGATTTACGTGCGGACTGTGATGTCTTCTAGGGGAAGAGGCCGACCTAGGGGCGGTCATAATAAGAATTTGCATAGTCGAGATGACTTTATCTTGGATACCAATCGAGTGCCTTTGGGAGATAGAGGGGCTTCAAGTAGTGTGGCCAAGAGAGCCAAAATTAGGTAGAGAATCGGGACCGTCAAGATCGAGATCAAAGGGAATAGGAGAGAATCAGATAAAGGAATGAGGAGAGAGAGGAGCGTCAGTGGATGATGCATACCATGGAAACTATGGCGACAACCATGGCTCAACAAGCAGCATCCTTGGCGACTCACACTGCCATGATCGACGATCACCACCTCGCCTCCGATGCGCACGCCTAGTGCCATACGCATTCTGAGTTTAGGAGGATGAGTCCTCCTAGCTTTTCAGGACAAGCGGAGCCGATGACTGCTGAGAATTGGCTAAGCGAGATGGAAAAGGTTTTTAGTGTGCTAACATGCATAGAAGATGAAAGCGTTCGTTGGGCAGCGTACATGCTTGATGGGGAAGCTGGGCCTTGGTGGAAGTCTGTTTCTAGGACTAGGGATCAGGAGACCCCAGGTTTGCCCTGGACGTGGGATGAGTTTGTGGAAGAGTTCAACAAACAGTATTTCCTTGAAGTGATGAGAAATCAAATGGAGATACAGTTTTTGT
Source organism: Chloranthus sessilifolius (assembly GCA_021018995.1). Classification (NCBI taxonomy): domain Eukaryota; kingdom Viridiplantae; phylum Streptophyta; class Magnoliopsida; order Chloranthales; family Chloranthaceae; genus Chloranthus; species Chloranthus sessilifolius. Next base: position 89,908,831 of record CM037593.1, read on the forward strand.
GACTCTTGCAAGGACGGATGACAGTAAAGGAGTACGGAGTAGAGTTTATGAGGCCGGAAGTTAGAGGTGGAGTGGCACCGTTTCAGCTGAAGACCTATGGAGAGGTCATGAGTAAAGCATTGGTTGTTGAAGAAGAAAACAGTAATCGATACCGTCAAAGTGAACAGCAGGGAAGAGTAAATGTAGATCAAGGCAGAACTAGAAACTACGAGTCGGTGAACAAAAAGCCAAGATTCGTAGCGACTAATCAGAGGCAACCGTTCCAACCAAGTTTTGGTAGACCAGCGCAACAGATAAATTATCAGCGTCAACCTGTGCTTGCATCAGGGAGGCAATTGAGATATGAGAGCCCTGTATTTTTACTAGAGCCATAGTTACACAAGGCTTCTCACGAGCTGCTTCTTCCACACCGAGGGAGACTTGTGCCAAGTGTGGCAAGTCCCACAAAATGGCGGATTGCATGCAAGGGATGCGAGGCTGTTATAAATGTGGCAAGGTGGGGCATATGATTAAAGATTGTCCTGAGGTGAACAAGGATAAAATGGCTTTTGTTTTAATGCCATGACCGATACAAGCAGGGAAGTTGGTCGTACAAGGGAGAGCCTATGCAGTCATTGCTCAAGAAGCAGGAAACGTACATGACATCATCCAAGGTGAGATTCCTTTTTAAATAAAGAATGTCAATTCAATAAAATTTTAGATAGAGAAGGTGCATTCATTAGAAAAGTGTGTAGATTCATTTTGTACATTAGATTTCTAAATAAAATATGTGCTATATATGTATATATGTGTGTTATAGGTATGTTACGAGTCTACGAAAAAGGATGCTATGTAGTATATGAAGCAAGAGTGTTGATAGACCCAGGGTCTACCCACTCCTTTGTCACTCTGAGGTTTGCAAAAAGAATGAAGATTGTTCCGGAGACGTTGCACTATATTCTATCAGTGTCTATCCCGACTGGAGAATTAGTTTACACGGAGTTGATTTGCAAGTCAGTAGTAGTGAGTATTCAGGATGAGGACATCTATGAACTGGACGCAAAATTAATATTATTGGACATGCAAGGATTCGATGTGATCCTTGGCATAGATTGGTTGTCACAACATTGTGTGATCTTGGATTACAAGAACAAGATTGTCATCTTCAAACCTAACACGAGGAGATCATTTCGATTTCGAGGAGAGAGATCAATGCATATGCCACTTATTTCTGCAGTCAGGGTCGAGCGCTTGATTAGAAAAGGGAGCAGCGACTATTTGACATTCTTAAAGGAGGATAAGGAAAAGAAGAACATTATCTCCGAGATAGCAGTGGTGCGAGAATTTGAAGATGTATTTTCGGAGGAATTACCAGGATTACCTCCAGAGAGAGAAGTGGAGTTCGCCATCGACCTAGCACCGGGAACAGAGCCTGTTTCAAAAGCACCATATAGAATGGCTCCTACTGAGTTGAAGGAGTTGAAAGAGCAGTTACAAGAGATAATGAACAAAGGGTTTATAAAATGGAGCGTGTCTCTATGAGGAGCATCGGTCTTGTTTGTAAAGAAGAAGGATGGGTCAATGCGACTATGCATTGACTATTGCCAACTAAACAAACTCACCATAAAGAATCGATATCCTTTGCCTTAGATAGATGACCTATTCGATCAACTGTAAGGAGCGAAGTATTTTTCTAAGATCGATCTGAGATCTGGATACCATCAGTTGAGAGTCAAGGCAGAGGACATCCAGAAGACTGCATTCAGGACACGGTATGGACACTATGAGTTCTTGATGATGCCGTTTGGGTTGACGAATGCACCGACGTCATTTATGGACTTAATGAATCAGATGTTTAAACCACACCTAGACTCCTGCGCTGTGGTGTTCGTTGACGATATTCTAATATACTCCAAATTGAAAGCGGAGCATGGAGAACACTTGAGAGTTGCTCTACAAACTTTACGTGAACACCAACTGTATGCCAAGCTCAGTAAGTGTGAGTTTTGGTTGGAGGAGGTTAGCTTTTTGGGACATGTCGTCTCAAAACATGGTGTCACGATAGAACCAGCTAAGATCGAAGCAGTAGTAAATTGGGAGAAATCAAAGACCGTGACCGACGTCCGTAGTTTCCTTGGACTAGCGGGCTATTATCGATATTTTGTAGAGGGATTTTTAAAAATATAAAACCTCTTACGAGGCTTACAAGGAAGGATTCAAGATTCGAGTGGATTGAAGCGTGCGAGAAGAGTTTTCAAGAACTCAAGAAGAGGCTCACTTCAGCTCCAGTACTAGCAATTGCTTCAGGCAGTGGAGGGTTTGCAGTCTACAGTGATGCTTTGTATAATGGTTTGAGTTGCATGCTCAACCAACACAAAAAGGTGATAGCTTACGGATCAAGACAGTTGAAGGAGCATGAAAAGAACTACCCGACACATGACCTGGAACTGGCAGCGGTAATATTTATGCTGAAGATTTGGCGACATTATTTGTACAGTGAGACCTTTGAGATTTTCACTGACCATAAGAGCCTCAGATACATGTTTACACAGAAGGAGTTAAATATGAGGCAGCGCATGGTGGATAGAGTTCCTCAAGGACTATGACTGTTGTTGACTACTTCTGGTGTGCTTTGATTATTGGTTGGTGGTGAAAGTTATTTAAAAATCAAAGACAGAGTAAAACAGGGGGTGAATCCAGCACAACTCAGAAGTCCTAGACCTGCAAGATACAGGGTCCTTTGTAGCAAGTTTTGATAAGTAAGAGTTTGTCCCACAGGAAAAGGTGATCTAAAGCTCCAAGGGAGCCATCTCTAGTAGTCCCTCCAGATCTGTCTACAGATCTGGCAGTCCTAGAAGGAGGGGAGTTTAAGGTCACTTATTCTAAGTATTCTAATAACTAAAATACAGAAAGTGTTGAGAGGATGGATGGAGTGTGGAAAATGAGTATAAAAAGGGTGAGAAGTATGTTATTGAGCCTAGGTCAGAGAAGTTTTGTAACTCAGATTTAGATCTGATGTTATAGAAATCCTGTCCAGATGCTACATTATCACCTCTGAGGAGAAAGGATCCAACCCATCACTCTGCCATGATTCCACCCTTAAGGCTATAACCTGTCCACTTGAATGGTCACAAATTATCCCATAGCGGAGCCACTATCCAGGGATGGGTCAAAACATAACAAGTAAATCATTGCAGGCACTATTTCATCCAGGCTACCAGCTCAAGAATCCATAGGGAACCTCAACCTCTAAAGTTCTATATGTGGGGCTAAGGCTGTAGGACCATGATAGCCCAGACACATAGAACCAGCAAGAGATTGAGTACAACCTTCGATCTAGCTGTCCATTGCTTGAGCGAGGCTACAATGGTCGATCCTTGACCTACAATCTCTATAACCAGATCAGATCCAACATCTGATGGCGGATCTATACAACTATGGGAGAGTCTGCCTCTGTACAATCTCTCACCAGGCTTTTACAAGCTCAGGTGTAAAGAAGAAGGATCCATCTTGGATCGGTGGATCAGAATCACCCTAAGGCTATAATCTGTCCACTTAAATGGTCACAGACTATCCCAGAGGTTATCCTCCTCACAGAGTCCAAAACAAAACAAGATTATCGCTGCTACCACCATGCTCACAAGGCTACCAGCTCAAGCTCCCATGGGGATTTCAGATCTAGTGGGTCCTGTGGGGGGGCTAAGGCTGTAGGACCATGATAGCCCAGACACACAGGTCACTTGGATCTGAGTGGCCCTTAGAATCAGTCCTCCATTGCTTTAAAACATAGCCAAAGCAATGGCGGATCACAAGGCAGCAGCCTTGCACAGAGCATCTCACACACAAACAACAATCCCACAAAGTACAGATCCTATTGCAAAACTTCCATTGATCTAATTCAAAAACACATACAAAGGCATAGCCAGCAAGTGCTGGACTATGGAGAGAAGGAAAGAAAAAGAAAACTACTTACTGCTAAAAAGAAAGAGAAAAGAAAAACGATCTGAGATGGGTTCCCAGATGCCTAAACCTAAGCTCAGGTATGGGTTTATATAGCAGTGGGGTGGCGGCGCATTAGGATTAGGAAACCCTAATTTTAATGATGCCATGTGGCCTGATAATGATCCTTGGATGCCTTGAGGCGCATGCACGGAGATTTGAGCGTGGGAGTGCGTGCCCTAATCACTGGAAATACCTAGAAGGCCCTCTACTGAAGAGATGGAAGTTTAAAGCTAGGTAGCTGTAGTTTCCCAGACTTGTCGCGTGGTAGGTCTTTGCTCTTCGCTAGGATGATTTGACACTGAAGCTTCAGTCGTCGCGAGGTTGCCTTGATGTGCTCTTCAGGCAGTCGCACGGTAGAGAGTTGAGCTCTCGCTGGGTTAGGTTTCACGAGGTTGAATAGAAAACACAGTCTCAAGTGTCGCGGGGTTGAAATTCAAGCGCGATGATCGGTCTTATTTGGCGCGTGCAGAACTTCGCGAGCACTTCTCTTTACTTAGACTTCACGAGTTACCTCGCGAGGCTCTTTTGAGTTCTGAACTGTGCGAGGTCCTATGTCTCACTTGATCTTTGCGAGATTGGCTTTGCCTTCGCCAGGATGTCTTCTCTCTTGAATGGCGCGAGAACTGCGCGAGGCGTTCTTCTTCTGATAATTACATCTCGCGGCGACTGCACGAGGAATCTTCTGAAGCTCTCTCTCCTCAGCCGTTCTGAGCGAACTGTGCGAGATTGAGAGAGGTCTGCTTTGAACTGCGTGACACTGTGTGATGTGTTCTACTCTTGAGCTTCACGAGAGCTGCGCGAGAGGTTGCTGTAAAGCCTTGGGAAGCTCAGTTGAACTGCGCGAGGCATATTTCTCCTGAATCCTCTAAAGCTTGGGTCGTGATGAGGCTCATTTCAGGTCTGGATTCAAAGTTCATTCTTCTGAGGGATATTTGGTGCCAAAGCAGGCTCCTTAACAGGATTCTTGGCCTTATTTCACTGTTGATTATTACCTGCACAAAACACTTAACAAGAACTTATTAGGTGGCTAAGGGTCTAATCAAAGGTTAAGTTAAGGGGTGAAAAGTGGTACTTTTCAGGTCTTAACACACCCCCAAACCTAATCTTTGCTAGTCCCTTAGCAAAGCTACATTAAATCTACTCTAAAAATTAAATGCCACTTTCGTAGAGAGCACGGATACATTTAGCATATGTACCAAGCCTTTTAAACCCCTAGGTGATCCCTAGTGGAGGAGTGAAGTCTCTTGAGGGTTTTCAGTGAAGACACCCACAAACTTCTCAAATGAAATAGTTAACAAAAGTGCAATGTCATCCAATGAGCAGTTAAGGAATCAGATTTAGTCTACTCTTGAATCAGTACACATAAAAGAAATTTAATTCATTGGTTGCACAGTAACTTAAACAGCATAAACTCTCATGATTGCACAGCATTTCCAAATAGTTTGTAATCACAGAAAAGCAGACAAGTGTGTGTCAGCACTGAGCTTATCCTTATGTCAGAAAATTAGGTTAAGGTCATACATAATGCATTCAAGTTCAGACCCAAAAGAAAGCTTTGCAGGGTATACTCTCATAAAGGTTTGTTGAGGGGTTCAATTTCTCACAGGCTCTAGAGCAGTTACATCCCCCAACTGGGTTTGTAAGCATGAGCATAGGCAGAGTTCTTAAGTGCTGACATCATTGTTAGTTCTTCACCATAGATTGGATAATTCCTTATCTTCACATGACAGCTCACTCAACTTTGGATCACAAGGGCTTTTAACTGTGCTGTAATGTGGCTTATGGAGTAGGGTTAAAAAGAATGGAAGGTTGAAAAGGGATTCCAATTTGAGAAATCAGTAGGTCACAGAGGTGGTTCATGACTTCACCTTCCATAATTCAGCTCCCTTCATCTTCTTTGAGATTTTTCGATTTGAAGTGATCAGTTTCTCTTCTTGATTTTGATTTTCCAATGAAAGTTCCTCTTGACTTCTCTCATATTCCTCTTCATTATTATTTTTGTTTCTTTTTTACTGGAGTTTTCTTCTTTTTATTTTGTTTTTGCTTTTCAGAAATGCCACCATGTTCTCAGTTACCATACTGCCAAATTTTTTTGAGATCCTTCTTCTCCATTCGCCTAATGTTGACCATGGCTAGTCCATCTTCAACTCTTTCTCCTTTACCTTCTGAATTCTCAGAGTGAGGGTAGGTTGAATCAGGTTCATAGGTTCAGGTTCAAGTACTCAGGTGTATTTTGAAGAAATTTAGGATTTAAACCTCAAAGGGGGTATGGACAAGGGCAGTTGCTTTAGGATTGGTCTTTTTAGGCTCAAACTGTCCAAGAGAAGGCCTTGATCCTTTCCTAGGTCTCATGAGTACTGTCAGTTGTTTCAACTTGGAGTTACCTAACTTCTAGTGAGCACAGTGACTCAGCCAGTCCTTAGAACTAAAAGAAATGCCTTAGTTACTCCTCAAAGAATAGAAAAATTTTGTAGGCCCAATTCTCACTGGTTATGGTCATCCTTTGAACTTTCAAGTATGTCCTCACCTTTTTCTCTCTCTAATGATTCACTAAGTGCAGATATAAGTAGGTTTCCTTGGTGATATTATCATAGAAATGTGGAATATTAGAAGTTTATAATGTCCAAGGTTTGCATAAATTTTAAACTTCTTAATTTCATGATTCTTAAGTGAACAGAGGTTCATTTTCATATTGCTCAGATGAGTCTGCTGCACTTATGTTAACTTTCAGGAAATTGTCCTGCAGATGGACATTCCTCTACTATGTGCTGTGGGGACTGGCATATCAGACATGCCTCCGCCACATGAGCAGCCCTTCTGGGTTGCATCACAGTCAATAATTTATCAAACTTCATAGAGAGGTTTGCCATCTGCAGCTGCAGGTCATTGTTCCCAGACACCTCATAAATTTTTCCTTTTGATCCAGCAGCAGGCCCCACCTTTGACTCAGATTCCTGACTAGTTCTTGCCAGGGATGGATTTTGAAAAGCATTCTCACTAATCACCTCAAACAATTCCCATGCCTCCTCAGCAGTCTTGTGCATGTAGGATCCACCACAAGAGGCGTCGACCATATCTCTATTTTTCTCATCAATCCCATTGTAGAAGCTTTGTACAAGCTGCCACTCAGGGATCTTGTGGTGGGGGCATTGTTTGAGCATCTCTTTAAACCTATCCCAGGACTGGTTAAAATCCTCAGTTGGGGATTGAGCAAACGCAAGAATCTCTTTCCTCAACAGGCTAGTTTTGGTCTCAGGGAAGAACTTGGTTAGGAATCTGGTCTGCAGGTCTTTCCATGAAGCAATGCTATTGTTGGGAAGAGTGATCAGCCAGGTACTGGTCCTATCCTTCAGAGAGAAGGGAAAGAGTCTGAGCCTAGTAGCCTTAGGTCCCAAACCAGTGATATTGAAAGTGGTGCACAAGGCCAAAAGTCAATATGCTTGTAAGGTCTTCTTTGCTAAGCCCATGGAAAGCTAGCAAGATCTGGATGATTGAAGTTTTTATCTCATAGTTCCCCGAACATCGTGGAATTGAATGCTAAAAGGAGTTATAGTCATCCAGCATTCAACTCCTTGTGTGGTTCGGGTTGTTCTTCCATAATTGCCGCCACAGATTCACCGGGGCTCTCTTCTTGTCTGTCTTCTTCTAAGTCTTCTTCCCCTTTCTAACTCAGGGTTAAGAGGCTCTAAAGCAGGGCTGAGGGATCTCCTCCCTAGCATACAAGCACACCAACAGCAAGGAAAGCTTCTTGCAGGCACATTGCAAAAGAATAATTGTACACTAACAAATTTATCTAACTAGTCTACAGCTATTCAAAGAATACATTTAAACTATCGTAGACACTGCAAAAAAAATTGTTTAAGAAAGATAGACAGAGCTTTAAAAGTCAGAGAGTTTGCAAACAGAGGTAGGTAAGCTCTAATTGCTGTTCAACTATCCTTCACTGCTGCTGTCTAGATCTGCAAGAAAGGTTTAAAATTATGTCGTTATCAATTATTCACATGTGCAAAGAATACTAAGAATACAAAACTAAGGGTCTACTAATAGATCATCTTTCCTGACAGCGCCAAAAAAACTTAGTGACTACTTACGGTGTGCTTTGATTATTGGTTGGTGGTGAAAGTTATTTAAAATCAAAGACGAGTAAAACAGTGAATCCAAAGACAACTTTCGAAGTCCTAGACCTGCAAGATACAGGGTCCTTTGTAGCAAGTTTTGATAAGTAAGAGTTTGTCCCACAGGAAAAGGTGATCTAAAGCTCCAAGGGAGCCATCTCTAGTAGTCCCTCGGATCCGCTCTGAGATCTGGCATTCTAGAAGGAGGGGAGTTTAAGGTCACTTATTCTAAGTATTCTAATAACTAAAATACAGAAAGTGTTGAGAGGATGGATGGAGTGTGGAAAATGAGTATAAAAAGGGTGAGAAGTATGTTATTGAGCCTAGGTCAGAGAAGTTTTGTAACTCAGATTTAGATCTGATGTTATAGAAATCTTGTCCAGATGCTACATTATCACCTCTGAGGAGAAAGGATCCAACCCATCACTCTGCCATGATTCCACCCTTAAGGCTATAACCTGTCCACTTGAATGGTCACAAATTATCCCATAGCGGAGCCACTATCCAGGGATGGGTCAAAACATAACAAGTAAATCATTGCAGGCACTATTTCATCCAAAGCTACACTCAAGAATCCATAGGGAACCTCAACCTCTAAAGTTCTATATGTGACAGGACCATGATAGCCCAGACACATAGAACCAGCAAGAGATTGAGTACAACCTTCGATCTAGCTGTCCATTGCTTGAGCGAGGCTACAATGGTCCAGTCACCAGCCTACAATCTCTATAACCAGATCAGATCCAACATCTGATGGCGGATCTATACAACTATGGGAGAGTCTGCCTCTGTACAATCTCTCACCAGGCTTTTACAAGCTCAGGTGTAAAGAAGAAGGATCCATCTTGGATCGGTGGATCAGAATCACCCTAAGGCTATAATCTGTCCACTTAAATGGTCACAGACTATCCCAGAGGTTATCCTCCTCACAGAGTCCAAAACAAAACAAGATTATCGCTACCACCATGCTCACAAGGCTACCAGCTCAAGCTCCCATGGGGATTTCAGATCTAGTGGGTCTGTGGGGGCTAAGGCAGAGGACCATGATAGCCTGCACACAGTGTCACTTGGATCTGAGTGGCCCTTAGAATCAGTCCTCCATTGCTTTAAAACATAGCCAAAGCAATGGCGGATCACAAGGCAGCAGCCTTGCACAGAGCATCTCACACACAAACAACAATCCCACAAAGTACAGATCCTATTGCAAAACTTCCATTGATCTAATTCATAAACACATACAAAGGCATAGCGACAAGTCTTTGGACTATGGAGAGAAGGAAAGAAAAAGAAAACTACTTACTGCTAAAAAGAAAGAGAAAAGAAAAACGATCTGAGATGGGTTCCCAGATGCCTAAACCTAAGCTCAGGTATGGGTTTATATAGCAGTGGGGTGGCGGCGCATTAGGATTAGGAAACCCTAATTTTAATGATGCCATGTGGCCTGATAATGATCCTTGGATGCCTTGAGGCGCATGCACGGAGATTTGAGCGTGGGAGTGCGTGCCCTAATCACTGGAAATACCTAGAAGGCCCTCTACTGAAGAGATGGAAGTTTAGGGTCAGAGCTTCGCTAGGTAGCTGTAGTTTCCCAGACTTGTCGCGTGGTAGGTCTTTGCTCTTCGCTAGGATGATTTGACACTGAAGCTTCAGTCGCGAGGTTATTTTGATGTGCTCTTGATGACGCAGTAGAGAGTTGAGCTCTCGCTGGGTTAGGTTTCACGAGGTTGAATAGAAAACACAGTCTCAAGTGTCGCGGGGTTGAAATTCAAGCGATCAGCGATCGATCGGTCTTATTTGGGCGGGCTTGAGAACTTCAGAGCACTTCTCTTTACTTAGACTTCACGAGTTACCTCGCGAGGCTCTTTTGAGTTCTGAACTGTGCGAGGTCCTATGTCTCACTTGATCTTTGCGAGATTGGCTTTGCCTTCGCCAGGATGTCTTCTCTCTTGAATGGCGCGAGAACTGCGCGAGGCGTTCTTCTTCTGATAATTACATCTCGCGGCGACTGCACGAGGAATCTTCTGAAGCTCTCTCTCCTCAGCCGTTCTGAGCGAACTGTGCGAGATTGAGAGAGGTCGCTGAGCCGTGACCTGTGATGTGTTCTACTCTTGAGCTTCACGAGAGCTGCGCGAGAGGTTGCTGTAAAGCCTTGGGAAGCTCAGTTGAACTGCGCGAGGCATATTTCTCCTGAATCCTCTAAAGCTTGGGTCAGCTGTGCGAGGCTCATTTCAGGTCTGGATTCAAAGTTCATTCTTCTGAGGGATATTTGGTGCCAAAGCAGGCTCCTTAACAGGATTCTTGGCCTTATTTCACTGTTGATTATTACCTGCACAAAACACTTAACAAGAACTTATTAGGTGGCTAAGGGTCTAATCAAAGGTTAAGTTAAGGGGTGAAAAGTGGTACTTTTCAGGTCTTAACACACCCCCAAACCTAATCTTTGCTAGTCCCTTAGCAAAGCTACATTAAATCTACTCTAAAAATTAAATGCCACTTTCGTAGGGAGCACGGATACATTTAGCATATGTACCAAGCCTTTTAAACCCCTAGGTGATCCCTAGTGGAGGAGTGAAGTCTCCTGAGGGTTTTCAGTGAAGACACCCACAAACTTCTCAAATGAAATAGTTAACAAAAGTGCAATGTCATCCAATGAGCAGTTAAGGAATCAGATTTAGTCTACTCTTGAATCAGTACACATAAAAGAAATTTAATTCATTGGTTGCACAGTAACTTAAACAGCATAAACTCTCATGATTGCACAGCATTTCCAAATAGTTTGTAATCACAGAAAACTGCACAAGTGTGTGTCAGCACTGAGCTTATCCTTATGTCAGAAAATTAGGTTAAGGTCATACATAATGCATTCAAGTTCAGACCCAAAAGAAAGCTTTGCAGGGTATACTCTCATAAAGGTTTGTTGAGGGGTTCAATTTCTCACAGGCTCTAGAGCAGTTACATCCCCCAACTGGGTTTGTAAGCATGAGCATAGGCAGAGTTCTTAAGTGCTGACATCATTGTTAGTTCTTCACCATAGATTGGATAATTCCTTATCTTCACATGACAGCTCACTCAACTTTGGATCACAAGGGCTTTTAACTGTGCTGTAATGTGGCTTATGGAGTAGGGTTAAAAAGAATGGAAGGTTGAAAAGGGATTCCAATTTGAGAAATCAAGAGTCACGCAGGTGGTTCATGACTTCACCTTCCATAATTCAGCTCCCTTCATCTTCTTTGAGATTTTTCGATTTGAAGTGATCAGTTTCTCTTCTTGATTTTGATTTTCCAATGAAAGTTCCTCTTGACTTCTCTCATATTCCTCTTCATTATTATTTTTGTTTCTTTTTTACTGGAGTTTTCTTCTTTTTATTTTGTTTTTGCTTTTCAGAAATGCCACCATGTTCTCGGATTACCATCGCCAAATTTTTGAGATCCTTCTTCTCCATTCGCCTAATGTTGACCATGGCTAGTCCATCTTCAACTCTTTCTCCTTTACCTTCAATTCTCGGTGAGGGTAGGTTGAATCGAGTTCATAGGTTCAGTTCAAGTACTGGGTGTATTTTGAAGAAATTTAGGATTTAAACCTCAAAGGGGGTATGGACAAGGGCAGTTGCTTTAGGATTGGTCTTTTTAGGCTCAAACTGTCCAAGAGAAGGCCTTGATCCTTTCCTAGGTCTCATGAGTACTATCAGTTGTTTCAACTTGGAGTTACCTAACTTCTAGTGAGCAGGATCACCAGTCCTTAGAACTAAAAGAAATGCCTTAGTTACTCCTCAAAGAATAGAAAAATTTTGTAGGCCCAATTCTCACTGGTTATGGTCATCCTTTGAACTTTCAAGTATGTCCTCACCTTTTTCTCTCTCTAATGATTCACTAAGTGCAGATATAAGTAGGTTTCCTTGGTGATATTATCATAGAAATGTGGAATATTAGAAGTTTATAATGTCCAAGGTTTGCATAAATTTTAAACTTCTTAATTTCATGATTCTTAAGTGAACAGAGGTTCATTTTCATATTGCTCAGATGAGTCTGCTGCACTTATGTTAACTTTCAGGAAATTGTCCTGCAGATGGACATTCCTCTACTATGTGCTGTGGGGACTGGCATATCAGACATGCCTCCGCCACATGAGCAGCCCTTCTGGGTTGCATCACAGTCAATAATTTATCAAACTTCATAGAGAGGTTTGCCATCTGCAGCTGCAGGTCATTGTTCCCAGACACCTCATAAATTTTTCCTTTTGATCCAGCAGCAGGCCCTACCTTTGACTCAGATTCCTGACTAGTTCTTGCCAGGGATGGATTTTGAAAAGCATTCTCACTAATCACCTCAAACAATTCCCATGCCTCCTCAGCAGTCTTGTGCATGTAGGATCCACCACAAGAGGCATCGACCATATCTCTATTTTTCTCATCAATCCCATTGTAGAAGCTTTGTACAAGCTGCCACTCAGGGATCTTGTGGTGGGGGCATTGTTTGAGCATCTCTTTAAACCTATCCCAGGACTGGTTAAAATCCTCAGTTGGGGATTGAGCAAACGCAAGAATCTCTTTCCTCAACAGGCTAGTTTTGGTCTCAGGGAAGAACTTGGTTAGGAATCTGGTCTGCAGGTCTTTCCATGAAGCAATGCTATTGTTGGGAAGAGTGATCAGCCAGGTACTGGTCCTATCCTTCAGAGAGAAGGGAAAGAGTCTGAGCCTAGTAGCCTTAGGTCCCAAACCAGTGATATTGAAAGTGGTGCACAAGGCCAAAAACTGGTCAATATGCTTGTAAGGGTCTTCTTTGCTAAGCCCATGGAAAGCTAGCAGCATCTGGATGATTGAAGTTTTTATCTCATAGTTCCCCTGAACATCAGGGAATTGAATGCTAAAAGGGGAGTTATAGTCATCCGGAGCATTCAACTCCTTCAGGGTTCTGGGTTGTTCTTCGCCCATAATTGCTGTCACAGATTCACCTGGGGGCTCTCCTGTGCTGTGCCTGTCTCTTCTAAGTCTTCTTCCCCTTTCTAACTCAGGGTTAAGAGGCTCTAAAGCAGGGCTGAGGGATCTCCTCCCTAGCATACAAGCACACCCACCGCAAGGAAAGCTTCTTGCAGGCACATTGCAAAAGAATACTTGTACACTAACAAATTTATCTAACTAGTTTACAGCTATTCAAAGAATACATTTAAACTATCCTAGATACTGCAAAAAAAAAATTGTTTAAGAAAGATAGACAGAGCTTTAAAAGTCAGAGAGTTTGCAAACAGAGGTAGCTAAGCTCCAATTGCAGTCCAACTATCCTTCCTTCTTTGCCTAGATCGCAAGAAAGGTTCAAAATTATGTCAGCAGTATCAATTATTCACATGTGCAAAGAATACTAAGAATACAAAAACTAAGGGTCTACTAATAGATCATCTTTCCCCGGCAACGGCGCCAAAAACTTGGTGACTACTTCTGGTGTGCTTTGATTATTGGTTGGTGGTGAAAGTTATTTAAAAATCAAAGATGAGTAAACAGGGGTGAATCCAAAGACAACTCGAAGTCCTAGACCTGCAAGATACAGGGTCCTTTGTAGCAAGTTTTGATAAGTAAGAGTTTGTCCCACAGGAAAAGGTGATCTAAAGCTCCAAGGGAGCCATCTCTAGTCCCTCCAGCATCCGCCTACGATCCGGCACTAGAAGGAGGGGAGTTTAAGGTCACTTATTCTAAGTATTCTAATAACTAAAATACAGAAAGTGTTGAGAGGATGGATGGAGTGTGGAAAATGAGTATAAAAAGGGTGAGAAGTATGTTATTGAGCCTAGGTCAGAGAAGTTTTGTAACTCAGATTTAGATCTGATGTTATAGAAATCTTGTCCAGATGCTACATTATCACCTCTGAGGAGAAAGGATCCAACCCATCACTCGCCATGATTCCACCCTTAAGGCTATAACCTCCCACTTGAATGGTCACAAATTATCCCATAGGAGCCACTATCCGTGGATGGGTCAAAACATAACAAGTAAATCATTGTGCACTATTTCATCCGCTACTACCAAGAATCCATAGGGAACCTCAACCTCTAAAGTTCTATATGTGGGGCTAAGGCTGTAGGACCATGATAGCCCAGACACATAGAACCAGCAAGAGATTGAGTACAACCTTCGATCTAGCTGTCCATTGCTTGAGCGAGGCTACAATGGTCCAGTCACCAGCCTACAATCTCTATAACCAGATCAGATCCAACATCTGATGGCGGATCTATACAACTATGGGAGAGTCTGCCTCTGTACAATCTCTCACCAGGCTTTTACAAGCTCAGGTGTAAAGAAGAAGGATCCATCTTGGATCGGTGGATCAGAATCACCCTAAGGCTATAATCTGTCCACTTAAATGGTCACAGACTATCCCAGAGGTTATCCTCCTCACAGAGTCCAAAACAAAACAAGATTATCGCTGCTACCACCATGCTCACAAGGCTACCAGCTCAAGCTCCCATGGGGATTTCAGATCTAGTGGGTCCTGTGGGGGGGCTAAGGTCAGAGACCATGATAGCCTGCACAATACAAGTCACTTGGATCCGAGTGGCCTTAGAATCACCTCCATTGCTTTAAAACATAGCCAAAGCAATGGCGGATCACAAGGCAGCGACCTTGCAGAGCATCTCACACACAAACAACAATCCCACAAAGTACAGATCCTATTGCAAAACTTCCATTGATCTAATTCAAAAACACATACAAAGGCATAGCCAGCAAGTGCTGGACTATGGAGAGAAGGAAAGAAAAAGAAAACTACTTACTGCTAAAAAGAAAGAGAAAAGAAAAACGATCTGAGATGGGTTCCCAGATGCCTAAACCTAAGCTCAGGTATGGGTTTATATAGCGCGGGTTAGGATTAGGAAACCCTAATTTTAATGATGCCATGTGGCCTGATAATGATCCTTGGATGCCTTGAGGCGCATGCACGGAGATTTGAGCGTGGGAGTGCGTGCCCTAATCACTGGAAATACCTAGAAGGCCCTCTACTGAAGAGATGGAAGTTTAGGGTCAGAGCTTCGCTAGGTAGCTGTAGTTTCCCAGACTTGTCGCGTGGTAGGTCTTTGCTCTTCGCTAGGATGATTTGACACTGAAGCTTCAGTCGTCGCGAGGTTGCCTTGATGTGCTCTTCAGGCAGTCGCACGGTAGAGAGTTGAGCTCTCGCTGGGTTAGGTTTCACGAGGTTGAATAGAAAACACAGTCTCAAGTGTCGCGGGGTTGAAATTCAAGCAGTCGCGCAGTCGATCGGTCTTCGCTGGGCAGCAGCGCGAGAACTTCGCGAGCACTTCTCTTTACTTAGACTTCACGAGTTACCTCGCGAGGCTCTTTTGAGTTCTGAACTGTGCGAGGTCCTATGTCTCACTTGATCTTTGCGAGATTGGCTTTGCCTTCGCCAGGATGTCTTCTCTCTTGAATGGCGCGAGAACTGCGCGAGGCGTTCTTCTTCTGATAATTACATCTCGCGGCGACTGCACGAGGAATCTTCTGAAGCTCTCTCTCCTCGGCCGCTCGAGCGAATGCGAGATTGAGAGAGGTCTGCTGAATAGCTGCGTGACACCGTGTGATGTGTTCTACTCTTGAGCTTCACGAGAGCGCGAGAGGTTCTTTGTAAAGCCTTGGGAAGCTTTCGGTTAGCTAGCATGAGCATATTTCTCCCTGAATCCTCTAAAGCTTGGGTCACCGTGAGGCTCATTTCAGTGTCCGGATTCAAAGTTCATTCTTCTGTGGGATATTTGGTGCCAAAGCAGGCTCCTTAACAGGATTCTTGGCCTTATTTCACTGTTGATTATTACCTGCACAAAACACTTAACAAGAACTTATTAGGTGGCTAAGGGTCTAATCAAAGTTTAAGTTAAGGGGTGAAAAGTGGTACTTTTCGGTCTTAACACCCCAAACCTAATCTTTGCTAGTCCCTTAGCAAAGCTACATTAAATCTACTCTAAAATTAAATGCCACTTTAGAGAGCACGGATACATTTAGCATATGTACCAAGCCTTTTAAACCCCTAGGTGATCCCTAGTGGAGGAGTGAAGTCTCTTGAGGGTTTTCAGTGAAGACACCCACAAACTTCTCAAATGAAATAGTTAACAAAAGTGCAATGTCATCCAATGAGCAGATAAGGGATCAGATTTAGTGTACTCTTGAATCAGTACATAAAAGAAATTTAATTCATTGGTTGCACATTAACTTAAACATAAACTCTCATGATTGCACTGACATTTCCAAATAGTTTGTAATCACGAAAATCGCAAAGTGTGTGTCAAGACCGAGCTTATCCTTATGTCGAAAATTAGGTTAAGGTCATACATAATGCATTCAAGTTCGCACTCAAAGAAAGCTTTGCGGTATACTCTCATAAAGGTTTGTTGAGGGGTTCAATTTCTCACAGCTCTAGAGCGCTTACATCCCCCAACCGGGTTTGTAAGCATGAGCATGGCGAGTTCTTAAGTCGACATCATTGTTAGTTCTACACCCTAGATTGGATAATCCCTTATCTTCACATGACAGCTCACTCAACTTTGGATCACAAGGGCTTTTAACTGTGCTGTAATGTGGCTTATGGAGTAGGGTTAAAAAGAATGGAAGGTTGAAAAGGATTCCAATTTGAGAAATCAAGAGGTCAGAGGTGGTTCATGACTTCACCTTCCATAATTGACTCCTTCATCTTCTTTGAGATTTTCGATTTGAAGTGATCAGTTCTCTTCTTGATTTTGATTTTCCAATGAAAGTTCCTCTTGACTTCTCTCATATTCCTCTTCATTATTATTTTTGTTTCTTTTTTACTGGAGTTTTCTTCTTTTTATTTTGTTTTTGCTTTTCTGAAATGCCACCATGTTCTCAGTCACCATACTGCCATTTTTTTTGAGATCCTTCTTCTCCATTCGCCTAATGTTGACCATGGCTAGTCCATCTTCAACTCTTTCTCCTTTACCTTCTGAATTCTCAGAGTGAGGGTAGGTTGAATCAGGTTCATAGGTTCAGGTTCAAGTACTCAGGTGTATTTTGAAGAAATTTAGGATTTAAACCTCAAAGGGGGTATGGACAAGGGCAGTTGCTTTAGGATTGGTCTTTTTAGGCTCAAACTGTCCAAGAGAAGGCCTTGATCCTTTCCTAGGTCTCATGAGTACTGTCAGTTGTTTCAACTTGGAGTTACCTAACTTCTAGTGAGCACTGATTCGGCCATAAAAGAAATGCCTTAGTTACTCCTCAAAGAATAGACAAATTTTGTAGGCCCAATTCTCACTGGTTATGGTCATCCTTTGAACTTTCAAGTATGTCCTCACCTTTTTCTCTCTCTAATGATTCACTAAGTGCAGATATAAGTAGGTTTCCTTGGTGATATTATCATAGAAATGTGGAATATTAGAAGTTTATAATGTCCAAGGTTTGCATAAATTTTAAACTTCTTAATTTCATGATTCTTAAGTGAACAGAGGTTCATTTTCATATTGCTCAGATGAGTCTGCTGCACTTATGTTAACTTTCAGAAATTGTCCCTGGATGGACATTCCTCTACTATGTCTTTGTGGGGATGCATATCGGACATGCCTCATACATGAGCAGCCCTTCCGTTGCATCACGGTCAATAATTTATCAAACTTCATAGAGAGGTTTGCCATCTGCAGCTGCAGGTCATTGTTCCCAGACACCTCATAAATTTTTCCTTTTGATCCAGCAGCAGGCCCCACCTTTGACTCAGATTCCTGACTAGTTCTTGCCAGGGATGGATTTTGAAAAGCATTCTCACTAATCACCTCAAACAATTCCCATGCCTCCTCAGCAGTCTTGTGCATGTAGGATCCACCACAAGAGGCGTCGACCATATCTCTATTTTTCTCATCAATCCCATTGTAGAAGCTTTGTACAAGCTGCCACTCAGGGATCTTGTGGTGGGGGCATTGTTTGAGCATCTCTTTAAACCTATCCCAGGACTGGTTAAAATCCTCAGTTGGGGATTGAGCAAACGCAAGAATCTCTTTCCTCAACAGGCTAGTTTTGGTCTCAGGGAAGAACTTGGTTAGGAATCTGGTCTGCAGGTCTTTCCATGAAGCAATGCTATTGTTGGGAAGAGTGATCAGCCAGGTACTGGTCCTATCCTTCAGAGAGAAGGGAAAGAGTCTGAGCCTAGTAGCCTTAGGTCCCAAACCAGTGATATTGAAAGTGGTGCACAAGGCCAAAAACTGGTCAATATGCTTGTAAGGGTCTTCTTTGCTAAGCCCATGGAAAGCTAGCAGCATCTGGATGATTGAAGTTTTTATCTCATAGTTCCCCTGAACATCAGGGAATTGAATGCTAAAAGGGGAGTTATAGTCATCCGGAGCATTCAACTCCTTCAGGGTTCTGGGTTGTCCTTCACATAATTGCCGCCACAGATTCACCCGGGGCTCTCTGTCGTCTTCTTCCCCTTTCTAACTCAGGGTTAAGAGGCTCTAAAGCAGGGCTGAGGGATCTCCTCCCTAGCATACAAGCACACCCACCGCAAGGAAAGCTTCTTGCAGGCACATTGCAAAAGAATACTTGTACACTAACAAATTTATCTAACTAGTTTACAGCTATTCAAAGAATACATTTAAACTATCCTAGATACTGCAAAAAAAAAATTGTTTAAGAAAGATAGACAGAGCTTTAAAAGTCAGAGAGTTTGCAAACAGAGGTAGCTAAGCTCCAATTGCAGTCCAACTATCCTTCACTGCTGCTGTCTAGATCTGCAAGAAAGGTTCAAAATTATGTCAGCAGTATCAATTATTCACATGTGCAAAGAATACTAAGAATACAAAAACTAAGGGTCTACTAATAGATCATCTTTCCCCGGCAACGGCGCCAAAAACTTGGTGACTACTTCTGGTGTGCTTTGATTATTGGTTGGTGGTGAAAGTTATTTAAAAATCAAAGACAGAGTAAAACAGGGGGTGAATCCAAAGACAACTCAAGTCCTAGACTGCAAGATACAGGTCCTTTGTAGCAAGTTTTGATAAGTAAGAGTTTGTCCCACAGGAAAGGTGATCTAAAGCTCCAAGGAGCCATCTCTAGTAGTCCTCCTCGGATCATCTCTGGATCTGGCGATCCTAGAAGGAGGGGAGTTTAAGGTCACTTATTCTAAGTATTCTAATAACTAAAATCGAAAGTGTTGAGAGGATGGATGGAGTGTGGAAAATGAGTATAAAAGGGTGAGAAGTATGTTATTGAGCCTAGGTCGGAGAAGTTTTGTAACTCAGTTTAGATCCGATGTTATAGAAATCTCATCCAGATGCTACATTATCACCTCCGAGGAGAAAGGATCCAACCCATCACTCGCCATGATTCCACCCTTAAGGCTATAACTCATCACTTGAATGGTCACAAATTATCCCATAGCGGAGCCACTATCCGAGGATGGGTCAAAACATAACAAGTAAATCATTAGGCACTATTTCATCCAAAGCTACTACTCAAGAATCCATAGAACCTCAACCTCTAAAGTTCTATATGTGGGGCTAATTTGAGGACCATGATAGCCTGCACATAGAACCAAGAGATTGAGTACAACCTTCGATCTAGCTGTCCATTGCTTGAGCGAGGCTACAATGGTCCGATCACCGACCTACAATCTCTATAACTTTCGATCCAACATCCGATGGCGGATCTATACAACTATGGGAGAGTCGCCTCAGACAATCTCTCACCAGTGCTTCTACAAGCTCAGTGTAAAGAAGAAGGATCCATCTTGGATCGGTGGATCGAATCACCCTAAGGCTATAATCATCCACTTAAATGGTCACAGACTATCCTGAGGTTATCCTCCTCACGAGTCCAAAACAAAACAAGATTATCGCCTACCACCATGCTCACAAGGCTACCACCAAGCTCCCATGGGGATTTCAGATCTAGTGGGTCTGTGGGGGGCTAAGGTGAGGACCATGATAGCTGCATACACAGTCACTTGGATCTGAGTGGCCCTTAGAATCACCTCCATTGCTTTAAAACATAGCCAAAGCAATGGCGGATCACAAGGCGCAAGTTGCAGAGCATCTCACACACAAACAACAATCCCACAAAGTACAGATCCTATTGCAAAACTTCCATTGATCTAATTCAAAAACACATACAAAGGCATAGCCAGCAAGTGTTGGACTATGGAGAGAAGGAAAGAAAAAGAAAACTACTTACTGCTAAAAAGAAAGAGAAAAGAAAAACGATCTGAGATGGGTTCCCAGATGCCTAAACCTAAGCTCAGGTATGGGTTTATATAGCAGTGGGGTGGCGGCGCATTAGGATTAGGAAACCCTAATTTTAATGATGCCATGTGGCCTGATAATGATCCTTGGATGCCTTGAGGCGCATGCACGGAGATTTGAGCGTGGGAGTGCGTGCCCTAATCACTGGAAATACCTAGAAGGCCCTCTACTGAAGAGATGGAAGTTTAGGGTCAGAGCTTCGCTAGGTAGCTGTAGTTTCCCAGACTTGTCGCGTGGTAGCTCTTTGCTCTTCGCTAGGATGATTTGACACTGAAGCTTCAGTCGTCGCGAGGTTGCCTTGATGTGCTCTTCAGGCAGTCGCACGGTAGAGAGTTGAGCTCTCGCTGGGTTAGGTTTCACGAGGTTGAATAGAAAACACAGTCTCAAGTGTCGCGGGGTTGAAATTCAAGCAGTCGCGCAGTCGATCGGTCTTCGCTGGGCAGCAGCGCGAGAACTTCGCGAGCACTTCTCTTTACTTAGACTTCACGAGTTACCTCGCGAGGCTCTTTTGAGTTCTGAACTGTGCGAGGTCCTATGTCTCACTTGATCTTTGCGAGATTGGCTTTGCCTTCGCCAGGATGTCTTCTCTCTTGAATGGCGCGAGAACTGCGCGAGGCGTTCTTCTTCTGATAATTACATCTCGCGGCGACTGCACGAGGAATCTTCTGAAGCTCTCTCTCCTCAGCCGTTCTGAGCGAACTGTGCGAGATTGAGAGAGGTCTGCTTTGAACTGCGTGACACTGTGTGATGTGTTCTACTCTTGAGCTTCACGAGAGCTGCGCGAGAGGTTGCTGTAAAGCCTTGGGAAGCTCAGTTGAACTGCGCGAGGCATATTTCTCCTGAATCCTCTAAAGCTTGGGTCAGCTGTGCGAGGCTCATTTCAGGTCTGGATTCAAAGTTCATTCTTCTGAGGGATATTTGGTGCCAAAGCAGGCTCCTTAACAGGATTCTTGGCCTTATTTCACTGTTGATTATTACCTGCACAAAACACTTAACAAGAACTTATTAGGTGGCTAAGGGTCTAATCAAAGGTTAAGTTAAGGGGTGAAAAGTGGTACTTTTCAGGTCTTAACACACCCCCAAACCTAATCTTTGCTAGTCCCTTAGCAAAGCTACATTAAATCTACTCTAAAAATTAAATGCCACTTTCGTAGAGAGCACGGATACATTTAGCATATGTACCAAGCCTTTTAAACCCCTAGGTGATCCCTAGTGGAGGAGTGAAGTCTCTTGAGGGTTTTCAGTGAAGACACCCACAAACTTCTCAAATGAAATAGTTAACAAAAGTGCAATGTCATCCAATGAGCAGTTAAGGAATCAGATTTAGTCTACTCTTGAATCAGTACACATAAAAGAAATTTAATTCATTGGTTGCACGAATTTAAACAAAGATAAACTCTCATGATTGCACAGCATTTCCAAATAGTTTGTAATCACAGAAAACTGCACAAGTGTGTGTCAGCACTGAGCTTATCCTTATGTCAGAAAATTAGGTTAAGGTCATACATAATGCATTCAAGTTCAGACCCAAAAGAAAGCTTTGCAGGGTATACTCTCATAAAGGTTTGTTGAGGGGTTCAATTTCTCACAGGCTCTAGAGCAGTTACATCCCCCAACTGGGTTTGTAAGCATGAGCATAGGCAGAGTTCTTAAGTGCTGACATCATTGTTAGTTCTTCACCATAGATTGGATAATTCCTTATCTTCACATGACAGCTCACTCAACTTTGGATCACAAGGGCTTTTAACTGTGCTGTAATGTGGCTTATGGAGTAGGGTTAAAAAGAATGGAAGGTTGAAAAGGGATTCCAATTTGAGAAATCAGTGAGTCAGAGGTGGTTCATGACTTCACCTTCCATAATTCAGCTCCCTTCATCTTCTTTGAGATTTTTCGATTTGAAGTGATCAGTTTCTCTTCTTGATTTTGATTTTCCAATGAAAGTTCCTCTTGACTTCTCTCATATTCCTCTTCATTATTATTTTTGTTTCTTTTTTACTGGAGTTTTCTTCTTTTTATTTTGTTTTTGCTTTTCAGAAATGCCACCATGTTCTCAGTTACCATACTGCCAAATTTTTTTGAGATCCTTCTTCTCCATTCGCCTAATGTTGACCATGGCTAGTCCATCTTCAACTCTTTCTCCTTTACCTTCTGAATTCTCAGAGTGAGGGTAGGTTGAATCAGGTTCATAGGTTCAGGTTCAAGTACTCAGGTGTATTTTGAAGAAATTTAGGATTTAAACCTCAAAGGGGTATGGACAAGGGCGATTGCTTTAGGATTGGTCTTTTTAGGCTCAAACTGTCCAAGAGAAGGCCTTGATCCTTTCCTAGGTCTCATGAGTACTATCAGTTGTTTCAACTTGGAGTTACCTAACTTCTAGTGAGCACAGTGACTCAGCCAGTCCTTAGAACTAAAAGAAATGCCTTAGTTACTCCTCAAAGAATAGAAAAATTTTGTAGGCCCAATTCTCACTGGTTATGGTCATCCTTTGAACTTTCAAGTATGTCCTCACCTTTTTCTCTCTCTAATGATTCACTAAGTGCAGATATAAGTAGGTTTCCTTGGTGATATTATCATAGAAATGTGGAATATTAGAAGTTTATAATGTCCAAGGTTTGCATAAATTTTAAACTTCTTAATTTCATGATTCTTAAGTGAACAGAGGTTCATTTTCATATTGCTCAGATGAGTCTGCTGCACTTATGTTAACTTTCAGGAAATTGTCCTGCAGATGGACATTCCTCTACTATGTCGTGGGATCGGGCATATCGACATGCCTCCGCCACATGAGCATTCCGGTTGCATCACAGTCAATAATTTATCAAACTTCATAGAGAGGTTTGCCATCTGCAGCTGCAGGTCATTGTTCCCAGACACCTCATAAATTTTTCCTTTTGATCCAGCAGCAGGCCCCACCTTTGACTCAGATTCCTGACTAGTTCTTGCCAGGGATGGATTTTGAAAAGCATTCTCACTAATCACCTCAAACAATTCCCATGCCTCCTCAGCAGTCTTGTGCATGTAGGATCCACCACAAGAGGCATCGACCATATCTCTATTTTTCTCATCAATCCCATTGTAGAAGCTTTGTACAAGCTGCCACTCAGGGATCTTGTGGTGGGGGCATTGTTTGAGCATCTCTTTAAACCTATCCCAGGACTGGTTAAAATCCTCAGTTGGGGATTGAGCAAACGCAAGAATCTCTTTCCTCAACAGGCTAGTTTTGGTCTCAGGGAAGAACTTGGTTAGGAATCTGGTCTGCAGGTCTTTCCATGAAGCAATGCTATTGTTGGGAAGAGTGATCAGCCAGGTACTGGTCCTATCCTTCAGAGAGAAGGGAAAGAGTCTGAGCCTAGTAGCCTTAGGTCCCAAACCAGTGATATTGAAAGTGGTGCACAAGGCCAAAAACTGGTCAATATGCTTGTAAGGGTCTTCTTTGCTAAGCCCATGGAAAGCTAGCAGCATCTGGATGATTGAAGTTTTTATCTCATAGTTCCCCTGAACATCAGGGAATTGAATGCTAAAAGGGGAGTTATAGTCATCCGGAGCATTCAACTCCTTCAGGGTTCTGGGTTGTTCTTCGCCCATAATTGCTGTCACAGATTCACCTGGGGGCTCTCCTGTGCTGTGCCTGTCTCTTCTAAGTCTTCTTCCCCTTTCTAACTCAGGGTTAAGAGGCTCTAAAGGTGAGGATCTCCTCCCTAGCATACAAGCACACCCACGCAAGGAAAGCTTCTTGCAGTGCACATTGCAAAGAATACTTGTACACTAACAAATTTATCTAACTAGTTCTGACTATTCAAAGAATACATTTAAACTATCCTAGATACTGCAAAAAAAAAAATTGTTTAAGAAAGATAGACAGAGCTTTAAAAGTCAGAGAGTTTGCAAACAGAGGTAGCTAAGCTCCAATTGCAGTCCAACTATCCTTCACTGCTGCTGTCTAGATCTGCAAGAAAGGTTCAAAATTATGTCAGCAGTATCAATTATTCACATGTGCAAAGAATACTAAGAATACAAAAACTAAGGGTCTACTAATAGATCATCTTTCCCCGGCAACGGCGCCAAAAACTTGTTGACTACTTCTGGTGTGCTTTGATTATTGGTTGGTGGTGAAAGTTATTTAAAAATCAAAGACAGAGTAAAACAGGTGAATCCAAGACAACTCAAGTCCTAGACCGCAAGATACAGGTCCTTGTAGCAAGTTTTGATAAGTAAGAGTTTGTCCCACGAAGGTGATCTAAAGCTCCAAGGAGCCATCTCTAGTAGTCCCTCCGGATCCGCTACGGATCTGGCGATCTAGAAGGAGGGAGTTTAAGGTCACTTATTCTAAGTATTCTAATAACTAAAATCTGAAAGTGTTGAGAGGATGGATGGAGCGTGGAAAATGAGTATAAAAGGGTGAGAAGTATGTTATTGAGCCTAGGTGGAGAAGTTTTGTAACTTTCAGTTTAGATCGATGTTATAGAAATCTGTCGGATGCTACATTATCACCTCGAGGAGAAAGGATCCAACCCATCACTCGCCATGATTCCATCCTTAAGGCTATAACACTCCACTTGAATGGTCACAAATTATCCCATAGGGAGCCACTATCCGTGGATGGGTCAAAACATAACAAGTAAATCATTGCAGCACTATTTCATCCAGGGCTACCACTCAAGAATCCATAGGAACCTCAACCTCTAAAGTTCTATATGTGGGGCTAAAGGTGAGGACCATGATAGCCTGCATACATAGAACCAAAGAAGAGATTGAGTACAACCTTCGATCTAGCTGTCCATTGCTTGAGCGAGGCTACAATGGTCCAGTCACCAGCCTACAATCTCTATAACCAGATCAGATCCAACATCTGATGGCGGATCTATACAACTATGGGAGAGTCTGCCTCTGTACAATCTCTCACCAGGCTTCTACAAGCTCAGGTGTAAAGAAGAAGGATCCATCTTGGATCGGTGGATCAGAATCACCCTAAGGCTATAATCTGTCCACTTAAATGGTCACAGACTATCCCAGAGGTTATCCTCCTCACAGAGTCCAAAACAAAACAAGATTATCGCTGCTACCACCATGCTCACAAGGCTACCAGCTCAAGCTCCCATGGGGATTTCAGATCTAGTGGGTCCTGTGGGGGGGCTAAGGCTGTAGGACCATGATAGCCCAGACACACAGGTCACTTGGATCTGAGTGGCCCTTAGAATCAGTCCTCCATTGCTTTAAAACATAGCCAAAGCAATGGCGGATCACAAGGCAGCAGCCTTGCACAAAGCATCTCACACACAAACAACAATCCCACAAAGTACAGATCCTATTGCAAAACTTCCATTGATCTAATTCAAAAACACATACAAAGGCATAGCCAGCAAGTGCTGGACTATGGAGAGAAGGAAAGAAAAAGAAAACTACTTACTGCTAAAAAGAAAGAGAAAAGAAAAACGATCTGAGATGGGTTCCCAGATGCCTAAACCTAAGCTCAGGTATGGGTTTATATAGCAGTGGGGTGGCGGCGCATTAGGATTAGGAAACCCTTATTTTAATGATGCCATGTGGCCTGATAATGATCCTTGGATGCCTTGAGGCGCATGCACGGAGATTTGAGCGTGGGAGTGCGTGCCCTAATCACTGGAAATACCTAGAAGGCCCTCTAGTGAAGAGATGGAAGTTTAGGGTCAGAGCTTCGCTAGGTAGCTGTAGTTTCCCAGACTTGTCGCGTGGTAGCTCTTTGCTCTTCGCTAGGATGATTTGACACTGAAGCTTCAGTCGTCGCGAGGTTGCCTTGATGTGCTCTTTAGCGTGAGTGAGAGTTGGTGTCGGGTTAGGTTTCGCGAGGTTGAATAGAAAACACAGTCTCAAGTGTCGCGGGGTTGAAATTCAAGCGATCATGGATCGATCGGTCTTATTTGGGCTGCACGAACCGTAAGCACTTCTCTTTACTTGGACTTCGCGAGTTACCTCGCGAGGCTCTTTTGAGTTCTGAACTGCGCGAGGTCCTATGTATCACTTGATCTTTGTGAGATTAGCTTTGCCTTCGCCAGGATGTCTTCTCTCTTGAATGGTGCGAGAACTGCGCGAAGCATTCTTCTTCTGATAATTGCATCCCGCGGTGACTGCGCGATAACTGCGTGAGGAATCTTCTGAAGCTCTCTCTCCTCAGCCATTCTGAGCGAACTGTGCGAGATTGAGAGAGGTTTGCTTTGAACTGCGTGACACTGTGCGATGTGTTCTACTCTTGAGCTTCGCGAGAGCTGCACGAGTTTGAGTTTCTGAAGCTCTTCAGTCTTTCATCTACGCGAGAGGTTGCTGTAAAGCCTTGGGAAGCTCAGTTGAACTACGCGAGGCATATTTCTCCTGAATCCTCTACAGCTTGGGTCAGCTGTGCGAGGCTCATTTCAGGTCTGGATTCAGAGTTCATTCTTCTAAGGGATATCTGGTGCTAAAGCAGGCTCCTTAACAGGATTCTTGGCCTTATTTCACTGCTAATTATTACCTGCACAAAACACTTAACAAGAACTTATTAGGTGGCTAAGGGTCTAATCAAAGGTTAAGTTAAGGGGTGAAAAGTGGTACTTTTTAGGTCTTAACAACTATTCCATACAGTACTATCCAGGCAAGGCTAATGTAGTAGTCGATGACTTGAGTCGAAAGGGTTTAGCTCAGTTGGCTAGTTTGATTTTGGGTATGCACCGATGGAAGTTATTTGAAGATCTGGCACTATATGATGCAAATATCGAGTCGCAAGCTACAAGAGCCTTTTTGGCTAACATATCAGTGAGACCGGTGATATTTGAGCATATCCACGAGCTACAGATGAAAGACCCGACGCTAACTATGATTCATCAAGATGTGATTGAAGGCGTCAGACCTGAGTTCTTAGTGAAAGAAGATAGTTCTCTATTGTTCAAGGGTCGTCTTTGCATTCTCGACAATGCCGATCTACGGCGAACAATACTTGATGAAGCTCACAAGTCAAACTATGCGATCCACCCTAGTAGCACTAAAATGTATCAAGATTTGAAAAAGAATTACTGGTAGAGGGGTTTGAAGCAAGACGTGGCTAAGTACGTGTCACAGTGTTTGACATGTCAGCAGGTGAAGGTCAATCATAGACATCCTGCAGGATTATTGCAGCCTCTACCTATACCGGAGTGAAAGTGGGAATCGATCTCTATGGACTTTATCGTTGGACTACCGCATACTGTAAAGAGATATAATGCCATTTGGGTAGTCGTAGACCGATTGACCAAGTCAGCACACTTCTTGCCTTACAACACGATATACACGGTGGGAAGACTTGCAGAGTTGTATATGAAAGAGATCGTGCGCCTACACGGGATTCCAAGCAGTATCATTTCTGACCGTGATCCATTGTACACGTCGAAGTTCTGGAAGAAATTTCAAGAGGGAATGGGAACGCAGTTGGATTTCAGTTCAGCATTCCATCCGCAAACTGATGGACAAACAGAGCGGGTAAATCAGATCATCGAGGGCATGCTTAGGGCGTGTGTGCTAGAGTTGCAAGGATCATGGGATCAGCACCTACCGTTGATTGAGTTTGCATACAACAATAGTTTCCAAGTGAGCATTGGCATGGCACTATATGAAACTCTTTATGGGAGACGATGTAGATCGCCCATTAATTGGGAAGAAACTGAGGAGAAATTTGTTTTGGGACTGGAGATACTTGAAGATAATGCCACCTATGTTCGCATGATTAGGGCAAAACTCAAAGCGGCTCAGAGCAGGCAGAAAAGCTATACCGATATCAAGCAGACCAGTGTAGACTATAAGGTGGGTGAACACGTGTTTGTCAAAGGGTCGCCTATGAAGGGCGTAATGAGATTCAGAAAGAGGGGGAAGTTAAGTCCCCGCTATCTTGGACCATTCGAGGTTTTGGATCGAGTAGGGGAAGTTGCTTATCGCATTGGGTTACCACCGCTATTCGATTGGGTGCATAATGTGTTTCACGTATATATACTCAGGAAGTATATTAATGGCCCTGATCATGTTTTGGGCAGTCAACCTTTGGAAATGCATGACGACATGAGCATGATAGAGGAACCGACGGAGATTTTAGATCGAAAAGAACAAGTGTTGCAGACAAAAGTGATTCCATTAGTGCTGGTTCGATGGAAGAATCATCCGGTCGAAGAAGCAATGTGGGAGCGTGAGGCGAATGTCAGAGAACAATATCCTAGCTTGTTTGAGAACGCTAGTTAGTGCCCAACAAAATATTGTAATATATAATATTTTGGCTTGTGTATATATGGAGATTTCTGTTTTGAAATGAATGAATGACTTTTATTAAACCTTGAGCATAGTTCATTTCAATCATGGTAGATTGATCATTCCATCAGAAATTTCCAAATGCATTGGATAGGAAATCATGTGTTAAAGAGATACTAGAAGTTGGAAGTGATACAGGGTGAAAATACAGGAGTAAAAGAGCCAGAAAAATGTTTCTGGGCTCGCTCGAGAGAGGACTTACGCTCGCTCGCGTGAGCCATGTGAAAATGAAGCACTAAAGATGTTTTAGGTTCACTCGAGCGACGACTTGAAATTGCTAGAGCGAGAACGGGGGTATATAAGGGGAGGGCGATCACTGTTTCACCCATTTTCTTCACGCGAGAAGCGATTTGGGCATTGGGGTTTAGGGTTTTGGCTTTGAAGCTTCTTGAACGTGCGATTTAAAGTTGGATTTGAAGGATCTGATCCGTTAAAAACACTTCAAAAGGTAAATTACGCCCTAAATCCACCTTATTTTATTGAGTTGATTTTCTTTTGATACCTTAATGGCTTCTACAAGTCCAAATCCTCAACCCAAGAAGAGGGTCGTGATTCGATCACCTCCTTCTTGCAACAAGGCGCCACAGCCACCACAAACACCACCTCCACCGCCACCACTTCAAAAAGAGGCACCGGTCCTATTGGACCATTGGTGGGGGCCAAAATCTTTGAAACCGAGTGGAAAATCCACCCCACTTGCTTTCGGGATCCTACATCCACCAAATGGACTTCTGATTTTCTCATGCAAAATCGTATGCGATCTTTATTGACGTTGTTTGGGAACCGATATTATCCACAGCTTGTTAAATTATTTTATCAAACTCTTAAAACCACTACCGACGAGGACATTCTCATCGTTGAAATAGACGGACGGTCGTTTGAGTTTGGCGAGGCCAACATATCGCTCGGCTTGAATTTCCCTCACGCCTACACTCGAGAACCCAATTCACAATCACCTTTTGCCCAAGAAGTACCTTTCCAGACAATCATCGCTGACATTACTGGCGGCACCACTACATCAGGGCAATCTATTACTCGGTCCCAGTTGCCGCCACATATGTGGCCTCTTGACATTTTTTTTTTTTTAAAATTATACCCGGCGGGCCACAACCAAGAGCGTCGTGACACATTTTTTAGAGCACTGCACTCTGCTTTTCACAACAGGTGGTTTAACACACTTAAGGTGGTTCTCAAGGGCATTATACATGCTCTTAAGCGAAACATGAAGGGTGCTATTCCACCACCCATCAATCGCCTACCATGCGCCCGTCTTATTTCCCGCCTCTTTGACTTGCGCAACGGGAAGGACGGCTTCCACATACGAGAGGACGAGCCCGTCCTCACTGATAACATCGTCCCATTCCTAGGCCAAGACCTGAGTAGA
The DNA here is from genome assembly GCA_021018995.1 of Chloranthus sessilifolius. Lineage (NCBI taxonomy): Eukaryota > Viridiplantae > Streptophyta > Magnoliopsida > Chloranthales > Chloranthaceae > Chloranthus > Chloranthus sessilifolius. The sequence continues at coordinate 89,938,801 of CM037593.1, forward strand.
AACTTAAAAAGCCTCCAAAACGGTTTAACCAGGATGTGGGATTATCAGGTTGCCCGACAAGCGGCACAACCAACACCGACGGGACCGACTGCTCCCTCCGCTTCATCTCCCCAGCCTTTCCCTGCCACCGACAGCAGCATGATGCAGGAGATCCTCCTACAAGGGCGAGAGATCCGACTACATCAGCAGTTCTAGGAGTCGCTCCTCATCGACCTCATGGGCCATGCGTTTCTACAGACGTACCGGGAGCGCATCGGTGCTATGCGAGGTATTATCTTTAGTGCATCTAGCTCAGGTCCTGCTACTAGGGCGACTATAGCTGGTGCCACTACTGCCAAGGAGGTTGGTGACGATGATGATGAGGGCGACGATGAAGATGATGATGATGACGATGACGAGGAGTATGAGCAGTGTGACGATTAGGTCGTCATCTATCATTTAAATTCTTTTTGAAAATAGCAATGTAATATTTTTAAGTATTTTGATGTGTATATTGGGATGCGATCATTTAAACTGTGATGACATGGTTATCACAATTTTGTTATTCGACATGGTGATAGACATATGCATATAGCTCTTCTTTCATTATGGTTAAAAGGGTGAAATGTTGTGGTCATATAGGAATATGCGGTTGTATATAGTTTTATTATGCAGGTGAGCGGGGATGTGTATAGTCATACCCAAATGTGTGGTTGCATGTAGTTTTATGCAGGTACTCATAAATGTGGCTAATCATGTGTGACTACTATTTCCTTTAATGGTTGTTGCATCAATATAAGCTTGATTGCGGTCTTTTGACCAAATGCTTAAGTAGATGATTAGACTAAATGGCTAGCCTCGTCGAAGGCCGTATTACTAGTTGTAGCTAAATCTCTAGTATATTATCAATTTTCGCGGACGAAAATTTTATAAGGTGGGAAGAATGTAATAACACAGGTTTTGGGGGAACTGTGTACGTCCGCATGGGTGTTTGTGGTTCACAAGGGAACCACAATTACTATGTACACTTTAAATATATATGTTCAATAGGTGAGCTATGTGGGTGCAAAACCATGTAAGAGTGTATGTGGTTAGCACACTAGTCAAAGCAAGTAGAGAAAGGGGGGAAAAGGTCTCCCACACGTTTTGTTCTAGGGAAAATAGAGAAAGTGAGATAGAGAGAAAGAAGGAAGGATTGGTGAAGAGAAGATATATGCATAGAAATTCCTTAGATGAGAGGGAGCATTCATCTTTTAGATCTTTAATGCTTGAGATGATGAAGAGATAGGGTTGGGATTGAAGAAGATCTAAAGGTAGTGAGCTAGTTAAGGATCAAGAGAAAAAGGGTTGAAAGAAGGGTTTTGAAACCCTCATTGGTATGATGGATCGTGGATCGAATCTAGAAGAGATTCCTTAATCTAAGGTATGTTTTAATGATTATATGTGCTTTAAATAAAGTATAAATTGTTAGTTGGATCATTTTTTACATTAATAGGGTATTAAATGAAGTAGGAAGTTAGTTCTCGAACTGATCGAGCATTAACTGTTATCGCTCCTCGCTCAAGCGGTTTAAATAGCTCGCTCATGCGAGGAGGATCACAAAATATAAGTATAAACTATGTTTTGGGCTTGCTCGAGTGAGACCCCTTTGTGAAGGGAAGGCTCGCGCGAGTGAGGGTTCGCGTAAGCTACAGATGCCTCATTTTGAAATGCTCGAGCGGGAACGATACCTCGCTTGCAATCGCTCAAGCGATGAATAGGGTTGCTCGCGCGACGAATAGTACTTACTCGAGCTAGGAATAATGATCGCTCGAGCGATGAATAGTGTTCGCTCGCAGGATGAATAGTGTTCACTCGTGCGAGGTACCATATGCAATTTTAGTTTATTTTTAGTGTTCTTGGAAGCTTTGGATTTCGAGATTTTTGGGAGGGACTTTCTAAGAATATTTTGTCACATGTAATGTACATAGTTTGAGGTACTTAATTTCCCCAAGGGATAGTGATGCGTCAAGTGATGGTTTCGCATTGAGGTAGGGAACACCTTGAACATGTACTTTAATTTCGAAAGTATGTATGTAGAATGATTCATACAAACCTTTATGCATCAAAATATGATTTCAAAGAGTATGGATGTGTGTGAATGCTAAATAAATTCGTAAGGTCCTCAGGGGATGTGAAATTGTTATAATGTGCATCTAAGTGATGTGTTGAGCTAGTGGAATCCTAGGGATGCAGATGAAATCTATCGGTGAAGTAAAAGAAAAGTTGATAAGGCCTAATATACTAAAATTAGCACAATTATACGGTGAACAACTATATGTAGTACACATTTGATATTTTTATTACTTGAGGTTTGAACAGAATACCCCACCGACGTGGCGGGATACTCATGACTAACTCGGCAGGATATCCGTGATTGGTATGGTGGCCAATCCATACACTAGTTTGGCATCCCAAGGATGTGAGTATGAGTTTAGAAAACCTCATCGCCTATGAGAAAGGGACCTAGGTAGTATCCAAGAAAGAAACAGATATGACAACTGTCTATTTAGACGACGATGGAGGGTATTCCATCGGCCGCCCGACTCTATAGTAAGTTAGGGATTGTTTAAGTAAAAATTTAAGTGAATAGGCCGAATCAGTGTCCAATACCAGTAAGTTGAGAATGAACAAACACAGGTTAAGTAATAGTTACATCAAGTACATCATTTCAATGGTTTAAAATGTTTTCTCACTAATTCCATCAGATTAACCATGTTTTTAAACTGTTTTAGAATATATGTGAGAACTTAACTTATATGTTCACTTGTTGTTTCCCTATTGAGCTAGGATGTAGCTCACCCCTTTAGACTATACGTCGCAGGTCCATTGTTTGTTGTGGTCGAGGCTTCGAGAGACGTAGATCCGGGGGATTCGGATTACGTGCCCGGGGAAGAGTTGGAGCCTCCTCCTGAGGACTTCTTCGAGAGGACCCGTGCGTACTTGAGAGTTATTTTGAGAGTATTTCTATATGGCTTGGTATGTCAAGCCTTATTTTTTGAAATCATGTAATTAAATGATATATTCTTTTTGGCGAACCATCTGGGGTGATCTGTTTATCACCGATGGTTCGGGTCGGCTCTTCTGTTCATGCGTTGGCATGGAAGAAGAACTGTCTTTTGAGCTTTTGCTTTAGATTAGTCTATCTTGATTTTACGTCATTCAGTTTACCTGTCTTATTTTGAGTAGTTGTTGCTTGGTTATACCAATGTTTCATATGGACTTCGGGGGCACGGTCTGGAGGGCCGTGCTGATGGCACAGGTTTCGAGGTGTCAAAATCTGGGTTGTTACACTATAATAGTAGATTAATTCACCACAATAGATTCCCACAGTTAGACTCATAATAGAACTAGGAAACTAAAGCCAATTAGAATTACAATAATAATAAGGAAAGAAAAACTAAACTCTCTAAATTACAAGAAGAGCCAATGTTGTTGACGTTGGCAGGCCGACGATTTAGTAAAGAAGTAACCCACACCCGCTCTAAAGCATGATCATTGACATGTTGCAGCATCGTTAAATATCTGCAGCTAGCGATCGCAATAAACTAGGAATCTTTCTAGAATCCCCGTTTATTTTCAACATTCAAAACACCGCATTGCCAGAGTCCGCTCAGGACAGAATTGCGCCACTGATTCACAGGGACTGAAATGAACCCAGAAAAAGCGCGCACCAACAAATGGGACATTTGAATGTATAAGGGACGATATATTAGGGAGTTCATTGCGACATTAATGGCGACTGCAGTTTCTTATTCACCCCAAATCTGATTAGGGTTTCTTACTCATCTCATTTCATCTCAAAAATCAAAATACTGATATGAATTCAATGCAACGATTACGCCATTCTATCTACCATTTGGAAGATGAAAACTAGAAATAACATCATTTGAATCGGGACACCTCAACATTTATGACTTCGAGGGATCCGGATCGAAGGTGAGAGCCATTCAAAGCCCCTTTTTATTTATATTTGATTTTTTATTTAAAAGAGAATAAAATATTCTATCGAAACTTGTTCATATGATCCCCGGCATTCCGGCAACCCCTAAAAAAATTTTAGGCGTTTAGATTAGCTAAACCCACTATAGATAGAATTGTTTTCCCCTTTAATTAATGCAATATAACCCTAATGGTAGGGAATCACTGTTTGCCAATGCGGCCTATGTCCAAGGGGCCAAAATGCAATAGCCATACATCCGGCTATCGGGCAGTGGATGCAAGAAATCGAAGGGTCCAAAAAAAAGGATGACGCCTTCTATGTATTTATTACTATAAAAAGGAACTCACATGATTGGGGAATCGATTCAACTTCGTTGTCAATCTGTTCTACACGATTCATCCTTCATGAAAGCTGAGAAGATGGGATGCTTAATGCTCCCCACCTTCAACTACTACAGGAGAAGGGCTCCGATCTTCATGACACAAGAATTAGATAATGGCGCCGATCAGACACACCTCGATCCTCTTTTGCAAGGAGTTATAGAAGAGAATGGGAACCAACTAAGGCATGTGAACTCCGCTATGGAAGGGGTTACCAAAGAGCTATGCAATGTGCAACCATACTGTCTAGTAATGGAGGACCGACTTCGACGCTCCTCACAACAAGATAGTAGTGACCCAAATTAAAGAGGGTCGTTTACTCTAATAATTCCATACCCAGATTCCCAACTTGAAAATTTTATTAAAATAAAGGTAGCCTGCAGCCATGGGACATCTGAAAATATAAGGGACAACATATTAGGGAGTTCGTTGCGACATTAATGGCGACTACAGTTTCTTATTCATCCCGAAATCAGATTAGGGTTTCTTACTCTTCTCATTTCCTCTCCAAAATCAAAATACTGATATGAATTCTAAGGAACAATTACACCTTTCTATCTAACATTTGGCTGATGAAAACCAGAAATAGCATCATTTGGATTTGGCCACCTCAGCGTTGATCACATCAAGGGATCCGGATCGAAAGTGAGAGCCTTTCAAAGCCCCATTTTTATTTATATTTGATTTTTTATTTAAAAGAGAATAAAATATTTTGTTGGGTCATGTTCATGTGATATCTGGTGTTCTGGCAGCCCCTATAAATTTGAGGCATTTAAAGTCGTTGAACCCGCTACAGCTTGAATTTTTTCCTCCTTTAATCAACGCAATATAACCCCTATTGTCGGGAATCACTGTTCACCAGTGTGGCCCATGCCCAAGGGGCCAAAATGTGATAGCCATACATCCGGCTATCGGGCAATGGATGCTCGAATTCAACAGGTTCAAATAAAAAGGATGTCGCCCTCTATTTATTTATTACTACAAAAAGGAACTCACATGATCTGGGAATCGATTCAGCACTCTGATGTCGGGCAAGTCAGTGTCGATGTGCTCAGAAGCAGCTTTGTCATCAATCAATTCAACATGATTGAACCTTCGTGAAAGACGAGACGATGAGATGCTTAATGGTCCATACCTTCAACTACTACAGGAGAAGGCAGCCGATCTTCAGGACCCAAGAATTGGATAGTGGCACCAATCAAACACACCTCGGTCCCCCTTTGCAGGGAGTTAGAAAAGAGAATCGGAACCAACTAAAGCATGTGAACCCCACTACGGAAGGGGCTAACAACGAGCTATGCCATTCACAACCATAGTGTCTAGTAATGGAGGGCCGACTTCGACATTCCTCACAACAAGAGAGTAGTGACCCAAATAAAAGAGGATTGTTTCCTCTAATAATTGATCGGCTTACTATGTATGTATCTAATTAAGTCTTAACCTATTACAAGCGCACAATGGAAATTGTAGAGCTAGTATAGGATCGTTCTCATGAAGAAGTTTTATCTTATCTATATTTCTATTTTAAAGTTATATTTATCTTTTAAGGTTCTAAACTACTTGAGAAATATGAATAAAAGAATGGTTCTTAATCTAAAGTGCATAAAATAAATCCTAATCCTCCTTCTTCAGATTAAGGTCGTCAATCCCAATCTTCAACTATCGAATATTTATAAAAATAAATAGTACCGTTATACCGTATTGCAGTCTTCTAGAATTTGGGCGTCAATCAAAAGCTAAAATTCCTTAAGACAGATTTAATCTAATCAATAATTTCTTAAAATCTAGGCATCAATCAAATTTGAGAAAATTGAAGATGGAAAAGTAAAAATTATTACACCAATCTGCAAATTTTAACTTGAGTCGTCAATTCAAATTAAAACTTGAAGATGTTTATAAAGCAGTAAATAAAGTAAATAAAATCTAAACTAGAAAGCAAAGTAAATATATCTTTCACCCCTCAGCTGCAGTTGTCAATTACTTCTGAGAAACTAGGATATCTACACTAATCTTCAGCACTCAATTGCAGTTGTCAATTGCTCTTAAGAAGCCTCTGATATCTAATCTACTCTAACTATTTTACACTATTAATTTGAAGAAAATTCAACCTCAGTCATCAATTGATGTTGAAATTCTTCGATCCCTTATTCCTACACCGGGCTCTCTTATTTATAGATCATAAGGAGTCGGTTTACAAAGACTTCTAATTCTAATAAAAGAAACTACTAAAGATAAAATATTCCTAATATAACTCTAATTCCTAATTTTATTCTTCCTTGCTTTCAACTGTAGATGTGCTTCTGGATTGTTCTCCTTTATTTCAGCAACCGAGATTTCCTAAGAGCTTATCTTCATCAATCTTCTCAGATCCGTGATTCACCAACCTTTTAATTTCAAAGATTTTCTAATTCTGTGCATGGCAGTGATCTTCTATACTCACGTGACCAGCACCAGATGTAGCAGAAAGCTTTTCTTTTTCTGAAGACTTATAAATCACGATTTCTCATTTTCTCACATCATTCTTACTAGACGATTTCCTAAAACGAACGATCGCTTTCTTGTATCGCTTTTTACTCCTTTTGTCGCTTTCTGAAGAATTGTCTTTTGAAGAATCGTCAATTACGATTTTTTAACTTTCTATTTCTCTCGTCTTCAACTTTAACGCACAATCGTAAATTACAATTTCTTAACTTTCTATTTCTCTCGTCTTCAGCTTTAGCGCACAATCATAAATTACGATTTCTTAACTTCCAGCAGGAGCAAATCGTCTTCTTTCACTCAATCGTCTTTTTACTGCTGTTTAAGTTCATTTTGATGAATATTAACACTTTGGCTCTCTTTAACTATTTTTTCATAATATTTGCACATCGTTAACTTGTTAGTAGCAAACTAAGTCCTAGCATCACTAAGTTAAGGGTGATAAAATGGTAAATTATGTGACTGATTATACCCCCAAACTTAAGTTTTGCTAGTCCCTAGGAAACAGGGAAACATAAAATATCTAAACTATGCATTTAAATATCACTTTCATAGGGAGCACGATTGCATTTACCAGATGCAACAAGCCTTTAAACCCTTAGGTGATCCCTAGTAGAGGAGTTGTAGTCTCCTGAAGGTTTTCAGTGAAGTTACCTACAAACTTCAAATATTTTTTATTTTTTCAAAATAATTTTCAAAAATAAAATCTATACTACTAGTTAAATTAATCATCATATATTTGGTATGATTTTTAAAATTTTCAAATCTTTCACCCTTACTTTTCATTAGGATAATTATTCTTAATCAGAACTCAGTAATTTCAATTCTATACAGCGTGGAGTGTGTACATATCAGTGAAAAGTTTATTCATCATAGATTTTTCTAAACACAGATTTAGAAAATATTTTTATTCAAACTCTCACTATTGGCATACTCTAAAAAAGATATCAAAATTTTTTATTCTCTCACTATGATATGTATGATAAATTTCAAAAGACAATTAACTAAGAAGATAAATATCATGAAATGGATAATCAATTCTGATCATATAACTTTTTCGCTCATTCATAGTATCTATTTCATACATCTCTACTAGACTCATGCTTTTGCAAATCATAAATCACAAAGGTCTTTCCTTCGGCTTGTAATGGAGCTTTGGGTTAAAAGGTTTCAAAGAAAGGTAGATAGGATTCAAGAGTTTCTGAGAAAGGTAGTCAGAAGCTTTTCACTTCTCTTTTCATGAAATCGTCTTTTACGATTTTTCTTTTCTTTTCCCATGTTTTTCATACGATTGTATTTCTTCTTAGTTGTACCCTTTTCCGCAGATCCTTTATCTGTTCTTGCTCATACTCCTTCCACTCCCTCTTCTTTTCTTATTTTACATTCTAAACTCTTAAAAATTATAAGGGTTAAAGGTAGAAAGTTTTGGGTAGTATATATGGTTAAAGGTTTATAATATATTGGTACAAAGAAATTCGATTTTAAGCTTCTAATATGAGTTCAAAAGATATATTTTTCTTCAGACTCTAGCTTTTTGGCTCTGGTTTAACAAAAAATGGTCTTTGATCATTTTCACGATTTACTAGTATGAATATCTTATTGCTTTGATATATCTAACAGATAGTTTTAAAAAAATAAATCATCATAATCATAAAATATTTTGATTTTAAGTTCAGCAATATGAGATTTCTTAGTAAAAGTTCAAGGAAAATTTTAAGCTTGAATAAAACAATCTCTCTCATAATATAAAGATGAAATATTAGCTCAAGATCTCACTGGTTTAAAATTTTGAAACTATAATCTAAATATTGCAGTTTAAATTAATCATATAGTTTCAAACATTCATCTGATATAGTGTTCAAAAGTGCTATACATGAATTGCAACTGTTTTATTTTGATTGTTGAACTTTTGCTATGATGGATCGTAAAGTTTCAAGATTCACAATTTTTCTATCATACTTTGTATATAATGATTAACTCTAGACTAAAATTACTATTTTTCTATCTAAAAATAGAGAAAACAAAAAAAAAAATTCTAATTTTTTTTTCAACATTTCAGATATTCAAAATAAAAGTAAAAAAAAACTATTATCTACTAATATACACAGATTTGTATATCGATTTGTATATCCCCCCAAACTTAAATAGGATAATGTCCTCATTGTGCAAAATAGGGGACACAATGGAAATCTATTACCTTACTAGTTAGTTACCAGGTTTATGATCTGCATTAGGACTCCACAATGATCCCCCAAACGCGGGAGAAACTGCTACCGATATTATGGAAACTAAAAGTACTAAAAAAATTGATTAGAATAAAAGAAACTTTTCATATATAAACGAAATATATACAGAAACTTGCAAAGAAAACTAATTATATTAAAGAAGAAACCTAGGAAAAATCTAGACACTGGTAGCAACATCTGAGAGTGAAGTTTATCTTCGATAAAGATCGGCCCTCAGCTTCTGTTGTCGCCCATACATCGTCTGGTGGTGGGTGCATCCAATAGAAAATGGAAAAGGACGGTTTAAGAGGATGAAGGAGGTGGTGGTGGGGAATGAGGTCTACAAGGTGAGGATGAAGTGGGGGATAGAGGTGGTGGTTCCACCGATTGATTTTGAATAGGGACGGAGGAGAAGAGAGCGATGATTTCACTTATTATCCGCTTCCTTTCATTTAAGATTGCACTGAGTTCCTCCTCATGGCATCGGATGAGGCAGAGAAAGGCCTCTGATACTTCAGACCAGTTTGATGGATTCGCCATGGCAAGGATATTGGTAGTGAGGATGGAAGCAAAAGGAATGTATTTACAAGCAACCTGAAACAGGGAATACAAAAGGTTGCCATAATGAGGGTTATGGCTGGCATTCAAGAATGCAAACTGGTTGGTAGTTCTATTAACGCTGGGCAACGTGTCTGCATAGCGCGAAACAAGGCGACGCCTTTTATATCGGAAGTCGTGCCCTTCTAATAATAGCATATATAGCTTAGATACATTGTATTCCCAGCAATCGTGAATATCACGATTGTATATGGTAGAACCCGTATGCTACATGGAATCGTAATTGCTACGCTATCTTGTACCGGCGAAGTTTATCTAATGACACCTAGTATTGTACACCTAAAATTAGGAAAATAATATATAAAAGGTACTACGGGTGAGTCGGTAGTGCGATAGTTTCCCAAGAGCATATCAGACATACTCCAGGTCTTTTAGTAACATAGTGGTCACTATCCCTTTCTCTTGTAAAGATACCATAGGTTTAATTTCCTGCCCATTAACCTTGAATGTGCCATTATCCTTGGGGTTCTGAATAGTGACAGCCCCGTGAGGGAATGTTTCGATCACTTTGTATGGTTCGTCCCAACGACTTCGTAGCTTTCCTAGGAATAACTTTAACCTTGAATTATATAACCAAACTTGTTGGCTTGGCTCAAAACTCTTCCTAAAAATATGTTTATCATGAAATGCTTTAGTTTTGGCCTTATATATTCGAGCCTTTTGATAGGCATCATTGCAAATTTCTTTCAGTTCATTAATCTCAAGCTTTCTTTATTCTCTGGATGCTACTAGTTCAAAATTTAATATTTTGATAGGCCATAGGGCTCTATGCTCTAATTCCACAGGTAGATGGCAAGCCTTATTGTACACCAGTCAGAAAGGAGACATGCCAATAGTTGTTTTATAGGCCGTTCTGTATGCCCATAAGGCATCATTTAGTTTCAGGGACCAATCTTTTCTGTCAGGTCAAAGTTCTTTCTAATATTTTCTTTATTTTTCGGTTGGAAACCTCAACTTGCCCAATTGTTTGTGGGTGGTAGGGGGTTGCAATTTTATGAGTGACACCATATTTCTTGAGTAAGCTCTCGAAATGCCTATTGCAAAAATGGCTCCCTCCATCACTTATAATGGCGCGTGGGGTTCTAAACCACGAAAATATGTTTTCCCTAATAAAAGAGACTACCACCTTATGGTATTAGTTCTTATAGCTATTGCTTCTACCCATTTTGATACGTAGTCAACGACTATAAGTATATATATGAATCCGAACGAAGGTGAGAAGGGACCCATGTAGTCTATTCCTTAGAAGTCAAAGGGCTCTGCAACTAAAATTGGTTGGAGGGGCATCATTGTAGACACCCAAATTTGGCCCAAGGCCCGATCAAAACAAATTTCGAGAGAGGCACACTTCCGAGCTTCCGATGGCATGTATGAAACCCTTAGGAACCTTCCCAAAACCTTAGAAATCATCCCAAACCCTTAAGAATCACCCCTGATCCCTTAGAAACCTCTCTAAACCTTGAGAAACCAAGCCCAACCTTTAGAACCCCTTTCGAGCCCATACCTAGACTTTCTCAGGCAATGATCAAGAGTGGTGCACTAGGACTAGCTAAGATCTTCTACTATGATCCAATCATATATCATTGAAAATTAGAAGTCTCCAACTTTCCATCAAGCCAAGAATCGCTTCGATCCGAGTTTTACGTCAAAAGTTACGACGATTCAAAGTTTGGGTAGGAAAATAAGCATCAACCGAGCCTCGCGAGAGGATAGGTGTATGTGGCGCAAGTAATACTTGTGCCAAGCCATTTTCCCCTAAGAAATGGCCTGGCACATGTATTAGTTGCGCCAACTACAAGTGGGTCCCCCCGCGGGCATGCAACTTCCCAAAGCACTATATGGCACTGTTTTACTGTATCTAAGTTTGCCGTATCTAATACATGCGCCAGGCTTAGCTATAGTACCCCTGAGTTTTTTACTCAAAATTCGAGATTAGGGCTTGACTTATTGACCATCCTGATCCCTTGGGTGTGTTTTGCTTGTTCTGTTACACCCATTCCTATTCTATTTGCAACCCTTTGAGTGCCTTAAAGCTCTAACCTATCATCCACCATTGGAGCTAGTTTTCACACTTTTCAAAGCTCCAAAAACCCTAGAAAACCTTAGATGGCTAGATTACCTAATTCTTAAACCTATTTAGCCTGTAAACACCTTCCTAACCTCTCCTTTTCCTATAAATAGAGAGGCACCCCTCCCTTTACAAAGGCTTGAAAAAATTAAAAAGAAAAGAGATTAAGAACTCTCTCTCTATCTTCTTTAGTGCCCCTTTTGCATACAAATTCCAAAACTTCAAACCTCTCTTTAGACCTTACTTCTCCATCCAAATCCTCTAGGTTAGGTGTGAACTATCCCCTAGCCTTTCCTCTATGCCTCGTAGATATCAAGCCCTAGGAGCCAGAACACTAATTCTCACCATATAAGCCATTGGAGCTCACCGAAGTAAGCCTACACAAGGTTATACAGTAGTGCAACAAGGGCCTAAGAGCTCCTACTCTCCCCTCTTTTCCTCTACCTTCTCAATTCTTTCTCTATCCTCATATTTATGCCATTACGCCGCCAAATTTTTGGTAGGAACGAAGGGGCACAAATAGGATCTTAGTGCCTTAAAGGTAAGAGAAAGGGCTTTTTACTTCTTTATTTTTATTTTTGTTTTGGCCATAAGTAGAGACCGTATTGAGCGGGTTGATCGGGTGCCTAACACCTTCCCGATCGATAACCAAAGCCCCTACCCAAGAACCTTTGGCGTAGTCCGGTAATTCAGAGTCATATTTAGCACTTCGGTGCCTTAAATATTGATTTTAGGTTTCTTGGGACACCAAAAGCTCTAGGTGACGACTCTAAACATTTTGAGAGTGTGCATCGTCGCGACAGGATCATCACGAATCTCACGGCTGCACAGATGGCGACTCTGCTGGGAAGTAGCTAGTAGTGCTTTCCCTTAAATCTGGCCTTTTATTTTTTATTTTTACTAACCATTTTGGTTGTCTTTTACTGTTTCTACTCACCCCTAAAATTCCTTTTTTTCACTCACCCCTGCTTTTACGTCATTTACGTGTCTTAGCTGATTGGCAGGCCTACTTGCGCATAGTCCTTACTTTTCTTCATATTTCTGTCATTTAAAGTGCCTTAGACGATTGGCGGGCCTACTTGCACATCGCATTTAAATTTTTTTACATTTACGTCATTTAAAGGGCCTTAGCTGATTAGCGAGCCTACGTGCGTATTTATGTTTCCGCAAACATATTCCAACAGTGGACACCGGCCTGTAGAGGTGGCACAGGATCATCACCTCTGGTCTTTGAACTTAAGAAAACTACCATAAAATAAAAAAAATTAAAATTGAACCAACAAGGAGGACTTAATCAATTTTTGCGAGGTAGATTTTTACAGGTTGGGTTTTTATAGGCACACATATAACCTCCCGGTTCTTAGTACGACGGCAGCCCCTAGTGGTGATGATCTAGAAAAGTTCCAGCCCACCTAGTACCTGAGAAAGCGCTTGTGCTTGAGGTATATCAGGTGAGTAACCTTCTAGTTACTTAGCCTAGAACTCGGTAAAAGCTAGCGTTAACAAACCTGCATGGCCTTGTATCCCTTAGGTTTAGTGAGGAGAGACCCGCTGTAATTAAACAGTCAGTCCCCGGAAGTATAGCTTCCAAAAAAAACAAAAAAAGACACATTTCGAGCTGTTGTCCCTGCTCTAAATAAAACTATTTAAAATCCCCATTTTGTCTGGCGCAATTAATACATGCGCCAAGCATATTTTTATCCAGGATTGCTCTGGTGTGACTAATAGATGCGCCAGCTTAAAAAATTGAGCAATTCTGCCTGGCGCATCTAATACTTACGCCAAGCCTGGTGCAAGCAAGACAGCCCGAATCTGTGGCCTATTTTCACATCTCAAAGTTCCCGATTAGTGGTTTTAGCACTTCTGTTTAGGCCCCGTAATTTTTGACACCCAATACGCCCCCGTCGGTCTAAAGAGGGTGACTTCTTTTTGACCCGTTCCAGGGGATCGGGTTATTTGCATCAATTTATGTGCCATCAATAGATCAAAGGGTTTCTCTTTGATTTTTTCGAAGCACTTCAAAGTCTTTACCACAGGACCTATTTAGGGTACGAAAGCCACCTGAGAAGGGAATTCAAAGGCCTCGCAATCCTTGTTCATTTCACTTATAAAAATTTCAAAAAAATCAAATAATCAAAAAACCTAAAAAATATAGAGTTTTGTGGTGCCAGCACTACGGCATCATCTTGCCCTCCGTCATCCCATAGGGGAAGAAGGAGAAAGCTTTATGGGCCCCACCCGAGGCACCCATACCCAACCCGATACCGAGCCATGTCGTAGGCTGTGGATCTGGCATACGCCGATCCCGATTCATCCCCACCGCATTCCCCAACTCACTCCCATACGGAAGAAATGTTTACTTCCATCCCCCTCACCCAATCACCCTTCACCCTTACCAGCCCATTTGGCGCCCCCATTTTCCCATCTACCACTTCCCAAAATGTCCAAAGTCCAACCCCCCATTCCCCATTTTCCCAAGCCATACCCTCATCCATGGCCATTCCCATCCCCTCTCATCTTCCCTCCACACCAATTCAAAACCCGACCCAATTTCCCACCTTCACATCCATGCCCTATTTTCGATCTTTGCAACATATACCTGATCCACCCGCATCCACCCATGTCGCATCCAATCCCCCATACATTCCTCCATCTACCCAGATTATGCCCATTTTTACCGGGGCCATGACCATCTTTTCTTTCTCATCCCCCACATCCATGCCCCATTCGTCATCCCAATGCACACTTAATCCATCCCCATTCACCAATACCCCACCTGATTTCTCCAACCCACCCCATATCCCGCCACTTACCCGGGTCATGCCCAATTTTACCAACGCCATGCCCAATTTTCCCTCCACATCCACCCCATGCATACCCCTCCATCTCATAAATATGTCATCTCCATCTGATCCCTCTCCAATGGCCATGATGGAGGAGATGGTCTAGGCCTACACTACGTGGAAGGCTTCCCAAGACACCCCCTCTCATCCACACGACACATCCATGGATCCATCTCATACCCTATCAAGCCTCCATGCCTCATTCCCCCATGACCCCCATCAACCCCCCATCATCCATACCATCCAAGGGCCCATGGCCCAGACCCACCAAGGGCCCATGACCCATATACTCCAAGGGCCCATGGCCTAGACTCACCATGGGCCCATGGGCCAGAACCATCAAGGCCCAATGAGCCATACCCATCAAGGCCCGATGGACCAAACTCGACATTCCCAAAGCCTCATGGCCCAAGCCCAACAAGACCCAAACCATGGAGCCTCGCACCCATACCCTTTACAATTCCTCCAATATTTTACTCACCCACAACCCTCATATCCAGTTCAAACCTATGCCCTGCATCAACCCCAATTTTCCCATACCCCTACACCCCAAAGACATCTTCAAGCTTTTCCCCATACCCAATGGCCCCATCAGGCCCCACCCCAAAATCTAACTTCCACTCATCCTATCACTCCGCAAAACTTCCCTCACATTCAATGGTCTCACCCAACCCCCATTCAGTCCATCCGCATTCAATCCATGATACACCAATAGGAGAATCCCGCCCTCACTACATCATACGTAGACCAATAGTATGAAGAGGACGAGATTAGGAATAGTGGGGCGTATGCTGGAGCATTGGCCAACATTAATCCACTACCCATAATAACCAACCCCTTAATAGCCCAGAGTGAATCCCGACCGACTGCGAAGAAGATGGCCCCCATGTCTAAGGAATCAGAGTAGTTGAAAGAACAGCTTGATAAAAGTCAGAAGCAGTTATTAAAAATGAGTGGTGCTGAAATCCACGTCACAGACTTCTCAGATTTGTGTTTATTCGATGAGGTCCGCTTGCCCTCAAAATTTAAAATGCTGATTTTTGATAAGTATAATGGCACTAGCAATCCTATTGCACACCTCAAGTCCTACTATGGGGACATGTGCCAATATGGAAGGGACGAAAAGCTACTGATAAAGGTCTTTCAGAAGAGTTTAACTGGTTCGGCCTTGAGGTGGTTCACATCCTTAGAACCATCTATGATAAAGACTTGGAAAGATTTGACGCACTTGTTTCAAGAGCAATATGTCTACAATATAGACATTGAACCGCGCAAGTTAGACTTGGCCCGATTGAAGCAAAACCCTAATGAAACCTTCAGCGATTATTTTGGGTGTTGGAGAGCCTTGGCTGCTCAGGTGAGGAATAGGATACTTGATGATGAACAAATAGAAATAATTTCAAAGAATACATTGTCGGTTATCTCATATTTCCTCATTTACCAGCAGCAGTCTAGCTTCGCTAATCTGGTTAGAAACACCAATCGTTATGAGGACGCCGTCAGAGAAGGGCGCCTGGCAAGAATGTACCTGATGGAGCCAGCAGGGTCAGAAGGTTTTCTGAGTAGAGAAATGAGAAAAGAGTGGGAGCAAATGTCCAGAATGTTGCCAACACCAGGCCCATCACCAGTATCACCCCTTTTCAGTTTAAGGCCGCACAGCCACCACCAGTTAGAAACGAGCCAATACAGAGAGCCGAGAACGGGCAGAGGATGCAGATGACTCCAGAGCAAAGAAGGGCTTGCTATGACTAAGTTTTTATACCCCTAGGGTAATCTTTGAATGTACTTTTACCTTTATTAATAGAAAAGGGATTAGTTATGGCCCTATAACCACGACGTCCTCCGAATCCCATCCCGGGGAACTATGACCATAACACTCATTGTAATTTTCACTAGGGTCCAGGTCACCCAACTGATTGTTGCTTCCCATTGAAGCATGCTATACAAGACTTAATTGATGCTGGAAAAATTATCGCCCCTGCACCTTCCCAAGTGAACCAACACACAAATATACATCAAGCACCATTGCCTCCACAACCTACCAAAGGAGCAGGTCAGAGACCCACTGTTGGGATGATAGTGAAAGGGGTTGAAGAATTTGAATTTGACCCATCAGATTATATTAGCGACCGAGAAAGTTTTGTAGCACCAAGGCAGAGAAACCATGAAGAAATATGTGTTGGGGTGATTGAAGCCCTGAATTTGGCCGATTACTTTCCCAACCCTATACCTCAGGTAGAACCCTTGGATCTCAGGGCATACTTCCCAGTGCTAGATCCCGTGAACTATGTTCAAATAAATTCCTACCAACCGTGCACTGCCACCCCCACCAATTACCTAATAGCCCATCATGTTCCCCATATCCCACCACCTCCTATTAATTATCAGTGGTCCACTCCTACCCCATTACCCCCGGTGCAATCATCCACCAACCTCACCACCCTAACTTGGCTTACTTTCGCCAATCACCCATCCATCACCAAGGTGAACCAGGTATTACCCACCCTTCCTGAGCCATCAGTACAAGAACATCAGATACCGATAGCCACTCCATTTCAGATTTCGGGACCAACCTATAATCCTCATCAGGTCCGGCTCAGCTATGAACAAACAAATGCCAATGCCGATAGTAGTAGGGAAGGAGCAGTGGGCTTTGTCACCATATCTAAGAGGATCTCTAAGTAGCCAGAGGCATCGGCAACAGCACAAGCCCAACATGAGGAAAAGAAGGATAGTGCAGTGACTCATTCGATAAAATGAGTAGAGAGCACATACTGGAGACTCAACTGAGAAGAATGTCAGCTCATATCACGGTCTGGGATTTATTGATGACATCCCCACTTCATTTTTAAGCTTTAATGGGGGTGTTAAAGAATGCACATGTATCCCTTCAGGTGAGCCCAGATGAAGTCGGGCAGATAATTGGACAGATGATGGCTCCCAATGTCATTTCGTTTTCTGATGCTGATTTGTCGGAGGAGGCAAATAGTCACTCAAAATCCCTCAATATCATAGTAGAATCTGAAAACATGATAATCCCTTTAGTTTTAATTGATAATGGGCCTGCACTAAATATATGCCCTTTGAGAACTGCCATAAAGAATGGAGTAGATCCGTGCATGTTGAGACCTACAAGAACTTGCGCCCAAGGTTTTGACAATACGAGAAGGGACATAATAGGAGAAGTTGACCTTGAGCTTGTGATTAAGCCAATGACCTTCTCCTTACTCTTCCAGGTAATGGACATCAAGTCCTCGTTCAATCTACTATTGGGGCGCCCATGGTTACACAAAGTTGGAGCGATACCATCGACGTTGCATCAGAAGCTCAAATTCATGTCCGGACAGAAGGTCATCACCATAATAGGAGAGGGGCACGATGAGAAAGAAAAGGCCACTCACAGTATTGAAAACCCTAAAATACTGGATGTGCTGCATATAATGAAGACACCGACCTTCACAGCTTTGAATATGAGGTGTCAACGGTCATCCCCAAACCCCCGAAAAGCATCACTCAAAAAATTGGAGGCGGAATGGTAGCTACGGTGGCCATGCTCTAGAAATGGGGCTATCAAAAGAGCAGAGGACTAGGGCCCCGACTGCAAGGCAGAAGAGAGCCAGCCAAGGCTAAAAGTGGACAGCAGTCCGATTTAGGTTAGGATACAAGCCCATAGAAGAAGAGGTACGAGATGCTAAGGAGAAAGCCCGAACTACCGCTACAGTGAAAGCCAAGGGGATACACTTAGAAGAAAAACCCCGTCCCAGGCCTCACATCAGAGATTCATTTGTAAGCATCGGGGTTGTGAAGATCGATCGAAATGGGGTGACCTAATTAACCCCACGTAAACCCGTAGCACATGTTCACCCCACCAACCCTCAAATCATCCCTCCCAACCTAGAAATATACCTGGACGTGCTGTCTCTCTTTGAGGAACGACGTTCCATACCCGCACAATCTCCCCCTATGGTAAACCATCATAGGACTATGCTGACATTTGAGGATAGAATCTCAGACGAACCCGAGATCAACATGATGGAGGCTGACTCCAAAGAGCCATATCAATCAACACCCTCCATCCAAATCCAAATAGGTAAAGAAGCGGCACCTCAGGTACGCAATTGGGCTTTTATGCCCCAAACTCTAAAAGTGGCAAGTGGCCTGATCTACAGCACCCGCTTCCCAAAAAAAACAACCTGTAAAAAGTGAGACAAGTCCTTGGCAGGCAATATCGTGTATATATAGGGACTCACTTTGCTAAGGGCCCATTTTCAAAGAAAACGAAAATCCCAAAAACATTGAAAAAATATAAAATCCAAAAATATTATCTTTTAAAATCTCGAATAAAATCAAAAGAAAAGATGCCTTAATTAAAGTGCCCGTCCCACGTGAAATCGACCCTTCCTGTAGAAATATAAGAAGAGGTAGGACTCATGAGTCTGGACGAGGAGATCCCCGCTGAGGAGTTACCCAATGAACTCTTTGAATGGTTTGCCGACTTTGAGCATGGCCCTACCCTTATTTTTGAGAAAACCGAGGACGTCAATTTAGGAATCGAGGAGATTCCTTGAATTACCAAGATCGGAACATCACCGTCTCCCGAGGAAAGAAAAAGCATGATCGATTTCCTTCAATCATATCAAGACTTCTTCGCATGGTCATACGAGGACATGCCTGGTTTGGACACTAATTTGGTCGAGCATGAGTTGCCTCTCTACCTTGATATCAAGCCGATCAAGCAGAAGTTTAGACGACTTCGACCCGAGTGGATGCTGAAAGTTAAGGACGAGGTCATCAAGCAATATGACGCAGGATTTCTCATGGTCTCCAAGTACCCGCAATGGCTAACCAATATCGTTCTGGTATCGAAGAAGGATGGAAAGGTTCGTATGTGCATTGACTTTTAAATTTTGAACAGGGCGAGTCTGAGGGACGACTTCCCGTTACCACATATCGGCATCTTGGTCGATAACACTGCTAAGCATGGGATGCTTTCATTCATGGATGGATTCTCAGGATATAATCAGTTAAGATGGCAGAGGCCGACCGAGAGAAGACAACGTTCATCACTCCCTTGGGAACATTCTGCTATAAAGTCATGCCATTTGGGCTAAAGTATGTCAGGGCAATGTATCAGAGAGCCATGACTGCACTGTTTCATGACATGATGCACCGGGAGATCAAGGTGTATGTCGACGACATGATCTCTAAGTCACTAGAGCGAAGTAACCATCTGATAAACCTCCAAAAGTTGTTTGAGAGGTTGAGAAAATATAGGTTGTGTCAGAATCCCCATAAGTGCGCATTTGGTGCCATGTCCGAAAAATTGTTAGGATTCATCATCAGCAGGAGTGGTATTGAAGTTGATCCGACCAAGGTGAAAGCTATCATGAAAATGCTGCCACCGTCTCCTGAGAAAGAAGTTAGAGGGTTATTGGGCAGAACACAGTATATCAGTCATTCATTGCACAGCTAATGAATGTCGATCTTCAAGTTACTAAGGAAGAACTCACCCATCGAATGGAATGACGACTGCCAAGCAACATTCGATAAGATCAAAGGGTATCTCCTCAACCCACCTATGTTGGTACCACCCGAGCCAGGGAGACCGCTCTTGATGTATCTCTCCACGACAAAAGTTTTAATGGGATGTGTCCTAGGGCAGCAAGATGAAACGGGAAGAAGAGGGAAAGCCATCTATTATCTAATCAAGAAATTTACTGACTACGAGACGCGCTATTCTCATTTGGAGAAGACATTCTTGGCTCTCGTGTGGGTGACCCAAAGGCTCTGTCATTACTTATTATCACAGGCTATTCTACTTTTAGCCCGCATGGATCCGTTGAAATACCTATTTGAAAAGCTAACTCTTACTGGATGAACTGCACGTTGGCAGCTTTTATTATCTGAGTTTGACATCACCTATGTCATTCAAAAGTCGATTAAGCGGCAAGCACTCGCTAATCATCTTGCCGACAATCCATTGCCTGATTATGAGCCCTTAAGAGCCGAATTCCCAGATGAAGATATTTTGTTCTTAACAGAGGACGATACAGAAGGAGAGGAATACTGGGTAATACACTTTGATGGGGCAAAAAATGTCGAGGGTTAGGGAGTCGGCGCTATTCTTATTTCACCGAAAGGTTCACACGTACCAATCTCCATCAAGCTCAACTTCCCATGCACAAATAACATGGCTAAATATGAAGCCTGTACAGCAAGACTGTAGGCAGCTTTGGACTTGAATGTAACTCACCTCCGAGTGTAAGGTGACTCACAGCTGATCATTTGCTAGATGAACGGTGACTGGAAGATAAAAGATGAGAAATTGATACCCTACCATGAGCACCTCGAGGATCTGATAGCATGCTTCGAGGACATCACGTTCTCCTATGTCCCGTGGATAAGGAATCGCTTTGTCGACGTATTGGCCACTTTGGCATCAATGGTAGAGTTCCCCTACGGTGTCAAGATGAAGCCGATCATAGTCAAACAGAGGAACGAGCCAGCCTTCTGCCTCCAGATTGAGGAACCTACAAAGTTAGATGATGAGCCACCTTGGTTCTCAGATATCAAGAACTTCCTTGAAACGCAAACTTTCCCTGAAGATACGTCCAAGACGGACAGGCGGACCATCCAACATTTGGCAGCAAACTACGTCATCTGTGGCAAATGCCTCTACAAACATTCATATAATAATATCCTGCTTAGGTGCTTAACTGAAAGCGAGGTGCCCAACATCATGAAGGAGATCCACGAGGGGGTATGCGGTGCTCATGCTTGCTAAGAAGATCCCACGACAGGGATACTACTGGACCACTATGGAACCGATTGTTGTAAGCACGTCCAGAGGTGCTATAGATGCCAAGAGCACTCCAGTCTGATACATGCTCTGGCTATAGATCTACACAGCATGGCCACTACATGGCCCTTCGCCACTTGGGGCCTCGACGTCGTTGGAATGATTAATCTAAAGGCCTCAAACAGACATCGGTTCATCCTCGTCGCCATCGAATACTTCACCAAATGGGTAGAGGCAACATCCTATGCCAACATCATGGCTCAGCACACCGAAAAGTTCATCAAGAACAACATTATGTGTCGATTTGGAGTACCCAAGGACATCATCACCGATAATGGTACAAACTTTGTGAACAAGCGCATCAAGGCCTTCTGCAAGCAGTACAAGATCAAGCACCACCACTCATCGCCTTATCGGCCACAAACCAATGGAGCCATAGAAGCTGTTAACAAAACTGTCATCCGTATTATCAAGAAAATGGTTATCACCTATCGATATTGGAGTGAAATATTACCGTTTGCATCATGGGCCTACAGAACGTCGATCCATACCACTACAGGGGCAACACCATTCTACCTTCTGTATGGAACTGAGGCTGTGCTACCGGTTGAGGTTGAAGTGCCTTCACTCCGTATACTCATGGAATCAGGCCTATCCAAAGCTGAAAGAGAGAGATCCCGCTTTGAGCAGCTGAACCTGCTAGATGAGAAAGGCTACTGGCCTTGTGTCATACCAAAGTCTATCAAAGGAGAATCACACGCGCTTATAATAAATGTGCTCGCGGTAGAGATCTGAAGGTGGGAGACACAGTACTCAAGAAGATTTTCCCATCCCTCCACGATGATCTGAGAGGGAAATTCAAGCTTAATTGGGAGGGACCTTACATCATCAAGGAAGTACTTTCAGGATACGCAATCCACCTCGTCACCATGGATGGAGATCACTTTTCTGAGCCCATCAATGCTGGGTACGCCGACGGTTCTACTCAGTGTCCCTCGGCAAGGTAAGTATTAATAAAATGGATATGTGACTGCTCAAGGACCCCATAAAAGAGGCCATCATTTCAAAGCCTAGTAGCCAAAAACTGCCCCTAAATGCTCATACCCTTTGCTACACCCGTTGAGTTGTTGGTCTTTCTTTCAATAAACCCCTCCCAGGAAAAGAGGATGTGTGTACATACACCAACAACAAAAGAAAGAGAGGAAAAGAGTTACCGTTAAAATCCAAAAAAAATCAAAAAAGTAAAATCTCAAAAAGAGATTATCCAAAAAAAGCAAAAATATATATATAGAGAAAAGGTGGGGCATGTACAGTCATGGTCCCCCAAGGAAGAAGCGTATTAGGGCAACTGGAACCTAGTCAAGGACCCCCTTTTTAACTCAGAATACCTTCAGCATCCTAACCTTACCGATGGCCACTATACATCCCGAGGAAAAGCCCTCTTTAAGGTCTGTGAACAGTTAAAATATCCGTCAAGTCAGCGCAAGCCAAGCAGGGAGACAACTAGAGCTCCATCTAGTCGGCTATGACGGAATCGACATACATGTCGTGGCCTTTGGGAAAAAAATATATAAAGAAAATCAAAAGAAAAGGAAAATAAATAAAAAATATATACAAGCTCAAAGCAAGATGGGCATAGTGAATATCCGAAAGGGCACTACGGGTAAAAAGAGCGAGTTTGTGCGGACCAGGTGAAAACTCGAAAGGGTGCTTGGGGTAAGAGAGCAGAACCCATGGACGTACTGAAAACCCGTGAGGGCGCTATGGGTAAAAAGAGGGCTATAACAGGCATGGCAAAAACTCACATCGGGTGTTATGAGTAAAAAGGATTAAAAAGAAAATTTTGAAAAAAAGAAAAGTTTGAAAAAGAAGAATGTTGAATTTTGAGGAATCCTTTGACCACTCTCATACAAAACCTAATTTCCGGCTGGGCCACTCATGTTAGCTCCAATCGGGTCCCGACCAAGTGTGTCTTCGAGATTTTATCGTCAAACATATGACCCAGGGTAAGGAGAAAGGCTGACACAATCTGAGGGGATAGGTGTCTCGGCCTGGCAAAACTGTTGAGCCTTATCCAGATCTAACCATGTGAAGGGGTTCGATCATGCTCAAGAGAGGACCCGTCATCCTACCCCACAATTAAGGCGTCAGACCAAAAAAAAATTGCTTAAAAAGAAACCCATCAAGTCAAAAAGAATGAAGAAATAACACCTTTTTTTAAGATAATAGATTTTCCTTTTTTATTCACAAACTCGTATCTCGCTTACACGACATCTCAAAAAATAATTTGTGTGGTGTCTAGCTCTTTTCTTCCTTTTCTTTTTACAAAAGCAGAAAAATAATAAAAACATAAACAAAATTTCTTCCTTTTCTTTTTACAAAAGCAAAAAAATAATAAAAACATAAACAAAATCTCTATACCCAAAAAAATGTGTGTGTATCTGAATAGGAGTTTCTTACGCCCCTTTCTATAAGTCTGATCTGTGCAAGAGGGAATCAACGGCCCAGCTCGCACTTCAAGGCACGAATATCTGCATGAAAACCATCCTCCCAAACATTTCACTTAGTCATTCAGCGGCCATGAAGGCTCCTGTATGATTTCGGGAAGCATCGATAGCCCCAAAAGCGTCCTTCAAGGCTCCTTCCAGATGAAGGACCTCACACTCAACTGTACCAACTCTGACCTTTGCCACCTCTGCTCTAACCTTCTATTTTGTCAAAAGCTCTTACAGGATCCTCTTCTCATCCATCAGTAGCTCAATACGGGCTCGAAGCATTGACTCCTTCAGCCAAGGCCCTCCCCACATCGTCACTCTCTGCCTGATCCAGATGATCAGCAGTAGACTGCTCGGACAATAGCCAGGCCTCATACTCTGGGGAAGAGTGAACTGAATCTCCTTGCTCCAAGTCACACATGAGCATTGACTGACGCATCTTCCAAAGAGCAGCAATCCGATCCATGTCCCTAGAAGACCCCCGAGAAAATATCAAATCACATAAATGGGGTTTCGTCCCACAAAGCACCTGCTGAGAGTAGTCGAACTAATGCAGCACCCGAAATGGGAAGTAGAAGGTACTGTCAGTCAATTCGAGGAGGGTGATGCCCTCGTGGTCTTTGGAGCAAACCACTAGGAAGGTTTGATCTAACCAAGGAAGTCTCCATACCAGCTCTGCATCAGTCAGCCAAAACATCAACTCTGATATATCTCCCTATGGAATCATGTGGCAGCTGCCCAAGAAACATCAGACCACCTCACCTCGAACGATATAAAATCGAGGCACTAGTCCCAAAACAACAAGATGCTCACCTAACCAGACATATTACAGAAGTGGACATCCCCTTAGGCACTCCACCTTGCCCAAAGTGAAGGCATCAAGGCAACGATATAGCTCAGCTAAGATCAGATGCATCACTGATCGGCCCTCCTCCAATTCGGTCAAAAAAGCTCTCTTCCTCGGTGAAGAAAAGGACTTTCAAGATGAGATTGAGAGCAAAGGCCTTCACATTGAAGACGTTCCGAATCGGTAATTTTCAAAGACTTTCGTCACCGAAAATTTCTCTTAGGAATTTTATCGAACACCTTGTGGGCCCACCAATGAGACTTTTCTCATATTCAAATTTCTTCAAGCCCAGAGTAAGGTGGACGGCCTTAGCGTAGCCCAGTTTCGACATGACTCTTGCAAATCCTCTATGGAGCTTCAGGCCTGTCAAATTGCACAGCTCTTCAAGTGTGGGAGATAGCTCCCGCTTCCCAAAACGGAATACATGGGCCTCTACATCCGAAAATGAGGTCGTCGCGTGAAGTAGGTCCCACCATGTAGGAACCTCAAGAAAGGACCAAAGACGGGATAGTCCAAGCCGCTCTATATCAACGAGCTCACTCTAGTACAAGCTCCCAAGCCAACTTTTGAGAAAATTGGGCCCCAAGCCCAAAAAGGGGAGTAAATTGGTTTCAGACCCTCCCCATAAGGGAGGGTTGGAAAGCGGGTCCATTGACGTACAAAGATTTTTAAAGATAAAGTTCAATGTATGACGATGGACCCACCCTTGGGAAAGCAAGGAGAAAAAAAAGCAAGCATCTGAAAATTCTAAACCAAGATGAAAAGAGATAGAAAATGGGCTTTCTTGGGCTTAAAGGGGCCCACTGCCCCCCAAGAAGCACTTGGCGCATGTATTACATGCACCAGTGTATTTTATCCCAGGATTTCTTGACACATTTAATACATGCGCCATATCACTTTGGCCCTTTTTACGGCAAATATAGAGGGTTTTTTAGGGGAGGTTTTGTCTTTGCTGGACCCCCTAGCCAATTTGCCTGTATTGCATATCTCGACTACATTCATAGACATAAAAAAGTTTTGAAATGCACCTAACTTTAAATCATTTATTTGTGCAGGAACAATCCCCACCAAAGTATGCAGCCTCAAGGATCATCTACAAGCAATCATCAAATCATCCTGCAAACAATCAGATATAATACAAGGGAAATAAAGTAGGCGATAAAGGAAAAAAGCATTAACATTCAAGACTGAAAATCATCCAAATCAAATGAACAAGTGCCATAATATCTGTTACAATTTGATCAAAAAATCCTAAAATATTGTCCTAAAATATTTAAAAATTTCAGAAAGGCAGAAGCTAAGCCTAACCCTTGTTGGTGCCCTTTGATTTCTTTCACCAATGTGAGGAGCTTTGATAGGTCCGAACGTCTCCCACCCGAGTCCATGCCTGAGAAAGTCGACTGAGCAGGGACGCGACTCCTTTTCACGAGCAGTCTGCAAGTCAGCAACCAATCAAACCAGTTGAAAGATAAATGGCAAGACAATAATCAAAGAAATGTTAGAATGATACCCTCCACTTCCACATCCCTGAGACCGACAATGTTGCGATAATATTTGGCCTGATTCACAGCCGACTCAGTCTTGCATTCAGTGAGAGAAAGATATCAGCGACAAGGCACAAACATCAGCATTTCTCTAAAAGAAAGGGGGGAAATAGATAAGACTTACTCCAGTAACTAGCTCGGGAGGGGGAACTCGGATTGCTTCAGCGGTGATACGAGCCCACTCCTCTACAGTCGTGCACAAGCCCATCAGAAAAGCATCATCAAGGCACCTAAAGGTCCCCTAGACCTTAGCGGCCAAGCTACTCGAAGCATTCAGAGAGAGAAAGATATCAGCGACAAGGCATAAAAATCAGCATTTCTCTAAAAGAAAGGGGGAAATAGATAAGACTTACTCCAGGAACTAGCTCGAGAGGGGGAACCCGGATTGCTTCAGCAAAGATACGAGCCCGCTCCTTTACAGTCGTGCACAAGCTCGTCAGAAAAACATCATCAAGGCGCCTAAAGGTCCCCTGGACCTCAACAGCCGAGCTACTAGAAGCACCCATACCGGAGGGACCTGAAGGACTAGCTCTAGATGAAGGACCAGCCCCGGATGAAGGACCAGCTCTTGAGGCCACAGCAGTACTCGCCGCCGCCCCATCATCATCGTCAGAATCACCTCTCTGCTCAAACTGTGAAAAGAAATAGGGTTTCCATTAGTAAAGATCACAAGTTAGTTAAAGATACAGGGGAACCGATCTAAAAGAGAAGAAAGAACTACCTGAGAGTGTGGGCCGCCAAAAGCTAAGAAGTTTGCACCAGGAACAAAGCGTGGGAGAAGAGATCGATAAGGAAGAGACTCATACCACATCTGAGAGTCTCCAGGCATCAGGAAGGCATTGATAGGGACCTCGTTTTAAACGAATCCAGCAGTGAGCTCCTCTATACTACCCACGGGTTCCATGATATCTGTAGGAGTCGAGGGCATGACAGGATAGTCCTAATATTGATGAACTACTCGCTCTCCCAGGTAGTAGGCCTTGGCCCAAGCCCTATAGAAAAAAATGACGCGGCGGTTGATGAAGAAGTGAGATAGACCTACAGTAGCTCGATCCCAATAAGGAGAACCAATGTAGGGTTCATATATAACCTGCCCAAATCAGGAAGTGTCCAATCAGTCAAACATGCAACACAAAATAAAGGAGAAACTTTGATATGAAAAAGAGGGAAAATGGCCTAACCTGCTCCAAGATTAGCAGGTCGAATTGGGACCTCAGGCACATCTCCAAGTGTTTCATTCCAACATCCTTGCGGCGGTGCTTATTCCAATTGCTCAAAAGTGGATGTGTATATTTTAGAGTAAAGAAGGGGGCGGCCAGGCTGAAAGTGCAAATACCCCCACGCCTGATGAGAGCAGTGCATAAAAGATAAGTCAGAAGCAGACAACGACTATCCAAAGAAACTGAAAAAAGTAAAAGAGTTAAGAGATTACCTCCAGAGCAGGCCAAAAGCCAATGACAGACTTTGCATTTTCAACAGAGACTCGGACTAGGCTGGACATCAACACGGCGTAGCCAGCCCCGCCTCAGTCGTATCTATGCACATCATTCCAGTTGTCCATAAGGCTAAGTAGGGCCAAGGAGACCGGTTTGCCGCTAGCATTGGTGAAGAGGGTTTTGCCTAGCAGTATGAGGAGCAAGATGCAGGCCAACATAACCGAGCACTCAGGCTCAATAAAAATGCCCATTTCTGGTTGCCCTAGATCTAACAACTCATGCAGCTCAAAAAGATTAGACAACCAGGACAGTTTGACCTCAGTACCATGCAGACTAGTGGAAGGGGGATAAGCCACTATCAATCGAATGATCTCATCCCGATTAGGCACTGCAAGGTTGGCCACTGGAACACCCCCTATCCGGATCTCGTAATCATGGTCCAATCTACAGGAGTCAGGGTCATCTCGGCCATGGCCATGTGAAAGGACATGGTCTCCGGACTGAATCTCTCAATAAGAGCCCTCGGGTAGGCTTCATCAACCCGCATGGTGGGGCATGATAGGAACTCTCCAAACCCGGCTTGTTCAAGCAAGAACTTCACGACCGGTGGGATGTACCAATAGAACTACTGGAAGTCCAACCAGCCCCCTCGAAATACAATCTGGGGCAGGTCCTGCACTAAAGGAAAAGAGGCATCAGATCATGGAAATAAAACAAGGTTGCACGAGGAAGAATAATTGAACCTATCCCTTTACCTTGCCCGCGATACCGAAATTGGAGATATGGATATGTTGTTGATATAGCAGACCAGCATGGGCAACCTCTCCTTGCATTTCAAACCATGGACCGGCAAGACGTTGTACTGTAAAAACCCTTCTCCCCGGGGACCATAGGTTACTTCTAGCCCACCCCTCTTCTTATTCCTCCTCCTGCACGTATTCCTCCTCATGTCAAGGCTAATCGATGATAAAGAACCATTGTGCTACAGGCCAAAGGAAGGTAAGTATGCCCATCTTTTCTTTATGTCTATAAAATCAAAAACAAAAACGAAAAAAATACCTTTACTTTATTTGCAAAAATAAAAACAAAAACCAAAAAGAAATCCCTTTATTTTGCAAAAATGAAAACAAAAACCTAAAAAAAATCCCTTTACTTTATTTTGCAAAAATAAAATCAAAAACCCAAAAAAATCCCTTTACTCTATTTGCTTAAATAAAAACAAAAACAAAAAAATCCCTTCACTTTATTTACAAACATAAAAACAAGAATAAAAAAAATAGGTTTATGTCCTAATAAAATCCAAAAAATAATAAAAAATATAGGGCATCATTCATGCAATAACATCAAACTCATCATCAATAAGCATGCGTACAAGAGAAATAAACCATTTATCATCTTAAAAAAAACTTACAATGATTGCCCACAAGACAACAATCCTTGCAAAACCCCAAAACAGCTCACTGTGCTTATACAAAATCGATTGCAAAAACAAAAATAAACTAGCTTCTACACTAAGCTTTAACCCAACTTTGCAGTTGAGCTAAGGAAGAAGAAGAGGGAAAATAAAAGGGAAACAACTATAGCTCAAGCTATTCCGAAAAAGATAAAACTGGCTCGAAACCCTAGAAAAAGATAAATGAGCTCAGGTTATTCCTGACTCTCTTCCCAAGACAACTATAGCTTTATTTATACAATCCATAAAGCATTTTACAAGCATTAGCCAATTAGAAATAAGATACTTTTGGAGCTGGTGACATGGCCCATTTGTGGCCAAGATGTGCCTTGGGATGTGTGGGATAGCTAAGCACATTGGGATGTGTGCCCTAGCTGCTGTGGATTCCCAAAATTCCCTTGAGTGCTTGAATATCGATGCTGGAATGGCTGGAACCCATGCCTCGACAAACTGAGCTTCAGATTTGCATTCTCAAGTAGCTATCGAGTAGTTCTCTATAAGTTGGGGTTTCAGGCAGCTTCAGCAATTTGTCCTCAAGAAGCTCTAGAGTAGTTCTCGATAAGTTGGGGCTTCAGGCAGCTTCAGCAATTTGTCCCCGAGAAGCTCTCGATAAGCTGAAACCAGCATAAAATAGCAGCATTTATAACACTGCACTCGACAGGTTCAATTCAGCTTCTTGACAAGTTCAAATGCAACCTTTTCCAGCTACTCGACTTCACTTTTATACAGTCCGAGTGGTGTATGTTGCAGAGCTGCTCGACCTCCATAAATCAGCACAACTATAGTGCTCGAGAGGTTCATATGTGCTGCTCTTTTAAGCTGCTCGACAGCATAAAGTGCAGCTATTTGAACAACTAGAGTTCAACAAATAGGGCTTCAACACTCTACTCGATGGGTTCAAAGAATGCTCGATAGGTTGGAATGGGAGCTGAGCTTCTCGAGATGGCTTATTGAGCTGCTCGAGTGCTTTATAGACAACACTTTGAACTGCTCAAGCACAGGTTTCTTCCACTCGACAGGCTGGAAGGTAAGTTGATGAACTGCTCAGCTACCATACATCAGCACACTAAAGTGCTCGAGGGGATTCATGTGAGTGCAGGGAGCTACTCGACAGGTGTAATGTGCAACACTTTTGAGCTGCTCGAGTGTTGGCTGAACTGCTCGAGTTCCTTGGGATGTGGGTTGTAGTTCCTCAGGTCCTCCAAGTCGACAGGTTTAAGAGTCTACTCGAGATGCCCACTTTGATCTGCTCGAGTTCAGCAAAGACTTCAGGTCTTAACTCGATAAGTTAGTTCACAGCTCGAGAGGATGAGTGAGCTACTCGAGATCATTGAGTACAGCACTTTGAAGTGCTGACATGTCTGTGCTTGAACTTGAACTGGTCGAGATGTGTGGATAGGAGCTGCTTGAGAGGCTTGAATCTTCATTATGTGCAGCTGCTCATGAGGATAACTCATAGCAGTAGCAGCTGTTTGAGAGGCTCAATTAAAGGTTGTTGCACAGTAGCACTACTGCTTCAGCTATGTGGCTTGAATGCTTGCTTACAGCAGAGTTAATTGCAGCTGCTAGCATGTTTGCTTGAGCTACCAAGTGTAGCATTATAGTATCAGGTCTATAGCTCTAGAGTTCGAATGCTTCAATGCAGTTGCTCTCGGGGCTGTTATGCCCCACTCAATGCGTTGGACTGCTACAGGCACCCCAAAGTGTTGTAGTTGTCATGCCCAACTAATGTTCTCTTTAATACAGTGTAGCAGCACTCCTCTCTACTTGGGCTTCACTTGTCACCCTCAATAGGCCTTCTAGGACCCCGAAGCATGCTATAAAGCCCCAATGGTGTGAACCACCATGGTGCACTCATTGTAAACTCATCAGTTCCATGACTTAGCTCAAAATTCTTTCTTCTTGGCTTGAAAATGATGGATTGCAGCACTAAGCTATAATTTCTTATTATCTACACAAACGCACTTAAAAGTCATTATTAACCAGCTCAAAGGTCCATCAAAGGTCAGATTAAGGAATGAAAAGTGATATTTTTCAGTGCTCAGCATACCCCCAAACCTAATCTTTACTAGTCCTCAAGCAAAGGAAAAATTAAATCAATTATTCAAAACAGTAAATGCCACTTTCCTAGGGAGTACGAATGCATTTAGCATATGCATCAAGCCTTTTAAACCCCTAGGTGATCCCTAGTGGAGGAGTGAAATCTCCTGAGGGTTTTCAGTGAAGATACCCACAAACTTCATCATTAAAATGGTTAAGTAGAGTGCAGCCAATGACAAAACAGATTTTAATAAATAAACCATCATTCCACACCCATTCTTTAAAAATCAAAGGAAATTATAGCAGTATTGCAAACAATTAAAACTCAAAATCAACATGTATTTGCATCACCCCCAATCAGTTTACATCAGGAATACAATGTGCAAAAATTAGTACCAAGCTTGC
Source organism: Chloranthus sessilifolius (assembly GCA_021018995.1). NCBI lineage: Eukaryota > Viridiplantae > Streptophyta > Magnoliopsida > Chloranthales > Chloranthaceae > Chloranthus > Chloranthus sessilifolius. The sequence goes on from CM037593.1 coordinate 89,970,393, forward strand.
CTTCAATTCAAAAATCATGTTTAGAAACCACCCCAATGAAGTTAAATTTTAGACCCAATCCTCACCAGGGTTGCCTCTCAATAATGAAAATCCAAGGGTGTTCACATTCACATCAGCTCAAGAGCAGTCACAGACCTCAAATAGGCCTGCAAGCATGAGCATGGGCATTACATCTAAGTTCCTGACATTCTCAAGTACTTTTCACCATAGATTAGGCATTCCCTCATCTCCACATGATAGCTCATTTCACTTTGGATCAACAAGGTCTTTTTAATGGGTTATAATATGACTTATGAGTGAGGTTTAAAAAGAATGGGAGGGGTAAAATGGATTCAAAACTAAGAAATCAACAAGGTGAGGAGGTGATTCATGACTTCACCTACTTCATTAAAGCACTGCTTCATCTTCATGTGTATTTTTCATATCCGAAGGGGCCAGCTTCTTCTCTTTTTTTTAATTTTCAGATGAGGTACTTCTTTGACTTCTCTTTTCTTTTTCTTTTTTTTTTATATTTTTATGATTTTTATGATGAATTGCCACACATATACCACAGATACACTGCTGTTTACAGGTTGCTTTTCTTCTCCTTTCACCAAATGTTGAACTCCTTTCAACTTTTTTCAACTTCTTTTCCTTTACCTTCTAAATTCTCAGAGTGAGGGTTAGGTTGAATCAGGTCATGAGTTTTAGGTTCAAGTACTCTAGTGTTTGTTGAAGACAAATGGATTATAAAGGCTCAAAGAGTGAATGCAAAGGGTAGTTCCATGGGTAGGTCTTTTAAGTTCAAACTGTCCAAATGAAGGCCTTAGATCATCTCCTTAGTTTCATGAGTGTTGTCCATCAGTTTCAACTTGATGGTGCCTAAATTTTAGAGGAAAGGGATTGAATCAATCAGTCCTTAGAGTAGAAAAATTGCCACAAATACTCTTTAAAAAAAAATTGATCGGCCCAAATCTCACTGGATATGGTCTTCAATTTAACCCATGGGGTGCATTTTCACCTTTTTCTCTCTCTATTCACTAAGTACTTATTAAAAAAAATTTCTTGATGTTAGCCTCATGGAGGTGCTAATATTTCAAAGATTTTCAATTCAAAAAGTCTGCAAAATTTTTAAATTTCCCCTCTCTACATGGTTAGGTGGGAATGGACTTTATTTATCTCAATTAAACCACCACTGTTGCACTAAAGTTAACTATTTTCCTGGCCTACCTACTGTTGTTGCTCTAAGTGTGCATGATTTATTTGTTCTTTGAAAACAAACTTACAAATAATGAACTACTGAGTTGGGAAAACTAAAAAGAATAGGAAAATATCAGCACAAAGAGAACGTAATTAGCCTGCAAGATCAGGGCCAATTGTAGCAAGTTTTGAATGTAAGTGAGTAAAAGATCGTCCACAGGGAATTGATTTAAAATTTAAGATAAACCTTCATATCTGATCTACCAGATCTGACCTCTGATCCTATCTACAAGGTACATAAGATGGGAGGTTGAATTTGTCACGTTAACTAAATGATAAAAGCAAAAATTAACCTAAATGATCCAGATCTAAGTTGGGGAGATTTTGATGTAAATTAATAAGAATGGAGAATAATATCTAACTTTGATTTTGTCCTTGATGCAAAATGAGAATAAATGTAGATCAAATGAGATATGATCCAATCTTCATCTGGCTACAAGCACAGATGCAAGAGAAAGTAATCTAACTCAAGGATTAGAGTTAAACTTATGGCTATGGTCTGTCCACTTCAATGGCCACAGATCATCCAATAGTCTTTAATCTAAACCCTTAATTCAGAACGAGAAACACCACTACAAATGCTGTGAGAAATTAGGTTACAAACACTAATTCTCACAGGGATAATGAATTAAGGGAAATTGCTTGAAAAATAGTAAATCTAAAGGAGTCTAGTGCAATAAGGAGATCACAGGGAACCCTCAACACGAATCCAATTGAGAACGTACGGTTCACAGCAACCTTTTCAAATTCACCATTACAATTACAGAGCACAGCTTAAACAGCTCTCAGATTTGTAATCTTAAATACAATTCTCTTTTAAATTACAGAAGTATCTCACAGCTCCCAATTACAAATAAAAGCTAGGCTATTACAGGAGTTTCAGACAAGCTATCTGAATTGGAAATGAGGCAATAGAAATGAAACTCAAAATCTAGATGCCCAAATTAGGCAAATGGTTCGTCTATTTATAGTTTTCCCCAAGTCTAACTCAGATGTGTATCAACCAATCAGAATTGGTTAGATCTATATCAACCAATACGAGTTGAGCACAAGAATCCAGATCTGTTTTGGCCAATCATAACTGCTTGATCTAGTTCATCCAATCAGGTGACAGAAGCATCAATTCTGTTATGTACTTCAAAAATCTGTTTGAGCTTCTAGAAGTTCCAGCCAAGTAATTTCATCTTTGGGTGTTCACATGGGGTGGAATATGCCTTTGGTTCATGCTCAGAATCTTTCGAAATGTCCCTGGGTTTTTAAATGCATTGGGGCGCATGTAGAGATTACTGAATTACCCTTGCAGATGCTGGGAGTCTTCAGAATACCATTTCGCATAGTTTGGAGAACTTTTCGCACGGTACTGTGACTTCTGAAGCTCTTTTCGCACAGTTCAGGTGCTGTTCGCAAGGAGTTCTCGTCTTTTCGAATAGGTCAAAAATCTTTTCAAAGAGTTCAGGTGCTCTTCGAAAACTAAGCCTGGAGCTTTCAGTTATTTTCGCACAGTTTAAGTTCTTTTCGAAAAGTTCAGATTCTTTTCGAAAAGGTCAGCAATCTGTAATGTATTCTTCTGTTCGAATAGCTCCACACCTCTTTTCAGGTTGAAACCAGGCCTTTGTCCTCTTTAGTTTAGGCATTTTGACAGTTAGTGAGGTTGTCCCTTCTCCTTCTTCCTTCGGATCAACATGGATTATCATCTTTTTGGCACTTTTAGACTGCTTTCATGGTTAAGCCTGCCTTTATTGTTAGCTATGAAACAAACACTTAAAACACTTATTTAGTTCTCTCAAAAGTCTATCAAGACCCAGGTTAAGGGGTGGAAAATGGTATTTTCTAGTTCTCAACACACCCCCAAACCTAAGCTTTGCTAGTCCCTGAGCAAAGACAAAATTAAAAACAGAATGAAAAGCCACTTTTGTAGGGAACATAGTTGCATTTAGCATATGCAACAAGCCTTTTAAACCCCTAGGTGATCTCCAGTGGAGGAGTGAAGTCTCCTGAGGGTTTTCAGTGAAGGTACCCACAAACTTCTCCAATAAATCAGTTAATATCAATGCAGTTCTATTAAAGCAGACTTTTATCCAGTCAGGTTATTCACACCTGCATCAGTCAAGTTGTAAAAAGATCTTCAAGAAAACATCAGTTTAAAACTAAAATTTTGCTGTAATTCCTTTTACCATTCACTTCGTTGGTGTCAAAAAGTTTTTACAAGAAAAATTAATGAAAAGCTTGCCTTCTATTTGAAAATTCAGTTTTGATGTTACCCCAAATAATTTTATTTCAAACTCAACTCTCACCAGGGTTTTCACTCATCATCCAAATATGAGGGTTGTACTATTTCACACAGCTCAAGAGCAATTATAGTCCTCAAATAGGACTGTAAGCAAGAGCATAGGCATTGCTTTTCAGTTCTGAATTTACTGCTTTTTTCACCATAGATTACACAAATCCTTATCTCCATGTGACATCTCAATCCATCATTGATCAATAAGGACTTTAACTTGGGTTGTAATGTGGCTTATGGGTGAAATTTATCAAGAATAAAGAAGTGGAATGGAGTTCACAATTGAGAAGTCAGTCAAGGTCAAGAGGTGGTAGACACATCTTCTTTATTTCAGCACAATTTCATCTTCTTCTTTGAATTTTCAGAGCCAAAGTGGCCATCTTTTTCTCTTTCTTTTTTCAAATTTCTGATGAAATGACTTATTCTGATTTTTTTTCTTTTTCAAAGCAACATTGACTGGAGTGCCACATTTCTTTTGTTGATACATCATTGCCTTCAATTATTTTTCTTCTTCTTTTACCAAACTGTTACCCAACTCTCCTTTCTTCAGCTTCCTTTCCTTTACCTTCTGAATTCTTAGAGTGAGGGTTAGGCTCAATGAGGTTGATTAGGTTGGTTGATGAGGTTTCAAAGAAATCTTGAATTTATAAAGCTCAACTGGTGTGTATCAAAGGCAGTTTCAAAAGGTGAGGCTTTTTGAAGTTCAAACTGTCCAAAAGGCGGCCTTACATCATGTCTTTAATATCATGATTGCTGTCAAGTTATTTCAATTTGAATATGTGTAACTTCTAGTGATAGTAAGCAGGTTCAAACAGTCCGTAGAGCAGAAAAAATTGCCAATTCATATCTCCAAAGAATACATTTCAGGCCCAAGTTTCACTGGGTGTAGTTTTCTATCAAATTCCTTAGGTATATCATCACTGTTTTCTCTCTTTTTAGGTTTACTCAAACATCAATTTTATTTTGAAAATTTTCTGGCATTCACTTCATGAAAGTATTGGAATTACACAAAAAAATTAGTTTTAAAAAGTTTTAACTTCCTCATTTTTCAAAACAACAGGTGTGAAATTACTTTATCTTCAAAAAAATTCTGCTGTGATCATAAGCTGCACTGATTTTAACTAAACTATTGGTAATTCAGCTACACCCCCAAACCTATGATGAGCAGTGTCCTCACTAGTTCGAAGTGCATAAGCAAAGAGAAAAGAAAAACAACAAACAGAAATCATAATGACAGAGAAGAAAGAAAAGAAGTGCACAGTAATTACTAATTAACAAAAGTTAACAGAAAACAGGAATTACATATTACAGATCCACAAAACAAACATGTACAATGTATTCTAATAACTAGGGTCAAAATCAGTATCATAAGTTGGTTCAATGGGATCAGAACTGGAATCACTGTTAGAGTCAGAACTTGAGTCGATGATTAGTCTCGAACTCGATTTAGCCTTCTCTGGATTGTGCTTTGCTACCGGTATTCCTCAGATTTGATCTTTTTGGTGAGGCCAATATACTTTTCAAGTCTAGTAGCCCTCAATTTTTCCTGTTCAAGCTGTGCTTGCAACATGGTAACCTTGTGCTGCTCACTCCTAACCATCTGAAAAGTTTGGCCCAGCAGGTACTGTATCTTCTCTCTCTCAAATTTCATGAACAACTCCAATTTTCGAATATGGTCTTCATAAGGGGTTCTAATGTACCCCTTGAGAACATCGTGACAGATATAAGGGTTCTCTTCCATAGCCCTTTTGAGAGTGGCAAATCTGGGAATGGGAATGGAGTGGTAGGGGACTAAAGGTATCCCAGCAGTGGGGGTGGGAGAAGAGGAGTCCAGAAGTATGACCTCAAGGTCAGTTTGAGTAGCATTGTCAGCAGTGGTGAAGATGGGTGGATCTACAAAAACTACCTCAGGGTCTATTTGGGTAGCATGGTCATCAACAGCAGGTACAGTGGCTAAGGTGGTTGTTTGGGATGTGGAGGCTAAGGTTTGGAGAAGGGAATTTATCACAGACTGATTGTCTGTGTTGATCTGTAGTTGGGTTTGGATGGATTGGAGGAAGGTAAAGATTTGGTTAATTGATTCAGGTGTGGGTGTGGTATGCAGAGTAGGGGCTGGTAAAATTGATGTAGATGGGTGAGGGGCAATGGGTGAAATGGCTGTAAAGGGGGAAGTAGCCAAATGGGTGAAATGAGGAGGAGGGTATAGGTCTGATTCAGCCAATATTCTCCAAAATAGATCCCATCAATGATGAATAGGCCTCTGTAGTGAATATCTCAGGTTCAGGGGTATGAGTTACTTCAGGTGTATGAATTGAATGGGCAGGTGAACCTGAGAAACTTTGGAGAAGGGGGGTGCTAGGAGAGTGTTCAACAAACTCTGTGGCTATGTCTTGGACATTGTTGGGTGGAATTGGTGGTGTAAGTATGGCTGGAGTAGTTGATGTAGAGGGAGAGTTAGGAATTGGGATTATGGTGGTTATGAGTGATGGAACTGCTGGAGTCGGTGAAGGGATGGGAGCTGTGCTAGGTGAAGTGGGTAAGATGATGGCCTCTTCAACAATGGGTGCAGCTGAAGAGCTGGTCACCTCAGTAATGACATCTTGTGCAATGTCAGCTGCAAGGGAAATAGGTGCAACTAAAGAGCTAGTCACCTCAGGGTCTAGTATAGAAAATTCATGGGCAGCTGCAGGGGCTGGTTCAGCTTCTTCCCTCATTTTATTCAACATAGTTTGGCTTGTAGTCCAAGCCCTTTTCCCAAATGCATGAGGGGAGATAATCTCGAATGGCTCTTGCTCATCAATGTCAAATTTGGCCCTTAACATGGCTGTGATCAGCCTTCCAAATGGTATGCCAGCTATTTTATGTTTCTTTTTCATCCTGGCACTGATGTCAGCCATGGCTTCAAAAATGAGCATAGGGGCATTGAAGAATTGCCCCTTAGAGAAATGAAAGAGGGCCTCCAAAATTGGTGTTCTTCTTTCCTGGTTGTGCCCAGTGACATTAAAACATCCCCTCAAAATGGAATCCACTAGCAAAAATTGAGGTGCTAAGTCTCTCCTCATGATGGACTGTCCACTTCCAAGTATGCCTTTGGTTAGATGAGCAGCCATTTCTCTAAAAGAAGTTGTTTCTGGTGCGGCTAATGGACCAGCAGGATCATATTGAAATGGTATCCCCAAGGCATTTCCAATGTCTTCATAAGTGACTGTTAAATCGCAATCATCAATGAAAATTACAAGAGTAGGGACATCAGCATCCTTCTCCGTCACTTTTACCATGTTTTGGTACCATAATCTCACCATTCGTGGATAAATTTTCTCTGGAAGAGGGGTTAGGATATTGCTCAGTGAAGCATCCCTGATGTATTTCAAGGATAGCTTACATTCAGGTTTGTTTGAGAAAAAGTTCTCATCAACAATAAGTTCGGGAATCAACTTCTAAGCTTCAATGAATGGGTTTGGCAGTACCAAATGCATAGGCAGAGGAGGATGCTCGGGCTCAAGACTAGCAGCAGCTGTTGGGATGGGTTCCTCATGTCTAACCTTTTTCCCTTTCTCAATCATATCAGTTTTATCCATCGACAGTTTCCTTTTAGCTGAGGTTTTGGCTTTTCCTTTTTTGGAGGGTTTGCTAATTTTCTTAGCAGAAGATTTAGGGAACATTGCAGCCAATGATTTTCCAGCTTTCCCCATTTTAAAACTTTGTTTGAATCTCACACAATGAATGCTAATACCAATTTGAACTTTGCAATACACAAACGAAGGAAATGCACAGAAAAATACCGAAATCTAGGGTTATGGTTGAACTCGTTGATCGCTTGATGAAATCCACCAGAATTAGAAGCAAAAAGTCCCCCTCTTCAAGCTTAATCCGTTGAACAAATATGAAGAAAATTGGAGCTGAACTCTAAAAGCACACAGGGATGGAAAGAAAATGGGTTTTCTGTGAAACGGGACGCTCTGGGAAGGCTTTCGAATATGAAACCCTTGCTTCGAAAGGGTTTAAATATGCTCAAAATGATTTTCGCAAAGTATCTTTGAAGTTTTCGAAAAGTTCAAAATGGTCCTTTTTATAAAAGAGAATGGCATCAGTACCATTCGAAAAGCAAATAGCTTCAGAACTAACTTTTCGAAAAGCAAAAGGCTTCAGAACCATCCATTCGAAAAGCAAAACATTCTTTTCGAGCAGTTAGTTACAGGTCCAGATTCTTTTCGAAAAGGAAATTAAACTTTTTGAAAAGAATTTATTTCTATGCGAATTAATTTTTCCCATATTAAAAACTTCTCGAATTGAGAGTAAACATGACTAAAAACAGAGAGAAAGAAAACTATGCAAAAACTACAAAACAAATATAGATAAAATACATATTATACAGTTGTTTATCATCAGATTTGGGGAGGTTCTTGATGATAGATGGTCAGCACAGGCTCCAGGGTATTTTCAATGCATGGTTTGAGCCTCTGACCATTTACTTTCAAGGTTCTCCCATCACTTGGGTCCATAATTTCAACAGCCCCAGAAGGAGATGCATGAATGACAGTATATGGCCCTTCCCATCTGGATCTCAGCTTTCCAGGAAAAAACTTAAGTTTTGAGTTGAATAGCCATACCTTGGAGCCAGCTATGAACTCTTTTCTCAGCAGATTTTTGTCATAGAAGGCTTTAACTTTCTCTTTGTAAGATCTTGCATTGGTGTATGCATCCATTCTCAGCTCTTCCAACTCAGCAAGCTGCAGTTTCCTGTGATTACCAGCAGTAGTAAGATCCATGTTCAAGGTTTTAAGAGCCCAAAAGGCCTTATATTCTAACTCCACTGGTAAATGGTATGCTTTGTCATAGACCAATCTGAATGGGGACATGCCAATTGGGGTTTTATAGGCTGTCCTATATGCCCATAATGCATCATTCAGCTTAAAGGACCAATCCTTTTTGTCCTTCACAGTCTTTTCCAATATATATTTGATTTCTCTATTGGAAATCTCCACTTGTCCACTGGTCTATGGATGATATGGAGTAGCTACTCTATGAGTCACAGAGTACTTTTTCAATAAAGCTTCAAAATGCTTATTACAAAAATGGCTTCCCCCATCACTGATAATAGCTCTGGGGGAACCAAACCTGGAAAAGATGTTGTCCTTTAAAAATTTCAGGACAACTCTATGGTCATTGGTTTTAGTGGCTGTGGCTTCAACCCATTTGGATACATAATCCATAGCTACTAAGATGAAATTACAACCATTTGAAGGAGGACAGGGACCCATGAAATCTATCCCCCAAATATCAAACAATTCAACTACCAAAATGGGCTGTAAGGGCATTGAGTTTCTCTTGGAAATGCTACCCAATTCTCAGCGATTGACAAAACTTACAGTGCTGCAGTGCATCTTTGAAAAGTGTAGGCCAATAAAATCCACACTGCAAAACATTTGCAGCAGTTTTGTTTCCACTAAAATGGCCTCCACAGGCCTGTTCATAACACATGGAAATTATGCTATGAAAGTCTTCTTCAGGGACACACCTTCTAATTATTTGGTTTGCACAAATCTTGAACAGATAAGGATCCTCCCAAATAAAATGTTTAACCTTTGAGAAGAACAGATCTTTATCCATTTTATTCCAGTGTTGAGGGGTGCTTCCAGTAGCCAAAAAGTTGACTATATTTGCAAACCAATGGGTGTGTACACTGATAGCAAAAAGTTACTCATCAGGGAAAGATTCATTGATAGGCAGCCTATCAATCTCAGCAATTAGAATTCTAGACAGGTGGTCAGCCACCACATTTTCCACACCCTTTTTATCTTTAATCTGCAAATCAAACTCCTGTAATAGGAGGATCCACCTGATTAATCTTGGTTTGGTATCCTTCTTAGACAGAAGGTATTTCAAGGCTGAGTGGTCAGTGAACACCACTATTTGTGAACCCAAAACATATGACCTGAATTTCTCCAAAGCAAAAACAATTGCCAGCAGCTCCTTCTCAGTTGTTGTGTAATTGAGCTGTGCATCAATCATTGATCTACTGGCATAAGCTATGACATGAGACAGCCTATCCTTTCTCTGCCCAAGAACAGCTCCCAAAGCATAATCTGATGCATCACACATCAACTCAAAAGGCAGTGAATAGTCTGGAGACTGTAGTATTGGAGCTGAAATCAAACAATTTTTTAAGAATTTTAATGCCTTCAAGCATTCATTGTTGAAAACAAAAGGGACATCTTGGCACAATAAATGACAAAGAGGCTTGGATATTTTACTGAAGTCCTTAATGAACCTCCTGTAAAATCCAACATGCCCCAGAAAACTTCTGATTTGTTTAACAGTTTTGGGAGGAGGCAAATGTGCAATTAAATCAATTTTTGCTCTGTCCACCTCAATACCTTTGTGGGAGACAACATGGCCAAGGACAATGCCTTGGGTGACCATGAAATGGCTCTTCTCCCAGCTCAAAACTAAATTGGTTTCTTCACATCTCTATAGCACCAAACTGAGATGATGTAAACACTGGGCAAAACTGTCTCCATATATTGAAAAATCATCCATAAAAATCTCCATAAATTGGTCAATCATATCAGAGAAAATGGAGTACATGCATTTTTGAAAGGTAGCAGGAGCATTACAATAATAATCAAGAAAACAATAATAAGCTTTTCCTGCTAGCTTATCTAAAATTTGATCAACGAATGGAAGAGGGAAATGGTCTTTTCTGGTCATTGTGTTTAGTTTTCTGTAATCAATACAGACCCTCCAACCTGTTGTTTGTCTGGTTGAAATAAGCTCACCAGAATTTGAAGTTACAACAGTGATCCCAGATTTCTTAGGTACCACCTATGTAGGTGCCACCCAAGCCGAATCTGAAATGGGGTAAATGACCCCTGCATCCAATAACTTAACAACCTCTTTCATGACCACTTCTTGCATATGAGGATTCAGCCTCCTTTGCATTTCTCTAGAAGGCTTTGCATCTTCCTCCAAGTGAATTTTATGCATGCACACAGCTGGACTGATTCCTCCCAAATCAGCAATAGTCCAACCAATTACCCTCTTATGTTGTTTCAATACAATCAACAATTCTTCCTCCTGCACCTCAGTGAGAGAGGAAGAAATAATCACATGCAATGTTTTATGGTCTTCTAAAAACACATATTTCAAATTTTCTGGCAACTGTTTCAACTCTACATCAGGTGGGCTGAGAAAAGAAGGTAACAAAGGTACCTTGGCTATTTGTGGAAGGGGAAGAATGGCAGGTTTCAATGAAGAGAACCTTACTGATTGATCATGAGTTCCTTGCACAGCATTTACTTCTTCAGACTTTGAGGTACAAATTGCTTCTTCCTCAGCATTTCTCCAAGCATCTTTAAAATCTGTGGTTAAATCTTCATACTACAAAAACTATGGTAAAGTCTCTTCTACTAGTTCATCCAACAAATCAACAAGAAAGCATTCCTCAGAACTGAATCGAGGGTATGTGACTGCATTGTAAACATTTAACTTTACCTTCATATTTCCAAAAGAGACTTCCATAATACCAGACCTACATTGAATGCAAGCATTGGCTGTAGCCAGGAATGGTCTCCCCAAGATGGCAGGGATGGAAGTTTTGCTTTTTGTAGGTTCCATGTCCAATACCAGAAAATCAGCAGGGTAGAAAAACTTATCTACTCCTACCAACACATCCTCAATCATCCCAACTGGCTTTCTTTCAGATCTGTCTGTTAGTTGTAACACCACATGAGTGGGTTTTAACTCTCCCAAACCTAGTTTCTCATATACAGAATATGGAAGCAGGTTGACACTAGCACCCAAATCTAATAAAGCCTTTTCAATGGTATGTTCCCCAATAATGCAAGGGATTGTGGGGATTTCAGGATCTTGGAGTTTAGGAGGTGTGGTAATGGACAAAACCTGATTAACTCTTTCCACAATAAAGACCTTCTTGGATAACTGTATCCTAGATTGTCTTTTGTGAGTGCAAATATCTTTCAAAAATTTTGCATATGCTGGGACTTGTTTGATTGCATCAAGCAAAGGTAGATTTATCTTGACTTGCTTGAAAGTCTCCATCATTTCATCTATTTTTGTATTCCCCTTATCAAAAGGGGATGTAAATTTCTTGGCATGGGGAAATGGTAAATGAGGAACTAGTCCTTCATTTACAGCTTTAGAATCATCATCAGAATATTTTTGATTTTTCTGTTTTTCATTTTTTTGATTTTTCTGAGGTACATCAGCACCCTCAATGCTAACATCATGCTGCTCCTGCTGCATATCTCTAGCAGTTTCCTTAATTTTTGCTCCTTCCTTTTCAATACCCACATTATTATTTACAATTCTTCCACTTCTCAAAGTGGTGACGGCTTTTACTTCTTCATGTGAAACAGAAGCCTCTCCAACCATGAACTGTCCTTTGGGATTGTTCAAAGGTTGGCTGGGTAACCTGCCTTCCTCTCTTTTGGCCAAAGTATTTGAAAGTTGACCCAATGTTTCTTCAATCTTCTTTATGCTCTGACTGTGAAAGTTTATAGTCTGAGTTAAAGACCCTAAATTCTGGAGTGAATTTAGAACTTGGTCTTCAAAAGAAGGAGATCTGGAAGGGGTTTGAACTGGAGCAGATTGTTGTACAGGTTGCACCATCTGTTATGGAATGGGCTGCTGAAATTTTGGCTTGGTATAAAAATTCTGCTGGTAAGGCTGAGCAGTTTTGAAAGGTATTTGGTTCTTTGGTTGCTGCTACTATTGTGATTGATAATTGCCTTGGCTCCACCTTAAATTGGGGTGCCCTCTCCATGCATATTCATTAGACTGCATCTATCCAAACGATTGGGCAGCATGAGCTTGCTCCACCACTAGATCTGGGAACTGTGGTGCAGCTGGACATTGATCAAGTGAATGAGTAGGGGACTGGCATATCAGACATGCCTCCTCTACTCTTGCAACCATTGGATTTTTAAGTGAGTCCATCAATCTATCAAATTTAATGGTCAAATTATCCATTTTCCTTTCCAATTCATTCACCTCATAAATCTTTCTCTTGGTGGTTTGCTGATTGTTCAACCGAGCAGGATTCTCAATGTCTCTTGACAAAGATTCCTGTTGAGTTGAATTTTCACCAATTACTTCAAATAAATCTCAGACCTCCTCAATTGTTTTTTGCAAGTAGGTGCCTCCACAGGAAGCATCTACCATATTCTTGCCCTTTTGATCAATTCCCTGATAGAAACTTTGAACAAGATGCCATCGGGGAATTTGATGATGAGGACATTGCCTTAAAAGTTCTTTAAACCTTTCCCATGCTTCATGGAAAGTTTCAGTTGAGTGTTGTGAAAAAGAAATAATATTTTGTCTCAACTGGCTGGTCTTAGACATAGGGAAGTATTTTGCTAAAAATTGACATTGCAAATCATTCCAAGAAGTGATACTATTTGGTGCCAACATAGACAGCCATGCTCTAGCTTTGTCCTTTAATGAAAAAGGAAAGAGCCTAAGCTTGGTTGCCTCTGGACCCAGTCCAGCTATGTTGAATGTGGTACAAAGAGACAAGAATTCATCCACATGCTTGTATGGATCTTCCTTAATCAAACCATGGAAGGAAGGAAGCATCTGGATAGTTGATGACTTGATCTCATAATTTCCTTCAACAGTAGGAAATTGAATGCAAAATGGAGAATTATATGCACCAGGTGCAAAGTAATCCCTTAAAAGTCTAGGTTCTTCACCCATAGTAGCAGTCTCAGCAAGATTCTGTGATGTTTGTCTAGTTCTTAGTAGCTTTTCAACTTCTAAATTCAGAGGGACAATCTCAGGATTGAGAGTCCTCCTACCAAACATACAACACAGAAATAGAGAATCAAATTATGCACAGCAAACCTTCATTATTCCTTTCAAAGTAGATTCCACGCTCAAAATGTATATGGATAACTGCACAGATTTAAACAATAGAATAGTTAGCACTGATGTAATCAAAAATAAAATAAAAACTTAGGTCTACCAATTTTAAAATAAATTCTCCGGCAACGGCGCCAAAAACTTGTTGTTGCTCTAAGTGTGCATGATTTATTTGTGCTTTGAAAACAGACTTACAAATAATGAACTGTACTGGGTTGGGAAAACTAAAAAGAATAGGAAAATATCAGCACAAAGAGAACGTAATTAGCCTGCAAGATCAGGGCCAATTGTAGCAAGTTTTGAATGTAAGTGAGTAAAAGATTGTCCACAGGGAATTGATTTAAAATTTAAGATAAACCTTCAGATATGAGCTACCAGATCTGACCTCTGATCCTATCTACAAGGTACATAAGATGGGAGGTTGAATTTGTCACGTTAACTAAATGATAAAAGCAAAAATTAACCTAAATGATCCAGATCTGAGTTGGGGAGATTTTGATGTAAATTAATAAGAATGGAGAAATAATATCTAACTTTGATTTAGTCCTTGATGCAAAATGAGAATAAATGTAGATCAAATGAGATATAATCCAATCTTCATCGGGGTACAAGCACAGATGCAAGAGAAAGTAATCTAACTCAAGGATTAGAGTTAAACTTATAGCTATGGTCTGTCCACTTCAATGGCTACAGATCATCCAATAGTCTTTAATCTGAACCCTTAATTCAGAACGAGAAACACCACTACAAATGCTGTGAGAAATTAGGTTACAAACATTAATTCTCACAGGGATAATGAATTAAGAGAAATTGCTTGAAAAGCAGTAAATCTAAAGGAGTCTAGTGCAATAAGGAGATCACAGGGAACCCTCACCACGTATCCAATTGAGAACGTATGGTTCACAGCAACCTTTTCAAATTCACCATTACAATTATAGAGCACAGCTTAAACAGCTCTCAGATTTGTAGTCTTCAATATAATTCTCTTTTGAATTACAGAAGTATCTCACAGCTCTCAATTACAAATAAAAGCTAGGCTATTACAGGAGTTTCAGACAAGCTATCTGAATTGGAAATGAGGCAATAGAAATGAAACTCAAAATCTGGATGCCCAAATTAGGCAAATGGTTCGTCTATTTATAGTTTTCCCCAAGTCTAACTCAGATGTGTATCAACCAATCAGAATTGGTTAGACCTGTATAAACCAATAGGAGTTGAGCACAAGGATCCAGATCTATTTTGGCCAATCAGAACTGCTTGATCTGGTTCAGCCAATCAGGTGACAGAAGCATCAATTCTGTTATGTAATTCAAAAATCTGTTTGAGCTTCTAGAAGTTCCCGCCAAGTAATTTCATCTTTGGGTGTTGACATGGGGTGGAATATGCCTTTGGTTCGTGCTCAGAATCTTTTAAAATGTCCCTGGATTTTTAAATGCATTGGGGCACGTGCAGAGATTACTAAATTACCCTTGCAGATGCTGGGAGTCTTCAGAATACCATTTCGCATAGTTTGGAGAATTTTTCGCACGGTACTGTGACTTCAAAATGTCTTTTCGCACAGTTCAGGTGATGTTCGCAAGGAGTTCTCGTCTTTTCGAATAGGTCAAAAATCTTTTCAAAGAGTTCAGGTGCTCTTCGAAAACTAAGCCTGGAGCTTTCAGTTCTTTTCGCACAGTTTAAGTTCTTTTCGAAAAGTTCAGATTCTTTTCGAAAAGGTCAGCAATCTGTAATGTAT
This sequence comes from Chloranthus sessilifolius, assembly GCA_021018995.1. Lineage (NCBI taxonomy): Eukaryota > Viridiplantae > Streptophyta > Magnoliopsida > Chloranthales > Chloranthaceae > Chloranthus > Chloranthus sessilifolius. The sequence continues at coordinate 89,985,530 of CM037593.1, forward strand.
TCTTCTGTTCGAATAGCTCCACACCTCTTTTCAGGTTGAAACCAGGCCTTTTTCCTCTTTAGTTTAGGCATTTTGACAGTTAGTGAGGTTGTCCCTTCTCCTTCTTCCTTCGGATCAACATGGATTATCATCTTTTTGGCACTTTTAGACTGCTTTCATGGTTAAGCCTACCTTTATTGTTAGCTGTGAAACAAACACTTAAAACACTTATTTAGTTCTCTCAAAGGTCTATTAAGACCCAAGTTAAGGGGTGGAAAATGGTATTCTCTAGTTCTCAACACCTACCCTACCATATCCCCAAACCTAAGATAAACAGTGTCCTCACTGTTTCAACACACATGTATAGGGACAGCAGGGTGTATAACAGAAAAACACACTAAACTACAGCAGAAAATTAAAGAGAAAACTAACTAAAAAGATTGCAGAAAATTATACTAAGGAGAAAGAAAGAATAGACGCACAATGATTTCTAAGAATACAAACCAACTATACACATTCTAAAAATAGCAACTATATACCTCAGAAATTACACTAAAACTAGTAGGTATATACAGAACATTTAACTATACTAACTCCTAAAACAGGAAAATCTTAAACACAACTTCCTAAAAATGCTCTGAGTATGAATCTAAATTGATGGCAAAGAATTATAAACATTAATAGCACGCATTTGAGAGCAGGATTCATACAAAATCAGATTACATAAACACCATATTTACACAACAGTCCGGATGGGGGTAGATGAAAGACATAAATTTTTGCTACCCCATTTGGATCGTAGTTTAGCTGGAAAGATCTGTAATTTAGAAGTTAAAAAGACATACCTTTGCAGATGCATAGGCATCAAACCTTAGTTTCTTCCCGCTCACAAATTGCAATTGCATGAGAGGTGAAGGGAGCAGCTCCTGCTCCGCAGCAGGTGGATAATCAAGAACAGGCTGAGGGAAGGACAACAGGGCAGGAGTCCAAGTGGACTGCTATACTAGCCCTACTGAGAAGCCCGAGATGATTAAATTTTTCAGCACATAGGTGGGGGCCTCCTCAGTCTATATTTCAAAATTTTCAACACACACCTCAGCCCAACCCAGCAGTGTGGGCAAGGTGTCATCCATCATCTCTCAAATGGCAGCAACTATCAAAAACCCCACATTTCCTCCATCAAAGCTTGAGGAAATGGGGCTCAACATGGTATATCTTTTTCTCTTTTATTTTTTTATTTTATTTTTTATTTTTTTTAAATTTCAGCTGGGGCTAAACAATAGCCCCTATTTATTCAGCTTCTCACCGAATGCATAACCTTTTAGCATCAACAACATCTTCATTTACCACCTCCTTCCCATTCCTCGAGGCATTGATGGCCCTAGTTTCTTCATGACTTGAAGAGACATCAGCAATCAAGTGTGCCCCTCTGGGATTGTTCATAGTTTTGCTCGGGAGCCGACCCTCTTCCCTTCTCATCAGAGCGTTTGAGATATGACCAAGCTGGTCCTCAATTTTCCTAATGGTCTGAGTGTGGGAGTCCACAATTTGTGAAACAAAGTCAAAGTTTTGCAATGAAGTCGAAACCTGCTCCTTAAAGGAGGGGGCTCTTGGTTGAGGTGGTGGCAAAACTAATTGACCTAGTCGGGGAGACTAATTCGAAAATTGTTATCTTGGTGCATAACCATGGTGGGACTGCTGGTTGTAATTGGTACAAAAAGGCCTGCAATGACCCAACTCTCAATTCTGCAATCTGTGCAAGAAACTCATATCTATTCACTGAAAATTGTGATGAAATACAGAGGAGAAGTTGGCTCTGCAACTATCTCTCACTTGGCTACAAGCTCAAGTGCAGAGAAAAAGAATCCATCTCAGTCCTATGATCTAGACCAGCCCTAGGGCTATACCCTGCCCACCAAAATGGCCACAGACTATCCCAGAGGTTATCCTGATCGCTAAGGTTGAAGATAGAATAGGAATATCACTGCTGCCACCATGGTTGTAGGGCTACAAGCTCGAGCAACCATGGGTGCATAAAACCTATACTAATTTGTGTGAAAAACACAGCAAAAAGATAGATTAAATGGAGCATTAAACATGATATTTTATTGATTAAAAAGAACTTATAATGATTACCCACAAGACAGCAGTCCTTGTAAAACCCCAAAACAGCTCACTGTGCTTATACAAAATCGATTGCAAAAACTGAAATAAACTAGCTTCTACACTAAGCTTTAACCCAACTATGCAGCTGAGCTGAGGAAGAAGAAGTTGCAAAATAAAAGGGAAACAAGACTGGCTCGAAACCCTAGAAAAAGATAAATGAGCTCAGGCTATTCTTGGCTCTCTTCCCAAGACAACTATAACTTTATTTATACAATCCATAAAGCATTTTACAAGCATTAGCCAATCAGAAATAAGATACTTTTAGAGTTGGTGACATGGCCCATTTATGCCCAAGAGGTGCCTTGGGATGTGTGGGATAGCTAAGCACATTGGGATGTGTGCCCTAGCTGTTGTGGATTCCTAAAAATGCCCTTGAGTGCTTGAATATCGTTGTTGGAATAGCTGGAACCCATGCCTCGACAAGCTAAGCTTCAGATTTGCATTCCTTAGTAGTTTTTGATAAGTTGGGGCTTTAGGCAGCTTCAACAATTTCTCCTCGAGAAGCTCTCGAGTAGTTCTCGATAAGTTGGGCTTCAGGCAACTTCAGCAATTGTCCTCAAGAAGCTCTCGATAAGCTGAAAATAGCATAAAATAGCAGCATTTACAGCACTGTACTCGACAGGTTCAATTCAGCTTCTCAACAGGTTCAAATGCAACCTTTTCCAGCTACTCGACTTCACTTTTATACAGCCCGAGTGGTGTATGTTGCAGAGCTGCTCGACCTCCATAAATCAGCACAACTATAGTGCTCGAGAGGTTCATATGTGCTGCTCGACAGCATAAAGTGCAGCTATTTGAACTACTAGAGTTCAGCAAATAGGGCTTCAACACTCTACTCGACAGGTTCAAAGAATGCTCGATAGGTTGGAATGGGAGCTGAGCTTCTCGAGATGGCTTATTGAGCTGCTCGAGTGCTTTATAGACAACACTTTGAACTGCTCAAGCACAGGTTTCTTCCACTCAACAGGCTGGAAGGTAAGCTGATGAACTGCTCGGCTGCCATACATCAGCACACTAAAGTGCTCTAGGGGATTCATGTGAGTGCAGGGAGCTATTCGACAGGTGTAATGTGCAACACTTTTGAGCTGCTCGAGTGTTGGCTGAACTGCTCGAGTTCCTTGGGATGTGGGTTGTAGTTCCTCAGGTCCTCCAAGTCGACAAGTTTAAGAGTCTACCCGAGATGCCCACTTTGATCTGCTCGAGTTCAGCAAAGACTTCAGGTCTTAACTCGATAAGTTAGTTCACAGCTCGAGAGGATGAGTGAGCTACTCGAGATCATTGAGTACAACACTTTGAAGTGCTGACATGTCTGTGCTTGAACTTGAACTGGTCGAGATGTGTGGATAGGAGCTGCTTGAGAGGCTTGAATCTTCATTATGTGCAGCTGCTCATGAGGATAACTCATAGCAGTAGCAGCTGTTTGAGAGGCTCAATTAAAGGCTGCTGCACAGTAGCACTACTGCTTCAGCTATGTGGCTTGAAGGTATAAAGCAGCAGCAGCTTGAATGCTTGCTTGCAGCAGAGTTAAATGCAGCTGCTGGCATGTTTGCTTGAGCTACCAAGTGCAGCATTATAGTATCAGGTCTGTAGCTCTAGAGTTCAAATGCTTCAATGCAGCTGCTCTCGGGGCTGTTATGCCCCACTCAATGTGTTGCATTGCTGCAGGCACCCCAAAGTGATGTAGCATTCATGCCTAACTATTGTTCTCTTTAATACATTGCAATAGCACTCGTCTCTACTTGGGCTTCACTTCTCACCCTCAATAGGCCTTCTAGGACCCCGAAGCATGCGAAATAGCCCCAATGGTGTGAAACACTATGGTCCATTCATTGTAAACTCATCAGTCTCACAACTTAGCTCGAAATTCTTTCTTCTTGGCTTGAAAATGATGGATTACAGAACTAAGCTATAATTTCCTTTTATCTACACAAACACACTTAAAAGTCATTATTAACTAGCTCGGAAGTCCATCAAAGGCCAGGTTAGATTTCCCCACTAAGGGTTGTTGGTACTCCCATAATTACCCCAATGCGAAGCGAAAATTTGTTTGATTTTCGCCATAGCTGGATAGCAAGGGGTAGCTAGATATTCCATTGGGGCATAGGTTGGTTCGAAAATTGGCCAGGCTGAATTGTCGTGACCTTGCATGAGAATATATATATATATATATATTTAGAAGGCAGGGAGAGAAACAAATATGAGCCTCTAGTCTCTGTGGCCAACAGAAGTGTTGAAGTTCTTAATTCATTACTCCGAATAAACCTACAAAAGCTTCGCAGTGATCCAAGAACGTTAAAAATATAAAGAAATATAAAAAGATAAAGATAAATATTTATTTTTTACACTAAAATATAAACAGATAAAAACTTCCCCGGCAACGGCGCCAAAAACTTGATCGGCTTACTATGTATGTATTTAATTAAGTCTTAACCTATTGCAAGCGCACAATGGAAATTGTAGAGCTAGTATAGGATCGTTCTCACGAAGAAGTTTTATCTCATCTATATTTCTATTTTAAAGTTATATTTATCTTTTAAGGTTCTAAACTACTTGAGAAATATGAATAAAAAAATAGTTCTTAATCTAAAGTGCATAAAATAAATCTTAATCATCCTTCTTCAGATTGAGGTCGTCAATCCTAATCTTCAGCTATCGGATATTTATAAAAATAAATAGTAACGTTACACCATATTGCAGTCTTCTAGAATTTAGGCGTTAATCAAAAACTAAAATAACACAGATTTAATCTAATCAATAATTTCTTAAAATCTGGGCGTGAATCAAATTCGAGAAAATAGAAGATGAAAAAGTAAAAATCATTACACTAATCTGCAAATTTCAACCTGAACCGTCAATTCAAATTAAAACTTGAAGATGTTTACAAAGCAGTAAATAAAATAAATAAAATCTAAAATAAAAAGCAAAGCAAATATATCTTTCACCCCTTAGCCACAGTCATCAATTTCTTCTGAGAAATTAGGATATCTACACTAATCTTCAGCACCCAATAGCAGTCGTCAATTGCTTTTGAGAAACCTCTGATATCTAATCTACTTTAACTATTTTACACTACTGATCTGAAGAAAATCCAACCTCAATCGTCGATTAATATTAAAATTCTTCGATCCCTTATTCCTCCACTGGACTCTCTTATTTATAGATCATAAGGAGTCGGTTTACAAAGGCTTCTAATTCTAACAAAAGAAACTACTAAAAATAAAAGATTCCTAATATAACTCTAATTCCTAATTTTATTCTTCCTTGCTTTCAACTGTAGATGTGCTTAAGGATTGTTCTCCTTTATTTCAGCAATCGAGATTTCCAAAGAACTTATCTTCATCAATCTTCTCAGATCCGTGATTCACCAACTTCAAATTTTAGGGATTTTCTAATTTTGTGTGGCGGTGATATTTTATACTCATGTGATCAGCAACAGCAGATGCAGCAGAAATTTTTTCTTTTTCTAGAGAATCATAAATCACTATTTATCATTTTCTCACATCTTTCTTACTTGATGATTTCCTAAAACGAACGATCGCTTTCTTGTATCGCTTTTTACTCTTTTTTTTGCTTTCTGAAGAATTGCCAATTACGATTTCTTAACTTTCTAATTCTCTCATCTTTAGCTTTAGCGCACAATCGTAAATTACGATTTCTTAACTTTCAGCAACATCAAATTGTCTTCTTTCGCTCAATCGTCTTTTTACTACTTTTTAAGTTTATTTTGATGAATATTAATATTTTGGCTCTCTTTTATTATTTTTCCTTAATATATGCACATCGTTCACCTATTAGTAGCAAACTAAGTCCTAACATCACTAAGTTAAGGGTGCTAAAATGATAAATTATGTGACTGACCAATAATACCATCCCAAGATTCCCAACTGGAAAATTTTATTAAAATAAAGGCAGCCTGTAGCCATGGGACATCTGAAAATAAAAGGGACGACATATTAAGGAGTTCGCTATGACATTAATGGCGAATACAGTTTCTTATTCATCCCCAAATCTGATTAGGGTTTCTTACTCATCTCATTTCTTCTCAAAAATCATAATACTAATATGAATTCTATGCAACAATTATGCCTTTCTATCTACCATTTGGTTTATGAAAATAAGAAATAACATCATTGGGATTTATACACCTCCATGTTGATCACTTTGGGGGATCCGGATCGAAGGTGAGACCCATTCCAAGCCCCTTTTTTTATTTATATTTGATTTTTATTTAAAAGAGAATAAAATATTATATTGGATCCTATTCATGTGATCCCCAGCGTTCCGGCAACCCCGAAAAAATTTGAGGCGTTTAGATTGGCTAAGCCCACTACAGTTTGAAAATTTTCCCCCTTTAATTAACACAATATAACCCCTATTGTGGAGAATCACTGTTCACCAGTGCGGCACATGTGCAAGGGGCCAAAATGAGATAGCCATACATCCGGCTATCAGGCAGTGGATGCTTGAAATCAACGAGTCCCAAAAAAAGGATGATGCCTTCTATTTATTTATTACTATAAAAAGGAACTCACATGATTGGGGAATTGATTTAACACTATGATGTCGGGAGAATCGTTGCCAATGTGCTCAGCAGCAGCTTCGTCGTCGACCAATTCTACATGATTGAACCTTCGTGAAAGCCGAGACGATGCTATGCTTAATGGTCCACACCTTCAACTACTACAGGAGAAGCCCGCCGATCTTGACGACACAAGAATTGGATAGCGGCACCGATCAAACACACCTCAATCCTCCTTTGCAAGGAGTTATAAAAGAGAATGGGAACCAACTAAAGGAGGTGAACTCTGCTATGGAAGGGGCTAACAAAGAGCTATGCCATTCGCAGCCATAGTGTGTAGTAATTCAGGACCGACTTCAACGCTCCTCACAAAAAGAGAGTAGTGACCCAAATAAAAGTGGGTCGTTTCATCTAATAATAACATCCCCAGATTCCCAACTTGAAAATTTTCTTAAAATAAAGGCAGCCTGCAACTATTGAACATCTGAAAATAAAAGTGAGGACATATTAGGGAGTTCGCTGCAACATTAATGGCGACTAAAGTTTCTTATTCAACCCCAAATTTGATTAGGGTTTCTTACGTATCACATTTCTTCTAAAAAATCAAAATACTACAATGAATTATTCGCAACAATTATGCCTTTCTTTCTACCATTTGGATGATGAAAATCAGAAATAGCATCATTTGGATTTGGGCACCTCAGTGTTGATCACTTCGAGGGATCCGGATTGAAGGTGAGAGCCATTCAAAGTCCCTTTATTATTTATATTTGATTTTTTTATTTAAAAGAGAATAAAATATTCTATAGGATCCTGTTCATTTGATCCCCGGCATTCCGGCAACCCCTAAAAAAATTTTAGACATTAAGATTATTTGAACCCACTACAGCTTGAATTTTTTCCCCTTTAATTAATGCAATATAACCCCTATTGTGGGAAATCGTTGTTCGCTAGTTCGGCCCATGGCCAAGGGGCCAAAAAGCGATAGCCATACATCCAGCTATCGGGTAGCATATGCTCGAAATCAGCGGGTCCAAAAAAAGGATGGCACCTTCTATGTATTTATACTACAAAAAGGAACTGACATGATCAAGGAATGGATTCAGCACTCTGATGTGGGCAAATCGTTGTCAATGTGCTCAGAAGCTGCTTCGTCGTCGATCAAATCTACACGATTGAACCTTCATGGAAGCCGAGACGATGCGATGCTTAATGGTCCATACCTTCAACTACTACAGTAGAAGGTTGCTGTTCTTCACGACCCAAGAATTGGATAGGGGTGCCGATCAAACACACCTCGATCCTCTTTTTCAGGGAGTTAGAAAAGAGAATGGGAACCAACTAAAGTAGGTGAACTCCGCTTAGAAAGGGGTTAAAAAAGAGCAATGCCATTCTCAACCATACTGTCTAGTAATGGAGGACCGACTTCGACGCTCCTCACAACAAGTGAGTAGTGACCCAAATAACAGTGGGCCATTTCTCTAATGATACCATCCCTAGATTCCCAACTTGAAAATTTTATTAAAGTATAGGCAACCTGCAGCCATGGGGCATTTGAAAATATAAGCGACGACATATTAGCGAGTTCGTTACGACATTAATGGCGACTACAGTTTCTTATTCATCCCCAAATCTAATTAGGGTTTCTTACTCATCTCATTTCATCTCAAAAATCAAAATACTAATATGAATTCTATGCAACAATTACGCCTTTCTATCTACCATTTGGCAGATGAAAACCAGAAATAGCATCATTTGGATTTGGACACCTTAGCGTTGATCACTTCGAGGGATCCGGATTGTAGGTGAGAGCCATTCAAAGCCCCTTTTCTATAATATTTGATTTTGTACTTAAAAGAGAATAAAATATTCCATTGGATCATGTTCATGTGAAATTTGGCATTCCGACAACCCCTAAAAAATTTGCGGTGTTTAGATTCGCTGAACCCATTACAACCTGAATTTTTCCCCCTTTAATTAATGCAATATAACTCCTATTGTGAGGAATCGCTGTTCGCCAGTGCGGCGCATGTCCAATGGGCCAAAATGCGATAGCTGCACGACCCTCAAGGTTGTGCCCCATATGCCTGCACGAAACATTGGTATAACCAAGCAACAATAAAGTAAAATAAAGCATAAGAACTGAATCGAACTAAATCTCCAGTTCTATATATATAACCATCAAAATGAATAACCCAAAAGATGGTTCTAGTCTCATGCTAACGCATGAGCAAAAGAACCCACCCGAACCATCAGTGACGACACAACAGTCACCCTGGATGATTGGTCAAAAGAATATATCATTGTTTAATTATATTTTTCTCAAAAAGGGCTTGACATACCAAGCCGTACAGTACGCTCTCAAAATAATCAATCAAAGTACGCAGGGGTCCTCTAGAAGAAGTCCTCAGTAGGGGGCTCTATCTCTTCCCTAGGCACATAATCCAAATCCCCCAGATCTACATCTCCTGAAACAGCAACAGTCGCAAGCACCGGACCTGCGATGTATAATCTAAAAGGTGAGCTACTGTTGTCGCTCCAAGTGTGCCATAATTGTGTGCATTATGAATCAAAAATTAAAGAATTAAAGAATGCTAGGTTATATGGATGTTAACTTATGAAAGGGATATCAGCACATTGGGGCTAACACTGGCCTGCAAGATCAGGGCCAATTGTAGCAAGTTTTAAAAGTAAGTATTTCAAGATCGTCCACAGAGAAGTTTGTCTAAACTGAGAGATAAACCTCCAGATCTGTGCTACCAGATCTGGCTCTATAATTATCTAAAAAGAATAGATAAAAGAGAGTGTTGGATTGTGTCACATTTAACTATAAGCAAATAAAGAAAAGAACTATCTACATGATCCAGATCCGAGTTGGGGAGATGTTTAAAATAAGACAAATGCGTAAATAATAGCTTCATGTACTTTAGCCTTGAATTTTAATGGAGAATCAGAGTTCAACAGAAAGGATTCAATCTTCATCCGCTACCAAAGATGTATGTAAGAGAAATAAATCCAATTAAGGAATAGGTTTAGACTTATGGTCGTGATCTCATCCACTTAAATGGTCACAGATCATTAGTCAGGCCTATTCTTTAGTTCGTAACATGAACATCATCAGAATGCTTGAATTAGGTTACCAACGCTAATTCGCAGGATGATGAATTAAGGGAAGTTGGATGCGGATAAGTGAATCTAAAGAAGTCTAGTGCACTAAGGTGATCATTCTGACCCCTCGACATGACTCCAATGGAGAAGACACTAATTACAGCAACCTTTTATAAACCACCGTAACAATTACAGAGCACGGCTTCTTAGAGAGCCCTCGACTTACCGAGCTTCTCGAGAGCCCTCGATTCTGCCTTGAATCCGAACTTGGAAGTACAAATCCTCACAATGGCTCTCAAAGGTAAACTACAAGAAGGGATTACAGGGGTTCAGATAAGCTATCCGACCGAATGAGGGAAACAGAGATGAAAACTCTAAAACTGGATACCCAAATTGGGCAAATGGTTCGCCTATTTATAGTTTTCCTACTCGATGTGTATCAACCAATCGTAATTGGATAGATCTGTATCAACCAATAGGAGTCGAGCACCGGGATCCAGATCTGTTCGCCAATCGAAAATGCTTGATCCGTTCACCAATCAGAAACAGAGGCATCAATTACATTATGTAATTCAAAAATCTGTTTGAGCTTCTAGAAGTTCCCGCCAAGTAATTTCATCTTTGGGTGTTCACATGGGGTGGAATATGCCTTTGGTTCGTGCTCGTAATCTTCCTAGGAATGTCCTTGGGTTTTAAAACGCATTGGCGCGTAAAGTTTCGAAATACCCTTGGACGAGTAAATCCCGTAATGCCATTTCGATAGTTTAAGGGCTTTTTCAAAGTAGTTTGGCTCCGTAAGCTCTCTTCGCAAAGCATTTTGGCTTCAGAGATCTTTTCGCAGCATTTTGGCTTCAGGAGATCTTTTCGCAAAGCATTTTGGCTTAGGAGATCTTTTCGCAGCGACTTCTCTTCTTTTCGCAAAGTGTTTTCTTCGTATCGCAAAGGTCAATCTTCTAATCGAGGAGTGTTTTCTTCTTTCCGCAAAGTTCAAGGTTCTTTGCGAATAGTAGAAGGACTTTGCGAATTGACTTATAGCTTCCATTCTTCTTTGCGAATGGATCCTTCTTCTTCTTCGAGTCTTTTCTTGCTTTTTAGGACCTTTTTAGCCATTGCGAGGCTATTTCTTCACTCCCTCTTTGAGTTTGACATGCGTTGTCACTTTTTGATCATTTTAGGATGGTTTTGGATTTGGACCTGTCTTTTTGGTTAGTGCAATATGAACACTAAAGCACTTATTTAGTCCTCTCAAGGGTCTTTCAAGGCTCGTGTTTAGGGTAAAAATGGTATTTTTCACTACTTATCACACCCCCAAACCTAAGCTTTGCTAGTCCCCGAGCAAAGAAACATAAAACCAAATTAAAGAGCCCGTTTTGTAGGAAGCACAGGTGCATTAAGCATATCCAACAAGCCTCTTAAACCCCTAGGTGATCCCTACAGGAGGAGTGAAGTCTCGTGAGGGTTTTCAGTGAATGTACTCACAAACTTCTCCATGAAACAGCTTAACATCAGCAATATTATCAAATGAGCAATCAAGGAGCGTTAGTTACTCTTGAATCAATGATGAAACAGAAAATTTGATTATTGTTTGCAGAATTTAAACATTTATAAACCTCATGAATGTTTCAATATTTCCAATCTGTGAACAAATCATAGAAAATCATACAAATGTGCCAAAGAAGAAGCTCATCCTATGGATAAAATTAGGTTATAAGTCATACTTAAGGTGCTCAAGTTCCAACCCAAATACTCACCAGTATACTCATCGTGTTTTTGTTGAGGGGTTCATTTTCACTCAAGCTCAAGAGCGCTTACATCTCCCAAATGGATCTGTAAGCATGAGCATAGGCATGATTCTTAGGCAATGGCATCATTGACATCTCCTCACCATAGATTGGGTCACTTCTCATCTCCACATGAGCTCACTCAACTTTGGATCACAAGGGCTTTTAATCTAGGTTTGTTTGTATGGCTTATGGAGTGAAGTTTCAAGGAAAGGCAATTTGAACAGAGGTTTGAATTTGAGAACTCGTGAAGTGCTGAGATGGTTCATGACTCCACCTTTTTGAGTTTAGCTTCTTTCTTCTTCTTTTCGAGATTCTCACATTCACAAAGTGATCGCTTCTTTCTTTGATCTTGCATTTTTCAACATAAGGTCCCTTTTTTGCCTTTTTGCTTGCAACTTTTTCACATTGTTTGTCTCTTCTTTTCTCACCCACCATATTGCCTGCTTTTTGAGGTATTTTCTCTTCATTTTCTTGATGTTGCCCGAAATGGTCCATCTTCGATTCTTTCTCCTTTACCTCCCGAATTCTCGTGAGTGAGGGAAGGCTGAATTGGTTCCATAGGTTCAGGTGCAAAGTACTTTTGAGTATTTTTGATGAAGAATTGTAGGATTTATAGCTCAAATGGGGTACAACAAAGGCAGATTTTTCTTGGTTGGTTCTCATAGGTTCAAGTCTGTCCAAAGAAGGCCTTGATCTTTTCCTCGTTTCATGAGTGTCGTTACTTGTTTTAATTTGGAGTTTCCTAACTTCTAGTGGATCTAATGCCTCACCAATCCTTTGAATCGAGAAAAAATTGCCTCACCACTCTTCAAAGAGATGGAAAATATATGGGCTCAATTCTCACCGGTTATGGTTTTTCCTTGAGCTTTTAAGTATATCTTTACCTTTTCTCTTCCTTTTGACTTACTACGTCGATACCAAGATGTTTTTATGGTGTAATCATCATGGAAATGTAGAATATCGCAAGGTTTAGAATGTCTAAATTTGGCAAAAGGAATTTTAAATTTTCTAGTTGTCATGATTCTTAAGTAAATTAATACATTTCCTAATTACTTAGGTGATTCTCACGCCTTATGTTAACTATTCCTAGGCAGACTTGTCCGCCACACCCCCAAACCTATGGGGAACAGTGTCCTCACCGGTTCAAAGGTGGTGGAGGACAATTATTAGGGAAGACACAGTAACAACAATAATCCTGACAAGTTAATAAGCACATCGTAAATTTGGATAGAAAATAAAAGGAAAAAGGGAAAGGGAGTAGAGGGGTTGTAAGTTTTTCCAAATAGGGAGAACAAAAACAGACTAGTTAGGCACTGACTTATAACAGAAAAAAAATTGCAATAGAATAAAAGGTAAAATAAGAAAATAAGAAAGAGACAATTGATGAATTGGGCTTGTAAACCGGTAGGGGTGGCCGATTCTCCTACTTCCCTCATTCTTCTTAACATGGCACGACTTGTGGTCCGTGCTTTCTTGCCAAAGTTGTGAGGTGAGTACCTCAAAGGGCTCTTCCTATCAATGTCAAACTTGGCTCTTAAGAGGGTCAGAATGAGTCTTCCAAAGGGAGGCCAAAGAATCTTCTCCTTTTTACCTTGGCACTCACATCACCCATTGCTTTCAGATCGATGGGGGCATTGAAGAATTGCCTTAGAGAAGTGAAAGAGGGCTTCAAGATGGGGTTCGCCTCTCTTGGGTGTTCCCAAAGAACATAAAAACTCTCTGAGTATGGAATCCATCAAGAGATATTGGGGCAGATCTCTTCTCACTATTGATTGCCCGTAACCCACCATGCCTCGTGTCAAATGGGCACCATATCTCTGAAAGAGGCAACTTGGTGAGCATCAAGGGTCCATCGATTGAATTGAAAAGGTATCCCTAGGGCATGTCCAATGTCCTCGCATCCTGATTAAGTCACTTGTCTATAAAATAACTAGGGTTGGCACATCAAGATGTTCCTCCGTGACTGTGGTGAGGTTCGATACCACAGCCTTTGTCATCCTTGGGTAAATTTTCTCGTGTAATGGAGTGAGGATGGTGCCGAGGGAAGCCTCCAGAGATATCTTAAAGATAGCATTAATCAGGTTTGGAGGAGAAAAGTTTCATCCACCAATAGCTTAGGTATGAGCTTCGGGCATCAATGAATGGGTTAGGCAAAACCAAAGGAATGGGTAATGCGGGCGCAGGGTGGGCTCCTCATGGCGATTTTTTTTTTCTTTTCAACCCTATCTCGCTTTGTCCATTGAAAGTTTTCTCTTGGACTTCTTGGCTTTGCCTTTGGCTTTGGGGGTGTTTTGGCTGTCTTCTTGGTCAAGATTTAGGAACATGGCGAAGAGATTTCTGGTTTTCCCATATTTAAAATGGCCTCAAATGTAGCTTAAGTACCAAAGAATCACGAAAGAATAAGAGTAGAAGCGATCATGATCCGAGGGTTTCCTCTGTGTGAGTTTCTTTGTTCTCAAAAGATCATTGTGATCTACACCTTTGATTTGACAAGAGAAAAGGCGCAGAGGATTAGAATAGATGGTGGAGTCTTTACCTTGCGTAAATGTTTGTAAAGACTCCTCCACCGACTCATCAATGATGTCAACATGGAAACATTCCTCACAGAGAATTGAGGTTGAGTAACATGATTATACACATTCAATTTAACTTTCATATTTCCAAAAGACACCTCCATGATGCAGTGCACTGCATTGAATGCATGCATTAGTCAGAGCAGAATGGTCTTCCCATAATGACAGTGGATGGCGTGGTACTTTTGGTTGGTTCCATGTCCAACACCAAAAAGTCACAGGTAGAAAAACTTGTCTACTCCTACCAAAATATCTTCAATCAACCCCATAGGTTTCCTTTCGGATCTGTCATAGTCAGAACACCACTTGAGTGGGTTTCAATTCTCCCAAACCTAGCTTCTCATAAGCAGGCAGTTGACACTAGCACCAGATCTAGCAAGGCTTTCTCAATGGTGTGCTCCCCAATGATGCAGGGATTGTGGGGATTCGGTCTTGCATCTTAGGTGGTGTTGCAATTGATAGCACTTGGTTGATTTTCTCCACAAAGGCCTTCTTGGATAAATGTATCCTAGATTGCCTTTTGTGGGTGCACACACCTCTTTGAGAAATTTTGCATAGAGGACTTTGATTGCATCAAGCGGTAGATTAATTTTAACTTGCTTGAATGTCTCCATCATTTCCTCAATTTTGTGTTTCCTTTGTCAAAAGGCCGACTTCATTGCATGGGGAAATGGGAGGTGAGGAACAAATTTCTCCTCCTCATCTTTTCAACAATTTTGTTATTTTTACATTTTCATTTTTTTGAATTTTGATGTAAATCATGACCATATTGCTATCCAAATTTGTTTTTTACTTGTTTTGGATCACCGGGCTCAACAAGAGCCCTTATTTACTCATCGAAAATAATGAGAAACAACTCAGATTTTCTATTTGTATTTTCATTTTCTTTTATTTTGTATTTGGTTTAAAAAAATCAAAGATGCCTAAAAGAGAAATTATAATCAAAACAAACATTAAACACAAGAGCTCGGTTCTCAAGAATTTAAAATAGAAAATGAATGCAAAGGAGAAGGGATGCAAACTCAAGCAGATCTGCTCCAAATTTTGGTCCAGATGCTCCTTGTTGGACGGTGCCCAGATCGCAAACATCCAAAAACAAAGATACCTTATTCAAGTATTGACAAAAATAAAAGAAAACTCAAAGCACGCCCAAATTTGACAAAAAGACAAAAGAGTGGCAAGCAGATTTATTCAAATAACTAGAAGGCAAAGAATACAAACTGAGAAAAATATAAAAAAAAAAAAAAAAAATTCTGCAAGAAATAGGTTTTCTATACAAAATCTCAGAGACATTTAATCAAGCACTTGGAATGCAAAGGTGTTTAAAGAAAAAATTAAAATAAAATCAAATCTACAAAATAAAAAACTTAGGTCTACCTATTTTAGAACAAACTTCCCAAGAACGGCGCCAAAAACTTGTTGTCGCGCCAAGTGTGCCATAATTGTGTGCATTATGAATCAAAAATTAAAGAATTAAAGAATGCTAGGTTATATGGATGTTAACTTATGAAAGGGATATCAGCACATTGGGGCTAACACTGGCCTGCAAGATCAGGGCCAATTGTAGCAAGTTTTAAAAGTAAGTATTTCAAGATCGTCCACAGAGAAGTGTGTCTAAACTGAGAGATAAACCTCCAGATCTGTGCTACCAGATCTGGCTCTATAATTATCTAAAATAAAGAATAGATAAAAGAGAGTGTTGGATTGTGTCACATTTAACTATAAGCAAATAAAGAAAAGAACTATCTACATGATCCAGATCCGAGTTGGGGAGATGTTTAAAATAAGACAAATGCAGAAATAATAGCTTCATGTACTTTAGCCTCTGAATTTTAATGGAGAATCTGTAGTTCAACAGAGCAGATTCAATCTTCATCTGGCTACCAGCACAGATGTAAGAGAAATAAATCCGAATTAAGGAATAGGTTTAGATCCGCCCACTTAAATGGTCACAGATATCGCTACCAATGGCCTATTCTTTAGTTCGTAACATGAACATCATCAGAATGCTGAATTAGGTTACCAACGCTAATTCGCATGTGGATGATGAATTAAGGGAAGTTGGATGCGGATAAGTGAATCTAAAGAAGTCTAATGCACTAAGGTGATCATTCGAACCCTCGACATGACTCCAATGGAGAAGACACAAATTACAGAACCTTTTAAAATCCAACGTTACAATTACAGAGCACGGCTTTAGAGAGCCCTCGGACTTACATCTGAGCTTCTCGAGAGCCCTCGATTCTGATCTTGAATCCGAACTTGGAAGTACAAATCCCTCACAATGGCTCTCAAAGGTAAACTACAAGAAGGGATTACAGGGGTTCGGATAAGCTATCCGACCGAATGAGGGAAACAGAGATGAAAACTCTAAAACTGGATACCCAAATTGGGCAAATGGTTCGCCTATTTATAGTTTTCCTATAAGCTCGGATGTGTATCAACCAATCGTAATTGGATAGATCTGTATCAACCAATAGGAGTCGAGCACGGGATCCGAGATCTGTTCGCCAATGAAATGCTTGATCCGGTTCACCAATCAGAAACAGAGGCATCAATTACATTATGTAATTCAAAATCTGTTTGAGCTTCTAGAAGTTCCCGCCAAGTAATTTCATCTTTGGGTGTTCACATGGGGTGGAATATGCCTTTGGTTCGTGCTCGTAATCTTCCGAATGTCCTTGGGTTTTAAAACGCATTGGGGCGTGCAAAGTTTCTGAAATACCCTTCGGACGAGCTGCAAATCCCGTAATGCCATTTCGCATAGTTTAAAAAGTAGTTTGGCTGCTCTCTCGCAAAGCATTTTGGCTAGGAGATCTTTCAAAGCATTTTGGCTTCGGGAGATCTTTTCGCAGCATTTTGGCTTGAGGAGATCTTTTCGCAGGACTTCTTCTTTTCGCAAAGTGTTTTCTTCTTTTCGCAAAGGTCATTCTTCTATTCGAGGAGTGTTTTCTTCTTTTCGCAAAGTTCAAGGTTCTTTGAATAGTAGAAGGTCTTCGAATTGACTTTAGCTTCCATTCTTCTTTATGAATGGATCCTTCTTCTTCTTCGTGTCTTTTCTTGCTCTTTTAGGACCTTTTAGCCATTGCGAGGCTATTTCTTCACTCCTCTTTGAGTTTGACATGCGTTGTCGACTTTTTGATCATTTTAGGATGGTTTTGGATTTGGACCTGCTCTTTTGGTTAGCTGCAATATGAACACTAAAGCACTTATTTAGTCCTCTCAAGGGTCTTTCAAGGCTCGTGTTTAGGGGTAAAAATGGTATTTTCACTACTTATCACACTTAAACCTAAGCTTTGCTAGTCCCCGAGCAAAGAAACATAAAAACAAAGTAAAGAGCCACTTTTGTAGGAAGCACAGTGCATTTAGCATATGCAATAAGCCTTTTAAACCCCTAGGTGATCCCTAGAGGAGGAGTGAAGTCTCCGAGGGTTTTCAGAAGGTACCCACAAACTTCTCCATGAAATGCTTAACATCAAGGCAATATTATCAAATGAGCAATCAAGGAGCAGGTTAGTTACTCTTGAATCAATGATGAAATGTAAAATTTGATTATTGTTTGCAGTGAATTTAAACATTTATAAACCTCATGAATGTTTCAATATTTCCAACTGTGAACAGTCATAGAAAATCATACAAATGTGCCAAGAAGAAGCTCATCCTATGGATAAAAATTAGGTTATAAGTCATACTTAAGGTGCTCAAGTTCCAACCCAAATACTCACCAGGTATACTCTCATCGTTGTTTTTGTTGAGGGTTCATTTTCACTCAAGCTCAAGAGCGCTTACATCTCCCAAATGGATCTGTAAGCATGAGCATAGGCATGATTCTTAGGCAATGGCATCATTGACATCTCCTCACCATAGATTGGGTCACTTCATCTCCACATGACAGCTCACTCAACTTTGGATCACAAGGGCTTTTAATCTAGGTTTGTTTGTATGGCTTATGGAGTGAAGTTTCAAGGAAAGGCAATTTGAACAGAGGTTTGAATTTGAGAACTCAGAAGTGCGTGAGATGGTTCATGACTCCACCTTTTGAGTTTAGCTTCTTTCTTCTTCTTTCGAGATTCTCACATTCACGTGATCAGTTCTTTCTTTGATCTTGCATTTTCAACATAAGGTCCCTTTTTGCCTTTTTGCTTGCAACTTTTTTCTGTTTGTCTCTTCTTTTCTCGGTCACCATATTGCCTGTTTTTGAGGTATTTTCTCTTCATTTTCTTGATGTTGCCCGAAATGGTCCATCTTGATTCTTTCTCCTTTACCTCCACAATTCTCGAGTGAGGGAAGGCTGAATTAGTTCCATAGGTTCGGTGCAAGTACTTTTGAGTATTTTGATGAAGAATTGTAGGATTCTGACTCAAATGGGTACAAAGCAGGGGCAGATTTTTCTTGGTTGGTTACATTAGGTTCAAGCTGTCCAAAGAAGGCCTTGATCTTTTCCTCGGTTTCATGAGTCTTTACTTGTTTTAATTTGGAGTTTCCTAACTTCTAGTGGATCTAATGCCTCGCCAATCCTTTGAATCGAGAAAAAATTGCCTCGATCACTCTTCAACGAGATGGAAAATATATGGGCTCAATTCTCACCCAGTTATGGTTTTCCTTGAGCTTTTAAGTATATCTTTACCTTTTTCTTCCTTTTGACTTACTACGTCGATACCAAGATGTTTTTATGGTGTAATCATCATGGAAATGTAGAATATCGCAAGGTTTAGAATGTCTAAATTTGGCAAAGGAATTTTAAATTTTCTAGTTGTCATGATTCTTAAGTAAATTAATACATTTCCTAATTACTTAGGTGATTCACGCCTTATGTTAACTATTCCTAGGCAGACTTGTCGCCACACCCCCAAACCTATGGGGAACAGTGTCTCTCCTTTGGTTCAAAGGTGGTGGACAATTATTAGGGAAGACAATGAAACAACAATAATCTGACGATTACATGAAGCACATCAGAAATTTGGATAGAAAATAAAAGGAAAAAGGGAAAGGGAGTAGGGGAGGGTTGTAAGTTTTTTCCGAAATAGGGAGAACAAAAGACTAGTTAGGCACATAACTGTAAAAAAAATTGCAATAGAATAAAAAGCAGAAAATAAGAAAATAAGAAAGAGACAATTGATGAATTGGGCTTGTAAACCTGGTAGGGTGGCTGATTCTCCTACTTCCCTCATTCTTCTTAACATGGCGACTTGTGGTCCGTGCTTTCTTGCCAAAGTTGTGAGGAGGAGTACCTCAAAGGGCTCTTCCTATCAATGTCAAACTTGGCTCTTAAGAGGGTCAGAATGAGTCTTCCAAAGGGAGGCCAAAGAATCTTCTGTTCCTTTTTTACCTTGGCACTCACATCAGCCATTGCTTTGGGATCGATGGGGGCATTGAAGAATTGCCCTTAGAGAAGTGAAAGAGGGCTTCTAAGATGGGGGTTCGCCTCTCTTGGGTGTTCGAACATAAAACTCTCTCGAGTATGGAATCCATCAAGAGATATTGGGCAGATCTCTTCTCACTATTGATTGCCAGAACCCACCATGCCCCGTGTCAAATGGGCGCCATATCTCCGAAAGAGGCAACTTCAGGCGATCAAGGGTCCATCATTGAATTGAAAAGGTATCCCTAGGGCATGTCCAATGTCCTCAGCGATCCTGCTTAAGTCACGATTGTCTATAAAATAACTAGGGTTGGCACATCAAGATGTTCCTCCGTGACTGTGGTGAGGTTCGATACCACGCTTTGTCATCCTTGGGTAAATTTTCTCGGTAATGGAGTGAGGATGGTGCCGAGGAAGCCTCCTGAGATATCTTAAAGATAGCATAATCAGGTTTGGAGGAGAAAAAGTTTCATCCACCAATAGCTTAGGTATGAGCTCAGGCATCAATGAATGGGTTAGGCAAAACCAAAGGAATGGGTAATGGGGGTACTGGGACTACTGGGCTCGAGGCAGCAGGGATGGGCTCCTCATGCCGTATTTTTTTTTCTTTTTCAACCCTATCTGCTTTGTCCATTGAAAGTTTTCTCTTTGCAGACTTCTTGGGTTTGCCTTTGGCTTTTGGGGTGTTTTGTTTGTCTTCTTGGTCAAGATTTAGGGAACATGGCGCAAGAGATTTCTCGGTTTTCCCATATTTAAAATGGCCTCAAATGTAGCTTAAGTACCAAAGAATCACGAAAGAATAAGAGTAGAAGCGATTCATTGATCCGAGGGTTTCCTCTGTGTGAGTTTCTTTGCTCTGAAAAGATCAGAAATTGTGATCTACACCTTTGATTTCGACAAGAGAAAAGGCGCAGAGGATTAGAATAGATGTGGAGTCTTTACCTTGCGAAATGTTTGTAAAGACTCCTCCACCACTCATCAATGATGTCAACATGGAAACATTCCTCCAGAGAATTGAGGTTGAGTAATGACATTATACACATTCAATTTAACTTTCATATTTCCAAAAGACACCTCCATGATGCGGACACTGCATTGAATGCATGCATTAGTCAGTAGCTGTGAATGGTCTTCCCATAATGACAGGATGGCGGTGGTACTTTTGGTTGGTTCCATGTCCAACACCAAAAAGTCGAGGTAGAAAAACTTGTCTACTCCTACCAAAACATCTTCAATCAACCCCATAGGTTTCCTTCGGATCATCATTCCATTATAACACCACTTGAGTGGGTTTCAATTCTCCCAAACCTAGCTTCTCATAAGCAGCGAGTTGACACTAGCACCAGATCTAGCAAGGCTTTCTCAATGGTGTGCTCCCCAATGATGGGGATTGTGGGGATTCCAGGGGTCTTGCATCTTAGGTGGTGTTGCAATTGATAGCACTTGGTTGATTTTCTCCACAAAGAAAGGCCTTCTTGGATAAATGTATCCTAGATTGCCTTTTGTGGGTGCACACCTCTTTGAGAAATTTTGCATAAGCGAGGACTTTGATTGCATCAAGCGAGGTAGATTAATTTAACTTGCTTGAATGTCTCCATCATTTCCTCAATTTTTGTGTTTCCTTTGTCAAAAGGAGAAACCGACTTCATTGCATGGGGAAATGGGAGGTGAGGAACAAATTTCTCCTCCTCATCTTTTTCAACAATTTTGTTATTTTTCCTGCTTTTTCATTTTTGAATTTTCGATGTAAATCAATGTACCATATTGCTATCCAAATTGTTTTTTACTTGTTTTGATCACCCGGCTCAACAAGAGCCCTTATTTACTATCCGAAAATAATGAGAAACAACTGTAGATTTTCTATTTGTATTTTCATTCTTTTATTTTGTATTTGGTTTTGTAAAAAAAAAAATCAAGATGCCTAAAAGAGCAGAAATTATAATCAAAACAAACATTAAACACAAAGAATCGGTTCTCAAGAATTTAAAATAGAAAATGAATGCAAAGGAGAAGGATGCAAACTCAAGCAGATCTGCTTCCACTTTTGGTCCAGATGCTCCTTGTTGGACTGCTCCGGATCGGCAAACATCCAAAAAGCAAAGAAGATACCTTATTCAAGTATTGACAAAAATAAAAGAAAAACTCAAAGCACGCCCAAATTTGACAAAAGACAAAAGAGTGGCAGCAGATTTATTCAAATAACTAGAAGGCAAAGAATAAAAACTAAAAAAAAAAAAAAAAAATTTCGTAAAGAAGAAACAGTTTTCTATACAAAACTGTCAGAGACATTTAATCAAGCACTTGGAATGCAAAGTGCGTTTAAAGAAAAATTAAAATAAAATCAAATCTACAAAATAAAAAACTTAGGTCTACCTATTTTAGAACAAACTTCCCGACAGAAGCGCCAAAAACTTGTTGTCGCTCCAAGTGTGCCATAATTGTGTGCATTATGAATCAAAAATTAAAGAATTAAAGAATGCTAGGTTATATGGATGTTAACTTATGAAAGGGATATCGACATTGGGGCTAACATCGGCCCGCAAGATCGTGGC
The DNA here is from genome assembly GCA_021018995.1 of Chloranthus sessilifolius. Taxonomy (NCBI): domain Eukaryota; kingdom Viridiplantae; phylum Streptophyta; class Magnoliopsida; order Chloranthales; family Chloranthaceae; genus Chloranthus; species Chloranthus sessilifolius. The sequence goes on from CM037593.1 coordinate 90,007,573, forward strand.
CAATTGTAGCAAGTTTTAAAAGTAAGTATTTCAAGATCGCCCACAGAGAAGTTTGTCTAAATCGAGAGATAAACCTCCAGATCTGCTACGGATCCGGCTCTATAATTATCTAAAAAGAATAGATAAAAGAGAGTGTTGGATTGTGTCACATTTAACTATAAGCAAATAAAGAAAAGAACTATCTACATGATCCGGATCCGAGTTGGGGAGATGTTTAAAATAAGACAAATGCGTAAATAATAGCTTCATGTACTTTAGCCTCAATTTTAATGGAGAATCAGAGTTCAATGAAGCAGATTCAATCTTCATCGGCTACCAAAGCACGGATGTAAGAGAAATAAATCGAATTAAGGAATAGGTTTAGACTTATGGTCGTGATCTCCCACTTAAATGGTCACAGATCCGCTGCCTAGTCAGGGCCTATTCTTTAGTTCGTAACATGAACATCATCAGAATGTCGCTTGAATTAGGTTACCAACGCTAATTCGCATTGGGATGATGAATTAAGGGAAGTTGGATGCGGATAAGTGAATCTAAAGAAGTCTAATGCACTAAGGTGATCATTCGGAACCCTCGACATGACTCCAATGGAGAAGACACAAATTACACAACCTTTAAAATCCAACGTTACAATTACAGAGCACGGCTTTTAGAGAGCCCTCGACTTACATGAGCTTCTCGAGAGAGCCCTCGATTCTGAGCCTTGAATCCGAACTTGGAAGTACAAATCCTCACAATGGCTCTCAAAGGTAAACAAGGGATTAGGGGGTTCGGATAAGCTATCGACCGGAATGAGGGAAACAGAGATGAAAACTCTAAAATCTGGATACCCAAATTGGGCAAATGGTTCGCCTATTTATAGTTTTCCCTAAGCCACTCGGATGTGTATCAACCAATCGTAATTGGATAGATCTGTATCAACCAATAGGAGTCGAGCACCGTGATCCAGACCGTTTCCGCCAATCGAAATGCTTGATCTGGTTCACCAATCAGGAAACAGAGGCATCAATTCTGTTATGTAATTCAAAAATCTGTTTGAGCTTCTAGAAGTTCCCGCCAAGTAATTTCATCTTTGGGTGTTCACATGGGGTGGAATATGCCTTTGGTTCGTGCTCAGAATCTTCCCGAATGTCCTTGGGTTTTAAAACGCATTGAGGCGCATGCAAAGTTTTCTGAAATACCCTTCGGACGAGCTGCAAAACCCCGTAATGCCATTTCGCATAGTTTAAGGGCTTTTTTCAAGAAAGTAGTTTGGCTCGAAGCTCTCTCAAAGCATTTTGGCTTCAGGAGATCTTTTCGCAAAGCATTTTGGCTTCAGGAGATCTTTTCGCAAAGCATTTTGGCTTCAGGAGATCTTTTCGCAAAGGACTTCTCTTCTTTTCGCAGAGTGTTTTCTTCTTTTCGCAAAGGTCATTCTTCTATTCGAGGAGTGTTTTCTTCTTTTCGCAAAGTTCAAGGTTCTTTGCGAATAGTAGAAGGTCTTTGCGAATTGACTTTTAGCTTCCATTCTTCTTTGCGAATGGATCCTTCTTCTTCTTCAGGTCTTTTCTTGCTCTTTTAGGACCTTTTTAGCCATTGCGGAGGCTATTTCTTCACTCCCTCTTTGAGTTTGACATGCGTTGTCAGCTTTTTGATCATTTTAGGATGGTTTTCGGATTTGGACCTGTCTTTTTGGTTAGCTGCAATATGAACACTAAAGCACTTATTTAGTCCTCTCAAGGGTCTTTCAAGGCTCGTGTTTAGGGGTAAAAAATGGTATTTTTCACTACTTATCATAGCTCAATAGGGAAACAACTGAATGAACATAAAAGTTAATCTCTCACATATATTCCATGATAGTTAGCAGCATGATTTATAAATGAATTAGCTAGAAAAATAATTTAAATGACTGAAAAGATTCACTGGGTATTACTATTATTTTATATGTATTCATTTATTCTCAACTTGCTCATATAAGACAATGATTTGGCCTAAAGACTTAAATCTTAACTTAAATATTCCCCGATTTACTATAGCATCGGGCACCCGATGGAATACCCTCCATCACCGTCTAATCAAACCATTTTCATATCCTTTTTCATTCATTCAATACTACTCAGGTCCCTTTCTCAAAGGCGACGAGGTTTAAGTCTCATACATACATACATCCCTGGGATGTGCTAACTAGTGTACGGATTGGCCGCCGTACCGGTCACAGATATCCTATTGAGTCAGTCATGGGTATCCCGCCACGTCGATGGGGTATTCTCCAAACCTTAAATATCAAAATTGCACTACATATAGTTAGTTATCATGTGATTATGCTAATTATAGTAGATTAGGCCTTATCAATTCTTAGTCACTTTGCTTTATATTTTCACATACATCCCTAGGATGTAACTAGCTTAACGCATCACACAGATGCCCTTATCACATTCACATCCCCTGGGGACGTCACATACTCATTTCCTTATTTAGTGTTCACACACACACACACACACTTAAGATTCATATTTTTTATGCATAAGTATTCATTTCTATATCACTGCATATATGCTCTTGCTATTAAAATACATGTTCAAGGCGTTCCCTACCTCACGCGTATAAGTTCTCAAGCGTCAAGGTCCAATGCATTTTCTGTGCTCGCACTCACTTGCATAACCTATAGTACATCATAGCATAAGCAAAGCAGCAAGAAAGATGCATAAAAGAAGGTACAAGACTCTCCTAGAACCCCAAAGTCTAAAACAGAAGTCAATAGAAACTGTGCAAATCGATTGATTGATCAATCAAATTTTCAAAATTGATTAATCGAAATTCCAAAATTGATTGATCAATTTTCAAATCGATCAATCGGTTTTCCCAGGCTCTTGATTTTTCAACCACTGAAAGTGCTCAAACGATTAATCAATTTTAAATCGATTAATCAAAATCTACAAATCGATTGATCAATTTTAAATCGATCAATTGGATTCGGACATTTTTGTCCAGCCAACTTCTGAGTCAAAATCGATTGATCGATTTTCCAAATCGATCAATCAATTTGGTCAGAAACCCAACCCTTTGTGAGCATTTCTTCCAACTTTCTTCCTTACCATTTCTCATTCATTTCTACTTCTTTAATTCATCATTTTAACATTAATTAACTGAATTTAAGTGCCACAACATATCCATTTTAATCTAACAAAAACTCACCTCAAATCAACCCTTGATTGATCCAAAGGCTTGGGTCATTGGCTAGGTTTCCTAGCTCCAACTTCAACGAATTCGCCTACGTTGTCATCAAAATTTATAGCTCACGTGTGGCTTCAATCCGTCATTCCACTCAAATTTCCTTGCAATTACTCTCTCTTACTCTCTCTCTCTCTCTCTCTCTTCATAACTCTACACCAACCCACATTAAGAGAAATAACTTCTCTTAGTTATTTGCCTCCTTTTAACCCTCTCTAGCTTTGGTGTAAAGTACATCACTAAAGACAGGTATATGCTATCTCCAAATTAGCTCTAACACTATGCACACGTGTTCGTTCTCATCAAGGCTACTTTAACCATAGTCATCAAGTTGACTTTCACTTGGTCAAACCTACAACCAGTAGGGCACGCATCTCGAGGACACTTTTCAATGCCCAAATTTTGGAAATGTTACAGAAAAGGAACTCAAAAGATCGAGGAATCAATTCAGCACTCTGATGTCGGGCGAATCAATGTTAATGTGCTCAAAAGTAACTTCGCCGTTGAACATTTCTACATGATTGAACCTTCGTGAAAGCCAAGACGATGCGATGCTTAATGGTCCACAGCTTCAACTACTACAGGAGAAGGCCTCCTATCCTAACGACCCAAGAATTGGATAGTGGCACCGATCAAACACAGCTCGATCCTCCTTTGCAGGGAGTTAGAAAATTGATTGGGAACCAACTAAAGCAGGTGAACTCCACTATGGAAGGGGCTAACATAGAACTAGGCCATTCGCAGCCATAGTGTCTAGTAATAGAGGACCGACTTCGACGCTCCTCACAACAAGGGAGTAGTGGCCCACATAAAAGAGGGTTGTTACCTATAATAATACCATCCCCAGATTCCCAACTTGAAATATTTATTAAAATACAGGCAGCCTGGAGCCATGGGACATCTGAAAATAAAAGGGACGACATATTAGGGAGTTCCCTACGGCATTAATGGCAACTACATTTTCTTATGCATCCCCAAAACTGATTAGGGTTTCTTACTCATCTCATATCTTCTCAAAAATCAAAATACTGATATGAATTCTATAGAACAATGAGGCCTTTCTATCAACCATTTGTCTGATGAAAACTACAAATAGCATCATTTGGATATGGTCACCTCAGTGTTGATCACTTTCAGGGATCCGAATCGAAGGTGAGAGCCATTCAAAGCCCCTTTTTTTATTTATATTTGATTTTTTATTTTAAAGAGAATAAAATATTCTATTGGATCATGTTCACGTGATATCTGGCGTTCTGGCAACCGAAAAAATTTGAGGCATTTAGATTCACTGAACCCACAACATAAAAGCAGCTTAAAAGTGCCAATAAGATGACAATCCATGTCAATCCAAAGGAAGAAAGTGAAGAAACAACCTCATCAGCTGTTGAAAGGTCGGAATAGAAGAAGTAAAGACCTGGAAGAGAAGTATGGAACAATTCGAACAGAAAAATGCACTACAGAGTCCTTTTCAAGAAGAACCTACTTTTCAGAAAGAACTCAAACTCATGGAAGGAATAAAACTCCAGCGCAGATTCAAGAGCACCCGAACTGCTCAAGAGAGGATTGAACTTTATGTAAAAGAAGAAAACACAATTCAAGCATGTAACTGAACATTGCGAAAAGAGCTTCAGGAGTCACAACACTTTGCGAAAAGGCCCTAAGCTGCATTTAAGAGGCATTCGAGATTCGCAGGCTTTAACAAGGGCAATTCCAAGAATCTGTATGCGTCCCCAATGCATTTTAAAACCTAGGGACATTCCAGGGTTCTAAGCATGAAGCGAAGGAATATTCCACCCCACGTGAGCACCTAGAGAGGGAATAACTTGGCGGGGACTTCTAGAAACTCTAACAAACTTCCAAAATGCATAACAGAAGTGATGCTTTTTTCACCTGATTGGCTGAACCAGATCGAGGAATTCGATTGGCCGGAACAGATCCGGATCCTCGTGTCTCGACTACCATTGGTCAATACAGATCCGAGAAGCTCGATTGGTTGATACACATCCGAAATGGACACGGGAAAGCTATAAATAGACGTAAGTATTTGCCCAATTGAGCATCCATTTTGAGTTTCATTTCTAATCCCCCATTTCTCAAATGCATACTTGTCGCAATCCTTATAATAGCCTACTTTGTACTTGCATTTGAGAGCCGTGGAGATACTAGAACTCAAAGGAGAGTTTGCATCCAAGACTGCAAACCGAGAGTCAAGCCGTGCTCAGAATTGTAAGGATGAATTTTAAAAGGTTGTCAGAACTATGCATTCTCCATTGGACTCATGTCAAGGGTTCCTCTCCGATCTCCTCAAGACATTAGACTCCTTTAGATTCATTGTTTTGCATGCAATTTCCCTTGATTCATTAATCCTGTGAGAATTAGTGTTTATAACCTAGTCTCTTACAGCATTTGTAGTGATGTTTCTTGTTCTGAATTGAGGATTTGGATTAAAGACTATTGGATGGTTTATGGCCATTAAAGTGGACAGACCATAGCCATAAGTGTAAGCCTAATCCTTGAATTAGATTTATCTCTCTTGCATCTGTGCTTGTAGCCAGATGAAGATTGGACCGCCTCTATTGAGCTGCAGTTATTCTCATTAGATTTCAAAGACCAAATCAGATTTAGATATTACTTCTCCATCTTTGTTTCAATCATTCCCCCAACTCGGATCTGGATCATTTAGTTTAAATTTTTCTTTATTTTTAGTTAGTTAAACGTGACAAATTCAAAGCTCTCATCTTATCAGTTTTCTAGATAGGATAAGAAGCCAGATCTGGTAGCTCAGATCTGGAGGTTTATCTTACATTTTAGACAAATTCTCTGTGGACGATCTTTCACTCACTTACTTTTAAAACTTGCTACAATTGGCCCTGCTCTTGCAGGCTAATTCTCTTCTAACTGTGCTGATATTTCTTTATTTTTTTATATAGTCTAGAGCCACTGTAATTTAGCAGCTATAAATCTGTTTTCGAAACACACATAAATCAAACACACTAAGAAGCAACAATAATAGGCGCATCTTGTTTCTTTCTCTGACAGATCTTGAGTTATATGAGATCACGTTGTGGTTGCACCATGATTGGCTTCATTTTTTGGCTTCTCACAAAAGGATGTGTGGTGGCATGATTGATTTGTCGCGATGGGACTGGATATTGAGATGGTATCATATGCATGTGTCTTATCGTGAAGGGATATGCATTAGTGGCTACCCCTCTCTCTTTCTGAACAGCCAGTGAGGCTATGCCATGGGATATGAGAATTTTGATTGAGACAGGGAGAAGAAGGTGTGAGGGTGGATGAATTCAGGTAGTGCGTGCTTGGTACATTCTGCATGATCGAATTGCGCGCCTATTTTCTGGCATGTGATTGAAGTGTGTGTGTGATTGGATTATGCGCTCTAATGCCTGCGCGTGATTGGGGTGTCACCACGTCACTGTGCGGGTAACCTTTCATATTGCATGGCTTGGGGGGTCGTTTGAAGGGATTGCGCGGCTTGCAATATGTGCGTGATCGAAGCATCGCACGGGTAGCGCGGGCGATGGTTCAGTTGTGCACTCGAGTCGGAGCGCGTGTTTTGGATTGTGCGCAGTATGTATTGCCCGTGACTGAATTAAGCGCATGTGTCCGGGCGTGTGATTGAGTCCATACTCTATATAAGCGAGGGAGCCTTCATTTGTGTCTCATTCTCTGGTTTAGTCTCGAGTTTTACTTTTTCTGGATACTTTGTGTTCTAGAATTCATGTTTTAGCGATATCGGATGATCTAACCGTCCGATTAGGATGTCATTTTTTCCTGTGTTCATGATTTCGCGTGATCTTTGCCCTAAAGTGATGCTCGGGGACAGTGTTATTATGTGAATGGGTAGTATTAGGAATGACGGCGCTAGTCTTCACATCGATCCCTTTTAGGGAGCAATGAAGGCAGCGTTGGGGAGACGGTGGAGGAGGAGATGAAGATGGCGGAAGAGAAGGTGTTATAAGTGGAGGGATGTATTACCCAACCAATCCTTCCTGAAGCCTCCGATTGGACGCTCGGCTCCTCGCTTTGTGTTGATTTCAGGTTTCTAATTTTCGTTTTGGGTTGTAAGTTAAGTTCTAGGTTTTCGTTTTAGACTGTAACTTCAAGAGGTATGCCTCTGGTGATACTTGTAAAGAATTTTGGTTATAAATAAACTGATATTTTTATTTATTGTGTTTATTTATTTGTTTTAACTTGTTAATGGATTGGTCTATCTGATTTGTTTGACTTATTTAGGATTTGACTTAGCTTAGAATTTCGGGATTCATTCTGAATTTATTCAGGGTTTATCCCGAGATAAGTTCACGTTATTGAGTTTTGTTTAGAGGGTTTACTTGGTTTTGATAGGTTTGTTGGGGGCCATTTTTTTTTTGTCCCAAACAAGTCAGGGGCTTACCTTAGAGAGTTATTTTTTTTGTTTAAAGTTTAAGATATTTTGTTTTAGTCTTTTATTTAATTTGAGATGACACTTGTTAGAAGTGTGTGAATTTAGGGTTTAATGTAAAGTTTCTAGATGGGTGTTAAGTGTTTGAATCCTATTAGTTTGTTTACTTTGCTTTGAGTTTGTGTTATTTTTTTTTTAGGGGTAGGTGTTTCATGATTATTGGTTCGTCTAGGCTAGTCATGGATTGTGGTTTTTCAAAGGGGGTATGTGTTTGGTTTGGATTAGATTGGAAGGGTTTAAAGGTGTGACACTTGTCACTCTGTGGTTTAGGAGGTATAGCTTATAAGTGTGAGCCCAAAGGCTTTGGTTCTTGTTGTTTTGAATTTTTATTTCAAGTTTATGATTTTAGAAGTTTTGTGGCATTTTTTGTGATTTTTGGACATTCTCTGTTGATGTCTTTTCTTCCTTTTTGTTTTGTATCCCGGGTATTGAACCCGAAGAGTTGTGATTATTAAGGATTATTGGGAATGGACAGGATTGAGAATGCAAGGTGATACCAAGTTTGGTGCTATCAACCCAACTCGAAGTAGTTTCCCGAATAAATATGGATTCGGGCATTACCTGAACGTACGGATTTTAAATTTCTTGTTTTAAGTTATATATTCAGAAGGTATGCCCTCGGTATGTTTTGTAATTATTTTATTCATTTATGAAGTGATTATGATTTCATTTCATTTGTGGTGATTTCTATTTAGTAAATTTTGGTTTGGTTTATTTGGTAGCTTATTTGACTTATTTTGGGTGTGATGTTTTTCTTCTTATTTAATATTTCTTCAAGTTTGGTTTGATTGGGTTTATCTTCTTTTGAATTTGGGGCATCTTGGGAGCATTTTTAGTTTAGTTTAGTTTAGTCTAAGATCAAGTTCGTAAGTGATGGGGGGCATTTTTTTCGTCATTCTTTTTATTTAGTTCGATCTTAGTTGAAGTGTATAAATGATGTTGGGGGGCTTTTTTTTTTAGTCTGGGGTGTATATATATATATATTTTAAGTCAGGAGTGTCTTTGGATTGGTCTTAACCAGGGCGGAGTTTAGGTCAGTAATTAGTGTCGAAAGTCTCCTAATTTAGGCATGTAAACTTGTTGTTCTGGGGTATATATTTTTTTTGTGCTTCTGGGGAATTGCGCGCTTCTCTCCAGGTGCATAAACAAATTGCACACCGAAATGGGAGCACACATTTCAGATGTTCAGAAGGCCATTAAGCGCCAATGTCCGGTCATTTAAATGAGTTAAACGCACGGCATGGGGCGCAAGATTAGGGCGGTGGCCGAACACAGTGGGGGTGACTGTTGGCATTCGAGCACGCCGATTTGGGCACTTAAAGTGATTACGCACTTAGTAGGCTGCGTGCAACCAGGTGGTTGGGTTAGTTTGAGCGAGCGATGATTAGTTTATGCACTCTAGACTGGTCGTTTGATCTGAATTAAGTGCAAGGGAGGTGGTGCGTGATTGGGTTGAGCGCGTGAGTTTACGCGTGTGATGTGGGTATGTTTTATATATAGTTCAAAAACTTTTCATTTCTTCCAATGCTACCCATTTTGGTCTTTGATTCTTTATTTCATTGTTTCTGTGCTCTCTAGTTTTCATGTTTTCGTGATATCTCGCGATCCGGTCGTCCGTTTCAGGCATCATTTCTTTCATTCTCTTCAGTTTTTCGATCTCTTTCTTCTAGGATGGAGGATGAGGGTATTGGTAGGCATGATCTTGCTATCTCTGAGTTGGAGAGGATGATGGGAGAGATAGGTGAGACCTCTGAGGCTCGGATCAATGTTGTTGTCGTGGAGGAGGACGTCAGGGACGTTGTTAGGTAGGAGGTACCAGAGGGTGACCAGGTGGGGTTTAAGGAGGAGGTGCTCAAGATTGAGTGGGGTCTAGCTGAGAAGGAGGGTGAGAGGGTTGAGGGCGAGGGAGCTGAGGGTGAGAGAGCTAAGGATGAGGCTGAGGAGCACCAGGGTGAGGAGCATTGAGATCGCAGACACTTTTCGCTGGAGGATTTCTTCGCTCGAGGCCGAGTAAGTACCCGTGAGCAAGAGTTCCTTCAATTTTTTCTAGGCATTTAGGTTATGATATAGACTTATGAGGATCATGTAACTCTTTTTAATTTATGTCAAACCTGCATTGATCATTGACAGTGTGCTCACTCATGCATCGTGACTGCGCCTGGAGATAGGCCATGTTTCTGATTTGTTGTTCTTATCATGTTTTGTGTGCTTGTTATGAATTGTCATTGTGTGTCTAGATACGTTTCATTGGCTTCTTGGTAGATATGTCTGTTTCTCATCATAGGTATGTGTGTTAGTCTTATTGTCATTATTTTTTGTATTGCTCGTTGTTCTATTTAACAGGAGCCCCGCAGCTGGCTATCAGCTTGGCATAGACCGAGTCCCACACTTGGTATCGTGCCTTACCGGAGTTTCAACAAGTGCGATTGGTGTCTTTCAATTTCGGGTCAATTGTGGCCTAATTGTGGAAATCTTGGAGAGGTGGAGGGAGGAGTATCAGGCGCTTCTCTTTCCAGTGGGTATGATGTTTCCGACTCCAGAGGACTGGGTCGACATTACCAGTTTTCATTTTGAGGGTGAGCCGATCATGGGGTGGATGGTAGGAGAGTATTTGGCGGGGTGCAAGGAGATTTTGGGCATACCGTATAGGTCGAGTGGGTCGGGGTCAGGTGTAATTCGAGTCACTTAGTTTTTTTGATACATTTGCGAGTGGCTTCGTCCCTCCGAGGCATCATTCAGAGGCGAGGGTGTCTTATGAGGCACGGTGCATGGTAGTAGCGGGTCGTGAGCCCGTAGTTGAGCCAGGGTTTGCTGTGGATAAAGTGCTTTGAGCACTCTTGATGCACTTCCTCAGTGTAGTACTATTTTCTTCTTCGACTCGGGATGCATCACCGGATTGTTTTTTATGGTTCTCAGGGACTTGGATCGGGCCCCTTCTTATGCGTAGGGTGCGACCGCATTGGCGCATCTCTATGAGCAGCTTTATCGTCGAGGACGGGGCGTAGAGACGATCGGAGGTTTCCTTCCCTTCCTCCAGGTGAGTTTTAGTTAATTGGTGTCATGATCGCTCTATTTTTTTTATCGTAACAGCTATTCAGCATTTCTTTTATTATTTGTTTTTAGTTTTGGGCGTATGATCATTTTGCTTTTCTTCGTCCGAGGGTTCCGTTGGAGGTGAGGTTCACGTTTCTGTCGATGCATGTGTGGAGGGAAACGTTGAGGGGTCGTAGTTGGTCTTCTGATCTTCAAACTACACTGGGTCTTTTTTAGGACGTGCATGCGGGGCAGGTATATATCACTATGTGTTCATTTTGTTTTATTTTGTTTTGAGTTTTCAGGCTCTAAGGATTCATTGATGAGTTGGCTTGCTTGTTTGGGTTGTAGGTGATTTGGAGGCCATACACGGTTGAGGAGGATGCGGGTGTGCCAGTGATTCAGTTTGGCCAACCCTTCTTCGCCATGGACATATGGGTCCATTGTTTTGAGAAGGTGGAGAGGATCCACCTATCTCGAGCGGTGCAGCAGCTCAAGCTCGCTCAGGGAGTCCCTCCGTAGATTCGCCACAGGGTGGTGAAGAGGATGACCAGCCCCTCTGGCCGAAACTTTGCGGAGAAGATGGCGCTTTAAATGGCCGATTTCAGAGCTGGGGGGACCAGGCTGACAGGGGCACATGATGAGGGGGATGTCCAAGAGTATAGGAGATGGTTTAGTGCATTGGATGGTGGGCACCTCTTCACATGTCACTTCCATGGGAGTGGTTCTTTCACGATTGGCAGGCCGGAGTCTGCGTTGGCATTGAGGGAGAGGTTGGCCGCATTGGAGTAGGGCCATCTCACAATGAGTGTGCAAGGGACGTTAAATGTCCTCCATAGGGCAATGGAGCAAATGGGGTGTGCTTCTCGTCCGAATGAGGAGATGTTGCACTCCTTAGCCCTCTCGATTGCTCAGGCTAGGGGAGCGGAGGATGAGTTGGGGGTTCGACTAGCAGAGACTCGACGGCTCCTGATGAGTAAACTTATTGGTCTGACAGTTTATGTATTATGTGGACTTGGTCTTCCAGTCGTTCTGACATAGTTGCGGTATCTTGTTTTATTTTGGGCAGTCCGAGAGGGAGGCTGAGGTTGCCAGTCACATGACGATGATCGGGTTGCTACGCAGTCTGTAGTGAGCCGGTTGAGAGGTGGAGGTTAATTTGCGATCTGAGATTGATCGATTGATAAGTGTCCATATGAACTTGGTTTCATTAATCGTTAGCATTGTGAGCTTGCCAACTGATGTGTTTATTGTTATTCATAGAGAGCCGAGCTTGCTGCTGGAGGTCCCGTTCCGGCGCTTGATCCATCTTTAGTTGCCTCCTCCAGTCGGGAGGATCTAGCGATGGCTTAGCTTCGGGCCTAGCTGGAGCACTGGGTAAGTTCCATTCAATCTTTCGACTCATTTGTATAATTATATTAGTTTGTCGGGTTTTATTATTTCACTTTCTTGACAGTTTACTAACCTTACGTGGTATTTCAGGGTCAAGTTGTCGAGGATCTTCAGACGAGGGAGGCGACTGCTGCCTCTCTACATCACGAGAGTCAAGTATAGTTTTTGGTTTGGTGTACTTCAGCTGAGGTTATTTCGTCTTATTCATTCTGACATATTTTGTGTTGGCTTGTTTGGTGTTGTGCAAGCTGTTCCGAACTCCGCTCCTGAGGCTCCCCCTCAGGGTCTACTCCTATTCCTTCTTAGGTATATTCTAGTTATTGTGTTCATAGTTTATTTGTCATTATAGTGTTGTCTGATGTATTTGTTTGTTCTCATTGCAGCCACCTATGTTTATTGTTCCCTCTGTGCCTCCTGCTGATCCAATGACTACTACGTCCGTTGAGTGACTTCTGGAGGAGAGGCTAGATCTGGAATGACTTTCTTTTTCAAAGTTTCTTTTTTTATGTTCATATATATATATATATATATATATATATATACTATTTTTCTTTTACTTGGTGTGCTTACGCAAGTTCGTCAGCTTAAGGAGGGGCGTCTAGAGGCGGTGGGAGCGCGCACCACTCCCGAGGCAAGACGGATCCTTGGGGAGACGCAAAGTCACGATGACCTATTCGTCAAGATGATGTTGCATAGAAGACTCAGGCTGAGGCATTAGAGACAGCACGTCGGACAATGCAGGTAGAGATGCAGGTGTCCCTAGATCAGCTGTAGTATCGTCTTACGAGGAGTGAGCGGGGGGTGCGTAGGTTGGCTAGTCAGCTTGATGGATCAGAGTCGAGGGCTACAGGTTCCTTGACTAGGCAGTCTTGTCATGTGTCACGTGATCATGTCAGGGGTGATGTTCGTGAGGATTCTGTCATTCAGGAGATTCTAATGGGGTATCCTCCTCACTCTCGATCGAGGCGGTCTGTTAGTCAGATGAGTGAGGGGGGATCTGTAGTGGGGCTGCATCGTCTAGAGGTTTCGAGGACTTCAGGTGTCGGGATTTTGTTTTCGGAGGATCAGTCTGTGGACCTCCGAATTGATGATACTAGGGACAGCAGTGGTCGGCCATCCCAGTGGCAGCGTAGGCAGTAGGGGTGTGTGTGTGTGTGTTTTTTTTGTGCGCGTTGTACATATACGGGGGATGCCCCCGGTGTCAAGTATAAAAAGAAACAAATTTTGATATATATATATATATATGAAGATTTTTGGTTTAGATGTACTTGATTGGTTCATTTCTTTTTTATTACCTCTTGCATTTGTCTTTCGCTTTTTAGTTTTTTTAGCACCGTCGACCGTCATTGGGACTTGGATGCTTCCTAAGCTGGTCCGGTAATGGTTGAAGGTTGCTTTGTACCTGCACAGGTAAAGGTAACGCCATCAGTAATTTTTGTTCTCCCACTTGCTAGTTGTCAAGGGGGGTAAGTGTCAGATCGTGGTCTGGTAGTAAAAGATGGATATGTTGCTCTTTTTCATTTCTTTTTTTTTTTTCTTTTTTTCTTCTTTTTTTTTCTTTTTGAAATAGAAAAAATGCAACAAGGAAAGCAAATAACTAGAGCAATAAAAATAAAAATAAAAATGCCCCAGTGTAGGAGCATGGTAGGATCTGTAGTATAGTATCTTCGGTAGCATTCTCTGGATGGTGACTTCGTTATTTCGCATCTTATTTGTAGACGAGTCGGCATCTCTAAGGTGATTCTCTTTCTGATCTAAAAAAAAATGCCCCAGTGTGCAGATGCAATGGAGCTTTCCTGGGCTTTAGATGAGCACTTGGGTCTTTAAGCAGTCATGGGTATTTGGTGAGTTGGTTTTGAAGAAAGGTTGACCGGTACTGTCATCAAACCGATGGAGGTCTCTTTGATTAGGTTAGTTGTATGTCGGGGGTCTATTTTAGGGTGATGATCATCCTATCCCGTAGTTACTAGGGAGAATTATGGTAGGTATAGTAAGTGATTGCATCAGTCATCATTCATCAGTTTTCGGTTTTATTTCTAGGAGTATCCTATAAGGCTTTTGATTTATCATCCGAAATAAGTAGAAGAGGGGGGTAAGACTTAGTGATGTGGGAAATAGTTTGTATCTAATGCTTTCTAAAAGGGGTGAGTAACAATCTTTTCCTCAAAGGGATACGGGGTGCCATGATCGAGCTCTTTGTCATGTTTCGGTACCATCAAAGTCTCACATTCTATGGTTAGCAGGAGTTTGTCCTCCTCCCGCCAACTTACGACGATATCTAGTAGTATGGAGACACCAGGAATGCCCTCGCAGTTTGCTTATACATTTCTAGTAAAGTCACCAGAGACGTCCTCACGGCCTGCTTATGCTTCTCTGGGTCATTGACTTATTCATTCGTCGTAATGCTCTCACTCGATTTTTTTGATATATGTATTTTTGAAAGCATCCTGCTAGCGCAAGAATAGTGGGTTTTGATTGAACCTAGCATTTTCTTTTTTTTTTTTGCTCTAGCGTCTCCTCTAATGACGGGGAAGGGGAAATGAGAACCGGATGTTACTTATGCTTTTGAAATAGGTTAGATATGCCACTAGTCCTTTGATCAGATTACCCGAATAAGAAAGTGGGCAATAAATTAGAGGTCTTAAGAATATTCTTAGAATTGATGACGCACGACCAATGAATGGATCATGACAACTACGGGGGTGATAAGTATAAGTATTTAACCATGAGATATGATGATCACGGGGCTAAGGGTAGTATTTTCTAAGGTACATGGCATTTCAAGGGCTAAGGAGTTCTTCTCCATCCTGATTCATTAGTTTGTATGCATTTCCAAGGTATGCGGCTATTATAACATAAGGGCCTTCTCAGTTCGGTTTCAGTTTTCCTTTCGGGTTGGCATACTTGAAAGGCATGATTTTCTTCAAGACTAATTCTCCAATATTAAAAGTTCATTCAAAGACTTTCTTATCGCAAGCTCTGGCCACTCTCCTCTAATATACCTGAGCATGGTCAGCTGCCCTTAGACGTGTTTCATCAAGTTGCTCCAATTGTATGAGTAGGGCAATTCTCCTCTCGTCTAAGGATAGCCCATCATTGAGTTGAATCCACAAGGATGGTACTTGTATCTTATATGATAGGACTGCATCCATCCCGTAGGTAAGGAGGTAGGGAGTTTGGCCAGTGGTCATACGAATAGAGGTCCTATAAGCCCAGAGTGCTTCTAGTAGTTGTTCAGGCCAATTGGCTCTATTACTTGTTTCTACTGTGCATTTCAAAATTCAAATCAGAGTTTTGTTCGTAACTTTCGCTTGTCCATTTCCTTGATGGTAGAATGGTGATGAGTGGTGTAGATCGATGCCGAACTTCTTGCATAACTTCGTATTTTCTATGATAAACTGTGGTTCATTATAGGTAATAATCATCTTGGGTACTCTAAACCTGGTGATGATATTTTGAACGATAAACCTTATGAGTGTTGAAGCAGTGATTCTAACATAGGATTCAACTTCTAGCCATTTGGTGTAGTATTCGGTTGCCATAAGTATAAATGTGTGCTTGTGAGTGTTTCTAACTGTGTTGGTGAAAGGTCCGATGACACCGAAGGCCCACATCGAAAATGGTCACGCCGAGGTCATAGTGTTCAATGCAACTGATGGAGCTTTGATAAGTGCGGTGTGTTCTTAGCATTGCTTGCAGAGTTGGATGTAGAAGTGACAATCTCTTATCATTATCAGCCAGAAGTAGCCTTATCGTGTAACTTGATCGACGAGTCTCTGTCTACCGACGTGGGTGCCGTAGGCACTGGCGTGTGCTTCTCGGATAATGTATTGTCCTTCGGCGGTCATAATGCATCATAACAGTACTCCTCTGGTGAAGGCTTCTTTGTATAGTATTTCACCGAGTATGCATAGTCGGGCGCATCGGTTTCTTATAGTCTTCTGTTTGATTTTCATGGCATATGGAGAGACGTGTTGATGCTTCAGGAAGTTCCAGATGTCGAAATACCATGGTTGTCCGTCGTCGGTTGGTGATTTTTCAAATTTGAACATAACGACTTCAGTTTCTAACTTGATGTGCTTTTCTAGAGTAGTTGCTGCTTTTGGTCCTATACTCGTGGAGAGGATTGGTAATTCTCTCTTAACGGTTCATGCTACCTCGTGGGCGGGCACTATCAGCTTTTCGATGAAGAAGGTCTTGGTACTTTGTCCGATGGGTATTTGAATGACCGAGGCTAGCGTGGCAAGGGAGTCTGCGAGCTCATTTTCTAATCTAGGGATGTGCGTGAAAGAGATTCTTTCAAATTTCTTTACCAAATATTAAGCGATTTCTAGGTATGCCATTAGTCTCCTTTTCTTGGTTTTCCATTCTCCTATAACTTGTGAGATTACTAGCTTGGAGTCACCGATGATTTTCAACTGTTTAATGCCTAATTGTAGTGTTGCTCGCAGTCCAGCTATGAAAGCTTCGTATTCTGTGATATTATTAGTGACAGAGAAATCTAATTGAAAAGCCTTAGGTATGACAACTCCTTTCGAGCTTAAGAGGACTATCTCGATGCCTTTTCCTTTGTGATTTAAAGAACCGTCGAAATAAAGGGTCCATGACGTCTTATCGAGCTCTTCGTTATAAATTGTAAGTCTTCATCTGGGAAACTCGCATATACGGGCTCATCACTCGGGAGTAGGAGATCTGTGAGGTAATCAGCGATTGCTTGTCCTTTGATCGACTTCTATGTGACATAAATGATATCGAATTCTTGTAAGAGCATATGCCAGTGGGCGATCTTTCCTGACGTGGCGGGCTTCTCGAATACGTACTTCAGAGGGTCCATTCGGGCTAGTACTAGTATCTTATGTGCTCCAAAGTAGTGCCGTAATTTGGTTGAGGCCCACACCAACGTGAGGCAGGTCCTCTATTAGAGTGTATTTATGTTCGTACTCGACCATCGTCCTACTAAGGTAATAGATAGCCTTCTCTCTCTTGCCGTCTTCCTCATATTGTCCAAGAATTACTCTCATTGCTTTATCGTTCTCTGAGAGGTAGAAGATTAGGGGTCTTCCGAGAACTGGTGGCGATAGTATTGGCAGGTTAAAGAGGTACTTTTTGATATTGTCGAAGACTTGCTGACACTGGTCATCCCATTTGTACTCAGTTCTTTCTTTAAGTAGTCTGTAGAAAGGATCTCATCTGTCTGAATGTTGGGAGATGAATCTCTTGATGAATTGCAATCTTTCTATCAGGCCTCATAATTCTTTGATATTACTAGGAGGTGGCATCTCAAGGATAGCTCTGACTTTTGTGGGGTCGACTTCGATCCCTCGCTTGCTGACTATAAAACCGAGTAATTTTTCGAAAGTGACTCTGAAGACACATTTCTTTGGGCTGATATTTCTTAGATCTTTGCAGCACCAGCCGAAGTACTTCAACATGTCCTACTCTTGTTTGGGACTTCACTAATATGTCATCAACGTAGACTTCTACACATTTATGTATCATATCGTGAAAAATAGCCATCATGGCACATTTATATGTGACTCCTGTATTTTTTAGCCCAAAAGACATGACGACATAACAGTAAGTTTCCCATGGTGTGGTGAAAGAGGTCTTCTCTTAGTCAGACTCTGCTAATTTGATCTGATTATACCCAGAGAAATCGTTCATAAAGGATAGCATATCATGTCCAGCGGTGTTGTCGACTAGAGTGTCAATGTGCGAAAGTGGGAAGTCATCTTTTAGGCATGCCTGGTTGAGGTTTCGAAAGTCAATGCAAACCCGTACTCTGTCATCTTTCTTAGCGACAGGTACAATGTTGGCGACCCATTTGGGGTAGAGGATGACTCGGATGAATTTGGCTTTGTGTAACTTGTCAACTTCCTCTTTAACTTAAAGGGAGGTTTATGGGTGCATCTTACAGAGTTTCTGTTTAATAGGTTTTACACCTGGTTCCAAGACAAGATGATGTTCTACTAAACTTGGGTCTAAACCAGGCATATCCTCATAAGATCATGCAAAGGAGTCGAGGTGTTTTTGTAGGACTTGTACGATTTCTTGACGTTCTTTATGGTTATTTTTCCTATTGAGGGTGACTTCCTAAGGGATCCTCAGAGGTAGCGAGCTCTTTCCCTTGAACTTCGTAATGTGCTAGGATAAGTGCGCATGCTCAGTAGCGAGGCTGGTAATGGTGAGAAATGCAGGGAGATCCCCAAGGGCATTCCCACCCTTCTGTGTTGGATTCGAGGCTGGTATTAAACTCGTCTTCTTGATCTAACAGTGCTTAAAGTCCTAGGTTAGCCTGCTCTGCTAGCTCGAGTGCAGGGAGGTCTATCCAGTAGTCCTCGTCATCACTCGGAGGGGGTTGCCATTCTTCCTCAAGAGATTTCTAAAATATTTAGAGTTGTGGTGTGTCTGGGGATAGAGGAGTGTCTAGTTCAAGTTCCTCTTCAAATTCAACAAGGGCGATGCGGGTATTTCCCCCTAGGTCAACCAAATGACTGCTGGAATTTTTTTCTTCTTGTGTCAGTAGCTGAGTTGGTGGGTCGTTGTTTGCTCCCGTTGTTATGAGATCGGAATCATTTGATCCTACTATCGCAGAGTGTCGGACCCAACTAGCAAAGCGTTCTAATATCTGGTGCATGCCCCACAATGGGGTTGGTATGGGTGAGCGATACACGGGGAGTCCCATAGTCATTCCCATCCCCCGAGGCCAAGGCCGAGGCGGATGCTATGCAAGTTAAGATTTTCTTATGGGGTGTCATCTTCTTCCCTTATTAAGCGTAAGTGCTCATCACTATCTTGCAAGGCAGCTATGTAGAAATCTATGTCGTCAGTGGATTCCCAATCTCCCACTTACGACTTGAGTTCTGGAGGTTCTTTCTTTCTCTCTTCTGTAAGCTCCTTAGTGTCAAACAAGGGTTTGACTCCCTCTAGGGGTTTATCCACATCGTTGTTCAGATTCGTTAAATCATTAAATGCTTTAGCCATTCGTTCAATTTCCATTTCTTGGGATCTAGTGAAGGACACTTCCTTCTACCTTGGTACATCTGCTTTCTCCGTAGTCCCATAGACGACGTAGTCATATAGAGACCATTTCGGTGAGATAGGGAACAAGTGGGCTTGCGGGCCGTCCGATTGATAACCTAACCCTATGTGCTTGCATATTTTTGTTGGGACAACGGGTCTAATGCGACCTTACTTATTTTTACCAAGTCCAGTGTGGGGGATGTATCCTAGCTGATACATAAGGTCCCACCCTTTTGTCGCGTTTGGGTTGATGTCGTAGAGTTTGGTGAGATTTGGGCCATCCTCTCTTCTCATTAATTTTTGTTGATGCGTTAGGGGAGAACTAGGAGGGGTAGGGGGACAGACTTCCGTAATGGTTGTCCCATCAAAGATTCGGGCCTTCTGAATGTGGCATGTATTCAATATGGAATCATGGGCTATCGAAATACTTGCAGCATAATCAGTGTCCATCTCCTGGAGGGGTGCATCAGCGTATATACAGACAATAGAGTCCTCATACAAGAATTTGACGCATTGATGGTATGCGGACACAACAACTTTCATTGACTCTAACCACTTTCTTTCTAAGATAAGATTATACATACTGGAGGAGTCAGAAACATGGAAAGTGACATCTTTCGTTACAAGTCTGATGTGAACTTGTAGTTTGATAGTTCCTTTGATGAAATGACGCGAGCCGCCATAAGCTATGAGTGATAGCGCCGAGGGACTGACATCCTGCTCTATGTATTCGAGCGTCTTTAATATTGTGATAGGGAAGATATTGAGTCTTGCTCCTATATCAACCAATGCATGGGGTACAGAGAATCTTCTGATTATGACCGTAAGGTATATGGGAGTTGCGCTTCCGCGAAGCGACTCCTTAGGCATGTCTGCGTCTGTGAAAGTGAGCGCTAGAGGTTGCGTCATGACCGAGGCAATTTGATGTAACTCATCTAATATTGTGTCCTTATCCACTTGTGTATCTTCAAGTGTCCTTATCAGCAATCGGCGATGGTCAAGCAACTTCTTGATGAGTTTCAATATCGATATCTGTACTAGGATATTTTGAAGATGCCGTAGAAGGTTATATTCTTGCCCTGGCTCGAGTGCCATTTCTTTGTCTAGCCGATGAGCCTTGGGTGCTGGTGGTTGGAGTGGTTGAGGTGCAGGGATTGGTGGAGGGATAATGTGAGGCGAGGGCAGCAAGTTAACTTCCCTTTCTCTCATGTTCCCCTCTGATGGTTGTGCGTTCGTGAAATCCTTATCTCGAGGGAAAGGTAGAGGTGGATAGTTGGTTCCTGATTTAAGAATCGGGCAAGTTGGTTGTTGACCGAACGTGGTGTGGCTCGGCGTTGATGTGTTTGTGAAGTGAGTGAAATTGGAGATTGGAGCGCGTACTTGCGCTGGGACGCTCCAAGGTGAGAGGTACTGTATGTAATCCTCTTCTTCTAAGAAAGCAGAGACCAGTGTCTCGCATGGCTTGGGATGCTCTTCTCACTCACTTTCTTTTATGTTTAGTGAACACTCAGTCTTTGCTTCATTTTCTAGGTTTGGAGTTTTTCAAGTGACACTTTCTACCCACACGACAATTTGGACTGCAGTTTGAAAGACATAGTCTCCATACTCAGGCTCAAAATCTGATGAAGGGAGTGGCAATGGTATTGGCTCAAGATTTGAAGGGGTTAAAGGTTCTGGTGGGCAACTATGGATGAATGGTCTCTGGGCCCTAATGGAGTAAACTCGTATCTGGGTGAATTTTGGATAAGGAGGTGGACTCGGCGGGGCGATTCGAGTGATCAAGGCCGAGGGAGGCAGGGGTAAAGGAACTCTCGTAGGGGTAGAAAAAGTGTCGAAAGGTTGGATACGAGTGATTAAGGTGGAGGGTTGGAAGGGGGATTGACCAGAAATATCCATGATAGTGACCTGGGCCAGTCTTGCTTGGTTGTGGTTAGGCGTAGAATTATTAATGATCCCTAAATTTTATTGGGGTTGGTTATTGTTAGGGTTAGGATTCCGAAGCGCTTCCCAGTCGATTTGGTTCTGATCATTCATGTCATAGCTCACATCCCGAAGGACCCAACAATCTTCTAGGTTGTGTCCCGCGTATCGATGGAATGCGCAGTATTTGCTATAGTCTGGATTTGTCGGCCATGGTCGGGGTCTTTCCTATGGGAATTGGAGGAGATTTTGAGTGTTAAGGAGACAGAAGATGTTTGGGGATTGTATTAGGTAAAGGGGGATAGTGTTCCCGCCTCGACTGGTAGGGGCCTCTAGCTGGGTTGAAGTTTTGCGGTGGGGGTACGTTATTATAGTTCGGCGCGTAGGCCGGTCGATTCTGTATCGCATTTTGGTTCTGGTAGGTGTTGGGATATTGATTCCTGTGATGGTATTGGCCCTGATTCTAGTTCTGGCCTTAGTTTTTGTTTACATATCTTTGTTAATTAGCGCCTTGGTTTTGGTTCGTGTATCGTTGCTGATTTTGATTTTGCCCGAAGTTTTGTGGTTGGAGGTTCCTGTTCTCGAAGTTTTATCTTTGGTTTAAAACTGTGTTGACTTATTCGGTTCCTGAGACTTTCTTATTATTCTTCGACTTTGATTCACTAGAAGAGCCTACTTTCGACGTAACTATGGATAGGGCGAGGTCTCCGCCTTTAATGTGTCGCACTAGTAGGGATGCCCGGGAGTGGAGTGCAGTGAAGTCAGGGCAATCACTTATGACAAGCGCGCTCTTCCATGATTCCCTAATATTATCGATAATAATATCAACCGAGTCTTTCTCTTTCATTAAAGTGTCGATTCTGCCAGTGAGTTTCCTCCATCTGGTGACGAAGTCAGTGAATTCTTCATCGGGTCCTTACTTTGCCACCATCAAATCACTGAGGCTGACTGTCTCTTGGATCAAGTGTTTGTATTGGTCTAGGAATTGACCGACTAATTCATCGAATGTTTCTATCTTGTAAAGCGGGAGTCTCACAAACCAATCTAGAGCTTCTCCTTCTAATGAGCGTTGAAAATAGTGGATGAGAAGCCCTTGATTATCACGTATGAGTCGACAATCATTGCAAAAGAGGGTCAAGTAATGGTTCGGATTTTTGTGCCGTTATATTTGGTAAATTTTGGTGGTTTAAATCCTATTGGTAAGTTAAATTCAACATCCCGACAAATTTTGTCGAACCCAAATGAGTGAGCAAGGTGTTCCCTCTTGCCCATGTACTCATCGAGCATTTTAGGGAGATCTTTAATTTTGATAGTGATGTCTTTCAGAGCGGCCCATGAGCCAATCTTGTCTGGAGAGTCCTCGTTAAAGAATGTGTGGGCAGGTTGCCTCAATGGTGTGGCACGGGCTGACACTGTGGTCGGGGTAGGCGGTGGCCTTTCCTATCATTCTCGTTCTTCTAAATATTGTCGTGACATAATGGTCTCGTATGTGGTATCCAATCCTCGAAGCAATTCCTCGGAGTCGTCATCTCCTCTTTGTATTCTTTGAATACTGAGTTTTACGATTTGTTGAGCAGCAAGGTCTTGTTCGGTGTTACCATCCCTCCCATTATGATTATTACTAGTGTGCGGGGTAGAGAAAGGATTTTCTTGTTCGCCAACCATGTTAATCTCAGGTTGTCATAGGCTGGAATTGTAAAGTGATTCTTCTTCGTACATGGGGTTGTCGTGATATCCTCACAATGGTGGGTCTCCTAAACTCACTCTTCGTATTCCAGACATCTCGAGTCTTTGACAAAGACTCATATATTTAAAGTAAATCTAAATGATGCGATGGAAAAAAAAAAAAAAGAGAAAAAAAAAAAAAACTAACTATCTAAGAAAGAAAGAGTTTGCAAAAGTGTCCCACCGCGATTGCCAGTCTATTGGCTCTTCTTATAATTTAGATAGTTTGGTTTTCCTTTTCTTTCCCTATTATTAATGTAATTCTAATTGGTTTAGTTTTCCTAATTCTATTGTGAGTCTAGTTATGTGAATTTATTATAGTGATCTAGTCTAATATTCTAATCCTATTGAAAGTCTAATTAATTAGTCTCCTAATCCTACTAGGAGTCTAATTAATTTTAATGTTTTACTCTTGTTAAAAGTCTAATTAATTTAATTTCCTAATGCTATCAGAAGTCCAAGTAATATTAGTCTCCTACTTGTACTAGGAATGCAAATATATCAATTATGATAAAGCTCTAATTAAATCAAGTATGCTGATTGTACTAGAATTTTAAGTAAAGCAATTAAAATAATTCTACTGCAATTCTAATTGAAATAGAGAACTAATTTTACTAGAACTCTAATTAAAGTAATGAATTAATTTTATTAAAATCTAATTAAAACAAATAAACTAATTTTATTAAGATCTAATTAAAGCAAATAAATTAGCTATACTAAAAATCTAATTAAAGTAAAATAACTAATTTTATCAAATTTTCTAATCAGGTCGAGGAATTAACTTCACTAAAACAAATTTGATTTAAAGTAATGAATTAACTATACTAAATTTTAATTGAGACAAAGGAACTACCTTTTTACTAATTTTTATTAAAGCAATAAATTATATTATACTAAAGTTCTAACTGAAGCAATGAATTAATTTTACTAAAATTCTAATTAAAGCAATGAATTAATTATACTAAAATTCTAAGAAAAAAAGGGATTTTTGGCCCACTATGTTATGGAAGGTTGGCCTCGTTCCCGAGTACCCTCCGTAAGCTCCCTTAGGCAAATCGGGTGGCTGAGATTAAAGCAAGTTGAATTTTAGATTATAAAATAGTATTTTTTTATTTTTAGGGTCATTTTCGGGATTATAATCATGAATTAAATTATGAAACTAGGATTATAGAAAACTAAATTGATATTTGGGGTTTTAGAAATATTAAACTAAGGGATTAAAACTAGAATTTAAAATTTTAAAGACTGAATTCGGGTCCGAAATCAGAAAATTAGGCTGTATGGTTAAGGACTGGTTCTAGAAACTAAGAACTAGAACTAGAGATTAATGATAGGACTAGAAATTAAGATTTTAGAACAGAATTAAAGTCTATGGTCTGTGAATTAGGCCGTCAAATTAAGGACTGGTTCTAAATTCAGAGAAATAGAACCAGGTATTGAAATTACGGTCTAAATAAAAGGGTTTACGGTCTAAAATATTAATAATTGAAACTAAGGGAAAATCCTAAATCTAAAACTAAGATGTTTACATAAGACCGGGGCTGTGGAGAGGAATCTCAAAAATTTGAAGCTTGAATCTCGAAATCATGACTAGGTTCCTCTATGTGTCCGTTCTCGAATTTCTCTAGTTTCGGAATCCTAGAAAACATCCGTTTTCTCTCGTGTTGTGTGCCCTCTCTTTGGGGTGAATTAGAAAAAAATCTTTATAGGTTTTTCTCTAATTAAATGCCCTGTTTTTGGCGTTTAACCGAATTGCTTGATGACTTCCCAGTGCTTAATCGCTTTGAGTCGGTCACCGACTCAGTGAGTGACTGACTGACTTGCTCAGCGAGTTTCCTAGTTCTAACAAAGTTAGGACTAATTGCGCACTTAATGTAGGGTATGCAATCCGATTAAGCATCTCTTTTAGAGCATTTAATTGAGGAAGCTTGGGTGTTAAGGACTGTAAGACTAGGTCGGGCGTAGGCCAACTGCGCGCGAGTGGTTGAGCGCTCAATCCGATTGCGCGTCTCATGTGAGGCGCATGATCGAGTCTCGAAGTAGTCTGGGAAAGGAAATCTGGTCTAAGAGGGGGACTGATTGCACGTGTATGGTTTGGCATGCGATCGAATTACGTGCGTGGTTTTAGGCGCGTAATTCAGGATTGTCCGGGTTCGGGTCTGGTCTATAATGCTAGACTGTTGTTTCAGCTTGCATTCTGACTATATACTATTATTTTAGTATATAGTCTCCCTACATCGGGATTTGAGCCACAGAGCTATTATTTTAGCCTGTGTCTAACCATATACTATTATTTTAATGCATGGTCCCCACGTTAGGGTCATGGGGCCTGAGCCACAGAGCTATTGTTTCAACCTGTGTTCAACTATATATTATTGTTTCAATATATGGTCCCACATTAAGGCAAAAGGAGTCTGAAATGCAAGACTATTATTTTAGTCTGCATTCCAACTATATACTATTATTTCAGTATATAGTCTCCCTACTTCGGGATCTAAGCCACAGAGCTATTGTTTCAGCCTGTGTTCAGCCATGTACTATTATTTCAGTGCATGGTCTCTATATTAGGGTCATGGAGCCTGAGCCATAGAGCTATTGTTTTAGCCTGTGTCTAGCCATATACTATTGTTTCAGCATATGGTCCCACAACAGGGTTATAAGGTCATAGGTTGACCGAACATATTTTTATATTCCGAAAGGGAAAAATGGGGGTGTCTACACAAGGATGGTCTGATTCACTTAGTTTTTTTACACTTTTTCCAGTGGGTTTGTCCCTCCGAGGCACCATTCAGAGCCGAGTGTGCTATTCCAACCGTGTTGCGTGGTGATGGCCCTCCGAGAGGCCGTGGCTGAGCTGTGGTTAGTAGCGGATCGAGTGCTCCAAGCCTTTTTGATGCATTTCTTCGATGCGGTGCTCTTTTCTTCATTGACTCAGGGGTGAGTCACCGGGTTGTTTTTTAGACTTCTTGGGGATTTAGACCGGGTCCCTAATTATGATTGGGGTGCGATCGTGTTGGCGCATATCTACAAGCAGCTCTATCATTGAGGGCGAGATGTCGCGACGATCAGGGGTTTCCTTCCCTTTCTTCAGGTGGGTTTTAGTTAATTGTCAGTATTACAATGTCTCTATTGTCTAGTCCTTCATTTGCAGTGATGATTTTTTTTGCGCTTCATGTCTTCTAGTTTTAGGCATACGATCATTTCGCCTTCCTTCGCCCGCGTGTTCTGACGGAGGTTACTTTCACGTTCCCGCTTATGCATGTGTGGAGGATAGCGTTGGGACATCGATGTTAGTCCTTGGATCTTCAGATTGGGCATGGTTTTTTCGAGGACATGCATGAGGGGCAGGTATATATGTCATCGTGTACACATTTTGTTTCCTTTTGTTTTGGGCTCTAAGGCTCTAAGGCTTTACTGATGGGTTTGATTGCTTATTTAGTTGTAAGTGATTTGGAGGCCCTATGCGGCCGAGGAGGACGCCGATTTGTTGATGTTATGATCTGGTCATCCTATCTTTGACGTGAACATCTAGGTCCATTGCTTTGAGAAGGTAGAGTGGATCCACCTATCCCGGTGGCACGTCAGTTGGGGCTTCCGCATGGAGTCCCTTCAGAGATTTGCCACAGGGTGGCGAAGAGGATGACTGGTCCCCCTGGTCGGGACTTTGCAAAATGGATGGCGGATCAGATGGCTGATTTTAGAGTTGGGGGGACCCGGGTGATGGGGGCGCGCGATGAGGCGGATGCGTGAGAGTTTGTGAGATGGTTCGGGGTGTTGGGAGGCGGGCGCCTCTTCACACATCCCTTCCACTGGAGTGGCTCTTTCACAGTCGATGGTCCTAAGTCGGCATCAGCATTGAGGTAGAGATTGGCCGCACTAGAGCAGGGTCATCTTACTGCGAGTGTTTGTGGAGCGTTGGAAGCCCTCCATAGGGCAATGGAGCAGACGGGGTGCGCTCCTCGTCCTGATGAGGAGATGTTACATTCTCTAGCTACCTCAGTTGCTCAGGCTAGGGCAGCGGAGGATGAGCTGCGGGTTCAGCTAAAGAGGCGCGACAATCTCTGGTGAGTGTACTTGTTTGTAAGTTTCGTCTATTTCTATCTCTAGTTACCTTAGTTTAATTGTCTCATTTGGTTCTTATTTGTCAGACTGAGAGGGAGGGCGAGGTCGCTCATCAGGCGACATTGCTAGAGTGCTACCGCAGTCAGCAGCAGGCCGACTGAGAGATGGTGGCTAGTCTACATTCTAAGGTTGATCGACTGGTGAGAGTTTGTACTAGTTTTAATTATCCATTAGCATTTATAAACTGATCGGGTCTGATCTGTTTATTGATACTTGCAGAGGGCGGGGCTCGCCGCCATTGGAGATTCTGCTCTTACGTTTGATTCGTCTTCAGTCGCCTCTTCCAGTCGAGAGGATTAGGCGATGGCTCAGCTCTAAGCCGAGTTGGAGCACTGAGTGAATTTCCTTGATATTTTGATTTTTTTTATGTGTTTTCTTT